>JAPVLO010000175.1:0-1200000 GCA_027257055.1 Cephalopachus bancanus
GAAAACAAACCTCCACAATTTGAATGAATATGGAGTTTTAAAATTGCATTTCTGTGACATTTTGGGAAAAAAATTATGAAGCATTCATGTCCACGACCTCCCTTCTCCCCACCCTAAGATTTAGCAAATTTGGATTATTTTTTTACATCATTTTGGGGAAAAAATGTGGCATGTAATTATGTTCAAAATTACACTTCTGGAAAGTTTGAATGAAAAAAATTTGCATTAGACTTCTATCCAAAAAAACCCCACTTTTGGGAAGAAAAAAGCTGGCATAGGGCTGATTTGCAAAAACAAACAAAACAAAAAAACAGCAACCAAGCAAACAAAAGAAACTTCTGCATTTTGGAGTAAATTTGGATTTTTTAAAAAATCATGTTTGGGGGCCGTTTTGGAAGAAAATCTGGCATAGGACTTATGTCTGCTAAACCTTGTTAGTACATTTTAAGAAAAAATATTATTTCCTGTCCATTTACAAAGAACAATCTGGCACAGAGATTACTGCCTCCAAAAATCACAATTTAAGGAGATTTGGATGAAATATCACATCAACAGTTTACTCTGGAAGACAATTTTGACATAGGAATTATATCCAAAAAAATTTAACTATTTGAGCCAATTTGATCACATTTCCAGACCTTTTAGAAGAAAAGTCTTGCACGGGATTTACATCCAAAAGGTCCTAAGATTTGAGTGAATTTGGCTAAGAAATCACATTTTCTGCATATTTAGAAGAAAATTCTGGTGTAGACTTAGTTCCAATAAGTCCTCAAATTTGAGCAGATTTGGATGAAAATATCACATTTCCAGAGAATCTGAGGTGAAATATCCAGCATATGATTTTTCTAGGTCATTTTTAGAAAAATCTATCACAAGAATTTTTTCTGAAAGTCCATAAGACTTGGTAAATTAGATGAAAAATCCTATTTTCAAGACAATTTTGGAAGAAAAATAGGGTGTAGTATTACATCCAGAAAATTCTATCATGCAAGTTTGGATGGAAAACTGCCTTTCTGGGCCATTTTAGAAGAAAATTTTGCTGTTAGACTTAGTTTTTTTGTTTGTTTTTAAACACACTAATTATTTGACTACTGTAGTTTTATAGTACATTTTGAAATTGGGAAGTACTAAGTTCTCCAACTTTGATCTTTCAAAAATATGTTCTTGTATTGCCTGCCTCTTTAACCTAAAGCTTAGCACACTGGACATAGAGTTCTTGCACTGTTTCTTCTTGTCACCTCCCAAGTGATTAATCCTGGAGATCTTCTCATCTAAGTACATAGTTATGTTTCTCATTCCTTGTTATGGCAGCATATTGTTCTATTCATGCATGACTGACTTATTTAATCAGTTCCTCTACTAAATACATTTTTCTTGGCTATTATTTGAAATCACTACTGCACTGAAGAACTGCCATAAGTCATTTTGCGCATTAATATGGATAGCTACTGGATAAATTCCTTTAAGTGGGCTTATGAGCTCAAAGGGAATATACATTTTTAATTTTGATAGATACAAGTTGTCCACTGTAAGACTTTGCCATTGCGTATTCCCAAGACTAATGTATAAGTGTTACTTGTCTCTAGTCTACAAGACTGTTTTCAATTTTTGTGGTTTTGGCTAATCTGACAGGGGCAAGGGTGTAAAAGATATCTCTCTGTGGTTTTCCTTTGTATCCTTACTGACGTCAAGGATATTTTCAGATGACAAAAGACTTCCTATACTGGAATTTATCTGTTCTAATATTTAGTATTTTCTGTTGCATTGTTTGTCTTGTGTTTTGGATGAAGGAGTAGGTTGCCTTGCAGAATTTTTTGTGTAGACAAGTCTGACTTCACTATGACTTTGAGACTTTGAGTTATAGTTAGAAAGTCAGACCTGGGTTAAAAAGGTGTTGCGATTATCCATTGCTGTATAACAGACAGTCCTAAAATGTAGGGCTTAAAGCAACATTATCATCCAACACAGTTCTGCAGGTTGACTTAGTTCAGCTGAATGGTTCTCATTTGAGGTCTCTCACATGACTGTCGATGTCAGTCAGAGTTTCGGTTATCTGAAGGACTGACTGGACAGAACATCTGAGATGGGTTGTTCACATGACGAGTTGACGCTCACTGATGGCTGACTCAGCTACGAGTGAGGACCAAAATGCCTCCATGGCTTCTCCATGTGGCTTGGAGTTTTCAGTTTGGCAGCAGAGTTTGAAAAGCAGAAGCTATAAGGTTCCTTATAAACTCTTCCCAGAAGTCATGTATCGCCTCTGATACACTCTTTTGATCAAGCCAGTCACTAAGGCTGGCCCAGCTTCATGGGGAGGGTCACATGACTCCAGCTCATGATATAGAGGGTGCCAAAGAAAAAAGTATACAATTTTAAGAAAGGAAAATATTGTATTAAAGTTGTAATACTCAATATATACTGATATCAAAAGATTAATAAAGTCACGACTGACTTCTGCAATTAAGAGTGGTTTCCATCAGTGTCTAGACACTTCTGATGATGGTGAATGACTGCAGGACTTGTTGCTGTATGAGGCCTCCTGGTTTTCCTTTGTGTACATCACACACAGGACCATGCAGCTCAGACTCATCACGAATGTAGGCGTGGTGTATTGGATGTCTGCAGATTTACTCTTCCATTTCCATGAAAAATGGCCTGTGTTTGTAGTAGATTTCTCAACCTACTTCTCCACCTATAAAAAGGTAGAGGGTTTTCTGTTCTTTTCAGACCAAACTTGTTTTTCTATGACAAATGTTTATGGGTTTCTCTTGTTGAAGTTCATTCCATTAGCCAAAACCATATCCATAAAATTTCTAGACATGTCCCTCTCTGGTTTGGGCTGAGTGTCAAGGTACTATGATACCCTTAAAATTCAGAAACCAGCCGGGCTCGGTGGCTCAGCCTGTAATCCCGCGCCTTTGGGAGGCTGAGGTGAGTGGATTGCCTGAGCCCGCGGGTTTGAAACCCACCTGGGCAGCGAGACCTCGTCTCTACAATAAATCTAAAAATCAGCCGGGCGTGGTAGCGCGTGCCTGTAATTCCGGCTACTCAGAAGGCTGAGACAGAAGGATCACCGGAGCCCAGCGGGTCGAGGCTGCGGTGGCCGGGAGCGGCCGCTGCACTCCAGTCTGGGTGACAGAGTGTGACTCCAACTCAAAAAAAAAAAAAAAAAATCAGAAACCATTTTGTGCATAGTCTAGGAATCACACAAATAAAGGGAACCACACGGTCTTAAAAAAGGGTTGTTCCCTTGAGATGTTTACCCTGAGGACCACTTATTTTGAGCAAAATCAATTTGGACTGAAACACAATGGAGGTGTAGTTAACAATCTTTAAATAGGGTTAGATATCACTAGCTCTGTGACTGGAGAACTACGGAGGGTGTGTGTCTGAGGGCACTTAGACCAGTGACCTGATTGACTGGCATGGGCATTGGGTCCAGGTATAGGTTGCTGAGGAGCATGATTGAAAGCCCTAAACCCTGGTATTACAGGATTGATTTGCGAGTGTGGCTTCAAGGGTCTTACCTCTATTATTGGACATCTGAGGAAGACACACAGTTGCAGACCATCCAAATATAGCCATGTGTCATGTAACCCCAGGGATACATTCTGAGAAAACCTTAGGCAATTTCATAGTTCATAAACATCGTAGAGTATACTTAGGCAAACTTGGATGGTATAGCCTCCTACACACCTAGGCTGTATGGTGTAGCCTAGTGTTCCTAGGCTACAAACCTGGACAGCGTGTGACTGTACTGCATAGTGCAGGCAACGAGAACACAATGGTTAAGTATTTGTGTATCTAAACATAGAAAAGTTATGATAAAATAGTATAAAAGATAAAAAGTAGACTTTATAAACACTATACACTTAAGCAACACTAAATTTATTTCAAATATTTTTCTTTAATAATAAATTAATCTTAGCCTACTGTAATTTTTTTCATACATTTTAAAACTTTTTGACTCTGGTAATAACAGCTTAAAACATAAACAGTATACAACTGTACAAAAGTATTTTTTATATCCTTATTCTACAAGCATTTTTGTTTTAAATTATTGATTGTTAAAAACTAAGATACACACACACACATTAGCTGATGCCTGTATGGGGTCAGGATCATCAGTGTCACTGTCTTCTACCTCCACATATTTTCCCACTGGTAGGTGACTAGTTGACTACCTCCATTATAACTGTATGGGACCACTGTCATATCTGATCCACCTTTGACTGAAACATTGTTATGTGGGACTGGAGTGCTGGGGACAGTGTGTTGATGAGAGGCCCCCAGATGAGAGGACCAGGGACTAAAACCTGAGAAAAGTAACACAGGTAAGTCAGGGCAACACACAGATGCTTAAAAGCTCCAAGAAGAGAAGCAGGAAGAGGAGCTGTCAGAGCCAAGGGAAGAGGGTGGCTGCAGATGGGACTGGACCAGAAGCCACATCTTCTGGAAGATTCTGTGTCCTCACTTGAAATCTCTGTATACAGCTCCTAGATTATTTCCTCATACGAAAGACCACACTTTCCAATAAATATACAATCGATTAGGTTCTTATGTTTTCTAAGGAAGTGAATTCTTGTGGAGCAGTGGACTTAGGAGTTCCAGATATCTTGGTCACTGCTAATTCTCTATCTTTAGGGATGAGTGATTGAGACCGAGTCAAGGTTACAATTTGTAAAGAGGCAAAGTTTATTAGAACAAAAGGCCACAAAACGGAGAAGACAGTGGAGAAAGTAAACAAGTCAAACGCCCTTTGACCATTAATGGAATGTATGTTTCTTCTCCACTTCATAACAGTAAAAATCCTGATGGTCAGTTCTTGCCACCGTCTGCACTTTCAGAGGGTGTAGAGCACACTGCCCCACAAAGGCCTCAGCATCGGTCGGGAGGGGTGGTCTGTGGTGGACAGACTTGACCTTCCTGTGTCTGGTGAGATGAGACTTCAGGCTAAAGCCCTGTCCACACGTCTTGCATACACAGGGCTTCTCGCCCTTCTGTGACATCTGATGTAAGGCGAGGTGAGACTTTTGGATAAAACCTTAGCTGCACTCTCGACACACGCAAGGCTTCTCCTTGGAGTGGAGCTGTGTATGATTAAGGCCGACTTGTTGCCAAAGCCGAGTTCACACTGCCTGCTCATGTAGGGCTACTCCCTGGCATGCTTCCTCTTGTGCTGGATGAGGCCGACCTGCTGGATGAAGCCACACCTGCACTCCCAGCACATGTATGGCTTCTCCCGAGTGCATCCTCTGGTGTGCAACCAGGTTGAACTTTTGGTTGAAGTTGCACCTGCACTCCTGGCACACGTATGGCTTCTCCCCTGAGTACATCCTCTGGTGTGTGACCAGGTAGGACTTCTGCCTGAAGCCACGCCCGCAGTCCTTGCACACGATGGGCTTCTCCCCTGAGTGTATGTTCTGGTGTGTCTTGAGGTATAATTTCCAGCTGAAGCCTTGCCCACACACCCCGCACACACACTGCTTCTCCCCCGTGTGTGTCCGCCTGTGGGAATTGAGGGTGGAATTCTGGCTAAAGCTGTGCCCACACACTCTGCACACATAGGGCTTCTCCTTCGAGTGTGTCCTCTGGTGGTTCACGAGAGTTGTCCTCTGCCTGAAGCACTACCCACACTCCTTGGAGGCATAAGTCTTCTCCCCCGAGTGTGTCTTCTGGTGGGAGATGAGTTTGGACCTGTCTCTGAAGCCCAAGCCACGGTCACCGCACACGACAGTCTTCTCCTCCAAGTGTGTCCTCTGGTGTCTGACGACAGTCGACTTCCGGCTGAAACCCTTGCCACACTCCCGGCACACATAGGGCTTCTCCCCCGAGTGTGTCTCTGGTGGAAGATGAGGTGGGACTTCTGTCTGAAACCACGCCCGCACTCACTGCACATGTAGGGCTTCTCGCCCGAGTGTGTCCGCTCGTGGATGATGAGTGTAGACTTCCAGATGAAGCCCCGCCCACACTCACTGCACATGTAGGGCTTCTTGCCCGAGTGTGTCCGCTCGTGGATGAGGAGCATGGACTTACAGTTGAAGCCCCGCCCACACTCCCCACACGCGAGGGGCTTCTCACCAGAGTGGGCCTTCTGGTGTCTGTCGAGGTTCTTCTTGAGAGTGAAGCCCTTCTCACACACCCCGCACACATAGGGCTTCTCCCTTGAGTGCATCCTCTGGTGTGCGACCAGGTTGGACTTCTGCCTGAAGCCACGCCCACAGTCCTTGCACACTATGGGCTTCTCCCCTGAGTGTATGTTCTGGTGTGTCTTGAGGTATGACTTCCGGCTGAAACCTCGCCCACATACCCCACACACACACTGCTTCTCCCCCGTGTGTGTCCGCCTGTGGGAATTGAGGGTGGAATTCTGGCTAAAGCTGTGCCCACACACTCCGCACACGTAGGGCTTCTCCTTCGAGTGTGTCCTCTGGTGGTTGACGAGGGTTGTCCTCTGCCTGAAGCACCGCCCACACTCCTTGCAAGTGTAAGGCTTCTCCCCCGAATGTATCCTCTGGTGGGAGATGAGTTTGGACTTGTCTCTGAAGCCCAGGCCACAGTCACTGCACACTATCGTCTTCTCCTCCAAGTGTGTCCTCTGGTGTCTGACAACAGCCGACTTCTGGCTGAAGCCCTTGCCACACTCCTGGCAAGCATAGGGTTTCTCCCCCGAGTGTGTCCTCTGGTGGGAGATGAGGTTGGACCTGTCACTGAAGCCCAGGCCACAGTCACGGCACATGATGGTCTTCTCCTCCAAGTGTGTCCTCTGGTGCTTAATGACAGATGCCTTCATGCTGAAGCCCCTGCCACACTCCCGGCACACATAGGGCTTCTCCCCCGAGTGTGTCCTCCGGTGTATGATGAGGTTGGACTTCTGTCTGAAGCCACGCCTGCACTCACTGCACACATAGGGCTTCTCGCCCGAGTGTGTTCGCTCATGGACGATGAGCGTGGACTTCCAGTTGAAGCCCCGCCCGCACTCCCTGCACACATAGGGCTTCTCACCCGAGTGTGTCCGCTGGTGGATGATGAGCGCGTACTTCCAGTTGAAGCCCTGCCCACATTCCCCACACACGAAGGGCTTCTCACCAGAGTGGGCCTTCTGGTGTCTGGCGAGGCTCTTCTTGAGACTGAAGCCCTTCTCACAGACCCCACACACATAGGGTTTCTCCCCTGAGTGGATCCGCTGGTGACTGAGCAGGTTTGTCATTTTGCTGAAGCTAGGGCCGCACTCTCCACAGTTGACTGTTCCAAATCTCAAGACCTCTATCTTCGTCAGCAATTTGTCTGTTTCCTTTGGGCTCCCTGTCTGGGCTGCACTGGCTTCTGTCTCCACCCCTCTGAGGCCATTCCGGGAGCTGACTGGTGGCCTTGGCGGTGGCCTGGAGAATGCCCCTAGCGTCCTTTTCTTTGTCCTTCCCAACAAAGGCTTGGCACCGTCGCTGTCTTGGCCTTTTGCTTTGTCACTCCAGGAAATTACACCAGTGGCCTGCTGCTGCTTTTCCTGGTACCCTGGACATGGGTCCCCTGGCTGGACTTGACTCTCTGCACACAGGCACGTGAAAAGCCAGGGGGGATGGTTACATGGCACATGCTGCATGGGGAGCTTCTGACTGGAGATATCAGCAGGGCAGAAAGGATGAAGGTGGAGTTCTGGTTCTGGTTCTGCTGCAGAGAGAAAGTCTGGGTCAGAACTGAGTTCTCGGTGGGTGGCCCAAGCACTCTGCCTAGTCTGACTGGGAGGCTCGATCCCCTGGTCTTCAAAATGCTCACAACTCAAGTGTTCCCAACCAAGACTTCCTTTACATGCCCTATTGTCCAGCCACCACTACTTTGTACCTCTTCTATTATAATCCAGAAAACCTACTCAGATCTTCAGAAAAAAAACTAAGGAAACAGAAAATGCTACATTAACTAGATAAGTATAAAAAGACTGTTTTTAAACTATTTTTCTCTTAATTAAAAAAATACAGAAGTGTTTAAAACAAGTATTTTTTCTTTTTTTTTTTTTTTTTTGAGTTAGAGTCTCACTCTGTTGCCCAGACTGGCATGCAGTGGTATGCTCCCAGTCACCGCTACCTCGACCTGCTGGGCTCCTGCGATCCTTCTTCCTCAGCCTTTCAGGTAGCTGGAACTACAGGTGTGTGCTACCACACCTGGCTAATTTTTTATTTATTGTAGAGACGAGGTCTCACCAAGTTGCCTGGGTGGGTCTCAAACCTGCAGGATCAGGCAATCTGCTCACCACGGCCTCCCAAAGTGCTGGGATTACAGGTTGAACCACTGAACCCGGCCTACACAAGTATTTTAACACTGTATTTAGAAGTGTGTCATACAAATGACAACTACAGCATGAAGGATGCTGGGAGGAAAGGGTAACTGGGACTGTGCAGTGGCAATGCCCTTACGTTTTACTATAAGTGGTGCCCGAATTAAGCAAAATATAAAAAGCTATAGCTATACATTATACTCCCTTAGAGCAGAGGTCAGTCAATTTTATCTTAAAGACAGTAAATGGTTTATAGGCTTTGAGGGCAAAATAGAGGATGTTATATATTTATATAACCACCCCAAAATGTAAAAGCCATGCTTAGCTCATAGCCTTTTAGAATTCTGTTTCGATGTCTCAGCAGGCTTTTTGACTTTCCTTCCGCCCAGTGGTCTTGCCCTCTTTCTCTACCTCACTCGGTTTTTTTCTGTGTTCTTGCTGATCTTTTTTAAAAACAGTGACGAGAAAGAAGGCAATCATTGTGGAAGAAAATGGAGTGAGCTAGGGAAGACAAACCCAATGGGAAGAAGAAAGGAGAGAGACAAGAGCTACCAAGAAAGCCCCTCACTCGAATGAAGAAGAAAATCTGCAAGGCCGTGCCAGGCAGTCTGAACAGCAGCCTAGGAGGTCAAGTACCTGACCAGTGCCTCCTCTGTGTCCCATTTGCCAGTGTTCTCTGACTCACCCAGACAGGTGGCTAGTGGACATTTTCTCTTCTCTCTCCAGGTCACTTTCTCTTGTTCCAGCAGGGTGATGAGTTTTGGTTTAGAAAATGGAATTCCTGCTCACAAGGAAAGAAAACAAAATTACTGAAAGGTCATAGGTTCCAGGGTTCATTCAAGAATTCGGAGTCAAACTGGGTGAGGAACTTAAAGGTGGTACGAAGAAGAGTAGGGATGGTGAACTCAGACAAGTACACACTGAGTCTACTCCATGCTGGTGACACATCTCTCATCTGAAAGAAGATAACTTCAAGGAGAGCCTAAGGCTGGGTGCTCATGTCTGTAAACCCAGCACTTTGGGAGACCAAGGTGGGAGGATTGCTTGAGTCCAGGAGTTTGAGACCAGCCTGGGCAACATAGTGAGACCTCATCTCTAACAAAAAAAGAGCCTCAGCCTGGGGGAAAAGGCTTACAAATAGAACATCACACAAACATACACACATGTGCACACACAAATAGACCCATTTTCAACTCTACAAAATCAGACCTTCCCTAGGAAATAGAGAACAAGATGTCTTCGCTTTTGAGTTCAACCCAATGGCCAAGTCAGAAAGTATGATGGCTGCTTCAAGCACAGCATAAGATTTCCAGCAGAAAGAAATGTGAGTCCTGAGAGGTACCACACCTACCTAGCGAGACCAGATTACTGTAGTTCTCCAACATCACCTCCCTGTACAGGGTCCTCTGGGCAGGGCTCAGCAGCTTCCACTCCTCCTGGGTGAAATCCACAGCCACATCCATGAATGCCATGTGTGCCTGTAACACAAAACCCAGCTCTGCTCACCAGGAGCCCGCCATGCCCATGGCTCATGGCAGGGGGCAAGGAGAAGGCCGCCTTGGTAGATGAGGTATCTAGAGCCTGCCTTTGACATTGACCCTGTTTTCATGTGTTCCAAGACCTTTAAACCCATTTCTATCCAGCCAGGAACTATAAATTCAAGGTAATTTTAAATTCCCTTCTAATTTCAAGTACCTTTTTTTTCTTTGAGTCGGAATCTCACCCTGTTGCCCAGTCTGGAATGCAGTGGCACAAACACAGCTACCACAGCCTCTGGTGATCCTTCTGCCTCAGTCTTCCAAGTAGCTAGGACTACAGGTGTGCACCACTACACCCAGCTAATTTTTTGATTTCTTGTAGAGACAAGGTTTTGTCATGTTCCCCAGGTTGGTCTCAAACTCCTGGGCCCAAGCAATCCTCTCACCATAGCCTCCCAAAGTGCTGGGATTCCAGGTATGGGCCACTGTGTCAACCTCATATCCCTTTCTATATATTCTATAGCTGTTTTCTTTATGGTTACCAAGGGGATTACATTTAAATCAGAGAATCACAAAACTCTAATTTGAATATATCAGCTTAACTTCAATAACATACAAAAGCTCTTTTTCTATTCCATCTACAGCTCGATTCCATCTCCATTCAGTTACTGATGTCACAAAATCACGTCTTTATGTAATGTGTAGTAAAAAAAACAAAAAAAACACTAATTTTTAAAATGCAGTAGTCTCCTAAGTCATATAGAAAACAATAAGTGAAGTTACAAAAAAATTTATAATAATGCTTGCTTATATTATCACCTATGCATTCATCTTTAACAGATAATTTCATTTTAACTATTTAGTGTCCATTCATTTCAATTTTTAAGACACTCATTAGTATTCCTTGGAGGGCAAGTTTGGTGGTAATAATCTCCATCGGCTTTTGGTTACCTGAGAATATTAATTTCTTCCACAGTGTTGAAGGGTGGTTTTACCAGATATAGGATTCTTGGTTGATAAGTTGTTTTTTTTTTCCTTTTGACACTTTGTACATATCAATCCCCTGGCTGCTGGTCTCTGAGATTTCTGAGAAATCTGCTGATAATTTTATCGAGAACCCTTTGCATGTAATAAGTTGCTTTTATCTTGTTGCTTTCAAAATTCTCTTGTCACCTTTGGCTCTAGATGCTTTCATTATATTGTGTCTCAGTGTGGGTCTGTGAGTTTTTCTTGTAGTTCATTAAGCTACTTGAATATTCAAGTATTTTGTCAAATTTGTTAAGTTTTGGCCATTATTTCTTCAAATAACCTCTCTCTTCCCTTTCTCCCTCTTCTTCAGTATCCCACAATACACAGTTGATCCACTTGATGGTGTCGACAGGTCCTATAGGCTCTGTTCTCTTTCATCTTTTTCCTCTGTGTTCCTCAGACTGAATAATTTCAATTTTCTATCTTTAGAACTCTTCTAATGAATTTTTCATTTCAGATATTATACTCTTCAGCTCCAAAATTTATTTTTGGGTTTATGTTTAGGTTTTCTATTTCTTTATTTATATTTTCATTTTGTCTTTACACTGTTTTCTTGAGTTTCTCCACATCTTCCTTTAGATCTTTAAGACAGTTATTTTAAAGTCTTTGTCTAGTATGTCTGGTTTTTCTCAGGGATGTTTCCTATTGATGTTTTTTCTCCTTAACTTTCTCATTTCTTTGTATATTTTGTGATTTTTATTGAAAATTGGACATTTAATGCTTTTAATGTGGCAACCTGGAAGTCAGAGCTTCCCTTTTGCTTGCATTTTTGCTTTTTATTTTTACTTAAATTTCCTCAAGACAGGGTGTCTCACTCAGTCACCCAGGTTGAAGTGCAGTGACATGATCACAGCTCACCACAGCCTTAAACTCCTGGGTTCAAATGACCATCCTGCCTCAGCCTCTGGAGGACCTAGGACTACAGGCATGTGCCACCATGCTTGACTGATTTTTCTTTTCCCTTCCTTTTTTTTGTAGAGACAAGGTCTTGTTTTGTTGCCCAGGCTGATCTTAAATTCCTGGCCTCAAGTGATCCTCCTGCCTAAGCTTCCCAAAGTGCTGGGATTACAGGCATGAGCCACCATATCTGATGGTATTTTTGTTTTTTAAAAAAGATATAGTGTGTCTCTATGCTAAGAATAATCCTGAGGGATAAGCTTAATGTCTTCTCAGGTGTTTTCTGAGTCTGTGCCTTTCCATAGGTATGCATAATGACCTTCTATATTCCCCCCTTATATGCTGTTTCCTTTGAATGTCCTACTTAAATGCCTGGCTCTCAAAAGGGATGAAAGAAAAACAAAAGGGAGGTAAGTGACGAGGCTCGGTTCCTTAAATCCCCTAAAGTCATTTCAACCAGTAGAGGTTGCAACAATGCTGGACCATAAGAAATAGCAATTAGCAATCAAAACACAGATCCTCAATATTTGGAGTCAAGATCCTTATTGCCCACCCTGTCTCCCAACACCATATGCAAGCTGCTCAAGAAATACATGTATGGCTTCCTGCCATAGGGCTGACAGAGTGGCAGACAGTAGCTGCTACTGCACTAAGAACTGAAATTCAGTATAATTTACCCTTTGTGTCTTTCCCTGGAATCTGCACGACTCCAAAGTTCAACTAGACTCCAGAGTTCCAAAACAGGAACATCAGGCAGATTCTGCTAGTATAATTTTCTAGGTGGGCAGATAGAATCTTGGATCTTCCTACTCCAGTATCATGATGAACTCTCAGCCAGTAGAAGTTTAGAGCTGAACAAAAAAATGTGGACTCTATCTTGCACTGTAGAATTGTGTGTCATTTAGAGTTAACTAGTAAGTGAATAACCGAGTCACAGGTTGAACAAAGATGCCGAGGGAGGACTTCTGTTAAGATGATTCACATATCCAGAATTGGAGTTGGACTCTTTTAGGTGCCAATAATGCAGTCAGGGCACAAAAAGGGAATGTGTCATCCTGTGACAGTCAGTATGGAGACAGGAAACACTCACCATTCCCCTGGCACTCCAGGACCCTGTGGCCTTTTTCTGGTCTCCCTAAAGAAGGGTGATATCTCAGAAGGTAGATCTGGGTAAGGAAAACAGAAATGAGAGGTGTCAGGTGAACGTGCTCTCCCCATGAGTGAGGCAGAGCCCACTCTCTAACCTCACAACTGGTGGAAGAGCAGCACAATGGAGAATGTAGAAAGCAAAGTAAAGGCACCCCTTGGAAACATCAAGATAAAGGGGAAAACAGGCAAGAGAAGGAAATTCAGAGCCTTGCAAAACAAAAGTGAATAATAAAAAGGATACACAACCTATCTTTCCCTTGCAATTCAGTAAAAAAACCATACTTTGCTACACTAACAAGTTTTCTTGAGCTAGAAAAAAAGTCTCAAAAATACTAGAATCTGACAGTTGCTACAGAAATGAAGAGATGTAAACAATCAAACAATATGTATATAAAGAGAAAATGAGAATTCAAACAATTCAGCTAAATAAAATTTCACTCCTCAAAAAATAATGACAAGGAAAAGACAAACAATAACTCCAAGCTAAATTAAATATCTAAGCATAAATTTAGAAATACAAGATTTCATCTTGAATTAAAAATTCAAAAACCAAGAGTAAAAATGAACAAAAAAGTGAAGCAAAATGAGATCTGAGTGAACTTCTGAAAGAAATAAAGAAAAACACAGTATTATATGAGAAATGAATACTAAATCACAAGATAGCCAAGAAGAATAAATGGAAAGGAAAACATCATGGGTACTTAAAAATAGCTGGAAAGCAATGTAAGAGAATAAAAATACATAAGTAAAAAGAATCAGAAAGAGGTTAGAAGGAAAAACAGATGAAGAAATAGCATTCATATAGTTCCTGAAGAAGACAAACAATGAAAGAGAACTACTATTTAAAAGTATAATGGAAGAAAACATTTCAAAAATAGATGATCTGAATCTAAATATGATAGGGCCTACAAGGAACCAGGTATGGTAACTCATGGATTTATGATCATTGCTTTGAGAGGTAAAGGTGGGAGAATGACTTGAGGCCTGCATTTCAAAACCAGACTGAGTAAAATAGCAAGATGCCATATCTCTACAAAAAATTTTTAAAACTTAGCTGGGTATGGTTGCATGTACCTATATTCATAGCTACTAGGGAGGCTGAGGTGGGAGGACTGCTTGAGCCCATGAGTTTGAGGTTGTAGTATGATTATACCACACTACACTGCAGCCTGAGTCACAGAGAGAGACCTTGTCTCTTTAAAAAAAAAAAAAAAGAATCTACAAAGATATGAGAGAAAAACTGACCCATACCCACCAGCTCCAAGATATCTACTAGAAAAAGTATTACCCTTCAAAGAACAACAACAAAAATCCTAAGTATCTCTAAGCATAAAGTACGAGACTTCCATCAGACTTTTCAAAGTTATCATTCAGCCATTGCATTTTGCTGGTAATAATGTAAAAAGGTGCATACACAAAACAGTATCATTGTCCTCAAAAAAATTTAGAATAGAATTGTCATGGCTCACCAGTTCTACCTCTGGCTATATATGCAAATGAACTTTCACATTTGTATAACCCTAGACCCTAACCCTAACATGTACATTCACATTTATAGCAGCATTAGTCACAATAGCCAAAAGGAAAAGTCAACCCAATAGATGAACAGAAAATGAATATATACACAATGGTATCTTATTCAGCTTTAGAAAGGAAAGATTCTGACACAAGACACAACATGGATGAACCATGAAGACATTAGGCTAAGGTGAAATAAACCAGAAATAAAAGGGCAGATACTATCTGATTCCGTTTATGTGAGATACCCACAATAGTCAACTTCATAGAAAAGAGAAAGGAGAATGGTGCTCGAGTGGGCTAGGGAGAAGGGAGAATGGAGGGTTAATATTTAATGAGTATGGAGTTTCAGTTTTGAAAGATGAAAAATTTCTGGAGATGGATGGCAGTGATGGTTACATAACCACATGAATGTACTTAATGCCACTGACCTGCACACTTAAAAATGATTAAAATGGTAAATTTGATGTTATGTGTATGTACCAAAATTTAAAAATATCTACCCCCCCAAAAAAAAATCATTCAAAGCAAGACACAATGGGAAACTTCAGAAAAAGACTGATGATGAGCATTTAATATACATAATTGTAGATCTAGCACTAAAGAAGAGAGGTAGAAAATATATGCTAACATTATACAGCTGTGTGTCCTGATAAGGTGGAAATGCCCTAATATAGGAGAAAAGGGGAGAGAAAAGTAGAAAGAGTTGGCTGCATGCTATATGGGCAATAGGTGGAAACTAAAGAAAAAAACCAAAATGAGATTCTGGAATTTCTAAAAAATGATGATAAAAACACTACATACATATAGAGTTTAGTTAGAACAGTGAGATAAAGGAAATTATAGCCTTAAAAACTTTTATAAATAAAAATGAAAGAATCCTAATAAATGAATTAAATTCTCAGCTCAAAGAACTAGTAAAATAAAGTAACCCAAAAGAAAGCACAAAGAAGGAAATAATAAAGATGAAAGCAGAAACTAATGCACAGAAAACGGTAGGTCTAATAAGTCAAATTCCAGTTTCCCAAAAAAATATTTAAAAAGTAAGTATTAGCTAACAATTGAGAAGAGCGGAAGCATGAATATTCAAAAAAAGAAATGACCAAAGGAGAAACAACTATTGAATCACCAGAAAGCATTTGTTAAAAAGCCACGTAAGACTATTTTGAAGACCTCTACACAAATAAATCTGTAGACCTAATGAAGTGAGTAACTTTTAAGGAAATACAATTTACCAAAGTTGACCCAAGAGAGTCACAATTTCACCAAACCTTCAAACCAGATAGTCCCAACATTCCAAATACTATCCCAGAGAACTAAAAAATTAAGGAAAAAGTCATTTCTCCTTTAATAAAGCAAGTACAACAGTGGTACTTAACTTGACGACAGTTCCAAAAAAAAAGAAAATTATAAACTAATTATCACTTGCAAAAATACTGAAGCAAAATTATAGTGAAAATTAGTGAAAAAAAATTAGTGAAGAGACTCCAACTGCCTCCTTATGTGCCATGATATTCTTTAACAAAAGTCAATATAGATTCCTCAAAAAAAAATCAAGAATAAAGGATTGATGGATTATAAAACCTTTTATTTTGAACTAATTTTAGACCTACAAAGAAGTTACAAAAATATCAATTCTCATATACTCTTAACTCACCTCTTAAATGTTAATATCCTAGAAAACCAAAGTACAATGATCAAACCCAAAAAATAAACATTGACACAATACCATTAACCAAACTAAAGACCTTCATTAAATTTCTCCAGTGTTTCCACTAATGTACTTTTTCTGGTCCAGGATCCATCTGAGGCTTCCACGCTGTATTTAGTTGTCATGTATCTTTAATCTTCTCCAATCTGTGAAAGATCCTGTCTTTTCTTGTCTTTCATGAACGTGATGCTTTTGAAGAGTAGCCCTCAATTTTGGATTGTCTGATATTTTTTAATGGTAAGAATGAGGTCATTTCATTTTCAGTTAGAATATCTCCAATGCTGTGATGCTGTGTCATTTTCAGTGCACCGTATCAATGACTCCATGCATGATGTTGGTAACTCATTACTGGTGATGTTAACCTTGATCTTGATCACTTGGGTAAGGTGGTATCTGCTGGGTTTCTCCATGTAAAGTCACTATATTTCCCTTTATAATTAATACCTATTTTGGGAGATATACTTTGAGAGTATGCAAATATCCTATTTCTATTCAAACTTCCACCCACTAATTTTAGCATGCATCTGTGGAACCTGTGTGCAACATTTATTACTGTGGTGTTTACCAAATAACAATGTTCTATTTGCTTCCTGCTTTAAACATTAGGAACTCCTTCAGGTTGGCCTTGCTCCTGCTTTAACCAAGAAATGTGACCCAGTTGACATTGTTCTGGTTACAGGCTTAAGTTATTTATTTATTTTTAAGTAAAGTTTATTAGTGAGAAAAAGAGAAAGAAGGAAGATTCATGGCAGAAAGACCTGCCATGGGCAGGTGTAAGTCTTATGGCTAGACAGCTTTCACTCTCAGGAGCCTCCAGACACCACATAATAAGTTCAACTCTCTTGCTGGGGAGACCACACAGAGAGGTAGAGGCTCTAATGCTACATGGTGAGAGAAAGGCCTGGCTTTCCCAGCTAACCCCAGCCTTCCAGCCAATCCACTAAAGCACCAAATACGTGAGGGAAGCATCTTGCACGTTCTAATCCAAATAAGTCCCCGGATGACTGCTGCCACTGCAAGATGTATACCTCACATAGAGTAAGGGCTGGCCAGCTGATGCAGGAAACCCAAGGAATTGTGAGAGATTAAAGCAGGATGCTCTTCTGAGCCACTAAACTTTAGGGTGTTTTGTTGTGCCACAATCAATAACCAGAACCCTTTCTGACATGCTATGTCATCTTTCTCTTCCATTTTTTTAATGACAGAAGCATCTTCCTGTTATCGATGGAACTCAGATCCCTCTGGTTGCTGTACTGATGAACATACCTTAGGAGGACACAGGAAGCAAAGAGATTGCTCGAAGGCTATGATCATCCAGGTTGAGATGGTGGTCTGTAGCACAGTGAAAGCAGCAGGGCTGGAGATCGTTAGAGTCTAGATTTGTTTAGTGGATGAGGCTTAAGAGCAAGAATGAAATTGAGAATGACTCCAAGCTTCTGAGCCTGAGCAATCTGAAGGAAGGCATTACCATGTCTCTTCCTTTTTGAAGCTAAACTTGAAAAAATTACCTATTCTCACTTGGCTGAAGCATTTTCAGGGGAGGTAATCAGAGTCTGTTGCTGGACACATTAGATTTGGGATGCCCATGAGACATTCAAGTAGAAATGTGAAGAACACAGTAGGAGACTGGGATGTAGAGTTGAAGCCAGAGATCTAGGCTGAGACTACAGACAGATGGCATTTAAAGCCTTGAAAGTAGATGGGACCACCAAGGAAAACACACAACTGGAGAAGACAAGAGGCCTAAGAATTGAACTAGGGCCTTCCACAGTTTAAGTTGAGAAGAGGAGAAGCCAGCAAAGGAGACAGAGGAGAAACAGCCTATGGGGTAGGAGGAAAACCAGGAAGACCTGAAACCAACAGCAGCCATGTGGAAGGATATAACGAAGAAGGAGGAAGAGGAGGAAGTAAGCAACTAGATAAAAACCACTGAGAACTGGCTGTGACCTTTAGCCACAGGGACAACACTGGTGACTGTGACAAGAATATTTTTCAGTGGGCAGAACTGAAAAAGCCTTATTGGAATGTTTAAAAGACAATGGATGAATGGTAGTGGAGCCAGCAGACAGAGATCATTTTTTCAAGGAGC
Organism: Cephalopachus bancanus; assembly: GCA_027257055.1. NCBI lineage: Eukaryota > Metazoa > Chordata > Mammalia > Primates > Tarsiidae > Cephalopachus > Cephalopachus bancanus. The sequence continues at coordinate 18,141 of JAPVLO010000175.1, forward strand.
TTAGCTCTAAAGGGAAGGAAAGACAGGCAAGAAGTTGGAAAAGAGGCAGGAATGGGAAGGAGAAGGAATCAAAGAGAATGCACAGGTGGGATTGAGAGGATGCAGCCTCTAAATGGGAGCTAAGTCTGGAAAAAGCAGGGATGCAAGGAAAACTCAGAGGCCCAGCTTGTATCAAGTTATAAAGCTGCTCACACAGATCAGCAAGGTCAGAAGAAACGGGAGGAGAAGCCGGTGGAGACAGAGCAAACCATCAGGCGGTTTCCAGATACTTCTCCCTCTCCTGCCTGCCTCTGACCAGGGCTGTTCTGACTGGAAGGAGAAATGGCATTTTTTAAACAACTGGGAAAAAATTGAATATGGATTGAGTATTAAAGATATTACTAAGCTATTCATTTTGTTGAGTGTAACAGTGAAATTGAGGTTACATTAAAACAAGTCATCTTTATGTGTTACATACTTTTGAAATGGTATAACTGGGATTTGCTACAAACTACTCTAGCAGGAACAGTAAATAAGGACTGTTGGAAGATACAAGAACAGGATGTTGGCAACTTCACAGCACCTGACAAGCCCTGAGAATAAGTATCTGAAAAAAACTTTATAGAAGTAATGTAGGGGCAAGAATAGAGGTATAAGGAATGAGAGAGAGTACAAGCTTTGAAAAATATTCCCTGAGAAAACTGTCACCCTTAGAACAGGCCTATTTTCCTGGGAGAACTAGCTAGGGTTGATCCATTGATAGGACATTGTAGAACACAGATGTCAAATTAGCAAAGGAACTCCCCTTCATGGTTCAAAATGCACACCTACCTGAAGCTGGGCTTTCAGGAGCCCTGGAGTCTCCGCTTTCCCCAGAAGGCAGTCCTCTCTGGACAGGCAGGGGCCAAAGGAGGCAGAACAAGAATAATAAAGGTTCAGGAAAACCAATGGAAACCCTCAAGCTTCAGCAGGGTAGTGCCTCCTCTTCCTTAATGACATCAGGAGTTGACCTGCCACAGAAGAAAAAAACTGTGGGTAGCTTCCTGGGAAGAGCTGGGATATAGGTTGAGAATAAAGCCTGCCCTGACATGCTTTTTACAGTGAATATGAGGTGATCCTCTCTGTGCTTCTATTATTAATAATGGAAGGTAATGTTTACAGAGCAGGTGGCATACGCCAGAGACTGTGCCAGGAACTGTGAGTTTTACCTCATTCTATCCTTACAACAACCCAGTGAAGTAGCTGCTACTTTCCTAATTTTGAGAAAACTGAGGGACAGTGAGTTCAGACTCTTGCCCAAGGTGGTACAACTATAAAGTGACAGGGCCAAGGAAATCTGGCTGTGGAGACCATGATCTTAAACAGTAAGGGCAGTGACGGTGAACCTCTGTGAGTTGAAATGATTCTGCTTGTGTCCACTTTGAGATTAATAAAGGTTGGTCATGAGGTGACAGCTGTTGAATCTGGGTGATGGACATGTGATCTGTAGAATTTTGTCTACTTCTGGCTGTTTGAAATTTCTCTGCAATAAAAAAATCAAATGGGATTTAAAATCCCAAAGCCATACCAGAGAGGTGAGAATCTGATTCTTGTGACAGATGATGGTCTCTGGGACCTTTGAAAAACCTGTCCACTGGGACCCAGACTGACGTCCTTCTTCCAAGGACCGAGACCAGAGGCGACTACCCAAATTGAGACCCTAAGTCGTGCCAACATGGTCACCCCAGACTCTGTCCACCTAGGGATCGTTTGGCCAAGATAGCCTGCCCCTCACCTCAATCTTCCAAAGCTGAGGGGATAACTGGGCCCAAAGAAGACTAGCCCCCAAATGGCCAGAACCTCAGAGATGCATGGCCCCAAGGAAGGTCACCACACTACTGAAATGTCTGTAAAACCAATATGTCTATATAACCTATAATAACCTTGTTTGACATAAGCAACTAAATCTTCCATTTTAGTTGCATGCCTGCTGCCCATATGCAGCCCCTCCCACATGTAACCAGAACTGCTCTGAGCCCCTGAGCTGTAACTTCCCCCTTTTCTTAGAAATCCCCTTCCCCCTATATCCTGTTAAGCAAACAGCAGCTGGCCCATGGCCAAACTAAGCAAGTATCCGCAAATTTTTCCAACCCTGACTCTGACCCCTACCTGAAATATAAACTGTAATTGTGAAAATTGTGGTTTTGCCTATAAAAGCCTCCTGCTTGCTTTGCTCAGGGGTCAATAAATTTTTAGTGGTGTTAGCCCACTCTCGGCTGCCGGCTATTAGAGGTCTCAAATCTGACTCTCTGCGCATTGGCTATTACTTTCTTGCACTCTAGTCACGACAGTTGGAGGACCCAGTAGAATCAATCGCCAAACTTGGGAGGCAGCCCCCCTCTGGCTCTCCCTGGCTCGATGGAGATGTTATATGGGAGATGCCCCCTGACTTGTCACAAGGCCCCATAACCTCATCAAGTTTGGAGTGGGTTGACGTGACTGCTGTCTTCCCTTCACTAAATCTGAGTCCACCTGCACTCTCCGGAGAGGTAAGAATCTGTTTATCCTGTTTCTTCTGTTTATGGCCATAATTCTGTCAGGGAGGTCGGAGCCTAATGAGGTGGCTCCTTAGGCTCTGTTCAGTGACCCAAGACGTTGGTAGAACAGAGTCTCAGTTTAATATTTCTGTTTGGATATCTCCTTGATGCCTGTGTGCTTATGCGGTTTCTGGACCCGTCGTCCTTGGCCTCTTTTCTGACTTTGGGCAATGAGGGCAGTCCTTGGCCTCTTTCCTGGATCTGCCTGATTGCCCTCATTGCCCAAAGTCAGAAAAGCCTAAGTCAGTTCTCGTCTTGCCCTCCACTGGGGAGGCAGAAAATGACTCGGACTGAGGAGGGCAGGGCTCTTTTTCCTTAGGCCCCCAAGAGCCCATGGTAACCACCGCTATGGGGGGCCACCCCGTCTAACTCTTGGTGGACACTGGGACAGAAGTGTCGGTCCTAAAATCACCACTAGGGTTTGTATCTGATAAACAGATTTTTGTTCCAGGGGCAACAGGCGCGGTCACAAACTGCAAGCTTACCTCTGACTGAACAGCTGATCTAGATCAAAAACGAGTTACCCACTCATTTCTAATGGCTCCTGACTACCCATACCCTCTTATGGGCTGTGATTTGCTCCAAAAACTAAGGGTAACTATTGTGCTTTCACCTGATGAGACTAAACTGTATGTTCCTACCAATACTGCCTATCAAATGTTATTGACTGTTCCGCTTTCCAAAGAATACCTCCTAGTTTCTTCATATTCTCCCATAGAAAATGTCTCGTCAAGCTTACTACTACAGTTACAATGGGAGTTTCCTTCAGTCTGGGTGGAAACCAACCCACCAGGATTGGCGAAGCATCACCCTCCAGTCTGTTAAGTCTGTTGGCGTCAGCCACTCCTGTTCACGTTCATCAATACCCTATGAGTTTGTAGGCTCAGAAAGGAATTGTTCCCCATATTAAAGGGCTTTTAGCAGCTGACATTCTAACGCCCTGTCAATCTGCTTGGAGTACTCTGTTCTTACCAGTTAAAAAGGCAGGAACATCTGATTACTGGCCTGTTCAGGACTTAAGAGAGGTCAGTAATTGGGCTGAAGCGATCCATTCTACTGTCCCCAACCCATACACTTTGCTCAGCCTGCGTCCTCCTCAACACCAGGTGTACCCTGTGTTGGACTTAACGGATGCCTTCTTTTCCATTCCTTTGTTCCCTGCCAGTCAACCCATTTTTGCTTTTGAATGGACAGATCATGACTCGGGAGATACTACTCAACTAACTTGGACTCGGTTGCCACAGGGATTCAAAAATTCTCCGATTCTTTTTGGGGAAGTCTTGCAACAGGATTTGTCAGGGTTTTGTACCTTGCACCCTGAATGTACTTTACTCCAGTATGTAATGACTTCCTGCTCATGGTTGCAGACTTGGATACTTGCTTAAAAGGTACTAAGGCCTCCCTTACAGCTTCTTCAAGGCCTGGGCTACCATGTCTTGGCTAAAAAGGCACAGCTCTGCTCAATTGAAGTTTCCTACCTGGGATACCGGCAGAAAAAGGGTAACCAAGCCCTGACATCGGCCCAGAAAGAAGCCATCCTTTGGATTCCCACACCAACGACAAAGAAACAGGTATGAGAATTCCTGGGGGTGGTGGGGTATTGCCGACTATGGATTCTGAGATTTGCTGAAATTGCCAAGCCCCTGTATACAGCTACTGTAAGGAACCAATCCCTAAAATGGACTGCTACCAAGGAACAAGCGTTCCAACAGTTAAAGATGGCTCCCACCCAAGCGCCGGCTTTAGCCCTCCCAGATGTCACCAAACCTTTCCACTTGTTCATTCATGAACAAAGGGGAATTGCAAAGGGGGTCCTCACTCAAACCTTAGGACCCTGGAGAAGACTGGTCGCTTACCTGTCAAAGAGACTGGACCCAGTGCCTCCAGCTGGCCCTCTTGTCTCTGGGCCACTGCAGCCATGGCTGTACTAGTTAAAAAGCAGATAAATTGACTTTCAGCCAAAGCCCAGCTTTGACTGCTCCCCATGCTGTCAAGACTCTACTACGGAGAGCTTCTGCCTGCTGGATGTCAAATACCCATATCACCAATATCAAAGCCTCCTACTTGACCAACTCAGACTAACTTTCTCTCCTACCCAATGCCTCAGTCTGGCTACCCTGCTCCCCGATGATAATCCAGAAATGCCAATGCTTGACGGCGAAGACATGATGGATATCTCTCAGGCCAGTTGCTCCGATCTTCAGGACACTCCCTTAAGCCAGACTGATGCTGTCCTGTTCACGGATGGCAACAGTCTGGTAATAGGAGGAGTCTGCAAGGTTGGTGCTGCGGTAACCATGGCTCATGATGTGATCTGGTCACAGTCTCTGCCCAATGGCACGTCAGCTCAAAAGGCTCAGTTAATTGCCTTACCTCAGGCCCTATGCTGGGGAGCAGGGAAACGGATAAACATCTTCACTGACAGCCGATATGCTTTTGCTACTCTCCATGTTCATGCTATGATCTGCAAGGAACAAGGATTTCTGACTGCAGCAGGTAAGACTATAAAAAACAAGGAGGAAATCTTAACCCTTTTAGAGGCCATATGGCTCTCTAAGGAAGTAGTTGTCATTCATTGCAGGGGACACCAGAAGTTGCACACTCCAGAAGCAACTGGAAATCATCTAGCAGACCAAGCGGCTTGGGCAGCAGCAAAACTTCCAGTTGAGCCCCTGACTATCTTGCTAACTAAGACTTTTCCAGTCCCTTCTCTTTCACAGCCCACCTACACTCAAGAAGAAGAAAGACAAGCAGAACAAGTGGGGGCTCACAAAGATCCTACCTACCGGATGGTGGGTCAAGGATTCCAAGATCATCCTGCTGAAGTTCGTGGATATACTCTGGTAAAACAATTGCTTCTACCACCCACTTGGGAGGTACCAAAATGACTGAACTGCTAAATCGCTTTTACCATATCAATGACTTGAAATACATGGCCACTAAGACAGCCACTATGTGCCTGGCTTGTACCCAAGTTAATGCTAAACAGGGTCCGAAACCAACTATCAGCATCAGGCCCAAGGATTTAACCCCGGAGAAAAATGGGAGGTGGACTTTACTGAAATAAAGGCTCCCTATGTGGGCTACAACTACCTACTAGTGTTTATAGATACTTTTTCTGGATGGGTGGAGGCCTTTGCCACCAAAAACAAAACCGCACTTACAGTTACAGGGTATTTGTTAAACGAAATTATTCCCAGGTTTGGGATCCCTCTCTCTATTGGCTCTGATAATGGCCCTGCCTTTACCTCATCCATCATTCAATTGGTCAGTAAAGCATTAAACATTGACTAGAAATTACACTGTGCTTACTGACCACAAGCTCTGGACAGGTAGAATGCATGAACTGGACTTTAAAATCTACTTTAACCAAATTAATAATAGAGACTGGTGAAAAATGGGTAAATCTTTTGCCTCTGGCCCTTCTCTGGGCTCGATGCACCCCCTATAAAACTGGGTTTACTCCAAATGAAATCATGTTTGGAGGACCCCCTCCTCTGTTACCCCGGTTATGGGATCCTATTCTTGAAGAAATTACTAATCAATCCCTGTTAAAGTGTCTCCAGTCCCTCCAACAGGTCCAGGCTACTGTCCACTCCAATGTCCGTGCTGTTTTGCCAACTCCATCATCCATGTCATGCCATTCATTCCAGCCCGGGAACCTGCTCTATGTCAAAAAGTTCCAGAAAGAAGGACTGACCCCGGCCTGGAAGGGACCCCACATTGTCATCATCACCATCCCAACAGCACTCAAGGTTGATGGAATTCTGGCTTGGATTCGTCACTCGTGAGTCAAGAAAACTGGATTCGATGACCTCGATGATGCCACTCCATCCTCGAGTATATGGACTGCTTAGAGGAACCCTTAAAACCCTCTCAAGATCACCTTCTGAGCTCAGCATCTTGATCCGCCCCAAAATAAACAGCTACTCCCAGAAATGGCCATCACAAGCTAAGACTCTCTTGTTCTTATTCTGGTATTCCTTAGCCCATATGCTCAGGAGTGAGACCCAACATCACACCTGGTACTCCTTCACCCTTACTGGGGGGAACAATATGAGATACTGAAAACTGGTCAGATAGTCAGTCTCTCAACCTGGTCCTATTCAAGACAGACTTATTAAACCTGTCAGGCCAAAGAGGAAGTAGAGCTAGCAACATCTCAGCCAAGAGATATCGTGACCCAGGGATCCCCTCAAATGGAAAGGTTTCCCCTCTTTACAAAGACTTAAGAAACATAGACTTCTACATATGCCCAGGAAAGCCCACTAATGCTCTCTGTAATCAGGCTTACCAATTCTTTTGTCCACGTTGGGAATGTGTCACCATTGCCTCCTATCCCAAAGGACCAAATGACACCTCCAAAATTACTGTATGGAGGGGTGCCCGAGGAAACCATCCTGGTCACTCCCCAATATATGTAAAAGTTAACAACCCCTCTCTCCTTTCCTGGGATATGGGCTTCACACGGGGCATAGTCTCTATCTAAATGGTTATGACTCAGGGGCTCTTTTCACCATCCAACAACAAATAATCATCTGCAGGACCCAAATAGGGCCATCTGGGATTGGACCATTGTCAGGATTTAATGACCCCTTATTTGGCTATCATCAGCTGCAACCACTGTCCATGCCATCTCCCAAACGATGCACTGACCCACCTCCATCTCTACAGATGCCTGAGGGCCTCCTACCCCCTATGGCAGCCCCAAAGACATTTCTGAAAACTCCCAGTCCAGAACACCAGCCATCTAGCCTTTTTCCTATATTAACCCACATGCCCCATCTGCTTAACATCACTTAGCAAGAATTAGCTTCAGATTGTTGGCTTCGCCCCTTTCTACATAGGCCTAGGATCTGAGGCTCCCATTGTCACCCATGATGACAAAACTACATGTGAAAATTCTCAGAAAATAATTCTTGTCACCCTTGGGGATATAACTGGAAGGGCCTCCTGTTTAACAACCTCTCCATTTGCCAAAGTCTGTAACTTGTCTCTTAATTATAACTGTGTCTGAATCTACAGCCTATATTGCTCCAGCTAATACTTGGCTTGCTTGTCATACAGGCCTTACGACCTGTATGACCACTGAAATGTTAACTAATAAGCCTGCCCTATGTGTAACTGTCCATGTGTTGCCCCAAATATATGCCTATAGCGGTCCTCAACGTTCCCTGTTATTGAATCCCCCTGGTCTCCCAATAACTCGCCAAAAACGTGCTATCTCATTTCTCGTGCCAGCCTGAATTGGGTTAAGCATAACCGGAACCACAACACTCAGCACCGCTGCATTAGTTCGTGGAGAGTTAGGCTTGGTTAACTTTGCACAAGATATCAATTCTGATTTAAAATATATGCCATCTGCCATAGACCAGGTCCATGACCAAGTAAATTCCCTTGCAGAAGTTGTCCTCCCTTGCAGAGGCCTAGATCTACTTTTCTTATCTCAAGGGTGACTTTGTGCTGCTCTTGAAGAATCCTGTTGTTTCTATGTCAATAAATAAGGTATTATCAAGGTTGCCCTCTGTAAAGTCAAGGAAAACATAGACCGGCGACAAAGGGAGCTAGACAGTAAGTCTTGGTTCCATTCTCTGTTTCACTGAAACCCATGGTTAACAGCTCTCATCACTAGTTTAGCAGGTCCTCTTGTCCTTCTCCTTGGTTTACTTGTGGGGCCCTGTACACTCAATTGGCTTGTCCGTTTTGTCAAACAGCTCATCAGCTCTGTAAAACTCATGTACATTAAAACCCATTATAACCCTTTGTCAACAACTGACAAGTCAATAATTTAACTCATGCACAAGTAAAAGGAGGAAATGAAATGTCTGTAAAACCTGTATGTCTGAAAAACCTATAATAACCTGTAAAAGCTTGTCTGACATAAGTAACTAAATCTTCCATTTTAGTTGCATGCCTGCTGCCCAGATGCAGCCCCTCCCGTATGTAACCAGAACTGCTCTTAGACCCTGAGCTGTAACTTCCCTTTTCTTGGAAATCCCCTAGCCCCTACATCCTGTTAAGCAAACAGCAGCTTGCCCACGGCCAAACTAAGCAAGCAGGAAGCTGCAAATTGTTCCATCCCTGACTCTGACCCCTCTCTGAAATATAAACTGTAATTGCAAAAGCTGTGGTTTTTGCCTATAAAAGGCCCCTGCTTGCTTTGCTCGGGGGTCGAGAAATTTTTAGTGGCATTAGCCGGCTTTCAGCCCCCAGCTATTAAAGGACTCAAATCTGACTCTCTGCGCCTTAGCAATTACTTCCTCACATACTCCGGTCACCACACTACCACCTGAAAAAGATCAGATTCCCCAAACGCCTGCTTATTCAACCCCCTGAAAAAACCTGTAGATTTTAAGGCATAAGCGACCCCCTAGCCCAGTACCGCAATTTCAGCCAAGGCCGAACCTGTCACCACCCGCAAGAACCCCAACGCAGAAGGCCCGAGCCCCAACCCCGCCCCCGCCGGGTTTCACGGCTGAGCTTTACTCAACTCCCCCAGAGAGGCGCGCCCACACCCCCAAAATAAGACATCCGGGAGAGCATGGCCCGAGCCACGCCGGCGCGCCCCCACCACTACCCCCTCCCCCGCGACATCCGCTCGGTCCCCAGGCTCAGCCCAGGAACCAGTCGTCCAGGACCTTCCTTTTCGCGCAGAAAAGGGTACGGCTGCGGCAAAGGTCCTGCGGGCGCCCCACTCACCAGCGCCACCAAAGAACAAGGAGTCGCTCCAACCACCAGCTGGGGTTCTTCTCCAGCGGGGCGCCGAGACTACACTACCCCGAATCCCCGGCACGGCGCGGGGACCACAATTCCCAGGATGCTCGGCGCAACCTGGGGCGCTCTGACGGCCGGAGGCACCCATGGGCCTCCCACGGAACCGCTTCGGGTAACGTGCTCTGGTCGCTGGAGAATGGCCACTGTGGCTCCTGGCTTCCCCCCTCTTTTGTCTTAAAACCACGCGCATAAAAGACACGTAGAGGATGAAGGGGGAGTCTCACGGCCCTACCGCCCGACCCTCTCCCGGGACGCTTCGGTCTCGAAGACTACACTCCCCAGTAACCCCTGCAGTGATTTCCGTATCTGATGCCGGGCCCGCCCCTCGGCGGACGGAAATGAGCTGTCGGGACCGCTTCTGCTCGGCTTCCGACCGGAACTTATCCGGCTGCTGGGTGTAGCAATGGTCATTGGTCTCCCTCATTCCTGCTGTGGGGTTGGAGCCCTGCGCCCCGCGTTCCGTGAGCGCGCAGGCGGAGCTTCGTACAGCACCGGTGCCTTTTAGACTTCGTTTAAAATCAAGGAGAGGCCAGCAGCCTCTTCGAGGTCTCATCCCCACGACGAGGTAGATCCGGTCTCTGAGCCCTAGCCCTCAATCTTAACACTGCCCTGCGGGTGCCCTGAGACCATTTTCTTAGTATTGAAGGCCACGAAGTTATAGGCTGACTCTCATCTCCTGGGGAGCAGAGCCTCGTTCTTACGCCGGAGCATGGGGCCGAGCCTGCAGTCAGAGGAATCCCGGGGTCTTTGTTCGGGATCCTGGTTGAAAACAGGGCTGTGCTAGTGACCTCTGGGACACCCCAACTCGGGAGGAAGCCCCACTGCGGTTCCACCCCGGCGGCCTCTCGCTTCTTGTCACTTTCCTTGGACAGGATTTCTGAGACTTCGTCCTCCAGGAAGACCAAGAAAACGACCAGGTGGCCTGAGAGCCAGGGAGAGATGAGAATTTCCTAAAGCTGCTTCTTAGCTTTCACGGACAGATCTGTCCCCTATCTTCCCTGAGGCTGCATTGTTTGTTGTGAATCCCTGACCCAGGAGAAGTGTCCATTCGTACTGGGACTCATCTTTCCACATCCTTCTCTCCCCCACCCATGACTAGGTCATTCACCAAGAAATGAGCTATTCAAAGTAGCACTGAAGAAATACCCGTGTTGCAGTGTCCAGTGATGCCTGCTGCACAGTAATAACATGTGTGGCTGGCGTTGCATGGGCCTGGTTCTAAGAGACCAGAGAAGACTTCCAGCGTGAGGGGCTGCCTGAGCTGCCCCGAGGAAGTAGGCAAGATGAAGAGTTGGAGAAACACACCTGTGGGAAGGAAATGTGGCCATAATCTCGAGGTCTGAGCCACTGGACAGACTGTCATGACTACAGTGAGAGAGGTTTTCAGTAGCAAATGGACTTGCATCCAGCTTATTTGCGTTTAGGAAGGAATGCCATCCAGATGTCCACATGTGGCATGTAGGTATTTGGTGTGGCCAGCCTCCTGTTTAATGCTGAAAGTTTTCTCTTAATAATTAGGAGTTTCCATCTAGAAATCTGAATTGTCTGCTTTCCACAAACATTCCCTGCTGCTTTCTTCATCACCTCGTTCCCTCTTGGTACCCACACACTCCAGCCTACCTCACCCTTACCTCATCTAGAATACCAGGCCTGCATTCCTTCCCTTCATTCCTCTAAATCTAGCCTGTCCTTCAAGACCAAATAAATACCCAACCCTCTTTCATGAAACCTTCCCTGATCACAAAGCTATCGTGATTTCTTGAGATTACTTTGACCCTGGCTGTACCTACCTTTTGGAAACACAATGCCTGAATACTCACCCCAAATTTGGGATAGAGCCCTGGCATCTATCCCTAACAAAGCTTTTACCCTAAGAAAGTATGTAGTAATGTAGAAGAGAGGTCCTGTTTTGGAAAGTCAGTGGTTTAGTTGTTGGTTAGTTGTTGCTATGCTGAATGACCTGGATAGGTCATTTAACCAAGTGCTTCTTAAACATGTGCTTACATGTCACCTGGAATCTTATAAATGTGCAAATACTGGATCAGCTTGTCTGGCTGGAGCCAAGCATCAAGAATTCTCGAAAGCTTCCAGATGCTGCTGATGCTGCTTGTCCTTAGACCACATTGGGTAACAAGGATTTAACCAATGGGGCTCAGATCCTTTAATATAAACAGCTAAGTGAAAGAATCTCCAAATGGTAAAAACCCAGAAGGGTTGGGATTCTACATGTTTTGTTTCTGTTTGTTGTCTTCTTATATTTAAAGCCCTCCAGGTTAGGAACTCTGTTTTTGCTTGTAAGCCCCATTATAGCTAAATTAGCATCTAGACCGGAGTCAGATGATGCTAGTTGGATAAAGAGTCATTTGTCCTGAGACCTAACCAGTCCTGAGACCAGGATCAATGACTGGAAGCCAAGCTCCAGAGTTAGTCAAAATCAGGACCTAGCTGTACCTGCCTTCTCTAAAGTAACCCTTTTGCTCCCTTATTTTGAACTGCGCCTGAGCATAGCAGCAGAGTGAGCAGGGCTGTGCTCAACATAGTGGGTTTTCTGATGCTCAGGGTTGCAGCTGTGAGTTTCTTCTAGGAGGTGAGGAGGCTCTGGAGTCCTCAGAAGAACCTGTACAGGGAGGTAATGCTGAAGAACTGCAGCAACCTGGTCCCACTGGATTATGATAGCTTCTTTTGCATCTTAAAATCAGACCCACTGAGCAGCGTAAACCCTTCATGAAGATAAGGCAGTGCATGGAACAGCTTCAAGGCAGAAATGATTTGCCTTAAATTGGACTTGGGAACAAATGCATGCCTTCTTTCCACAAACACTCCTTGCTGCTTTCTTCATCACCTCTTTCCTTCCTGGGACCCTCCCACTCCAACCCACCTCACCCTTACCTCATCTGGAATACCTTGCCTCCTCTCCTTTCCTTAGCTCCTTTCCAGCCTTTTCATGTTTTTTCAGGAACTATTCGTGGTTTTTTGGTACAGTTGAGAATAGACAGACAGGTGCATGTGTGAGTTCAGAACTTACTCTTTGAGTTCTGAAATGGCACCTTGAACCCATGTCGTACAGTTATCTCATTGCCTTTCCCAATGAGCTGAAATTCCACTTTTCCAAACTAAAACTCTTCACCTCACTGGAGGTGTCCAGAGGGAGCCACATCTGCTGGGGCCCTGTCCAGGTGAAAGGTGGCTCAGTGCAGGTGACTCAGCAGTCAACAGTTCAGAAAGGAGGAGATGTCGCTGAGGTGCTGAAAAGAAAGCTGTTCTCTTGACTTTCTAGGCTGCTGTTTAGACTGCCTGGCCCTGTGTCATAATAAAATACCATAGACTAGGTGGCTTAAACAACTGAAACTTATTTCTCAGTTCTGGAGACTAGAAGTCTGAAATCAGGGTGCCAGTATGATCAGGCTCTGGTGAGGGCTGGCTTCCTGGCTTGCCGATGGCTGCCTTCTTGCTGTGCCCTCATGGGGTAGAGAGAGAGGTACCAAGCTCTCTGGTGCTTCTTCTTACAGGGTCATTAATCCATCCCATCATGAGTGCCCCATCCTCATGACCTCATCTAAATCAGATTACCTCCACAAAGCCCCATCTTCAGAAATCACATTGGAGGATAAGCTTCTACTTAGGAGTTTTGGGGGATCACAATTCAGTCCATAGTGCCTTTCTTCCCTTCCAGGCTTTCATCTTTACCCAAGAGAGGGTGAAGGAGACAAAAGGCATAAGCTGACAAGGTCCTTATGTCTTAAAAAACACAAGCTTGACAAGGTCCTTCTGTTCCTGGCCCGGCTCCAACAGGAGCTTGGCCAGTATCTCTTTCTCTCGATGTTTGCCCCTGAGAATATTGATTTAGCAGGATTCAGATAGTGTGATTGCTAGTCTGCATAGGCCAGGTGTAGCCTGCTTTAATAATAACTTTGTTTAAAACTTCAAAGAATGCAGACGTTAGTAGTTTTACTTAGACTCTCAGAAAACAAAGATGTTAGGGCTATAGTAATCTTGCCAAGTTTGGCCTTATATGAAGGGCATGATGTGAGAATAAAATTGCTCTCACCTATTGAGGAGAGAGACCTCCCAATTCTGCTGTCTCTTTGTGTTTCTTTTCTCATTCCCTCCTCCTAACTCAGGCCCTGCTCACCGGAGGCTGAACCTCCAGAAGTGGCGCCCGAACAGGGACCTGAGTACTGGGGATGGCATTGGTTGGAGATGAACCCTTGCGGAGACCGGCTTTTCTTCTTCATTGAGTAAGTACTGAGGGCATAGGATTAATTATTGGGAGTAAAACATGGGACATTTACATTCTAAGGAATGCACTCTCTTTCTGCAGATGTTAAAATCTATGCTGAAAGCTAGAAGAACTAAGGTTACAGATAGACAATTAGATAGATTTTTGCAGTTTATAGAGGAAGTATGTCTCTGGTTTCCTGAGGCCGGGACAGTTAACCTGATTACCTGAGGAAAGGTGGGTAATCATTTGAAGGATCATTATAAAGCACACGGTCCTGAAGCCATGCCAGTAGATGTCTTTTCTCTGTGGAATCTAGTGGGGGATTGCTTAGACTCGTCTCATGAGTTTCATAGAGCAGAGCAGATTTTTCTGTCTTGCTTTAGGTGCCCGTGACGATGAGGAAGGACACCTTCCTGAATATTTTCAGCAGGAGCTAGATGAGGCTGCTGCTTGGCATCACAATGATGTGATATTTGTGGCCACTCGAGTCTTTGTGACCGAGTTTCCTGAGCCTCCTAGCCTGCCTACAGAAGAGGTCGAGCCCTCCGCTCCTTCTTTATCTATTGATACTTTTGCTTGACTTATGGATTTGCTTACTGTTTTAGCTAAAAAATGCTCAGTTTCAAAAGAGGAGGCACTGGTGTGTCACACTTTGAATTCAAAAGAAGTGCCTTTATCTCACACTTTGAATTTGAACGAGGAAATATAGGTGTATCGTACCCCAATTTCTAAGGAGGAGATCTCTCCCGGAGATGGCAAGGGCCCCATTTGGGTCCCAGCATCCCCTCAATTGGCACCGACTAGAGCCTTGCTCATGGATAACGGATCCATGCCCCCCCTTCTTGGCTCCCATCCAAACTTGGCCGCCTGATGTTAGGAGGCATCTGGTGCATCTCTCCCCTTTACAGAAGGCAGTTCAGTCCGCCTTGCTGCAGAGAAATGATTTGGAAGGATTTCACACCTATCTGGTAAAAGTTACAGGCTTTGAAGACCAGGGTAGGGAGATCCGAGAGTATCAGACTTTGTCTCTTAAGTCCCTGAAGGACCTTAAAACTGCTGTGGCACAATATGGAGCTATAGCACCATTCACATTAGCTATGCTGGAAACCATTTCACAAGAAGGCTTGACTCCCTCTGATTGGCATGTGGTTGCAAAGGCATGTTTGTCAGGCAGGGAATATCTGTTATGGAAGACAGATTTCTGGGATAGATGTAAAGAGCAAGCTAAGAGAAATAGTGGAGGTGATCTGAATATGGTTAATTTGGACATGCTTTTGGGTCAAGGGGAATACTCCTCCCAAGAGGTGCAAATCCCATATCCCTGAGCTACATATGGTCAGATCAGTGGAGCAGCATCGGGAGCATGGTGCCAACTGCTGTTGGCTGGAGTTAAGACAGAGTAGCTTTCAAAAATACGTCAGGGACCTGATGAGCTTTACCAAGATTTTGCATCTAGACTGTTGCAGGCTGTGGGTCGATTGGTGGTAGATGGAGAGGCAGGGACTCTTTTGGTAAAACAACTGGCCTATGAGAATGCCAATTCTGCCTGCCAAGCAACCATTCACCCCTAGTGTAAGAAAGGGGATCTTTCAGATTATATTCGCTTGTGTGCTGATATTAGGCCTGCCTATATGTAGGGGATGGCCATGGCTGCAGTTTTACAAGATACTCCTCCCCACAAAATTTGTAATGAAATCTGGCAATAGAGGAACCTGAGGTGCCTGCTTCAACTGTGGGCAAATGGGTCATTTCAGTAAGGAATTCCCTGTGCATAATCCCAATTCAGGACCACCCCCTAGAAGGAGCCGCCCTACATCTGTGTGCACACGATGCAAGCGGGGTGTCCACTGGACTAATGAATGCCGCTCCAAAATGGATGCAAATGGAAATCCCCTGTCAGGAAATTTCAGAGGGGCCAGCCCAGGTTCCTCAAACAATTGGGGCTATGTCCATCCACCCCTCTCAGCCCATGCCCAGCTTGCCTCCTCAGGGGTGTCATCCACCAACAGGTCAGCGATCTCTACCGCGATCTCTACCGCACCACCCCAGGGAGCGCCGGATTGGACCTCAACTCCTCCTCCCATTTCATATTAACCCCAGAAATGGGTCTACAGGCTATTCCCACGGGTGTGTATGGCCCACTCCCGATGACACGGTGGGACCATTACTGGGACGCAGCAGCCTTTCCCTGAAGAGCTTCCAAGTTCTCCCAGGAGTCATAGTCTCCTACTACACTGGTGAAATTAAAGTCATAGGAA
Organism: Cephalopachus bancanus; assembly: GCA_027257055.1. Classification (NCBI taxonomy): domain Eukaryota; kingdom Metazoa; phylum Chordata; class Mammalia; order Primates; family Tarsiidae; genus Cephalopachus; species Cephalopachus bancanus. The sequence continues at coordinate 33,950 of JAPVLO010000175.1, forward strand.
ATGCTCATGAACATTATTACTCTTACTGCAGGCATGAAAATTGCCCAATTAGTGTTACTCCCTTCGAAGAAAATGGGACGTATTGACTCCTCACAAAAGCAAAGGACTAATGCCTTTGGTTGTTCTGATCATGCATATGGGGTGCAAGCCACTGGGGAAAAGTGGCCTGAGTATTCTCTGCATATAGAAGGCAAGACCTTCCGGGGCTTATGAGATACTGGGGTTGATGTCTCTGTCATTAGTCAGGCCCACTGGCCAACTTCCTGGCCTCTTCAGGAGGCAATGACATCTTTGCAAGGTATTGGACAGTCCAAATCTCCATTACAGAGTAGCCAATTACTCAGGTGGACAGATGATGATGGTCATGAAGGAGTTTTTCAGCCTTATATACTTCCTTTTTCACTACTCAATCTCTTAGGGTGAAATGGCCTCAAAGCAATGGGAGTTTTGCTGTATAACCCCAGTTCTCAGGTTATTTCCCAGATGCTTGATCAGGGTTACCTCCCAAATCAAGGATTGGGGAAATTTAATCAAGGAATGCAGTATCCACTAACCTCACCGCTAAAAAACGGGAGGTTTGGCTTAGGTCACCCTGAGGCTTTTTGCTATGGCCACTGCTTCTTCTGAGCCCCATCAGAAGACTGCGGACCCTATTACCTGGTTGTCTGATGACCCTGTGTGGGTGGAGCAGTGGCCACTTTCTGAGGAAAAGCTTACAGCAGTCACTGTGCTTGTTCAGGAGCAGCTTGTGGCCAGTCATACTGAGCATGCAAACAGTCCTTGGAATACTCCTATCTTTGTCATTAAGAAAAAATCAGGAAAATGGCATTTACTGCAGGATTTGAGGGCTGCTAATTGCTCTATGGAAATTATGGGGCCACTACAACCTGGTCTGCCCTCTCCTGTAGCCATTCCAGATGACTATTTTCTTTTTATTATTGATCTTAAAGATTGCTTTTTTACTATTCCACTTTTTTACAAGGATCAAAAGTGCTTTGCTTTCTCATTGCCGGCTGTTAATTTTCAACAGCCAGCCCAAAGATTTCAGTGGAAGGTACTGCCTCAAGGCATGGCTAATAGCCCCACCTTGTGTTAGACTTTTGTGACCAGAGCCTTGCAACCTGTTTGATTATATTTTCCCAGGGCTTATATCATCCATGTAATGGATGATATTGCTCATCCTAATGAAGAGCAATTGCAGGAAATATTTTTAAAACTACAAAATTCTCTCCGTAATGCTGGTCTTATTATTGCTCCAGAAAAGATGCAACGGGCAGCTCCTTATGAATACCTTGGGAGAATTATAAATGGGTGCAAAGTCCAGATGCAGAAACCCCAAATCAGAACGGATTCTTTAACCACCTTGAATGATTTCCAAAAGTTGTTAGGCAACATTAATTGGTTGCGCTCTTCTCTTGGAATTACCACTGCGCAGCTCATACCTCTCTTTGATATCTTAAAAGGAGATTCTGACCCTCAATTTCCACAGCATCTCACCCCAGAAGCTCTGGCTGCACTGCAATTGGTCCAGGAGGCTATTGCCCAGCAACAGATTTTTCGCATTTCTTTTGCTGATTCTTGGTCATTTCTCATGTTGCTCACACCCTATTTACCAATGGGTGTGTTTTTGCAACAGGGGCCAGTAGAATGGCTACACTTACCATCCTCACAGCGACACACACCATGACCCCATCTTATGAATCTGTTGCCCTCCTCATTGCAAAAGGCCGGCCCCAAGTCAGGGAGCTTTTTGGCCGTGAGCCTGCTTTAATTGTAGTTCCTTACATTGCTCCTCAAGTGACTTGGCTCTGGGAAACATGCCCTGCATGGCAGTTGGCTGTAGCTCACTTTACTGGGCAAGTAGATTCCATTATCCTCCTCGTCTCCTTACTTTTGCAAAAAATCATTCTCTTATTTTTCCTCAGGTTACAAGCACCCAACCTTTACAGGACACAAAATTGGTTTTCACCAATGGATCTTCCTCAGGAACAGCAACTGCTGTCATCGACAGCACTGTTTCCCGCTTCGAAACAGGCTATACCTCTGCTCAATGAGTGGAACTGTTTGCGGTCTGCCAGGTTTTTCTCCAGCTCCCTAACATGCATTTTAATTTGTTTACAGCTAGCCACTATATTACCATTGTTTTATCTCATTTGGAAACTGCTAGTTTGCCTGTCCCCGTTTCTTCTTCACTGTTACACCAAGTACTTTCACTTTTACAGGAGATTCAGACACGAATCCATGCCCGCACCACCCCTTTTTATGTTACACATATTCGTGCTCATTCTGCACTGTCTGGGCCTTTGTCTGAGGGCAATGCTTTGGCTGACACGGTGCCCCGCTTTTTTGCTTTCCCATTGTCATCCCCTGCTTCAGTGGCTGCCGCTTCTCATGGCCTTCATCATCAGAATGCTCAAGGTTTGTGTCGCCAATTTGCACTTTCCAGGGAAGCCGCACATTAGATAGTTAAGGATTGTCCTGTTTGTCCACAGTTTCAGTACCCTCCTTCCACAGGTGTGAATCCTAAGGGCCTCTTGCCGGGACACCTCTGGCAAATGAATGTGACACATGTCCCCTCTTTTGGGAAGTCAGCTTATATTCACGTTACCATGGATACCTGTTCTGGTTTTCTTTTTGCCTCAGCTCCTTCAGGTGAGGCTGCTTGTTATGTAATAGCTCATTGCTTTGCAGCCTTTGCTGTTATGGGCATCCCTAAATCTATTAAGACTGACAATGGCCCTGCCTATATTAGCAAGACCTTTGCTAATTTTTGTGCCACTTTCCAGATCTCCTATTCCACCGAAATTCCCTATAATCCTCAGGGACAAGGAATTGTTGAAAGAGCTAACAACGTTGAAGGTGCAGTTGCAAAAATTGAAAAGGGGGAAATATGGACATTCCTCCCCACATACTCTGTTAGCACATGCTTTATTAATTATCCATTTTTTCAATTTAGACCATGACGGAGTGTCAGCAGCAGAACATTTCTGGTGCCTGTCACCCAAGATTGAGGCTTTGGTCCACTGGAAAGATCCTATGACAGGGTTGTGGCAAGGGCCTGGTCCGGTACTCAGGGACAAGGCAGTGCTTGTATTTTTCCTAGGAATGCGGAAGGTCCCTGATGGCTCCCAGCCCAGCTCGTCTGCCCCTACTCCAGTCCTCCATTCCCATGTACAGGTGGGGACACTGATTCCCCCATTCAGGAGGATGACCATCGTCCCGCTGGGAATGGCACCGGTTCAACGGACCCCTCGCTCCAGGGCGACACTATGGAGCAGGACCCCGGTGCGGGGGCAACTGAAGGCGTTGACTTCCCAAGCTGAACATCTGGTGCAGGAGCATGGCAGGAACGCTTCTGATCCTGCTACCCTGTTCCTGGCTATGATGGCTGTGGTCACCTGCCAGGTGGGTGTGGTGGCCAGTGATGGATCCCCCTATTGGGCCTATGTGTCTGACCCCCCTCCCTTTTTAAGGGTGGGGGTCTGGGATGATCCCTTGGTCCCTGTATATGTTAGTAATGCTTCTTTACTTGGGTACCCTTCTACTGACTCTATTATTCCACAATGGGTAAATGGATTTTCTTATAAAGGACGTTCTTCACGGGTTCCCATTTGGTTTTCTCATTTTGGGCACCCCACTACCGCCAGAGACCCAGACTTTGTTCCTACTACTTTCACCTCTAAATATACTCATGGGTTTGTCCCCCATGGAATAAAACATCAGCCATGGATGGAACGGGAGTCATATCCCTTTATGGGCTCCCTCGCTCTTGTACCACGTCTTCTACTGAAACCCCTCCTTTTGGGGTCCCATTATGCTCTGAGGCCGAAAACTTTTTGTTCTCCCATTTTCCCCCATGGCGGCGGTGCCATTATTCTGTGGCTACTCGGCACCGTATTCCCCATACTGGGAAGGGGTTATGGATTGGGCTACCCCTGATCCCTTAGCAAAGACCGAACTACAGTGTGCTGAGACCCCTGGCAGGTAGGTGGAGACTATCCTTTCCACCTCTGCAGGATGACCCCAGTTGGAAACTTATGGCTGCCAATCCTCATATCCCACTTATCTGAACTTAATCGCCCCACTTACTATAGCACTCATAAAATATTTGCTTGTGTGCCTGCTCCTTATGTATTATTGGCCGGATCATGGGAAATTACTATGAAATCCTCTTTTCACTGAAATGTACCTATTATAATCTTACTAACTGTATATCTCCTGAGAATGGAGGACAACAAATTGTGATGTTACATCAACTGTCTTTTGTCATGATGTCTGTAAATATCTCTGGACCATGGTATCCAGATTCTAGTTGGCATGCTTTGTCTCAATTGTCTAATCTCCTTGATCACCCTTGCAGGTTTACTGGATTATTAGTAGCAGGTATTATTGCTTAGTAACATCGATTGCCTCAGCTACTACTTCAGCAACAGTATTGACTCAGGAGATCCACACAGCCCATTTTGTGGATCATTCGGCAAAGAATATTTCCACAGCACTGTCTCATCAAGAAACCATTGATGTGAAATTGGAAGCCAGACTCAGTGCCCTCGAGGAGGCAGTACTAGTCATTGGAGACCAGCTAACAGCTTTAAGAACCCGAGTGTCATTAAGATGTCATGCCGAGTTTCAATGGATCTGTATTACTAAAAGCCATACAATGACTCTGAATGGGACTGGGACTTGGTTGAAAATCATTTGCTTGGGACATGGTCTGCAAATATTTCCTTGGATGTTGTCCAACTGCACCAGGATATTGTGGGAATCTCCACCTCTTGGCCTTCTTTGCTGCCCACCAGTGACTTGGCTACAAATATCATGGATAAGATTATGCATTTGGTATCCACTCATAGTTTGTGGTCTACTGTATATTCTATGATAGCATTTGGAGTTTTAATTTTGATTCTATTGTTTTGTTTTCCAGTCTGTATCCGAGCAGAAGGATGGGCCATCTGAGAACTCAGAATAGAGGTCCACAAACTGCGCTTAAAAGAAAAAGAAAAAGAGGAAATGGAGACAAAAGGCATAAGCTGACAAGGTCCTTCTGTTCCTGGCCTGGCTCCAATAGGAGCTTGGCCAGTATCTCCTTCTCTCGATGTTTGCCCCGAGAATGTTGATTTAGTAGGATTCAGACAGTGTGACCTCTAGTCTGCGTAGGCCAAATGTAGCCTGCTTTAATAATAACTTTGCTTAAAATTTCAAAGAACGCAGATGTTAGTAGTTTTACTTAGACTCTCAGAAAACAAAGATGTTAGTGCTATAGTGATCTTGCCAAGTTTGGCCTTATATAAAGGGCATGCTGTGAGGATAAAATTGCTCTCACCTATTGAGGAGAGAGACTTCCTAATCCCGCTGTCTCTTTCTTTTCTCATTCCCTCCCCCTAACTCAGGTCCTGCTCACCGGAGGCTGGACCTCTGCAAGAGGGCATACCTTGTCCCCTTTCTCCAGCAGGAAACAGGCCTGTCTCTCGCTGGGCTTGCCTTCTCTAGCTTACGCAGTCTGTCTGATCTCAGACAAGCACTAACCCTGTGCACTCAAGCCTGCCCAGGAAGTTGTGTGTTTAGTGTGAGAGATCTGACAAGTACCTTTTCTCAGTCCCACATGTGTTCTTGCATTCTGACCCAACAGGTTTGACTTAGGACATTTGGTCCTAATTGGCTTTGATACAAGTTACTTGCCCTTTTGAGATTAGTCAAGATCATGGTTTTCAGTGTATGAAATATAAAAGAGCAAAACTCCATTAATGTGAGCTGAAGCCAATTTAACAGCATTAACTTTAAAGAGCCCATTGCACTCTAAGGAAATTGAGAGAAAAAAAAATAAGCCTTTTGTTTTTACAATTTCTAGTGTTCTTTATTCCATCTGTATTAACTTCCTGTTGCTTTAAGAACATCTTTTCCCTTTTTTTATAGTGTAGATTTGATGACAATTCTGTGTTGGTTTGTCTGGAAATGTTTTTATTTTGCCTTCATCTGAGAAAATTATTATTATTATTATTTGGATATTGAATGGATTGATTTTACTCTAGCACTTTAAAAGGCATGTTTCCATTTTCTTTTGACCCCCTTGCTTTCTGATGGGAAGTCAGCTTTAATTGATACTGCTGCTCCCTGGGTATAATGCTTCCAGGTTCTCTGGCTGCTCTTGAAGTTTTGTTTTGTCTTTGGTTTTCAGCAATTTGACATCAATATGTCTAAATAGATTGTTATTTGATATTTATCCAATTTGAGGTTCGTTGAGATTCTCTAATCTGTAAACCAATATTTTTCATTAAATTTGGGAACTCTGGCTGTTGTGTCTTTAAGTAATGTTTTAGGTCCTTTGTTAATTGCTGTTCCTTTCCAGTCTCCACTTACACATATATTAGATCATTTGACATTATCCTATAGTTCACTGAAGTTCTAGCCAACTTTCTTCAGTATGTTTTTCTGTTTACCAGATGGGTTAATTTCTATCAAGTTCACTGAACCTTCCTTTTACCACCTTCAGTCTTTTTTAAGCCCATCTAGGAAAATTTTTAATTTCATTTATTGTATTTTTTCTTCTAGAATTTCCACTTTTTAAAAAATAATCTTCACTTTTCAGATGAGATTTCCAGCCCCACTTATTCCTTTACAATGTACTTATTTTTCTTTAACATATTTATTATAGTGTCTGTAAAGTCTTGGTCTAAGGAAACCTCTGGGCCATCTCAGGATCTGTTTCTGCAACTGCCTTTTTCTTGACAATGGTTCACACTTCTTGTTTCTCTGAATGTTTTTTAAAATTTTATGCTGGACATTTTTGTGACATAAGACTCTAAATTCTCTTATGTTCCATTGAAATGTTTTTTGTACCTATAAGCAGTTTAATTACTGGATAATTATTTTGAACATGTGCAGGCTTAATTTTATGCTTTGTTTGGGTAGATCTTGGAAGGTTCAAGGTGTTTCTTAAGCTCATAGTTTGGCAGGACTCAAACTCCAAATTCTTTAACCAATGCAGATATTGTTAAGTCTTTATCATCAGTTCTATTAGAGCATATCTAGAGAAGACCTACAATAAGATGTGAGTGGTCCTTATTTCTATGGCGTGGCCTCTCTGGTTTCTCAGCTGAATGATTGAGGTGTTAATGAGGTTTGCTCATTCTGATTCAACCAGAATTTCTATACTTTCCAGCTCTGCTCAACTTCTAGTATTTCCGTTTTTCTCTGAGTCCCATAGCTGCTGTTTTCTGGTTATAACTGCAAATTGTATACCTTGTACAAGCAAGACCCAACTTCAGCCAAGGATGGGTTCTGCCCCCTCTGTACAGCTGCCTTTTTTCTGAGATCCATCCTACCAATTTCATCTTCTTTACCAACCCCCAATTTTTTTTTTTTTTTTGCTTCCTCGCCTCAGTGGGACCAGTATGTACTGGCCCCACCATCCTGTGTCATGGCTGGGAAGTTCTCCCAAGCAGTTAGCCAGGACAAATATGGTCTCATCTTGTGAGTTTCCTCTCTCTCTCAAGAACCAGTTTTGTGCAACCCATGGTCTAATGTCTGAAAATAGCTGCTTCATACTTTCTCCAGTGTTATGGTGTTAATGATGGGAATGACAGTCTGGTACCAGTTGTTCCATCTTGGCCAGCAGAACAATTTCATTGGTAACTACTTTAAATTACAAGATTGATATTTTTCTGACCATCCTGCTTCTAGGACTAAATCCCTATACAGGCAACTAATTTGTTAGAATCAATAAGATCATGGGTACATGAGGAACTTTAACTGAGTGTTGGGTTTGTCCCTCTTCCTCTGAAATACCAGTGAGGTACCTTTTATTAGAGCATTCTACAAAAAAATCATCAGCTGCCATTGTGATTTTTTTTAAGAGTTAATGTGTGTTTTTACTTGACTCACAAAAATATATTTCATGGGTTAATGATATTCTTTAACCAGTTTTGAGTTAAAATAAAGTTAATTAGTTAAAGTGTTTAAAGGTATGTGATTGGTATTACTCTTCTTGGGACCTCAACATGCGTATTTCAACTATGAGACCTTTTAATTTTTCTGTAAAGCTTTATAGCATATAATTATGTGTATTGCAGGACATAACTAATTGCACTCTTTACATTCAACGAGTTAGTGTCCTTGTGCAAGTTGAGTTCATTACACTTTTAAATTAAAACTACAGGCATATTTTTTAAAACACTTAAAGAATGTACCAAATTTACTCTGGATTAATGTTTTCATGCAAGGTATGATAACCACACAGTATCAATCTTGGCGGAAGGAGGGAGTCTACTCCTGAGGAATGGTTTTATGTCATTATTTGGTTTAATGTACCTATGTTTATTGGTGAAATCCCAAGTGGCTCAATCGTCTCTCATCAGTGTGCCTGTTGAGCTACAGACTTTCCTGGAGGAGTCGGAAATACTGGTTTCTGTTGTTTTGTGTGCAGGCTTCTCCCTTGTTTTTGAGTACCTGAATTTAGTAGGATACACTTGAAACCTGTTTCTGATGATGGTAATCATGGCATGTGTAAGCTGTGTCTACTATGCAGATTCAATAGAAGAGCTTTATTTATTTGTTTGTTTGTTTATTTATTGTTGTTGAATTGGAGTCTCACTCTGTCACCCATGCTGGAGTGCAGTGGCATGCTCATGGCTGCTGCAGCCTTGATCTGCTGGGTGCAGGCAATCATTCCTACTCAGCCTTCCAAGTAGCTGGGACTATAGACACGTGCCACCACACCCAGCTCATTTTTAAAATTTTACTGTAAAGATGTCTTGCCATGTTGCCCAGGCTGATCTCAAGCCCCTAGGTTCAGGCAATTCTCTCACCCCAGTCTCCAAAATGTTGGGATTACAGGCATGAGCCACTGCACCCGGCCCAGAAGAGCTTTAAATCACCTGCTGCAAAGATACCAAATAACTTGCTCTGGATATTTATGGATCAAACAAGATGGCATTTGTGTGCAAACTGTCACTTCAGGTTGTATTTAGGTAAATGCTTCTGAACACAGAAGTTCAAAAAACAAGCGATTTGGTTGTCCCAGGCAGGATAAACTCTGCTGTTGGATTTGCTTTGTGCCTTGGTTTCAACAGGAAGTTGGCTGACGGAATCTCTACAAATGCAAGTTATACTGTTTTTATCTTTGCTACTAATTGTTGCTGCTGTCAAGTGCCTTGTTATCAGGATATTAATACTTTGACAGAGCTACCAGCTCATCAGTTCAACCACAGATGATTCTATGCCAAAAGGAAATTGAAGTGACTCCGATAGATACAAAGAAATCTAGTGAGAGTGACACAAAAAAGAGCATGGAAATACAGAACTGAAAACCTGATAATGTGGGTGTTATTTGTGTGGTTTCATCATTCTAGGGAGAGAGAGGACCAAGAGATGGGACAGTCAAGGGAAATTCCTCATTTATAATAGTATATGCTTAGAAAATAATACAACAATGCTGACTTCCTTCAGCTAGCTGTTAAGAACTATCAACTTTGCATGACCCTGGTAGGGCAAAACTTCTTGGCTCTCACTCAAGACTGTTTCCTGACCTCTGAAAAATGGAACCTTTTTCATCAGTCATAGTCAATCATGTGACAATTCTATGAATTCCTTCTGACTTGTCCATAGTGCTAGCTTTTAACCCTTAATGAGCACAGCCACAATAAAGCACTTTAACTTTTAAAACACCTGAAATTGCCACCTTAGTGAACAACTTGAGAAATTTTTCAGTGGCACATGTAATAGACTCTACCTTTAATTCCATTACGTAAGTCCTGGCAGTTTCTGTTTTACATTTGAAATCAAACAAGAATACTAAATGTGAAAAATCAGAATTCTGATTATAGCTAATCCACTATATTAAGTGACTTTATTATTTAAAGAAAAATTTATAAGGTGAGAAAACAAATCTTCAAACCAAGTTAGAAAAAAATAGCAAAAAGAAACCCCAAAATGGTGTTAGATTTATATTTGCTTTATTAATTGTTTATCACTGTTTTTCACTGTTTTGTGGACAAATAATGGTTACTTTGCTGAAGTGTTTCTTCATCCATTTTGATTACTCTGTATTCAACCCAGAAGTTGTAGTGACATACTGAAAGCTGAACAAACCCATCAGGATGGTGGTGATCTTGTGAATGAGTTCCTGGCTTCTCTAATTTGGGGCATTGCCACTCTGCACCAGCTGGGATTTCTGGAGTGAACCAATGGTGAGAGAGTAGAAAAGGCTCTCAGAGACAAGGTTTTACACGTGAAAGTTTTGCAATGTTTCCTAGATTTAATTTTTTTTTTTTTTTGATTTGGAGTCTTACTCTGATGCCCAGGCTGGAGTGCAGTGGCATACTCATGGCCACCGCAGCCCTTGACCTGCTGGGCTTAGGCAATCCTTCCGCCTCAGCCTTCCAAGTAGCTGGAACTACAGGTGTGCACTACCATGCCCGGCTAATTTTTGATTTATTGTAGAGTTGAGGTCTTGTCAAGTTGCCCAGGCGGGTCCCAAACCCGCGGGTTCAGGCAATCCACTCACCTCGGCCTCCCAAAGAGCGGGATTACTGGCTGAGCCACCCAGCCTGGCCTGGAAATAATTTTAAACTCAATTGAAAATTGCAAAAGTAGCACATAGAGCTACACCTTTCATCCAGCTTCACCTGTTGTTAATATTTCACCATGTGTGTATTCTTTTTTATTTTTTGAGTTGGAGTCTCACTCTGTCACCCGCTCCCGGCCACCGCACCCTCGCCTGCTGGGCGCTGGCGATCCTTCCGCCTCAGCCTTCCAAGTAGCTGGAACTAGAGGCGCGCGCTACCACGCCCGGCTAATTTTTGATTTATTGTAGAGATGAGGTCTCGCCAAATTGCCCAGGCAGGTCTCGAACCCGCGGGCTCAGGCAATCCACTCACCTCAGCCTCCCAAAGGCTTGGGATTACAGGCTGAGCCACCGAGCCCAGTCATGTGTGTTTTCACATTTGCCCAGGCAGGCAAGTTTTACTCTCTCTGTTGCTCTCTCTCTATATATATTCATCATACATATGTACTTTTCCCCCTGAACCATTTGAGAGTAAGCTGCAGACATCATAGACCCTTAAATACATCAGTGTCCTAAGGGCAAGGACACTTCACTTCCTTACATGACCACAGTACAGTTATCATGTTCAGTAAATTTAACATTGATGCAATACTTTTGTAAACGTCTCATCTAGATTCCAGTTTGACAATTGACTCAATAATATATTTTAGTATTTTCCCCCCTTCTAGTACAGGATCCAGCCTTACAATTAGGTTTTGTTGTCATAACCTGAAATATTTTTGTTCGTTTTTGGTTTTGGGGGGTTGTGTGTGTGGGGGGTGTCGTTTCTGTCTTTAAGAACAGAGTCCTTTTTGGTAACTGAATACTTCTTATTTGGAGTTTATGTAAGAGTTCCACATGATTTTGTTCTGGCTATGTCATCCTACTTACATAAATGGAATGATGTTCTTCTCTGGGTATCACATTTGGTGATGCCTGATTTCTGCCTTGTACAGTTACTATTTTTTCCCTTGGACCTAAGACCACCTCCAGAGAGACATTTTAAGGCCCTGCATCCATTAATGACTCTTGCCTAAACCAGTTTTTACCCTGTTGGTTCCAAAGCTATGGTTTCCAATGCCAGCACTCGCTGTGTATTTTCCAGTTGGCACAAGGCATTCAGGATGCTGTTTTGCTTGTCAGTGGGTTAGTTTTTCTTGAGTCAGAGACTCACTCTGGGCACCAAGGCTGGAGTGCAAGACTGGCATGCTCCCAGCCACCGCAACCTCAACTGCTGGGCTTCAGTGATCCTCCGCTCAGCCTCAAGTAGCTGGAACCACAGGGGTGCTACCATGTCCGGCTAATTTTTTGATTTATTGTAGAGATGAGGTCTCGCCAAGTTGCCCAGGTGGGTCTCGAACCCACAGGCTCAGGCAATCCAACTATGGTTTCCAACAAGCGCAGGAATACAAGCTGAGCCTCTGAGCCTGGCATAGGATGCTGTTTTAAAAGAGAAAATACAGCGTGTAGGTGGCAGTGAGAAAAGATGTGCAAACGACTGACCCCAGTGTCCTGGGGCTGTTCAGAGGTGCAGAGAGCTTAGAGGGTGGAGCGTGGGCACACAGTGGCAGGAGGCAAGACTGGGAAGGGGCTTGGGCCCCGAGAGCCTCCTCATCTGCCTGGACGAGGTTCCTTGATGCGATCCTGTGCATGGCTGAGGTTATGAAACTGTAACAACACAAAACTTGCCAACCTAGGCTGGGAACCTTATCAAGTATACATTTTTTAATGTAAATATGACAGTCCCCCCTTGTCTGTGGGGGACATGTTCTGAGACCCCCAGTGGGTGCCTGGAACTGTGGATCATATCGAATCCTATACTCTGTTTTTCCCTATGAATACAAACCTGTGATAAGGTTTAATTTATAAACTAAGCACAGCAAGAATTAACTACAATGACTGGTAATAAAATAGAACAATCATAACAATATACAGAAATAAAATGTACGTGAGTGTAGGCTAGTTCAAAGTGCCTTATTGTCCTGTATGTACCTACTTTTGGACTGCAGTTGACCTTGGGTTGACCTTGGGTAACAGAAATCACGGAAAATGAAACTGTGGATAAGAAGGGACTCCTGAAATATATCCATGTACCCCTATATTTAATATTTGGGGAATAGCAAAGTGCTCCTTAATAAATTAATTTTTTCACCATAATCATAGTTCAAGCAAGACTGAGCATCACACTCAGCTTTTAGAAGAATGACAATATTGCTAGTAGCCATGGGCAGCAGCTCCTATAGAAAGAAGAGACTGGGGCCATAGTGACATCAGGAGTGGAAAGGACGGGCAGCAGGGAACCGGTAGAAAACACGTCTAGGGTAGATGAAAACTTCTCAAACCTGAATATTCTAGGGATCGTGTTACCATGCAGATTCTGAGTCAGAGGCCTGAGCTTTCCAGCAAGGGGGAGGCTCCTGTCCCAGGGCCATGATTGGAGTTGTGGCCCCAAGATGCACATTGCAAGCAACAGGTAGGGTATGGAGGAGCCAAGGGAGGCTTGTCCTAGAAACTGGTGGACATGGGACCTCGGTCTTGATGAGATGAACTGCTATCATCTCGTGATGCCTTGGGACTTTGCTCCCAGCAGCTCGATGAGGGCTGAGAGCCAGGTCTGCATGGGCCTCAGGTACAGACTACTCTGAGGCTCTTTTCAGGGGTCAGATACTGTGCTTCCCCCACACCCTCTCGCTGCACCCTCTGGACGACCATAAGGTGCTCACTCAACTTTTATGGAAGCTCCAAGGTGGTGAATACTTCGTCCAAGGTCATGCAACCAGTAAGTTGCAGAACCCAGATCAGAATGCTTCTGGCTCCAAAATCCGGCTCTTACTATGCATTACTGAAGTGCCCACCTCACACCACCAAAGGGCTCACGGACAAGTGAGTTGAGCTCCCTGCTCTCCAACAGCAGAGCCCAAGGGATGTGAGCTTTCCACCCTGCAGACTTCTTGGGTCTTTTATGAAGAAGAACCTTGAAAGGTGAATACGCTGTTGTAACATTATATATTTATATATTTAAAGGGAATAAATCATTGCATCTAACTTAATTCTATTTGTTCCAACAATTTATCTGAGGGGTTTTTTTTTAACAAAAGTTGGGAGAATTGTACAGTGAATATCCACGCACCCACTACAGTTAATATGTTACTATTTTTTTGGTCACACTGTCTGTCATCCTTCTATCCATCCACCAGTCCACCTAATTTTTTGATGTATTTCAAAGTTGTAGAAATCAGTTCACCCCTATAAGCTTCAGCATGCATAGCATTAACTGGAGTTCAACACTTGTTTACAGTTCTTTTTTATTTGTATTTATTTATTTTTTGAGTTGGAGTCTCATTCTGTCACCCAAGCTGGATCACAGTGGCACAAATGGCTACCACAGCCTCAACCTGAGGGGCTCAGGCGATCTTTCCGCCTCAGCCTTCCAAGGAGCACACCACCATGCCCAGCTAATTTTTAAATTTTTTGTAGAGATGATGTCTGTCTCACCAAGTTGCCCAGGTTGATCTCGAATCCCTGGGCTCAGGCAATCCTCTTGCTCAGCTTCCCAAAGTGCTGCGATTACAATTGTGAGCCACTGCCAGGCCTATTTATAGTTTGGTGTTTTTTTTAGTAAAATTTACTTATAATGAAATGTGCATATCTTATGCGTACTATTCTATAAATCCTGACAAATTCATACGCCCGTAAACCCCAAACCTTCCTCTAGATTAGAACATTCCCATTACTCCGGAAGGTTTCTTCACATCCCTTCCCAGTCAAACTCAATCCCGCTGCCTCAAAGGCTATCACTAGATTAGTGATATCTGTTCTAGAATGTCACATAAATGGAATTAAGTGTTTGTTTTTTGAGAAGGCTGTGGTCTTAACAAAGGGATGCACATATTCAAATACCTTTCCTAGACTCTCTCTCTCTCTCTCTATATATATATGTATATATATGTATATATATACATAAACTATATACATATATATACATATATATATATAAACTATTTTACAGGAGATGTTTATTTTAGTTGAGTGTTGAGAGAGGTTGGAGGATTGCCCGGGCACGCCCTTCATATTAAGGTACCCACATCAACGCACTCAATCAAGGAGCATCACAATCCTATGAAAGAGAGGGGTGACCCCACCCAGGGCAGGGTCCTACATGCCGGCCCCAGCCTAGGACTTCTAGGCTTCCAGGTGCCCTCAGAGTTCGAAGATAAACCCTTTGAGACCTTACTGTTATTTGTAGTATTTCCAAGTATCAAATCAAAGTGATACATAAATCATCCAGGAAGCTACACAGACTAACAAAAATACTTTTTTCTTCCTGACTTTTGATTGTTAATATGAGATTATAATAACTAACATTTCCAGCATGTTTACAACGTATCAGTCAGTGTTTTCAACATTTTACACTTTTCATTTCATTTGATAATATCCATAGCATAATATCTTATATATTGTAAGTATGTCTGTACTTTTTGAGACAATGAGCTAGGAGTGGTGGCTCACACCTATAATCTCAGGACTTTGGGAGGCTGAGGAGAGAGAATTGCTTGAAGCCAGGAGTTTGGACAGCCTGGGTAACACAGTGAGACCCCATGTCTACCAAAAATAGAAAAATTCGCTGAGCATGTTGGTGTGTGCCTGTAGTCCCAACTACTCAGGAGGTTGAGTTAGGAGGATCACCAGGAGGTTGAGGCTGCAGTGAGCCCTGATTGTACAACTACATTCCAGCCTGGGTGACAGAGTGAGACCCTGTCTCAAAAAATAAAAAGAGAGAAAACACATTTTTACTCAATGTGTGCTTTGTTTGGTCGATTAGCAACTTTCAGAATATGAGATCTGTAGAGAAAAATAATGAAAGGAAGGGCTGGGCTAACCAGAGACAGGTCTCTCTCTAGATCTTAAGGAAATTCACACTTGGGAAAACTTTGGGATCCAAAAATGATGAATGATTTTTTAAATGTATTGAAAATGTGAATAGTTCACATTATAGGATACTGAAGTTCTAAGTCATAAGAAATGGGCAAAATAGATTTATGATAAATCACTCTTAATTTTGACAAAAGCAAGAGAGACTGGAGCTATGACTCATCTCACCTTGTTAATAGGCACAGGGGAGGGAAACCAGCTTCTTCCCTTTTCAAGATTTAACTGACTGTGTGACCATAGATGAGGCATTGGCCTCTTTGGGCCTCAGTTTCCCCATATGTAGTATGTGGTTTCATGAGTTGTTTCTAAGGTCCTTCCCAGGAGTGAAAGTCTGGTTCTCTGACCTTTGACCTAAGATCCTCCTCTGCTGAAAGCCTTGCCCTGGGTCTCCATGAGGCTTCAGCCCTCTGAACAGGAGAGGACACCCTCAACACGGTGATTCCTTCCTTTTCCTGTTGACCCTTTGGAAATTCAGGCAGCAAATGGGAACAGGCCAGCTTTTCAGCAATTGGGGTTCAGTTGTCCAGAGGCCAGCACTTTCCTTGGCTATATGAGTAGCTAAGGCCTCAGGAATCTACTGACTTTGCATCTTTGCAAATATCTGTGAGATTTAAATTTCCTTGTATTTTAGCTATGGATATTGTTGAAGAAGACAGAAAAAAGACATGAATATTATAATTCCATAGGAACGCATTGCTCTAAAGGGCAGATAAGTAATATAACCTTTCTCTCTTTCTCTCTCTCTCTCTCTCTCTCTCTCTCTCTCTCTCTCTCTCTCTCTCCCTCCCTCCCTCCCTCCTTTTTTTAGCAGGGTTGGAAGAGGTGTGACATTGTCTGGGGTTCTCAGAGCATGGATTCATTCATTCACTTCTTCCTTCCAAGGGTCTCCTGTGTGCCAACCACTGTTTGTTTATAGCATCAATGACACAAAGCCTTTGTCCCGCTGCAGCTTACACAGCACAAGCATTTTCCAGATGGTGGGCTGACAGGGAGCCTCAGGCCTCGGAATGCATGCGTGGAGCCATGGGTGAGCCACCAAGTGTGTGGACATGAGTGTCCAGATGAAAGTGCCTAGGGACAGGACACCTGCTCATCTGTTCAGGAGTTTTTCCATTAGCAAAATGAAAACTTGAGAACATGGCTGTCGAATGAGTTACATGCATAGACATGTCATTCTCAAGAGAAGGACAGAAAAGTTGCCTCAGTTGGTCCACCTGTATTAGTCTTGGGGTGATAAAGTAAGTGGGAGGGTGTTAGCTAGCATTCTGGTTAGCATGGCAATGATGTCACCTAGCGTGGGGACAGCAAGGTTCTAAGTTAGGCTGCCCAGTGTCGAAGCAGGCTTCACCATGCACCACGTGACTGAGTTGGGGGGAATTTCTTAACCTGAACGAGGTTCTGTGGGCCTGTGAGAATTCAGTAGGTCCACACATTTCAGCCATCAGAACAGTGGCCTGGCACACAATAATTCCTCAATAAATATTCACTATACTCATCAATGTGATTATCGTTAGTCTTAAATTGGCCCAGTTCCTGATTTCATCTTCTCTAAATTATTTTAACTTAGTTCAAAAGGCTGAATAGTCAGCAAGGCAAAAAAAACTTTATTAAGAACCTACTAATAGACCGGTGGTGGCTCATGCCTATAATCCCAGCACTTTGGGAGGCCAAGGTGAGAGGATTGCCTGAGCCCATGGGTTCGAGACCAGCCTAGGCAACTTGGCAAGACCTCATCTCTACAATAAATCAAAAAATTAGCCGGGTGTGGTGGCACCTGCCTGTAATTCCAGCTACTTGGAAGGCTGATGTGGAAGGATCGCCTGAGTCCAGCAGGTTGAGGCTGTGCTGGCCGTGAATGTGTCACTACATTCCAGTCTGAGCAACAGAATGAGACTCCAACTCAATAAAATAAAATAAAATTTAATACTGTTTTAGGCAAAGGATTGGGCCATAAACAAGACAGACCTTTACCTTCTCCGGAGCTTACAATTTCCAGGGGGATGCCAGGTAATGAAGATATAAAGCAAATAAACAAGTTCAGAAATAACAAGCGTAAGTAGCATTTCTTTTTCTCTTTTTCTTTTCTTTTTTTGACTAGGAGTCTTGCTTTGCTGCCCAGGCTAGAGTGCAGTGGCATGATCATGGTTCACTGTAGCCTTGACCTCCTGGGTTCAGGTGACCCTTCCACCTCAGCCTCCCTTTCACCTCAGATGGAACTACACGTGTGCCGCCACCATGCACAGCTAATTTTTCAGGGGTTTTTTTGTAGCAATGAGGTCTATGTTGCCCAGGCTGGTCTTGAATTCCTGGGCTCAAGCAATCCTCCTGCCTCGGCCTCCCAAAGTGCTGGGATTACAGGCGTGAACCACTGCGCCCCAGCCATGAAAGTAGTATTTTTCTCTTTGGAATTAGTCTTAACAACATTGAAATGTTACGATGTCCTTTTTTAAAAAATTATTTTTAGTAGAAATCTCACTGTAACCTAGGCTAGAGTGCAGTGGCATACAGCCACTGCAGCCTCAACCTGCTGGGCTCAGGTAATCCCTCTGCCTCAGCCTTCTAAGTAGCTAGAACTACAGGCATGCGCCACCACACTTGGGTAATTTTTAAATTTATTGTAGAGACAAAGTCTCGCCAAGTTGTCCAGGCTGGTCTTGACCCCCTGGACTCAGGCAATCCTCTTGCCTCCGCCTCCCAAAGTGCTGGGATTACAGGCGTGAGCCACTGCGCCTGGTTATGATATTCTTGATGATATATGTTCATGTAAGAGAACATCTTCCACTTAAGTAACTGACATATGACTCCTAGCAAAGAACTGGGAGGTCAGGATGTCTCCTGGCTTTCTTTTCTACTTTCACAAGATATAAGCAGAAACTAGAGACATTTTCTTTTGGTAAGAGAGCATTGTGTTTGACTGCAACAGGTTTTTAAGCCTGATTAGATCTTGAATTGTGTTTGGGCTGGACTGAATTCCAGGTTGATGTCTGTAGTGTGGTTCCAGCAACTGGAGAATGAATGGAGTATGGTTCCTTTTGATCATCTAATTTCTGGGTGAAATGAACACACATGATGACATGTTGGTCAGTGATGGAAGCATATATGAAGGGGGTCCCCTAAGATTATAATACCAAATTTTTACTTAACCTTTTCTCTGTTTGGATACACAAATACTTACCATTGTGTTATAGTGGCCTACAGCAGCCAATGCTGTACAGGTGTGTAGCCTAGGAGCAGAAGGTGTGTGGTGGGCTACACCATCTAGGTGTGTGTGAGTCACTCTATGATGTTCACACAACAGAATTGCCTAATGATGACTTTCTCAGCTGGGTGTGGTGGCTCACGCCTATAATCCCAGCACTTTGGGAGGTAAATACAAGAGGATTGATTGAGCCCAGGAGTTCGAGACCAGCCTGGGCAACTTGGTGAGACCTCAACTCTACAATAAATCAAAAAATTAGCTGGGCATGGTGGTGCACGCCTGTACAGCTACTTGGAATGCTGAGGTGGAAGGATCTCCTGAGCCCAGCTGGTCAAGGCTGCGGTGGCTGTGAATGTGCCACTGTACTCTAGCCTGGGCAATGGGGTGGGACTCCACCTCAAAAAAAAAAACAAAACAAAAAACAATGCATTTCACAGAACATTTTTCTGTCATTAAGTGACACATGACTGTATGTTACTGCTCTGCTGTTTCACACCAGCCAGCCATCTGCAGCAGGAAGGGAGAGTTTCTAATAGCCCAGACAGCATCTTTGTGCAACTTAGAAGAAGATAACTCCTTCCTGAGGGCATATTCCTGCCATCTACCTGGAATTTCTCATAACACATGCTCATTTCTACAAGGTCTAAGGTGTGAGTGTGCCCTTAGTTTTTCCCAGTGTACACCCTGCCCTACCATATCAAACAGCCCTCCTGATAGATCTAATCAAGGTTTTCAAAGAGAAAAACAGAAGAGCAACTGATTTTATAACTTTAGTTTGTAATTGTCTTCCTTTGACCCTTTCCTTTTGTGACCAGTGTGACAAAATGCACCCTTCTCTCCTGCAGGCAGACACGGAGATCCATGCCAGTGATTAGTGCTTCTCTACCAGGTTCTTGGAATTAAGTGCATTCTTGGGAGGGGAAGGAGACAGCTAATAACTAGATGATTGCAAAAACAAGCAAGAAAATAAAATTGCCACCCCCTCCAAAACCCAAAGAACCCCCCAAAAGACAACCAGATCTGGCATTGGGCCCTTCCCGTTCAGCTGCCGGATAAGCATTCCTGCTTTTATCTGTAGAATGAGTATCGCTCCATTGTGTTGGAATTACGCTGGCCCTGCTAAGTCTTGAAGCAAGCTCCATCCCAAGATCCATCCCACAGGTACTTTCCAGAGCTGCAGATCCATTCAGGCAGACATCGCGGCTTGAACAACCACCAGGCACCTTAAGTTCTGCATGTCTGAAGCTCATCCCATTCCTCCCCTTCCCAGGCCTTCCTCTTTCCAAGTCCCCTGCCCTCCATCGATTTCAGGCCTCTCAGTTTCACAGACAATTAGCTGCCTTCCTGGAGTCTTTCCCAGCTGCTCCCCTTACCCTCACCTGACATTACATCTGTTCCCAGCCACCTGCCACCTGCCCTGTGCTCCACGGCTGTCAGGTCCTCTGTGTTCCGGTTCCCTCAGCCTGGGGTGCAGCCCTGGGCCCTCTCTCGTCTCCCTGGGGCTGATGGAGCAGCTTCTCAGCCAGTGCTGCAGCCCTTCCCAAGTCTCCTCACCTCTCTTCCGAGTTCTACTCCCCTGTTGTCTACACAGAGCTGTGGCCATGCGCTTGCACTGCTTGTGAACCTCCAGTGGCCCCCAGCTGCCTTCGGGACCAAGTCTCCTCTCTGCTCAGTCTATCCCAGCTGCCCCTAGCTTTTTAAAAAAAATTTATGTATTTTTAAATTATAGATATATGGGGGGTACAAGTCAGGATTAGTTACACAAGCAGGCTTTGTGCAGGTGAAGTCTGGACCTCCAGTTGGTCCTCATTTCCCCTAGTTTAGGACCAGGTACCCTTTGTGATGCTGTGTGCCCCTCCCTCCCTCCCTCCCCTGGCAGTGTCCATCAACTGCTGATCTTTCCCTTGTGCTAGCGTGATTAATGTTCAGGTCCCACTTACGAGTGAGAATATGCAGTATTCAGTTCTTTGTTTCTGTGAAAGTTCACTGATTATGATGGTCTCCAACTCCACCCAATTTGCTATGAATTCCATTATTTTGTTCTTCTTTATGGCTGCGTAATACTCCATCATGTATATGTTTCTTTATCCCATTTTCTTTATCCCGTCCACTTTTTTTTTTTCTTTGAGTTGGAGTCTCACTCTGTCGCCCAGACTGGAGTGCAGTGGCCACTCCCGGCCACTGCAGCCTTGACCCGCTGGGCTCCGGCGATCCTTCCGCCTCAACCTTCCAAGTAGCCAGAATTACAGGCGCGTGCTACCACGCCCGGCTGATTTTTTTATTTATTGTAGAGATGAGGTCTCGCTGCCCAGGCGGGTCTCGAACCTGCGGGCTCAGGCAATCCACTCACCTCGGCCTCCCAAAGGTGCGGGATTACAGGCTGAGCCACCGAGCCCGGATTATCCCGTCCACTTTTGATGGGCAGTGGGGTGGTTCCATGTTTTTGCTATTGTGAAACATTCATATGCAGGTGTCTTTTTGGTAGAATGATTTATGTTTCTCCAGGTATATTCCCAGGAAAGGGATTGCTGGATCGTAAGAAAGGTCAATTTTTAGTTTTTAGGAATTGCCCTTAGTTTTAATCACTCTTCACTCTTCTCCTGTCTGCTTCCTCTTCCCTGCCCCATGCCATTCCCTGGCACTTTGAGTTTCCTGGAATTCTGTCAAAATGCTGTCTGTCAAACTCCTCCCTCACCTTTCTGTAACCATGGAGAGAACACCACCGCCCTACCACCTACTTCCCTGGAAAACTCATATTCATCCTTCCAGGTCCCGTGCGCGTACTGTCTCATGATCACAGCTCACTCCAGCCTTGGCCTCCTAGGCTCAAGCGATCTTTCTGCCTCTGTCTCTGGAGTAGCTGAGACTACAGGTGTGCACTACCACACCTGGCTAATTTTTTTATTTTGTAGAGACGAGTTCTCACTATGTTGTCCTGGCTGGTCTCAAACTCCTGGGCTCAAGCAATCCTCCCACCTTGCCCCCCCCAAAGTGCTGGGAGTACAGGCTTAAACCACTGCTCCTACTGAAATTGCCTTAAAGATGCTTGCCACGACAAATGGCTGTTGGTTATCTATTTCTGCAGAACCAGTGACACCAAATCTTGGTGGCTTAGCACAACAGGAATCATTTTTATTTCTTGGAGTTTCTGGAGGACAGGAATTCAGACAAGGCACAAAGGAGGTGATCCATCAGATTCAAAGGCTGAGGCTGGAATCATCTGAAGGCTTGTGGTGGATACTGGTGTCAGCTAAGGACGTCACCAAGGCTGCTGGCTGGAGCGTCCACACATTCCCTCTAAGGTGACCTGAGCTTCCTTATGCCACGGTGGCTGGGTTCCAAGAGCAAGAAAGGAGAGCCGAGAGGAAGCTGTGTGACCTATTCCCCAAAGTGACAGGCCATCATTGCTAGCACATTCTATTCATTAGAAGCACATCCCTGGGTCCAGGCCACATTCAAGGACAGGGCAGAGAAGCAACCAGGTCTACCTTTTGAGGAGAGGAGTTTCAAAGAATTTGTGGGCATATTTTAAAACCAGCATATCAATCTTCCAGAAGACCTGGCTCCTGCCCTCCAATGACAGTGGAAGGGATATGGGCACGTCAGAGATTCCTATTCTTTATTCACAGTCTCCACACCTCACGTGGTTAACACCTGGGACATCTGGATACACAAAGACTGAACAACAGGCCCAGTCAGACGAGCCTCTCTGGTCCGATGTGTAAGTCAGAAGCAGACCTGGGTAAGCCCGCTCAGGCTTCTTCAAAGGGGCCATGAGACAATTGTGAGGGAGGGACCTGCCTTGACTGTGCCCCCTCGACTCTTAGGATTTTCCATGTCTTTTCTTCCAGACTCCTCGTTGGAGCTTCACCGCCGGGTCTGCTCCTCTACTGTGCTACTGTAGGGCCACAGTGGCAGCACTACGTGGAGGTCATTCTCTGCGGAAACCACCTCAGTGTACAACCTGGCCTTTCGGAGCACTGCTGAGAGAACACTGCCTTGGTCAAAGGTGCGTTGTGGGCATGTGTCTCGGCAGGCATCTTTAACCAACCCTGGTGTGCCACGTGTCCTTAATAAAAACAGATGGTGGTAAGCTTGAACTCATCACTAAGCAGATTAGTGACCGCTCACTCAGCACCCACATGTGCCAGGCTCTGCCTTCTTTACGCCTCACAATCATCCTGACAGATGAGGTTTGTTATTCCCCATTGTACTGATGAAAAAATTGAGACCATGGTCTCAATACAAGAGCACTCTTACAGAAATAAGAGAAAAAGCCAGTGTTTTTTTCCCTCTGCTCTCACTCACACATCACTCAACACAGCTCTTCTGACACCAGCGTGGGAAGTGCATTTCCCCACACACTAATCGATCCTCTAATGGATGCCAGCCGGGTGTTCTATAATTCAATCAGTTCTGACACTGTCTACCAGGAGGGAGTGTTGGAGCCCACAGGTGTCTGAGCTCCACAAGACTTCCCCCACTGCAGACGCCCCTTGCAAGTTGTAAGTTTGAGTAATCTCCTAGTGTGGCTCGCAGAACTCAGGGAAACACTTTATGTTTACCCATTTATAAACTAAATATAGAGGATTTAGTTTGCTAGGATATTAGTTTTTAGGAATCACCCCTAGTTTTAACCAGTCTTCACCATTCTCCTGCCTGCTTCCTCTCCCTGCCCAGTGCCATTCCCTGCCACTTTGAGCAGGTGAAGAGATGCACAGGGGAAGGTATGTGGAAAGCAGCAGAAAGCTGCCAAGCCTTCACCAAGCGTGACTTCCTCCAGAACCTCCAAGAGTTCATCCATCTGGAAGCTCCCCAGACCCAGGCCTTCGGCGGCTTTATGGGAGCTTCATTACATAGGCACAATTGATTAATCATTGACCGTTGTTGATCAGCCCAGCATTCAGCCTCTCTCTCTCCCCTTGTTGG
This sequence comes from Cephalopachus bancanus, assembly GCA_027257055.1. Classification (NCBI taxonomy): domain Eukaryota; kingdom Metazoa; phylum Chordata; class Mammalia; order Primates; family Tarsiidae; genus Cephalopachus; species Cephalopachus bancanus. The sequence continues at coordinate 57,550 of JAPVLO010000175.1, forward strand.
AGGTCAGGGGATGGGGCCGAAAGTCCTAACCCTCTAATGACTGGTTCCCCTGGCAACCAGCCCCCATCCTGAGGCAATGCAGGAGCCCACTGATTGTCATCTCATTAGAGCAAAAGATGCTCCCATCACCCAGGAAGTTCCAAGGGATTTGGGAGCTCTGTGTCAGATTTACACTCTTGTCATTCAGGGAATTACAAAGTTCTTAGGAGCTCTCTGTCAGGCATCAGAGACCAAAGACCAAATATTACAACACAAGATACTCCTAGTACCCCCATGTACAGGGTTTTTATAGGAGCTCTGTGCCAGGAACCTGGAAACAGAGGATGTGTGTGTGTGTGTGTGTGTGTGTGTGTGTGTGTGTGTGTGTGTGTGTAAACCCCAAGGGGGTTATGCTGCTTCCCACATACCTTCCCCTGTGCATCTCTTCCTCCATATATATATGGGGGACCCAGAAAAAAATAGAATTATCTTTTAGAGGGTGGGCTCCCCTGCTGCACTAGCTCTTCCTACACTTACCAGCTAGCATTGTTGTGTACCAGCTAGCATTGTTGTGAGAGGCTGCATACAGCTTCAGTGAATTTTGGGGGGAGATTCTGTCAACGTGTTTGCCCATTTCATAATGGGTGATTTACAAGTGCACCTGCCCACACTGCACTGAGTGCTCAACAGTTTTCAACCAAAAAACAGCATGATCCCCATGCCTCACTCTCCCTATTCACCTGATCTCACCCCAGGCAAATTTTTTGGTTGTTTCTCTGGTGAAAAAAGTCTTTAAAGGGAAATGTTTTGCTGATGCGGAAGAGATGAAACCAAAAATGGCAGAAGCACTAAATGGCATAAATATTGATGAGTTCAAAAACTGTTTTGAGCAGTAGAAAATATCTCTATAGATATCCCTTAACTGCACCCCACAACTTTAAAAAAAAAAATATATATTAAAAAAAAGATATATTGCATCCAGTGGAGTGTACTTTGAAGGTGACTGAAGTTTAAATATATAAGAATAAATACACAATTTTTAATAAATATATTCTGGGTTTTTTGGGTTCCCCATATATATACCATATATGTATCTCTCTCTCTCTCTCTCTCTCTCACAATATCACATTCTTCTCTGACAAAAATCAACATATTGACCAGAGAAAGCCAAGGCTCCTCCCACATTACTGCTCCTTCCTCCACATGTCTCCAAGAAACAGATCTCCATACTCAGAAGCATAAAAACTTCATGCCAGCCACAGAAGCCTTTCCATAAATTGGTCCAAGAATGGGTGGAGGGTGTCTATCTAGTACTTGGAACTGAGCTTGGATTCCAATGAAGCCCTCTATGTAAAAGCCACTCTTACAACTGCATCTTGAGCCAGGCTCGGTGGCTCAGCCTGTAATTCCGCGCCTTTGGGAGGCTGAGGTGAGTGGATTGCCTGAGCCTGAGGGTTCGAGACCCGCCTGGGCAACTTGGTGAGACCTCATCTCTACAATAAATCAAAAAATTAGCTGGGCATGGTAGCGCGCGCCTGTAATTCCGGCTACTCGGAAGGCTGAGGCGGAAGGATCGCCAGAGCCCAGCAGGTCAAGGCTGTGGTGGCCGGGAGGGGCCACTGCACTCCAGTCTGGGCGACAGAGTGAGACTCCAACTCAAACAAAACAAAACAAATCCCTGCATCTTGTTGCTTCCCCAACTGAAATTCTAAGATGAGAATGAAAACTTTAGCTTGAAGTTTGAAAACTAATCATTGGGATATTTAATTATTTAATTTTTCCCAGCTTTATTAAGGTATAATACACAAATAAAAATCATAAATATATTACATACACACATTTATACACAGTATACAATGTGCTATTTAGATGTATATATACTTTGTGAAATTATTAAATCAAGCTACTTAAATCCATCACCACATGCACTTATCATTTTTGTTGTAAAAGCATTTAGGATCTACTCTCTTAGCAGTTTCTCAGTATATATTATTATTAACTATCATCATCATGCCATATGATAGATTTCCAAAACTTATTCATCTTAACAGAAACTTTACACTTTTTTTATTAAACATATTTTTAATTATAAAATTGTGGGGTACAGTTAAGGGTTAGGTATACAAATGTGCATCGTTAACTTTACACTTTTTGACCAATATCTCCCATTTCCCACCCTGAGTCCCTGGCGACCATCATTCTAGTTTCTGCTTCCATCAATTCAGCTTTTTAAGTTCCTATACTTAAGGAGATCATGTAGTATTTGCCTCTCTGTACCTGTACCTTATTTCACTTAGTATAACATCCTTTATGGGGTACTTTATTTTATTTTTCAATTTAAAAAAAATCAGTAGCTGTGGGGAGTACAAATGGTTTTAGTTATATGACAGTGGTGAAGAAGTCTGGGCACATTGGTAGGGGACTTTCCATTCCCCCCTTTGAGTATTTTATATCTTGCATTGTTATATCTTTATATCTTGCATTGTTATCTACCTTTTATCTTTTATCATGCCCTAAGAAAAATTTTGTGCCCTAATAATCATTTTATAAAAAGAGAAAATAAGGAATAAGTGATATAGTTACTTTAATGTTCTTAATTGAGCCTTCTTATAAGTGGTAAAAATATTTACATAACACAATGAGCTCACTTATTCTAATTCTGCAGGTTGAGGGACAAACTTGCATGACGATTCAGGCTTTTTGGTATTAACACACTTGTCATCTGTTTTTTCTATTTTAGTTTACATAATAGAATCAATAAATATATGAATACATATCTGTTAAGTGAGTAATCTTATCAGAAATTAAATCTCTGTGTTTGCAGTTTATTAAGTGGAAAAAATAGTAGATATATATTTATTTTCAAAAATACATGCATAGGGAAGAAATAGACATATAAGGGAAAACACTAGAAAATGACTTTATAACATTAAAGAGTATAATATGAGAATATTACAAGGATTGCCATAAGGCACCTTACCAATGAAGTAAAATTGTGTTATTTGAAGGTAGACTTAGATTAGTTGTAAATGCAAACTCAAGGATAGCCACTTTAAAAAAAGTACAAGATTAGTATAATTGCTATGGGAGGAGAGGGAAAAAAGTGGAATAATATAAAATGCTCAATTAAAACGAGAGAAGGCAGAAAAAGAGTGGAAGACAAAAAAACAAAGAACATGGGTAATGAATAAAAAACAGTTGCAAATATAACAGATATTAATCCAACACTATCAATAGCCACTTTATATGTGAATGATCTAAATACACAAATTTTAAAAAAGAGAGAATGACAGAGTGGATTTTTAGAAAGACTCAACTATGTTATCTATAAAAACCCACCTTAAATATAAAGACACAAGCAGATTAAAAGTAGAAGAATGAAGTGAGATATACCATATTAACACTAATATGGAAAGACGGAGTTACTATGTTAACTTTATGCAAAACGGAGCAAGGTAAACTATCAGGGATGAAGAGGGGAATTATATAATGATAAAGGGGCCAATTCTCCAAGAAGACACAACTATCCTTAATTGTTGCCTATCTGCAGAGTGTTAACAAATAGAAGAAAAAAGAATCATAAAGAGAAATAGACAAATCCACCATTAGTGTTGAAGTTTTGACACCCTCTATCAGTAATCTACAGATTCATTAGGTAGGAAATCAGTAAAAGGTATAGTCGAACTGAACAATGTTATCAATCAACTGTATCTAATTGACATTGATAGAAAATTTCTAACAACATCAGAATGCACATTCTTCTGAAGCTCACACGAAACATTCCCCAAGACAGACCACATCCTAGGCCATAAAACACACCTTAAGTTTTTTTTTTTTTTTTTAAGAGTAGAAATCATACTCTTAAAAAAAGTTCTCAGAGTGGTTATACTCTGAGAGCATGTTGGAATTAAACTAGAAATCAACAACAGAAAGAGAACTGGGAAATTCAAAATATCTGGAGATTAAAAAACATACTTTTGATAACACATGAATCAAAAAACTCTCATAAGTTTTAAAATATTTTTAGTTAAGTGGAAATGAAAGTACCACTTACTCAAATTGGTGGGATGCAGCAAAGGCAGTGCTTTAAGGGAGATTTATAGTATTATATGCAGATATTAGAAAAGAGGAAACATCTAAAATAAAAAATTCAACTGCAGAAAATAGAAAAAGAATAGTAAATTAAATCCAAAGTAAGCAGAAGAAAAGAAACAATAAAAACTAAACCAGAAATCAATGAAATTGAAAACAGAAAATTAATAGAGAAAATCAACAAAAGCAAATGCAGATTCTATGAAGAGTTCTATAAACTGACAAAACTCTAACCAGGATAACTAAAAAAGAGAGAGAGAGTACAAAAATTACTAATCAGAAATTAAAGAGAGGCCATCATTATTGATCCCATGAATATTACAAGGATAATAAAGGAATATTATGAATAACTATATGTCCACAAATTTGACAACTTAGATAAAATGGGCCAATTCCATGAAAGACATGGCCTATCAAAATCCACACAAAGAGAAACAGATAATCTGAATAAGTTTATATCTATCAAGAAAACAGAAATAACAACTACTTTAAAAAAAACAGAAAATACCAGGCCCAGATAGCTTCACAGATGAATTCTACCAAAATTTTAAAGAAGAAACGATATCTATTATCTACATCCTCTTCTCAAAACAGAAGAAATGAAATGCTTTCTAACTTTTTCTATGACACCAGCATTACCCTAATACCAGATAAAAAACATTACAAGAAAGTTACATAACAATATTTTTCATCAAAAATGCAGTGCAAAAATCCTCAACAAAATATTGGCAAATCAAACACAACAATGTATAAAAAGAATTATAAAATGCAATGATGGAAATGTGTCATTATGCACTTTTCAAAAACATATAGTTCTATACTGTACAACACAAAAACTAAACTATGAACTTCAATGATATTATATAAATAGTGGCTCATCCAGTATAACAAATGTACTACATTAACTCGTTTTTTTGTTTTGTTTTGTGTTTTTGAGTTGGAGTCTCATTCTGTCGCCCAGGCTGGAGTGCAGTGGCACACTCACAGCCACCCCAGCGTTACACTGCTGGGTTCTGGTGATCCTTCCGCCTCAGGCTTCCAAGTAGCTGGAACTACAGGTGTGCTACCATGTCCGGCTAATTTTTTTTTTTTTTTTATTGCAGAGACGAGGTCTCGCCAAGTTGCCTAGGTCTCGAACCCACGGGCTCAGGCAATCCATTCACCTTGGCCTCCTAAAATGCTGGGATTACAGGCTGAGCCACCAAGCCAGGTCCAATAATTTGATTTTTAATAATAATAGAGGCTGGGCATGTTGGCTCACACCTGTAATCCCAGTACTTTGCGAGGTGGAGGTGAAAGGATTATGTGAGCCCAGGGGTTCAAGACCAGCCTGGGCAACTTGACAAAACCTAGTCTCCACAATAAATCAAAAAATTAGCCAGGCATGGTCATATGCACCTGTAGTTCCAGCTACTTGGAAAACTGAGGTGGAAAGATCGCCTGAGCCCAGCAGGTCGAGGCTGTGATTATCATAGTTGTGCCACTGCACTCTAGCCTGGGCAACAACAACAAAAAATATTAGTAGTAATAATAATAAAGGAAACTGTGAGAGGAAGCAGGAATATGTAGGAACTCTGTACTTTCTTCACAATCTTTCTGTAAACATTAAACTGTTCTAAAAACAAGTCTATTTTGAAAAATATATCCATAGGGGAAATCTATTCATAAAAGAAAAACACTGGAGAAAAACTGATTGTTTTTTTTAAAGCAGGATTTATTGAGAGGACAGAAAAGGTCCCACAGTGGGAGGGGACCCCAAGGGATTGCCCTGGAGAAAAATGAATAACATTGAAGAGTATGAGATGGGAATGTTTACCCTCAGTTTGTAGATTTTGCTCATTTTAGGAGGAGGGTAAAAGTGTGTTGATAGTGACATTTCAGGGAGAAGACCATAGTCCAGAATAGGGGTGGGAGACCATCTGCTTTTCTGGGAACCTCAGGCATGTAAAGTGGAAAGCAAGAGTGAGAAAGAACAGTGATAACTGGAGAATCTGAATGAAATTCTCTGTATAGAAAATCCCTGACAGTTGGGGCCCCATCCTTCCCCCTTACAAAAAAACCAGTAGCCTTATTTATTCCCAGGCAGAAGAAAAAAGTCAAAACAAACTAAGATAGTCAGGGAATAAAAGTTGGATATGGCAGCTGGAGAAAGCCACGGCTTCTCCAGGACTGGTTCCCTGGGGCAGAACACTCCTCATCTGAGCACGTGGAGCACCAGTAACCTACACTCACTAGAGTGAAGTCTGCTCATCAGTTAAGACCTGGATATATATGTCAAACTCCCAGTTAGTACCTCCTCTTCCATCTGTCCCCGGGAAACAAACCTTCATACACTGAAGCATGGAAAATCCACGCCAGCCACAGAATCCTTTCCATAACAGACAGGGAAGACTCACTCATCAGTGAATAGACTTTGTCATGCGATGAAACCAGGAGAATGAAAGAGAGGTCCAAGTAAACAAACAGGAAAAATGATGCAGGTTGAGTATTCCATATCCAAAATGCTTGGAATAAATTAAAAATTTTAACCATAAACCCAAAACCAACCAAAGTGTTATATATGGTATATATACAACAAAGGGGATAAATAGAATCACACACACACACACAAATGAATGTAATGGAAAGTACCAAAATGGTATATTTAAACTCAGTGATATAAATGATCACATTAAATGTATATGCTCTGAGGACTCCAATTTTAATGAGCAGAGATTGTCAGATTGGATTTTTTAAAGCAAGACACAAATATATGCTGCTAACATGTAACTTACTTGACAGATATATCTTTCAGTAGTGTTTTGTAGTTTTCAATGTAAAGATTTTTTACTTCTTTTGTCTTATAATTTCATTTTTGGGTTGTTTGTTGTTAGTATATAGAAATATAATGAACTTTTCTGTATTGATTCTTACGTCCTGAGACCTCGCTGAACTTATCATCATTTTTTGATATATTTTCAAAGAATTTCCTTTCTTCTTTTTAAAAATATTTGTTTTTTGAATCAGAGTGTCACTCTTTCACCTAGGCTGGAGTGTAGTGGTGCATTCACAGTTAACACAGCCTTGACCTGTTGGGCTCAGGCAATCCCTCCACCTGAGCCTTCCAAGTAGCTGAAACCACAGGTACTCATCACCATGCCTGGCTAATTTTTTTGATTTATTGTAGAGATGAAGGATCGCCAAGTAGCCCAGGCAGGTCTCAAACCTCTGGGTTAAGGCAATTCTCTTGCCTCCACCTCCCAAAGTGCTGGAATTACAGGTGTGAGCCACCACACTTGGCTAGATTTTAAAGGATTTTCAACATACAAGATCATGTAATTTTCAACATAAGACAGTTTTACTGTTTCCATTCTAATCTATATGCCTTTATTTTCTTTTTCTTGCCTTATTGCACTGGCTAAATACTCCAGTACAACCTCAAGTAGAAGTGGTGAGAAACATATCTGCCTTATTATTATTCTTGTGTGGAAAGTAGCCAGTCTTGGACCATTAACTAAAATATTACCTGTAAGTTTTCCAAAGATGTTCTTCATCATGTTGAAGGTTTTTTCCTAGTTTGCCAAGAGTTTTTGTTTATTTAATGAATGGGTGTTGGGTTTTTTTCAAATGCTTTTGCAGCATGTATTGAGATGATCATATATTTTTGCCCTTTATTTTACTAATATGATGTATCACATTAATTGATTTTAAACATAAACTAAATTTGCATTCTTAGTATAAATCTCACTTGGTTATAGTGTATAATCTTGTATTAATTATCTATTGCTAGGTAACAAATAGCCCCCCCCCATTTAATGGCTAAAAATAATAAAAATGTATTATCTCATGGTTTTACAGCTTCTGTGGTTCATGAATTCTGGAATGGCTTAGCTGGATGGTTCTGGATCAGAGTCTTTTATGAGGTTGCAGTCAATAAGTCAACCAGGGCAGTGATATCAGTGAAATGGCAAAGCATGCAGTTCCAAGGACCTGTTCCTCACAAAAACACTGAACAAATGAGCAAAAACTGTAAGAATACACTTTGTTGGAACTTTGGAAAATGGTCAAAGGTATATAGCAATCAAGTAACACTGAAACAAGAAACTGGTGACTTAAAAACAGAAGGAGAGCTGGGCTTATGCTGTAATCCCAGTGACCCTGGTGACTGGGGCAGGATGATCACTTGAGGCCAGGAGTTTGAGACGCTGCAACAAAAATTTTGCACCTGTAGACCTAACTACTTGGGTGGCTGAGATGGGAGGATCACTTGGACCCAGGAGTTCAAAGCTACAGTAAGCTAGGATCATGCAACTACACTCCATCCTGAGTGACAAGGTGAGACACCACCTCTTAAAAAAAAAGGTCAAAAGCTTTGTGACATTTTTACTTAGCTCTTGAATAAACAACCCAGTACTGCCTGGGGCAAAATATTACAGTGGAGGCAAACAATAGCCATGCTGAAAGCCTGGAAGGAAAAGCTAGGAAGAGAGATTCTTTGGAGAATTAGGTCATGGAATAAGTATTTGCATATACCAGGGAATTTAGAAAGCCACATGCATTCTCAGAACTGAGTGCATGCTCAGAAAAGACCAGAAAATAATCTTTCATATCTTACTGATCTTTAGGCTACGCACAAGCGGGAAATGAAGGATAAGGCAGAGTTGTAAACGAACTGGTTAACTGTTGTAGGAGCACTCGAACACAGAGCCACTCTTCAAACACTGGGAGTATTTTTGGTTTTGGTCCCAGGTGTTTAAGGGAATCTCTGTGTAGTGGCCGAAAGTTCAATCCGAGAGACCACCAAGAGCCAATTCCGATGAAAGTTCAAGAGGGTCTTTATTTACAAGCTCGAGCCTGGACCTCTGTCGACAACCGACACAGCAGAGTACATACAGAGGCTCTGATTTCTTTAAGCAGATGCCTTTTGTGCTTTTACACAAAGGGAGGAGGAGTTTGGGGGGCTTTCCAGTGTTGTTACCATTTAATTGGGTAGTTCCTCTGGTGGTCAGCTTAATTGTGGAGGATTGGCTAGCCTGACTCGTGCTGACATTGGTCCACTAGCTGGGGAAGTTGCAGAGACATCTGGAAACTTAGGTGATTACCCTCTGGCACCTGACTGGTTGTTGCTAAGGGGAAAGTGAGATAAGGGAATAACTGGAGCTTTGCAGTTTTTCCCATAACTGGAACTTTAAACAGTTACAGGTTATGTTTTAAGACAGAAAACTAAAAACCAAAAATGGCTGTGCTATTGTCCACAAGCCGATTACATATTTATTGGGTTATAGCATGCTTTTAACCCAAGTTTATAGTATACTCTATTACGGTCCTCTCATCTGAAACTACTTGCTGACCACATGCTAGAGGAACAGAGCAAACAGACAATTATTGCCCACTACAAGCAACCAAAACAAATCCTGAGAAAGGGAAAGAGTCTGATTTCTATAGTTACCATATTATAGTATTCAAAAATGTCCTGTTTTCTTTTTTTATAGCAAATGGGTAATATGTCAATGTTGCAACAAAAAGTTTGACAGAGGCATACCTTACACATGTGTATAAAAACCCAGTCATCATACTTATGAACCACAAAAGAATCTCAAAATGTCCAGTTTCAACAAAAGATTATGAAACCTGCAAATAAATAAGAAAAATATGGACTATTTATAGGAGAAACTAAAAGTAATTGTATCCAAGGAAGCACAGACATTACACTTACAAAGACTGTCAGTTGTCTTAAATATGCTCAAAAATCTAAAAGAAGCCATGGGAAAAGAGCTAAAGGAAACTAGGAGAACAGTATGTCAACTGATAGAGACTATCAGTACAGATGGAGTTTACAAAAAAGGAACAACACAGAAATTCTGGAATGGAAAAGTACAATAATTGAAATAAAAAATTTACTAGAGGGTTTCAACAGTAGATTTGAGAAGACAAAAACAAAAATCAACAAACTTGAAAACAGTTTATACGAAATTATCTAACCTTAGAAGAAGAAAAAAGAATGAACAAAAAGTAACATGGCTGGGCATGGTGGCTCATGCCTGTAATCCCAGCACTTTGGAAGGCCAAGGCAGGAGGATCACTGGAGCCCAGGAGTTTGAGACCCACCTAGGCAACATGGTGAAACCTCATTTCTACAAAAATAAAAATAAAAAATAAATTATCCAGGCATGGTGGCACATACTTATAGTTCTGAGCTGCTGGGATTACAGACATAGATCATCGCACCCAATTGAGTGAATATTTTCTAATGAGGCAGTTTTAACTTATTAATGATTATTAACTATTTTTAAAATTTTAAAAAGTGATTGCTTGGCTTGCATCTGAGTCACAGCAACAAAGGAGGGAAAAAGAAAATAAATGATTACTACGGGGTTTACCACATACTTCTTAATTTATCAGAATCAGCATCACAATTGTAATAGCTTAATTCAGTAATATATAGAAATGCTACTCTTATATACCTCCATTTCATTTTCTCCCTTTGTGGTATTATTGTTATGTTTGTGACGACCTACTTTCTACTATAAAATAAAGTAAGTAAATTAAATCAGTGCTTCCCAAAGTTTAATGTGCACATAAACACCTGAACATCTCGTTTAAATGCAGATTTTAATTCAGTGATTCTGGAATGGAGACCAAGAGTCTGCATTTCTAACATACTCGGCTGCTGCTGGTTCTTGGGCCACACTGAGTTACAAAGGTTTAAAGGATGATAATAATTTTCAAGACATTTATTTTTATTTAATTTCTTAACTTCATCTTATGATCTTTTCCGATGTATTATTTTTGCTATTACTGAAGAGTGTCTATTATAGTGCTTTACCAATTTTAGAGGGTTTTTGTTAAAAAAAAAAGACATTTTCTTTCACTCATTTTTCACAATAGTAGAGTCAAGTACTTAAGGAAAGCGTGCATTTACCTTATCACCTTTCCAAGGTGAAGAAACTGAGTCTCAGAGACGTTGAGACCAAATTGTTAGTGCACATTTTCATTAGATCCTGCTCATGATTTTCAATAATATTATATCATTTCAAAGATGAGTTTTCAGTGTTTGCTGTGACCAAAAAAAAAAAAAAAAAAGGTACCCTATGAAGATTGATGGTGGCACAGGAAGTGAAGATGGCAGCATCCAATTGAATTTTAGGTGTGAGAAACTATGCAGTGTCCAACAGGCACACTGATATTTAATTTACTTACGGAGAAAGTAAAGTTTTGTGTTTTTTTTCTTCCAATTTATGTGTATTCCTTGGCCTCCCAAGTAGCTGAGACTACAAGATCATGCCACCATACCCAGCTAATTTTGTTTTATTTTTGTAGAGACGGGAGTCTCACTCTGTTGCTCAGGCTGGTCTCAAACTTCTGGGTTCAAGTGATCCTTCCACCTTGGCCTTCCAATGTGGATTACAAGTATAAGCTACTGTGCTCAGGCTATATTTTAATATTTTTAATATTATATACAATATAATATTAATATATTATATATAAATATATATATATTTAGCCAGGTTTTGCTTTGGAGTTCCTAATTTTCCTGTTTGCTCACTTACTTTGTATTACTTTGTATTACTCACTTACTTACCTATTACTTTGTACATTAATAAGATGTTTTGGAATTTAAGCATGTCTGAGGAGGGGTGTGTGTCTTTTGCATGTTTTTGAAAGTACTTGCTGGAGAGTCTCATGTCGTTGTGGGTGTTGTCCTGAGGACGTGGTACCTTTCCCTAATTACACTGATGGGAAAACAGAAGAAGAAATTGCTGAAAGCCACTGGGGAGTCGGCAGCTAAACCTAGGCATGCATGAACAGCAGGTTTCTCCAGACTGCCACACCTTTTGGGGGAAAAATATCTTCTTAGTCCTTGAACATCTTGATTTCTGGTTTACTTTGGGGCAAAGAGAAGATATAACAAAAAGTATCATGAGAACGTAAAATGTCCGCCTAAGGAACTTGTTGGAACTTTCAGCTCCAACACACAAGGTGACAGCCAGCCCCTCAAAATGCTTGATCATGTGATTGAGTTTAATCAATAAAATGGAATCTTCCTGAATATCTTCTTTCCTTCAACGTAAAGCTTTCCTATCCTTATAAATCTTGGTTTTGTCTGAGACTTGAGCAAGAATTTTTAGCATTGATTTGGTATGATATTGTGAATAAAGTAAGCTAGTGATTTCTTGAAGTTTTATCTTATTTACAATTGTCACATAACTATATGTATTTATGGGGTATAGTATGATGCTTCATTACATGCACACATTGTATAATATCAAATTAGGGTAATTAGCACAGCTATCACTCTCAACATTTATCATTTCTTTGTGGTGATAATATTCAAAGTCCTCCCTTGAAATACATACTAATTATTATTAATCGTTAGAGTCACTCTATTGTGTAAAGAACACCAGAACTTGTTCCTTGTATCTAACTGTAACTTTGTAACCTTTAGCCAGTTTCTCCTCCCCTTCCTCCCCAATACCCTCCCCAGCCTCTGGTAACCACTATTCTCTCTGCTTCTATGAGATCACTTTCATAGATTTCACATATGAGTGAGATGATGCAATATTTGTCTGAAAGCTGGTGATTTTAAAAGTGCTTTTACATAAATATCTTACCCGCTGGTCTCATGATGAGCGTTTTCTCTTCTGCCAGAGCCTGAGTCTACAGCTGTTCTGAAGAGAACATAAATACAGACCCCTGGGCCCTGCCCTTTCAAACTGAATCCAATCTCTGGGTATGGAGTCCAGCTTTAAGTATTTTAAAAGACTCTGCAGATGTCTTCATGCACAACCAGGGTTGAGAATCACAGCATGAAGTTCTTTGGTGTATAAAACATTGAGTTTTTCATCTTTCTAAATTTTCTCCTGAAATCAAAGTCCAGGGGCCTTTGGTAACAACACCCCCTAGCCTTGACTTTGAAAAGTCTTAAGTTTGGCCAGGCAAGGTGGGTCACGCCTGTAATCCTAGCACTTTGGGAGGCCGAGATGGGAGGAATGCTTGAGCCCAGGAGTTTGAGACCAGCCTGGGCAACATAGTAAGACCTGTCTCTACAAGAAATTTAAAAATGAGTCAGGTGTCATGATGCATGCCTGTAGTCCCAGCTGCTCAGGAGGCTGAGGTAGAGAGATTGCCTGAGCCCAGGAGGTTGAGGTTGCATTGAGCCATGATCACGCCACTGCACTTCAGCCTGGGTAACAGCGGAAGACTCCAACTAAAAAATAAAAAAATAAAATGTCCTAAATTGGGATCCATGGGTTAATCCACACTTGAGTCAATCCTATGTTAATCCTACCCAAAGGGAAGAAATAAAATATTTTGTTTCAAGAAAACCAACTTCTATCTCACACGAGAACTTGGAGAGAAATGGCATCTGTCTATTTGGAACTCTTCTGCACACCTCACCTCAGTCAGCATTGAGTGTGCCATCATAGTCATATTCTGGGTTTATAAATAAGAGTTGGCACCTCAGGACTGTACCTTTGTCTTAGATCTCCTTGTTCCCCACTACAAACTTCCATATTGTCCTTGGTGGATAGAGCGGGGGGTGGACCCACAGTCCTCACCTACCTCCAGGGCTGGTGGTGCTTGGGATATGCTCTCCCTGCCCAACCTTCTCCCTAGTCCTACTCGACCCCAACAAGAGCTCCATCAACATTCATCCATACACTGGTACATTCAACACTTACTATGTGCTGCCATTGATGAGGTGTGGCCAACCTGGTTATAGGCATTATACACACCCTCCAGGCACACCTGCACTCCTGGTCCTAGCTGAGGATGCCATCATCCCTTCCCTGGGCACCTGTATTTGCTTCCTAATCAGACTTGCTGCCTCTAGTCTCATCCCCTTCCAGCCCAGACCACATACTGGCCAGGGATATCTAATTTAAAACTCAGACCTGGCCAGTGCCAGCCCTTCCAGGGGCCCACACCACTGGGATCCACAATGCCTGGTTAAAGGAACCAAAATTTTCAGGAGCTGGTCTCTGTCCACTTCCTTAGCAGCCATCTGCCTCTTTGAACCCTACAGTAATGCTGATTTGTGGCTCTGCACACAGGTGCCTTAGGACACCTGTTTTAATCGGCTCCTATTCACTCTGCAGGGGAGAGAGTGACTCCAGTCTTAAGGTTATGGGAATGACCAAATACACACCTGACATGGGGCGGATGAGACCAACAGCAGTTTATTATTCACAGCCCAGGGAGAACAGCATTCCATGCTGGGGCACACAGGGCCCCGCTTGGGAACAGAGTGAACACCCAGGTCTATGGGGGCAGGCTTTATGCAATCAGGAGCTTGAAGGATTTGCTTGAATTAATTCCTGGGCTACCAGGGAGCTGACACCCACTACTCACAGATAAGCAGAAAGTGCGACTTGGTAAGAGAGTGTAGCCAGGGGATCTCATCCTAGGGAGCAGTGGGAGAGGAGGGGACTTGTGGTTAGGGCGTTCTAGGCTCTCAGTTTCACCAGATGTCAAAGCAGCACTTAATATGGGGCCCTTATTCTAGACCTGACATGACAGGCACACAGGTGAGCTCCCCCTCTGTGTGTGTCTCCATCTCCCAATTATCCTCCAGTTGACTTGGTCACCCTTTCTCTTTCAGCTTGGGCCACTCCCCTGGCCACTCCCATCCAGCTGTCATCTGCCTGACCTAGGTGCCCTCATTGTACCCTCTTGCCCAAGTCAGAGTCTAAATAACAATGTAGAGATGAATCTCTAAATGCAATGTTTTACCTGGGAAATAAGAATTGCAATTTGGGGCATACACACAGACTGGGTGATCTTCAGGGTGTCTGAAGAACAAACAGAAAGTTGAAAGTCTTATAAAAAAGGGAAGTGTTACCTATAGTCTTGAAAGAAAGTTCATTGGAGTAGAGTTTTGAAGAGCTAGCCAGCTCTGACTGGTGCACGATTGCACTGGATCAAGTTTGTCTTAGAGTTTCAGCAGCTATGAGATAAAACTGGTCTCAGGTTACAGCAGGCAGTTCCAGCAGCCAGACTAGCAGAGAACTGCATTTTGGGAGCAATGTTATGTGCCCTGAGTGCTTTTTCCCTCTAGTCTCTCAACTGGTTTTTTTTTTTTTTTTTTTTTTGAGTTGGAGTCTCACTCTGTTGCCCAGACTGGAGTGCAGTGGCCA
The DNA here is from genome assembly GCA_027257055.1 of Cephalopachus bancanus. NCBI lineage: Eukaryota > Metazoa > Chordata > Mammalia > Primates > Tarsiidae > Cephalopachus > Cephalopachus bancanus. The sequence goes on from JAPVLO010000175.1 coordinate 72,738, forward strand.
CTCCTGGCCACCGCAGCCTCGCTTGCTGGGCTCCAGCGATCCTTCCGCCTCAGCCTTCCGAGTAGCCGAAATTACAGGCACGCGCTACCACGCCCAGTTGATTTTTTGATTTATTGTAGAGATGAGGTCTCCCTGCCCAGGCGGGTCTCGAACCCGCGGGCTCAGGCAATCCACTCACCTCAGCCTGCCAAAGGCGCGGGATGACAGGCTGAGCCACCGAGCCTGGCTGTCTCTCAACTGTTTTAGTTGAGTATGACAAGAATGACCCAATTCAAGATAATCAACTTTCATACCCAGAAGCTAGCAAACAACATTTATCTACATTCTGTCTTCTCCCCTACAATGTAAGCTCCTTGAAGGCAGGGCACTGCATAACTTGTTTTCAAATCCCCTGTACCTGCCCAAGAAAAGGTGGTACATTTTAAGAATGTAACTCAAAAATTTGCTTTTATTTAAAATAATTTAAACTCTACTAGAAAATTATTGGGAAAATGATATGATTTAATGATTGTTTTGCAAAAACACCCTCTCCCTCCTCTTTTCTTTGCAATGCTTGGCTTGGCCCACATGAACAAACATACTTTGGCAATTTTGCTTCCTTCTCTTCAAGTGTCAAGCACAGGGTCAAAGAGAGTTCATCACTTTAAGGCATCATTTCAGATCTGTGTATTGGTAACTAGTTCCAATGACCAGAAGCTGAGCTCACCTCTGGTATCACACAGAGCTTATTTGAACTGGCAGTGAATGTTATTTATGAGGTCTGACAATTAGGCTTGCAAACCACCCTAGAAAAAGTGCTCCATCCCTCGTTGCTGAATATCACTATGGTCACCTTCAAAGTACTCCCCTTGGGAAGCTATGCACCAACACCAGCGCCTCGTCCACTTGGCCATTCCGGAAACTCTTTTTCTGGAATGGCCATCAGAGCTACTGTCATTATTGTTGGGGCCTGCCAATTAAGTTCACGAACTTGCCACTGTGTGCTTATATTGGTAGCACTGTACAAATAACTGTGTTGGAACACCCTACTTACTCACCTGATCTGGCCCCCAGTGGCTTTTTTGTTGTCGTTTACCTGAAGATAAAGGAAATAATGAAAGGAAGACATTTGATGACATTCAGGACACCAAGAGTAATACGATGATGGCTCTGATGGTCGTTCCAGAAAAAGAGCTCCAAAATTGCTTTGACGAGTAGAATAGGCACTGGTGTTGGTGCATACCTTCCCAAGGGGAGTACTTCGAAGGCAACCGTAGTAATATTCAGCAATGAGAGATGGAGCACTTTTTCTAGGATGAGTTTGTATACTTAATTGTTGGACCTTGTATGTCCAGATCAATGAATCCAGGGCACCTGGGCTGAGGTATTTGGGGTCAGCGCCTCCAGAGACTATCTCGTAGGAAAGAAATATAGTCAATGACAAAGCTTTTATCATCCCCCCCCACACTATTGATAGAAGATTCCACGATGACAACTCACAACTGGTAGGGAGCAGAGCCAGGACTCAAATCCCTGTTTGCTCCCTACCAAGACCATGTCAAGTGAGGGCTGGGCCGGAACATAGATACAGCCAACAAGAGGACAAGGAGGACCAGTACCACAGAGGGGACAAGCCAGAAGCTTCAGGCCCCATTGGGCCCAAAGACAAGTGTTTGTTTGGACTGTGCTGTACTTATAATTTTTTCTCTTTTTAAAATTGTGGTAAAGTATACATAACATAGATGTTACCATTTTAGGCTGGGTGTGGTGGCTCATGCCTGTAATTCCAGCACTTTGGGAGGCCAAGGCTCGCTTGAACCCAGGAGTTTGAGACCAGCCTGGTCACCATAGTGAGACCTCATCTCAAAAGAAAAAAAAATATGTGTGTGTGTGTGTGTGTGTATACAAAAACTACCATTTTATCCATTTAAAGTGTACAATTCAGTGGCATTAAATACATCCATAATGTGCAACCATCACCATCATGCATTTCTGGAACTCTTTTCATCTTGCAAAACTGAAACTCGGCATCCATTGACCATAGCTCCTCGTTCTCCCCATGCCAGTCCCTGGTGACAACCATTCTGTTTTCCGTCTCCATGACTTTGACTACTCTAGGAACCTTGTGTAAGCAGAATTGTATAGGATGTATCTTCTGGTGAGTGGGTTATCTCCTTTAGCATAATGACCTCAAGAGTCATCCATGTTGTAACACTTCAGAATTTCCTTCTTTGCTTTTCGTTTTGTCTTGTTTTTGAGGTGGGGTATTACTCTGTTGCCCAAGCTGGAGTGTAGCTGCATGATCACGGCTCACAGCAACCCTGACCTCTTGGGCTCAAGCAACCACCACTGCAGCCTCCCGAGTAGCTAGGATGACAGACGTGCACCACCACGTCTGGCTAATTTTTTGACATTTTATGGAGACAAAGTCTTGCTATGTTGTCCAGGCTGGTCTCGAACTCTTGGGCTCAAGCAATCCTCCTACTTCGGATTCCCAAAGTGCTGGGATTACAAGCATGAGCTGCTGTGCCTGGCCAAATTTCCTTCTTTTTTTTTAAGGCTGAATAGTCTCCCACTGGATGTAGGTGTGTGTGCCACATTTCGCTAATTCATACATCTGTTGATGGACACTTGGGTTGCTTGGACCTTTTGGCTATTGTGAATAATGCTGCTATGAACAGGGATTTACAAATATCTTAGAGTCCCTGCTTTCAATTATTTTGGATATATACTCAGAAGTGGAATTGTGGGATCATATGGTAGTTCCGAGTAAACTTTTTGAAGAACTAACTGCTTTACTATTTTCCACAGTGGCTCTACCATTTTATATTCTCAATAACAGTGCACATAGGTTCCAGTTTCTCCAAATCTTCACCAGCATTTGTTATTTTCTAGTTTCTTTTCATGATAGCCATCCTAATGGGTGTGAGGTGGTATTCATTGTAGTTTTGATTATTTCCCTAATGACTATGATGTTGACCATTTTTCCATGTGTTTATACAATTTTTGAAAAAGTATCTGTCAACATAAAAAAAATCTGTAAAGTTCACAATAACTCCAAGCTCCTGGCTTCTCTTGATAAATCAAGGCATCTGGCAAAACTGGATGCTTATTCCCACAAGGTGATAGTCAGCTGAGACAGCAGGGCTACTCTAGAAGGTGCAAGCATTCTCTGGTTTACCATAGTCCCCACTACTCCCTATTGCCTGGCCCAGGGAAGCACAGAGTTTGAAGCTCCCCAGGGGATGCCAGCATTGCACTCCATTTGTCTATGTCTTCAGATCATCAGGCCAAGGGCTCACCGCAACCCAGCCTCATGTACACCTGCCCTGCCCTCAGTGAAAACTGCCTGGGCAGCTCTGGAGACCACATCTGACTTCTTCTTCTGGTACTTCTTGTCATCATCTCTGACCAGGAGCCAAAAAGTCAAATAATAGAAAGGAGCCTTTCTCCACAAACCTTCATAAATCAGTCAAGAATCTAGGTGTGGCCAGGGAGTGACATCTTGAGCCCAGATGACTTCAGAGGCCTTTTTGAATAAAGAGCAGGCTGGGTGTGACTGAGTCGGGCACGCAGCCCACGTCTCTGGCATTGTGCTTTAAGGGCCCTGTGCTTTCAAGCCAATGGCAACGGTTGCTGAGGCTTTCTTGAGAGGACAGAATGAGAAATGCCAGAGCTGCTGGTACATAACCTCTCTACCGCTGCATTCACTGAACAAATACCAGAGGGGTATCTCTAGGGGAAAGCCCTGGCGATGTCCCTAGGGGAAGAGCCTGTGGGCTCTCTCTCTCCCATGGGTTGCAGCCAGCCCCCAGGAGCTTCAGCCGAGGACACCGAGCCTTGGGGGATGATACCTGTGTCCTTGTGTGTCTGGGAAGACGGGCAGGCTACTCCGCACCTCCTCCCAGTCTGAGCTGGTGAATCACCCCACAGATGTCTTTGTGAGGAGCCAGGTGACCAAGTGTCCAGGATGACCCTGGGAGAGGAGGAATTTTCTAGGACCACCTTCCCGGGACCTCCCAGTCTTACCTGCATGCAAGGACTTACTGATATCAACAACACAGTGGAAAGTGGGCTCTCCTTAACAACATCTCGAGGATGTGGACCCATCTCACAGGGCAGGAAGATGGAGGTTTATGTCACAGTGACTAAACTGGGCAGGACTGAACGATGAAAGGTCTATGTGGTCATCTTGGAATTCTGAGTTCCTGGCTAAGCTAATGAGGTACAGTCTGAACCAATGATGGTTTGAGCAAGAAGATGCTCTGGCTTTCCAGGCAGCGTTCATCATCTTTCAGATGGAGGTCTGGCCCTGGAAACGCTTAGTGGGCCCTTGGGATAAGTGGTCTGTTGTTGTAGTAACAACAGCAGAGTTGATGGAACACTCACATTCAGGTCTCCCTGCAGGTCAAGCACTTTTCAAGACCTTTCCCATGCACTAGCCCTTTCGACAGTCACCACAGGGCTTCAAAATCTCTTGAATTCAGGGGTGAAGCAGCCCCCAAGGTGCAAACCATGTCCATGACTTAGGGGCTGCATGGAAAGCCATCCTAAGAGATTGTGCTTCTTTTTTATTAATCTTTAATTTTGTAGAGACAGGGTCTCCATGTTGCTCAGACTAGTCTTGAACTACTGGCTTTAAGTGATCTTCCCATCTCAGCCTCCCAAAATGCTGGGATACCGCCATGAGCCACTGTACTAGGCCTAGAGCGTGTTATTTTAGTTTAGTTTAGTTTAGTTTAGTTTAGTTGTGGGGTATGTGTGAGGATTTACTACATAAGTAAATTGTGTGCAAATGAAGTCTGGGCTTCTAGCGAGCTCCCTCTCCCCCTGAAAGTGGATCTGGCACTGTGTTGCCACGTGTTCCTCATCCCTCTTCCCTCCGTCCCTCCCTTAGGCTGTGTCCAGCATCTGCCAATCCCATCCTTGTGCTCCTGTGACCAGTGATTAGGGCCCACCTACGAATGAGAACATGGAGTGTTCAGTTTTTTGTTTCCGTGATAGTTCAATAGTATGATGGTCTCAGCTGCATTCATGTTGCTATGAAAGACGAGATGATGGTCTTCTTATGGCTGCATAGTATTCCACTATGTATATGTACCACATTTTCTCTATCCAGTCCACTTTCAATGGGTGTCTGGGTTGGTTCCATGTTTTTCTAGAGCGTGTTCTTTCAATGCCTGCAACAGTAGGGTTCTGTGTCATTCTTGAAAAGGTTGCTACTTTCCCTGCCTGCTCAGAGGAGCATTTCAGAAGCAAATCTGTCCCCCATGTCCCCTTTTGTTTTCCTAGATGAGCAAGATCATCAGCATCCATCATTCTCTTTCCTCCCCACAACACCAGGAAGTGGGTGTCGCTCCAGAGACCTCATGAGCTCCACTGTTCACAGGAGAAAACAGACCCTGAGAGACTTGGTGATGCAGCTGTCGGGCCATGCTGGAGTCCAGGTCCCCCCAGGGCCTGGGTCCCTGGTGCTCAGCCCACAGTATGTCGCCGGCAAGCCTGGGATGGATGGCCGGCGCCATCCCCGCTCCCTTCTTACAGCAACATCTTTCAAATTAATATTTTGAATTAACTTTTGTAAAATATAGGACTTTGCATTTTTTTCAGTCACAATCTCACTCTGTCACCCAGGCTGGAGTACAGTGGCATGATCACAGCTCAGGCAGCATCAACCGCCTGCACTCAAGCAATCTTTCTGCCTCAGCCTTCGGAGTAGCTGGGACTGCAGGTGCATGACCAATTAATTTTTTTGACTTTTTGTAGAAACGAGGTCTCACTATGTTGCCCAGGCTGATCTCAAACTCTTGGGCTCAAGCTATCCTCTTGCCTCATCCTCCCAAAGTTCTGAGATAACAGGTGTGAGCTACCGCACCTGGTCTATAATTAGTTTAGATACTATGGTTTACTCTACATTTTTGCCCATTTAAGTAACATCTAGAACAGTCCACCATGGATGTTCAATACCTACTTGTGGAATAAACGACTATTTGGTGCCAAACACTGTCTGAGTCCACTACACCATCAAGGTCCAGTAAGAAAGAACCATGACTAGCTGGGCACAGTGGCTCGTGCCTGTCACCTCAGCACTTTGGGAGGCAGAGGCAAGAGAATTGCCTGAGCTCATGAGTTCGAGACCAGCCTAGGCAACTTGGCAAGACTTTATCTCTACAATAAATCAAAAATTAGCTGGGCATGGTGGCGTGTGCCTGTAGTTCCAGCTACTTGGAAGGCTGAGGAGGAAGGTTCGCCTGAGCCCAGTGGGCCGAGGCTGTGGTGGCCGTGAACATGCCACTGCCCTCCAGCCTGGGTGACAGAGTGAGACTCTGACTCGAAGGAAGGAAGAAGGGAAGGAAGGAAAGGAAGGAAGGAAGGAAGGAAGGAAGGAAGGAAGGAAGGAAGGAAGGAAGGGCCATGATGGAGCTTGGCAAGGAAACACAACCCCTCAAGAACGCATAGTACTTGCAGCGTTTCTCTACCGTAGTCTAAGAAGAGCCATACATGTGGTTGAACTGGGGTTTCTTGTCTTTTTTTAGGATCCTGGAGACAGTTGGAGCACATGTCTGTTCAGGTCTTATGCTCAGCTTATGCTCAGAACAACTCTCACTTCCAGACCTTAATCACAGAACCCAGAATAGAAAAGGTAAGAAAAAAAAAAAAAACCAGCAGGACACAGGGAGATTAGAGCCAGAGTCAAAATATCACCCCTCCAGAGGCCGCCAAGCCTGCTGACCCATCCAATGCACCTTGCCAACTGGTTTTCCAGGTGGTGGCTGCAATTTTTTCCTAGATCTGCTCAAGTTCCACCCTAGCACTGCTTAAACCTGATGAGAAAGAACAAGACAGCAAAGCAAACAAACATAGAGGTGTTTTTTGCCCCTGCCAGTGTTCCCTGGATAGTCCAGCCCTGGGCATCCAGCCAAGGAAAACATGCATGATTCAAGAATCATGGCACAGTCAGGCCCTGCCACCCTGCAGGCAAGAGCGAAGAAGTCAGAGGTCAGGGCAGCCTCAGTACTCAGGGGCCTCAGCCTGCAGCTCCACCTCCATGCACTGTCAGCTGTCACAGATGTGGGACAGGGTGCTGCCAGGAACATCCCCTGAGGGAGCTGGCAGAAAGGCCAGGTGGAGTTTAACAGCAAGCAAAGAAGAAACAGGAAGGCTGAGGTGAGAGGCATCTCCACGGGAGTCAGTCCAGGGCTCAGAGAAGCACAAGATCAGGCTGACACAAAGACGTCATCCACCTTCTGGGGCCCTGGAATGGATGTCTTGGGTCCTATTAGCCAACAGGAAGTTGCATAGCAAGAAGGGGAGTTCCTAGGAGCATCCACCAAAGTGAGTTAAACCTGGGCTTTTGGCATAGATGGTTTCCTTAGCCATCGGGAGAGACTGCTGTAAATAAAGTCTTGTTTTATTATGTAATCTGTTTTTTTTTTTTGATTCGGGGTCTCACTCTGTTGTCCAGACTGGAGTGCAGTGGCACAATCACAGCTCACCACAGCTTCTACCTTCTGGGCTCAGATGATTCTTCTGCCTAAGCCTCCTGAGTAGCTGGGACTACAGGCATGCACCACACACCAGGCTAATTATTTTTATTTTTATTTTTAAAGACGAGTTCTTGCTATGTTGCCCAAGCTGGTCTCGAATTCCTGGGCTCAAGGAATCCTCCCGCCTTGGCCTTCTACAGAGTTGGGATTACAGGCATGAGCCAGCCACCAAGCTCAACCTATTTATTCATTTTTTTGAAGGTGTGTAAGCAGGGCGCAGTGGCTCACGTCTATAATTCTAGCACTTTGGGAGGCAGAGGTGAGAGGACTGCTGAGGTCGGGAGTTCAAGACCATCCTGAGCAACATGACGAGACCTCTTCTCTACAATTAAAAAAAAAATCAGCTGGGCATAGTGGCACATGCCTGTGGTTCCAGCTACTTGAAAGGCTGAGGCAGAAGGATCACCTGAGCCCAGCAGGTTGAGGCTGCAGTGGCCATAAGCAGGCCACTGCACTCTAGCCTGGATGACAGAATGAGACTCCAACTCAAAAAAAACAAAGAAAAAGAAAAAAAGGCGTGTAAGACAGCTCTTGTGTTTCTTGACATCCCTGTGACCTCTTATGTCCACATTTCTGAGAAGCTGAAAACCAGATGAGAAAAATGTATTGAAGACATTGGAGGTGTGAGCAGATGTGATGGGTTGAAGTGTGTCCCCTAGCAAAGACATGTTGGAGTCCTGGTCCCCTTAGCTTAGAATGTAAGCTTACTTGGCAACAGGTCCTTGCAGATTTAATCAAGTTAAAACAAGGTCACTGATGCCCTTGTAAAAAGGAACTTTTTTTCTGTCAATGTTTCACTCTGTCACTCAGGCTGGAGAGCAGTAGCATGCTCATGGCCACCATAGCCTTGACCTCTCGACCTGCTAGGCTCTAGAAATCCTCCAGCCTCAGCCTCCCAAGTAGCTGGTGTTACAGGCATGTGCCATCATGCCTGGCTATTTTTTTTTTAGTTTTTGTGGACATGAGATCTTGCTATTGTTGCCTAGACTGGAATGGTACTCCTGGGCTCAAGCAATTCTTCACCTTAGCTTCCCAAAGTGCTGGGATTGTAGGCGTGAGTCACCATGTCCAGCGGCCATAAATTTTGTAATAGCATGTTTTATCGACTATCTATGATAATGTTTATGAAGTCAACATCAGGCTGAATCATATGCAAGTTTCAAAGGAGGAAGTGAAATTTTCAGAAGTTATTGACTTGGAAGTTGACTGAAATAGAAATTTATGAGTTATTACTATATAGGAATGTTTACATATAACCCATATAAGTGAGAAGTTACATAAGATTTTTTAAATGGGGCTAAATCTTAGAGAAGCTAGCCTGTAGTCAAGAAAAAAAATTCAGTAAAAACATCCTGCTGGTACGATATTTTTCTGATGCATTAGATGGCATGTCTGTGATACAACTGATTTTTAAGAAAGATTGGCAAAAATGTCTCCTAATATTTCTTTGATCAATTTGTCTTATAGAAATCAAACTTTGTAGCCATATTTCCCTTGATCTACTCTCTCATGGTGGCTGGGACATTGCCACAGAGCCTGCGTCTAACAAACATTGACTGGTGTTTGCAACTTGTGTTTCATTGGACAAAAAGTCAGAATATGCAGAAGAGTAATGAGTGCAGCCTGGTGACTGAGTAAGCATGGGAAAGAAGAGAGGGAGGGCAATGAACATGTACTTGTCACTGGCTATGTTCCCAGAAAAATGCAAGAGTATTTATAAGATGAGGGTAGAAGCCAAGCGCAATGACTCACACCTGTAATCCCAGCGCTTAGGAAGGCCGAGGTCGGAGGATTGCCTGAGCCCAGGGGTATGAGATCAGCCTGAGCAACTTGGTAAGACCTCGTCTCTACAATAAATAAAAAAAGTAACCAGGCGTGGTGGCATGCACCTGTAGTTCCAGCTACTCAGGAAGATGAGGCAGGATTGCCTGAGCCCAGGAGGTCAAGGCTGCAGTAGCCATGAGCGTGCCACTGCACTCCAGCTTAGGCAACAGACTCCAACTCAAAAAAAAAAAAAAAAAAAAGGATAGATACATGGCTCTCACAGGGAAGTTGAGGTCATCCAATGGGAAAAGCACATGAAAATGTTGTGTAAACATATGGAGTTTGCAGCACCTTGGATGGATTTAGAGTCTATCCTACTCAGTGATCTATCACAGAAACAAAGAACAGAGTACCATGTTTTCACTCATAAGTGAACCTTGAACAATTTTCATAATACTATAAGAAAGGGATTGGCGGTAGTGGGAAACTGCCAGGGGAGGGTTGAAATAGCTAATGAAATATGTAAAATAATTACAATAACTTGCTTGACATAAGTAACTCCATTTTGTTTAAAATCTTCCATCTTAACTGTCTGCCTGACCTAAATATGACCCCCCCAGTGTACGTGTAATTGTTGCAACGTTCTCATGACTACAGACCCACATCTGCATTCCCTGAGCTGATCACGCTGATCGTTCTTGCTGACCATTTAAAAACTCCCTAGCCACAAGTTCCATGTAATTGTATGCCTTGTTAACTGAAATCCAAGAAATTGTTCCTTTTGTTTTTAGTTCCTTATACCCTCACCCCCTGCTATGTAGCCCACTTGCATATTTTGCCTTTATAAGCTACTCGCAAACCTCATTCACTGTCAAGAGCTTTCTTGGCATGAGCCTATTCTTGACCCGCATGTTAATAAAGGGCTCATAATTCAGACTTGACGTGCTGGTGTCTCCTTCTCGCACTGCAGTCATAACAAGGAGGGGGGTGGGATTGGCAGTTGAGGTAAACTCCCAGGGAAGGGAGGGGCACACCTCATCAACAAGGGTACCTGCATAACGCATATTTGTATACCTAACCCTGAATTGTACACCATATCTTTAAAATAAAAAATATTTAAAATTTTTTAAAAAAGGAAAATGTTGTGAAAACTTGGAATGGGGTCATACCCTGTCTTTAGTGGGGCCTCCTGGGCAGAGCCTCAATCCATGGGTCAGATGCAGAGGATGGACAGTATGCTCAGGAGGGACAGAGGGAGGGATGCTCTGTGCCTTCCTCATTGCTGTAGATTTTATGCCTTCTGGGTCCCCTTCAACACTTCCTGGGGGTTTACTGACTGAAGTCCCTTATTCCAAGGCACTTACCCTAGGGTGGGGAGGAAGGGGACATGGCTTGGACCCGACATCTTCTGAGAGGCTCAGAGTCCTTGCTTGATCTATATCATCCTCATGGCTCCTTGGGAAGCCAGGGAGGGGAAGGTATTATTTCCACTTTACAACAGAAAAAGGGGGCCTCATGACCACCCCACAGCCATTCCTGGCAACCAGGGGCAGACATACACTGAGTACAGTCTCCTGCCTTCTAAATGGTTTCTCTCAGTCTTCCACCAACTAGCATTTGAAATAAACATGAATTTAGATTTAACATGAATTTTGGCTCATTGCAGTCCTCCTGTGACACTTTACATCCCTGATTGACAGACATCTGAGGCCACCAATTCTGTCTTGTTCCATTACTCCTTGAAGGCCCAGTCCAGGACTGTGGTCAAGCTGGCCCCTCAGAGAGTTGGAGAAGGGGTGGATAGACTGAATGATGGATGGCGACAGTCTGACACATGTGGCTGCAATGCTCTGTGTGCCCCATAAACCTTCTGTTTGGTTTAGTCTGTTCTGTAAATCAGCTCCCTAATGTATAAATTTTTTAGAGCTCCATTGGAAATTGCAACTGAGCTACTTAAACAAAACATGTAGTGTGCATGTTGCATGATAATTCTCTGAAATCTAGCCATTATTATGATAGAAAAGTTTATGGCATCCATTGATCAATACTATTTGTGTGCTTCTGATGGCTTGAGAGCTACATCCCTAGACAGATGATCATTCGTCAGCTTCCAAAGAGAGAGTGTGGTACTTGGCTCCTCAAATGTAGGAAGGACTGGGTGAGTCTTTCTTTCTCAACAAGAAGTTGAATTTAGAGTTTCACTTGTTCTTCAGAACTCCTAAACTGTCACGTGGACATTTAAGCTGACACTGAAAACTTTTTTTTATGAGGTGTGCAAATTAAATGGTAGAATTGTCTGAGTGTCTTGCCTACAAATATTCATAATAACACTGCTGTAGGGTTTAAGCTATTTCTGCATTTTTTGAGGTATCTCATTACATTTCTGTCCTTAATAATGTAAACTGAGTGGGGAGCGGTGGCTCACGTCTGTGATCTCAGCACTTTGGGAGGCCAAGGTCGAAGGATCGCTTGAGCCTGGAAGTTCGAGACCAATCTGGGCAACAAAGTGAGACCTCGTACCTACAAACAAATCAAATATTACCTGAGTATGGTGGCATGTGTCTGTAGTCTCAGCTACTTGGGAGGCTGAGGTGGAAGGATCGCGTGAGCCCAGGAGGCCAACGCTGCAGTGAGCTGTGAGTGTGCTACTGCACTCCAGTCTGGGTGACAGAGTAAGACTCTGACTCAAAAAAAAGGGAGAGAGAGGAACAGAAGGGAGGGAAGGAAGGAGGGAGGGAGGGAGGAAGGAAGGGGAAATTAAGAAAAATAATGTAAGGCAATATCCGTATAGTGTCTTTCCCTAGGTCAGGGCTTTGGAGGGTTTAAATTAGATGTGGATGTTTGTGCTGCAGGCTGTTGACAATCACATGCACACACACACACTCACACGCATGCACACACACTCACCTGGCCCTGTAACTTGGAATTTGACCTTAGTGAGGAAGCATTTTCCTTGAGCATCTCAGGGGCAGTGGGAGTGACCAGCTGTAATCCTGCAGTTTGAAACAGTTTCCTGCTGAAGGAAGTGGGACCATCTGGGGAGGGAAGAATCTCTGCGACTGAACAGCTGCGGGATGGAGTAAGTGTGGCCCCAATAAGATGTTTCTAAGGCGCCCAGCCTGACGTTCCACCCCTGTCTCTTTCAGATGAAAGCTTTGTTCACTATTGTGAACACTATCCTTTAAAGAAGAACTGTTTGGGAATGGGCTAAATGGCTTAGTCAAAACTCCCTATTCCTGGGGGGCGAGGGGAGCAGGGGCGATGGTTGTGTGGGGATGACAGAGTGGTCACGGGGAGTATCTGCTGACCTGCCAGAGGGTTCAAAATGTTCTGAAATTGAATGGTGGTAATGGTTGTGCAACTCTGTAAATATACTTAAAACTATTGAGCTGTACAGTTAAAATGGTTGAACTTTATGACATGTAAATGATATCTCAGTAAAGTTGTCAAACACAAAGCTTTATGTTAATTGCTGCAAGCTGTTAGCTTTCATAGCAAGGACCGTAGGCAGAGAAGTACACATGAGCATGACTTCACCATTTTAGCCTATTTCAATCGATCTATTTATTTATTTAATTTTTTGAGTCGGAGTCTCACTCATGGCCACCGCAGCCTCACTGGGTTCAGGTGATCCTTCCACCTCAGCCTTCCAAATAGCTTGAACCACAAGCACACACCACCATATCCAGCTAATTTTTTAAAAAATTTATTGTAGAGTCAAGATCTTGCCAAGTTGTCTAGGCTGGTCTCAAACCCATGGGCTCAGACAATCTTCTTGCCTCCGCCTTCCAAAGTGCTGAGATTACAGGCGTGAGCCACCGCGCCCACTGGCTTCAATCTTTTTATTTTTAAATTATTTTATTTTTTTGATTCAGGGTTTCACTCACTCATAACCAGGCTAAAGTGCAGTGGCACAATCATGGCTTACTTCAGTGTCGACCTCCTGGGCTCAGGTGATCCTTCCACCTCAGCCTTCCAAGTAGCTGGGACTACAGGTACGTACCACCATGCCCAGCTAATTTTTTAATAGAAATGAGGTCTTGCTGTGGTGTCCAGGCTGGTCTCAATCTCCTGGGATCAAGCAATCCTCCTTCCCTGGCCTCCCAAAGTACGATGATTACAGGCGTAAGCCATTGTGTCTGGTCCTTGGCCCATTTCAATCTTAATAAAGAGGCTGCTAATTTTTAAATCTGGGTAATACAAAATAATTGGCTGCTGCCTTGCCAAGTTTAGAGTTTTTAGAAATGATGATACATTTTGTTAACTCAGGGCTATACACTGTTGCGGGCTCTCAAATTTATAGCCCTTGGGGTGTTAAGAAGTGTTTTCATCATGATCTGGATTGTTAGGATCTACAACTAAAGGAAGCAAAAAACACAATGTATTCCCCATGGAAACATACCCAAGTTAATGCAGAGAGAAAATGGCATACAGACGTTTCTGGATACTGACACCACTGGGAAAGAGTCCACTACAATTGAGTTCACCACATGATCACCTGGTGCTTTGGTTTCCCCACTTGCAAAAAAGGATGGAGAGGTACCAAGTCATGTCACTTACTGTACCAGGCTTGGTCCAGTCCTGCCCATGACTTTCTCTCCCAGTCCTATGATTCTATTGTTCTCCTCCAAATTACTTAGAAAACCTGGAGTGGAAAGTTCCTTGAGCATGAGTCACTCATGCTTACTGCTTATATCCTGCCACCCAAGCTGGTGAAATATTAATAGAAGTTTCTAGTGGAATCGCTGGTATCTAACACTACTGAATTCTTGCCAAGACCATATACCCGAGGTCTCCACTAGGGGGACACAGAGAAATGTGGTTTGCTTTTGGATAATCGCTGCCCTTCTTCACTGGTGGTTTCAAACATCAGTCTAGTGACTCTGCCCCTGTGGCCAGGAGAGAATAACACAACCCTCGGTCTACTTCTTAGAGGCTCAGCTGGGGAGACTGACTCTATTAGGTAACTCAAGGTGTACGAGGAGAGAATGTACCTTCATCTTACTCTAGAGCTAATTCATGCTTAGCTCCAGACAATCTTGGCTTTTCTACATTCACCAGGCATCTTTCGAATACAAGAATCATGGAAGACCATGGTAGGACCCCTGCACAAAGCCTGCTCTGGAAAGTCTGGTGACAAAGGCTCTTGAATGAACAACTTCAGGTGTGGCGATTCTGGTCCAAGGCACGAGAGTTCTCTTGAGAAGCTGTTCCACCTCATGCCATGCCAGAGTTGGGTGAAGTCATTTAAGGAGCCCAGTGTGCCCTTGGACGTTCAGGGGAACCTGATGTCAAAAACCAAGAGTCCTTACAGAAGCCGGAGTCATTGAGGAAAGGAGCTGAAACTGTCAAGTGTGAAGGGGCTATGCTTGCGGGGTGTGGAGTGAAGGGAGGGGCAGGGACAGCCTCAGGACTCAAGTTTCTTCTCTAGAGAAGAGTCTCTGGTCTCAGGCCTTCTCTTCAGGAGGGACCATTTGCTCTTAGGCTATCAGGACTTGTCCTGGGAAGTGGGGCATCAATCTCAAAAGCACCCAACTACAAATGACAGAAACACTTCATTGAAGACCTGAGAGACTCCATGGTGGGGCAGAGATAGTTAAGCCCTCAGACATCAGGAAGGAAGGAGCTGGGAAGGCTGAGAAGGATGGAGAGCACCCCTGCGCACTGGAGAGAATGGAGAGAATGGACACAGGTCACATTGGCCCACACCCAGATGGGGCACCAGACGGGAACTCAGGGAATCTGCACTGAATAGATGAACAAATAACCAGTGACTGAGAGCCAGATGGAAACAGTCTGAAGATCACATGAGAAAGGTGACTTCTGAAGGTGGTCACTTGGGTTTTTGACAAAGGAGAGGGAAAAAAAACTCTTCCGTGGTAACAGAGAACAACTTAAAGGCAAAAGAAAGAAAAACATGGAGGAAATAACTACGCCTTAGTTTTCATAGTGATGAAAAGGTCTGACGTATTCTCTAAATGCACCCACTCAGGGAAGATAAACCAGGTGGGTGTTTCTCGGATAGGCATGTGCACACAAATCACCGCAGATTCTGACTCAGTAGGTCTGGAGTGGGGCTGATGGTCTGCATATCTGAGAAGTTCTCACGGATGCCAGTGCTGCTATCCGTGACACCTTGAGTGGTAAGGATCTCCAGAATGTTCTCAATACACTGTGAGCTGTTGAAAGAAAACCCAACATGACCCTTGGTGAGGAACAGCCTCATAAAGCTGTTAAATAAGAAGGATTTTTCTGGGTGCTTGGCAGGACAATTATTTTGATCCAATAATAATAGTAATAATAAGACTGATTCCCTAGAGATTAATTGCTTGAAGAGAACCTCCAGATATATGTGTGTGTGCATCATGTTTATAGATGTATGAGCTTCCTGTTGCTGCTGTGATAAATTACCACCAACTCAATGACTTAACACAAATTCAGTCTTATGCATCTGGAGGCCAGAAGTCTGCAAGGGGGCTGATGTTGAGGCGTGGTCAGGAAGGTTACACTCCTTCTGGAGACTCCAGGAGAGCGTCTTTCACTTTCCAACTTCTAGAGATGCCTGCATTCCTTGACTCACGGCATCTTTAAAGCCAGCATGGCAGGTAGAGTCTCTCTCCTGCTGTATCATTCGGACTCTTTAGCCTCCCCTTCACTCCTAAGAACATCTGGGATTACAACAGGCCTTAAAATAATCCAGGATAATCTCCCCAATTCAAGGTCAGCTGACCAGTAACTTTCATTTGTCCTTACCATCCATGTAGCATAACATACAGCGCCGGGGACCTGGGGACTAGTATGTGACCATCTTTGAGCAGGACATTATTCTGTGTATACACACACATCTTCTTTTAACAAAAATAGTGGCAAATCATACACTGTTCTCAATCTTGTTATTCTGGCTTAATACATCTTGTCAGTGGTTCCAAGTAAGTGCATAAAAGACTGAGCTTTTTCCCCTTTGTATTGAACCGGTCAATATTTCTATTTGTGTTGTACCATTCCCAAGAGTGACAACAGCAAGGCCCCCTGAGCAATCCCCTAGCCTGCTAAGACCAGCCCTAGATCTACATAATAATTAGATTTCATCATCAAGTCTCTGGTGTCTTCCTGAGTAATCTCCAACAGCTAGCTTAGTGGAAAGTGCTGGATGAAATAAATAGCAGGCTTGCCAGAGTTTAGCCCTGAGGCCAACACTTAATAACCCACTTCAAACAGGACTGTTCTGTTCTGTGACTGTGCCCAGCTGCACGGCAGAGAGGGAGTGGGCAGCCTCTCTCTGTGTGAGCCCTGAATTCCCAGAGGGCCTGTCTGCTCCCTTCCTACCTGTCCACACTCTTTGAGATCACAAGCTTAGACCCACCCCATGTTCCCCAAACAAAGGGCTACCAAAGGCTGGGCCCACAGCAGACTCTTGAGAGCCACGATGAAGGCCAAGGAAACCCACGGGAGTCAAGGGGGTTTTCACACAGACAGGGAGAATATTCGAGGCATTTAAACATGCAACACCCACAGAGGCTAGTTATTCCCCAGTCAGAGCAGTTTGCAATACAGCACAGCCATGCTGACAGAGGGCTTAGAGAACTCAGGGCAGGGTTCAGCAAACTTGTTCTGGAAGGAATCAGATAGGAAATATTTTGGGGTTTATGGGTCATGTGGCCTCTGTTGCTATGACTCAACTCTGCTATTATAGCATGAAAGGAATCCTAGACAATGCATACACCAGTGGGTATGGCTGTGTTCCAATAAAATTTTATTTACAAAAATAGGTGCCAGTGAGCTAAATCACAAAAATGGCCACACAGCTTTACTCTTCCTTGTATATGTCCTTTGCAGTGACTTGTCAGTATCTTCCAACAAAACATGAGGTCTGTTTTCCTACCCCTTGAACCTGGGAAGAGCTTGTGACTGACTTGCTTTAGCCAGCAGAATGTGGCAAGGTTACAAGCCAATTTGAGGGAGACCTCTACAAGCCCTGGCACCCAAAGCCTTTCTCTCTTTCCCAACCTGTCTTCCACTCTCAGCCCTCGCCTCCCTCCCTCCCTATGTAAATAATCCGAGGCCAGCCTGCTGGAAGCTGAGACCACATGGATGAAACAGTCCCCATTGCTCCAGCCAACTCCCAGAAGCCCATGTGCCTAGCTGACCACAGACACATGGGAGAGCCCAGCCTAGACCAGAAGGACTGCCCAGTTGAACACAGCCTAAATTACAGAACCTAAAGCAAATCATAGATGGCTATTTCAAGCCACTAACTTTTGGGGTGGTTCTATGCACAACTATTATGGTAATAGTTACGTGATACAACAGGGTTATACAACCCGTATCTCACAGAGTTGTGGAGTGAATTAAACAAGATGGTCTTTGGACAAGTGTGTAATTAGGTGCCTGACAGGAGGCAACATTCCATGAACAATGTTGACTATTACTCTTGGTGTGAAGCACTGTGTCCCATGTGAAAGTCAAAACCACGATCTCAGCCAAATTCACTGTGTTAGAAATGAACTCCACCTGAGCACCCAACCAGCCGCTTGTAGACCATATGTGGCCCCCACCTCCGGGAACCTGGGCCCTGCCTAAAAATTTCTAGCAAAAACTTTTTAAAGTGATATAATTACCAGATACCCGTGAGAGAGCTGCGATATGAGACATCTGGTGGGCATATGGTAACGTTGGACTCACCTGCCAAAGATGAGGAACATACCACAGACAGCAGACAAATTTCCACAGTCTCTTCCTGTTCAGAGATACATGGTGTGCCCCAGGTCCTAGAGGATGCCCTGGCCGTCCTCCAGGAAACACTGGGTTTACGTGCAACTGGACATGAACAAGAGTGGCCGGCCTCTGGAGACCAGCCTTATGCCCATGGCAGAACAGCAATGAGCTTAATGGTTCTTGAAGGATGTGTGGTGCTACTTGACTCTGATGGAAATTCTAATTTCAGAGGTGATTCATGGATTTGGCAGCTACAGCAAGCTAGAAGTGCAGGGACATTTTTATTGTTTTGTTTGTAGTGGTGAAGGCCTGGAAATCCCCAGAACATCCACCAGTTAAGGGGATGGTTGAAGAAACTGTGATAAGTATACACCTATGGAAATGCTATAGAAGTTTTGTTTAAAAGTACATTAATCGGTGGACGTAGTGGCTCACGCCCATAATCCCAGCACTTTGGGAGGCAGAGACGAGGGGAATGCCTGAGCCCAGGGGTTCGAGACCAGCCTGGGTAACTTGGTGAGACCTTGTCTCTACAATAAATTAAAAAATCAGCAGGGTGTGGTGGCACTGCCTGTGGTTCCAGCTATTTGGAAGGCTGAGGCGGAAGGATCACCTGAGCCCAGCAGATCAAGGCTGCAGTGGCTGTAAGCGTGAGACTCTGACTAAAAAAAAAAAAAAAAAGTACATTAAGTCTGTGTCTTTTGACCTGGAGGGATGTCTAGGATGCACTGTTAAGAGGAAAAAAAAAGCCGGGCTCGGGGGCTCAGCCCGTAATCCCGCACCTTTGGGAGGCTGAGGTGAGTGGATTGCCTGAGTCCGCGGGTTCGAGACCCACCTGGGCAGCAAGACCTCAACTCTACAATAAATCAAAAAATCAGCTGGGCGTGGTAGCGCATGCCTGTAATTCCGGCTACTTGGAAGGCTGAGGCGGAAGGATAGCCGGAGCCCAGCAGGTGAGGCTGCGGTGGTCAGAAGCGGCCACTGCACTCCAGTCTGGTCGACCGAGTGAGATTCCAACTCAAAAAAAAAAGAGGAAAAAAATTCAAGTTGCACAATAATTAGTGCCTAGAGAATGATCCCATTTTTATAAAACAACAAAATCCAATTTGAATATCTATTACAGGTTTGTGTGGATACAGAGAACACTTGGAGGACTGCAGCAGTGAGAGATTATTAGCTTTTCTGTGTATCTTTTATTTGGAAATAACTGCACACAGAATAGTTGCAAAAATAAAAATAGTACAAAAATAGCACATACCCTTTACTCAGATTCACCTGCTGTTAACATTTTACCCTTTTAGCTACATGATTCATGCATTCCCTCCCTGCTTTAACCCCTCCTCCGTCCTCTGTTCCCTTCCCTCACTCCCTACTTTTTTCACTCACTCACAATTTACAATCACACACAGTTTTTTTCATGACTCATTTGAGGGTAAGTCACATACATCATGGCAGTTTACTCCTAAATGCTTCCGTGTGTATTTCCTAAGCACAGACAGTCTATTACATAACCACACCACAGCCATCGATTTCAGTAAATTTAACAATGATATGAAATATGTTCTCACAAGAGATTAAAGTAGAAGTTAATCTCAGAAAGTTATATAAAAATTCCCTAAAAATGTGGAAATTAATGCACTTCTAAATAATCCTTGAGTCAGAAGAAGTCACAAGAGAAGTTGGAAAGTATTTTGAATTTAACAATGTTAAATATTAATGGACTCTCATCTAAACTACCTACTCGCTTTTCCTTTATACACACTTATAATTCTCCCTGTCCTTTGTCATGTGACTTTATACTACCACCCACTGGAGTGGGCAGAGGTTATTTCCCCTCTCTGCTGATATTTGGCTGGGACACCTGACTTTCTTGGCAAAGGAAAGGGGGCAGAGTGACAATGTGCCTGTACCTGACCAAAACCTTGTGGTCTTCCGCTATCTTGTACCTCTGCAATGCCATGGGAAGAGCAGTCCCCTGGTGCTGCTGCAGTGTTACTCTGGGACCCAGAAGGAACACGCGTGAAGCAGACCTGAGCTCATCAGCACAAGAGCTAAACCCAGCAGCACACAGATTGAACTAGACTAGCCCGGCCAAGCCCCACCCACCTGTAGACACATGAGAAAGAAATACTGACTGCTGAAGACCACTGAGATTTTTACGTTTGTTATGCAGCAATGACCAATACAATTGCTAACATTTATGAAACACGTGATTTATGCGAGGGATTGCTGTAAGACCTTTACTTACATTACAACAATTACAGATGAGGAAATTGAGGTTGTTACTTGCCCAAGGCCACATGGTTAATAAGCTAACGAGCTGTGTAACCATGTAACACATTGCTTCTGGACTTATGCTAGGTAAGACAATTAGTGGTAGCCGTGGTTTAAGCCAGTTTGAGTTGGGGTTTCTATTACTTGCAGCCTAAAGCATCCTGCCTAACTCACCTACACAACCTTTTGCCTACCCTACCCCTACTTTCCTCATCTCTAGCCCCGGGCAATCGAATTAACTTTGGAGAGAAATCTTGCTTTTCCCAAACATTAGTTTATACCTGGGCACCTCGCCAAGGTGGCCCAGTGGTTTAGACTTTTAGGGCACAAATCCAACGAGTCTGGTCTTCTGTATACACAAATGCAGGAAAGAAAAGGACAAGCACTGATACACGCAAAGGAAAAGTGGTTGTGAGAATAAAATGGAATTCAGCACTGACTCAGCTTCTGCCTAAGGGAGAGAAAGTGAGTCCTCCTACTTCATTCTGAGTAGGACAGTTACTAAAAGTTCAGACACGCCTTCAGGCTTGGAGAAGGAAACACATTTCAGAAAACAAGATGAAGACCTGTCCTACACTGAAGAACAGTGCCCAGGAGCTTTTCAAAACCAGAGGCTACCTGTATAATGAACATTTGTATACCTAACCTTGAATTGTACCCCACATCTTTAAAATAAAGATAAAAAAAAGATCAGAGGCTAAGCAAAGACATGTATTTTGCAGGGTGAAAGTGCACAGGTAGATTTCTATCCTTGATTAGTTCCTCTAGCCTGTGATTCTGAACCTTGGCCATCCATCAGAATCGCCTGGCCTAGCAAGTTTTTTTAAAAACCCTGCTTTGCTTATAGTAGTCGACATGGGCTAAATAAATAAACAGACAGACACATAAATAGAAAAACTACAACAAAAAATCTCTATGCCCAGGCTACACCCTAGACCAAGTACATGAGATATTCTGAGGATGGAACCCAGGCACCTCAATTATTTCTTTCATGGGTCACACTTTTGGCATTGTATCTGTAAGTCATTGCCATACCGAAGGTCATCTAGATTTTCTCCTATGTTATCTTCTAGGAGTTTTATAGTTCTGCATTTCACATTTAAATCTGTAATCCATTTTGAGTTAATTTGTATAAAGGGTATAGGACATCCAGTCCTTCTGGCACTCTTTGTTGAAAAGGCTATCTTTGCTATTATATTGCCTTTACTCCTTTGTTAAAGATCAGTCAATTATATTTATGTAGATCTGTTTCTGGGTTCACTACTCTGTTGCACTGATCTACTTTTCTGTTCTATCACCAGCACCACTGTTCTGGATTATTGTAGCTTTATAGTAAATCTCAAATTGAGGTAGTATCACTATTCTGACTTTGTTCTTCTCCTTAAAAGCGAGTTATTCTAGGTCTGTTGGTTCTCCACATGAACTTTAGAATCAGTTTGTCAATACCTACAAATTAACTTGCTGCAATCTTGACTGGGATTGCATTTATTATATAGATCGAGATGGGAAGAAGTGACATCTGGACAGTATCTTCCTATCCATGAAAATGAAATATCTTTACATTTATTTAGTCATTTGATTTCTTTCATTAGAATGTTGTAGTTTTTCTCATGTAGGTCTTGTACATATTATGTTAGATTTGTACCTATTTCTTTTTTTTGGTGAGGTGCTAACATAAATGGTATTGAGTTTTAAATTTTAAATTTGACCTGTTGCTACTGGTATATAGGAAAGTAAATTTGAATTCCTAATATTTTGTTGAGGATTTTTGCATCTATGTTAATAAGGGATACTGCCATGTATCCTGAAACCTTGTTATAATCACTTATTAGTTCCAGGAGTTTGGGATTTCTTTTTTCTTTTGTATATTCATTCAGATTTTCTATATAAACAATCATGTCAACAGGCCTGGTGGCTCACACCTATAATCCCAGCACTTCGGGAGGCCAAGGTAAAAGGATTGCCTGAGCCCATGGGTTTGAGACCAGCCTGGATAACTTGGCAAGACCTAATCTCTACAATAAATCAAAAAATTAACAGGACATGGTGGCACATGCCTGTGGTTTCAGTTCCTTGGAAGGCCTAGGTAGAAGGATTGCCTGAGCCCAGCAGGTCGAGGCTGCAGTGGCCTTGAGGGTGCCACTGCACTCCACCCTGTGTCAGAGTGAGAGACTCCAACTCAAAAAAAAAACCAACAACAAAAAAACATGTCATCTACAGACAGCCTTATTTCTTCCTTCACAGTCTGGACCTTTCATTTTGTTGGATCATACCTAAGTATTTCATTTTAGGCAGTAATATAAATAGCACTGTGTTTTAATTTCAAATTCCACTTGTTCATTGCTGATATATAGAAAGGTGAATGACTTCTGTAAACTAACTTGTATCCTGCAACCTTGTTATCATCATTGATTACCTCAAGAAGTTTTTGTTAATTCTTTTAGATTTTCTACATAGGCAATCACATTATTAGTAAATAAAAACAGTCTTATGTCCTTTTCTTGTCTTATTGCATTAGCTAGGACTTCCAGTACAATACTGCAAAGAGACGGAGGACATCCTTGCCATATTTCTGATCTTAGAGGGTAAGCATCTACTTCCTCACCACTGTTAGTAGCATAATGTCAGCTGCAGAGTTTTCATAGATGGTTTTTATCAAATTGAGGAAGTTCCCTACTATTACTATTTGTTGAGTTTCTAAAAAATTCTATTTCAATAGTTTTGTGGGGGATACAAATAGTTTTGGTCTTTAAGTGTACCTACCACTCCTACCTGTGCACATTGTACCTGATAGGTGATTTTTCCATTCCCCCACCTCTTTCTCCCCTCCCCCTTCTGAGTCTCCAGTGTCATGATACCATTCACTAAGTCTTTCCATATCATTAGTTTAGCTCCTATTTATAAGTGAGAACATGTGGTGTTTGGTTTTCTGTTCCTGAGTTAGTGCACTTAGGATGATGCTCTTCAATTCCATCCAAGTAGCTGCAAAAGACATTTCATTCTTTTTGATAGATGAATAGTATTCCATAGTGTATATATATGACATTTTCATTATCACTGATTGGCTGATGGGCATTTAGATTGATTCCACACCTTTGCAATTGTGAATTATGCTGTGATGAACATGTGGGTGCCTTTATTATATAACAACCTCTGTTCCTTTGGATAGATTCCTAGTAATAGGATGCTAGATCAAATGATAGATCTATCTTTAGTTGTTTGAGAAATCTCTATACCACTTTCCACAGAGGTTGTACCAATTTACACTCCCACCAAGGGTTTAAGTGTTCCCTTTTCTTCAAATCCATGCCAACATCTACTGTTTTTAAATTTTTTAATAATGACCACTCTGATGGGTGTAAAGTGGTATCTCATTGTGGTTTTAATTTGCAGTTCCCTGATGATGAGTGGTGCTGAACATATTTTAAATGTCTGCAGGTCATTTGTAAATCTTCTTTTGAGAGATGTCTGTTCATGTCATTTGCCCACTTTTTAGTGGGGTTATTGCCTTTTTTCTTACTGATTTGTTTGAGTTTCTTATAGATTATAGATATTAGTTCTTTGTCAGATTGTGCGGGCTGCAAATATCTTCTTCCATTCTTTAGGTTGCCTGTTTGCTCTGTTGATTATTTCTTTTGCCGTGCAACAGCTTTTTAGTTTAATTAATTCCCACTTGTTTATTTTTGCTTTTGTTGCATTTGCTTTTGGTGTTGTAGCCATAAATTCTTTGCCTAGGCTGATGTCCAGAACAGCTTTTCCTAGGTTTTCTTCTAGGATTTTTATGGTTTCAGGTCTGACATTTAAGTTTTTAATCCATCTTGAGTAAATTTTTGTATATGGGGAGAGATAGGGATCCATTTTCTGCATGTAGCTATCCAACTTTCCCAGCACCATTTGTTGAATAGCATGTTCTTTCCTCAGTGTATGTTTTTGTCTGCTTTGTCAAAGATGAGTTGGCTATAGGTATTTCCGTTTATTTTTGGATTCTCTATTGTTTCATTGTTCCATGTGTCTGCTCTTGTGCTAGTACCATGCTGTTTTGGTTACTACAGTCTTGTAGTATAATTTGAAGTCAGGAAAGGAAATGCCACCAGTGTTGCTCTTTTTTGTTTAGGATTGCTTTGGCTATTCTGGCTCTTTTTGGTTGCATGTGAATTTTAGGATTGCTTTTTCTAATTCTGTGAAAAAAACGACATTAGTAGTTTGATAGGGATTGAATTGAATCTGTAGATTACTTTGGGTGATATGGTCATTTTAACAATATTGATTCTTCCAATCTATGAGCATGAGATGTTTCTCCATTTATTTGTGTCCTCTAAATTTCCTTCATCAGAGTTTTGTACTTCTCCTTTTAGAGATCTTTAACCTCTTCAGTTAAATATATCCTAGGCATTTTAGCTGCTATTGTAAATGAAATTGGCTGCTATTGTAAATGGAATTGAGTTCTTGATTCTCAGCTTGGTTGCTGTTGGTGTATAGTAGTGCTACTAATTTGTGTGTGTTGATTTTATATCCTGAAACTTTACCAAATTCATTCATTTCATCCAGGAGTTTCTTGGAGGAGTCTTTGGGATTCTCTAGGTACAAGATCATATTGTCAACATACAGAGATAATTTGATTTATTTTCCAATTTGGAGTCATTTTATTTCTTTTTCTTGCCTGATTGCTCTGGCTAGGACTTCCAGTACTATGTTGAATAGGTTAGTGAAAGTGGTCATCCTTGCCTTGTTTCTTGGTTAAGAATAACATTGCCTATGGGTTTGTCATACATGGCTTTTATTATTTAGAGGAATGCTCCCTCTATGCCCATTTTGCTGAGGGTTTTTATCATGAAGGGATGCTGGATTTTATCAAATGCTTTTTTGGTATCTATTGAAATGATCATGACTTTTGTTTTCAATTCTGTTTATGTAGTGGGCCACACTTAATTGACTTGTATATGCTGAACCACTCTTATATCCCTGGGATAAAGCTCATTTGGTCATGGTGTATTACTTTTTTTAATGTGCTGTTGAATTTGGATTGCTAATATTTTGTTGAGGGCTTTTGCATCTATGTTCATAAGGGATATTGGTCTGTAGTTTTTGTGTGTGTGTGTGTCTTTTCCTAGCTTTGGCATAGAGTGATAGTAGCTTTGTAGAATGAGCTAGGGAGGGCTCCCTTCTATTCAATCTTGTGGAATGACTTTAGTAAAATTTGTCTGATAGAATTCAGCTGTGAGTTCATCAGGTCCTGGACTTTTTGTTGTTGTTGTTGGGAGACTTCTAATTATTGTTTCAATTTTGCTACTCATTATTGGTCTGTTCAGGGTTTATATTGCTTCCTGATTCAGGGTTGAGGGTTGTATGTTTTCAAGAATTTATCCAATTCCTCTAGATTGTCTAGTTTGTTTGTATAGAGGTGTTCATAACAGTCTCAGATAATCTTTTGAATTCCCAAAGTATCAGTTATAATGTCTCCATTTTCATTCTGGTTGAGCAAATTTGAATCCTCACTCTTCATTTCTTAATTAATCTAGATGGTCATCTATCAATTTTTTCTTTTCAAAGAACTTTTTGTTTCATTGAATCTTTGTATTTCTTTAATTTCAATTTCACTTAGTTCTGTTCTGCTCTTTATTATTTTTTTTCTTTTCCTAGCTTTGGATGTGGTTTGTTTGTGTTTTTCTAGTTCCTTGAGACTTGATGTTAGATTGTTGATATGTGATCTTTCAGTCTTATTAATGTAGGCCTTAAGCACTATACATTTTCCTCTGGCACATCTTTGGCTGTGTCCCACAGGTTTTGATAACATGTTTTATTGTTGTCATTCATCTCAAGGAAATTTTGAATTTCCATCTTGATTTCACTGTTTACCCAAGGATCAGTCAGGAGTAGATTATTTAACTTCCATGTTTTTTGTTTGGTTTTGTGAATTCTTCTTGGAGTTAATTTCTAGTTTTATTCCACTATGGTCTGAAAAGGTGCCTGATACGATTTTGATTTTTTTTTAATTTACTGAGACTTGATTTGTGGCCTATCATATGATTTATCTTGGAGAATGTCCCATGTGCTGAGAAAAACGTATTTTCTGTACTTTGGGGATAAAATGTTTACAGATGTCTGTTAGTTCCATTTGCTCTATCATTCAGTTTAACTCCAGTGTTTCTTTGTTGATTTTCTGCTTTGATGATCTATTTGTTGAAGATAGTGTTGAACAAGTAGTGTTGAAGCCTCCCACTACTATTGTATTACTGTCATTTATTTTTGGTTTAGAATTTGTTTTACAAAGCTGGGGGCTCTGGTGTTGGGCACATATACATTTAAAATTGTTATGTCTACCTGTTGGATTGATCCCTTTATCATTATATAATAACCATCTTTGTCTCTTTTTTTAGTGTTGTTAACTTAAGGTCTGTTTTATCTGAGAATGACTCGTTTTTGGTTTCCATTTGTGTGGAATATTTTTCTCCACCCCTTTACCTTGTTTGTCTGTAGGAATCTTTGTGAGCTAAGTGGGTCTCTTGAAAGCAGAAGGTATTTGGGGTGTATGTATGTGTGTGTGTTTAAATCCATTCTACCAGTCTATATCTTTTATATCTTTTTAGTGGGGCATTGAGACCATTTATGTTCAGAATTTATAATGATATGCAGGGTACTATTCTGCTCATCATATTGATTGTTTTATTTGTCTATGTTCTCTATTGTGTTTGTGTTCCATCAGGTCTCTGAGCTTTATGGTTTCCAGCATTTTTCTAATGGTGGATTTCAACCTTTTGTTTCAGTATTTAGAAATCCTTTGAGTATTTCTTGTAGTGCTGGTCTAGTGGTAACAAATTCCCTCAGCATTTGCTTGTCTCAGAAACATTTCATTTATCCTTCATTTATACAACTTAGTTTTATGGGATACAAAATCCTTGGCTGACTGTTATTTTGTTTGGGAGATTGAAGATGGAACCCCAATACCTTCTGGCTTGTAGAGTTTCTTCTGAGAAGTCTGCTGTTAGTCTGATAAGTATACCTTTGTCAGCTATTTGTATTTGATGCTCTTGTCTCACTACTATTAGAATTCTTTTCTTCACATTAACTTTGCATAACTGAATGATCACATGCCTTAAAGACGACCTTTTTGCAATGAATCTTCTGGGGGTTCTCTGAGCTTCTTGAATCTGGATGTTTAGCTGTATAGCAAGGCCATGTAAGTTTCCTCCATTATTTTCTCAAATAGATTTTCTACACCTGTTGCTTTCTCTTCTTCCTCAGACCACCTATGATTTTTAGGTTTGGATGTTTTACATAATCCCACAATTCGTTGAGACTTTGCTCCATTCTCTTATTTTTGCTTTATTGCTGTCTGATTGGGTTAATTCAAAGCCTTGTCTTCAAGTTCTGAGATCATTTTTTCTGCTTGTTTGAGTCTACTGTTAAAAACTTTCTACTGCATTTTGTACTTCCCTAAATGATTCTTTCTTTTCCAGAATTACAGCTTTTTTCTTTTTCTTGAGTCAGAGTCCCACTCTGTTGCACAGGCTGGAGTGCAGTGGCATGCTCACGGCAACCCCAGCATGGATGTGCTGGGTTCCAGCGATCCTTCCACCTCAGCCTTCCAAGTAGCCGGAACTACAGGCACGTGCTATGCCTGTTGACCACGTGCCTGGCTAATTTTTGATTTATTGTAGAGATAAGGTCTTGCCAAGTTGCTCAGTCCCGAACCCGTGGGCTAAGGCAATCCACTCACCTGGGCCTCCCAAAGTGCTGGGATTACAGGCTGAGTCATGGAGCCCAGTCTCTTTTTCTTTTTTTAAGGTGTCTATCACATTGAAGAATTTTTCATTCATGTCCTAGTTTTTTAAATTTATGTTGGTTTTCAATTTTCTCCTGAAGTTCATTGATCAATCAACCTTCTGAATTCTATGTCTGAAATTTTTAAATGTTCATTTTGGTCAGGGTTCGTTGCTGAAGAGTTGGTGTGATCTTTAGAGGATGCTGGAGAACTCTTTTTTCATACTGACAGAATGGTTTTTCTGCTCCTTTCTCCTTTGGGTAGACTGTTTTTTATCTGAGGTTGACAGGAGGTTGACATAGGCACTGTAGGGTTCCTTTGGTGAGTTTTTCAACTGCCAGCTGTGGCAGTCCTTGGCTGGGTACCTGCATTAGCTTACAGTGTTCTGAGTTGCTGGAGTAGCTTAGAAAATGGTGTTAGCTGGGGTTTGTGATCAGGCCTTCCCCAAAGCTGAGATGGATCTTATATGGGGGGGCTGTAATGTTGACCTCCAGTCAAGAGGTGATGTTTGTGGGAGAAAGCCAGCTGAGATGGTGGGTGAAGGGCTTCTTCTTGTTGTGTGTTGCTCCAAGAAAGTGCACAGCCAACATAGGTGGAGGGTGAGGCTCTGGGGATTACCCAAGTTCTCTATCAGTTTTGAGCCTTTAAGGGAAGTGCTGAGGATGGGGGGAAAGAACTTGAGCATCCCACAAGAGTGCGATCTTGGCTACCTCAGTGCGAATTAGAAGAAAGTCCCAGGTCACTGGAGTAATGATGTTGCCCAAGGCAGGCACAGAAGAATTTTCAGAGAATGAGGTTGCTGTGGCAATGCGTCCCACCTGGCTTCTAGTCTTGGCCTTAGATAGTTTGCCTTGTGAATGTCAGAATGCAGCAGGTTTCAGGGCCTCAGCTGTTTTATGGCAGCCTGCTCAGCCAGGAACTCTCTGCAGCAGTAGGGTTTGCCCTTGGGGCCTGTCCCTTCCCAGGCTGGCTGAAAAGCAGTTGTGCTACTTGCAAGGGTTGACTTCCTGGGAAATGGGAGCTGTTGCTGCTCAAGGTTTTCTTTTTGCCTGCACCAGTCCACTGCACGGCTGTGGGTAAGGCAGTTTTCCCATAAGGGTCTGGAATCCTGCAAGGCTTTGGGGCTCTCTAAGTCAGAGGTAGGAGCACGGAACTTCTGAATTCCTTCAATCACTGCATTTGGAGGCTGCCAGTGGACTGTGGTGGTCTAGGCAAGAGTTTGGCTACTTCCAGCCCAGGGAGACATATTTTTCTCTTCTTTGCCCTCTGTGGTTATTATCACTTCTTTAAAGAGTCATGGGGCATGCTGCTGGTCTTGTTCCTTACTGGGTGTTGAGGAAGCTGTGTCTATCTTAGTTTATTTCTGTTTTTTTTTTTTGAGTTGGAGTCTCACTCTGTCACCCAGACTAGAGTGCAGTGGCCGCTCCCGGTCACCGCAGCCTAGACCTGCTGGGCTCTGGCAATCCTTCCGCCTCAGCCTTCCAAGTAGCCGGAATTACAGGGGCGCGCTACCACACCCAGCTGATTTTTTGATTTATTGTAGAGATGAGGTCTCGCCAAGTTGCCCAGGGGGGTCTCGAACCCGCGGGCTCAGGCAATCCGCTTACCTCGGCCTCCCAAAGCACTGGGATTACAGGCTGAGCCACTGAGCCTGGTCTCTTAGTTTATTTCATAGGAGAAACATACTCTAGGTGTCTCATATTGGCCATCTTAATCCTTCCTCTCTCCAAATTTGTATTAACAAAGTTCCTATCATGGTCACTGGGCAGGTAGTGGCTGCTAGGCAGGCAGGGGCTACATACGCATGGGCACCCACCTGAGCCTCACACCCATAATGCTCCCAGGTTAAATCTGCTGAGGTTTTCTTTTTAAATCATGAATTATTAATAGATCTTGTCAAATGCAAGTATCTATTGATACAATTATGTGATTTTTCTCCTTTAGTTTGTTGATATGAAGGATTATACTAACAGATTTTTTAATTGTTGAACCAGCTTGCATTCCTAGATATATCACACTTGGTTGTGGTGTATAATTTCTTTCATACACTGTTGCATTCAATTTGCTAATATTTTGTTGAGAATATTTACATCTATGTTTATGAGAAGTTTTGGTACTAGGGCAATGCTGGTCTCAGAGAATAAGTTAGAACGTATTCCCTCTGCTTCTAGCTTTTGAAAAAGATTACAAAAGAATTGGTATAATTTCTTCCTTAAATGTTTGCTAGAATTCACTAATAAACCATCAGGACAGTTATTTATATTGTTGAGTAGTAAGAGTTATTTATATATTCTGGATATAATACCTTATCAAATACATGATTTTGAAATAATATCTTCCAATTTGTGGGTGGTCTTTTCACTTTCTTGATACTGTCTTTTCAAGTTGAATGCTCTTAATTTTGATTAAGCCCAATTTATCAAATTTTTTTTTACCATCTGTGCTTTTGATGTCATATCAAAGAAACCAACTAACCCAAGATCATGAAGGTTTACTTCCATGCTTTCTTCTGAAGTTTTATTTTTGTTCTTTCATTTAGGTCTGTGATACACTCTGTATTTTTTTTTTTATGTGACATAAACTGGGGGCCACACACAAATTTATTTCTTTTGTATGTGAATATTCAGTTATCCTGGCACTATTTGTTAAAGAGATTATTCCTTTCTCACTGATCACCTGATTATAATGGTTTACTTCTAGGCTCACAATTCTATTCTATTGTTCTGAATTATGTCCTTATGCCATTTCTACACTGCTTTGATCACTGTAGCTTTGCAGTTAGTTTTGAAAATGGGAAGTGAAAGTTCTCCAACTTTGCTCTCAAAATTCATTTTGAACCTCACAAGTCAATATTAAATATATATACATATACATATATATAAATTGTAAATATAATAAATGGGGTTGAATTGTTTTTTTTTAATTGTGTGGTAAAAAGAGAAAACTCTGATCCCTAAAGCCTTGCTTACATCCCCTGATATCCACTCAAAGTGCTTCAGGGTCATGACATCAGCTGGACCCAGAGGTGTCGCCATGTTCCCAGCACCTGGGTCTATGCGGTGCTCTACATCCCGGGGAACAAGTGCCCTGAACACATCGGAGAGGCCACCCAAAGATATAGGGAGCTAAAATATGTGCTCCCCAGAGCCTAAGAGCCACCTTCCCAGGGCCACTACCACCAACAGTAACCCAGCCTCCGCCAGCAGTGGGGCTGCTTTCACATCCACATGCATTACCCATGGACTGGCCTGCCCAGAGCCTGCCATTGCCATGACTGGTACCCATATGAACCAGAGGCTTGAGGACTGGCACACCTGGCCCACTGCTTCAGCCCATATGCCTAAAGACTGGCCTACCAGGGGTTTACCACTGTTACTACCGATGCCCGCATACCCCAAATGTGGCCCCAAAGACTGGCCCACCAGAAGCCTGCTCCTATTCCCACTGGTGCCCACTACTTGGGATCCCAAGGACTGGCTCACTAGTCCTGTCATTGCCACCCATGTGCCCCACCCAGGGGCCCAAAGACTGACCCACCAGTGGCTTACCACCACTGCCACTGCCCACATGCCCTGAGGACTAGCTCACTTGGCCACCAGTCAGCCCAGTCCCTCACAAAGTCTCCCCACTGCAGCCAAAGCCACTGAAGAACTTGCAGATACCACTGACATTCATTATAGCCAAAGAAATCATATAAAGACTACACCATCTAAAACTAAAGGCAAGTGCCCTACCCAACCAACACAACAGACATAACTACAGGAAAGTCTTTACCTACAAAAGCTACTCTACAAAACTGGAGAAGCAACTGTTACCCCAGGTGAACAAAATCCAAGAAATATGAAAAAACAAGGAAACACAATGCCTCTCTCCCCCCCAAAAAATGTCACACAATAATTCTCCAGTGAGAGACCCCAAAAGACAAGAAAAATCTATGAAATGTCTGAAAAGGAACTCAAATTAATTATCTTAAGGAACTCAGCAAGATACAAGAGAACAAAAGTAAACAATACAAAGATATCAGAAAAACAATTCATAATCTGAATGAGAAATTAAAAAAAGAGATATAAAAAAGAAGCAAATGTAAATCCTGGAACTAAATAATTCAACAAATGAAATAAAAATACAATCAAGAGCTTCAAAAATGGACTAGATCAAGAAGAAGAAAGAATTTCTAAACTTGATGACAGGTCTTTTGAAGGAGCTCAAACGAAATTTTTAAAAAATAATTTTTTTTAAATGGAGGAAAGCCTATTTGACATATGGGAAACCATCAAGCAAATATTTAAACTTTGGGGGTCCCATAAGGAAGAAGAGATAGGAGAAGACAAAGAATTTCAATTTAATAAAGTGACAGTTGAAAACTTTCCAAGTTTTAGAAGAGATATAGAACATTCAGATACAGGAAACTCAAAGATCCCCAAATAGACTCAACCCAAGAACATCCTTTCTCAGGCACATTATAATAAAATCAAGTGTCAAAGACATAGAAAATTCTAAAAACAGCAAGAGAAAAGCATCAAGGAATCCCATTCAGATTAACAATAAATTTCTCAGCAGAAACCTTACAGGCCAGGAGAGAATGGAAGTATATATTTCAAGTACTGAAAGAATAAAAAAAGGTCAGTCAAGAGTACTATACCTAGCAAAACTATTTTTCAGAAATGAAGGTAAAATAGTCTTTTATAGACAAGAAAATACAGGGAATTCATCACCACTAGACTGACCCCACAAGAATTGCTAGCGTTCTATGAATGGAAGTGAAAGAACAATACCTGTCATCATGAAAACACATGAAAGTATAAAACTCACTGGTAAGCCGGGCTCGGTGGCTCAGCCTGTAATCCCGCGCCTTTGGGAGGCTGAGGTAAGTGGATTGCCTGAGCCCGCGGGTTTGAGACCCGCCTGGGCAGCAAGACCTCATCTCTACAATAAATAAAAAAGTCAGCTGGGCGTGGTGTGCATGCCTGTAATTCCGGCTACATGGAAGGCTGAGGTGGAAGGATTGCTGGATCCCAGCAGGTCGAGGCTGCAGTGGCCGAGTGTGGCCACTGCACTCCATCCTGGGTGACAGAGTGAGACTCCAACTCAAAAAAAAAAAAAAAAACTCACTGGTAGAGCAGATACCTAAGTGAGAAATCAAAAGTAATCAAACATTACCACTACAGAATACTACCAAATCACAAAAGATAAGCAGTAAGAGAGGAGGAAAGAATATAGGACTTATAAAACAATCTGAAAACAATTAGCAAAGTGACAGGACTAAGTCATCACGTATCAATAACAACCTTAGATGTAAATGGTTTAAATTCCCCAGTTAAAAGATAAAGACTGGATGAATGGGTTTTTTAAAAAAATCAAGACCTAACTATATGCTGCCTATGAGAAACTGACTTCACCTGTGAAGACATATACAGACTGAGAGTGAAAGGATCAAAAAAGATATTACACACAAAAGAAACCAAAAGCATAAAGGAGTAGCTATACTTGTATCAGACAAAATAGACTGTAGGCCAAAGAAATATTAAAAGATGGAGAACCATTATATAATGATAAATGGAATTAAGAGAAAATAACAACTGTAAATATATATGCACAGAACACTGTAGAGCCCAAATATAAAAAATAGATATTACATTATTAGAGCTTAAAAGATAGACTCCAATACAATAATAGCTGGGGACTTCAACACCCTGTCGGCACTGGAGAGAGCATCTAGGCAAAAAACCAACACAGAAAGAGCGAACGTATATTGCGCTGTACACCAAAATGACCTAACAGACACAGATGTTATCTACCTGCTGTAGAATACACATTCTTCTAATCAGCACATGAAACATTCTCCAGAGTGAATCATATATTAGGCCACAAAACCAAATCTCAAACATGAGGAAACAGCAGACATACCCAGATTCAGAGTCATTCTACAAATCAGCTAGCCAGTACTCTTCAAGTATGTCAATGTCAAGAAAGACAGGAACAGTTCCTGATTACGGAGACTAAAGAAGCATGACAACTGAATGTGACATTTGATTTTGGACTTTCTTTTACCATAAAGGGCAACAGTTACAATTAGTGAAATCTGAATTAGATCTGTAGATCAGATAACAGCATGGTATCAATGTTAACTTCCCCGATTTTGATCATCCTTGCTTTTAGAAATACACACCAAAATATTAAGGGTAAAATGGGCATGACATCTACAATTTACTTTTAAATAGTTCCCAAAAAAGTGTCTGTGGAGAGAGAGTGAAGAAGAGAGTGAAGTAAATGTATAAAATACTAACATTTATAGACCTAGGATGAAGGGTATATGGGAATCCCTTGCACTCTTTTGCACCTTTTGCTTAAGCCTAATACTGAGTCCAAATTAAAAATAAAATACTTTTGGCTGAGGTGGGAGGATCACTTGAGCCCAGGAGTTTGAGACTTTTGAGCAAATGTGGTGAACTCTAATTGTCCACTGCACTTAGCTTGGACAACAAGAGTGAGATCTTCACACACACACACACACACACACACACACACACACACACACACACACAAATAAAGCACTTTAAAGCTATCGTTTGGTGATTGATTCTTTTTGTACCTTTGTCCTAACCACCCAGCTGGCTCTAGAAAGTCCCTTTTTCGTTTGCATCTGACTAGAGCTTATTACTACTATTTAGCTCACATACTCCTTTGAAGATCCGAAAAAAGCTTCAGGTTTTCCCCCCAGAAACACATTCATACAATCACACTCATACACACTTGCCTTTGCAAATAAGCACCTCAGATTAAGAACCTTGACTTAGGAGACAAGCAAATGAATATCCATGCAGGAGGTTAGAGGTGTACGCAAAGTATATGGCTGGGCTCTGAATCATGGGTCACCATTCAGGGTTCAAGGGCCTCTTTGGTCTCGGGGATACTTCCTCGTGCTTCTGCAGGCAGGAAGGAGGCTGGCTAAGAGGCACGTTCCAGTCTGGACTTGGGTGTTGTCTTCAGCTTACTATCTATTAGTCCTTACTATCTATTAGGTTGAGTTACTCAACCTCTTAAGCTTCAGCTTCCTCTTCCATAAAATAGAGGCAATTACAGAACCTCACAGAGTTGCTGGAAAATTAGGAGCTCAGAAATGAGAGCTGCCATCATTTTTGCATTTTTAGTGCCTAGTATTGTCTGCTTAACCCCTATGGACCTTGCTGTTTCCACCGAGCCTAGCCTAGCACTGGCTCTGAAGTGCAGAGTGGTCTGATCCTCAGCAGCAAGCAACTACTGTCCTTAGAGGCACAAGGCCATGGCCTAAAGTTTAAGTGCCAGAAACCAGGCCTCTAGAGAGCCTCTGAGACTAGGACTTTGCTTTTCACTCCATCTGGTACATAATGCCTTTCACGGGACCTATCTTTAACTGGAATATTAGACAGTTTGGCCAAATGTGAACATGTTAGTGGCCTGTTTGCTTTTCAACTGCCACTCATCTTCACCTCAAAAATCTCTTTCTCAAGATGAGGTAAATTATAAAGTGTCAATCAAAGTGAAGATAGATCTGATTTTAACCCCTTGAGTATTCATTAGAGAAAAAGAATAAGATTTCAGATCTGTGGTGCACCTTGTATGTGTACACACACACTCCCTGGGGGCTCATAAAGCAGCCAAAAGTATAGGCTCAAACTTCCCATCTTCCCACAGCGTCAATGCTACCTGAAGCTTTGGAGTGAAAAAATCCTCTATTTGAATACATAAAAAATACATAAAAAATCAGATATGCTTAAGGAGAATATAACATTCCTGTAATTTTAACAACTAAACCTTAAAGGACTTGAGTTCTTGCTGGTCCCTCCCTCTCTGTTGGGGTCCCTGCAGGGCGAACCTGGGAAGTGCTGGCTTAGTACTCTGGGAGGGGCAGGAAGGTGTAAGGTGTCCAGAACACTTGTTCTCCAGAGGAAGCCATCACCGAGAACTTAACAACTGAGTGTCTCTTTGTGGCTGGTCCTGGGCCAAGCACTGGGGAAGATAAGAGCAGCCGCAGGTCCCAGGGAGCCCCAAGCCTGGTCAGCGACAATAGCTTGCGTCCTAGCACAGAAAAGTCATGCAGACACTGACACAAGACAACATTTTAGCAAATAAGGACAATGTTTTTTGTCAAATGAAATATGTGAGGTGGCGTCAGCACATAGCTTCTCACATGGTAGTTCCTTAGACTTCATTTACCTTTCCCATGAAAATTGACTTT
The DNA here is from genome assembly GCA_027257055.1 of Cephalopachus bancanus. Lineage (NCBI taxonomy): Eukaryota > Metazoa > Chordata > Mammalia > Primates > Tarsiidae > Cephalopachus > Cephalopachus bancanus. Next base: position 108,997 of record JAPVLO010000175.1, read on the forward strand.
AATTTTTTAATATGACATTAAACTTCAGTGGTTTCAAAATTTTGTCAGAGAATTTTGTTCAAGTTGTTTCTATTTTTAAAGACAGATATGTTATAAACAAATAGCTTACAACTGCCATACGCCTCAGAAAACAGAACATTCCCTTTGCAGCTGCAGCCAGGCCTTGGTGTTACTCTCTAACCGTTACCCTACCCAGCCAGCTGAGACAACAGCTCTAAGAATGTCCTGTTGTGACTGGACAGCAGAGGTGGCCCAGCAGTGCTCCCCCTACCCGTGTCACAGGGCAAAAAGAAAAGAATATCTGCATGGCACACTGGGCAGCTGGGCACACCAGAGGGATGAGAGCTATGAGGAAAATCATTTTCACACTAATAAGAAAGGGAAGATAAAGTAATGCAGTGTACTAAATATTGAATTTATACACCATTTTCAAAGAAAGTCACTTCACTTCAAATACTTTACTGAGAAACTTGATCTGGCTTCCAGAAACATAATTTTTGAAATACTAGATATCATGCTTGAAATGGTTTACATATAATTCTTGATCAAGAGTTTTTAATAATTCTCTCTTCTACTTCTTGATCATCATCGATGAGAAACGTTCACAAAGTAGGTGATAAAAGTTTTAACCCTCACTTTTCAAGAATTTGAAAATTTCTGAGTTGAAATTATAGTCTGAGAAATCCATATTCTTTTCTCATGGTCAAATGTAATGTTGCCAATTGTGAAAATGTGAATAGAATATGAATCCAAAATAACTGTTTTCAAGTCAGGACTCCAGTGGCAGGGACGCTCTAAGCCACAGCATGCATACAGCAGGGTGTTCTCCCTGTAAGCAATTTGTAGGTCACATACCTACAGACAGACTATCTAGTGGGTATGAGGCTGTGTGACCTGGGCTTCCCATTGACTGACTTTCCTGGCCCATCCCCACTGGCTATTCTGGGCAGCAAAGAACTCCTCAGAGGCAGCTCTATCCTTACCCAGGCTCACTTCGGACAGCTCACAGTAAGCGCTGGAAGTCATCACATGTCTGCTGCTTATGGGACCACCAGGCGATCCACCAGGTGAGCCACCGACCCCAGACTGCAAGCCCTGAAGTGGCTGCGTGCAGGAGTTGATGGTTAGATTTCCAGGGATTCCACAAGTCATTATTAAAATTTAATTTATACAAACTTACAATCAATCATATCGAAAATACTCAAAACATTTTATACACTAAATTTTTTCACTCCTTGTTACCATTACCTGTGCTCTTCAGGAAATTTCCATCTATTGCATGTGCATGATGGAAATACTATATACTGGTCACCACTGTGTATGACTCTCCCACTCCAGGTTTACTGACATCATGTTGGTAGCTTGAAATTGGCCATGATGAGATTGTATTTACACATCACTGCAACCAGCAACATTACAAATCAGGGCTTTATTTACTGCTCCTCTCCCTCCTCTGCATCACTCCCTGTCTGTGGTTAAACATTCACCAGCACATCACTGGCTGTACCCAATAGGGACAAGTCCCTAAGGACTCTGGCTGTCCTGTGGGCTGAGGGAATTCACACCTTGCTCATCTCCATCTTGCTGGCCAGGTCCACTGCACAACTCTGTTGGAAAGAATTTTTGTTGAGTCTTCTGAGTTTCTAGGTAAGCTTCATCTCCATGCTTGGACTAGTGGCCTTCTGGACACGTACTCTGATGTCACCCACAGTAAGGCTCCAGCTTACATGAGCACCAAAGCTACAGGGGAGGCTGAGCCATGTCCACACACCTGGGCTTGCCTGAAGCCATTCCATCCATGACAGCACAACCATGGCACCTTCCAGCCTCTTCCCTGAGCAGCCACCAGTCTTCTCCTGTAACTCATATGACCCAAATTTAATTGCAGTCTTTGGTTACTTTTGTAGGGGTTCTCCTGACATAGGGCAACCTATATACAGCATTGTAAGGGTCTATGAGGTAAGAGCTGCCTTTACCTAAGAGAAGGGGCTGGGTGCAATGAAAAACACAATTTGTGACAAGAAGATTCTATGCACATGAGATCTGGAAAGTGAAAAAAGTCAAGAAACATGGCTGGGTCTCACCACACTGAGCTATTAGTACACACGACACGGTTCACTTCCTCCCTCCCTCATCCAGCTGTGTGGAGTGCTGGCTCCATGCTGGGTACCATTCTAGGCACTGGGGGCAGTACTGAGCCAAGCAAACACGGACCCCCTAGGCCCTCTTCACCACCTCCCAGTCCCACCCGCAGGGTATTAGCCAGAGCAGGGAAGGCTGCAGGTTCTGACACCAGCCTGCCTGACTGTGAAGAGAGGGTCCATTTGTGATATTCTTGACCACGTGCCTACCACTACAAATCTGAGAGGCAGTTGTTAGAAGTCCCATTTTACAAAGGAGGAAGCTGAAGTATGACACTAAGTCTGTTAATGCAGTCATTTCATAAATAATGGTAATATGTTTCTCAGAATCAAGTATGTACTAATAAACACACAGGTATGTGGGTTAAGTGTGTCCTGATGAAGAGTTTATGACCCCATGGCTATTCCCAGTACTGAGAGAGATGTTATTTTTTACGGAAACTTCTGCTGTCAGATACCCAAAGGATAGCCTTCACCTCAGTGTGTAATAAAACTCAGCATTGTGGAATTGGCCTGGTGCTTCTCCCTAGGGCTGTGGTGGAGACACCAAGCCCACTTACAGGAGACAGTTCTAGAAAAGGCCCCAAAGCCACCCAAAGTGGCTTTTAGGTGATGAAACTTTAATATTAAATATGTCTATTGCATGTAGAAAATTCAAAATTAACGTTTCAGTTATCAAACAAACATCCTGCTGTAAAGAGAGCTCAACCTCCCCAGAAAATGACTCTGGGTAAAATATGGACATCATTAATTCAGGCCATATTCCTACCCCACAGGGGTTCTGACAGCCCACCTGGCTACCACAGGCCACCTCCCAAGAGGATAATCCAGACTCCTCGGGAACACACAACTGAAGACAGGGTTCCTCAGCTTCTTAAAATGCATCCTCACTTTTGTGGCATGAAAAAACAAGTTCTCTGTACATGAAAATTTGAAATTTCAAAGTAAATTATGAATGCAAATCCTTGAACAAAACATGGCTCTTTTACAACTCAGTCCCCACCCCTGGCACATGGAGACTCACTTTGAGAGGGCTGATCAGGGGCATATTACAGTGCTCACCCAGGGGAAAGGGCAGAGAGGAAGAGGAAGGCAGATCAAAGCCAACAATTGCCCCACGTACTGGGGCCACCAAGCCCATCTTTGGGAAATCACCCCTACACCCAACAGAGCCTGCAGTGGGGCAGGGAAAGTCAGCTTCCCCCACCTCTGCTAAAGAGACATGGTCAGGTCCACCCCCGACTGTCCAGTCAGTCCCATCCAACAATGGAAACCACAGGGATGCGAGAGACAACCCACGATGCAAGACACCACAGGACAACTGATTTAGTTTTTGTGTCAAACCAGTGGCAGTAAAAAACAGACAGGAGACCACTCTAGCGGAACAGGCTGTGGAGACAAGGCAGTGAGTCACCCATGGACGCTGCTTGGTCCAAATCAACCAACTGTAAGAGGCATTTCTGAGACAATCCAAATTGTTTGACTACAGGTTGGTTACTAAATAACTCCAAAAACAAGTTCATTTTGTTAGAGGAATGCTGATGGGCATGGCGGTTATATTCTTTAGATTTACCTAAGTAAGTCATGGTGAAATACACAACATCTGGGACTTACTTTAAAATACATTAGGAAGAAACAAAACATGAAGCAAATGTGGCAGACTCTTGATAACTTCTGAACGTGGGTGATAGGTTTTGTTGCATCATTCTGACTTTGTGTATGATTGAAAATTTTCAAAATTAAAAAAGTATAAAGCAAAGAGTCTCAACAGTCTGAGCTTTCCTCAGTTCCTTGAGGTTATGAAGACCATGACTTGGGCCACCCCTTGCAACAACAGATGTTTGACCTTCACACGCAACAATCACAAGTTGATTTACAGGTTTGGAAATGTCACTTCCTCAATTTTACTTCATGGGGTGGCATTCCATGTTGTCAACAAAAACCTTTCAAAAGTAAAAAACTCTTGAGAAGAGAGGAGGAAAAGAAAAGGAATAAATGAGACAGTGCTGCTTCAAGTTCCTTACACAGGCGAAAAGGAGCCTCCAGTTTCCCAGGGTACCCGAGCAACTTCCACCAGTCTTAACGTGGGAGCTCAACCCATGTCCTCTTAAATGAAGGAATTCAAACTGGCTGTAGGCAGGCTCTGGGACAGACATTCTTAACTCATGGTCCACAGATCCCTGATGCAGAATTTTAAATGTGTAAGCCAGTGTTCGTTTTTCTTTTTTAAATAAAATAGAGATGAAGTCTCACAATGTTGCCCAAACTTGTCTCAAACTCCTGGCCCCAAGTGATCTTCCCGCTCAGCCTCTAAAAGTGCTGGATTACAGGCATGAGCTAGGGTGCCCAGCAGTGTATGACAGTTTTCTAGAGAGCATTCAGCCTACTTCAGATTCTCAAAGCAATTCATATCCCCAAAACTTAAAAACCACTGAACTTAAAGAAGGTTGAAAGCAAATGACCAGATGAAAGCTCTGGCCTTGGGTTGTTACAAGGACAGCTTTTTATTTAAGAACATCTGATACTTTTGGAAATGTTCTTGCTGGATCCAAAACAACTTGATTGACAGTCTATCTCCAACACCCACAAACACACCAAACAGCCTGGTCCTCCAGACCATTCAGGGCACACCCATACAGGGTCTACTCATACCACCCACACCTCTGCTCCGGGGGTACAGCTGTCCTGAGCACAAGAGGACCAGGCCAGGTCATTCAAGTGGCAGGTGCTCAACCACTCTAATCCCAAACCCAGTCACAGGTCACAGAAGAATGAGATCCTGCATCTCCAGGCCAAATGCACTGCAGGAATAAGTTAACAGGTAGAACACGCAAAGCAACATAAAGACACAAACATTTAGTTTATTTTTACTGACTGTAACCAAAGTCAGCAAAAGAGATGACACTTCAGGTGTCCTAGAAGTCCTCCTGAATTAAACGATGACACATCAATGGCTGGGCACAGGATTGGAATCGCTTCATGAAACCATCTTACAATCACTGACATCTCGGGACAAGAGAGTGCCTCTTGGGCCTTGCGGGAAGCTTTCTTGGCTATCACATTTTCTTATCCTCAAGTCAGGACAGACAGATTCTCACCAAGAGCATCTACTGAGGAGCTCTTTTACTCTCACAGACTGTCAGTGGAAAGAGGACCACAGTATCATTTAGTCTAGGTTAACTGAATCCAGGATGTTGCCAAAGCCTCCCCAGAAAGGACCGGAGAGCAATTTGCTGAAGGGTGCTCACTGCTCATTTCACTGCCCACTGCTTCCTCACCTTAGTTGAGGGGTCTGGTGACCATCCAATCGCAGAGCAGATTACAGCCCATCATGAAATAAGTCTCAGTCAGTGGGTGTCCTTGAAGACCTGTCCTCTGACAGCACATGCATTCTCTGTGAAGAGCTGTGTTCACATCAGCGCCGGAGTCTCAGAAAGAACGCATGTTTACACTCTGTACTCTCCAATGGGTAATATTTATCATAAAAATCTAAAACATATTCTTCAGTCTTGAATCCAAACTTCTGGTACAGCAGCATGGCAGGGTTGCTTGCTGAGACATGAAGGGTTACATCCTTGCCCATGCAGGTCTGCCAAAAGAGTGGAAAAATACAAGATGAAAATGGAAAGGCCTGAGGGAAGGTGAGTGGGTGAAGAAACTCTTCAAGTGTAGGGAGTCGGTTATGGATTCCAAGGAAGGCAGGGAGGGACTGGGGCTGACATATGCAACACCCAACAGCAGCAGGAAACCAAACGGCATTCTGCTGCCAATCAAAACATTCACAAGACTACATTTTTAAAATTTGAAGCAAAGGGTCAATGGGGATATTTTATTGTCAACTTTATTATTTTATTTAAAATTTATTATGTTTAAATATTTCAAATCTATCAATAACATGACAATCTTGAAGAAATACAAAATAATAACTTTTGCTTTTTTAAACTAGATGTTATCTTGTACCTCCCCCAAAATTTGTAAAAATTATCTTCCTAGATGTGATAAATTATATGCACAACTATAAGAATGAAATTTTAAGAACTTAATTATAAAACCTGAGGATCTTGCATAGACCTTCTGAATCTAAAAGTTTATCTTCCATTCCTCTGAACAGCAGAATTACCTTTTTAGAACTGAGATTTCTATATTCATCATTAGCCTAATCTTAGGGGAGAAGCATAATAATCCTTCTATCAACACAAGACAAGTTCTTAGATTCTTTAATCAGAATAAGATACCCGTTAAGTCATATAAACTAAGAGCTTACTTTTTAATAAAGAGGCACAGAAATAAGAAAGTTGACAGGGTCCTTGAGATTGACAACCCGAGGCTCCCCCAGGCCCCTATTTAAGAACTCCCATCTTTCCTCTGCTTAGGTCACAGAACATCCAAAGGCATTTTTAGGGTAAGAGAGAACTACTAGTATAACAAAGAAAGAGCATGTTGTGAGTTTTCAAAGAAAATTTTGCGCAGTGATGCTAGTGTTCTTTAGATTGCAAACACACATGTCAAAAAGGCCATTGCCGAGTGCTAATGACTGAGCGCCACTTCTGTTTGGGCCCTGGGATGTACAGGCCCTACAAAGATAAGCCTCCCCCACCCGCCCAGCCAATACTCAGTAATGACTGACTGTGCCAAGCCACTTGTTGGGCACCAAGGACATACACATTCAAGTACCGTCCCGGCTCTGTCCTCAAACCCTCACCAGTGACAGGCAAGGTAGCAAATCCTATCTGTTCTCTGCTAGATAGAAAGATGAACACAGTAGAGATCAACTCCTGGGTGGAGTGGGGCAGAGGAGACCTCGTAGAAATAACTGAGGTAGTCTCAGGAGAAAACAGCAACACAAGGTAGGCGGTTCATGTTAACTACCCAGTGAGTGATTTGCACAGTCACTGTCTGAGGAGGGAAGAAAGCATTTTTCAGCACTTTAAGGGTACTGCCAACATTTGGGAATTATGGGGCAAGTTGGAAAAACATTTTTCATCTCCATCATCTCTTTAAGAGGAATCTTGCTTACATAATACATAATTCCCCATACCAAACGATTTCTAGATAACAGTCACCAGAAAAATTCTGAGGGAAACAAAATCTGTGCATTTTTTAATGTTAGTATATAAATATACAGTATATTTTCTTCAAAGGCAATACAAATATATCAAGGGGTGAATTATAATTCAATATTAGAATCAAGTCTTATAAAGTTCATATCAGCTTAGGCAATGATAGTAAAATTAAAAACCATCAGTAACAGTAGGATATATACTACTTATTGACACAGTGGTATTAAAATGTTTACAAATACTTAAAGAAATAAAAACCACAGTTCCACTCTGGCTTCTGAGAGCTGGGACTGTGGTGACTCTGAGAGCAGCATGTTCTGATATGGACAGTGGACATGCTTGAGGGCCTCACTTTGGTATTTTCTCATTTACTACCCATGCTCACCAACTTATTTCTTTGAAACATGGTTCTGAACAATAGTCTTATCTCTGAGGGTTCGATATGTTTGTCCATGTGCTTTAATACCCTCATGAGTGCTGATGACTGACTTTCTTCCATCTGGTTTTCAAGGCAACCCATTCCTGGGCTGTGCAGGAAGTCTAAGCCCAGCCTCATTCCTCCCCCAACTCTTTCAGGGAAGCCTGGAGGCAAGACAGTAAACCATGAACACAGACAACTCACCTGAATCAGATGATAGATCATGAAAGTTGCAATCCCTGCTCGTCTCCATTCAGGATGGACAAACAGAAATGAAATGTAAGCTTCATTGTATTTCACGTCAGGAACCATGAAGCCAAAGGCAATGATGACTTTTTTATAAAGGACCACCACACTGAAGTCTGGGTACTGCAGGCACTCAGACAGGTCAATGCCTAAAGGAAAGAAGCAACAGAGGTTCAAACTGTCTGTTTTTTGGAATTAAGGAACACCAAGCTGTTGAGTCTGTACGTATAGCTATACCTGCATGCTAAAAAAAAAAAAAAACACACACACACACACCAAAACTGGAGGCAAAGATATTACCATAGATACCACACATTCAGATCATAAAAATAAAAATGAATTTTAGAAAATATCGAAATTAACATAGTCTTTCCTAAATGCATATGTTAAGAGCCAAGAGGCAGGATGGGGTGGGCAGAAACACAGGCTCAGAACCAGATACAGTTGGCTCTGAATTCAACCTCTCTCACCATGTGTGTGACTTGGTACATTTCAGTGTCTCAGGGTCAGTTTCTGTACCATGTAAGAAGAGGAGCACACCTAGACCTGACAGAGTTGGGAAAGATGCCCTGAGAGTGTTCATATATTCCTTACCCTATACACATACAATTTCCACACTCTTATGTACGAAGGTTATCTTTCACAATAAAGAAGTGATTCTATGCATAATGTATGGAAGACGCCTAACATAGGGGTAGAAAACAGGAGATGCTCCAAAAACGTTGTGCTTAGCCCACCACTACTCCCAAAAGAATGAACATGACTCTGCCACCACATCAACAGATGCATAATTACCAGACAAAAAAGATGGCACCACTCTAATCTTGATGAAACCTTACCTAACATCTGGAAAACGTGTATTATTTCCTTTAGGTGTCAAAGCAGCGAGGGAAAGCAGATCTACAAAGAACATGCTTATATTTAGCAATTAGAATGTGTTCCTAAAAGGGGGGGTTTCCTTTCATTGATGGCTTTGGTCTTCAGAGACAATTTTGTTAAGGCTGATAAAATGACAAGTCATACTGGGCTTACTCTTACTCAGAAAGTCTGTGATCAGGGTATTTGGATTTTTTTAAAACACCTTCTGGCTATATTAACACTCTCTAAGGAACAGCTAAATAAACAAAACATAAAGAATTATTAAGCCAAAACCAAAAGTGTCCAAACACGCCCAAGCTACCAGTCTGTGTATCTTTGATAGACATTACCTGGTGTCTAAATATATGTAGAAGCAAAACAGGATGAATCTTTTATTCTGGAAGCAGAGACAAACAGGGAAGAGAAACAAACAAAAACACTGTTTATTACTTTAATTGCTGGCTTATTCTTGATTTTAGGAAAGCAAGAGGCATTCATATTTTATTTCTGTGTCAGTAGAGACACAGTAAATGAAATCATGAGTAAAAATCTTAGGGTCACATGACATACACTAATTTTAAAAACTACTAGAATGAACCATACAGAAAAATGATCTGCCTGGTTTGGGAGAGGGAACATACCAGGCCAGAAAAACTCCTGACACATGGAGTTGATCGTTGGGATGTGATTTGGCCGGACATAGCAGTAATCAAGAGGCGCGTCAGGCTCAGGCGTCCAGTGAGGGTCACTCCTATGCAGGTGGGAACGGATCTGTGACAGGAGCTGTAGTCTGGGTGGTTTTGTTTCATAATCACGCCTCCAGAATCACAGAAAATAAACAAATTCAAGTCAAGAAAAATACCCATATATTTTAAATGGTAATGAAATAAATGTTAAACAAATGAAAAAAAAAAGAAAGAAAAAATACCCAGTATTCAACTCATATAAACACTTCAATCTGCCTGTCATTTTAAACCAATTTGTACTGCTTTGCATGGTAGCTGGCTTGATTATAGCCGTCATACTTTTCTGGAATGAAATCTAAAATTCACTCTACTAATATTTATCAGGTCAAACCCCTTTGTAGCCACTAGGAACCATACTAGGTGCCTCATGAGCAAAGTGAGGAAACACAAACAGCATCATGCTCACCCTGGGGAGTGCTCAGACACAGGGCACAGCTCCAGAATCACAACATCAGAGGAGGGGACCCCCAGCCTGACCAGGCAGCCAGAGCACCACTAGCAAGGTGAGCCTGAAGTAGCCAAGCCAACTGCCATTCAGCCTATCTGTTCAGAAAGCTAGTGCCGGGCATGGAAGAAAGGGTGACTGCAAAGCTGCAGAGCAACTGTGAGGCAGTAGAGGCAATGACATGCTCCTAGTAGCAGGCCAGGTGCCGCCAAGCCTCGTGAGCTGGCTCGCTTCACCTCACAGCCTGGACCACCAGACTCCACTAGAAGTGGCCCCAACATCCAGTCCATGTTTTCGTTTCACAGACTACAAAATGTATACAACTTCAATATTTAAAACAAAACGATTATGGTAATCACAAAGAAACCTAGCAGTTAACTTATGGTTGCTTTTTACAGTTTCTTCAAAAGACCATCTTCTCTGCAAAAATGGACAGTTGAAACAAGTAGAAGAAGTGGCCTTACCAACGCAGCTCAGTTTTCTTTTTTTTTTTTTTTGAGTTGGAGTCTCACTCTGTCGCCCAGACTGGAGTGCAGTGGCCGCTCCCGGCCACCGCAGCCTCGACCTGCTGGGGCTCCAGTGATCCTTCCGCCTCAGCCTTCCAAGTAGCTGGAACTACAAGCGCGCTACCACACCCAGCTAATTTTTTTTTTTTTTTGGTTTATTGTAGAGATGAGGTCTCACCAAGCTCAGTTTTCATTGTTATTCTCCCCGACAGGAAAGCAGGGCACGGAAACCACAATCATGACTCTGCATGACACACTCAGCATCACACCTCTTATCCGTATACCTGATGTAAGGTTTCAAGATCCGAGAAGTGTAAGGGCTGACAATACTTTGGTCCACAGCCATGTCTTCTGATCCTACCAAACGATACAAAAACTTGGTGGTCTGGTGTCGAAATCCTTTCCTGGACGGCAAGGCAGTCTATGAGAAAGAAGCAATGGTTATACAGAAAGAAAATTATTCAGAGGACTAGTTAACTTCTATAGATAATTAGTATTACTATATCTTTGTGTCAGAAAGTAGGTCTTTTGCGTTATTTAGAAAGCTGAAGCTTCAATAGAAAGTTTGTAGGCAGCTTTGCATACAACTAGGTAAGAAAAACGAATCCCAATTGTAAATGTTTAAAAGTCAAACAATTTTTAACATTTTGAAGTTATTTAAAACTTTTGATTCATTCAAGTGAGTGAGATGTAGGACTGGACACTGGATTTACAGCTTCTCTAGGCTATGTTGTCTATATTACGCCTTCAACCCACTTACTAAATATTACCCAGCACTAGTATCAAACAAGTAACATAGACATGAGTCATATTTATATTACTACTCTGTTATCCAAAGAGCCACAGGGGTCAATTACCATCTCTGCACGCAAGGGGTATACATGCATGCTTGCTACATGGATATGCTGTGTAGAGGTAGAGACTGGGTGTTAGGTGGCCCACTCCCCAGACAGTGAACACCATGCCCTGTCAGTAGTTTCTGAGCCCTAATCCTCCTCCCCTTTTCCCCCTAACTGGTGTCCCCAGTGTCTATTATTTCCATCTTTGTATCCATTTAGCTCCCACATATGAGTGAGAACATGTGGTGTTTGGATTTCTGAGTCAGTTCACTTAGGATGATGGTCTACAGCTCCATCCACGTTGCTTCAAAGGACATGATTTCATTCTTTTTTATGGTTTCTGCATATGGGTTTTTTGAAACTCATCTCTTTTCCAGTGAATACATTTTTTTTTTTTTTTTAGTTGGAGTCTCACTCTGTCGCCCAGACTGGAGTGCAGTGGCCGCTCCCGGCCACCGCAGCCTTGACCTGCTGGGCTCCGGCGATCCTTCCACCTCAGCCTTCCAAGTAGCTGGAACTACAGGCGCGCACTACCATGCCCGGCCAATTTTTTGATTTATTGTAGAGATGAGGTCTCGCCAAGTTGCCCAGGCAGGTCTCGAACCCACGGGCTCAGGCAATTCACTCACCTCAGCCTCCCAAAGGCACGGGATTACAGGCTGAGCCACTGAGCCCAGCTTAATACATTTGACAAAAAGGGGAGTGACGTCAATTATCATCCCTAAAACTACCTCAATCACAGAGAAGCCTTACCAGAGGTTCGATGAGGATGTGGCCTTTGTCCCTTAGGAGGGTATCCTAACAGAACTGGTGGAGTTTACCAATTTTCTTTTGAACCCCAAGAGCCAAACTGGAGATGTGCTGTTCCTCAATGAGTTTCGCTCCAAGGCACTCCGTCGTGTAGTAGCAGAACATGTGCAATTAGGGTTTTATAGCAAAGAAATCAGATGGAAGATGAAAAGGCAATTTATGAAAAGTGGTGTGCCGAGGGCTAGGTGAAGCTTAGAAACCCAAACTGTTTCTGTAGAATCAGTTTACTCTTAGCCTAGAAATTAACTTTATTGCAAGAAGAGCAAGATTCCTTCCTTTATAATTACTCTCCTGCTTTCCCAAACTGGACACCAACATTTTCAAAGGCTTAAAGTCACTTCCCTGCTCTATAAGAACAGGGACCAGCTCTGTCTTAACTCTCTGTAGTAGTACCAGTTAGAATAGTGCTTGGCACATATTAAGTACTCAACTTGGGTCTGTTGAATGACAAAGCAGGTAGGAGGGAACATCCCAATGTCAAGTAAGGGTGGAAAATGTTAAGTTGAGTTTCTTCAGACTTCCAGTTTTAAACAAAATGGGCAGCAAGGTGGGCTGCTGCGTCCCTTTGTAAACCCAACCTAGGAGATGCCACAGACATGAGAGGGAGGACAGAACACAAGGGGGAGAGAAATTTTGGGCGGCCGAGGGAGGTAGGTGAGTGGAGAGAGCAGAGAGAGGCTCTGCCCCCCAGAGGGACCCAAGGCTGGCTGGTTGTGCCATATCCTTTCCCAAACACTTTTGTGGGAGGAGTTGACCACACATCAGCTGGAGGGGAAAGGCAAGGCAGCACTGCAGCCTTGCTGAGGTGGAGGGTAGACACCATCTGGACAATCCCAGGCATTATCAGTAGAGGGAAGTACAAAGCAGCACCTGGGCCAGAGGTCCTGGGAGGTTACCTACCCCAGAGCCACCCATTTTACAGAACTGCCAAGAGGGTCACAAGCTCCAAACCAGGCTTTTGCTCTCCTGAGGCAAAAACTACCAGTAAAAGTAGCTGAAAATACTAGGTTCACAGGGGAAAAAAATCAAGACCCATAAATAAGGAGTGCAAGAAAACAAACAAAAAAGAGTAATAAACTAAACAAGCTATACAGGAAAAGACAGAAGTAATATAACAAGCAGACAAGAATTTTTAAAAAGTGTAATTAGTCATCAAAGAAATGTAAATCAAAACCACAATGAGATGCCACTTCACACCCACTAGGACGGCTATAATCAAAGACAGATAATGACAAGGATGTGTGGAGAAATCAGAATTGTTGTACCCTGCTGACAGGAAGGTGACACGGTACAGTCACTTAGAAGACAGTCAAGCAATTCTTCAAAAAGTTGAACACAGTTATCATTTGACCCAGCAACTTCACTCCTAGATCTACACCCAAAGACATAAAAACATATGTCCACACAAAAACTTTTATACAAATGTTTAAAGCAGTGTTATGTTCATTGCCAAAGGTGGAAACCCAAATGTCCATCAACTGATGAATGGATAAACAAAATGTAATATACCCATACAATTGAAAATTCTAATAAATAGGACTGCAGAACTAACATACAAGAGAGGACCCAAAAAAACTGGTATTTATAAAAAATTGTTTATCTATTCTTTTTTTTTTTTTTTGAGTTGGCGTCTCACTCGGTTGCCCAGACTGGAGTGCAGTGGCCGCTCCCAGCCACCGCAGCCTCGCCTGCTGGGCTCCGGCAATCCTTCCGCCTCAGCCTTCCGAGTAGCCGGAATTACAGGCATGCGCTAACATGCCTGGCTGATTTTTTGATTTATTGTGGAGATGAGGTCTCGCTGCCCAGGCGGGTCTCAAACCCACGGGCTCAGGCAATCCACTCACCTCAGCCTCCCAAAGGCGTGGGACTGCAGGCTGAGCCACCGAGCCCGGCTTTGTTTATCTATGTTTAAACTTCAGTCATCTTCAAAGTCCTCTCTGTTTGATGCAATACACCCATTGAGATGCTTTTTCCACTGCTTAAAACAGTTTCCAAGCTCATCGATTTTGATGCCTTTTAGTGTTTCTGCCATTTTTTGTTTCACCTCATCCACATCGGCAAAATATTTCCCTTTGAGGTCTTTTTTCATCCGGGAAACAAGAAAAAGTCACTTAGAGTTAGATCAGGTGAATAGGAAGGGTGGGGCAAGAGAGTCATGGTTTTTGGTCTAAAACTGATGAACACTCAACACGGTGTAGGTAGTGCCTTGTCATGGTGGAAGAACCAGTCATCTCTTTGCCAGAACTCAGGACGTTTCTTCGGCAAATTGTGACACAACCTTCTTAAAACTTCCAGATTAAATACTTTGGTTGACTGCTTGATCCGAGGAACAAATTCCAACGTCCTCCAAAAGATAAATTCCTATTTTGGGGGGTCCCCCTCATATGCTACAACATGGATGAATCTTGAAAACCTTATGCCAAGTGAAAGAAGGTGGTCACAGGCCAGGTGTGGTCGCTCAAGTCTGTAATCCCAGCACTTTGGGAAACTGAGAAGGGAGGATTGCTTGAACCCAGGAGTTCAAGACTAGCCTCAGCAACATAGCAAGACCTCACCTCTACAAAAAACAAACAAAAAAATTAGCCAGGTGTGGTAGCACATGCCTGTAGTTCCAGCTACTAGAGAGGCTGACGTGAAAGGGTCACCTGGGCCCAGAAGGTCAATGCTGCAGTGAGTCAGAATTGTGCCACTACACCCCAGCCTGGGCAGCAGAATGAAACAACTCAAAAAAGAAAGAAGATGGTCATATTAAAGGCCACATATTATGTGATTCCATTTGTGTGACATATCCACAGTAGGTAAATCTATAGAGGCAGAAAGTAGATTAATGTGGGGTAGGAATTGGGGTTTGTGTGGTAACAGCAAAAGAGTTCAGGATTTCTTTTGGGGGTTATAAAATGATCTAAAATTGACTATGGTTCAACTCTGTGAATATACTAGAAACCACTGAATTGCACACTTTAAATATAGGTGAATTGTAAGGTACATGAACTGCATCTCAATAAAGTAATGGAGAGGCCTGGAAACAGGAGTAGTTGTGAAGCATTCTTTTCTTTTTTCTTTTTTTTCTTATTTTGAGTCAGAGTCTCATTCTGTCACTCAGGTTGGAGAACAGTGGCACGCTCACAGCCACCACAGCCTCAACCTGCTAGGCTCAGGTGATCCTTCTGCTTCAGCCTTCCTAGTAGCTGGAACTACAAGTGGGCATTACCATGTCCAGCTATTTTTTTTTTTTTTTATTGTAGAGACGAGGTCTCGCCATGTTGCCCAGGCTGATGATCTTGAACCCATGGGTTCAGGCAACTCTCTCACCCCCATCTCCCCAAATGCTGGGATTACAGGCATGAGCCATATCACCTGGCCATGAAGCATTCTTATTCATTACCAGACATTAAACACATGACCACTAAAATAAAGCACTCGATGAATGGGACAGCTCAAGGATTTCATCAAAAGGCAAAGGAGGAGATAAATAAGAGAAGTAGGTGGGGCGTGGTGGCTCACATCTTTAATCTCAGTACTTTGGGAGGCTGAGGCAGGAGGATCACTTGAGCCCTGGAATTTGATACCAGCCTGAACAACATAATGAGATCTTGTCTCTATAAAAAATTTAATATTAAAAAAATTTTTTAAAGTAATTTGTCAACATTCAAATGAAGAGTTCAGAAGAAGAGGGAAAATAAAAGAGAAATATGTTTAAAGTAGCAATAATGAGGACTTGCCCAGATTAAAGCAGCATATAAGAAGACTTCTGGTTTCCAGTCTGGCATGTAACAAGCTTAGAAGTCCTTACTCTATCCTCCTAAGTAAAAAGCTGAATAAACTGAAAAATCAATAACTCTTCTTTGATCTGTAAGAGAAGTTAATTTTGATGCCTTTTAGTGCTACAGATTTCTCTATAGTATGCAATGCTCTCTGATAGCATTATAACCACAAGAGACCTTCTTTCAAAATTGGAGTCAATCCTTTCAAACCCTGCCACTGATTTATCAACTAAGTTTATGGAATACTCTAAATCCTTTGTGTCATTTCAACAATGTTCATTGCATCTTCACCAGGAGTAGATTCTATCTCAAGAAACTACTTTCTTTGCTCATCCCTAAGAAGCAACTCCTTACCTTGTTCAGTTTTATCATGAGATTGCAGCAATTCAGTCACTTCTTCAGGCTCCATTTCTCTTTTTTCTTTTTTATGAGGCTCTATTTCTAATTTTGGTTTTCTTGCTAATTCCTCCACATCTGCAATGACTTCCTCTACTGAAGGGTTAAACCTCTCAGAGTCATCATGAGAGTTGAAATCCACTTCTTCCAAAATCATGTGTATGTTGACATTTTGACCTCCTCTTAGGAATCACATACATTCTTGATGACATCTAGGATGGTGGATTCTTCTCAGAGTTTTACTTTTCCCACATCCATCAAAAAAAATCACTAACTAGCCTCACAAAATGTTTTTTTGTTTTTTTGGGGTTTTTTTGAGTTGGAGTCTCATTCCATAGCCCAGGCCGGAATGCAGTGGCACATTCACGGCCATCCCAGTGTCGACATGTTGGGCTCCGGCGATCCTTCCACCTCAGCCTTCCAAGTAGCTGGAACTACAGGCATGCACAACCACGCCAGCTAATTTTTTTTGTATATTGTAGAGATGAGGTCTCGTCAAGTTGCCCAGACTGGTCTCGAACCTGCGGGCTCAGGCAATCCACTTGCTTCAGCCTCCCAAAGTGCTGGGATAACAGGCTGAGCCACCAAGCCCAGTCTCAAAATGTATTTCTTAAATAATAAACTTGAGAGTCAAAATCACTCCTTGATCCATGGGATATAGAATGGATGTTGTGTTCGTAAGCATGAAAACAATATTAATATTATATGTCTCCTACAGAGCTCTTGGGTGACCAGGTACACTGCCAATGAGCAGTAAAATTTTGAAAGGAATCATTTTAGAGCAGTAGATCTCAAAAGTGGGATTAAAATTTCAATAAACCGTGCTCTAAACAGACATGCTAGATCCAGGTTTAGTTGCTCCATTTCTAGAGCATAGACAGAGTAGATTCAGCATAATTCTTAAGGGCCCCAACATTTTAGAACGGTTAGTAAGCACTGCCTTCAACTGAAAGTCACCAGCTGCATTAGTCCCTAACAAGAGAAGCAGACTGTCCTCTAAAGCTTTGAAACCAGACATTGACTTTTCTTCTCCAGCTATGAAAGGCATAGATGGCATCTTCTTCCAGCAGAAGGTTGTTTCATGTCCACTGAACATCTGTTGTTTGGTGTGGCTATCTCATCAAGTGATCTCAGCTAGACCTTCTGGATATCTTGCTGCAGCTTCAATATCAGCATTTGCTGCTTTACCTTATGTTACAGAAATAGCAGTTTTCCTTCAACCTCCTAAACCAACCTTTATTAGCTTCCAACTTTTCTTCTGTGACTTCCTCCCCTCTCTCAGCCTTCACAGAATTAAAGAGAGTCGGGGCCTTGTTCAAGTTTGTCTTTGTCTTAAGGGAATGTTGTGACTGGTTTGATCTTCCATTCAGATCATCCAAATGTTCTCCACCTCAGCAACAAGGTTTTCTTATCATCGATGTGCTCACTGGAGTAGCCCTTTTATTTTTTTATTTTTTTGAGTAGGAGTCTCACTCTGTCACCCATGCTGAAGGGCAGTGACATGCTCCTGGCCACTGCAGCCTTGACCTGCTGGGCTCAGGCAATCCCTCCACCTCAGCCTTCCAAAGTAGCCAGAACTATAGGCACGCACCACCAACCCGGCTAATTTTTTGATTTATTGCAGAGACAAGGTCTTGTCAAGTTGCCCAGGCTGGTCTCGAATCCCTGGGCTCAGGCAATCCTCTTGTCTCAGTCTCCCAAAGTGCTGATATTACAGGCATGAGCCACCACACCCAGCCTTAATTTTAAGAACTTTTCCTTGGCATTCACAGCTTGGCTAACTTTGGAGCAAGAGGCCTAGTTGTAGGTCTGCCTTAGCTTTTGACACTGCCTTCTTCATTAACCTTAATCATTTTTAGCTTTTGATTTAAAGTAAGAGACGTGACTCTTTCTTTTTCTTGAATACTTAAGAGTCCATTGTAGAGTTCTTAACTGACCTAATTTCAATATTGTTGTGTCTCAGGGGAAAAGGAAAGAAAAGGCAGACAAAGTAGAGAACAGTAGTTGGTCAGTGAAGCAGTCAGAACACACACAACATTTATCAATTAAGTTAGCTGTCTTACAGGGCATGGTTCCTGGCACTCAAAACAATTACAATAGTAACATCAAAGATCACTGATCACAGATCACCATGACAGATATAATAATAATGAGAAAGTTGGAATTATTGCGAGAATTACCAAAATGGACAGAGACATGAAATGAGCACACACTGCTGGAAAAATAGCACTGCCACAAACCTTCCATTTGCAAATGAAGTGTAGCAAAGCTCTGCGCAGTAAGACAAAGTATGCCTAAAATATGACTAACATGTCAAGGGACATTAAAATGTCTGGATGAAGCAGACAATGGGCCAGAATGGATGGCAATTTAAACAAAAAGACAAAAACTCTAAGAAATAATCAAAAAAAAAAAATGCTAGGGACCAAAAACACTGGAACAGAAATGAAGGCTGCCTTTGATGATGGGTTCATTAGTAGACGGGACAGGGCTAAGGAATGAATCTCTGAGCTTGAGGATGTGTCAATAAAAACTTTCAAAATGAAAACGCAAAGAGAAAAAAACCAAAAAAAAAAAAAAAAAAAAGAAAAGAACAAAACAGACTATCCAAGAACTGTGGGACAACTACAAAAAATGTAACATATGCACAATGGGACATATGCACAATGGGAATACCAGAAGAAGAGAGAAAGGAATAGAAGAAATATTTGAAGCAATAATACCTGAGAATATACCCAAACTAATGTCAGACACAGACCACATATCCAAGAAGCTCAGAGAACACCAAGCAGGATAAACGCCAGGAAGCATATAAAGTACCTCTGACTAAAAGAGCAGGGTTGTCAGGCAAGACAAATGAGAGCAAAAAACACTTGATTTCTGCCTTCTGGAAGGGTCGAAAAATAAAAGGTAACAAGAAAAGAAAACAAAATTTTAAAAATAGAAAACATTTAAAATGTACCAATTAAAGACCAAAAACAAACAAAAAAAAAGTTTCTGAAAGCATCTAAGACATGGGAGAATAAAACAAGGAGGCCACTTGATAAGAAATAAGAATGAGGCTGATATTGGGGCTCTCAGGAGCAACACTATATGTAGAGAAAAATAAAAATGTCTTAAGTTAGGACCTATAAAAATAATAAAAATAGAATGTATGACTTTTTCATGGTAAAGAATAGCATACAGGCTATTTCCGCTGACCATAATTGTATAACATGATTAGAATTCAAATTAATTATTAAAAATAGCTTAAAATTCTAATACATCTCAAAACTAAGAAACAGAACTAAACTCTTGGATTAAAGAGGAAATAATGAGAAAATTAACAAAATACTAAATACTGATTGCTAATAGAATCACATCATTTCAAAAGCCAAGAGTCACAGCAAAAGGAGTACCTTACTGAATACAGGGAAATTTATAGCTATGAATATAGTTATTCACAGAACAAATCTGAAACAAGAAAGAGTATGGATTGAATAAATGTATTTACAGTTGCTCCCCTGTGTGTAAATACATTAAAATGTATATTAAAATTCTAGGTTAAAACAGGGTTAGATTAAAAACAAGTATCTTTAATACCTCCCAAAATCCCACTAAAACTAAATAAACCAACTTAGTTAGAATAACATCAAATGACCACCCCCAAAAAGGAAAAAGATAAAACCCAAGAAAAAAAAGAGCAAACAATAACTAGTAAACAGATGAACAAAGAGTAACTGACTTAACACCAAAATCCCAAACTGGCCTTGGGTAAGGGAAGATTACCCCAACCTAGGCTGCAGATTCCTGCTAAAACCCAGGTGGCAGCACCAGATTTCTCTGGACCTGACACTAAATGGGGCAGTAAAATAAGGAGGAGGCAGATACTGTGTGACAGGCAGCAAGACCCCCAAACCCCTCCCCACTCCCTCTTGCAGGGTGGCTCCCTCCCCCAGAAGTCTGGAGATCTGACCTCTAAGAAGGTCAAGGAAAGACACTAAGAAGGTGTAACAGGAGCTGGGACAGGGCAGTGCAGACAGTTGGGGTGAGTTCGTTACAAGCTGGGTACTAAGGTCCTTCTTTCCCCATTTGGTAACCAGGACTCTGAGACTGGAAGAGAAGGGCCTGGAGCCATGGGTACTCTGGTTAGCCCAAAAGGAAAGACCTAAAGGAAGTGCTGGGGTGTGGAATTCCAAGTTCAACTTCATTTAAGTCAGGGCGTTTTCAATATGTTGGTCTCTAGTTTGTCTCCTCATGCAGCTTTCCTCAGAAGACATCAAGGTGTGTTCCACTAAACAAGGGACTGAACCTGTAAGGTAAAGATGGATCACAGGAACCAGGAGAGCAGATACAGATGAGGGCAAATGAATCCCCAGGGAGGGAGACCACAGGACCACTGCTGAGTTCCACACACAGCAGGCAGCCAGTCCACAGTGGGCAAGTGTGACCAAGACACAGATACACTGAGGCTGCCATCACTAAGTCCCTGCTGCCACCTACACTGTTGTAGCCCAAAATCCCACCCGAGCCAGCCTGTCTTACCCAGGCACTAGGGAGCCTACTGTGCACCCTCTGTGCCCACGTCCCAAAACAGTTGAAGACACTCACTCCATAACTGCTTGACCTCCTGTAAACTGGGAAAAAGTCAGGGCAGCCCAGGCAGGAAATACAGAGGATCCCACTCCCACAGTCCAGATTCCTGCAACATCTATAGTACATTCTACAGCCCCACCTGGTGCTCAGACTGTGGGGAGCCTACATTTCCCAGGATTCCTAAGGACCTTGACCACTGACTTCCCCAGAAGGGGAAGCCAAAGTCAAAACATAGCTGTATTAGTTTCCTGGGGCTGTAGAAACAAAGTACCACTGACTAGGTGGTTTAAAACAACAGAAATGTATTATCTCATAGTTCTAGAGGCTAAAAGCCAGTCAGGATATGGACAGGGCTCCTCTCTCTGTGTGCAGCAGGGAGAATCTGCCCGTGCTATTCTCTTGGCATCTAGTGTGGCGGCAATCCTTGGTGTCTCCTGGCTCGTGTGTGTGCATCGTTCTTCCCTGTCTTCACACTGCCTTCTCGACTATACCTGTGTCTCTGTGTCATCTTATAAAGGCATCAAAGTCATACTGGATCAAATGCCCACCCTACTCCAGTGTGACCTCACCCTACCTAACTATATCTGCAAAGGCCCTATTTCCAAATATGGTCACATTCACAGGTACCAGGGGTTGGGGACAATTCAGTCCACAACAGTGACCCAGAAAGACTGTTTAGCTTATCTTTTCCGGGAAAAGTCATTTAATAGTGGCAGTTTCCTTACATCTAGATTTATGCTTCCTTCTTAGTTTTTTAAAAAACTGAAAGTATATTGTTTGGGGATATCTACATTAAAGAAGCAAAGTAACACTAAAAGTCAAAGAGTGGCTCCCTCTGAGCAGAACAGGAAGTGCCCACAAGACTTCTTCAAAGGTGTTTGTAAAGCTGTTTCTTTACCCAAAAGGTAGATCTGTGGGCATTTACTTTATTAGTCTCTAAGCTATACCCGTATTTCTATGGCTTCTTCTATCTGTGACATATTTTACAATTAAAAATATAAATTATAGGCACTAAACAGACAACCCACAACAAAGAACAGGTTAACAGACGACCATAATAAAAGCATATGAACACACAGCAAATGACTTAACAGACCAAGGAAAGCAGAAGCCTAAGCTGCTGGTGAAAACAGGCAGGAACAGGTGGTTTACAACACAGTCGCAGGAACGTGGCCATTGGCAGCATCAGTGCTGCTGAAGCTGAGCATGGACAGTAGGGCCATGGACTGAGACGCTCTCGAAGAAGGTAAAGGCTCTAGCCACACCCCTACACTGCCATGGCCAGGAAATGATCTTTCCCTCCACGGGCAGAGGACTGCACTTTCCGGAGAGGCTCAAGAGGGAGATTATGGGCAGAGGGAGCCAAGGGTAGGTGGACTGTCCTAAAGACAGGGAAGTTCAGTGGTCACTCACCTCCTGAAGGATAGATCCTGGTCCTCCCCATCTGGCGCCTAGAAGGCAGGCAGGTTAATACTGTACTTCCCAGGAAAGGAAAGATGGGAAATAGGGGGAAAAAGAAAGTGAAGAGGCTCCATCTACAGCAGGGGTGTTGGCAAACTATAGCCCACAGGCTGCTTTAGCATATGAAGTTTTACTGGACACAGCACATCCATGCCCTGTGACTGCCCTCCCGTCACAACAGCAGAGCTGAGTAGTTCTGAAATTGTGTGGTCTGCAAAGCCTAAGATATTTACTATCTGGCCCTTTAGGAAAAGTTTGCCAACTCTTGGCCTGGGGGATCCAATATCCAAATAACAGGGAGCTCTAAAATGAGAGAACAGAGGAAATAGAAGACAGGAAATCAAGGCTTTTCAGAACTCAGGCAGGAGAGTTTCAAATGGAAGGGCCACACACCACAAGCCCAGCACAAGGAGAGAAAGAGGTCCACATGTGGTATGCCACTGGGTGATGTCAGAACACTGCCTGTAAACAGACGATGCCACCAGCTTCCAAAGAAGGAGACAGAAAAGTGTGCAGGGACTCAAACATGCAATTCACAGACAGAGAAACAACTGGGAAACATGAAAAACGTGTAACCTCATGTGTAAACAAAGAACTGTAAATAAAACAACATTTCACTTTACAGCCATCCGATTAGCAAAATTTAAAGACTGATTGGTATCACTCACTAGCAAAGACATAGAGAAATAAGACCTCTCATTCCTCCAGGTGGGAAGTATTTGCCCGCAGTTCTGAGTAGAACTGTTCAGAGCTTTCACAGAACCTGGGTTCCACTGAGCATCCCTGAGCAATGCTGACACCACCCTGATTCCTGAACTGTTATTTCTTCATGTTGTTCCCTAACTACACAGACATTTACACACCTTCCAATCCTGCTCAGCACAGTGTCTGGTACACTGTATGTCCTCAGCAAATCTGTCAAAGCTATGACACAAACCATGTCAGGCTATCTACAGGGACTGAGAGATACAAAGAAAACTCCAGGTATGTCATGAATGCCCAAGGGAAGAAAAAAACCTAGATGTATTAAGGTGTATTTATACTGAACAATTTTGAAACATAAATTCCAGCAATTTTGTACTCCCCCCCTCCCTCTTCTCTCTCCCCAAATTACTCATGATTTTAAGAGTCACAGCGTAACCATGTCTACTGCATGGTGCTGCCTGCCCCACCTCCTCTGCTGCCCCCAGCAGTGCTAGAGCACATGCCCAAATTCACCTGGTAGCGGTCAAGGATTCTGAAGTCCTGACAGGTAGTTCGGTATGTGGCTTGTCCACCTGGAAATCTGGAAACTCCTTCTTTGGCTCCATAAATCCCATCAACTAACAGAAGAGCAGCATTAACAACTTGATCCAAGTCAAAAAGTGGTAATCCCCTATCCCTTTTCGCTTGTCTGACAATCAGTTTCCGCTTCAGTCTCCGAGCTTCCGGTGTCATGGCAACAGCACTGGGACAAGCTTCCAGCCTCTTGAGAAGTAGCTTTTCCTCATAGATGCTCACAGGCGTATACCTGGGCCCTTTAGGCTTCGTGTCCTTCTCCAGCTGTGGCTTCCTCTTCTCTCGAGCCCTTGTTTGCAAGGACATGTTGGAATCTGTGTCTTCGCTGTCCATGTCCATCCTGTCGGGTTTTTCCTCCTCACTCTCTACCTCCTGCTTTATCTGTTCAGGACCTCTGACATTCTTTCTGCCCCCGACTGGCCCAGAAGCTGCTGACCCAGCAGGAGGTGGGACATACTCCATCCCGGGATCTATGACTCCATCACCTTCCATCTCGTCATCATCTGTGCAGAGTATAAAACAGCATCATCAAGACAGACACGGGAAAGAAGAAATCCAGAACACACAGCACAGAGGGGAAAACTTACACACTTACAAATATATCATGGCCCATACCCCAAACAAAAGGCCAAAGCAAGGTAAGTCTTACCATGGAACAAGGCCTGTGGGGGCATCACATCTGGAATCAGGTCAGCTTCTGAAAGCAAGCTAGGTGTGGCAGAATGAGAGGCAGGTGTCCCAGGGGCAGAGAAATCCAGAGATGGAGAAGGGGACGGGCTTGTCAGTGGGGTGCGGTCAGAGGAGCTCAAGGATGAAAAGTCAATCACCTCTCCTTTTTCAAGAATCACATCTGGCCTGCGGCCTCGGCTTATGAACTTTACAGGGGTAGAAGACGTGCTCCGGTCAAGAAAGCCAGCAGCTTCCTTTTGGGCTCTTCGAATGTCTTTCGCTTCCTGAGTCCGAGACCTTTTCTCTTTTAACTCCATGGCAGATTCCACAGGATTCCGACTTGCCCGTTTTCTAAGTCCCTCAACAGTGATGATGGGATCTAAGGTGGGTTTTGAGGCTGCCAGAAAGAATAAATACAGCCTGAGTCTCCACAACCCAAATAGTGGGCCAAGCATGTTTTACATTTCCAATTTTTTCAGATTTCGGAATATTTGAATACTTATAGGCTAAGCATCCCAAACCCCCAAATCCAAAATCCTCCAATGAGCATTTCCTTCGAGTATCACATTGGTGCTTCAAAAAGTTTGATATTGGAACATTTCAAATGTGAACAGTTCAATTCATGTCTAAATTTTAAAACTACTCAAAATTTAGAATCTTTGGCTAATTTATTACTGTGAGCCTAGTGTCACGTTCAATATAGAAAAATGTTCAATGAATGCTTTAAACCAAAAGACTTACATATCTATTGAGAAAAAAGAAGTTATAATGCAAGTTTAACAGTCAAATACTATCTTGTACCTGTTGGAATTGGGAAACATTAAAAGTTTGATAATGCTCAGTAAGACCATGTGAAAATGGGCATTTTCATGCCTTTTTTTGGACACAGATTTTATTACAGTTTCTTGGAAAATAATTTGGTAATAGCAACCAACATTTTGAATAAGTCATTTGATGGAGTAACTGTTTCCAGGAGTTTACCGTATTTTCATATGTATACAAATATGTACATTGTAGCACTGTTTAAAATAATAACAACCAAAAAAGGTATAAACACCAAAATGTCTATCAACAGGGGAATGGTTTAATATATTATCACACAACCATATAATCAATGCAATGAAATAGCCAGGTGTGGTGGCTCATGCCTGTTATATCCCAGCACTTCAGGAGGCTGAGGCAGGATGACTGCTTGAGCTCAGGAATTTGACAGCAGCCTGGGCAACATAGCAAGGGCCTCTCTCTACAAAAAAAAACAACCAGTAGGCTGTGGTGGTGCACACCTGTAGTTCCATCAACAGGAGGCTGAGGCAGGAGGATTGCCTGAGCCTAGGAGTTTGAGGCTGCAGTGAGCTATAATCACATTGTTGTACTCCAGTATGGGTGAGATGAGACTCTGTCTCTAAAAATAAAAAAATTAACAAAGTAGATTTATATGTATTCAAGCACTGTTATAGAAAGATGTCCAAGGTATACTGGTAAGTAGAGGGAATGGAGAACAAGTATTATAGTATGAATCCATGTATGCTTTTTATTTTAAGAAAATGCCTAAATATGCAGAGATCATTTCTACAAGTATTCACAAAAGACAACAGTGTCTTCACCCAAGTCAGGGGTGAACTACAGGCAGGGGCAAGAGAAAAAATTTTCATACTTTAGACCCTTAAACACTATTTGATTTTTTTTCCCCCAATTATATTTTTAAAAATTTAAAAGCCAGGCCAGGAGCAGTGGCTCACACTTGCAATTTCAGCACTTTGGGAAACTGAGGCAGGAGGACTGCTTGAGCCCAGGAGTCAAGACAAGCCTGGGCAACATAGTGAGACCCCATCTCTACAAAAATTTTAAAAAATGTTTTTAACTTAAAATCTCATTAAAAACTTTTTAGATTTAAAAAAGCCAGATCAAAGTGTGGTAGTAAGGAGTTACTGCTAATTTTAATTTTTTTAAAGGTGAAAATGGCATCATGGCTAGGTTGCAAAAAGGAAAGAATCCTTATTATCATAAGGACACATACTGAAATAGTTAAGAATAAAATGTTGACACCTGAGATTGACTTCTAAATGAGCCAAGGGTGGGAACAGGTGGAAGGTTGGGGAAAGGCACCGGAATTCTGGTAGCAAGAGACTGTCAGACGCTAACTGCTGATGTAAAATGGAAGGCATGGGGAATTCAGATTATTCTCTTGACTTCTGCATGTTTTAAAATTTCCATAGCATGAAGTTTAAAAACAAAAATCAGCCAGGCACGGGAGCTCACGCCTGTAATCCTAGCGCTTTGGGAGGTGGAGGCAAGAGGATTGCCTGAACCCAAGAGTTCGAGACCAACCAATTTATTGGTGAGACCTCGTCTCTACAATAAATCAAAAAATTAGCTGAGCGTGGTGGCACGTGCCCGTAGTTCTAGCTACTTGGAAGGCTGAAGTAGAAGGATTGCATGAGCCCAGCAGGTCGAGGCTGTGGTAGCCGTAAGCATGGCACTGCACTCCAGACTGTGTGACAGAGTGAGACTACGACTCAATACAAATAAACAAAGATCAGATTGAAAATACTGAAGTTTTCAGATACCAAAGGAAATTTATACAGCTAGTAACACGATCGGAAAGTATTTTTATATAGTATTTATTTACATCACACACACAAAAGTGTCATCATAAAACCATGAAGCAAAATGACTCCAGAGAGACCTACAAGCTATGACTGGGAAAGCAGAACAGTCTTCTTAGGCTTACACCTGACCAGCACCTTGTGTACAGTTTTCAGAGTACCTTTTTTTTTTTTTTTTAATCTGAATCAGAGTCACACTCTGTCACCCAGGCTGGAGTGCAGTGGCACGTTTGTGCCCACTGCAGCCTTGACCTGCTGGGTTCAGGCGATCCAGGTAGGCACTACCATGACCAGTCAATTTTTCTATTTGTAGTCACAGTACCTTTTACTCTCAAAGTTGAGGCAGACAACTTCTCTCCTTCAGGTTTCATGGTCGGGGGCTTGTTGTGAACGAGTTTCCACCATCCTGGCTCTCCAAACTCCTGAGCACCTGAGCGAAAGTACATAGGACTGCCCACACTCAGGCAACCAGCTACTGTGCTCCACCAGGTGGAAGTCTTCTTCCTAAAGAGTCCAAGGATTTTTAAATTACTGGCACTTCAATTCAATCACTGCACAGAAAGTACACTCCTATGTAAACTCTCTCTGACTCCTGGCCTATGAGATGGAGCCTCCAATAGTTGAAGGAAGAGTATGAGAGGCAGCAGAGAAGCTCTGGGGTCTGCCTCGCTTCCAATCCTGGCAAACCCACCATCCAGCTGCCTCAGTTACCTCATCTGTAAAATCAGGATAATAAATCTTGCCTCACAGGTTGCTATGAAAATTAAATGAAACAGTTCAAACAAAGCACATAAAACACTTTTCATCACAATCATCGTGATTAATGTTTTAGAGTGTCAGGGGTTTATGAGCTCAGAAGGCGTAAGACCCACTCTCCTACATGTATCTTTTCTTTTCTTTTTTTTTTTTTTGAGTTAGAGTCTCACTCTGTCGCCCAGACTGGAGTGCAGTGGCCGCTCCCAGCCACCGCAGCCTTGATCTGCTGGGCTCCAGCGATCCTTCTGCCTCAGCCTTCCGAGTAGCCGGAATTACAGGCGCGCACTACCACGCCCAGCTAATTTTTTGATTTTATTGTAGAGATGAGGTCTCACCTGCCCAGGCGGGTTTCGAACCCGCAGGCTCAGGCAATCCACTCACCTCAACCTCCCAAAGGCACGGGATTACAGGCTGAGCCACCGAGCCCAGCTTACATGTATCTTTTAAGAAGAGGAATAAAATGACCCACAGGAGAAATCTGTTTTGCCCAAGAAACAAACAAACAGAGGTTGGGAGGGTTAGAACTACTAAGTTTGGAAAGAAAAAGAAGCAATACCTCTCAGCTTCTCAAAAAGATTGACAAGAAAGAAATAACCCAAATGTCCATCTAAGAATGAATGGATATGGCCAGGTGTGCTAGTTCACGCCTATAATTCCAGCACTTTGGGAGGCCGAGGTGAGAGGACTGCCTTAGCCCATGGGTTCAAGACCAACCTGGGCAACTTGGCGAGACCACATTTCTAAAATAAATCAAAAAATTAGCTGGGCATGGTGGTGCACGCCTGTAGTCCCAGCTACCTGGAAGGCTGAGGCAGAAGGATTAACTGAGTCCAGCAGGTCGAGGCTGCGGTGGCCATGACTCAAAAAAAAAAAAAAAGGAATGAATGGATAAACAAAACATAGTATACACACAGACAGTAGGTTATTTGGTTTTAAAAACAACAAAAATTTTGTCACATGCTACCACATGGATAGACTTTGAGGGCATTACGCTAAGTGAAAAGAGCCAGTCACAAAAAAGACCAATGCTGTGATTCTACATATGTGAGGTCCCTAGAATCGTCTAATTCATAGAAACAGAAAGTGGAGTGTTGGCTGCCAGGGCTAGGGAGGGAAAATGAAGAGCATTTGTTTAATGGGTACAGAATGTCAGATCTTTAAAACAAAAAGAGTTCTGGAGATCTGAAGAATAACAATGTGAATATACTTCACATGACTAACCTTTGTATTGAAAAATGGTTAAGATGGTAAATTCTGTTGTTTTTATCACAATAACTGAATAATAAAAAGACTGACAAAGACTCAAAAGACTTAAAAACCAATGTGTTATTTAGTGTGTGAAAAATGGGTACTCACGCACTGATAGTGGAAGTATAAACTGGTGTATATTTTCTGGAGGTTACTTTCATAGCATGTATCAAAATTGTGTCTATACTCTGACCCCACAAATCTACTTCTAATCACAAAAATACAAAGGTTGTATACACAAGAATATTCGTCACAGGCTGACTTAAAGGGATCACCAAAAACCACTAGTTTAACGGTTAAGCCACATAGAAGCTAGAAAGTATGTAATGACTTTCTTTGTAGTGTTAAAAAGGAGGAAAAAAGCCACCTTGACTGATTCCTCAGAACATGCTCTACAAATGAATAAATGATGTGATTGAACAACTTCTGTTAAAATTCAGCAATATCCTTTAAAACAGGCAATTTAAATCCAATTTCTTCTAGAAGATAATCCACTAAATTGAACAGCCCTCAGAAACCATGAAAATATTCAAAGATCTAACTTTGTCAGTTTTTCCCTTTCTTATCCCTTATAAAAGGGATATATTAAGTTACATAAATAGTGCTAATTCATTAAACTAAAACAACAGATTTCCTTTTCTTATGAAAAAGAACCAGTTACAGTGTCAATTCTTTTCTTAGCACCACTAAATAACTCAAGAACTAAAATAACCCCTTTTGTAAAATTGTACTGGCTGTTTTTTTTTTTTTTCTAACAGCCTTCGGAAGGTCGCCCCCTCCTTCCAACTGCCCTTCTCGGACTCTCAGTAACAAGAGCAAAGCTGTAATTTCTCAGCACCTGAAGAACCAGAGGCTGTGGCACATTCAGAGTGAGGACAGATATGAACTCCCTGCTCTGACCTGAAGTGATCAGAACCTCTGTCACGTCTGTCATGTCTACAGTGACCTAATTAAGCCAGATATATGAATCTCACAAAGGACTTCAGACAGCAACTAACAATCAGAATCTCAAACAAATTCACCAATGCAGTAGCAAACTCATGAGTCCCTAACACCAATAAAAATCTTGTCGGATCCACATGAACCTTTAGTTAAAACATATGGTCTCAATGTTTGTGCACTGGCATCCCTAAGTCTAAAGAAGCAAAGCAGCCATCAAGGAGGAGCGCGTAGCAGCAAAACCAAAGCACAATTATGAAACAGTAATTAATGAATAAACCACAGGCATGTTAATGTACCCAGACTTTGCTAAGCACTATGAAAAATACCAAACATTGTAAGAGGTTATCTACCTTCCAGGGTTAATATAGACAAATACTAATAACACAAGACTATTAAGAGCAATCTAAATAGGTGTGGTCAATCACTGTCATTATATTTTCCTCTCCTGACCTCCATAAGGCAGCAGTCCCCAGCCTTTTTGGCATCAGGGACCAGTTTAGTGGAAGACAGTTTTTCCACGGGAAGGGGGCTGGGGGTAGATGTACAGTCTAACCTCACTGCTAATGCTAATCTGTATTTGCAGCTGCTCCCTAGCAAAGCATCACCACCTCAGCTCCACCTCAGAGCAGCAGGCATTAGATTCTCACAAGGAGTACACAACCTAGATCCCTCACATGCCCAGTTAACAAGAGGGTTCACGTTCCTATGAAAATCTAATGTCACTGCTGATCTGACAGAAGATGGAGCTCAGGTGGTAATACAAGCAAGACCATGATAGGAA
The DNA here is from genome assembly GCA_027257055.1 of Cephalopachus bancanus. Lineage (NCBI taxonomy): Eukaryota > Metazoa > Chordata > Mammalia > Primates > Tarsiidae > Cephalopachus > Cephalopachus bancanus. The sequence continues at coordinate 139,542 of JAPVLO010000175.1, forward strand.
GTGGCTGTAAATACAGATGAAGCCTCCCTCGCTTGCCCACCACTCACTTCCTACTGTGCAGCCCGGTATCAGTCAGTGGCCCAGGGACTGGGGATCCCTGATATAAGGCACTGATTTTTAAAGGAACATTATAATCCTATCTCTTTAAAGTAAATAGTTACTTATCCAACTCTTGGAGAGCCCCATTTCATCATTTCTCTATTTTTAAAAATTTAATTGTATTTATTATCATTTTTATTTTAAAGATGTAGGGTATTCCTCTATTTTTTAACATTCTAATAATTTCTTCAAAAACATCATGCTCAGTTGAAACTAACACTTTCCTCTAGAAGTAGGATAAGGTATGGAAAGTCACATTTTTATAAGTACACATTTTCACTTTAACTTTTCAAAAATGAGTTTTGTAATTTTTTTTTTTTTGAGTAGGAGTCTCACTCTGTTACCCAGGCTGGAGTGCAGTGGCATGCTCATGACCACCACAGCCTTGACCTGCTGGGCTCAGGCGATCCTTCCACCTCAGCTTTCCAGGTAGTTGGAACTACAGGCACAAGCACCATGCCTGGCTAATTTTTGATTTATTGTAGAGATGAGGTCTCCCCAAGTTGCCCAGGTGTGAGCCACTGTGCCCTGCCTTTTTTATCTTAAAAAAGTAAAAACAGGCCGGGCGCAGTGGCTCACGCCTACAATCCCAGCATTTTGGAAGACCAAGGTGAGAGGATTGCCTGAGCCCATGGGTTTGAGACCAGCCTGGGCAACTTGGTGAGACCTTATCTCTACAGTAAGTCAAAAAATTAGCCAGGTGTGGTGGCTTGCACCTATAGTTCCAGCTACTTGGAAGGCTAAGGCAGAAGGATCACCTGAGCCCAGCAGTCAAGGTTGTGGTGGCCGTGAGCGTGCCTGGATGACAGAGTGAGATGCCAACTCAAAAAAAAGTAAAAAAATTTTCTGGAATTCAAAAATTATTTGTAACTGCCACAAGTAAATACTCTAAATCTTTAACAGAGCTACCTTAAGCTGTCCCAAATCTCATACACTTCATTTGTTATGTTCCCTCAGTATCAGACTTTTACAAATCACATTACCTATTCCCTAGTAAAAAAGTCCAATGCTTCTCAATAAAGGCACAGATATCTTCTTTCCACCTGAAATAACCTTGACGTCCACTTCCTTCCAGAGACAAGTTGTACATTGCCAACATGACGACCTGAAACACAAACAAACAAGGGCTGAGAAAGCACGATTAGGGACATTCATCCTGAGAAAGTTTCTTCTGTTTACACTGTGAGTAGGAATAGTGGGGAACACAGGGGACAAAGGAAGGATAATATTCTGGAATATTACTGGTGTGGAATATACCTCCTGTTTGCTTTCATTGGATATCACTAATCTGTTTAACTCTGTGTAGTTGTTCCTTAGGTGTTACACACAGGGTTGACTGGCTGAACTGACATTACTGCAGAGCTGAATCAGTAGATAAACAGGAATTGCCTCAAGCACCCCCACAAAATGCTGCCCTGAATAAAGGGTTACTCACTGGCCAGCATCAGGTCTCCAGATATCTACTCCAGCCAGCATTTCTGACTGACAGCACAACTCTTTACTAAATATTTTGAAAACCACCAATGCATATACACACATTCCTAATCTCTTCAGAGGGCAAAAACAAGACTCAGAATTTCAGAAGTGAAAATGTTAGACACCATCTACTCCAGTGACTTAATCATTTTAGCTGTGGAAACCTCTCTTCAAATGAAATCGGAACTAGACGTGGGGCAGAGAACTGAAAGGCCTGGTCACTCAGTCCACTCCCAGAGGGCTCCCTGACACTCAGAGCTCAGTGTGCAAACGCCTTATCTGGTCTAGCCCTGCTTTAAAGATGAGGAATCCATGACCCCACATCGGGAAGTATTTTCCAATTTTCCAGAAATATAAATAACACATGCTTATTTTAAGAGACTTCAACAATACAGAAAAGAACAAAAGAAATAAAAATCACTTGAAACCCATCATCAAGAAGTAGTTCTCTCAGATAGTTATCTTTGTATCTATATTCATATACATGTTTTATGTGTGTAACTGGAAAAGCTATTCAAAACCATGTTTTCAACCTAATAAAAATTATGACTTATTTTTGGGCCAAGGAGACTAAGAAGGAGACAGAGAATCCAGAAAAGAATCCTTAACTAACCCTAACCCTTCTTTCTATAAGAAGCACCCTGTAGCTGTCAGGAATCTAGCCAACTGCACTTATTGCTCCCTGAATCTGTGTTCACAGCACTAAATCCTCAGTGGTCCTATGGAGAGATCTACACTCCTCAAAGGGGCCTAGTAATTTTGACACTTCACTAACCAAGTTTCAATATTCCCACCCTTAAGCTTGTAATTTTGATGTTTCACTAACCAAGTTTCAATTTCCCCCACCCTTAAACTTGTACTAATTTCAGATGGTCTAAAACAGTTAACCTCATGAACAGATTTTTAAAACATCTTCCAATTATATTTGCAACAGGTCTGTATCAGTCAACAAAACATCTTCCTTTCAACAGTTAATAGTCATAGAGTTAGTGTTTAATGGGTAGAAAGTTTCATTTTGCAAAGATGAAAAAGTTCTAGAGATGGATGGTGGTGATGGTTACACAACAGTGTAAATATACAGTGTAAATTAACAGTGTTAATACCACTGAACACTAAAAAATAGTAAATTATGTTATGCATACTTCATCACAATTTTAAAAATTGTTCAATAATTTTAAGAAAATTATGGAATGTGCTTTGCAAACACTGTATTCTCTAATATCAGTAGTGTCTAAGTACGTTATTTTATTTCCAGTGCTTTTCTGTATAATTGAGGACTATAAAAAGTTAAAACTCCATATTTACTAGAAAATAACTTTTTCTCTTATCACTTAATATTTACTAGGCAAACTACACACTAACATACAAAGGGCCTGTTTTTTCCTCCTGTCTTAGAATCTGTGATCTCAAAGAATGAATCCCAATTTAGTTTTTTGCTTTCATGCTACCAGACCAAGCATCAGTAAGGAAACCTGCCTTAAGGCCCAATGTATTCCTAGACCTGGCTCAGGGCTGGCAGACCGCAGGATCTGCTGAAGAACATGTAGAAAAACAATGAGCCCGGATCATGGTATCTTTACCTGTGACAAAAGAATGAGTTTCTGTGACAAGAATGTAAAAGTCCCTCTATCCTTCCCAAATGTTTGATCGCCTTTTCTCCTATGTATCATCAAACTGTTGTTTTAAGAGTCACCAAGGAGGAGGAAAAGACACAGAAAGGGCATGCTGGCAGGAAGGGACCTTTCAGTCAAGAGAACAGACCTCTTTACTCTAGGTATTTTATAATACAAACAAAAACCTTTTTGTGTTAAAAAGCACTTCTATTTATTTATCTGCTAAATCAACAAATACAAAATTTAAGATCTAAAACCCACATTCCAACATGCTAAGTATTTGTAGACATCAATGGAGTCTATTCAAGATCAACCCTTCTCTCAGGTCTTCAATGAGAGATGGGCTCTTTCAGATGCAGCCAGAAACTCTGGCAGGAGCTTGTGGAGACCTGGATGGATGTGATCTAGGCTATCATGTCATCCTACCTGGCTATAATCCACAGTCAGTATGTCTTTGGGAAGTGAGAAACTAATTCCACAGCCTCAACCTCCTGGGCTCAGGAGATTGTTCTGCCTCAGCTTTCCGAGTAGACAGAACTACAGGCATGACCCACCACACCCCACTTTTTATTTATTTATTTGTTTGTTTGTTTGTCTGTTTGTTTTTACTGTAGAGAAGAGCTCTTGAACCCCTGGGATCAGGCAATCCTCTGGCCTCCACCTCCCAAAGTGGTAGGATTACAGATGTGAGCCACCATGCCTGGCTAGTTTTTCTTTTAAAATGAGTCACTACAGAAAATTAACATTCTAAACAATAACAATAATTAAATATGCAAATTGAGCCAAGACTATATATTCTGAGCAATATCAACAAAAGTCAGTTTTTCTTTTAAAAAGCACCTCTAAGCCGGCGTGATGGCTTACGCCTATAATTCCAGCACTCTGGGAGGCTAAGATGAGATTACCAGCCTGGGCAACATGATGAGACCTCGTTTCTACAATAAATCAAAAAACTTGCTGGCATGGTGGCATATACCTATACTTTCAGCTACTTGAAAGGCTGAGGCAGAAGGATGGCCTAAGCCCAGGAGGTTGAGGCTATGGTGGCCGTGAGCATGCCACTGCACTCCAGCCTAGGCGACAGAGTGAGACTCCAACTCAAACAAAAAACAAAAAAAGCACCTCTACAGAAAATTAATTCTTGAAAATAATAAATCACACACATTTGCTCTTCATGCAATTTACAGCTCTTATAAGAAACTACCTGCAGGCCCAATATAAATGACCTGTGTGCACATATCACAATAATATAGTAACATGACCTTGTCCAGACACAGCATCCCATATACACTTGAGAAAAACATCCCAATTACAGTATTCACGAAGCTGATATCCTCAATACAAACTGCCCTTCATTTTCCAAATATATTTTCAGGCAAGTCAAAAAAAGCATTCTCAAATTAACCACTGAGCAATCTCATTAGATGTCCTAATAAGATAATAGTATAAGGCTGCTAACAAGTACAATTTACACGGTAAATGTTTAATAAATTGTATAAAGTCTTTCTCATTACCCTGCTTATTTCCTTCAAAGCAAAAGGTGCTGTGGATAATTATCTTGTGTATCTGCTTATGGCCTAAAGTAAATGTTGTAGAATGTCAGCTGCTTCAAGGCAGAGGCATTAGCAGTGATCACCACAGTAGTCGCCAGGCCTAGCATAGTATCTGGTTCATTAAGGCACTCAGTATTTGTTGAATAAATAAACATAAAAATTAGGTCAGTAATACATAATTCATTTGTTTTTTGGATTTAAAAAGTATACATACATTTGTGCCTTATTATTATATATATGCATACTGATATAAAAACAAAATAAAAAATTTTAATGCAAACTGGCAATCAATAAAAAGCTATTATTGAGGCTATAGTTGGCTTGGATCAGGGATTAAGGTATTGGTATTTCAGATAGTTAAAAGTAAACATAAGAATTTCATCAAACAAAAATAGTCAAACATCTGAGTTCAAATGCAGAAAAGCTAAGTTATACTGGTTTTTGCAATCAATCACATTACTTCTTCCAAATGTGTTTCCAATGTAGTCATCTTTGTTTTTTTTTTTTTTTTATTGGAGTCTCACTCAGGCTGGAGTACAGTGGCACACTCACAGCCACCACAGCCTCAACCTGCTGGGGTCAAGCAATCCTTCTGCTTCAGCCTTCCAAGTAGCTAGAACTACAGGTGCGCGCCATCATACCTGGCTAACTTTTTTGTTTATTGTAGAGATGAGGCGTCGCCAAGTTGCCCAGGCTGGTCTCGAACCCCTTGTCTCTGGTCTCGAACCCCTGGTCTCTGGCAATCCTCTCGTCTAAGTCTCCCAAAATGCTGGGATTACAGGCTTGAGCCACCATACCTGGGCTTCTTTGTATTTTTAAAACTGGTTTTATTGTTCTTAAAATGACTGTCAGAAAATGTGAACTTCATTTTTAACTATAATCAGAGCTTGGTATTACACATAAATAAAATCAGATGAGTTTTCAAGAATCTCAAACCCAATTCACTAAGTAAGCAGCAAGTATTTTTCACCAAGAACACCTTTCTCCACATATTCAGTATCCAATTTTCTTCGTGAAACAAAAAAGTGCCCCTCTCAAAGCAACTCAAAAGCTCATCTGTAAGCTTTCCTCACTCTAGACATTCATTCCAACAAACTCCTGGGAGGACCACCCCCAGGAACACCAGAGAGGGGCTCGTTACTCACTTGCTGCCACGTCAGCTTCAGCCTTTCATACTGCTCCTTGCCATCTGCTGAGCAGTCAGAACAAGTAAACCTAAAAAAATTATCACCTTTAAGATAACTGAGCTGTTCCCTCAGCTGACCTAGGAGAAAAACAGAGAATCACATCATAGGTTTCTCTAGGGCAGCGGCAACCCAAGGGTTTAGTCAGCTTGTCAGATTTTCCAAGTTTCCCATGTTGTATTTCCTTTTTTTCAGCCAACCCACGATAGCAGGGGGTGAGGGAGAAAAGATTTTTATTCTTCTAATACCAAGTACACACCCACCCCACTAGACTCTGATTTCTTAACTTTTAGAACAGTACTGGAAAAGCCAGTATCATTGCTCTGGGTTTTCCAACTGTCACATTCCTGACTCCTGAGGGCAGGTCTCTTTACACATTTTTTTCCCCAAAAAATATGGCCCCCCACCTTGTGCCAGGTATTGGGCTAGGAACCAAGAATATAATGTCCAAGAAGGACATGTGCCTGCTCTTACAGGTTCACATATCCGAGGGCAGTACAGAAGAAAGTAATCACAATGGCACGGTGTCTCTCCATCCTCACAGCACACCAGAACCACCCAAGGAGTGGTTTTGGGTTTTCTAAATATGCCTGGGTCTAAAGGAAACAAACCAACCTCTGAGGCGGAGCCTTGGCCTCTGTAATTTTTAAAGTCCTCCAGGTAAGGCCGATGCTCTGGGAGGCATGAAGACCATAGGAGTGAAATGTGATGTGTCCCGGGCAGCATGAGGACACATAAAAGGGATGCCCCACCTACATTAGGAAAGCAGAGCCTGGAGGGCTAGAAATTGGCCAGGTGAAGAGGGATGGGTAGGGGAGGGCGCAGAGGCTGAGGAGATGCTTATTCCAGAGAAGAAAACAAAGGTGCAAAGCCCTAGGTTTAAACAAGAATAGAAAGGTCACCTTAACTGCAAAGTTGTTTGCATGGGGATAAAAGAGGCTCAAGTTAGCAGGGGCCTGATCACAGAGGGCTGTTTAAAAATCTATCCTGTAAAGGCAAAAGGAAAGCCACTCAGAGGTTTAGGCAGAACCCAGGATTAGTAAGAGACAGCTCAGAAGAAAAAAACCAGCTAATAAGTAAGAAATTCTACATTTGTTTTCTGTGAAAATGTTACTATTAACTAAATTTAAATAGTTGAATCCATTTTAACAAAAACATTTCCACATACCAGAAAATGATCCACTTTACAATAATATAAACACAAACTTCTCTTAGTTACAAACTCTACTACGCAAAGGCATTCCTCAAGTACTTATGCTTTGCTAGTCTCTCACCTAATGCAAAAACCCTGTCAGTATGGACCCTATAATGGCTGGCAAGCCATGCTCAAGAACCAGAGCTGGTAGCTGAAAATCTCAAGGCTGGGGCAACCAGGTAGCAAGTATCTCCTTCCAGCAAGTGGGAAAAAAGACCGGTCCTATACACCTTCAATCTGCCCATTCTAACCTCATTGTAGTATACAATAGCAGTAGTTTACCACACAAATTAAATATTAACAGTAATTTTTATGAACTTGAACATTAATTATACACTGATAGAATTTGGCCCCAAATCTATAAAATGATCTTGTTAGAAAAACATGGCCGGGTGTGGTGGCTCACACCTGTAATCCAAGTACTTTGGGAGGTGAAAGCAAGATAATTGCCTGAGCCCAGGGGTTCGAGACCAGCCTGGGCAATTTGGCAAGACCTCGTCTCTACAATAAATTAAAAATTAAAAAATTAGCCAGGCATGATGGCATACGCTTGTAGTTCCAGCTACTTGGAAGGCTGAGGCAGAAGAACTGCCTGAACCCAACAGATCGAAGTGGCGGTGGCCATGGCCATGAGCATGCCACTGCACTCCAGCCTGGGTGACAGAGTGAGACTCCAACTCAAAAAAAAAAGTGGCTAATTCTTTTAAGTACACAGGATTTACAATTTTCTTTTTTATTGAGTTACCATCAAGAATGTTAATTTAACAATGTGATAGAGGTTGACAATTTTTATTCATACAAATGTGTATATTTTATATAAATGTATAGCTGATCAACTAACAAATATAATTATCCTTTTATTTAGGTCTATTTTACATTCATGTTTCTTTCATACAGGTACTGACAAATCAAAGGAATTGAGAGGCTCCTTACTGGCCGGTATCCATTTCTGGCACTTGTCACAGAAGTAGGACAGCTGCTCCTCCATCCACGACACATCTCCCTCGTCGCTGTTGAGGGAGTCTCCACTCTGGTCATGAGACAAATCCACTGATGCCTGATCCTCTGATTCAACTATCAGGAGAGTCTCCCCCTCCACCTCCCCCTCCTCCAGCCCTTCCGAGGTAGATGTTCTTGTGGCTTCATCATCGTGACGACTTATCAAACTCCCCAGGTGGATGTTACTATCCATCCCTTCCTTCTCACAGGTGCAGAGCAATCTTGAGCTCTGGCCACTAACTAAAAGGGGCTTCTACCAGGACCACACACACAGAAACTCTCAGAAGAGCATCCACCCACCCTTCTTTATTCAGACATAAGGGACTCTGAAAGAAGTAATTTAGGATATATGATCCACTGTCCTTTATTTGACCAAGTTGAAAAGGATAGTGACAGAAAAAAGTTAAGATGTCACTAAGCTACCCTTCATACACGCGCACGCGCGCGCGGCGCGCGCACACACACACACACTCAGTGCTGTCTGTCCCACTGATATTTCACATTCAAGTCACGTTTTTTGAGATTCTTTTGCCGATAGCATCTTCTCTCTTTCTGCTTCAAGTTGCTCAGTCAAAATAATCTGTTCTCCCAAAAGACGAATGTTTTCTTTTTTCCGATTTTGCCTCTCAATGTCTCTGATCACTCCGTCACGAAGCCTCTAAAAACGTAAGAAACAGATTTCAGCAACACCCTGAGCAGGTGGTTCCCATGCTTGTGCCATTCAAATCCAAATAACAGTGTTACCAAAATACACTTGAAGCTTTCGGATTCCAAATACCCAATTACTATTTTAACTTTCTGTACAAATGGAAAATGTAACAAAAAGCAATAAAGAAACCATCAAATAAAGTTGGTAGTGTGCTATAATGTAATTACTGAAATGACTTCTTACCATATTTTAAGAAATTCCTGAACATTCAGTACAGAAAATGTAATGAGAAATAACAAAAAGAAAAAGCTGGCACTAGGTTGAATTTTAAAAGTTTAGTTGATACATGAGGCTTTAAAAACTTGTTAAGTCTACTTGGAAGGCTGAGGTGGAAGGATCGCCTGAGCCCAGCAGGTCGAGGCTATAGTGGCCAGGAGCATGCCACTGCCTTCCAGCCTGAGTGACAGAGTGAGACTCCAACTCAAAAAAACCCAAAAAAACTTGACAAGTTACTACAGTAACTCTGTGAACTATTTTCCTGTTAGCAAATATCCTGGATGAAGAATAAACATCAAGAGAGAAAAAAGCAAATTACTAAAATCTGAACAAACCGTTAAGGATGTACAAAAAAAGTAAACAACCTGCCTTCTTCTAGCATGTAAAATGAAAAGGTAAAAATCATACAAAATGATTAATCAATTACATAACAGAGAGAGAAGGGGTAAAAAAAAGAATGCTACTACCAGGGAAACAAATAAAGACCCACCAATGAACATTCCCTGAAAAGCACTAAAAAAGCAGGCAGATAATTCCAGAACATGAAGCCTGGGAGCAAATATGAGACTCAGAAAAACACCAGTTCAGTCATGACTAATAACTAACATTTTGTCTACTAAGTTTAAATAACATCCTTATGAGGTACAATTAGTGGGGGTGGGCCAGAGCCTGGGTATGCTTGGATTTTCTCAAATTACTCAAAAACTCACTCAGGACCTCTTGCTGGAGTTCCTCCGGGCCTACAGCTTCATTAGCTATCATGAGGACTCAGACATCCAAGAATCTTGGGACTGATAACTCAACCCAAACTCAGCTTTCCTGAACCCTGCACCCTGGAGAGATTCCCACTGAGACAAAAAATGAAGGTGCTTATTCCACCCCACCCCAGGTCTTCCCATCCACCACGACACACCCACATGACACCCAACCCGCCAGACTCATCCTTGCACACCCACCTCCCAGACCTCCTCCTTCACGGCCCTTCTCTCCCCATCATCTATTCCTTCCTCCGCGTTTCGGTGCTGCCAGCCTCACACACCTTTCCAGGAGGTCCTGTAATGACCTACTCACCACCACAGCCCTCCCCACTCCCCTCACCCAACACCCAGGACTCTGGCTCCTCAAGAGTCCTGCTCGGTTTCTGGTGGGTTACCATGAGGACTGAAGACAAGGCACACGAAGTGCTTAACACAGTGCCTGTGTGGCCTCCTGCCCCCGAGCCACCATACCAATCTGGAGCAGCTCTCCCACGGCTCCCAAGCCCCTAATGAAGGAATGATGGAAAGTCAACAGGGGACTCCAGCCAATCTCTCTAGCTTCCATATAACCACTCTTCCACCTGAAAATCCAGTGGCTCTCACCCCTGGTTGTTTGATAAAATCCTCTGGGTCATTTTTCAAACCTGCCTACCTGGGCCTGTGCCCTGGAGATTTTCTGCTTAACTAGCTAGTCTGAGGAGGGGTCCAGCTGCAGTCACATTGCAAGAAACTCCCAGAACACTGGACTTATCCATCAGAACCAAGTTCCATCCTATCCCTGCCAAGACCTCCAAGGTCACTGGCTTCACTGACCTCAAAACTACATCCGACACACCACTTTCACTCCACCTTACTCCTTGTCCTTCCAGGAGGCAGGAGTCTCCCACCTGCTCCAAAGGTCACCTCCTTAGAGTCACTTAATCTTGCTCTCACTTCCTCCGTGCCCTTTCATCATATCATCCCATCTCCCTCCTCAAAACTCTTACACCATCACACGCCTCCTTTCCCCTGACTTCTACAGATTGTGAACACTGAGGACCTCACCAGCTTCCTCTGTATACCAAGCACAGAGCACCATCCAAAGCTCTAACAGGCAAATCACAGAAGACAGACTGTTTACCACCCCAGGAACTGTCCAGGTGTTGAGTTCACCAACGACCTAGTCTCCTGTTCTAACACTCAATGTGCAGCAACGTGGAGTCATTTACAGACTTTAAAGCTGTTCCTAAGGCTGTGTCTCCTTATCATTGTATTCCCAAAGTGCCTTGAGAGGCACTTGGCACACAGTGACCAGTTATTATCTTTATTCCCAACTTGAAAAATGAAAACATCAACTGAGAGAACAGAAAAGATAGTCGCTGATGGATCAGTAAGTCATGATAAAAGTACCAAAAAGAATCTCTGGGCCGGCACGGTGGCTCATGTCTGTGATCCCAGCACTCTGGGAGGCCGAGGCAGGAGGACTGCTTGAGCCCAAGAGTTTAAGACCAGCCTGGGCAACATAGCAAGACCTCCTTCTTTACAAAAAACCCCAAAATTCGCCAGGCGTGGTGGCACGGGCCTGTAGTTCCACCACGATGATGCTACTGCATTCCAGCCTGGGAGACAGTGTGAGACCCCGATTCAAAAGAAATAAAAATAAAAAGTTATATTTATATATGATATATAATAAATAATATCATAACTTATAAATAAAAATGGTAATTATAATTATATGTATATATATAAAATTTCCCAGATTCGACGGCACCCATAGAAACTGGTTCACTGAAACACAACTCACGCATATCTCACCACGTTACCTTGGGAGGGTGGGTAAGGGGCAGCCTCCTCTACCACGGGAAAAAGTCACTAGCACCTGGACACGTGAGGTTTTGGCCCCCAGCCGTGGGGGGAGATGGGGGCGGTCACGTGCTGGATGCACCCCAGGGGCACCCCTTCTCGTCCCCGTCCAGCAGCGCGAGACGCTGCAAAGGCCGCTGGGACCACCACGCGGACCCGCCAGGCACCCCAACGGGAAGACGCTCGACGGGGGCCACGGGTCGTCCTGTCCCCGGCTGCACACGGCCGAAGGGCCTGTGAGGCCCAGCGGGGCGGCCGCAGAGCCGCAGTCGCCGGGCCGGGGGGTGGGGCGTCCGGGCCGTAGAGGAGACAGGCCGAGGAGGCAGCCACGCGGAGGCTCGGGGGCAGCCACGCGGGCGGAGACCACCCGGCCCGAGGCCGCCGCCGCGCACGGGCCCGGAAGCGACCGTCACGTGACACCGACCTGCTGGTCCTGACGCTGCTTCAGGTGCACGCCAGCCACCGTGGCCGCCGTCAGCAGCACCGAGAGGCCCAGCACCACCTTCGAGCTCCTCGACATCCCCGCGCCGGCCGCCCAGTCCCCAGTGTCTCGCCCGAGGCGCGGCCGCCGTTGCCCAGCGCGCGTCGCCGCCGGTCGGGCCAGGCTCGACCCCTCGAGCGCAGAGTCCCGGCGTCGCGGACGCTGCGCGCCGCACCAGGCACTAGCAATCGAGAGCCGAGCGGCGGCTCTGCTCTGCTGACCGCGCGGCTTCGCAGGGAGCCCCTGCCCACCCTGAGGGCCACAGGGTGGAGACACCCCCTGCCAGAGAGGGAGCGAGTCCCTGCCAGAGCTGGCATCAAGGCGGGAGGTGGGCAGAGGGGGTCATGCCTGAGCCTGCCCAGTCCCGCCCCTGCCCCCGGGCTGCAAGGGTATCCTGAGCTGGTGTCCCCCTGGGGTGCCTTGCTGACCCCTCTCCCCCTTGCGTCCCTTCTGAGCGCCCAGATGATCCAGGCGCTTTGCTCAGTGCCGGCTTCACCCAGACGCGGCTCTCTTTGCCCCTTTGGCTGGGCAGGTGCCGCCAGGATCGCCTCTGGGCAGCTTCTGGGCGCGGGTGGGAGGCGGAGTTTTGGCTCAGAATTCAACGTGTAGATTCAGTCACCTGCTTCCACCTGGCGCTGTCGGGCGACTGGCCGGGCTCTGGTTTTTCTTAAAATCGAAGGACTTTCTGGCTAAAGAGCACATTAACCGGGCAGCCACACTTCCTGATACGAAAAACTGGGTCAGGGATCAGGAATTTGCTCTGCCCCCCCATCCCATCCCACCCCCCGTTGCCCATGTAATCTTTCGGATCAGTTTTGTACCCATGAAACCTCAGTTTCCATGTCAGTAATATGGGATTCCTTATGCCCACATGACTAGGCAAATACATGACAGAATAAAGTAGAGCGCTGGGAACATTCAATCTTATCATTCAATCATTTTTTTCCCACTAGAATTCACAGAGACGGTGCTGCATCTGGCAGAAACAGCTATGGGCGATATTGATGAGGGCTAGGTCGTGGTCAGCCTCACCAAGAACTTCAACATTTGTCTCTGTTCATAGTGCTTTGCTATTCCGACCTCTGTTATGTGAACATAAATGATGAGGCACATATTTCTAAGAAATGTAATCAAATAAATTTAAAGAAAGGTGCCTTTTTCAAAAAAGTCGTCCAAAGCATTTTTTGCAACCTGGGAAGAATGCACTATTGAAGAGGAAAATGGAATTCTTGCCTTAGTGAACTTTGGAGAAGCAATTAATTCAATGTGTATTTGCATATTTCTCTAAATAAATAAAATTGTAATTATGAGACTTCTCTTTACTTGTGGCAGACACCCCAGATATTTTTTCCTGTAAGTCAGTGAGCCTTCAGCAGAGCTACATGTCCTTAGAATGCACATCAGAAAGTTAGATAGCCTTTCATTCTATTATGACTAATTTTTCAACTTTTTTTTTTGAGTTGAAGTCTCATTCTGTCACCCAGACTGTAGTGCAGTGGCATGATCACAGCTCATTGCAGTCTCTACCTCCTGGGCCCAGGCAATCCTTCCACTTCAGCCTCCCAAGTAGCTGGGACTGCAGGCACATACCACCATACCCAGTTTATATATATATATATATATATATATATATATATATTATTTTTTTTTTTTTTTTTTTTTTTTTGAGTTGGAGTCTTACTTTGTCACCCAGGCTGGAGTGCAGTGGCATCTCCCGGCCACCGCAGCCTCGATCTGCTGGGCTCTGGCGATCCTTCCATCTCAGCCTTCCAAGTAGCTGGAACTACAGACACATGCTACTACACCTGGCTAATTTTTGATTTATTGTAGAGATGAGGTCTTACCAAGTTGCCCGGGCAGGTCTTGGACCCACGGGCTCAGGCAATCCAGTTGCCTCAGCCTCCCAAAGCACTAGGCTTACAGGCTGAATCACCGAGCCCAGCCAATTTTTTTTTTTAAAGAGATGAGGTCTCACTATATTGCCTAGACTGGTTTCCAACTCCTTGGCTCAAGCAATCCTCCTTCTCAGCCCCCCTAAGTGCTGGAATTACAGGGGTGAGCCACTGCACCGGGCCTCAGTTTGTCTTCTTGAAATGTATTCTACTTTTTAAAAATCCTAATGTGTTAACTGTGTCACATAAAAAAAAGAATGGTCAGCCGGGCTCGGTGGCTCAGCCTGTAATCCTGCGCTTTGGGAGGCTGAAGTGAGTGGTTGCCTGAGCCCGTGGGTTTGAGACCCGCCTGGGCAACTTGGCAAGACCTCATCTCTACAATAAATCAAAAATTAGCTGGGCGTGGTAGTGCACACCTGTAGTTCCAGCTACTTGGAAGGCTGAGGCAGAAGGATTACCGGAGTCCAGCAGGTCGAGGCTGCGGTGGCCGGGAGCAGCCACTGCACTCCAGTCTGGGCGACAGAGTGAGACTCCAACTAAAAAAATAAAAATAAAAAATAAATTAAAAAATTTTAAAAAGAATGGTCTATTTAAATATTTATAAACCTCAGCAGAATGTTTTGTATGATTATTGTCACATAAATTACTAAATTGTGAGAAAGTGACTGTAGACCATCAAACATTGAAAGGCAACTATTTTTTTCGATGAAAATAATTTTCATCTATACCTTTTGAAGCATGTGCAGTGTATTTGAATAAAAACAGTTTTCTGGGACAACTTGAAAAGTTTTTACCAATAAATACATTTTCAGAAAAGGAAGTCCAAACTTGCTAATCACCTCTTTTCTTGTGTTGATCACATTCATTCATTCAACAAACCTTGAATGTGCCAGGGGCAGTGGATTCAAGGTAGCACCCCCATCCCTCAAACAGCTCAATGCTGGGAAGGACAGAATGGTATATTAAATAGTCACGGTAAAAAAAAAAAAAAAAAAAATAGGGGAAGTAGTTGACTAGTAGTAAATGTTATATTTGTATCTCCCAAAATACGTATGTTGAAACCCTAACTCACGATGGAATGGCATCAGGAGGTAGAACTCTTAGGCAGTAATTAGGTTTAGATGAGGTCATCAGGGTGGAGCCCCTGTGACAGGATTAGTGTCCTTTTGAGTAAGAGACTAATGCTCACTCTCCACCACGTGAGGACACAGCAAAAAGGTGGCCATCTGCAAACCAGGAAGAGAGCCTTCACCAAAACCCATCTATGCTGGCACTGCAATCTTGGACTTCCCAGCCTCCAAAACTGGGGGAAATAAATTTCTGTTGTTTAAAGCACAGTCTATGATATTTTTGGTTATAGAAACCCAAACTGACTAAGACAGCAATTAACTGTTCCTAGTGTTAAGCGTGGGTGTGGATCTACAGCTTCAGTTTCAGTGTCACCCAACAAAGGAGAAGATGCAAGACCTAGTTCTCTGTCAGACCATTCCATCAACTCTCCTCCAGGAATAGGGTCCTGTACGGTCTTGGATTCCTCTTGGATTCACTAATGCTCAGTACGTGGAAAAGTTCCATGTAACCATTGGTGATTTCTGGTGAGAGGTGCCCCTGAAGAAATCACAGAGGTACATACTGGCAAACCTTCTAGTATAAGATGAGAGACATAAAATTGAGACTCCCCCCTCTCCCACGGAGGGGGTTAAAAAAAACTTTATAATATTAGCAAACAGCACACTCAGGTGCTGTGCACATTTCAAAGCTGTTTATACATATCAAATTATTTCTTCCACGAGGAAACTGAAAGCCGTTTTGTAACTTGCCTAGAGTTTACAGCTAGAAAATTCCAGAGCTGGGCAACCTCTGGTTTTTAGTTTGGTTTTCAAAAGATTAAATTCTCCTGGTTTAATCAAAGTTTAATACAGAGAGCATGTTGGGTTTTTTTGTTTTGTTTTTTTGAGTTAGAGTCTCACTCCATTGCCCAGGCTGGAGTGCAGTAGCATGCTCACGGCCACCGCAGCCTCGACCTGCTGGGCTCAGGTGATCCTTCTGCCTCAGTCTTCCAAGTAGCTGGAACTACAGGTGTGCACCACCATGCCCAGCTAATTTTTTGATTTGTTGTAGAGATAAAATCTCGCTATATTGCCCAGGCTGGCCTCAAACCTTTCTGCTCAGGCAATCCTCCTGCCTCCACCTCCCAAAGTGCTGAGATTACGGGCATGAGCCACTGGGCCCTGCCAGAGAACTTGCTTTTAGTTAAAAAAAAAAAATACAAGGAGAATATGTATTTATCTAGAATGTTCCATTTCCGTATTTTAGCTACTTGGGAGGAAAGAAAGAGGGCAAGAGAGGAAGAGAGAGAAACGAATGGACACAGATGAGAGAGAAGCTAGGCATAAGCAGAAGAGAGCAGAATAACTGACAGAGGTGCTGGCCTTCACCCTATGGGAATGCTACTAATGAAAATGGACTTCAGAGAGTCCTTTGAAATTCTGTTTGCTGGTCTTCCATTCCTTCCTTTGAGCAGGAGAGTCGCTGTAGCCCTCCAGCAAGATGTTATCAGAAGCTGACCTCTGTGAGCAAAAGTCTGCAGCAAACTAGTGGCAGGGAGCAGGGCTGCTGGCATCACTCAGCAACTGGCTTGCGGCTCCATTTGGTGGCAATCTCTTACATTTCTGTGCCTCAGGTGTCTCCTCCACATATGGGGATAATAATATGTCTTCCACCTCTTTGGTGTACTCGTTGAGAAAACTAAAGACCGGTATGGCTACACCAGAGTCAGGCATGTCACGATCAAGCATGTTGGAACATTCCAGCCAGTGACCTCCAGGGGTCCCCAGGAGTCATCAAGACCTGGACACTCTCGGCCCTGGAGGGAGGGGAATGGGAGATGGCAGGGGGAGGGCTTCTGTCAGTGCTGCTGTGGGCAGCGGCCCAGAATCCTCATCTGCGCATATTTGGAAAATGTCTGTCTGCAGCTGAGTGGGGCCTTCTGGGGACATCCCAGCTGACAGCCATACTTCTAAATGTGCTCGCCCATGCTGTGCATTAGAGCTCTATTGTTTCAAAATAACTGGTGGGATGTGCACAGGTGAGGGTGGTAGGTACACTTAAAGCCTAGGGCAAAACTATGTGTACCCCCCAAGCCATTGAAATGAAAATTAATTAATTAAAACTAGTTATTAATAATAACTGGTCTAAGTTCTTTTACATACAGAATTCACTCAAATTTTATCAGAAAAAAAGTCAAAAAAAGATGGTAACATCATTAATAAAGAAAAATAACCATTAGATACTTTAAATATAGTTTCAACCGCAATAAATATATGAATCATTGTCAAAATAAACAAGTAAATAGGCAATCATGGTGGCTCATGCTTGTAATCCCAGCACTTTGGAAGGTGAAGGCAAGAGGATTGCCTGAGCCCAGGGGTTTGATACCAGCCTAGACAACTTGGCAAGACCTTGCCTCTACAATAAATAAAAAAATTAGCCGAGCATGGTGGTGCATGCCTGTAGTTCCAGCTACTTGGAAGACTGAGGTGGAAGGATCGCCTAAGGCCAGCAGGTTGAGGCTGTGATAGTTGTGAGTGCGCCACTACACTCCAGCCTGGGCGACAGAGAGACACTCCGAATCAAAACAGAAAAAATGAAATAAAATAATAAATAAATAATGGCTTTAACTGATAATACCAGGTATTGGCAAAGATGTGGAACAGCCAGATCGCTCTGCATTCCTGGTAGGCACATCCGCTGGAACCACCTATACCCCGGGACCCAGTGACTTCACCCCCACACATACACCCGGCAGAATTGCATGCATGTGTACACAAAAAGACATGTGGAAGAGTGTACATAGCCATACAACCATAACAAGAAAAAACTGGAGACCTCTCATATGTTCATTAGCAGAAGAGCGAACAGTAAACTGTGGCATTTATACACAATAAAATCCTGTACCGTCTTGTCTGGGTGTGGGGGCTCATATCTGTAATCCCAGCACTTGGGGAGGCCGAGGCAGGAGGATTGTTTGAGCCCAGAAGTTTAAGACCAGAATGGGCAACATAGTGAGACTTCATCTCTTCAAAAAAATTAGCAGGGCATGGTGTTGCTCATCTGTAGCCCCAGCTACTTTGGAAGCTGAGGCAGAAGGATTGCTTGAGCCCAGGAGGTTGAGGTTGTGGTGAGCTGTGATGGTGTCACTGCACTCCAACCTGGGTGAAAAAGTGAGACCCCCAACTCAAAAAGCAAAACAAAACAAAACACCTATATGGTCTTGAGAATAAGTGAATTGTTGCTATACAGAAGGATGTGCAAATATGTCTCACAAAAGAAGAGAAAGAAGCCAGGCACAAAAGAGTACATATGTATAAATTCGACTTACAGAAGTTCATGTAGTGGTTACCTTGTCAGAGGAGGGAGAGTATTTGCTGGGAGAAGGCATAAACGGGGCTTCTGCGATGCTAGAATCATCTGTTTCTTGATCTGGGGTGTTTGTGAAAATTAATCCAGTGGCACACTTAGGCTGTGTGCTCACATCTACATGCATGGCATACTTCTATACAAAATCTTACAGAAAAAAAATAACTTACATTTTTAAAATTTGTTTTCTTGTCTTTAATTTTTTTCTTTTCTTTTTTTTTTTTGAGGTGGAGTCTCACTCTGTCGCCCAGGCTGGAGTGCAGTGGCACACTCACAGCCACCCCAGCATTGACCTGCTGGGCTCCCGTGATCCTTCCATTTCAGCCTTCCAAGTAGCCCAGCTAATTTTTTATTTATTGTAGAGACAAGGTCTCACCAAGTTGCCCGGGCTGGTCTTGAACCCGTGAGCTCACAATTCACTCGCCTAAGCCTCCTAAAGTGCTGGGATTACAGGCTGAATCACTGAGCCCAGCCTAATTTCCCTTTTTTTTTTTCTCCTTTATTGGTTCATAACTGATGGCTTTACATTTTATCAGCACCTTTTGTATTAAGGCAAGTTCTTTCTCCAGGATGACTATCAAGAATTTAAGAGATTATCACTTTTAAAAAATGTCTTATTTATTTATGTATTTATTATTATAAAGATGTGGGGTACAATTCAGGGTTAGGTATACAAACATTGATTATGTAGGTGCCCTTGTTGATGAGGTATGTCCCTCCTTCTCCTAGCAGTTTCCCTCCACCACCAATCCCACCCCCCTCCACAGTTTCCCACTACTTGCAATCGCTTTCTTATAGTATTATAATTGTTCAAGTTCCGCTTATGAGTGAGAACATTTGGTACTCTGTTCTTTGTTTCTGTGATAGATCACTGAGTATGATCAACTCTAAATCCATACAAATTGCTGCAAAGTTCATATGTTTGTCCTTCTTTATGGCTGCATAATATTCCATTGTGTACATGTACCACATTTTTTTATCCAGTCCAGTCTTGATGGGCAACATGGTTGGTTCCTTGTTTTTGCTATTGTGAATAGAGCTGCAACAAACATACATGTGCAGGTATCTTTTCTGTAGAATGATTTGAGTTCCTCCAGGTAGATTTCCAACAGGGAAATTGCTGGGTCATATGGAAGGTCAATTTCTATTTCTTTCAGAGATTATCATTTTAAAACCTCTCGATCAGGAACTATGATCAAGAACTATTTTCGACATAATACTTGATATAAAAAAGTTAGACTTCAAGAGGCAAGTTCTAGTTTTTTTTTGTTTAAAAAGAAATCAGAATTTGTTTAAAAGAAATCAGACATGTTATTCGGAAATTTTACAAAGATTTGATATTTATATCTACCCCTTTTGCTAGATGTGGTGGTGCATACCTGTAGTCCCAGCTACTCGGGAAGTTGACATGTGAGGATCACTTGAGCCCAGGAGATCTAGGCTCCAGTGAGCTATGATTGTGTCATTGTACTCCAGTCTGGATAACAGAGCAAGACACTGTCTCAAAAATTTAAAAAATTATTAAAGATTGAAATTAAATCCATCCCAATTCTTTGTTTTTACTTTTCTTCTCATAATTATATATCATTTTTTTGTTTTTTTTTAATTTTTTTGTTTTTTTTTAAATCAATATTTTTTATTATGATGTTGTAGGGTACAGTTAATTGTTAGGTATACAAATATGCTTCATTTAGGCCACCTTGTTGATAACAGGTGTCTCCCCATCCCCATTTTTTTGTTTTTTTATATGAGTAACATATAAGGAAAATGTAAATAATTATTATCCGTGATGCTCCGTTTAGAATTATCCAAGCTCACTCAAGTTAAACCAAGGGAAGTCTACAAACATCATTCTTTTTTATGTTTACCAGGGTAGGACAAAGGTTAGGAGTTATGACTGACTTAATACAATTGGCATTTTAGGCCAGAACTTCTGAACCTTGTGTCTCTGCCTTTATCCCAGCGTCTTGGTATCCTAAGATCAGTTCTGCCCTTCTCGGCTTTGGATTGACCCAGAGTAGTCACTGCCCTCTTGGAGAGGCCAATGGCCGCTCCATCCACATCTTTTGCAGAGTGGACTTACTTTCCAAGACAAAAATAGTAAGCTGACCTCTCAGTGGCTCCCCACACCTACAGGATAAAGTTCCACACTCTTTAGAACATCATACTACCCCGTCCTTCCCCTCAATGTCCTCTAAGAGGTAACACCAAGAAAGAAATGCAGTTGTAAGTCAGGGCTTGGAGAAGAACCAAGAAATGAAAACCCAGTGGAGGGAACGCAGTCCTCTCCCTGTGTTTGAACAATGTGGTCACACAATCTTTGTTCCACCTCCACTCACGCAAGGGTGGGGACTTGAAAAATGCCTTCAGCACTGAGTGTATAATTTGGCTTCTATTATTTGAGCTTGAATTGTGGCCAGGTCCTGGCAGCTGTTATGGGAGCATGGGTTTTAAGTCACCTCTGTCTTGAGGACTAGCCATCACTAGTACTCCAGCGGGAGGTATTGACAAAGAGGGACAGGTTTAAAGTAGAATTATCGTAGGCACGAACATAACAAGTGAGGGCAGAGGCATAGGGCAATGATTAGGTTGTGTGGAGCAGGGATGAGAAAGAAAGAAGAGGCAGGGAGGGGGAGGTTTGTTTGAGAAGAAGGTAGAGGCTGTCAGCTGAGTTGACACCAGTGACCAACTCTCCTGTAAATGTGTCAATCTCAGAACTAAATGACTGCAGAAACGTCACACTATATGGCACCCCATAAAACAAAACACCATTATGATTATTTTAAAAGCAAATACAAAGCATTGCCTTGCATACAGCCCTGTAGTGGGCTCAACAGGCAGTCAATGCAATGAAGCCCCATCCTCTCCAGGCTGAGGCTCTGAAGTCAGCCATCAGCACTCAAGGCAAAAATCAAAAACAGTTAAACTACCCTTGAAAATCTCTTAGAGGCTGGTCGTGGTGGCTCATGCCTATAATTCCAGCACTTTGGGAGACTGAGGTAAGAGGATTGCTTGAGTCCAGGAGTTTGAGAACGGCCTGAGCAACATAGCGGGACCTCATCTCTACGAAAAAATCAAAAAAATAGTTGGGCATGCACCTGTAGTCCCAGCTACTCAGTAGGCTGAAGGGGAAGGATCACCTGAGCCCAGGATATTGAGGCTGCAGTGAGCCGTGATCATGCCACTGTACCCCAACCTGGATGACAGAGTGAGATCCCCGCCGGCCAACTCACAAGAAAAAAGAAAGACAATTCCCTGGAAAGGTGACATGTTGAAAAAAATAGACATTCTTTCAGTAAGTCCAAAATAGTCTGTTTTCCTCCAACTCTAGAATTAACCTCTGTGAATACAGTGGAGTCCATAACTACAGAACTAATTTGAAAGTCTGCACAGAATATTTGTCACTTCTCTCCCATATATTACTTTATTCGTTTGTTTGTTTATATCCATATAGACTCATGGCGATTTTATTTTATTTTATTTTTTTGAGTTGGAGTCTCACTCTGTCGCTCAGACTGGAGTGCAGTGGCCGCTCCCGGTCACCGCAGCCTCAACCTGCTGGGCTCTGGCGATCCTTCCGCCTCAGCCTTCCAAGTAGTTGGAAATACAGGTGTGCGCTACCACGCCCAGATAATTTTTTGATTTATTGTAGAGATGAGGTCTTGCCAAGTTGCCCAGGCAGGTCTCAAACCCGCAGGCTCAGGGAATCCGTTCACCTCGGCCTCCCAAAGCGCTGGGATTACAGGCTGAGCCACCGAACCCGACGGGTGATTTATTTTATACGCTGAGTTGAATACAAGATGACTCTGTTTTGTTGCTTCGGCATTTCCAGCTGAGTAATGGGTACTGGGAGTGCTTTCTTTAGGCTCCTGTGCTCCCTAGACAGACACCATCCATGTCAACTTTCCTTTTTAGCACTTCTGGCACTGCAAGATGTTCCCGACTAGTCTTGTATATGTCCTGCCTTAGTCCTAGAATCCGCCATTTCTCTGAGGATTCATGGCTCTTCATACTGAAAAATGGTATTAGAAACTAAGGTCTGAGACTTCTGTGTGCTCGGTGCCTCTGGGGTGTTTCTTTCAGACCCTCTATGTTCACAGAGCAAATGAATAGATGTGTGTGTGTACTAGCCTAGGGACATACACATATCTAAAAATATTTCTACATGGTATCACCTAAATCTATATTAAACAAAACATGAGTTATTACTGATGTCACTAACTCTAGTCCATTGCCACATGGGTTATTCTTGTTTATTGGTAAGTTCCTCCTCCAACAGTGAGAAACAGGGTTTCCACTATCCATGATCCATTGATGTAATTTTTCAGTTCCACTACCAATCTACATTCAGAATTGTTAACCTACAGCCTTGTAGAAAACAACTTTACCTTCTACAGCACCATGCTTTTGTACAGTTCCTATTGCTTTCAGTTGTATAGACGTCATTCATTCCAAAGTTACTAAGTCTTCCCCCTTTTCTCCCACTCCTTCCTTATGGTTGTTTCAAGCATTTGCAGTACAGTTAGAATCTCTTGTCATAATGTGTTCTCTTTCGTAGAATCCTCCTGAGAGTATGCTTTACTTTATTTTCTTTTTTTTTCTTTTTGAGTTGGAGTCTCACTTTGTTGCCCAGGCTGGAGTGCAGTGGCATGCTCCCTACCACCACGGCCTCAACCTGCTGGGCTCAGGTGATCCTTTCACCTCAGCCTTCCAAGTAACAGGAACCACAGGCTTGCACCACAGCACCTGGCTAATTTTTTTATTTATTGTAGAGAAAAGGTCTCACCAACTTGCCCGGGCTGGTCTTGAACCCTTGGGCTCAGGCAATCCTCTCGCCTGGACCTTCCAAAGTGTTGGGATTACAGGCGTGAGCCACTGCACCCAGCCTGCTTTACTTCTCTTTTTAAACATGGTAGAATCAGCATATATCCACTCTTCATACCACTGAACTGTAGGGACTAGATTGCTTTTAACTATTACCTTTATATCTTTAAGTATATTTAGCTGGGCACCGTGGCTCACACCTATAATCCCAGCACTTTGGGAGGATGAGGCAGGAGGATCACTTGAGCCCAGGAGTTTGAGACCAGCCTGAACAACTTGGCAAAACTTTGTCTCTACAATAAATTTTAAAATTAGCCACTGTGGTGAGGTGTGCCTGTAGTTCCAACTACTTGGAAGGCTAAGGCTGCAGTAGCCATGAGTGTGCCACTGCACTGCAGCCTGGGAGACAGAGTGAGACTCTGACCCAATCAATCAGTCAATCAGTTTAGACCTCTGTGCTTGAATTTCTAGCTTTAAGTTATATTTTCCAGTCACCAGCTCTAAACACTGAGGGAATCACCATCATAGACCTATTTAATACCTTCTAATCTCTTTCTCACTCAACTTTTGTTGGTTATAGCATTCCTTCACTGTCAGAGTTTATAATATGAACATTTTGTTCTACATTTTAAAAAAATCTTAGTTGCATGCTTAAATGGATTCAATAGTCATTTCCAGTCCCTTCAGTGCCATTCTCCATTCATCCTCTGTTAGGATCTTTAAGAAAAGGTTGTAAAGACTCTATTTTCTGAATTCTTGCACTTTCAAAAATGCATTTATGTTGCCTTTGTGCCTGCAGTACAGTATGGCTGACTAAAAATTTTCTGGGTTACACTTGCTTGGCATGAAGACTGTATGGACTTCATATGTCTGTCTTCCAATGTCAAATATAGCTGCGGAGACATCAAGATCGGTCTAATTTTTCTCCTTTTAGTTACTTAAGTACTTTGCATGGTTGCTCATAGAATACTTTCTTTCATCTTTGAAGTCCAATAACTTTACTGGAATGATTTTGAATCAATTTTCCTTGGACATGAGGTGCCCATTCCATTTTTAGACTCATACTTTGATCTCTGGAAAAAATTTAAGTTACGCCTGTAAATATATTTTCTGTTTTATTACTTGGTTTTCTTCTTCAGGACTTGAGTATTTGGGATCGTCTCTGGCTGCCTGTCACATTTATCATTTT
Organism: Cephalopachus bancanus; assembly: GCA_027257055.1. NCBI lineage: Eukaryota > Metazoa > Chordata > Mammalia > Primates > Tarsiidae > Cephalopachus > Cephalopachus bancanus. Next base: position 163,991 of record JAPVLO010000175.1, read on the forward strand.
CTTTCTCATCCTTTTTTGACCCTCGTCATTTCAATTTCATTTGCCTAACATTCTGAACTCTATCCAATAGGCCTTTTGTCATCAGCATCTATTCTAGTCTGGCAAGTACATTTAACAATAATTTTTGGGATGCTTTTTAAAAATTCTACTTGTTTTTCCAATGATCATATTTTAACTTTTTAAAAAATTGTAGGCCGGGCACAGTGGCTCAAGCCTGTAATCCCAGCACTCCCGGAGGCCGAGGAGAGAGGATTGTCTGAGCTCAGGGGTTCGAGACCAGCCTGGGCAACTTGGGGAGATCTCGTCTCTATAATAAATCAAAAAATTAGCTGGGCGTGGTGGTGCACGCCTGTAGTTCCAGCTACTTGGAAGGCTGAAGAGAAAGGATCACCTTAACCCAACAGGTAAAGGCTGCGGTGGCCGTGAGTGTGTCACTGCACTCCAGCCTAGGCAACAGAGTGAGACTTCAACTCAAAGCAAAAACAAAAACAGAAACAAAAAAATTGTGGTAAAATACACATAACAAGAAATTTACCATTTTAAACACGTTGAAGTGTAAAATTCAGGGACATTAGGTACACTCACATTGATGAACAACCATTACCACTATCCATCCCCATAATTTTTTCATATTCCCTTACAGAAACTGTATCTATTAAGATATGACTCCAGGCCAGAAGCGGTGACTCATGCCAGTAATTCCAGCACTTTGGGAGGTGGAGGCAAGAGGATTGCCTGAACCCACAGGTTCAAAACCCGCCTGGTGAACATGGCAAGGCCTCATCTCTACAATAAATTTTTAAAAATTAGCTGGACATAGTGACACATTCCTGTAGTCCCAGCTACTTGGAAGGCCGAGGCGGAAGGATCCCCTGAACCCAGCAGGTCAAGGTTGAGGTAGCCGTGATCGTGCCACTGCATTCCAGCCTAGGTGACAGAATGAGACTCTGACTCAAAAAACCAGACCTAACTCTACTTCCCCTTCCTTACAGAGCTTGGTAAGCACTATCTTACCTTCTGTCTCTATAAATGTGTCTATTCTAGGTACATCATACAAGTGTAATTATGCAATATTTGTCCTTTCGTGATTATTTTACTTAGCATACGTCTTCAAGTTTCATTCATGTTGTAAAAAGGCATTTCCTTCCTTTTTAAGGCTTAATAGTATTTTATTGTATTTATCCATTCATCAACAGATGAGTTTGTTCATCTGGGTTGTTCATTTGGGTTGTTTACACCTTTTGGCTATTGTGAATAATGCTGCTATGAATGTTGTTGTGCAAGATTCTGTATGGGTTCCTGCTTCAATTATTTTGAACATACAGACAGTCCCTGACGTATGATGGCTCGACTTAAGTTTTGTTTTGTTTTGTTTTGTTAACTTTATGATGGTACAAAAGCGACAGGCATTCCATATACCTCCTGACTTATAATGGAATTATGTCTGGATAAGCCTATCGTAAGTTGAAAGTACAAGTTAAAAACATAGTTTCAACTTATGTTACTCTCAACTTTCAGTGGGTTTATTGGGATGCAAACCCAGGAGTGAAATCGTTGGGTCATATGGCATTCTACATTTAACTTTTTTTTTTTTTTTTTTTTTTTGAGTTGGAGTCTCACTCTGTCACCCAGACTGGAGTGCAGTGGCCACTGCCGGCCACCGCAGCCTGAACCTGCTGGGCTCTGGCGATCCTTCCGCCTCAGCCTTCCAAGTAGCTGGAACTACAGGTGCGTGCTACCACGCCCGGCTAATTTTTTTACAAAATTTACTGTAGAGATGAGGTCACGCTGCCCAGTCAGGTCTTGAACCCACGGGCTCAGGCAATCCACTCACCTCAGCCTCCCAAAGCGCAGGATTACAGGCTGAGCCACCAAGTCCGGCTACATTTAAATTTTTTAGGCGCTATAATATTGTTTTTCACAAAGGCTGTTCCATTTTACATTCCCACCAGCAACATATAAGGGTTCCAATTTCTCCACAGCCTTGCCAATACTTGTTCATTTCTCTTTCTTTTGTTCTTTTTTCCTTTTTTGTTGTTGTTGTTTAATATAATAGCCACCCTAGGTAGTGTGAAGTGGTATCTCATTGAGGTGTTGATTTTCATATCCCTAATTACTAGTGATATGCTTCATGTGCATGTTGGCTATTCATATATTTTATTTGGAGAATGTTTGAGTTCTTTGCTCATTTTTGCTTATTTTTGTTTATTTATTTATTTATTTATTTATTTGAGTCAGAGTCTCACTCTGTCACCCAGGCTGGAGTGCAGTGGCACACTGCTCACAGCCACCACAGCCTCGACCTGCTGGGCTCAGACAATCCTTCCTCCTCAACCTTCCAAGTAGCTGGAACTACAGGCATGTGCCACTACACCCAGCTAATTTTTTAAATTTATTTATTATGGAGACCAGATCTTGTCATGTTTCCCAGGTTGATCAGGCAGTCCTCTCACTTCGACCTCCCAGTGTGCTGGGAGTACAGACATGAGCCACTGCACCTGGCTGTTCATTTTTAAATTGGATGTTATGGTGTAGCTGTTGTGTTGTAGGCATTCTTTTTACATTTTGGATATTAATCTTTTTTTTTTTTTTTTTTTGAGTTGGAGTCTCACTCTGTCACCCAGACTGGAGTGCAGTGGCCGCTCCCAGCCACCGCAGACTCGACCTGCTGGGCTCCGGCGATCCTTCCACCTCAGCCTTCCAAGTAGCCAGAATTACAGGCAGGTGCTACCATAGCCCAGCTGATTTTTTGATTTATTGTAGAGATGAGGTCTCGCTGCCCAGGCGGGTCTCGAACCCGCGGGCTCAGGCAGTCCATTCACCTCAGACTCCCAAAGGTGCTGGATTACAGGCTGAGCCACCGAGCCCGGCTGATATTAATCTTTTATCAGATATATGATTTACAAATAGTTTCTCTTACTCCGTGGGCTGCATTTTCACTCTCTTGATAGGATTATTATGTGCACAAAAGATTTTAATTGTGATGAAATCCAGTTTATCTGTTTTTTTCTTTTGTTGCTTGTTCTTTAGTATCATATCCAACAAATCATTACCAAGTTGAATGTTATGAAGTTTTTCTGTGCTGTTTTCTTCTAAGAGTTTTATAACTTTAGCTCTTATGTGTAGGTCTTTGATTTATTTTAAGTTAATTTGTGCATATTGTATAAGTTAAGGTCCAACTTCATTCTTTTGCATGTGAATATCCAGTTTTCCCAAAAATATTTTTGAAAAGATTATCCTTCATACCTGTAATCCCAGCACTTTGGGGGGCAGAGGTGAGAGGATTGTCTGAGTCCAAGGGTTTGAGACCAACTTGGGCAACTTGGCGATTCCTCGCCTCTATAATAAATCAAAAAATTAGCCGGGCATGGTGGTGAGTGCCTATGGTCCCAGCTACTTGGAAGGCTGAGGTGGAAGGATGGCCTGAGCCTACCAGGTCAAGGCTGCGGTGGCCATGAGTGTGCCACTGCACTCCAGCACGGGCAGCGCGAAATTCCAACTCAAAACAAAAACAACAACAAAAAACAAAAAGACTGTCCTTTCCCACTGATTGATCAGTTAATCATATAGGTTTATTTCTAGACTTTCTACTTTGCTGTGTTGACCTCTATGTTTGTCTTTATGCCAAGCTTTGTAATAAGTTTGAAGTCAAATGGTGTGTCTTCCAATTTAGGTCTTCCTTTCAAGATTGTTTTGGTGATTCAGGGTCACTTGATATTCCATATGAATTTTAGAATGGGTTTTCAATTTATGAAACAAATTATGTTGGATTTTTATAGAGAGATTTCATTGACTGTATAGATTGCTTTAGATAATATTATCATCTTATCAATATGCAGTTTTTCAATCTGAACAAGAAATGACTTTCCATTTATTTATGTCTCATTTCTTTCTGAAATACTTTGTAGTTTTTCATATATGTATTTTGCCTCCTTCATTAAATTTCTAAATATTCTATTATTTGGCCAGGCACAGTGGCTCAAACCTATAATCCCAACACTTTGGGAGGCCAAGGTAGGAGGATTGCCTGAGACCAGAGGTTTGAGACCAGCCTGGGCAACTTGGTGAGACTTCATCTCTACAATAAATCAAAAAAATTAGCCGGACATGGTGGCTCACACCTATAGTTCCAGCTACTTGGGAGGATGAAGTGGAAGGATCACCTGAGCCCAGCAGGTCAAGGCTGCGGTGGCCATTAGTGTGCCACTGCACAGCAGCCTGGGCAACAGAGTGAGACTCCAACTCAAAAAAATAAAATAAATATTCTATTATTTTTTATGCAAGTGGAATTCTTTTTCTTAAGTTTCTTCTTTCCTTGTTCATTGTTAGTGTATACAAATGCAACTGATTTTTGTACGTTGATTTTGTATCCTGCATTATTACTGAATTGATTATTTAGCTCTAAAAATGTTTTGTGAAATCAATCTTTAGAGTTTTCTACATACAAGGTCATGTAAACTGCAAATAGAAGGTATTTTACTTCCTCCTTTCCAATTGGATGCCTTTTATTTCTTTTCTTGCCTAATGGCTTTAATCAGGCAATAGCTCTACCCAGCCAGTTGACTAGAACTTCCAATACTATGTTGAATAGAAGTGGTAAAAGTGGGCATCCTTGTCTTGTTCCTGAACTTAGAGGGAAAGTTTCCAATCATTCTTCAATGATGTGATGTTGGCTGTGGGATGTTTATATATGCCTGTCTTAGTCTGCTTGTGCTACCTCTATAGAAACATTAGTCTGGGTAATTTATAAGAAACACAAACGTATTTCTTACAGTTCTGGAGGGTGGGAAGTCCAAGATCATGGCACTAGAAATAGCACCTGGTGAGAACTGCTGTTTGCTTCCAAGACAGCATCCTGTTGCTGTGTAGGATGAAGGGGCAAGGGAGTGCCCTTCAACCTCCAGCCCTTTTGTAAGTGTGCTGATCCCAGTCATGAGGGTAGATCCTAATGACTTAATCACCTCTTAAAAGTTCCAACACTTTTTTTTTTTGAGTCTGGTCTTACTCTGTCACCCAGGCCGGAGTGCAGTGGCACACTCATGGCCACCACAGGCTCAACCTGCTGTGCTCAGGCTATCCTTCCACCTCAGCCTTGCAAGTAGCTGGCCATCACACCCAGATAATTTTTGATTTACTGTAGAGACAAAATCTTACCAAGTAGCCTAGGCAGGTCTCCAACCCCTGGGCTCAGGCAATCCTCTTGCCTCCAACTCCCAAAGTGCTGTGATTGCAGGCATGAGTCACCACACCTGGCTTAAACTCTTAATACTATGGCATTGGAGATTAAGCTTCAACATGAATTTTGGAGGAGATTCAATCATTCAAACCATGGCCATGGCCCTTATCATGTTGAGGTAGTTTCCTTCTATTCCAATTTTGTTAAATGTTTTTCATCATGAAAGAATGGAATAGAAGAAGGAAACCACCTTAACATGATAAAGGCCCTAACTAGGGCATTTCCATGTTGGGAGATTTTTGACTAATGACTCAATTTTCTTATTAGTCATAGAATTATTCAGATTTTCCATTTTTTGTGATTCAGTCTTAGTAGGTTGCATATTTCTAAAAATGTGTCCATTTCATCTAGGTTATCCAGTTTCGAGACATATAAATATTCATAGTATTATGAGCATATTATTTTATTTCTTTTTCATTGGTAGTACTGTCTCCACTTTCATTTCTGACTTTAGGAATTTGAGTCTACTATTTTTTTTTCTTCATCAACTTAGCTAATCACTTGTCAATTTTGTTGACTTTTTGAAGAATTAACTTTCGATTTTGCTGATTTTTCCTGTTGTTTTTCTAGTCTCAATTTCTCAATTTCACTTATCTTTGCCATTTCCTTTTGTCTGCTAGATTTGGTTTTTGTTTGCTTTTTCTTAAGGTATAAAGTTAAGTTATTGATTTGAGATCTTTCTTCTTTTCCACTGTGTGTGTGTGTGTGTGTGTGTGTGTGTGTGTGTGTGTGTGTACGCACGCATGTGTGTGTGTTTTCCTAAGCTGCTTTAGAGAGAGATGTATATGGTTTTAATTTCCCTCTTAGCACAGTTTTCACTGTATCCTATAAGTTTTGATGGGATATGCTTTAATTTCATTTGTTTCTGTGTATTTTTAAATGCCTCTTGTGGTATCTTCTGGTTGTTTAAGTGTGCTGTTTAATTTTTACATATTTGTGTGTTTTCCAGCTTTCTTTCTGTTATTGATGTCTAGCTTCATCCTATTGTGATCTGAAAATATATTTTGTGTGACTTCAATCTCTTTTAGCTTTATTAATAATTGTTTTGTGATTAATACATTGTTTATTCTGAAGAATGTTTTATGGGTATTTCACAAAATATGTATATTCTGCTGTTGTTGAGTAAAGTGTTCTGTATATGGTTATTAGGTCTACATGGTTTATGATGTTATGTTGTTCAAGTCCTCTACTTACTTATTAATATGCTATCTGGGTGTTCTATCCATTATTGAAAGCATGTTGAAACTGCAAACTATTATTTTAGAACAATTTCTCCCTTCAATTCTATCGGTTTCCTTCAGCTATTTTGGATCTCTAATATTTGTGGTTTTTTGTTTTGTTTTATTTTAAGTCGGAGTCTCATTCTGTTGCGCAGGCTGGAGTGCAGTGGCACGCTCATGGATACTGCAGGCTTGACCTGCTGGGCTCATGCAATCTTTCTGGCTCCGCCTTCCAAGTAGCTGGAACTGCAGGCATGCATCACCACGCCTGACTAATTTTTTTATTTATTGTAGAGACAAGGTGTCACCAAGTTGCCTAGGCTGGTCTTGAACCCCTGGGCTCAGGCAATCCTCTTGCCTCTGCCTCCTGTAGTGCTGGGATTATAGGTGTGAGCCATCACACCCAGCTAGTATTGTTTTCAATGTGTATAATTATTTCTTGATGAACTGACCCTTATATCATTATATGATGTCCCTTTTGATCTCTTGCAGCAGCTTTTTACTTCAATTCTATTTGGTCTGATATTAGTGTAGCCACCCCTTCTCTCTGTTGGTTGCTATTTGCATGGAATATATTTTTCTATTACAGGCACACCTTGGAGAGATTGAGGATATGGTTCTAGACCACTGCAATAAAGAGAATATCACAATAAAGCAAGTCACACAAATGTTTTAGTTTCCCATAAACAAAAAGTTATGTTTACCCTATACTATAGCCTATTAAATGTGTAATAGCATTATGTCTGCAAAAATTAATGTAATTTTAAGTTTTAAGTATTTTATTGCTTAAAAATGCTCATGATCATCTGAGTCTTTAGCAAATTGTAATCGTTTTGCTGGTAGAGGGTCTTGCCTTGATATTGATGACTGCTGACTGATTAGAATGGTAGTTCCTGAATTCAGGGGTGGCTGTGACAATTTCTTAAAATAAAAAATCAGTGGCCGGGCTCAGTGGCTCAAGCCTGTAATCCCAGCACTTTGGGAGGCCAAGGTGAGAGAACTGCCTGAGCCCAGAGGTTTGAGATCAGGTTGGGCAAATTGGTGAGAGCTCGTCTCTACAATAAATTTTTTAAAAATTAGCCAGGCATGGTAGCACATGCCTGTAGTTCCTGTTACTTAGAAGGCTGAAGCAGAAGGATCGCCTGAGCCCAGCAGGTCGAGGCTACGGTGGCCATGAGCTGCCACTGTACTCTAGCCTGGGTGACAGAGTGAGACTTCAACTCAAAAAGAAAGAAAGAAAGATAGAAAAAAGAAAACAATGAAGTTCGCCGTATCAATTGGCTCTTGCTTTCACAAAAGATTCTCTATAGCATTTGTTGCTGTTTGATAGCATTTTACCACAGTAGGATTTCTTTGGTAATTGGAGTCAATCCTCTGAAACCCTGCCCCTGCTTTGTCAACTAAGTTTACTCTACATTTTTTTTGGTTCTCATTTCAACAATATTCACAGTATCTTTACCAGGAGTAGATTCTACCTCAAGAAAGCACTTTATTTGCTCATTCATTAGAAGCAATTCCTCATCCATTCAAGTTTTGTCATAGAATTGCAGCAATTGGACACACCTTCAATACCAATGTCTAATTCTAGTTCTCTTGCTATTTCTACCACATCTGCAGCGACTTCCTCCACTGAAGTCTTGAACCCTTCAGATAAGACTTGGAGTCAACTTCTTCCAAACTATTAGTATTGATATGTTGACCTCTTCTCATGAGTCATCAATGTTCTTAATGGCATCTAGAATGGTAGATCCTGTCAGAGGGTTTTCAATTTACTTATTCCACATCCATTAGAGGAATTACTATCTATAGCCTTACAAAATGTATTTCTTTCTTTTCTCTATTTTTTTTGTGTGTGTGTGGTTTTGTTTTTGAGTGGGAGTCTCACTCTGTCACCCAGTCTGGAGTGTAGCAGCATGATCACAATTCACCACAGTCTTGACCTTCTGGGCTCAGGCAATCCTTCTGCCTCAGCCTCCAGAGTAGCTGGAACTACAGGCACATGTCACCATGCCTGGATTTATTTTTATTTTTATTTTAACCTTTTGTAAAGCTGAGATTGAAATATGTTGCCTAGACTGGTCTTGAGCTGCTAGGCTCAAGCAATCCTCTCTCCTTGACCTCCCAAAGCGCAAAATGTTGGGATTACAGGCGTAAAGCCACCATGCCCAGTCTACAAGATGTATTTCTTAAATAATAAAACTTGGAAGTCAAAATTACTCCTTAATCCATGGGCTGCAGAATGCATGATGTGTTTGCAGGCATGAAAACAACATTCAGCTTCTCATGCAGCTCCATCCAAGCTCTTGGACAGCCAGATGCACTATCAGTGAGCAGTAATATTTTGAAAGAAATCGTTTTGGAGCAATAGATTCCAACAACAGCTTCAAAACTTCAGTAACCCGTGCTCCAAACACATATGCTGGATCCAGGCTTAGTTACTCCATTTCTAGAGCATAGGCAGAGTAGATTCTGCATAATTCTTAAGGGCCCTAGGATTTTTGGAACTGTTAATGAGAATTAGCCTCAACTAAAAGGCTTCAGCTGCATTAATCCCTAACAAGAGAATTGGCCTCTCTGTTGATGCTTTGAACCCAGACTTTGACTTCTCCTCTCTAGCTGTGAAAATCTAGATGGCATCTTCTTCCAATAGAAGGCTGTTTTATCTACATTGAACACCTGTTTCATGTAGCCGTCTCCATCAGTGATCTTAGCTAGATCTTCTGGATAACTTGCTACAGCTTCTTCATGAGTACTTGCTGCTTCACCTTGCACTGTTATGTTACATGACTGGCTTCTTTATTCAAACCTTATGATCCAATCTCTGCCAACTTATGACTTTTCTTCTTCAGCTTCCTCCCCTCTCTGAACATTCATGGAAGTAAAGAGAGTTAGGGCTTTGCTCTGAATTAGGCTTTGGCTTAAGGGAATGTTGTGGCTGGATTAATCTTCTATCCAGACTGCTAAGACTTTACCCATATCAGCAATAAATTTGTTTCATTTTCTTATCATCTGTGTGTTCACTGGAGTAGCACTTTCTATTTCTTTCAAAACTTTTCCTTTGCATTCCACAACTTGACTGTTGAGTGCAAGTGGCCTAGCTTTTGGCCTGTCTTGGTTTTGTCATGCCTTCTTCACTAAGTTGAATCATTTATAGCTTTTGATTTAAAGCGAAAGATGTGAAACTCTCAAACACTTAGAGACTATTGAAGGACTGTTAATGAACTCAGTTTCAATAGTGCTGTATCTTGGGGAACAGGGAGACCTATGGAGAGGGTGTGAGATGGAGGAATGACCAATCGGTAGAGGATTCAGAATACACTCATAGCATTTATTAAGTTCATTGTCTTATTCGGGCTCAGTTTGTGATAGCCCAAAACAACTACAGTAGTAACATCAAAGATTACCAATCAAAAATCAGCATAACAGACAAAGGAATGATTAAAAAATTTAAAATACTGTGATAATTACCAAAATATGACAGAGACACAAAGTGAACAAATGCTGTTGGAAAAATAGTGCCAATAGATGTGTTCAACGCAGGATTGTCACAAACCTTTGCTTTGTAAAAAACACAGTACCCATGGAACACAACAAAATAAAGCACAGTAAATCAATGTATATCTATGTTTTTATTTAGCCTTTGCTTCTAACCTAATTGTGTCTTTAGATCTGAAATGCATCTCTTATAGATATTATATAGTTGGATTATGTTTGTGTATTCTGTCAATCTATGTCTTTTGATTATAACATTTAATCTATTTACATTTACAGTAATTATTGATAAGGAAAGACTTCTGCCATTTTGCTGTTTGTTCCCTATAGGTCTTCTATAGGTCTTTCTGTCCTTATTTTTTTCTCTTACTGCTTTCTTTTGTGTTTAGCTGATATTTTGGAGTAACACATTTTGATTCTCTTCATATTTCCTTTTTTTGTATTCTATAGATGTTTTCTTTGCAGTTACTATGGGGATGACATATACTATCTTAAAGTTGTAACTGTAGAATTGAAATGATACAAACTCATCCTCAATCACACACAAAAACTTTATTCAGATCAAGTTCCTTCCCCACTTTATGTTACTGATGTTACAAATTACATCTTCAACCGGGAACAGTGGCTCATGCCTGTAATCTCAACACTTTGGAAGGTAGAAGCAAGAGGATTGCCTGAGTCCAGGCATTTGAGACAGCCTGGACAATTTGGCAAGACCCCATCTCTACAATGAATAAAAAAAATTAGCCGGGTGTGGTGGTGCACACCAGTAGTTCCTGCTACTTGGAAGGCTGAGGCAGAAGGATCACCTGAACCTAGCAGGTTGAGGCTGTGGTAGCCATGAGCATGCCACTGTACTGCAGCCTCAGCCACAGAATGAGACCCTGACTCAAAAAACAATTTTAAAAATTCCATCTTCATACAATGATATATAGTTATTTTTATGCCTTTTTCTTTTAAATTCTATAGGAAATAAAACTTGGATTTATAAAGCAAGATTACAATAATACTGGCTTATATGTTTTCATGAATTTACCTGTACTAGTATTGTTTATGTCTTTATATGGCTTTAAGCTACTATCTAGCATTCTTTCAACCTGAAGGACCCCATTTAGCATTTTCTAGGGCAGGTCTGGTGGTAATAACTTCCCTTAGCCTTTGTTTATCTGGAAATATATTAATTTCTTTCTCATTTTTGAAGGACAGTTTTGTTGAATATAGAGCTCTCATTGACAGTTTTTTTCTTCTTTCAGCACTGTGTATATATCATCTTACTGCCTTTTGACCTCCAAGGTTTCTGATGAGAAATCAGTAATAATCTTCATTATTTAAAAAAACAACAATAATCTTTATAATAATCTTCCTCATACATGACAATTTACTCCTCTCTGGCTTCTCTTGGGATATCTCTCATTGGATTTGGCTTTTAATAATTTGATTGCAAAGTCTTCACGTGAGTTTCTTTGGATTTATACTATTTGGAATTTGATGAGCTTCTTGAATTTGTAGATTCTTGTATTTCATCACATTTGGGGAGTTTTCAATCACTATCTCATCAAATAATCTTTCTCTCTCTCTCTCTCTCCTCCTCTGGGACCCAATAATGTGTATATTGGTCATCTTGATGGTGTCCCAGAAGTCCTTTAGGCTCTATTTACTTTTATCGTTTTTTCTTTTTGTTCCTCAGACTCAATAATTTAAATTTTCCTAGCTTCAAGGTTACTGGTTCTTTCTTCTGCTTGCTCATATATACTGTTGAACTCTAGTTAATTTTTCATTTTAATTATTGCACTTTCCAACTCCTGATTTTTTTTAGTCCCTTTTCACAATTTCTATACCTTTGTTGATATTCTCATTTTGTTCATACATCATATTTTTGTTTCCTTTCCTTTGTTCATGCTTTCCCTTATTATCTGAGGCTATTTATTTTTATTATTTATTTATTTAATTTATTGAGTCAGAGTCTTACTCTGTCACCCAGGCTGGAGTGCAGTGGCACACTCATGGCCACCTTAGTCTCAACCTGCTGGGCTGAGGTGATCCTTCTGCCTCAACCTTAAAGTAGCTGAAACCACAGGCAGGTGCCATCTTTCCCAGCTAATTTTTTTGACTTATTGTAGAGATGAGGTCTTACCATGTTGCTCAGACTGGTCTTGAACCCCTGAGCTCAGGCAATCATCTCGCCTCCACTTCCCAAAGTGCTGGGATTACAGGCATGAGCCACTGCACCCGGCTAAGATACTGATTTTAAAGTCTTTGCCTAGTAAGTTCAATGTGTGGACTTCCTCCAGGATAGTTAGTTTCTATTTGTTTTGTGATTTGCAGTGAGCCAGGTTTTCTTGCTTTTTTCATGCCTTGTGACTTTTGGTTGGAAGTTGAGCATTTAATCATTTTAATGTGGTAACTCTAGAAACCAGGTTCTACTCCTTCCTCAGGGTTTTATTTTTCATTTGTTGACAGTATAGTCATCAATTTGTTCTGAGAGTTTTTCAAACTTTCGTTGCAAAGACTGTTTCTTGTCATATGTGCTCACTGAAGTCTTTGTTCTTGATATTCAGCTAATGTTTTTTTTGTTTTTTGCTTTGTTTTGTTTTTGAGTCAGAGTCTCACTGTCACCCAGGTTAGAGTGCAGTAGCTCACTCACGGCCAGTGCAGCCTTGATCTGCTAGGTTTAGGCGATCCTTCCATCTCAGCCTTCCAAGCAGCTGGAACTACAGACACACACAACCATGCCCAGCTGGTTTTTTGACTTATTGTAGAAACGAGGTTTTGGTAGGGTGTGGTAGTTCACGCCTATAATACCAGCACTTTGGGAGGCCAGGGTGAGAGGATTGCCTGAGCCCAAAAGTTCAAGACCAGCCTTGGCAACTTGGTGAGACCTCATCTCTACAATAAATCAAAAAATTAGCCAGGTGTGGTAGTGCGTACCTGTAGTTCCAGCTATTTGGAAGGCTGAGGTGGAAGGATCACCTGAGCCCAGCAGATTGAGGCTGCAGTGGCTGTGAGTGTGCCACTTTACTTACTCCAGCCTGGGCGACAGAGTGAGACTCCAACTTAAAAAAAAAACAAACAAAAAAACAAAGTGATAAGAAAAGTAGAGCAGGGTGGAAGAATTGGGAATACCAGGGGTGGGATGGGAGGACATCAGATTTCAATAATACATATGAGGGCCAAGGTGGATCTCATTGAGAATGCAATTATTTGAGCAAAGACATGAAGGAGCCAAAGGAGGAACCATGTGGTTATCTGGAAGAAGAGTGTTCCAGATAGGGAGAAAAGCCAGTGTAAAGGATTCAAGGAGGGGCCTGCCTGATATGTCTAGGGGATAATAAGGAGGACACTGTGGCTAGATTGTAGTGATCAAGGAAGAGAATGGTAAGAGAAAAAAATCAAAGAAGCAAAGATGGGGCCAAGTCATTTAGCACTCTGTAGAAAACGGGAAGGATTTTTGACTTTTACCCTGGAATGTGGGTCATTGCAGGATTTTTAGAAGCGGGCTGACACAATCTGATTTACCATTTTAAAATAATCACTCTGGCAACTGGGTAGAGAAGAGACTGTAGGGGTAAGAAAGAAGAAAAAAAAAATAACAGTTAGGAGGCTATTTCAGTAATCCAGAGAAGAGAGAGTGGTGGTAGCAGCAGAGAGGAAAAGTGAGTGCATTCTGGACATTTGCTTTGTTTTGTTTTGAGTTGGAGTCTCACTCTGTCACCCAGGCTGGAGTGCAATGGCACACTCTTGGCCACCACAGCCTCGACCTGCTAGACTCAGGCAATCCTTCTACCTCAGCCTTCCAAGTGACTGGAATTATAGGCGCACGTTACCACACCTGGCTAATTTTTTGATTTATTGTAGAGACAAGATCTCACCAAGTTGTGCAGGCTGGTCTTGAAGCCCTGGGCTCAGGCAATCCTCTTGCTTCAGTCTCCCAAAATTCTGGGATTACAGACAAGCTACCATGCCCAGACATTTCTGCATATGTTTTGAGAATGGAATCAGAAAGATCTGCTGATGGGTTGGATGTGGAGTATGAGATGAGGAGACCATCATGGATGACGCCAAAGCTTTTGGTTTGAGCCGCTGGATGGATGAAGTCACATCTACTGAGAGAGGAAAGGCTGTGGACATAGGACCTGGTGGTTGGGAGGGGGGTGTAAAGGATCAATGGCTGTGTTTGTGCATGTGAAGTGTGAGGTGAGAACAAGGCATGCAAGTGGAGATGCTGAGTGCATATTTGGATTTAAGATTGAGGTCAGCTTTGATATGAAAATTTGGGAGTTGTTATATAACGAATTTGAAACCATGTGTTTGGATGACATCACTAAAGAAGTCAGTCCACATGAAGGAAACCAAGGACAGGTCCTAGAACACTCCAGCATAAAACTATTCAGGAGAAGAAGAGGAACCAGCAGATGAGACTGAGAGAGAGAATGGCCCATGAAGTGGAAAGATCCAAGAGGCTGAGTGTCCCAAGAGCCAGCGAAGGAGAAGAAATCAACAGGGTCAAATGTGAACAGATCAAGGAAGAAGAGAGCTAAGACTGAATTTCTCCATGTGCATGGGAGGGTATTGGCAACTGTAAAAAGAGCTGTTTCAGGGGTTTTCCCTGTGGGGGTAAAAGTCAGACTGGAGTGGATTTCAGAGAGAATGAAAAAAGAAAATGTAATACACACAACCCTTCAGAGGGTTTTGCCTGCAAAGTCAAGACAGGGTAGCCGGGCATGGTGGCTCACGCCGATAATCCCAGCACTTTGGGAGGCAGAGATGAGAGAATTTTCTGAGCCCAGGGGTTTGAGACCAGTCTGGGCAACTTGGTGAGGCCTCGTCTCTACAATAAATCAAAAAAATTAGCTGGGTGTGGTGGCACACACTTGTGGTTCCAGCTACTTGGAAGGCTGAGGCAGAAGGGTGGCCTGAGCCGAGGAGGTTGAGGCTGTGGCGGCCATGAGCATGCCACTGCACTCTAACCTGAATGACAGAGTGAGACTCCAACTCAAAAGAAAAAGAAAAGAAAAGAAAGGGAAATGTTAGTACTATGAGAAAGAAAGGAGAGAGTCGCTGGAGTGACTTCCTTGAGTGAGCAATACAGAATGGGATCTAATGCCCATGGAGGGGCGGGGCTGGCTTTGTCAAGAGCACAGAGAGTGACTACAGCATCTGTGGTGACGGAACTTGTGGACCAGATGGTGAAGGTGGGTGGGTGTGGCAGCTGGAGAGTGGAGGAGCTTCTCTCAAAGATTCAAAGACTCCTGGAGCAGGAAGGGAGGTAGGAAGGGAGGTCGCCAGTTGGGGGTAGTGATGGAGGAGATAGTACTGGCTGTGTGAGGAGGAAGAAGGTGAGAGAGAAATGGCCATCTAGGAGAATGGGAAGAGCATGAAGAAGGGAAGAATCACATGACTCCTGGGTAGCATCAGGGACCCAAGTGAAGCTCTTGGCAGGCACTTAAAGTGTTTTTCTCCAGCTCTTTCAGTTACAGGTACAGAGACCCAGAACAGGTGGAGAGGTGTAAGGGAGTGGAGGGTGGGATTATAACTACTTGTCATGGAAATTACTCGTCACTGAAATTTTGTAAGCTGGGTGAGAATGGGACAAAGGGCAGATAGGTGGTGAAAAAGTGACAAGATCAATGAACTGGAGGCCCTGGGGGTCAGATGATTGTTGGAAACATGAGGTATGGTAGTCAGAAGTTGGATGTATGAAAACGAAAATGGTGGCCATCACACTTAGCAATCTGTCACGGAATCAAAGAACTGAATACCACACATTCTCACTCATAAGTGGGACCTGAACATTAATCACAATAGAATAAGGGAGAAATCAGCAGTCATGGGACACTGCCACGGGAGGGAGGGGACACGTAACAACACAAAGGTCCTAAACTAGGAGAAATGAGGACCAGTTGGAGGCCTAAACTTCACCTGCACATAGACTACTTTATGTACCTAATCCTGACTTGTTCCCCATATCTTTATAATAAATAAAGTAAAAAAAAGTAAAAGGAAGCAAAGATGATAAAGTGGAAGCCGTTATTGGTAATGACTAGGTCTAGACAGGGCCTCTCAAACCAGCTGTGGGGATGGGCCAGGTTTTATTCTTCTCCTCGCCATCGACCTGACACAAAGCAAACACACACACACATACACTACTAGAACAAATGGATTTTTTTTAAGTCAAAATCTCACTCTGTCACCCAGGCTGGAGTGCAGTGACACGCTCACAGCCACTGCAGCTTCGACCTGCTGGGCTGGGGCGATCCTTCTGCCTCAGCCCTCCAAGTAGCTGGAACCACAGGCATACACCAACACACCCAGCTAATTTCTTTATTTATTGTAGAGATGAGGTCTCGCCAAGTTGCCTATGCTGGTCTCCAGCCCCTGGGTTTAAGCAATCCTATTACCCTGGCCTCCCAAAGTGCTGGGATTACAGATGTAAGCCTCCGCACCCAGCTGGAAATTTTTTTAAAAAAGATAAAATACAGTGATCAAAAAACACTAAGCTCATGCTTAGATGTCACAGCAATGACAAACTGCTACAAGAGCTTCTATATGCTTGCTTTAGAATTTCTGTGCTTATCTCACTGCGAACCACTAATAAGATTTCGCCCACGGACTTTGCCCGATGGTCCACACTAAATGGCACTGCTGGTGTGGGGCGTGACCGTAGGAATGAGTGGCTGAGCCGGATAAAGTCCAAATTTGTAAGAAGAGGCCAGGGAAATGGAGGCCAGAGGTTGGAAAGATCACCTACATATTAAAATATCTAAACCTTTTTCCTACAGCTGAGATTTACCTCTGGCTGTTCTAATCCCATATTTTAGATTAAGCCTTTAGAATAGTCCTAGTTTTCTTGAAAGTGAGTTTCCATTTCTGTCTTGGTCTCCTTGCTGATTTTGAATATTTCACATTAGAGAAGAAATCACTACAAAACTGCAAGTTCCCATTTTCATGTGTGAATGATTTTTTCAAATTGTTTTTTATTCTTGTTCCATTGATGCAACATTTTCTCTTATCTCTGAGGTTAAAAATGGGAGTTTTGCTGCTTTCTTCTCCTACTCACATCGATTCCTTTATTCATAAGTTACTTTATCTGTTGAATTAGGTTTGCTCTGTTTTGGGGGTTGGGAATACTCTTTTAAATGTCCCAGGGTCCTTGGCTGTCTGTTCATTAAAATGTTGTTACAGGGCTTCTGGTTTTTTATTCTGTATGTAAAAATCTTGGAGGTTGCCATTCCTATCCCATTATTGTCTGTCCATATTGCCACAACCCTTAAATAAAGGCATAACTTTCCAGCAGGCCTGCACATACCTACATTCCTGAGTATTAGCAAAAAAAAGTTATTCCCTTGTCTCCTATACATTCCCAGTAAGTGACTTCAAAAAACCCTTAACGCCCTGCAGAATGTGCTCACTCAACTGAGAGAAATGAATTCCAACTCACTCCTTATTATCAGTGGTCATAGATTTGAAAATATAGCACCCATGTAATCATAAACCTTGTAATTTATATAACTTTTTGTGTGTTACAACATATTGAATCAACAATATGTTGTAGTGAATAATATTTTACTTGGCAATAGACTCTGTTGATTCCCTTACTCTATGGCAAGTTTAATAAACTCTTCAGTTTGGGGTTATTGATAACACTGTGAGCTACCATTTGGTAGCCGGCGCCAGAAAATGTGGACCATAAATGTTAACATTGACAAAATGTAGTTGTAACTTAAGTCCTATACAATGCTCTGTCAGTCACACAGTCAATGTATAGGTACCAGCAAACCTAAACTTATAAAAATGAACTGTAGAACCTAAAGGACGAGCAGACCAGTTCTAAAAATACCAGGAGCCAGGTTCTGTCTCCCTGAATTCTGAATTCAGAAATAAAATCATTTCTACCAGTTCCCTGCCTCTTGATTTATTGGCATTGAGAGACAGCATCCGAGTGTTTATTCAGACCATAACAAGAACACATAAAATAGCTGAAAAATCAACAACTGCTTAGATATGTAAAAGAAACAAGGTCACAAGGTAAAATGCTGCCCCCACTAGACAGACAAGTGGATGCAGAGAATTACAATATAATGGAGCAGGAAACCTCCACTGGAACCAGGGAAGGAAAACATGGACTGTAACTGACTAATTGCCCAGAAGTGTGGAAAAGTCTGAGAGTTAAACTACAGAGTCATAGATGTCCCACACTTCTGTTATGCCTCTAGGAGCTCAACTAGGTTTTTACAATAAATATGTACCAGAGCATGTTAGTAAAGAATGTCTGAGAAAAATCTCCTCATCATGGAGAGGATAAAAGGAACCATTTTGAAATATATCAGAGCACTCTGTTCTTTTTAACAAGATTTGGTCTGATTACAGCCTGACTTGATTCTTATGACTGCTGATTAGAAAAACCCAAACTGATACAGCCATTATAGTAGAGAAAGAACAAAGCAGCTGAGCAAAGAGAATGGGATAATTACTTATATCCACCACCCTGAAAATTCAAAGGATAGGGTTTTTATTTTTGTTGTTGGTGATGGTGGTGGTGTTTTTTTGAGTTGGAGTCTCACTCTGTTGCCTAGATTGGAGTACTGTGGCACGCTCACAGCCACCACAGCCTCGACCTGCTGGGCTTAGACAATCCTTCTGCCTCAGCCTTCCAAGTAGCTGGAACTACAGGTACACAGCATCATGCCTGGCTAGTTTTTTTATTTATTGTAGAGATGAAGTCTTGCCAAGTTGCCCAGGCTGGTCTTGAACCCATGGGCTCAGGCAATTCTCTTACCTCCCCTCCCAAAGTGCTAGGATTATAGTCATGAGCCACCACGCAGGGTCTAGAAGATAGGGTTTTTAAAGAGAACTTGGTGGACAGAGGAATGGGGGGTGCTTCTGATTGGTTGATGATGTCACAGGGAGGTGTTGAGACTGTCTTCCTGTCACAGAGCCAGTTTCTGAGAGGAGGTGTCATGGATGGGTGAAGGAGTTCCTGTTGTTTTGGACCTGGGTGGGGCCTTGTGTCTGTCAGAGTCTGAAAAATATCTCAAATACCATTGTTAGGTTTTACAATAGATGCTGTCTATCAAGTAGTCCATCAGGTACTACCCCCTGGGCAGAGAGCCATTATAGAGGTCTTAGACCCATTGTTTAAAGGAAGAATAAGTTGATCAGCCCCTTCCCCAGTGGTCAGGATATGAAGCAATCTTATATAGGTGGTTTCAATTCCAGGAGAAACTATTCAACCAGAGATAGCCTGCTGCTGTTTTATTAGAGCCTAACTGGCCTGGGAAAGAAGAATACCCAGCTCTGGCCAGCTGTAACCTATCTCAAGGGAAAAGGGAAATACCGAAGTCCAGCCCATTCTAGTCATCCTGTCCCACATAAAGGGGGAGGGGAAAAAAAATGAAGAAACGCTTGTTAAGTTCACAGTCCAGAGGCACAGGCTACCTAAAAGACTGAGACATAATCATAGGTCTACAGAATGCTTCTCCTCCCTCCATACCTTAACACCATGTTGTTAGAGGCCTATTTACAGCAGTCCCTTTTGATGAATGCATCATGCTCAACTCCCAAGAAAAAAAATTACAAGGTATAATAAAATGCAAAAACACAGGTGGAAGACAGAGCAAGCAGCAGAACCAGATATGCCAGGAATGTGGGAATTACTAGACAAAAAAATTAAAATTAATTGTGATCAAAACACAAAGATCCATAATGTATAAAGTAGATAGCATGTAAGAACAGATAGAAAATGTAAGCAAAGAGATGGAAATGCTAAAAAGGAACCAAAAAGAAATGCTAAAGATCAAAAGCACTGTAACAGAAATGAAGGGTGTCTTTCTCTTCTTTCTTCTTTCCTTCTTTCCTTCCTTCCTTCCTTCCTTCCTTCCTTCCTTCCTTCCTTCCTTCCTTCCTTTCTTTCTTTTTTTGAGTTAGGGTCTCTGTAGTGCCAGACTGTAGTGCCAGACTGTAGTGCCATGGCACAAACCCGGCTCAAGCTTTGACCTCTGGGCTCAAGCAATCCTCCCACCTCAGCCTCCTGAGTAGCTGGGACTACAGGTGTGTGCCACCACACCTGGTTAATTTTTTAATTTTTTTGTAGAGATAATGTCTCAATATGTTGTCTAGGCTGGTCTCGAACTACCTCAAGTGATCCTCCTTTCTTGGCCTCACAGAGTGCTGGAATTATAGGCATGAGCCACCATGCTTGGCCTAAGACTGTCTTTGATGGACATGGCTAAAGAAAGAATCTCTGAGATTGAGAATATATCAGTAGAAACCTCCAAAAGTGTAAAGCAAAGAGAACGAAGAGTGAAAATAGCAGAACAGAATATCCAAGAACTGTGGGACTACTACAAAAGATATAATACATGCACAATGGAAGTGTCAGGAGGAGAAAGATGAGAAAAAGGACCAGAAGAAATATTTCAGACAATAATAACTGAGAAGTTTCCCAAATTTATGTCTGACACTAAACCATAAATCCAGGAAGCTCAGAGAACACCAAGCAGGATAAATGCCAAACAAATGAAATCCAAAAACACCATTAAAAAAACTATAGTTTGGCATATTGTTTTCAAACTAGAGAAAATAATTTTTTTTTAATCCTGAAAGAAGTCAGAGGGCAAAAAAATCACCTATCTATGATGGAACAAAGATAAGAATTACATCCAACTTCTCCTTAGAAACCATATAAGCAAGAGAATAGAGTGAAATATTTAAAGTTTTGAGAGAAAAAAACCAAAACTTAGAATTCTGTACCCTGCAAAATTATCCTTTAAAAGTGAAAAAGAAGGCCAAGCACAGTGGCTCATACCTGTAACCCCAGCACTTTGGGAGGCCAGGGCAGAAGGGTTCCTTGAGTCCAGGTGTTCTAGACCAGCTTAAGCAATATACCAAGACTTCATCTCTTCAAAACAATCAAAAAATTACCCGAGTATAGTGGTGCACACCTGTAGTCCCAGCTTTTCGGGAGGCTGAGATGGAAGGATCACCTGAGCCCAGGAGATTGAGGCTGCATTAAGCTATGATCATGCTACTGCGTGATTAATATATTTTTTGATATACCAGCAATGAACAAGTGGAATCTGAAATTAAAAAACACAATGCCATTTACATTAGCAGCCCCCCAAGCAAAATAGTTAAGTACAGATCTAACAAGGCATGCACAAAACCTATAGGAGGAAAACTATACAGCTCTAATGAAAGAAATCAAATAACTAAATAAACGGAGAGATATACAGTGTTCCTGGTTAGAAATAATCAATATTATCAGTATGTCAGCCCTTCCCAAGCTGTCCAGTAGATTCCATGTAATTCCAATCAAAATATCAGCAAGCTATTTTGTGAATATTGACAAACTGATTCCAAAGTTTACATGGGCCAGGCATGGTGTCTCACACCTGTAATCCCAGCTTTTGGGAGGCAGAGGTGAGAGGATTGTCTGAGTGCAGGGGTTCAAGACCAGCTTGGGCAAGTTGGCAAGACCTCATCTCTACAATACATCAAAAAATTAGCTGGGAGTGGTGGTACACGCCTGTAGTTCCAGCTACTTGGAAGGTTGAGGTAGACGAATCACCTGAGCCCAGCAAGTCAAGGTTGTGGTGGGTGTGATCATGCCACTGCACTCCAGTCTGGGCAACAGAGTGAGACTCTGACTCAAAAAATAAAATAAAATAAAATAAAAATAAAATTTACCTGGAGAGGCAAAATATGCCGAATAGCCAGCTTGATGTTGAAGGAGAAAGCAAAGTTGGAGACTTGGCACATCTGACTTCTAGACTTACTATTCATTTGCAATAATCAAGACGGTGTGGCACTGGTGATTGAATAAACAATTCAATCAATGGAATCAAATACGCCCAGTTATAGACCCACATAAACATAGTCAACTGATCTTTGAGAAAGAAGCAAAGATAGCCTTTACAGCACATGGGGCTGGAAAAACTGGATATCCACATGCAAAAAAGTAAATCTAGACACAGACCTCATCTCTTCACAAAAATTAAGTCAACATGCATCACAGACTTGCTGGTGGCACCGACTGGCCTGTTTTCCCAGCTTCTCAGGAGGCTGAAGTGAAGTCTTTTTTGTTTATTTGTTTTGGGTTTTGTTTTCTTTGAGTCAGTCTCACTCTGTCACCCATGCTGGAGCATAGAAGCATGCTCACAACCACCACATCCTCAACTTGCTGAGCTCAGGCGATCCTCCCGCCTCAGGATTCCAAGGAGTTGGAACCACAGGCACACATCACCACTCCCTGCTAATTTTTTAATTTATTGTAGAGATGAGGTCTTGCCAAGTTGCTCAGACTGATCTTGAATCCCTGGGCACAGGCAATCCTCTCGCCTCTGCCTCCCAAAGTGCTGGGATGACAGGTGTGAGTCACCACACTCGGCCAGGAGGACCTCTTGAGCCCAGAAGTTTGAAGCCAGCCTAGACAACGTAGTGGGACACCCTTTCTTAAAAAACAAACAAACAAACAAAAACCCCACAGACTCTAAATATAAAATGCAAAGCTATAAGACTCCTAGATGATAATATAGGAGAAAACCTAGATGACCTTGAGCTTGGTGGTGACTTTAGATACAATTCTAAAGGCACCGTCCATAAAAGAGAGAATTGATAAGGTGAACTTATCAATTAAAAACTGCTCTGCAAATGGACTATCAAGAGAATAAGAAGACAAGTCACTGACTGGGAGAAGATATTTACAAAAGACACATCTGATAAAGGACTGGCATCTGAAATAAACAAAGAACTCTTAAAATTCAACAGTAAAAAAACAAACAACCTGATTAAAAAATGGGCAAAAGACCTTACAGATACCTCACCGATGAGAACACAGAGATGGCAAGTCAGCATATGGAAAGATGCTCTACATCATATGTCATCAGGGAAATGCAAATTAAAACAACAATGTACCACTGCATACATATAAGATGTCCAAAATCCAGAACATGAACAACATCAATTGCTGACAAGGATGTAGAGAGTCAGAAACTCTCATCCATTGCCAACGGGAATGCAAAAGGGTGCGGCCACTTTGGAAGACAGTTTTGCAGTATCTTATACAACTGAACATACTCTTACCATTCATTGTAACAAGCACGCTCTTTGGTATTCACCCAAAGGAGACAAATACTTACATCCACACAAATACCTGCATGTGGATGTTTATAGCAAGTTCATTCATAATTGCCAAAACCTGGAAGCAACAAAGATGTCCTTCAGTAAGTGAATGGATAAATAAACTGTGGAACATCCAGACAATATTATCGGTGCAAAAAAGAAATAAGCAATCAAGCCAGGAAAAAATAGGGAGGGAACTTAAATGTATTTGACTAAGTAAATAAGGCAGTCTGAAAAGGCTACTTACTTCATGATTCCGACTATATGACATTTTAGAAAAGTCAAAACTGTGAAGACAGTGTGACGATCAGTGGTTGCCTGGGGCTAGAGGAAGGGAGGTATGAACTGGAAGAGCAGAGAGGATTTTAGGGCAGTGAAAATACTCTGTAGATTCTACTGTGGTGGACACATGTCATCATACATTTGTCCAAACCCATAGAAGGTACAACACCAAGAGTGAACCCTCAAGTAGACCATGGCCTGTGGGGGGTAATGAAGTGTCAGTATAGGCTTATCATCTATAACAAATTGACCACTCTGGTGGGGGATGTTGATGAAAGAGAAGGTTGTACATGTATGTGGACAGGAAGTATGTAGAATATCTGGTGCCTTCCTCTTGATTTTGTTGTGAACCTAAAACTGCTCTTTAAGTCAAAAACAAGGCTGGGTGTGGTGGCTCCTACCACTTTCGGAGGCTGAGGCAAGAGGATTGTCTGAGCCCATGGATTCGAGACCAACCTGGGCAACATGGGGAGACCTCATCTCGACAGTGAATTTAAAAAGTAGCCAGGTGTGGGGTCACATGCCTGTAGTTCCAGCTACTCAGAAGGCTGAGGCAGAAAGATTGCCTGAGCCCAGGCAGGTCGAGGCTGCGGTGGCTCTGAGCATGCTACTGCACTCCAGCCTGGGTGACAGAGTGAGACTTCGACTCAAAAAATATAAAAATAAAAATAAAGTAAAAGAAATCAAAAACAAAAAAGTGAGGTTGGTGGTCTTCATGTGCCGTTCTGCGAGTGATGGTATTCCCTTTAGTGGAATTGGATAGGGACTGATTGTTTATATTTATAAGTCTTTTAGGTTGAAAATTTCTCCATAAATTTCTTGCCTGCCAGAGGAAATTAGGTCTGGTAGTCAACAACCCACAGCCCAGCATGAAAAGGACAGTGAAGATCTTCTCACTCAGTAGGCTGACTTTTGCTCAATTCTTCCATTTCCAGTAAAGGCTTCATCTGTGCCTGGTGTCTCTGAGTGGAGTGTTTTCTGGTTCAGATTCTCCACGGCTGGGGCTGGGCAAAAGGGGTTGACGGGTAGTATGAGGCAGGTGAGAGGCCCTTGGGTGCTAATGTGCCTTCCTCCTTGACGATTCACGACATTCAGGCGTCTGTGCTTCTTTGGACTCTTGAGTCTGAACAGAACTTTGTAACTGCCTTGACCAATGAAATGCAGAGAAAATGATGCTCTGTGCCTTCCGAGGTAGGTCACAGAAGGCAATATGACTTCATCCTGGCCTCTTCTCTCTTGGCATGCTTACCCATGGAATCCTTCTGTGAGGAAGCCCAGGTCACATGGAGAGGACACATGGAGAGGTTCTGGCTAATAGCCCCAACTAAAGTACCAGCCATCAGTCAACATGCTATGTGATGTGGGTGAGTAAACCTTTAGATAATTTCAGCCCTATCAGGTGAGTTACAGACACTGAGAAGCTGAGATGAGCCATCCTCACAGTGTCCTGTGTGAATGAATTCCTGTCCCACAGGAGCTATGACAAATAACAAATGATTATATTTATTTTAACCTGGTAATTTTGGTGTTTTGTTACCTAGCAAAAGATAATATGCCCCTGTCATAGGCTGTCTATTGTATCTGTAATTTGTGAGTTTTTCAGTGTTCTGATGCAAAAAAAAAATCAACTTTCTGCTTTTTTATCCCTCTGACAACTCACCCAGCCAGAGTTACAGTATTTGGTTTGACTATTCTCTGACCTATGAAGTCATTGCCACACATCCCTCTACTGTCCATCTTCAAAACCACGTTGGCATCTCTTATCTGCAGCCTATTGTTTCTTCTGATATCTGTATCCTAATAGTATTGGCTTGTTTTTGTAATCCTATGTGATTATTTTTGTGGACTCAGGGATGAGTGGAATGAATGCATGCGTTCATATCCACATCACATTTTTTCTTTTTTTGAGTTGGAGTCTTACTCGGTTGCCCTGGTTGGAGTGCCATGGCACACTCACAGCCACCGCAGCCTCGACCTGCTGAACTCAGGTGATCCTTCCATCTCGACCTTCCAAGTACAGGTGTGTGCCACCATGTCCAGCTAATTTTTTGATTTATTGTAGAGCTAAGATCTAAGTTGGTGGTCTCAGGCTGGTCTCAAACTTGTGGGCTCAGGCAATCCTCTCACCTTGTCCTCTCAAAGTGCTGGGATTATAGGCGTGAACCACCGTACCCAGCCCACATCACATGTTATATTTGACCTCTCTCCAGTCTAATCAGGTTCAAACCCAAGGTGATTTAATCCTTTTCTGAATCTTTATAACATGCTATGATTTAATTCTGTGGCAAGAACTAGAATTGACCTCCAACCAGTTTATATATACACAAGGGGGGGGACCCAAAAAAGTGTGTATTTATTCTTACATGTTTAAACATTATTTATCTTCAAAGTACTCTCCATTTAAAGAAATACACCTACTGAGACGCTTTTTCCACTGCTCAAACAGTTTTTGAACTCATCAATTTTGATGCCTTTTATTGTTTCTGCTGTTTTTGTTTCACATCTTTCACACTGGCAAAACGTTTCCCTTTGAGGGCTTTTTTCATCTGGGGAAACAAAAAAGTCACTAGGGGTGAGATCAGGTGAATGGGGGGGGTGTGGGGGAAGGGGTCATGCCTTTGGTTAAAAACTGTTGAACACTCAGTACTGTGTGGGCAGGTGCACTCATAAGTTACCCATCATGAAATGGGCAAACACCTTGAAAGAACCTGCCCCCCCAAATTCACTGAAACCAAACTCAGCCTCTCACAACAACACTAACTGATACACTGATGCCGATGGATTCTTAGAACACTTACCTAGTGGAGGAAGCCTATACTATAAGAGGCCCGCCCTCCAAAAAATAATTTCTTTTTTTTTTTTAGGGGTATATCCCCTCTCATATACATGATGCACCTGTGGTTTTCAAATACTTGAAGGAAGAGTTGAATGACCAAGGATAGAAAATCTTCCTACACACTCATAGCTCTCTTTTGTCTAGAGCAATGCTGTCTGAGACAGACGGGAGCCACAGATGTCATTTTACATTTCTAGAAGCCATATTAAGAAAGAAAGAAAAAAGTAAAACTCATGTCCATATATTTTCTTGTCCAGTATATCCTAAATAGTAACCTTCCAGCAGATGATCAATAAAAACTTCATTAATGAGATATTTTTTGCACTGTCTTCAAAATTTGATGTGTGATTTACATTTATAGCACATCTCAATTCAGATTAGCCACATTTCAAGTGCTTCGTAGCTACATGTGGCTAGGGACTACCATATTGGAAACTCAAATAAGGAAAAGGGCTGGGTACAGTAACTTATGCTGTAAGCCCAGCATTTTGGGAGGTGGAGGTGAGAGGATTGCCTGAGCCCATGGGTTCGAGACCAGCCTGGGCAATTTGGCAAGACTTCATCTCTACAATAAATCAAAAACTAGCTGGGCATGGTGGCATGTTCCTGTGGTTTCAGCTACTTGGAAGGCTGAGGCAGAAGACCTGAGCCCAGTAGGTTGAGGCTGTGATGGCCATGAGCATGCCACTGCACTCAGGCCTGGTGACAGAGACCCTGACTCAAAAAATTAAAAAAATTAATTTGTACATGGTCAGGTGTGATTTAAATATTCTTGATTATTATTTGACAAAAGCTGTGCCTTTTGCTTCATCTTTTTTTTGTTGTTTTGTTTTTTTGGTCAGTCTCACTCCTTCCACCTCAGACTTCCAAGTAGCTGGGACTACAGACACGCGCCACTCTGCCTGGCTAATTTTTTTGATTTATTGTAGAGACGAGGTCTCGCCAAGTTGTCTAGGCTGGTCCCTTCACCTCCGCCTCCCAAAGTGCTGGGATTATAGGCATGCCTGGCCTACAGTGCTTCGTGATAGTGCTTCCCACATAGTCAGTAAAAGTGAGCTAAATTGAAAGAGATAATGAATAGAATTTGTGGAATCAATGGGTTAATATCGGGAAGGTGTATGTAATACCTATACTTGTCCAATAGTAATCAAGTTTATAACTACTGTGTTTTTTAAATCATATTTTTTAAAAAATGCAGTTGTCTCTGTTTCTGTAATGTTTTATACATTTTAAGGATAGGCTGATAGTATCTAGGGTGCTTGGAAAAATATAAGTATAAAATCACATCAGAACTTTATTCAAATTTAACAAAAACCAATAAACTCCTCAAGTAAGTGAGTCCAGTTTAGTATTTTTTCTTACAAGGAACAGACTTACATTTTTAATTTGGAAACTCTGTGATGAGCTAGGCATAAGATAAAACAGGCAAAAATCAGATTAACATGGGGACAAAAAGGAAGAATAGTGTTCTCCCAGAAATTTCTGTTAGATGTTAAATGGCCCATGAAAAGTCCCTGCTAATCCAATCATTCTGGTATGTATTCGGATCCAAGCTTTTTTTTACAGCTCCAAAGAAAGTTTGTCCTTTAGAAGTGGCATGTACAAAGTAAACCTAATTTTCTCTCAATCCCACAGTGATGTCATAGGTACATTTTGGAGGGTTTTTTTTTTTTTTTTTTTTTTTAGTTGGAGTCTCACTCTGTTGCCCAGGCTGGAGTGCAGTGGCATGATCACAGCTCACTGCAGTCTCAATCTCCTAGGCGTAGGCGATCCTTCCACCTCAGCCTCCTCAGTATCTGAGACTACAGGCACACACCACCATACCCAGCTAATTTTTTTGATGAGCTCTCTCGGCTGCCCAGGCTGGTGTCAAACTCCTGGGCTCAAGCACTCCAGCCTGGGTGACAGTTATGACAGCCTAAACTGGGAGCCTCCCAAAAGCCAGTTTTCAAGAGATGAGCTTTCTCTGCTACCCAGGGTGGTGTCAAACTCCTGGGCTCAAGCACTCCAGCCTGGGCGACAGAGTGAGACCTTGACTCAAAAAAATTATTTTTATTTATTTTATTGACATTTGGTGTACAATTCTATGAATTTTAACACATTTATAGATTTATGTAACCACTGTAATAATCAGAATTTTTGTTCTCCTGTGTCCTGGGAGCCTAGCACAGTGCCCTGTCTGTGTTTGTTGAGCCAAGATAAGGACTCTGCAGTCAAAGAACTAAAAATCAACAGTAAATTTTAGCACTTTGTACAACACCTCCTAAACATGTATCCATCAGATTAAAGTAATTTACATTTTTAAGCATTTTGAAACACGGGGGTATTATTTATACAAATAGAAGTACACATCGGAAACGAACAGCTTAATGAAGCTGAACAAAGGAGTCCCTTCATGAAACCACCACCATATTACAATGGAGCATATGAGATCTGACAGTCAGGTTCATGAACCATCCTAGAAAAAGTGCTCCATCCTTCATTGCTGAATATCACTAAGGTGACCTTCGAAGTACTCCCCTTGAGAAGCTATGCACTCTTGAAAACAGGCTTTTGGGAGGCTCCCAGTTTAGGCTGTCATAAATACGATTGCTATGAACACTCTTATATGAACACTCATATGTATATATTTTCATATTTTTTAAAAAATTATTTTTGGCTGAGTGTGGTGGCTCAAGCCTATAATTCCAGCACTTTGGACTGAGGCAGGAGGATCACTTAAGCCCAGGAGTTTGAGACTAGGCTAACAAAACCTCATCTCTACTACAAAAAAAAAAAAATCAAAAAATTAGTCTGGCCTGGTGGTGTGTGCCTATAACCCCAGCTACTTGGGAGGCTGAGGTGGAAGGATTTTCTGAGCCCAGGAGGTAGAGGCTGCAGTGAGCAATGATGGTGCCACTGCACTCCAGCCTGGATGACAGAGTGAGACCTTGACTCAAAAAAAATTATTTTTATTTATTTTATTGACATTTGGTGTACAATTCTATGAATTTTAACACATTTATGGATTTATATAACCACTGTAATGATCAAGTTACAGTTCCAGCTGGGTGCAGTGACTCACACCTGTAATACCAATATTGTGTAAGGCAGAGGTGAGAGGACTGTCTGAGCTCAAGTGTTTGAGACCAGCCTGGGCAACTTAGTGAGACCCTGTCTCCACAATAAATAAAAGCATTAGCCGGGTGTGGTGGCATGCACCTATAGTTTTAGCTACTTGAAGACTGAGATGGATGGATTGTCTGGACCCAGCAGATCAAGGCTGCAGTGGCCATGAGTGTGCCACTGCACTCCAGCCTGGGCAACAGAGTGACACTCTGACTAAAAAAGAAGATGCAGTTTCATCACCCCAGAAAATCTCTCCTGCTATCCATTTAGAGTTTGCACCCTTCCTTCACCCCACTCCCTGACAATCACTGACCTATTCATCATTATGTAGTTTTTGTCATTTTGAGAATGTCATATAGACAGAATCATAGTATGTAACCATTAGAGATTGGCCTCTTTCACTTAGATAATTCCTTTGATATTCGTCAATAGCACAGTTATGTGCCACCATAACAATGTATCAGTCAACAATGGGCCATATATAGGGTAGTGGTCCCTTAAGATTCTAATTCCATAATTTTACCGTGCCATTTCTATGTTTAGATATGTTGGGTTCACTCTTTGTTGGGTTACAGTTGCCTACAGTATTGAGCACAGTAACATGCCATACATGCCTGTAGCCTAGGAGCAACAGGCTGTACCATGTAGCCTACATGTTGTATAAATCACTCTAGGATGTTCACACAACAAGACAACATCACCTAAGGATGCATTTCCCAGGATATATCCCTGTTGCTAAGCATGCGTGGCTGTACATTCCTTTTCTTTGCTGACAAGATTACAAGTGTTTTGACAGGCATTGGTTATAGTCACAGGAGTGGAACTGCCTGATTATGGTGTCTTCCTATGCTTCACTTTAGCAGGTACAGCCAAATAGCTTACTGAAGTGGAAGTGAAGTCGGGGTAAGAGGTCCAATTGCTGTCTTCACCATCATTTAGGAAACATTCGGGTCAGTGTGTCACATTTGAGCCATTCTTGTAAGTGTGGATGTCATTGAGATGTTAAGGTTTGCCACAAGTCATGGAAAGAATAGGCATCTTCTGTAGCAGATGCTGTCGGGGCTGGGCCCAGACCAACCCCCACCCCCAGCATCCCTTTCAACACTGGCCCAGATCAACGCCCCCCACAGCATCCCTTTCAACACCCACAGCAACACTTTCATCACCCCCAGCATCCCTTTCACTTCCACCAGCCACTGCAGATGCTGTTGCTAAGGCTTATACCTGCAGTTTTCTCTAGCGCTTGTCCTTGGGCAACTCAAGTTGCCACATGGTTCTCATTCCCCCCCCCAACACACACACACACACACACACACACACACACACACACACACACACTGCGGTGGTTGTCGCCAAAGGCTGACTGTCATGGGGTACAAAAGTCCAGTACTCTCTCCTTAAGGCAGACAGAGTCACAACGTTGCAACTTATGCTTCAGGGCTCCTGCAGGATGAGGCTGAGACAAAGTCACCTGCAGCTACACCTGTGTGGGGCTTTTCCTCCTGGCCCAGCCTGTTCCTCCCACTCCTCACAAGGCTTCCCGGTGCGCACGCACCCAATCCAGCATTTGCACAAGCATACTTGTCTCCGGCTCTGTTGCTAGGGAACCTGACCCAGGACACCTCTGCAGCCTTCGTTTCTCGAGCCTCCTTCTATAAAGGCTCTACTTTCCACCTACAGACTGTCTAGTTAGAAAAATATTTGACTGCAACTAAAAGAAAACCTCATAAGCAGTAGCTTAAACAAACAACTGTTTGTTTTTTCCTCAAGCAACATAAGCCTCAACAAATATCAAATCAGTTGCAAGTTTCCAGGCAGAACTTTGAAATAAATGAAATCACCCTTGACCATCGCCTTCCAACCAGCCCCTGCTGCTTGTGTTGATCCCTCTTTCTAGCTAACCTCCCTCCCCAGGACCCAGTGATCTGAGTGCTCACTACAGTCATTTCCGGTGTTGCTGATAATTTTCAGATTTCACGCGTGCATCAAAGGCTGCATGCATGAATTTTGTGCCATACAAAAGAAATTCATAAATCCTAAGATTTTTATCTCTAGGCAAATTAATAGCTGGGCAGTTAACTTTATTAAACTTTTCAAGACATCTTTCTGGTTATTTCTCCTTTTTTTTTTTTTGAGTAGGAGTCTCACTCTGGCCGGGCACGGGAGCTTACACCTATAATCCCAGTACTTTGGGAGGTAGAGGCGAGAGGATTGCTTGAGTCCAGAGGTTCAAGACCAGCCTAAGCAACTTGGTGAGCCCTCATCTCTACAGTAAATAAAAAATTAGCTAAGCATGGTGGCATGCGCATGTGATTCCAGCTACTTGGAAGGCTGTGGTGAACTGTGATCATGCCATTGCACCCTAGTCTGGACAACAGAGTGAGACTTCTACTCAAAAAGATAAGGAGTCTTACTCTGTTTCTCAGGCTGGAGTGCAGTGGCATACTCATGGCCACCGCAGCCTCAACCTGCTGGTCTCAGGTGATCCTTCCATCTCAGCCTTCCAAATAGCTGGAATCAAAGATGCACGCCACCATACCCAGATAAGTTTTTGATTTATTGTAGAGATGAGGTCTCACCAAGTTGCCCAGGCTGGTCAAACCTGTGGGCTCAGGCAATCCTCTCACCTCAACTTCCCAAAGTGCTGATATTACAGGCGTGAGCCACTACGCCTGGCTTTGATATTTCTCCTAATAAGAAGTACTCAGGTAAACTTGTTCATGCTCAAATGTTAGTGACATTCATTCAATATTTGGTTCTGTTTGTGCTTATAGAGGGCCTGACCCAGACTCTGAATTAGGTAAGGGGATTACAAATATGGCTAATAAATTGGCCTCTCTTTTAAACACTCTGTGGGTACATAGAGCATTGCATTTTCCACCCTTTATTGCAAATGTCTGTATGCTTATCTATTTTGTCCACTAGATTACAAATTTCTTGATGTCAAGAAATGTGTTCTATCTCTGTGCTCCTAACTGGAACACATCACATAGTGACGGGAGCATACCACACGTGTGTGTGGAAAACAGCATGGCAGAGAGGGATGGGGGAGGCTGGAAACAGAAAAAGAGGCAGGAAGGGAGGATGGTGGCGTGGATTGAAGATGGCACCTGTTTTTGGCCGTTTTCCCACCAAGAAGTGGAAGCCATTTCTGCTGCCCTTGAATCTGTGCTGACCTTGTGGCTCACTTTGACGGATAGAACACAGCATCCATTTTGGTGTGCCAGCTGCAGGCTAAGCCTCCGTTACTAAGAGAATGGGACTGGGTATATCTCCATGTGAGTTCTCCCAGAAGCTGATCCTGAGTCAAGTATTCAATAGCAAGTAGTTTGTTTAAGAGGTGATCTCAGGCCAGGCGTGGTGGCCCACACTTATAATCCCAGCACTTTGGGAGGCCGAGGTTAGAGGATTGCCTGAGCCCACAGGTTCGAGACCAACCTGGAAAACTTGGCAAGACCTCATCTCTACAATAAATTTTTTAAAAATTAGCTGGGCATGGCGATGTGTGCCTGTAGTTCCAGCTACTTGGAAGGCTAAGGCAGAAGGATCACCTGAGCCCAGCAGGTGGAGGCTGTGGTGGCTGTGAGCATGCCACTGCACTCCAGTCTGGGTGACAGAGTAAGGCTCTGACTCAAAAAAAAAAAAAAGGTGGGATGGGGGTGGAGAGGAGGTACATAACAATACAAAGGCTACTTGAGGCTACTTGGTCCTAAACCAGGGGGAATGAGGGCCAATTGGAGGCCCAAACTTCACCTGCATACAGCCTACTTATGTACTCAGTCCTCACTTGTACTCCACATCTCTATAATAAAATTAAATTTCTTTATTTCTTTATTTATTGAGTTGGAGTCTCACTCTGTCGCTCAGACTGGAGTGCAGTGGCACGCTCATGGCCACTGCAACCTCAACCTGCTGGGCTTAGGCGATTCTTCCACCTCAGCCTTTCAAGTACCCAGAGCTACAGGCGCATGCTACCATGTCCAACTAATTTTTGATTTATTATAGAGATGAGGTCTTGCCAAGTTGCCCATGCTGGTCTCAAATCGCAGACTCGGGCAATCCACTCCCCTCCCCCTCCCAAAGTACTAGGTTTACAGGTTGAGCCACTGAGCCCGGCCCATAAAATAAAATTTAATTAAAAAAAAAAAGAATTTAAAAAAGAAGAAGAAGAAAGAAACGTTTTTAGGTACAGAGTCTTGGGCTAAGGCTAAGGTTCTAGAAACTGCATGATTGGCATACTAGACGGGAACAGATAAACTGAGTTAGCCACAACACCCAAACCACATGGAACTGGACTGGGAAAGGGTAGATAACCAAACAGAGCCGAGCTGTTCCCAGGAGTGGAGTGGATGGAGGTCCCATCCCGAAACTCCTCAGGGATGTTCACTGCAGTGGCAACACTTTTATTTTTTAATGTAGCTAATATGGGCGACCTCTCTGAGTCCCCTAATGTGAATATGACAATCTAGTAGCGTTACATTCCCTGCCTCTCTCCTTTCTTTCTATTACTTGATTCTTAAATTCTATTAATACCCTTTGTAATTTAAAAAGACCTTTACTTATTTTTCTTGATTCATTAACCATGTGATTTTTTTTTTAAATATTTTTTTAAAAATCAACCTGCTGGGCTCAGGAAATACTCCACCTCAGCCTTCCAAGTAGCTGGGACTACAGGCAGATGCCACAATGCCTGGCTAATTTTTTTATCTATTGTAGAGATGAGGTCTCACCAAGTTCCCCAGGCTGGTCTTGAACCCCTGGGATCAGGCAATTCCCTTGCCTCAGCCTCCCAAAGTGCTGGGATTACAGGTATGAGCCACCAGGGGCCAGCGGGCTGAATTATTTTTAAATGGGTAGAACATCGCCATTTTTGTTTTGCTGGCTAAGAGCAAAGAACTTTGAGGTCCTAGGAATGGCAGAGCCACAAAATGAAAGTAGCTGGGATCCCTGAGACACCACATGAAGGAAAGCTTATTTGTTTGCCTCTGAGTTGGCTCCATTTCCAGCAGTTGCATGGTTCTTTATTTTTCTTTCACACAGACTCAAAAATAACCTGCAGCAGATTCAGGCTCACATTCTACTAGTTTATTAACCCCAGTCAAAAGAGAAACCATTCGTTCCAGTCAAAGCAATGGGCCTGACTCTCACTGGGCTACTTTGAGTCACACGCTAATCTCTGAGCCCTCTCTCTATCTGAGATTCTTTGGCCAGGCCTAGGTCAGGGACCCATCTCTGCAACTGGAGAGTGCAATCAGCCCCAACTGAAAACACATGGACTGGGCGTGGGGGAGAGGCATTTCCCCCAATACTGAGTAGACAAAAAGAAATGTGTCCATTCAGTGGGCTCAGGACTTAAAGGGAAATAAATAGTCCTGAGACTGTCTCAGACCTTCTTCCATGTCCAGAGGTTAAATCCCAATGCAGCTACTCCAGTTGTTGGTATCCCCATCTGAATATCTCATAAACCAATAGCTCTTTCCTTCTCTGAGAAAAAAGAAGGGAATCATCTCCCAACCATCTAGTATTCATCTCTCCTCGTGCCCTTCCTATGAAAACCAATGACGTCAGAAGTAGGCTGCCGGAGTTGTTGACTCTTCCACCTCCATTTTCCTTCCATTCTAGGCTTTTGGTCTGACATTCCTCAAGAGGGTAGAAAGAGCTGTCTGTGGTGGTGACATTTGATCTAAGACCTGAAGGATAACAAGAAGCAGTGGGAAGACCCTTAGTCACCCAGGGAATGAGGTGAGAAGAAACATGGCGTGAAGGAAGCCAGTGTGGCTGGACTGAGGGGAACCAAGTAGCTGGGACTACAGGCAGATGCCACAATGCCTGGCTAATTTTTTTATCTGTTGTAGAGATGAGGTCTCACCAAGTTTCCCAGGCTGGTCTTGAACCCCTGGGCTCAGGCAATCCCCTTGCCTCAGCCTCCCAAAGTGCTGGGATTACAGGTGTGAGCCACCAGGGGAGGTAGGAAGGAGGCAGGCTGGAGATGCAGGCAGGGCCTGGTTATGCAGGACCTTGTGGGCTGAGTTCAGGAGTCTGGATTCTTTTCTACTCATGGTAAAAAGTCATTGAAGGATTTTAAAATACCAAGACCTGGATAGGCACAGTGGCTCACGCCAGTAATCCCAGCACATTGGGAGGCCGAGGCGAGAAGATTGCCTGAGCCCAGGGATTCGAGAATAACCTGGGCAACTTAGCGAGACTTTGTCTCTATGATAAATAAATTTTTTAAAAAATCAGCTGAGTGTGGTGGTGCGTTTCTGTGGTTTCAGCTACTTGGAAGGCTGAGGGGAAGGGTCACCTGAGCCCAGAAGGTTGAGGCTGTGGTAGCCATGAGTGTGTCACTGCACTCCAGTCTGAGTTCAGGCTTTTATATTCTCAGTTGAGAATAGAGAGGTCATCTGGAAGCTTCCATTTTTTTTTTCACTGAGTCACCCAGGCTGAAGTGCAGTGGCATCTCACGTCACTGCAACCTCAACCTGCTTAGCTCAGGAAATCCTTCTGCCTCAGCCTTCCAAGTAGCTGGAACCACAGGCACGCACCACCACTAAGCCCGGATAATTTTTTTTTAATTGTAGAGATGAGGGTTTGCCAAGTTGCCCAGGCTGGCCTGGAACTTCTGGACTCTGGCAATCCTCTTGCTTCCGCATCCCAAAGTATTGGGATGGCGGGCGTGAGCCACTGCACCCAGGCCTTCTATATTCTTTATTCTCAAGGAAGAATGAAGAAAGGATGGAGAAGATGGTGGAGGAGATTTGAGGTGAGGGTGAAAAGG
The DNA here is from genome assembly GCA_027257055.1 of Cephalopachus bancanus. Lineage (NCBI taxonomy): Eukaryota > Metazoa > Chordata > Mammalia > Primates > Tarsiidae > Cephalopachus > Cephalopachus bancanus. The sequence continues at coordinate 200,062 of JAPVLO010000175.1, forward strand.
TTATGAGCTGGTTGTCTTGGGGATCAGGAAACCAAGTTTCCTAGCCCCATGCCATAGAACTTTCTGGAATAATGAAAATATTCTATAACCCATGCTAATACAGTAGCCACTAATCACATGAGACTATTTATCATTAAATCCATTTAAATTAGGTAAAAATAGAAATGTCGCTCCCCAGTCTCACTGGTCACATCTCAAGTATCAAGAGTGCATTCTTGGAGAACATAGTTGGTGGAGAGTCTGTGTCAGGCATATGTTTGAGTTCATGGAAACCAGCCCGCCATGGAGTGTAACTTTTCTATGTGAACACTCACCAACCCAGCAACAGGCCAGAGAAGGTGAGTAACACAGGCCTTTCAGGGAAGGGTTTTTCCAGATAAACTGGACAAAGGGAGAGAGGGCTAGAGCATCATGGGTACCGGGGGTTGAGAGATTATAATGCTGGTTTGAAAAATCTTCACTGGGAAAGAACAGCAGTAAAGTCGTGAGGGATCAGTCCCATGTGAAAATGAACCCTTCCATACTAAAGCATTTATCTTATCTTTTCTACAAACTACCTCAGAGTTTTTGTTTTGTTTTGTTTTTGAGTCGGGGTCTCACTTTGTCACCCAGGCTGAAGTGTAGTGGCATGATCACAGCTTACTGCAGCCTTGATCTCTTGGGCTCAGGCAGTCGCCCCCATCTCAGCCTCCAAGTAGCTGGGACTGCAGCAGGTGTGCACCACCACACCCAGCTAATTTTTTGATGTTTTTGTAGAGATGAAGTCATGCTATGTTGCCCAGGCTGATCTCAAACTCCTGGGTTTAAGCAGTACTCCTGCCTTGGCCTCTCAAAGTGCTGGGATTGCAGGCATGAACAACTGCAGTCAGCCTATCTTAGGGTTTAAATCATTGGTGAGAGCAAGTTCTGTTTATACAAATATTTCCACTAATGAAGAAGGAATGATAGAATTAGAGCATCAACAATCCGTAAATCCTAATGAAATAACGGATATAGGGAATGATCATCCATGGCTACTGAAATTACCAAAAACAGGGACAAGTCGTTTTGTGCCTTCTGATGGAAACCTCAATACCATCTGATGCGCCCTCACCAAAAAAATCAACCCTGTATCTGATCAAGCTTCTGAATCTAACAACCAATTTTGGAAAATGCAAAGGATTGAGGAACGTATCGGCACCAGAGGTAGAGTCAGTGAAATCCAGACTATGGGGGAATTCTACCAAATAGACAACCTGGTTTCTTCAACGAATAAATTGCAAGGGAAAACTAGAGTTGGAAGGGACCTAAAGGACGTTGATGACACACATCAACAATAATGGATGCCGGGTGCGGTGGCTTACACTTGTCATCCTAGCACCTTGAGAGACGAAGGCGAGAGGATTGCCTGGGCCCACGGGTTCGAGACCAGCCTGGGCAACGTGACGAGACCTCATCTCTACAAATAAATAAAAAAATCAGCTAGGCATGGTGACGCATGCTGTAGTTCCAGCTATTTGGAAGGCTGAAGCGGATCACCTGAGCCCAGAAGGTTGAGGCTGCAGTGACCGTGAGTGTGCTACTGCACTCCAGCCTGGGTGACAGAGTGAGATTCCAATTCAAAAAAAAAAGAATTTAAAAGAAATTAGCCAGGTGTGGTGGCTCATGTCTATATTCTGAGCACATTGGGAGGCCAAGGTAGGACCAGGAGTTAGAGACCAGCCTGTGCAACATAATGAGATCCTGTCTCTACAAAAAAAATAAAAAAAGTTATAGAAAGAAATTTAAATTATTATCTGTTATGGTTCTGGGGGTTAATGGTCTCAGCTAGGCAGCCGTCACTTGCCTCACACTGTTATAGTCAGTACCACTTGAGTGGGTCCTTTTCTTACACGCCTGGCCCTAGACTGGGGCAGTCAGAGTCTCCAGAGCCAGCCAGGCATTGCTCCTGCTCTGGAGGCCTCTCCCTATAGTTTACTGAGGCTTCCCCTCAGGGTACTTGGACTTTTTTTTTTTTTTTTTTGAGTTGGAGTCTCACTCTGTCGCCCAGACTGGAGTGCAGTGGCCGCTCCCGGCCACCGCAGCCTCGACCTGCTGGGCTCCGGCGATCCTTCCGCCTCAGCCTTCCAAGTAGCCGGAATTACAGGCATGCGCTACCACGCCCGGCTGATTTTTTTGATTTATTGTAGAGAGGAGGTCTCGCTGCCCAGGTGGGTCTCGAACCCGCGGGCTCAGGCAATCCACTCACCTCAGCCTCCCAAAGGCGCGGGATTACAGGCTGAGCCACCGAGCCCGGCTTCTTAAGCGACAACTGGCTTCCCCAAATGAGCACTCAGAGAGACAGGCAGTGGAAATTTCGGATCTCTTACAGCCCAGAGCCTGACACAGTGCCACTGTCACCATATTCTATTGGTCAGTGCTGTCACAGGATCTGCCAGGATTCACCAGGAGGGCCCAGTGAAGTTCCAGGGAGAAAGTCTTAGTCATTCAGCAGAGAAACAAGCCCTACCCTTCCTTACAAAAGTTCGCTCTTTCACTCTGTCTTCCTCCCAAATCTTCTGGATCAGGGTTCACCAAAATATTCATGTTAACTGGGTGTGGTGGTTCATGCCTGTAATCCCAGCATTTTGGAAGGCTGAGGCAAGAGGATTGCCTGAGCCCAGGGGTTCGAGACCAGCCTGGGCAACTTGGTGTCTCTCCAATAAATTAAAAAATTAACCAGGCATGGTGGTGTGTGCCTGTAGTTCCAGCTACTTGGAAGGCTGAGGCAGAAGGATCACCTGAACCCAGCAGGTCAGGACAGGTGCCCAGGCTGGTCTCGAACCCATGGGCTCAAGCAATTCTCTCACTTCAGCCTCCCAAAGTGCTGGAATTACAGGCATGAGCCACCATGCCTGGCCTTATAATTTTATTTAACTCCTCCCCCCTGACAATTCAGGACAATTGTTTCCAAATCCTTAATTGAATCATGTCTGTAAGATCCAAATACTGTAACATTCACAGTTTCCAGGAATCAGAACATGGATATCTTTTCCAAGCTGGGGGCGGGGGGTGCATTTCTCAGTCTACCACAATGGGAGAGAGTGAGGAGAAAGAGGACCAGCCTCTCCCACTTCAAAAGTAGTCTTTTTAAATTTTTAAGTCGTGGTTTCCCTCTGCCGCCTAGGTGACAGAGACCCCGATTCCAAAACAAAAAAACAAGAAAGCTAGACCCATGAATGGAGAAGAGAGAGGTGTGAACACAGGACCATGAAGGGAGAGAAGGAAGTTTGCTCAAGCTGGGGAGGAGGACAGAGGCTCAGGTTCCAGAGAGCAGTAGGGACTCTCATCCCCTCCCTGAGGACCGAATCTAAGGGGAAGGAGAGAAAGGTGGCAGCAAACCCACCACACTGGAGTGAGACCTTGGAATCAAGTTAGACAATGAACTCGAATGACATGATCTGCATCTTAGGAACCTGGATTGATACTTAGCTGTGAGCATCATGGATAATTCTTAGAATGATCATTAGCTCACTCCAAGTCATCTCTGTTTACATGGATATCTTATAGCATCCCAAGTGGCGGAGATGTGTTGTTTCCCACATAAATCCTTGGTTTACAGACCCACACCCTCTGCCTCGTGAGAATAGGCTGACATGCTATTGTAGCCCAGTGGCCTTGGGAGAACCAGCTTGTAGTTCATTGGAAAAGGACACATGGTCTTTTCTGTGAGTCACTGTGAGAGGAGAAAAACGAACTAGTGTCATTTTTTTCCCTCCATTTTTATTTCCGATTCGGGGGTACAAATGCATGTTTGTTACATGAACGTTTTGTGTCTTGGTGAATGTTGGGTATCTGGCGGCCCACTCCCAGATATTGAACATTGTGACCCATAGGTAATTTCTGAATCCTAATGCCCCTCTCCACCTCCCTCCTTATTGGTGTCTCCAGGGTCTATAATTTCCGTCTTTGTGACCGTTTATCTCCAGCATATGAATGAGAACATGTGATATTTGGTTTTATGTTTCTGAGTCAGTTCACTTAGGATGATGATCTCCAGCTTCACCCACATTGCTACAAAGGACATGATTTCATTCCTTTTTATGGCTATGTAGTATTCCATGGTGTGTGTGTGTGTGTGTGTGTGTGTGTGTGTGTGTGTGTAAATATATATAAAGATAGATAGTTAGCTATATATATATACATACATATATATGCATGTATATATAGTTAACTATCTAGCTATCTTTATATATATTTATACATGCACACACACACACACACACACACACATACATACATATATATGCATATATATATATATGTACACCACATTTTCTTTATCCAGTTATTGTTGGTGGGCTTTTTGGCTGGTTCTATGATTTTGCTATTGTGAACAGTGCTGCAATGAACATACGAATATAGGTGTCTTTTTCATATATTGATTTCTTGCAAGTGTCATTTTAGCAGACTTGAACTTGAAACTACTGGTAGCAAGTGAGATGGTACAAGGTCAACTAGGTTATGAAAGAGGAGATGGGCCAGGCGCAGTGGCTCACACTTATAATCCCAGCACTTTGAGAGGCCGAGGTGAGAGGATTTCCTGAGCCCAGGGGGTTTGAGACCAGCCTGGGCAACTTGGCAAGATCTCAGCTCTATGATAAATCAAAAAATTAACCGGACTTGGTGGTCCGTGCCTGTAGTTCCATCTACTTGGAAGACTGAGGCAGAAGGATCACCTGAGCCCAGCAGGGCCGTGAGTATGACACTGTATTGCAACCTGGTCAATGTAGTGAGACTCCAACAAAAGAGAGAGAGAGAGAGAGAGAGAGAGAAGAAAGAAAGAAAGAATTCTACCACTCCCAGGTAAATTTTGCTTCAGGCAGGGCTGGATTCAGCAGTGTCTCAAGGACCAGTCTTGCTGTCTCCATTTCTTGGCTTTGCTTTTCTCTGCTGGCTTCATCTTCAGGCAGCTGCTAGTGGCAAAGATGGCTGCCTGCCTCAGGCTTGTATGACATCCTGTCTCCATCCTCAGAGGAAAGGGAGCCTCTACCGCAGCTAATCTACAGAGTTGGTTCTGTTTGGGTCTCATGTCTGCCCTTGAAGCAGTCTCCGTGGCCAAGTTGGCAGAGGGCTCTAATTAGCAGGGTTAAATGCCCACCTCCCCTCAGAAGGGTGGAGTCAGCCTGTCTGGAACTGCATGAACTGGGAGTGGGGAAGGAGCAATTTCCCAAGAAAATGAGAGTTCAGCTCCTGGAAGACGGGGGATGGATGCCAGCAGGCAGGTGAGACGCCAGGTGTCTTCTCAGGTAGGCTGGAGGCTGCTGGGCTTCTCCTTTCTCACCCTGCCACAGATGCAGGTGTGCCAGGTACAGGCAGAGCTTGTCAGCACAGAGGGAAAAATCTGAATGTGTTTCCAGGCTCAGGTGAAGGGTTCCCCACCAGGCACCTCTGGGGCAGACTGGAGACCCTGATGGATGCACTCCGGGTCCTGCTGAACTCAGTCACATGTTCCTAACATCCTGGTGCATCCCTAACGAGGGCATAAGAGCAGGGGCCCTTGACCTTGCTAAGCTTCTGTTTTCTGACTTATAAAATGAGTATGAACAGAGTGTTTTTCTCCTACCAGGGATGCTTAGTGAACAAGGTGTCCAAATCATACAGCCTTGTAGCTGGGACATAGAAGACACTCGATTAATGTGGTCACTGTTATCTTAACAGTAGGATAAGGCTTCCTACAAGCACGCTTACAAATAGGAGCCCATATGACTCTCCTAGTAACCCCATGAGGTAGGGAGGGACATAGTCTCTCATCACTTTTTTTTTTAAGTAGGAGATTCACTCTGTTGCCCAGGCTGGAATGCAGTGGCACATTCGCGGCTACGACAGCCTTGACTTGCTGGGCTTAGGTGAACCTTCTGCCGCAGCCGTCTTTTTTTTTTTTTTTGAGCTGGAGTCTCACTCTGTCACCCAGACTGGAGTGCAGTGGCTGCTCTCGGCCACCGCAGCCTCGACTTGCTGGGCTCCGGCGATCCTTCCTCCTCAGCCTTCCGAGTAGCCAGAATTACAGGCGCGCGCTACCACGCCCTGCTAATTTTTTTATTTTATTGTAGAGATGAGGTCTTTCGAACCCGTGGGCTCAGGCAATCCATTCACCTCAGCTTCCCAAAGACGCGGGATTACAGGCTGAGCCACCGAGCCTGGCTTGCCTCAGCCTTCTGAGTAGGTGGAACCATAGGCGCTCACCACCATGCCTAGTTAATTTTTTTTTTAATTGTAGAGCTGAGGCCTCTTAATGTGGTCTCCCTGCCACCCTCACCCTCACATGCTGATCTGGAGCCTCTAGGGGGTGCCTAAAGCAGCCTTCCAGAACAACTCAGGTGCTTCATGCCAGTCATTAATAGCCTAGAATCACACTGTCCAATAGAAATACAATGTGAACCAGAAGTGTAATATTAAATTTCCTAGTAGCCACATGAAAAGTACAAAAAAACCAGGCATGGTGGCACACCCCTGTAATCCCAGCTCCTCGGGAGGAGGATCCCTTGAACCCAGGAGCTTGAGGCTGCAGTGAGCTATGATCACACCTGTGATTAGCCACTGCATTCCAGCCTGGACAAAATAGCAAGATCCCATGTCTTAAAAAAGTTAAGGACCAGGCGCAGTGGCTCACAACTATAATCTCAGCACTTTGGGAGGTTGAAGCAAGAGGATTACCTGAGCCCACAGGTTCAAGACCACCCTGGGCAATTTGGTGAGACCTCGTTTCTACAATAAACCAAAAAATTAGCTGGGTGTGGTGGCACATGCCTGTAGTTCCAACTACTTGGAAGGCTGAGGCAGAAGGATTGCCGGAGCCCGATAAGTTGAGGCTGCACTCCAGCCTGGGTAACAGAGTGAGACTTCAATTCAAAAAAAAAAGAAGAAGGAAGTGCCGGAATCAGTGCTCAAGACAAAGTGCATGGTTGCCCCCAGGACAGCTCTGTTCCCACCATCTTTAGCCGGGTCCCTGAGTCATGACCTGCCACCCCTGCTGAGCACAGGACTCGGCCAGCAGCACCCTGACCATGGCGCCCATCCTCTGAGCTGTGGACGTCTCTCTGTCACCTTGGCCCCAGCAGACGCCAAGGGCTCCTCCTGGTTTATGTCGTTCATGTCTAAATGGAGTCTTTGAATACATCCCAGTCACAGACCCTGGGTCATATGCTGGTACCCAGGAGTGTCGAGTCTGGGAAGGCAATTTTCTGTCTCTGTTGTGAGGAGGTGAGCCTCACAATGGGAAATTGCCCAAATGTTAAGGTGTGCAGAAGATTCCAGAAGCATGATGCATGTCATCTACACCAGCTGGTTTGGTTGTCTCTCTTAAAAATTACTGTGACAATTACCCAGGCGCAGTGGTTCATGCCTGTAATCCCAGCACTTTGGGAGGCAGAGGCAAGAGGATTGCCTGAGCGCAGGGGTTTGAGATCAGCCTGGGCAACTTGGTGAGACCTCGTCTCTACAGTAAATCAGAAAATTGGCCAGGCATGGTGGCATGCGTCTGTGGTTCCAGCTACTTGGAAGGCTGAGGCAGAAGGATCACCTGAGCCAAGAGGGTGGAGGCTGCAGTGGCTGTAAGCATGCTATTGTACTACTGCCTGGGCGACAGAGTGAGACTCCGACTAAAAAAAAAAAAATTATTGTGACAATCAACAAAATCCCATGGCATGGGACAAAATGTTTGCAGTTATATATCCAATCAAGATATATCCAAAATGTCTAAGGAAGTCGGGCATGGTGCTTAGGCCTATAATCCCAGCATGTTGGGAGACTGAGGTAGGAGAATCACTTGAGCCCAGGAGTTCAAGGCCAGCCTGGGCAACATAGCAAGACATCATCTCTACAAAAAATAAAAATAAAAAGTTAGACAGGCATGGTGGCACATGTCTGTAGTCCCAGCTACTCAGGAGGCTGAGGTGGAAGGATCACCTGAGTCCAGGAGGTCAAGGCTATGGTGAACCATGAGTATGCCACTGCACTCCAGCCTTGGCAACTGAGTGAAACCCCGAATTAAAAAAAAAAAAAGTATAAGGAACTCATACAACTCAATAGAAAACACAAAACAAAACAAAAAATCCACAAAACAACAAAAAAAAGTCAAATAACCCAATTTTAAAATGGTGAATGGACACTTTTCCAAAGAAAACATACAAATTGGCTGACAGGTACATGAAAATGTATTCAGCATCACTAATCCTCAGGATTGGCCATTATTGAAAAGACAAAAGATGACAAGATTTGGCAAGGATGTGGGGGAAGAAGAGTCCTTAACCACTGTTGGTGGGTACGTAAATTAGGACAGCTATTATGGAAGACAGGATGGAGGTTTCTCAAAAAACTAAAAATAGAACTATCATACAATCCAGGAATCCTGCTTCTGGGTGTATATTAAAGGAAGTCAACTCACCATCTCCAGGAGATCTCTGCTCTCCCATGCTCATTGCAGCTCTGTTCACAAGAGCCAACATATAGAACCAACCTACATGTCCATTCACAGATGAACTGGTCAAGACAGAGTGCCATCTGATTTAGGTCTATCATACTCAGTGAAACTATCACAGAAACAAAGAACTGTTCTCACTCATAAGTGAGCACCACCTGTTCTCACTCATAAGTGAACCCTGAACATTTACCATAATACTATAAGAAAGGTTGGACAGTAGTGGTTCACTGCCAGGGGAGGAAGAGGGACACAAAACCCTAATAAGAGTACCTGATCCAGGTGGGTGCAGTGGCTCATGCCTGTAATTCTAGCACTTTGGGAGGCAGAGGTGAGAGGGTTGTCTGAGTCCAGAGGTTCGAGACCAGGCTGAGCAACATAGCAAGACCTCGTGTCTACAATAAATCAAAAAATTAGCTGGACATAGTGGCACATGCCTGTGGTTCCAGCTACTTGGAAGGCTGAAGTGGAAGGATCACCTGAGCCCAGCAAGTCGAGGCTGTGGCGGCCGTGAGCATGCCACTGCACTCCAGCCTGGATGACAGAGTGAGACTTCCACTCAAAAAAAAAAAAGAGTACTAGATCCCAAACCAGGGAACATGAGGACCAATGGGAGGCCCAAACTTCACCTGTACAATGACCACTTATGTACCTAACCCTGAATTGTACTCCACATTTTTTTTTTTTTTTTTTTGAGTTGGAGTCTCACTCAGTCGCCCAGACAGGAGTGCAGTGGTCGCTCCCGGCCACCACAGCCTCGACCTGCTGGGCTCTGGCGATCCTTCCGCCTCAGCCTTCGAAGTAGCCAGAATTACAGGCGCACACTACCAGGCCCGGCTGATTTTTTGATTTATTGTAGAGATGAGGTCTCACCAAGTTGCCCAGGCGGGTCTCGAACCCGCGGGCTCAGGCAATCCACTCACCTCAGTCTCCCAAAGGCGCAGGATTACAGGCTGAGCCACCGAGCCCGGCTAGTACTCCACACCTTTAAAATAAAATTTAAAAAATCAAAAGAAAGGGTGCCATCTATATATGGATATCATTCCGCCTCTAAAAAGAAGAAAATTCTGTCCTTTCCACCGCATAGGTGGGCCTTGAGGACACTGTGCTAAGCGAAATAAGCCAAATGCAGAAAGATTGATGCATATAATCTCATTTATTCCAGTGTGTGGGATCCAGAAGAGTCAAACTCATAGAAATAGAGATTAGAATGGAGGTTACCAGGTGAGTGGGGGTGAAGGGAAGGATTGGCCCAAGGGTACAAACTTTTACTTATAGGATGTCAAAGTTCTGGTGATTTGATGTGTAGTATGGCGACTATAGTTGATAATGGTGTATTGTATACTTGAAATTTGCTAAGAGCTGAGAGAGAGAGAGAGAGAGAGAGAGAGAGAGTTGAAGTTTCACTCTGTCGCCATAGTTGGAGGGAAGTGACATGCTCACAGCCACTGCAGCCTCGGCCTTCTGGGCTCAGGTAATCCTTCCACCTCAGCCTTGCCAGTAGCTGGAAACATAGGTGTGTGCCATCACGCCCAGCTAATTTTTTTATTTATTGTAGGCATGAGGTCTCACCAAGTTACCCAGGCTGATCTGGAAGTCCTGAACTCAGGTAATCCTCTTGCCTCCACCTGCCAAAGTGCTGGGATTACAAATGCGAACCACTGTGCCCAGCAGAGTTTAGAGCTTAAGTATTCTCACTGCACACATGCACAAAGGTAACTATGGGAGGTGATGGATATGTAAATTAGCTTAATTGTGATAATCCTTTCTCAATGTATAGTATATGAGACATCATGTTGTATACCTTGAATATATGCAATTTTTGTCGAGTATACCTCAATCAAGTTAAAAAAAAATTGTGAAATAGGCCAGGCATGGTGGCTCCACCTGTAATCCCAGCACTTTGGGAGGCAGAGGTGAGAGGATTGCCTGAGTCCAGGGTTCAAGACTAGCCTGGGCAACTTAGCGACACTGTGTCTCTACAATAAATAAAAAAATTATTTGAGTGTGGTGGTGCGCACCTGTGATTCCTGCTACTTGAAAGGCTGAGGCAGCAGGATCGTCTGAGCAAAGCAGTTTGAGGCTGCAATAGCCGTGAGTGTGCCACTGCACTCCAGCCTGGGCAACAGAGTGAGATCTCTACTTTAAAAAAAAAGAAAAAACCATGAAACAGGCTAGGTGTGGTGGCTCATGTCTGTAATTCCAACACTTTGAAAGGCTGAGGTGGGAGGATTGCTTGAGCTCAGGAGTTTGACACCAGCCTGAGCAACATAGCAAGAATTTGTCTCCACAAAATAATTTTTAAAAATAAAATAGCTTTAAAAATTAGCCAGGTGTGGTGGCATGCACTTGTAGTTCCCAACTACTCAGGAGGCTGAGGTGGAAGGATCACCTGAGCTCAGGAGGTCGAGGCTTCAGTGAGCCGTGATTGTGCCACTGCACTCCAGCCTGGGCAACAGAGTGAGACCTCAACTAAAAAAAAAAAAAATTGTGAAATATACAGAAAAGTGTGTATGTAATATGTACACACAGTAAAATAATGACAATTGCTTTTCCTTTCCGAGTTCAGAAATTCTGCAATTACCAGTTCTTTGGTTTTATTATTTATTTATTTATTTATTTATTTATTGTATTTTTAAAATTGAACTGATACAAGAGCAGGCACATGGACCAATAGAAGAGAATAGAGAATCCAGAAATAAACCCAAATACCTGCAACCAACTGATCTTTGGCAAAGCAGACAAAAACATACACTGGGGAAAGGACACCCTATTCAGCAATAATACTGGGAAAATTGGATAGCTACATGCAGAAAAAAGAAATTTGATCCCTATCTCTCCCCTTATACACAAATTGACTAAAGGCAGATCAAAGGCTTCAGTGTCAGACCTGAAACCATAAAAATCCTAGAAGAAAATCTAGAAAAAACTATTCTGGATATCAGCTTAGCAAATAATTTATGGCTAAAACCCCAAAAGCAAATGCAATTAAAATAAAAATAAATAAGTGGGACTTAATTCAACTAAAAATCTTCTGCACAGCAAAAGAAATAATCAACACAGCAAACAGGCAACCTATAGAATGGGAGAAGATATTCACAAACTACACATCTGACAAAAGACTAATATCTAGAATCTACCAAAACTCAAACAAATCAGCAAGAAAAAAGCAAATAACCCCATTACAAAGTGTGCAAATGACATGAACAGACATTCTCAAAAAAGATATACAAATGCCCAACAAACGTATGAAAAAATGCTGAACACCACTGATTATCAGGAAAATGCAAATTAAAACCACAATGAGATACCAAGGAAAATGCAGATTAAAACCACAATGAGATACCACCTTACACCAGTCAGAATGGCCATTATTAAAAAGTCAAAAAACAATAGAAGCTGGCATGGGTGCAGAGAAAAGGGAACACTTATACACTGTTGATGGGAGTGTAAATTAGTACAACCTCTATGGAAAGAGGTATGGAGACTACTTGAAGAATTAAAAGTAGATCTACCATTCGAACCAGCAATCCCACTACTAGGTATCTACCCTAGGGAACAGAGGTCATTGTGTAAAAAAGACACCTGGACCAGCATGTTTATCACAGCACAGTTCACAATTGCAAGGATGTGGAATCAAACTAAATGTCCATCAACTGAACAGTGAGTACATAAAGAAAATGTGGTATATATACACAATGGGATACTATGCAGCCATAAAAAATGAATGAAATCATGTCCTTTGCAGCAACATAGATGGAGCTGGAGACCGTCATCCTAAGTGAACTGACTCAGAAACAGAAAACCAAACACTACACGTTCTCACTCATATGTGGCTAAACAGTCACAAAGATGGTGATAACAGACACTGGGAACACCAGCATGGGGGATGGGAGGGAGGTTAGGGTTCAGAAACTACCTGTGGGGCACAATGCTCACAATCTGGGGAATGGGCCACCTGAGACCCAACCTCCACCAGGACACGATATGTCCATGTAACAAATATGCACGTGTACCCCTGAACCTAAAATAAATATGCATATTGAAAGTAATTAAAAAATAAAATGGATACTTGCTAGCTGTACATATTTTGGGAGTATGAGTGATGTTTTGATACATGTATACAATGTGTAATGATCAAATCAGGGTAATGGGATATTCATCACCTCAAACATTTATTTTTTCTTTCTGTTGGGAATCTCTTTCTTCCCCTCCCCAGTGGTCACCACTATCCTAATCATTTTCTTACCGTGCCTAATGATTTTTTTAAAACTGTTAAGTTTGAGATAAACACACTAGCAATTGTGTGTCCTTTTCCAGTTTCCTGCAGTGGTAAACCTTGTAAAACCAGAGTATGATAACACAAGTAGGATATTAACACTGACACAATCCACAGGTTTTATGCCAATTTTGCCCAGTTTTACTTGTACTTATTTGTGTGTGTTTAGTTTTTTTGGTTTTTTTTGAGTTGGAGTCTCACTCGGTCGCCCAGACTGGAGTGCAGTGGCCACTCCCGGCCACCGCAGCTTCGCCTGCTGGGTTCCAGTGATCCTTCCGCCTTCGCCTTCCAAGTAGCCGGAATTACAGGCATGCGCTACCACACCCGATTTTTTGATTTATTGTAGAGATGAGGTCTCGCTGCCCAGGCAGGTCTCGAACCTGCGGGCTCAGGCAATCTACTCACCTCAGCCTCCCAAAGGCTCGAGATTACAGGCTGAGCCACCGAGCCCGGCTTGTGTGTTTAGTTTTATACAATTTCATTTCTTCTCCTCCCTCCCTTCCGTCTTTCTATATATATATTTTTAAGTTGGAGTCTCACTCTGTTGCCCAGGCTGGAGTGTGGTGTGGCACGTTCACAGCTACTGCGGCCTTGACCTGCTGGGCTCAGGTGATCTTTCCATCCAAGCCTTCTAAGTAGCTATAACTACAAGAGTGCATCATAACATCTGGCTAATTTTTTTGTTGTTTATTGTAGAGATGAGGTATCGCCAAGTTTCCAGGCTGATCTTAAACCCCTGGACTCAGGAAATCCTCTCATCTTTGTCTCCCAAAGTGCTGGAATTACAGGAGTGAGCCACCGTACCCAGCTTTCTTTCTTTCTTGACTTAGGGGTCTCACTCTATCACCCAGACAGGAGTTCAGGGGCACAATCACAGCTCACCATAGTCTTGACCTCCTAGGTTCAGGCAATCATTCCACCTCAGCCTCCCACCACCATGCCAGACTAAGTTTTTTTTGTGTGGTAGAAACAGGTCTCACTATGTTACCTAGGCTGGTCTCGAACTCCTAGATTCAAGCGATTCTCCCACCTCAGCCTTCCAAATGTTGGGATTACAGTTGTGAGTCACCGTGCCCAGCTTAATTCTATACAACTGCACCACATACGTAGGTTTGCATAACGACCACCACAGTCAAGATACCACACAGTTCCATCACCACAAGGATCCTTCATGCTGTCCTTTTACAAATCCTTAGCTCCTAGCAACCACTAATCTTTTCTTCATTTTTATAATTTTGTCATTTCAAGAATGTGGCATAAAAAAAAAAGAATGTGGTATAAATGGAATCATTAAATATGTAAACTTTGGGACTGGCTTTTTTTCACTCAGCATAACTCTTTTAAGAGACTTCCAAATTGATATTGTTGCCTAATGGTTTTAACCCATATGTTTGTATTCCTAAATAACATATTGTTTACTTTTATCTGCTTGAAAAAATAATTTGAGCCAGGCGCAATAGCTCAAGCCTGTAATCCCAGCACTTTGGAAGGCCGAGATGAGATGATTGCCTGAGCCCAGGGGTTTGAGACCAGCTTGGACAACTTGGCGAGACTTCTTCTCTACAATCAATTTAAAAAATTTAAAAATAAATAAATAAATACTTACCCGAGCTTGGTAGCATGCGCCTGTAGTTCCAGCTACTTGGAAGCCTGAGGCAGAAGGATCACCTAAGTCCAGTAAGTCAAGGCTGCAGTGGCTGTGGGCTTGCCACTGCGCTCCAGCCTTGACGACAGTGAGACTCCAACTCAAAAAAATAAAATAAAATAAAAAATAATTTGAATCTTACAAGACAATTTTTCTGTAATTTGCTTTTTTCATTCAGCTGTGGTGTTGATTGTGTGACTTTATTGATGTGTGTGGTTGTGGGCCACTCATTTTTATTGTATAAACTTATCAGAATGCATTCATCAAGTTAGTTATTGATAGGTATTTCATTTATGTCTTTTATTTTTAGGTTGTGCTTTTATTTTTATTTTTTGAGTTGGGGTCTCACTCTATTGCTGAAGCTGAAGTGCAGTGGCACACTGCAGCCTTGACCTTCTGGGCTCAGGTGATCCTTCCACCTCAGCCCCCCAAGTAGTTTGGACTACAGGTGTGCGCTACCACACCTGGCTAATTTTATTTTATTTTAGTTTTTGCAGAGACAAGGTCTCACTGTGTTGCCTAGGCTGGTCTCCAACTCTTGAGCTCAAGCAATCCTCCTGTCTTGGCCTTTCAAAGTGCTGGGATTGCAGGCCTGAGCCATTGTGCCTCACTAGGGTTTTATTATTTTAAGTATGATGAATGATGCCGCTATGAATATTCTTGTGGGACTTTTGGTGCACAAGTGTAAATTTTTTTCTAGGTTAGAAATGTGAGTGGGAGGCCAGTCTGCAGAGACTTCTAATCCCAGCACCCAGTCCCTGGCAGCCACTAATCCACTGTCTCTATAGATTCAACTTTTCTAGACAATTTCATATAAATGGAATCATATGATAGGTAACCTTTGACCATGACAAGATGTTTATCATATATTTTTAAGTTTATAGGTTTTTTTTTGAGTTGGAGTCTCACTCCATCACCCAGGCTAGAGTGCAGTAGCACACTCACAGCCACCCCAGCATTGACCTGACGGGCTCCAGCGATCCTTCTGCCTCAGTCTTCCAAGTAGTTGGAACAACAGGAGCACACTACCATGTCCGGCTAATTTTTTTTTATTGTAGAGACAAGGTCTTGCCAAGTTACCTGGACTGATCTCAAACCCGCGGGCTCAGGCAATCCACTCGCTTTGGCCTCCCAAAGTGCTGGAATTACAGACTGAGCCACTGAACCAGGCCTATGATATGTTTTAAAGTCAAAAACAACACTTATAAATGGATTACTACTCAACAATTAAAAAGGCAAAAACAAAGTAATAAAATAGATGACTATCAAAAGTATAAAAAAAATATGGAGTGGAATTTCTGGCTCATTTCATGTGTATAATCAATTTTACGAGATAAAGTCAATCTCGTTGCTCAATTCACCTCACCAACATTCGACATTTTCAGATGTTTAAATGTTGCCAATCTGCTGGCTGCAGTGGCTCATGCCTGTAATCCCAGCACTTTGTAAGGTTGAAGGCAGGAGGATTGCTTGAGCCCACGAGTTTGAGACTGGCCTGGGCAATGTAGCAAGACTTCAGCTTTACAAAAAAA
Source organism: Cephalopachus bancanus (assembly GCA_027257055.1). Taxonomy (NCBI): domain Eukaryota; kingdom Metazoa; phylum Chordata; class Mammalia; order Primates; family Tarsiidae; genus Cephalopachus; species Cephalopachus bancanus. The sequence goes on from JAPVLO010000175.1 coordinate 215,955, forward strand.
AAAAAAAATTAAATTAGCCATCCATGGTGGCATGAGCTTGTGGTCCCAGCTACTGAGAAGGCTAAGGCAGGAGGATCATCTGAGCCAGGAGGTGGAGGCTGAGGTGAGCCATGGTCATGCTGTACTCCAGCCTGGGCAACAGAGTAAGACCCTGACTCAAAAAAATATTGTTTTTTTTTTAAATGTTGCTGGGTGCAGTGGTTCACGCCTGTATTCCCAGCACTTTGGGAGGAGGAGGTGAGAGGATTGCCTGAGTTCTGGAGTTCAAGACCAGCCTGAGAATCATGGTGAGACCTCGTGGTGACACAAAAATTTACCTGGGTGTGGTGACACATGCCTGTGGTTCCAGCTACCTGGAAGACTGAGGTGAAAGGATCGCCTGAGCCCAGCAGGTCAAGGCTGCAGTGGTCATGATCGTGTCACTGCACTCCAGCCTGGGCAACAGAGTAAGACTCCAACTCAATAAAACAAAACTAAAGTAAAGTAAAATAAAATAAATGTTGCCAGTCTAGTATGAAAGAGTATCTCATTGTCATTTTAGTTTGCATTTCTCTGGTCATGAAAGATTGGGCTGGGCACGGTGGCTCAAGCCTGTAATCCCAGCACTTTGGGAGGCCGAGGAGAGAGGATTGTCTGAGCCCAGGGGTTTGAGACCAGCCCAGGCAACTTGGCAAAACCTCATCTCTACAACAAATCAAAAAATTAACTAGGCATGGTGGCTCGTGCTTGTATTTCCAGCTACTTGGAAGGCTGAGGCAGAAGGATCGCCTTGAGCCCAGCAAGTCGAGGCTGCAGCGGCCGTGATGTGCCACTGCACTCCAGCCTGGGCAACAGATTGAGACTCCAACTCAAAAAAAAAAAAAAAGAGACTGGGCATCTTTTTATATGTTGGTGGCCATTTGTGTTTTCTATTCCCGGAAATGTCTGTTCTTGCCTTTTGCCATTTTTCTATTGGGTTTGTCTTTTTCTTATTGATTGCTAAGAGTTGCTTATACAGTCTGGATTCTCATTATTTGTAAATATGTTACAAAAAAATTTTCTTGGTTTGTTGTTTGTTTATTCTCTTATTGTGTCTTTTGATAAAGCCAAACTTAATTTTTCTTCAGTCAAATTTATCAAAAATTTTCTTTCATGGTTTTTTTGTTTGTTTGTTTTTGAGTTGGAGTCTCCCTCTGTCGTCCAGACTGGAGTGTAGTGGCCGCTCCCGGCCACCGCATCCTCGCCTGCTGGGCTCCAGCGATCCTTCCGCCTCAGCCTTCTGAGTAGCCGGAATTACAGACATGCGCTACCACGCCCGGCTGATTTTTTGATTTATTGTAGAGATGAGGTCTCGCTGTCCAGGTGGGTCTCGAACCCACGGGCTCAGGCAATCCACTCACCTCAGCCTCCCAAAGGCGCGGGATTACAGGCTGAGCCACCGAGCCTGGCTTTTCATGGTTTATTTTTTGGATTTTACTTAAAAAATTCTTCCCCATCCTGTGGCCTTTTTTTTTTTGAGTCAGAGTCTCACTCTGTCACCCAGGCTGGAGTGCAGCGGCACACTCACGGCCACCGCAGTCTCGACCTGCTGGGTTTAGATGATCCTTCCACCTCAGTCTTCCAAGTGGCTGAAATTACATGTGTGCCACCAAACTCAGCAAATTTTTTGATTTATTGTAGAGACAAGGTCTTACCAAGTTGCCCAGGCTGGTGTCGGACCCCTGTGCTCAGGCAATCCTCTCTCCTCCGCTTTCCAAAGTGCTGCCTCCCACCCCATGGTCTTAAAGATACTCTTCTACATTGTTTATGTATGTGTGTTGATGTATTCGTACACGTTTCAAAATTGAACCCACCAGAAGTTGCTATCTGTGCATTTTTCAATTCCACATCTTGAAGACCACACCTTCCTCCACAGCTCTGCAGTGAATGCCCTGTCTCATGAATTGATGCCCACACACGTGCGGACCTGTTTCTGGGCTCTCTGTTAGGTCTCTGTGCTCCAATGCCACACCATGTGAATTACCATGATAGATGATTATTCAAGTCTATACACCTTGTCCTTCTTCCAGAATGGTTTATTCTTCTTTCAGACAAACTTCAGAACAAGTTTCTAAGGTCCTACAAAGGACCTTTTCTTGAGTATTTTTAAGAATTGTATTACATCTACAGATGCCTGGCGTGTGTGCGTGTGTTTATTTTGTAGAGATGGGGTCTCACTACGTTGTGAAGGCTAGTCTGCAGCTCCTGGCTTCAAGCCCTCCTCCCACCTCAGCCTTCCAAAGTGTTGGGATTACAGGCATGAGCCAACATCCTACCCTGAATCTACAGTTATATTTCGGGATTTTTGTCCTCTTTCTTTATTCTGAATCTCCTAATCCATTATTATGGCAAATTTTTCCATTGATTAAAGTCTCTTTTAATGTCTTCCACTGAAGTTTTCTAATTTTATCCATAAAGAGCTTACGCAATATTTTTTTAAAAATTTCAAGATGCTTTGTATTTTTCTTGTGATTGCAAATCATTTTTATTAGGTTTTTAATTTTTCTGACTGTTGCTGACATGTACAAATGTAATTGACACACACACCCACACACACACACATTGTTTTCTATGTAGTAACCTTGCTAAACTCTTATTAATTTTAATGATTTATAGATTCTCTTGAGTTTTCCATATAGGCAATCATACTGACTATAAATGATGATGGTTTTGTTTTTTGCTTTTATGATCCTCAAACCTTTATTTCTTCTTTTTTGTCTTTTTGTACTACAGGGAAGCCAATCCAGTGCTGAAGGGGGTGGTGCACGCAGATAGCCTTGTCTTGCTGGTTCCACAGTGAATTCAGTTTGCAAAAATATATCAAGCTATGTACTTCTGACTTGTCCATTTTTCTAACATTGTACTATACATCAATAAAAAGCTTAAAATTTTTCCTTAAGAATATTTTTTCAACATCTTAACCTCTCCTTATAGCTATATGCTCTAAGGATGTCACTTAGCAGGTTTGTACCTGTCTATTTTTCAACCTGACTATATGTTACCAGAGGAAAGAAGTCTTAAGTGAGAACACAGATGACTGCTTGTAAGGATTTGAAGAACTGCCAGGCACGGTGGCTCACACTGTAATCCCAGCAATTTGGGAGGCTGAGGTGGGAGGATTGCTTGAGTTCAGCAGTTTGAGCGCAGCCTGAATAACAATCCTAGATCTTGCCTCCACACACAAAAAAAAAACTGAAAAAATTAACCAGGCATGGTGGTGCATGCCTCTGGTCACTGCTACTCAGGAGGTTAAGCCCTGGAGGTTGAGGCTGCAGTGAGCCATGATGGTGCACTCCATCCTGGGTGCACTCCAGCCTGGGTGACAGAATGAGATGCTGACTCAAAAAAAATTGTGTGTGTGTGTGTGTGAAGAACTAGCAGGGGGAGAGAGTGCAGACAGTCTTAGTTGCCCTGCAGGACAGAATTAAGGGGAAGATGGAAGGACAGTAAAGCCAATTTTCTTAAAGCAGAAAGAAAAGCTTTCTAACATCATTGTTGTCTAACTAGATAAAAGGTTGCTTTTTGAGATAGTGAGTGTCCCAGCACTGGAAATATTTAAGTAGTGTTGGATGCACATCACTCAGAATGGCATATAGGCCCTCACTCCCAATACTGGGTAGGCTGTGGACCACAGCATGCCTCCTGTCTTTTCCAACTCCAGGCTTGGAATTTTTATTTTTATTTACTATTATTGTTTTTTGAGTTGGAGTCTCACTCTGTCACCCAGGCTGGAATGCAGTGGTACCCTCATGGTCATCCCAGCGTCAACCTGTTGGACTCCAGCAATCCTTCCGCCTCAGTCTTCCAAGTGCCGGAACCACAGGCGCCGGCTACCATGTCTGGCTAAGTTTTTATTTATTGTAGAGATGAGGTCTCGCCAAGTTGCCTGGGCTGGTCTTGAACCTGTGGGCTCAGGCAATCCACTCATCTCGTTGGCCTCCAAAGTGCTGGAATTACAGGCTGAGCAGCCAAGCCCGGCCTACCAGGCTTGAGATTTTTAAAGAACTGGGATCATATCTTATCCCACTTGCTCTGTCAACTCCTCTTGTGATACTTAGAAAACCAATCTCACAACAGAGAAGAGTCAACAAAGACAAAAGCTGGTTCTATGTCTATGTTAATAATATCAATAAACCCTATCAAGTCTGACAAAGAAAAAAACAAAAGAGAAAAGAAAACACATAAAAATCCCATTCTCCCAAGGAAATTGGCGAATGCATCCCACAACCAGGATATAAGAGCCTAGTTATCTGTTAGTGTCTATCCACAAACACACCAACGTTGCCTTGTTTGGGGGGGGTTCCATCCTTTTGGCCCACCATTTGACAATCTCTTCAAATAACGGAAACAGGCAAAGTCGTCCAGGCACTCATGATCTGAACTCCAGGAAAATAAAAAAATAATAATAAAAAGCTTTATTCCTGGAGCTGGACGTCTCTTTCGTAAACTAAGGAATTCTGAATGAAGTTCTGAAGAATTTTAGCGATGGGGACCCATTCTGTGATTTCATAGTTTTACTTTATTTTTACTCTTTCATTCAACCAAGCTCCTTCTTTCTAGCAAATCTCGCCCGTTGGCGGATAAAAATACGCCCGCAGCGTCTCCCAGAAGCTGCGCCATCAGCCTCGCAGACAAAAAGCAGCCTCGCGTCCCTGCGTCGCTGTAGACAGACATGTCCTCCTCCTCCTCCTCCTCCAGCTTGGCTTCCCCTCACTCCCAGCCGGGTTTCCTTAGCGCCAACCTGGAGCTCAGGGTTCAGGGTACAGGGAGCGAGGACGCCAGGCGCGCCGACAAATCCGTTACCAGGCTGCCGTGTCCCCAAGGGCCACTCCGGGGCGGAAGAGCGCGGGGACAACCGCGGCGTCGCTGCCCTGGCCCTGTGGGCCCGGCGCGCGGCGGGTCGGGTTCCAGACAGGTGAGGCCGCCCGTCCAGAGAGCTGCGGGCGCAGAGGAACCCCCGGCCAGACGCGCCCCCTCGCCCGAGTGAGGACCTCCAGGAGGAGGGCGACCCCGAAGGCCGCGCGGGCGGTCCCAGGCACACCCTAACCTGGTCTGGTGGAGGGGAGGCAGGGGGCCGCCCCCGGGCGAGGGCGCAGCTACCTCAGAAACTTGGCACCTTCCTTTCATCCATTCTTCTCCCCTCCCCCACCCCACCCCAGGCATAAAGACAGAGGAAAAGGCCGACGTGGTAACAATATCATAAATAACAAAATAATAAACACAGAGCTTTCCAGCCACCTCCCGGGTAGGGGCGGCGGGCAGGTGTGTCCACTCTGCCCCTCCTGGAAAGGTATTTCCCGGCCTCAGAGTTGGAGGCACGAATGGTCTGGGCAGGCCAAGGCGGGAGGCTTGTTTCGAAGCCACGTGTGCATAACGTGCTCTTGGCTTTCGATCCTATCCTGTGTTAACTTGGGGCCAGGCGGCTCTTGGGGTGCCACGTCTTGGGGTGGAAGTAGCCTTGGTGGAGCAAGTCTTGTTTTTCTCGAATTGTGCGGTCCACCTGAGTAAAACTACGTGTTCTAAAGATGCTGAATTTTAAAATGTATTTTTACTGTGTTTCTGGGGGAGGGGGTTGTAGTCTAAGAGGAGCTTAAGCGCCCGAGTACCCCCTTTTCAGATCAGAGTCCTTGGGAGTCTCCCCAGAGCCTCCCTCTGCCGCCCCGAGATTTCAGCCAGCCCAGGGAACGACCACCAGGGTCCAGAGGAACTGAGCCACTTTCTGGCTTGCTTGTCGGCGACAGATCCACTCGGGGGGCCCCAGCTAGTGGGAAGGGTGCCCTGGAAGGAGCACCTAGCCTCACCTCGAAGAGTCCGCCCCGAGGTGCGCGGGACGGGGGCGTGGGGCAGGGGCATGGATTCCAAAACGTCCTTCCTGGTTAAAAAAAAAGGGGAGGGGGAGCACAGACTTTAAATTCTTTTGCAAACATTCATGCCGCAGGAAGGGCTGGAACAGGCAGCCCCGGCCGCCGGAACCGGTCGGACAGGTAGCGAGCTTGTTGACACCGTTATGTCGCAGGGCGCATGCTCACTCCCAAGTTTCCTGGTGCCTCTTCTATTCCACCTTATGAAACTTTTTCCCCGGCGTGGTCTCACCCGCGACTCGCGGCATCGGTGTCGCCGAGCCGGGAGGCCGGGAGGCACCGGGCGTGCGGGGGGGAGGCCGGGCCGCGGCGCGGCGGGGGGCGCCGGGGGAGAGCGGGCGAAGCGGGAAGGTGGGCTGTGGCCGCCGGGAGCCGGGGGACCGAGCCGCAGCCGCCCCCGGAGGGGAGCCGGCGGGAGGAGGGGGCTGCGGTCGTGAGAGGGGATCCCGCCATGCCCAAGGTCTTCCTGGTGAAGCGGAGGAGCCCGGGGGCCTCGGTCCGCAGCTGGGATGAGCTCCCGGACGAGGAGCGGGCGGACACCTACATCCCAGGTGAGCGCCGCGCGGGGGCCGGGCCTGGGCGCGGGGCTCGGGGTGGGGGAGGGGGCGGCGGGTCCTCCCTGCTCGCCGGCGGAGGCTGGACTCCCCGCCCCATGCCCCGTCCCCCGGGGGGGGGCGAGAGGGGGTCTTCCCGGCGGGGGAGGTCGGGGAGTGAGGCCCGGACGCCCGGAGCCCCCTTCCCCCTAGTGGGAGCCTCTAATTGCCCGGCGGCGGGACCGTTGGCTGCTGCGCGGGCCGGGGTGGCCCGGGAACGGGGCTGGAAGCCAGCCGGGGCCACCTCCATCCCGCGTCCTCGTGGGGGTGCACACAGATCGCCGACCTTCCCCGGGGGGATGGGGGGAGAGGTCAGACCCGCCTCCCCCGCCCCGGCAGGAGACTCGGTGCTCGTGGCCCCGGGTTCCTCGTGGGCGCCGGGGTTGGGACGGAGGGGCGGTCCCCGGCACCCGGCAGGCTCGAGGGGTCGGGCCGGGGCTCGCTCGCCCATCCCCGCAACTCAGCCCGCTTGGCTAGGCGCCCGGGTCCGGGGCGGGGCGGCGGCGGCACCGCCCGCGGGTCAAACGCCGCGGGCGTCCGGGCCTGACGCCGCGTGTGTCGGGCGCCGCCCCGCCCTCCGCAGTGAGCCTGGGCCGCCTGCCCCGCGACCCCCCCGAGGACTGTCGCAGCGACGGCGGCAGCAGCAGCGGCGGCGGCAGCAGCAGCGCCGGGGAGCCCGGAGGCGCCGAGAGCAGCTCGTCCCCGCACGCCCCGGAGCGCGGGACCCCTGAGCCCGGCGACGCCGAGGGCCCCGATGGACACCTGGCGCCGGAGCAGCGCCCGATCTCCAGGTCGAAAATCAAGGTACGGTGTCGACTCTGCCCCCGCCGCCGCCGCCGGCACCACGCCCTGGCGTCGGGCTCCCGGGGCGCCGCCTCTCCCTGCCGCGCCCGCCCGCCCGCGCACCAGGGCACCCGCGCCCCGAGCGCGCCGCTCCTGCACCTGCCCCTGGGCGGCGGCCAGGGCGCCTCGGCTCGTCCTGCAGCTCCGGAGAGGGCTCAGTCCTCCCGGGTGGCCTGATGCCGCGCGTGGTGGGCTGCCGAACTGCCGAAAGGGCTCGGGCACAGCTTCAACCCTCCCCGCCCCCCACCTCGGGCATCGTTCATAGCGCAAACCGTCGGGGGTCCCAGGGTCGGAAAGTAGAGACCCGGCTCTCAGAAATCGCATCCTCTGCGAGGCAGCTCCTTGCGCGTGAGGTTCTGAGTTTCACACCCTTCCCTGTGTGCTGGGCAGTGGCCGCAACTTGGTGCCGTGGGCCGGTCGAAAAACTGTTCAGTGCCTGGTGGACAGGAGGCCTGAGCCGGCACTTTAGACCTGCCATGCATCTCAGATCGTCTCGACTTAAATTGATGGATACAAGGGTTCGACTGCGGACTTCCCGTTAGCACGGGAAGGTGTACCCACTCTGCCCGTAACTGACTTTCTGGAAAGGAATTGGAATGTCTGTTCCCCTTGGTGGTCGCGCTTCGGGGGTCTCTCGAGTATTCTGGGAGTGGAGACCATCTCGTTCCGGGACGCCCACCTGCGCCTTTCGCGGACTTCCAAGGCGGCCTGCTCAGGGTATCTGCTCCTTTTAGGATTAGGATTAAGGCATCCCATTCCTCTGACTAGGCCCTTTGGAGCTGGGGGCGCGGGGTGGGCGAAGGAGTTTGCGAATCACAGCATGGCGGGCCATGGTGCCACCTGTGTGCGCCCCAGGCCCTCGGTGTGGGTGACGGTTGCCAAGGCTGGGGCTAGAGTGGGGTGGGGAGGGACAGTCCGCATTTGCTGGGACTGAAAAGCGGTCCTTTCTCTCCCGGCAGAGGTCATCCCTCCTCCCCTGACACATTCCTGGTTCCCTGGGTTCGGCTCTGGGGTGGGCCAGGGCGCATTTGGTTATGAATTGAAGCTGGAGGCTGGAGCTGGAAGCCAAAGGAAAGACCTCTTTCAAGGAGGCGGCCGACACCAGCGGGCGGCTGCCTGGCCTAAAGTGTGAGGCTGAAGTTCAAAGTCAGCTGCCCTGAGGATTTCCTGGACCAGGTGGGGTTAAATGGGAGGGAGCGGCTTGCCTGAGGCAGGTGTCCCTGCCCTTCGGAAATTCTGCAAAGTGCCCCACTTGCATATTTATCACCGGGCTAGAAGGACAATTGCCACGTTGTTTTGGGAGCCTTTGTACCCAGGTCGCCCCTCTTGTCCCCCAATCGCCCAAATTCCCCTGGAGAGAAAGTGGCAAATGAGGAAGATCCAGTCTCTTAACCGACATGTTAGGCGATCTCTCTTTCTTGCCCCAGGCAAACAGGGCCATCAGAACCCAGGGATTAGAGGAATAAATAAACCAATCTCACTTCCCAGATCAGTCGCCGGTGTGCTGCGGAGAGAAGGAGGGGGCGGGGAGCAGCTGTTTGCTCCTGAACCGTTAACAGGGAGCCTTCTCTCCAGTTTCCAGGGGAGTTTTTATTTATGGAGGATATTTGGATTTCTTCTCTCTCTGCTGCTGCTTCCCAAAAAAAGGAGACACCACAGTGTTAAGATGCTCTAGGCCTGAAAATGTTCACCCATGGTATTGGCAGTTTTCAGATAACCGATCAGACTGCCCGTGATGTAGCATGTTGTAGAACTCAAATTCTTGGCAAGGCATGCAGGCTGGATGCAGTTTCTCTAATAATTAGTTTCTTGAAGACCTTCCTTGGGCAATGGGCCCCCAGGGCCACAGGAAGTGCTGGTTTGCCAGGCACAGAGAGGCAGCCCCGCCCCCCATTCCCCTCCCCCACTCCCCTCCCCCCATTCTAACATGGAGTACCTGGTGTGGCCAAGACAACCAGTAGATAAAAAACACTCCCACCCTGGTGTTCCTTCCCGAATCATCCGCAGTAGTGGTTAGGCATCTTTGTCACTTCCTAATTGTGTGAACTTGAGGAAGTTGTGCATCCCCTTGAGCCTCAGTGTCCTTATTTGTAAAACAGAGAGAGTAATGATACCTACAACCTACCTCAGAGACCTGAGAGTAAATAGATTAATTTCTGTGCCCAGATACTGTAAATATTCGTTGGGTTGATGGGAAGACACAGATATTCGCTCTGTTGCAGGAGAGTGAATGATAGGCCAGAAGCACGCACAAAGATGTGATTTTTGTTTGTTTGTTTTTGTTTTGAGTTGGAGTCTCTCTCTCCCAGGTTGGAGTTCAATGGGATGATCATGGCTCACCACAGCCTTAACCTTCTGGGTTTAAGCAGTCCTTGTGCCTCTGCTTCCCAACTAGCTGGGACTACAGGGGCGTGCCACCACACCTGGCTAATTTTAAAAATTTTTTTGTGGAGACTAGGTCTTGCTATGTTGCCCAGGCCCGGTTGTCTTCAACTCCTCGACTCAAGCGATCCTCCCGCCTTGGCCTCCCAAAGTGCTGGGATGACAGGCGTGAGCCACTGTGCTTGGCTGCAAAGATGTGATTAATTCTGCGTGGGAAGGGTTTCTGGATGTCGATTTGAAGCCTATGAAGAAGGAAGAGGGCGAGCCTGGGGACAGCTTAGGCTGAGCCTCGCAGCTTGAGCAAGAAAAGGACTTGGCTCTGGCAACTGAAGGGTCGGAAACGGCCTGCTGGGGTCCGGAAGAGAGTTGCTGTGAGGACCTGGAAATCTAGGGAGGACACGGTGAGATGGAAAAAGGGCCAAGCCAAGAAGCATGGATGTCCCTGTGTGTGCAGAGGATAAGCTCTGGAAGGTTTGTGAGAAGGAAAGCCTCAGTTGAGTTCGTCTTACCAGCTGGATGTGTTATTTCCAACAAACCTCAGTTTCCTGGTCTGTAAAATGGTGGACTAACAGAATCTGCCTCTTAGAAGTGTTGTATAGATTAAATGATAGGGGGTGCAGAATGTCTGGCACTTTTGTGCATTTATAAACTGCCCAGTAGGAAGTTAGCCAACAGTGACATACACATTTTGTGGCCTACCTACGTGGGATTCACCAGCCTGACCACACAGATGACAGGTGTGGGAAGGCATTCTAGGTGCAGGCTGCAAGCGTGGCTGGCCTCCCATCCGACTGCCTTTCAACTGAGTGCCCCAAGGCAGATTGTGAAATTGCCTCTTTACTACTGTGGATTCTGTAATTTACCAAACAGGTTGGGGTGGGGAGGAGATAGAGCACTTGGGACAGTGTGTGTGCCAGGTCCCTTTGAGTTCCTTCTGTGTGGACCCACTGTCGTTTGGAGATTCCGAAACAAAGTAATTCTGAAGCTCACTCAGTTCACTGGTAGTCTTCATTCCTGACTCAGGGTGGCTGGTAGGACCCAGGTACAAACACAAACTAGCAGGTGAGCTTGCTCTTACCCCATCTTATTCTGTTCTCTCTTTTTGGCCTCTCCTATGGGTTATTCAAAAGAAATAGAGTTTAGGCAAGGTGTGGAGGCTCACACCTGTAATCCCAGCACTTTGGGAGGCCAAGGCAGGAATATTACTTGAGCTCAGGAGTTTTAACCAACCTAGGCAACGAAGCAAGATCTCTTCTCTACAAAAAAAAGTTTTTTTAATTAGCTGGGCATGGTGGTATGTACCTGTAGTTCGAGCTACTTGGGAGGTTGAGGCAGAAGGATTGCTTGAGCCCAGGAGGTTGAGGCTGTGATGAGCTGTGATTGTACCACTGTATTCCAGCACGGGAGACAGAGTGAGACCACCGCAAAAAAATAAGAAGAAGAAGAATTAAAAATAAAGTCAAAAAAGAAGAAATTGAATTTAACTTCCTTCAAAAGTATTCTTGGTTTTTTATCTGGCTCTTTAGTTCAGGTCTTCCAGTGGTGACAGATGTGTGAACATGTTTACTTTTTACCATGGAGAGTTTCACAGACAGAATAGTATGTGTGCCATCCAGCCTCCCAGACCAGTTCTGCCCATCCACACTCCCAACCCTTCCCCTCACCCATAGGATTTTGAAGCAAATCTCGGACATCATGCTATTTCAACCACAAATACAGGGGATACCCAAAAAATATATACACATTTTAAGTATGACTTTTGCTCAAAAGCTTTCCTTAATCCAATGAATGCTAGCATCCCCATGAGACAGACAGGACAATCAAAGAAAATGGCAGAAGCACAGATCAGTGAATGTCACGCCAGACATTGTTGCCATAATTTAATTCAGTTTCAAAAAGTAATACATAGATAGCATCGCTTAAAATGTGTATACGTTTCTTTGGTACCCCCTGCAGTTCAGAATGTGTCTTTAACAGAGACCAAAATACGATAGAGATCAAAATACATAACCACACCCACATTAACAATTGTGTTCTCATTGCTAATTGTCTCAGAAACTCATACATGTTCTCCCCAGTTTGCTTAATTAAGTACATATAATGTTCACACATTGTAATTGATTGGCATGTCCTTCCAGTCTTTCTTAATTTATACATTTCCCCTCCATCTGTTTTTCATGTCCTTTCAAGTTAAGTGTTGAAGAAATGGGTCATTTTTTTTGCAGCGTTCCCAACTGTATGAATGCCCTACCATGTATCTAACATTCCTCCATCCCCTAGGTTACCTCTAATTGGATAGTTAAGATGTAAGCCGCACTGTCGAATGTGGCAGCCATAGGCCCATGTAGCTTTCTAAATGGGGTAAGATTAAGTTCCAGGCCAGGAGTGGTGGCTCAAGCCTGTAATCCTAGCACTTTGGGAGGTCGAGGCAAGAGGATTGCCTGAAACCAGGGGTTTGAGACCAGCCCGGGCAACTTGGCAAGACCTTGTCTCTACAATAAATCAAAAAATTAGCTGGGAGTGGTGGCGTGCACCTGTGGTTCCAGTTACTTGGAAGGCTGAAGTGGAGGGATCGTCTGGGTCCAGCAGGTCGAGGCTACAGTGGCCATGAATGTGCCACTGCACTCCAGCCTGGGCAACAGAGTGAGACTCAAAAAAAAAAAAAAGAATTAAGTTCCTCAGTTGCACTAGCCACATTTCAAGTGCTCAAAAGCCATGTGTGGCTACTGTACTGGATGGTACAGAATAGAATTTCTGTCACCACAGAAAGGTCTACTGAACAATGTAACTCTACATTCTCGATCAGATCTATTTTAGTTTTACTAGAATATGTCACAGTGGGGGTGTCTGTTTCTATAAGAGACACTTAATATTTGGTTATCTCTCTTGCTGTGATGTTAGCAGCAGTTGATGCTCAGGGCCTAAATTCCAAAGCAACAATATTCTAATTCTGTCCTTCATTTATTTGGTATTTCTATGGAGAGACACTTTGCCTTATCTACTGTTTGGTTTTCCAGTGGGACAATTCCTTTAGGAAAGGCAGAATAATGCTTGATTATCTTTATTTACCCTTTTTATTTTGATTTATTTATTTATTTATTTATTTATGTTTTGAGTTGAAGTCTCACTCTGTTGCCCAAGCTGGAGTGCAGTGGCACGCTCGCAGCCACAGCAGCCTTGACCTGCTGGACTCAGGTGATCCTTCCGTTTCAGCCTTCCAAGCAGCTGGTACTACAGGCATGTGCTACCACACCCAGCTAATTTTTTGATTTATTGTAGATTCGGGGTCTCACCATGTTGCCCAGGCTGTTATCAAACCTGTGGGCTTGGGCAATCCTCTTGCCTCTGCCTTCCTAAGTGCTGGGATTGCAGGCGTGAGCTACCATGCCTGGTCTATTTACCTTTATTTTTAAGTGAAGATAGTTTGTTGACCAGCATTCTCTAGTGATGGCCAATTAGTTTGTCTTTGTTTTTGTTTTTGAGATAGAGTCTCACTATGTTGCCCAGGCTGGTCTCAAACTCCTGGGTTTAAGTTATTTTCCTGCCTCAGCATCCTGAATAGCTGGGATTACACGCATGTGTCACTGCACCCGACTCTCAGTTATTTTCTATTGTTGTGAATCATGGACTTAAGTAGTTTTTAAAGACCCATTCATTTGGAAGGGAACATACACTCTGTCGCCAACTCCTTGTCTCTTGTCTTGTGTCTCCCAAGACAGAATTGACTGCCCCTCCCCCTGCCTCCAGTATAACTTGCTTACTATCTTCCTGGCTGCTCGGTTGGCCACCAGACGTCTCTTTTCTTTCTTTCTTTTTTCTCTCCCGGAGAGGCCACTGCAGCCTCGACCTGCTGGGCTCCAGCGATCCTTCCTCCTCAGCCTTCCAAATAGCTGGAACTACAGGCTCACGCTAGCACGCCCGGCTAATTTTTGATTTATTGTAGAGATGAGGTCTCACCAAGTTGCCCAGGCGGGTCTCGAACCCACAGGCTCAGGCAATCCACTCACCTCAGTCTCCCAAAGCGCTGGGATTACAGGCTGAGCCACCAAGCCTGGCTCAGACATCTCTTTTCAACTCTAGACCCATCAGAGCCAGAGAATACTTCCTACTGGGCTTGTATTCCCCGGCACCTGGTGAAGTAGTGTCTGAGTCATTGGAAGGCACAAGTCAACATAGAACAAGAATACAGGCAGGGGAAGACATCAACAGTCCCTAGACATGGGTGACAGCATTTGGAGGAAAACACAGGAAGCAAGAAGAGAGATCTAGAAAAACGCTTGGAATGGATGCTTATTAAAAGTTAAATCAGTCGGGCACAGTGGCTCACACCTGTAATCCCAGCACTTTGGAAGGCGGAGGAGAGAGGACTGCCTGAGCCCACGGGTTCAAGACCAGCTTGGGCAACATGATGAGACCTCGTCTTTGCAATAAATCAAAAAATTAGCTGGGCATGGTGGTGCATGCCTGTAGTTCCAGCTACTTGCAAGGCTAAGGTGGAAGGATTGCCTGAGTCCAGCAGGTTGAGGCTGTGGTGGCTGTGAGCATGCCATTGTACTGCAGCCTGGGCGACAGAGTGAGACTCCGACTCAAAAAAAAAAAAAAAAAAGAAAAAGTTAAATTAATTAAAGGAGAAATAGAATAAGAAGTGTTGATTGTACCAGTTTTAAACTTGACTATAGATGGAGTGGGTTTTTAATTATTGGAAAGGACTACACAGATTTAGTTGCAAACAACAGAATCCAGTATAGCTAGTTTAAGCCAAGAAAGGTACTAAATGGACCGGGCTCAGTGGCTCAGCCTATAACCCCAGTACCTTGGGAGACTGAGGCAAGTGGATTGCCTGAGCCTGCAGGTTCGAGACCAGCCTGGGCAGCTTGGTGAGACCTCATCTCTATAATAACTTTTTTTAAAAAAATTAGCTGGGCGTGGTAGTGCACACCTCTAGTTCCGGCTACTTGGAAGACTGAGGCAGAAGGTTTGCCAGAGCCCAGAGATCGACACTGGGGTGGCGGTGAGTGTGCCACTACACTCCAGCCTGGGCGACAGAGTGAGACTCCAACTCAAAAAAAAAGAGAGGTACTAAATGGACTAAGGAAAGACTAAACTGAACTCCCAGGAATGACACTGAAAGCCACAATGCAGAATTGGGCTGCCCAGGGTGCTGTGGCTGCTGTCCAATCAGGAAGCTGCTTCTTCTCTGGCTGCCTGCTCTGCTAAGGCAGAAACAGTTACCTCTTGCCTGCCTCTACCCAATGAACTCAGCGCTAAATCAAGTTTCCTCATAGTGCATGTAATTGGTGGAACTGAAGTCACTTCTTAGACCCTAGCTGCAAAGGAGTCTGGGGAATGTAGTTTCTAGCTCTCTGGCTTTTGCATTTCAGGAAGACCCACCAAAAGAAGTTAGAATGGCTACTGAGTGTCCATCCATGGGATCCACAATGGGTTTCAGGGTGAGAAAGGTAAAGCCCAGAGAACTTTTGTTAAGTTTCACACAGTTGTTAGTGGCAAAGCTCAACCCAAGATTTCTTCATTTTTCAACATTGTTGCATTGCATTGTGGGACACCTGCACTATCCAATATGGTAGCCACAGTCAACATGTGACTTTGACGTTTTAGCTATTAGTGTTGACAGCCTGACATTAAGGAATCAGAAACTGTTCCTCATCATGATGTGAAACAAATAATGGGGTTCATGTCCTCTCCTCTCCATTGCATTGTGCCCAGACCCATGGACCTGTCCTAAGGGAAGTGTAGGCACAAGTTTTGCAGATGACAGACCACATTTAGAATCTCAGTGTGGGCAACTACAAGTCATGCTGCCAAGGGCAGGTGACACCTCTTTGAGTGTCAGTTTCTTCCCCTGGGTTATAAGAATATATTTGCTTCATCATCTCTTCATTAGAGAAGATTCTCCATTCAGTCACATGGGGGAGTTGTGAAGCCTAAGGAAATGGTACATGGGGCAGGGGGCGGAGTCTGCATCCCTGAACATTTGGGACAATGTGCTGAGCATGTTTTGAGCATTCAAGCATAGCAAATGTGTTAGTGGAAATCTTGCCCAAATGGTCACTAGAGGTAGCTTGGGACTCAGGATCCTTCTGCAGGAAAGAGGACCATTATTATTATACTTTAAAAAAAATTTTTTTTTATTTTAAAGATGTAGGGTACAATTCGGATTTAGGTATACAAGTGGTCATCATACAGTTAAAGTCTGGGGCACCTTTGGTCCCCACTTCACCTGGTTTGAGATCGGGTACCCTTATTGATGTTATGCTCCTCCTTGCCCCCCACAGTATCCCACTACTGCCAATCCCTTTTTTTTGGGAGTTGGACTCACTCTGTTGCCCAGGCTACAGTGCAGTGGCAGACTCACGGCCATTGCATCCTTGACCTGCTGGGTTCAGGTGATCCTTCCACTTCAGCCTTCCAAGTAGCTGGAACTATAGGGGTGCGCCACCACGCCTGGCTAATTTTTTGTTCTATTGTAGAGATGGTCTCACCATGATGCCCAGGCTGGTCTCGAACCGTGGACTCGGCAATCCTCTCACCTCCACTTCCCAAAGTGCTGGGATTACAGGTGTGAGCCACCACACCTGGTGCGCCAATCTCTTTCTTACTGTTTTATGGTAAATATTCAGAGTCCACTTATGAGTGAGAACATGTAGTACTCTGTACTTTGTTTCTGTGATAGATCACTGAGTATGATAGACTCTAAACCCATGCAAGTTGCTTCGAAGGCCATAATTTTGTTCTTCTTTATGACTGCATAATATTCCATCACATATATTATCCAGCCACATATATTATTCCACCACATTTTTTATCCAGTTCAGTTTTGATGGGCAGCATGATTAGTTCCATGTTTTTGCTATTGTGAATAGTGTGGCAATAAACATGAGTGTGCAGGTATCTTTTTTGTAGAGTGATTTAAGTTCCGGGTATATTCCCAGAAGGGGGATTACTGGGTCGTATGGAAGGTTAGGAATCACCACAGTTTTCTATAGAGGATGAACTAGTTTGCATTCCCACCAACAGTGTAGAAGCATTCCCTTTTCTCCACATCCACACCAGCACCTGTTGTTTTTTGTTTTATTAATGATGGCCATTCTTTTTTTTTTTTTCTTTTTGCGTCGGTGTTTAACTCTGTCACCCAGGCTGGAGTATAATGGCATACTCATGGTCACTGCAGTCTCGACCTGCTGGGCTCAGGTGATCCTTCACCTCAGACTTTCAAGTAGCTAGAACCACAGGTGCTTGCCACCACACCCAGCTAATTTTTTTCATTTATTGTGGAGAAGAAGCCTCACCAAGTTGCCCAGGCTGGTCCCGAACCCCTGGGTTTAGGCAATCCTCTTGCCTCAGCCTCCTAAAGTGTTGGGATTACAGGCATGAGCCACCACACCCAGCTAATGATGGCCATTCTTACTGGGGTTAGGTGGCATCTCAATGTGGTTTTGATTTGCATTTCTCTGATGATTAGTGAGGCTGAGCACTTTTTCATATGTCTGTTGGCTGCTCGTATGTTTTTTGAGGAGTGTCTGTTCATGTCTTTTGCCCACTTTTTATTGGAGCTGTTTGTTTTTCTCCTTTCGGCACATTTGAGTTCCTTGTAGATCCTGGATGTTAGACCTTTGTCAGATATGCAGTTGGTAAATATTTCTTTTTCTCATTCTGTGGGCTGTCTCCCCACTCTCTTGATGGTTTATTTTGCTTTACAGAAACTTTCCAGTTTGATGAGGTTCCACTTGTCAGTCTTATCTCTTATGGCATGGGCTTTTGGGGTTGCTTATTCTGATTTCTGTAAGGGTGTCTCCTGCATTTTCTCAGATTCTTAACGTTTGAGGTTTTATGTTTAGGTCTTTGATCCACTTGGAGTTGATTTTTGTGTATGGTGATGGGCAGGGATCCTGTTTAATTCTTCTGCGCGTTGTCAGTCGGTTTTTCCAGCACCATTTACTGAATAGGTTCTCCTTTTCCCCGGTGGTTGTTATTGGAGCCTTTGTCAAAGACGAGTTGGTTGAGAAATTGAGGTTTTACTTCTGGAATCTCCATCCTGTTCCATTGGTCTATATGCCTGTTCTTGTACCAATACCAGGTTGTTTTGATTTTTGTAGCCTTATAATAAAGTTTAAAGTCTGTAAGTGTGATACCACCTGCTTTGTTTCTTTTGTTTAGGATTGTTTTGGCTATTTGTGGTCGTTTATGCTTCCATATGGCTTTCTGTATTGTCGTTTCCAGGTCTAAGAAGAGTGATGTTGATAATTTAATGGGTATTGCATTGAATCTGTAGATTGCTTTTGGTAGAATGGACATCTTAACATGTTGTTTCTTTCAATCCATGAGCATGGAATATTTTTCCATTTGTTTGTGTCATCTTTGACTTCTTTGAGCAGTATTTTGTAGTTTTTGTTGTAATGGCCTTTCACTTCTCTGGGTAGGAAGATGCTGAGATATTTCTTTTTGTGTGTGTGGTTATTGTGAATGGGATTGTGCTTTTTATTTGGTTTTCTGCCGGTTTGTTGTTGATGCATAAGAATGTCACTGGGAGCCTGGACTTGATGGCTCAGCCTGTAATCCCACACTTTGGGAGGCTGAGGTGAATGGATTACCTGAGCCCGCGGGTTCGAGACCTGCCTGGGCAACTTGGCGAGACCTCATCTCTACAATAAATCAAAAAATTAGCTGGGAGTGGTAGCATGTGCCTGTAGTTCCAGTTACTTGGAAAGCTGAGGCAGAAAGATCGCAGGTCGGGGCTGCAGTGGCCGGGAGCGGCCACTGCACTCCAGTCTGGGCGACAGAGTGAGACTCCAACTCAAAAAAAAAAAAAGAATGTGACTGGGACCATTATTTTATTTAATTTATTTTTTTAATTTTTTTGAGTTGGAATCTCACTCTGTTGCCCAGACTGGAGTGCAGTGGCCGCTCCCGGCCACCGCAGCCTCGACCTGCTGGGCTCCAGTGATCCTTCTGCTTCAGCCTTCCAAGTAGCCGGAATTACAGGCATGCGCTACCACGCCCGGCTGATTTTTTTATTTATTCTAGAGATGAGGTCTCGCTGCCCAGGTGGGTCTCGAACCCACGGGCTCAGGCAATCCACTCACCTCAGCCTCCCAAAGGTGCGGGATTACAGGCTGAGCCACCGAGCCCGGCTGGGACCATTATTTTTAATGAACTCATCTGCTGGAAGCATCAGCAGAAAGGAAAGGGTTGTTCTTTTTTGTTGCTATTTTTCCTGTGTACGTTTGACAGGTAAGTGATCCTAGCCGTCTCTGAAGTTGGTCAGAGGGCCAGCTGAAGTCCCTGCCTTTCTGGATGCTCTGAAGTTTTCAGCAAACCTGATATACAGTGATCGACTTGTTTTTGCTTCAGAGGCTTGTTGTTTTAGAAGAAGTTGAGAATTTTGTGTTTTTTAAAATGAAAGCAGAGATCCTGCTGAAAACAGGACAGCGAGCAGAAAAACACCAAGCTGTGGGCTTGGAGGGATGCTTGTTCTCTCTTCGGCTTTCTTGCCCTGAATTAATTTCCAGACTGGATGTCATTTCCCACCCTCTGTGGGAGTTTCCCCACTTCATTAATAAGCCTTTTGCCAAGTGTTAATTTTGGATTAAGGGTGAGATGATTAAGCTTTTTCAGAAGGTAGTGTGGTATAAAACCACCCCTGGCAGGTCTGCAGCAGGACCCTATAATTAAATATGTTAATAATTTCTGTATCAAAACA
Organism: Cephalopachus bancanus; assembly: GCA_027257055.1. NCBI lineage: Eukaryota > Metazoa > Chordata > Mammalia > Primates > Tarsiidae > Cephalopachus > Cephalopachus bancanus. The sequence continues at coordinate 235,370 of JAPVLO010000175.1, forward strand.
CATGAGTATTCACACTAAATGGTACAAAGCCTGCATATTTTTACATCTGCCCAGGTCATCCACAGGAGATAGGAGAGAATGTTGGTTTTCAGAGCTCTTTGGATTAGAGTTTCAGATGAAGGACTAGGGGCTTGCGGCACCATTTTTAGTTTTTTGGGGGGTTTTTTCATTCGTTAGTGAAAAATTCAAAAGCATTCTGAGAAACAAGGGATCTTGACCAATTATTTATTATTGTTATTATTGCAATTATTGTTATTATTTAAGGCTACAGAATTTTGGAGCTGGTCTCACTGTAATAGGACTTACTGACTATCAGATCTTTTTAAAGTGGCTTTTCTTGTTTAATTCCTTGATTTATTTCCAAGAGGCAAATGTTGTTTTATCCACATTTTACGGGTGATGAAATGAAGGCTTAGACAGGTTAAGTAACTTGCCCGCATCCCACCGACTAAGTGGTGGAGCAGGAATTGAACTTAGGGAGTTGGAAAGTATACCCTGCTCTTAGCCTCTTACACTGCTGAAGAGATCATCTAATACCATTTTATTGCCTTACATGTGGGGACATTGTAATTTAGGGATGTTAAATGACATCCTGTGTCACACAACTAGCCAGGTTTAGGTTTTTATTTGATCCTTCAACATTTCTTGTTTCTTTCACTGTCATCTTGTAACTAACATGACTAAGATGTAACTGAGTTGGTCTACTACTTGTAGAGTGGGGGAACAAGGTAAGATTAATTAACTCTTTTTTGAACATTTAGGAGATAGATTGTTATGTATACATCTGAGTTAACATAACAGAGGTGGCCCATTGAGCAGACTTGTGATGCAGAGAGGGAGAACCAGACCACTGACCCACTGAACATCATTCTAGGAATCAGATGTGACTTCTGTATCACACAGCCCACCCTGGGAGAGAACACTTAGATAAGTGGCAGATCTGGTGTTCTAGAAAGAATGAAACATCTATTACTGTTCTAGTTCATCTATTCCTGCTTCACAAATGACCCCACATTGAGTAACTGAAATAATGTGTTGCTGTATCTTCCACTTTTGTGGAATAACTGGGCTCAGTTGAGTGGTTCATGTCTGGGGTTTCTCTTGTCATTGCAGTCAGATGGCGGCTGGGGTTGGAGTTTTCTGGGGCTTGACTGGACTAGACACCCACGAGGGCTCACTCTTGGCTGGCAGCTGCTGCTTGAACTGCCTCTTGCCTCTTACCTTTGCCCCAAGTGCTTTGATTGTGTGGTACCGTCATTTTAAAATAAGTTCCTATTGATGGACATGTAGGTAGGCTCCATTCTTGGGCTATTACAGATCAATTTTTTTTTCTTCATCCCCTTCCCTCTGTCTCCTTTTCCTGGCCTCTGGTAACCACCAATCTATTCTCTATCTTCACAAGACCCAGTTTTTTAGCTTCCATATATGAGTGAGAGTGTACGATATTTATTTGTCTTTCTGTGCCTGACTTATTTAACTTAGCTTAGTGGCCCCTAGTTCCTTCTATGTTGCTGCAAATCACAGGCTTTCATTCCTTTTTTTATGGCTAAATAGTATTCCATTGTGTATGTATTTCACATTTTCTTTATCCATTCATCTGTTGATGAGCACTTAGGTTGATTCCATATCTTGGCTATTGTGAATAATGCTGCAATAAACATGAGTGGGCAGATATCTCTTTGACATGTTGATTTCCTTACTTGTGGATATATACCCAGTAGTGATTTCTGGATCACATGGTAGTTCTATTTTTAGTTTTTCCAAGGCAACTCCATACTGTTCTCTGGAGCCGCTGTACTAATTTACATTCCTACCAATAGTGTGTGAGGGTTTCCCTTTCTCCACATTCCTACTAGCTCTACTATTGCTTGTCTTTTGTTGTTGTTGTTGTTGTTATTGTTGTTGTTGAGTCAGAGTCTCACTATTGCCCAGGTTGGAGAGCAGTGGCACAATCACAGCTACTGAGGCCTCAGGCGATCCTTCCGCCTCAGCCTTCCAAGTAGCTGGAACTATAGGCGCATGCCACACCCGGCTAATTTTTTTGATTTATTGTAGAGATGAGGTCTCGCTAAGTTGCCCAGGCTGGTCTCGAACCCCTGGGCTCAGACAATCCTCTGGCCTCTGCCTCCTGGGGTACTGGGATTATAGGCATGAGGCACCGCACCCAGCTATTGCCTGTCTTTTTTGATACAAGCCATCTTAACTGGGGTGAGATGAGATCACATTGTGGCTTTGATTTGCATTTCTCTGATGATTAGTGATATTGATAATTTTTGCATATATCTGTTGGTCATTTGTATGTCTTCTTTTGAGAAATGTCTGTTCAGATCTTTTGCCCATTTTTTAAATTGGATGAATTGTTTGTTGTTGAGTTGTTTGAGTTCCTTGTCTGTTCTGATTATGAATGCCTTGTCAGACGGCTTGTTTGCAAATATTTTCTCCCGTTCTGTGGGGTGTCTTCTTCATGTTGTTGGTTGTTTCCTTTGCTGTGCAGAAGCTTTTTAGCTTGGTGTAAATCCTGATTGTCCAGTTTTTGCTTTGCTTGCCTGTGCTTTTCAGGTCTTATACAAAAAAATCTTTACCCAGATCAATGTCCTGGAGCATTTCCCCAATGTTTTCTTTTAGTAGTTTTATAGTTTCATGTCTTAGATTTAGTCTTTAATTCATTTTTATTTGATTGTTGTGTGTGGTAAGAGATAGGGGTCTGGTTTCCTTTGGGCCAAATTTCAAGGCACAAGATGTGAAATACACTTTTTGGGATACATATCATGTTTAAGAATTTATCCTACAAATACCCCTTCCTTTCTGAGAAATAAAATAAGATGGGCAGAGGCTGGCTTCCACAGTGGGGATCTTTTGGCGTTGAATTAACCTTGCATCTTCTTTCAGCAAGGCTCTTTAAGGGCTTCAAATATAATTTGTTTATAGGATTGGTTATAGGGAGGCAGGAAGCATTTCATGGACTGGAAAGTTCACCTCAGGGTGAATTCCCTAAGTGAACCACTTCTTGGTGACTCAGTTTCCCACACTGTGAAATGAGGAGAAATAGAAAAATTGCCTTTGTGAAGAATACTTGGAGAATTTCTATTTTTGCTGTAAGATAACAAGAGGTCCCTTGGGAATGAGGTACCCTGCTGCCAACCCCATCTCCCCAACCCCATTTTCTCCCTTGTTATTTATTTATTGAGTCAGATTCTCCCTTTGTCGGCATTTTCTCCGTTTTATTTATTTATTCAGAGTCGGAGTCTCACTTTTTCGCCCAGGCTGGAGTTCAGTGGCACACTCATGGCCACTGTAGCCTTGACCTGCTGGGCTCAGGCAATCCTTTCACTTCAGCCTTCCAAGAAGCTGGAACTACAGGCATGTGCTACCACACCTGTCTAATTTTTTGATTTATTGTAGGGACGAGGTCTCACCATGTTGCGTAGGCTGGTCTTGAACTCCTGGACTCAGGCAGTCCTTTCGTCTCCACCTCCCAAAGTGCTGGGATTACAGGCGTGAGCCACCATGTCTGGCCTATTCTCCCTTGTTTTAGGAGATCTGCTGGCCCCACGCCTACTTAGCTTGTCACTGAGCTCTCTGTTCTGTGTCATTCAAGATTGTATTCTTTCCAAACAAAATAATCCCAGTGATTTGAGATTTTCATTCTGGACCGTAATAGAAGGTATCCATATTACATGCAGAGCATTTTAAAAATGAGAATTTACCAAAAAGAGAAAAGAAAGTAAGTAAGAGTTCAGATTTGAAGTGTGGTTGGCGAATCCTTAGACACATTCTACAGGACTTTAGAAAGATAGTTCTAACTTTTTACATTTTCTTTTTCATTTTATTTTTTTGAGTCAGGGTTTCCCTCTGTCACCCACGCAGGAGTGCAGTGGCACACTTACGGTCACTGCAGCCTCGACCGACTGGGCTCAGACAATCCTTCCACCTCAACCTTCCAAGTAGCTGGAACTACAGGCGTACCACCATGCTCGGCTAATTTTTTTATTTATTGTAGAGATGAAGTCTCACCAAGTTGCCCAGGCTGGTCTTGAATCTTTGGGTTCAGACAATCCTCTCGCCTCCGCCTTCCAAAGTGCTGGGATTACAGGAATGAGCCATGGCATTTGGCTTTTTTTTTTTTTTTTTTTTTGAGCCAGTTTCTCACTCTGTTCCCCAGGCTGGAGTGCAGTGGCATGATCACGGCTCACCACAACCTTGACCTCCCAGGCTCAGGCAATTCTTCTGCTTCAGCCACCTGAGTAGCTGAGACTATAGGCAAGTGCTACCACACCTGGCTAATTTTTTTTTTTTTTTTTTGTAAAGATGAGGTCTTGCTATATTGTTCAGACTGGTCTTGAACTCCTGGGTTCAAGCAATCCTCCTACCTCAGCCTTCCAAAGTGCTGAGAATATAAGCATGAGCCACTATTCCTGGCTTTCTTACACATTTTTAGTTGGAATCACCAGGGTCACTTGTCTATGTTCTGTCTCATTGGCTTGTTACCACCACTCAGATGTCCATTACTTTGTGGTGACTTGGCCTTGAGAAGCTCGAAGGACTTAGCCATGTTAGTCTCTCCACATCCCTTCAAGGGAGGCAGTGGCCAGGCTGAGGCTTGTTGGACTAGGAGGAGAACATGGCTACCTGCCCTGGGGACAGAAAGCCTCGGGCGCTTCTGGGTCTCCTTCAGGCCGGGGGCCAGGCCCTGCCCCTTTGGCAGAGTCAGGGCCGAGGTGAAGCAGCAGCAGTCTTGGGGAGTGAGGCAGTTAGGGATCCAGGACAGTCACCCACGGGTCACCTAACTTAACCCCGTGGCTGTCCCTCCTTCTGTCTTCCAGTGGTTCCCTCTTGGCCTCTGATTATATGCCGGCTCTCTTGGGGCCTCCGGGGTAGACCCCTAAGGGGACCCCAACCCTTTCAGCCACCATGGCTCTGCTTTCTTCAGTAGCTGCTCAGCCAGCCTCATTGAACCACGCACCGTTCCCCGTCTCCCACTGGCCTCTTCTGGAATATTCTTTGCCCTGCCCCCATCTTCCTGCTCATCTTGGCTAGACTGAGGCGCTCCTTTGCTCTGGAAGCATCTTCCCTGCACTCCCTGTCCATGATATGTACCCCTTACAACCCTGGGCTTCTCAGATGTCAGCTTACCTGTTCCCGTATAGACTGTGGCAGCTTTTTGGGGGTAGGGGACAAGCCGTCGCAGTGACAAGACTGCCTCCAGCTCTGAGCTCTGGGCTTGTCGCAGATCAGAGACTTGTCAGTGTGAGTTGGAACACGTTCAGCTCCAAGCAGATGAATGGGGAGGTGGGGCGGGGGACTGCCTGGAAGCCCTGTGCAGGGTCTTGCACCTCCATTGGAGCTCTGCATCCCACCACTGGCTCCCGCTGCCCGCTGCCTGGCAGCACACACTGACTGTGTCCTGGCCTGAGGCCAGGCTTGGGGCATGGGGCAGGGAGACAGGAATGTGGATGGACACTGGCTGCCAGATGAACTGTGTGTAGTGCGCCCTCTGGAATGAGGTGGAGTAAAGCAGGGCCCCTGTGAGCATGGGTGCTCTAGCCTGGCTTCTCAAGTGTGGTGTGTGGACCAACTGAATGGCGTCTCTGGGTGCCGGTTAGAAATCCAGCCTATTGACTGGGCGTGATGGTTCATGCCTGCAATCCCAGCACTTTGGGAGGCTAAGGGAGGAGATCTCTAGAGCCCAGGAGTTCCAGACCAGCCTGGACAACATAGTGAGAGCTCATCTCTACAAAAAATAAAAAATGAGCCAGGCACAGTGGCCTGCACCTATAGTTCCAGCTTCTTGGAAAGCTGAGGCAGAAGGATCGCCTGAGGCCAGGAGTTCGAGTCTGCAGTGAGTTATGACTGTGCCACTCTACTCCAACCTGGGAGACAGAGTGAGACCCTGACTTTAAAAAAAAAAGAAAGGAAGGAAGGGAGGGAGGGAGGAAGAGAGGGAAGAAGAGAGGAGGGGAGTGAGGGAGAGAGGAAGGGAGAAAGAAAGGAAGAAAGGAAAGGAAAAAAGGAAGGGGAAAGAAGGAAGAGAAAGGAAGGAAGGGAGGGAGGGAGAGAGAGGGAGGAAGGGAGAAAGAAAGAAAAAAAAGGGAAGGGAAGGAGGCCCATTAGACCCTGCCAGGCCTACGTCTCAACAAGACGCCAGGGGAGTCATGAGCAGTAGAGTTTAGAGAAGGCTGTGCCCATGAGGGAGCAGTTGAGTTGGGTCTTAGCGGAGGGCAGTACCCAGGGCACATGAAAGGAGGCGGATGTTTGAGGCTAGGAGGGTGTGGGGCTGGGAAAGAAGTTTCTGGTGAAGTTTGTGTAAAAATAAATGTTTCAGGCCGCGTGCAGTGGCTCCCACCTATAAATAATCCTGACACTTTGGGAGGCCGAGGTGAGAGGATTGCCGAGTCCACGGGTTCGAGACCAGCCTGGGCAACCTGGTGAGACCTCATCTCTACAATAAATCAAAACTTTAGTCAGGCTTGGTGGCACATGCCTGTAGTTCCAGCTACTTGGAAGGCTGAGACAGAAGGATTATCTGAGCCCAGCAGGTTGAGGCTATGGTGGCTGTGAGCGTGCCAATGGACTCCAGCCTAGGCGACAGAGTAAGACTCTGACTCAAAAAAAAAAGAAAGTAAACGTTTCTGACTTTTTTATGAGCAGAATCTTGCCAGAGTTATTGGGTCCATCTTCTAAAGAATCTGGCTTGGTTACCTCTGCATATAACAGATCTGGCACTTTCCATCACACAGACACAGGCACAACTTCCTTCCTTACAGGCAGCCATTGTAGTTAGAGCACTGGGCAGGGAGTCCAGACAAGGAGATTTGTTTGTGGTTTTGCTTATGACAAAGCTGTAGGATCCTGACCAAGCCACTTTCCAAAATGATGATTTTATTGTTCCTGATTTTGTGGGTCGGGAACTGGGGCACAGCTCATCTAGACAGTCCTGGCCCAGGCAGCATTAGCTGGGGTCACTCACTCGGTGGTGGTATCTCCGGGTTGAGCTAGAAAGTCCAGTGAGGCTTCATTCATATCTGGCACCTCATTGCTTCCCTACCTGGCCTCTGGCCCTCCACATGGCTAGCTTGCAGTGGTGCAATCATAGCTCACTGCAGACTTGAACTCCTGGCCTCAAGCAGTCCTCCTGCCTCAGCCTCCCAGAGTGCTGTGATGACAAGCATGAGTCACTGCACTTGGCCTTTGCAAGGTCTCTTAAGATCAGAACTGACACATCATTGTTGCACTCTATCGATCCAGGTAGTCATTATCCCTGCCTAGATTCAGGGGGAGGGGAAATGGTCCCCATCTCTTGGTGGATGGGGCGGCTCACAAGTGCAGGGGGAAAGGAACTGATTGTGGCCATCTTTGAGGATTGTTGATAAGAGTCTCCTTCCTTTTTGTTCCTCTATCCTCAGCAAACGCTTCCACCTCATGGTCCAAGGTCGCTGTTGGCGCTCTAGACAGCAGGAAGAAGCAAAGGAGGAAGAGGGCACTGTTCTTTGCCCCTCAAAGATTCTGGCTCACTGTAGCCTTGAACTCCTGGGCTCAAGTGATCTTCCCACCTCAGCTCCGAAGCAGCTGAGACCACAGGCGTGTACTACTGTGCCTGGCTAATTTTTTAATTTCTTTTTTTTTTTGAGATGGAGTCTTGCAATGTTGCTTGGGCTAGTCTTGAATTCCTGGGTTCAAACAATTCTCCCGCCTTGGCCTCCCAAAGTGCTGGGATTACAGGCGTGAGCCACCATGCCTGCTAATTTTTTTTGAGATGGGGTCTCATTATATTGGCCTGGCTAGTCTTGAACACCTGGTCTCAGGTGATCCTCCCACAGACCCTCAAGGAAATTTCTGTTTCATTACATGGCCATGCCTGGCCGTAAGACTGTTGTAAGACAGTATGCCCAGCTAGAAATCAGGGGTCTGCTCTAAGGAAGAAGGAGAGATGAAATTGGGAGGAGCTGCCCATTGCTGTTGCACCCTCCCCAAAGCTAAAATCTGCCTAAAATTCTCAGGGGTGGAAGCCCTAGCAGGGCAGGCCTGGAGACTCAGGGAGTGGGTCTGTGCATGAGCCCACTGGGACGTGCCCACCTGCACGGGACGCTCACGCCTCTCTCTGCCCCCAGTTCACCACAGGCACGTGCAGCGACTCGGTGGTTCACAGCTGCGACCTGTGCGGCAAGGGCTTCCGCCTGCAGCGCATGCTCAACCGTCACCTCAAGTGCCACAGCCAGGTCAAGAGGCACCTGTGCACCTTCTGCGGCAAGGGCTTCAACGACACCTTCGACCTGAAGAGGCACGTCCGCACACACACAGGTGAGGAGGGGCAGACGGGTGAGGAGGCGACACTGGGGGGCATGTAGGTGAGGAGGGGCCCTGGGGGGCGTGGAGTTAAGAAGGGGGCACGAAGGTGAGGAGAGGACCAGGGAGGTGAGGGGGGCAGGCAAGCGAGGAAGGGGCCCGCAGGTCGGGAGGGGACGTGTGCTTGCTCTTGGTTTTGTTTTCTGGCCAAGAGTTCCGGTTTCTTTCCCACCAAAGAACCAAATCCAGGGCATGAAGCAGTGTCATATTTCTGGAAAGAACACAGGATGGGGGATCTGGGGCCAGTCTGTCTGGTTCACCTCCTGACTCTGCCACCAGCCAGCTGCATAGCTCCAGACCAGGCAAGGCCGCACTTGCTGCCTGTTTTATTGCCCCTGTGAAACGGAAACAATGACACAGGTTCTAGGGAGGCTCAGAAGTCACCCGAGAATGGGACGCATGGCACATGCAGGGCTTGGTCCTGACTACTGGAATGAGGTTCTTGTGGTCCCTTGTGGTGTCTTTATGATTCTCTCTTGGGAAATATGCCTGACTTGGAATAGCATGGTGTTCCTCCTGAGACACGAAGAAAGCACTTGGCTCCTTCGAGCTGGCCCAGCCTCCTCTGTGGGCCTGGTGGGCAAGCGTCTCCCTCTCTTCCAGGCCTCCTCGGTTTTCTGACCTGGGAAGTGTGGGTCTGGTGCGCCCCAGCTCCAGTACACAGAGTCCCGCAGTGCCCCTTGGCTTCCCTTGCAACACTTCTGATTGGCCCCGAGTCTCACTGCTTTTATCTTAGAAACATCTGGCCTCCAGTTCAGCCTGCTTGAGGCCCAGAGCCCATATTTTTGCCATTTCCCTTGAGGGGAATTCTAAGGCTGCTTACGTCCCTGCTAAGAAGTCTCTGGGCCAGGTACTGTGGCTCATGCCTGTAATCCCAGGATTTTGGGAGGCCAAGGTGGGAAGATTGCTTGAGGCCAGGAGTTTGAGACCAGCCTGGGCAACATAGTGAGACCTTGTGTCTACAAAAGTACGCAAAAATTAGCCGGCATGGTGGTGTGTGCCTTGTAGTCCCAGCTACTCAGGAGGTCGAGGTAGGATTGCTTGAGCCCAAGAGGTCGAGGCTGTATACTCCGGCTTGGGTGACAAAGTGAGACCCTGTCTCAAAACAACAAAAAACAAGTCTCCAAACTCTGGGCAGAATGAAATCTAGAGTCCTCACCTCTCATCTTAATGGGCTTCCAGTGAAGCCCGCCCACCCTACCCCCCCCATCCATCTGGGTGCCATCTTCAAAATCCCATCCAGTCCCAGCCTGTCCCATCCCATCATAATGAGCCTGGGATCATCCCACCCCACCCATTCCGACTTACCCTGTCCCATCCTGTTTCTTCTGTTCCTCACCTGATAGATGCTGAGGTCACTCCCCTGACCCTGGCCTCTGGGATGCAGGGAGGGGCCCAGGGAGCTGGCTGACTGTCAGTTCTTTCCTTTGGAGTGAACGTGGAGCTGATGTACCTGCCTCCTCAGTCACTGGCTTCATTCTCTGTTGATGGAGATGAGTTGGAATTGGAGGGACAGGCTGCTTCTCAGAGGAGAGATTCTGAGTTAAGTTAGCCACATTGCAGTGAAGACATCCAGATCTGGCTGGGTGCAGTGACTTGTAGAGCAGGTCAGAAGGAGAAAGGAGAGTTCTTAGCTGGGTTGTCCCAAAAGCAGATCCTGATACCAGGACTTGGGTGTGAGCAGTTTATTTGGGAGATGATCCCAGGAAGCACAGTGAGGGCATGGGTAGGGGATGCTGGGGGGAAACAGGCATTAGAGTTCATGATTGGGTGCAGTGGCTCATGCCTGTAATCCCAGCATGTTGGGAGGCCAAGGTGGGAGGATTACAGAGCCCAGGAGTGAGTTCGAGACCAGCCTGGGCAATATAGTGTGACTTCGTCTCTATAAAAATTTTAAAAATTAGCCAGGCATGGTGGTGTGCCCTTGTAGTCCCCAACTACTTGGGAAACTAAGGCATAAAGATCACCTAAGCCCAGGAGGCCAAGGCTATGGTGAGCTGTGAGCATGCCACTGCCCTCCAGCCTGGCTGACAGAGTGAGACCCCAACTCAAAAAATAAAAGGGTATTACACTGGGCACGGTGGCTCACACCTGTAATCCCAGCACTATGAGAGGCAGAGGCGAGAGATTGCCTGAGCCCAGGGGTTCAAGACCAGCCTGGGCAACATGGCAAGACCTCATCTCTACAATAAATCAAAAAATTAGCTGGGTATGGTAGCAAATGCCTGTAGTTCCAACTACTTGGAAGGCTGAAGCAGAAGGATCGCCTGAGCCCAAAAGGTCGAGGCTGCGGTGGCTGTGAGCGAGCCACTGCACTCCAACCTGGGCGATAGAGTGAGACTTCAACTAAAAAAAAAAAATGTGTGTTAATACTGAGCAGGTTATTACCATGGGTGACTAGGGCACAGTTCTCCTAGACCCTCTGAAGAACTGTATAGAACTCAGCCCAGGCTGCCCTATCATCCCCACCTCTCCTTGCATGGGGTCCATCCTGGGACCCCGATTCCTCAACACTCCTCCCCACCCCTCACCACCCCCAGTCCTTGGCAGGAAAGCATCCTTAGGCAAAGGGATGCAAGGAACCAGCTGAGACAACTTGGGCATCTGCTGAGGCAACTTTGTGGGGCGAGGCAGTGTCTGCCCAGGGAGGTAGAAGAGTTGGCATATGAGGAGGGTGGCTGGGCAGAAGCTGAAGACCCTTCAGAGGGTGACACAGCTTCTTCAGATGGAAGCAAGCCACACACAGTCACTGTCCCTCATCCCGGGCCTCCTCAGAAAGTCGGTGCTGTTAGGACCCCACACCCTCCTACAGATGAGGAAACCAGGCTCCGGGAGCTCAGAGCACCCCTAAGTGGAGCCAGAACTGGCCTGCCCCGAGTCCTACGATCTTGTTTCTTCTGTAGATCCCCTTGGTGTGGCCCCTCTGGCCTCGGGTCCTTCCTCTGCATTCTCCCTGAGGTTGGGGCCTCACCAGCCCATCCCACTGCAGTTTCTAGAAGTCTGCTTGCTTCTGGAGGGAGGTGAGATATGGGAAACTCAGACCGGGCACAGACTGCACCCTCGGGCTTGGGGTGTCATAGATTGCAGAGGAGCATGTGGGTGCCAAGATGTCATCTGCCCACGATGTGAGGTGAGGGCAGGCAGGTGAGAGGGTGCCAAGCAGGTGAGGAGGGGGCCACACAGGTGAGGAGGGGAGCACTCAGGTGAGGCAAGGCAAGGAGAGGAGGCAGGCAGGTGAGGAGGGGGCCGCATGGGTGAGGAGGAGCAAGGTGGGGAGACAGGCAGGTGAGGAGGGTGCCATGCAGGTGAGAGGGCAGGCAGGTGAGGAGGGGGGCAATCTGAGCAAGAAAGGGGGTGGCCTGCACTCCTGAGACGCCCAGCTTCCACTGTTCACTAGGTGGGTGAATAAGACCTTCCACCTGATGCTTTCCTAAGGGCCTGTGCATACTTACCAACCAGGGGAGCGGCCAGTGCAGGGGAGGCCTGGAGAGGGTAGGTCCTGGAGCTGCCCTGGCGGCATGTGGCGAGTGTCGCTGGTCCGACTGAGGCATGTTGCGAGTGTGAAGCCAGCGTGAGACCTCAAGACTGAAAGCAAACAAGGATGTGAATGCCTCCGTTTTTCATTTTTCATGTGGATTTCACCTTGAAATAGCAGGTGCTATTTGGACTGTGTTGAGTTAGACAAAACAGATCAAAATTCATCCTACCTGTTTCTTCCTACTTGTTTGAATGAGGCTTCTAGAACATTTTAAATTACAAAATGACTTGCATTTTCATTTCTATTGGACTGCACTGACTAAGATCATTGAAATCTACAGAGAACCGTTCCAAAAAAAATTTTTTTTTTTGAGTTGGGAATCTTTTTCTGTCGCCCAGGCTAGAGTGCAGTGGCACAATCATAGCCTCCACAGCCTCAAAGTGCTGGACTCGGGCGATCCTCCCACTTCAGCTTGTGGCTGAGACTACAGGCACATGCCACCATGCCCAGCTAATTGTTTTTTTGGTTTTTTTTGTAGAGACGAAGTCTTGCTATGTTGCCCAGGCTGGTCTTGAACTCCTCGGCTCAAGCAATCCTCCTGCTTCGGCCTCTCAAATTGCTGGGATTACAGATGTGAGCCATCACACCTGGACGCCTTTAAATTTTTAATCATAATTCTGACTCTTCTAGTGATTAGTAGATAGAATTATGGGAATGTTTTGGGCCTGTTTGCCATGCCCTAACCTTTTTTCTGATGGAAATGTGCCTCTGAATAATAATGAACCACTGCAGTGCTGTGAGCTGGGGGACAGGCCAGCCCCACCATCTGTAGCGCAAAACTTGGGGCTCTCAGATGTCACTTTAGTCCATGTGAACCAGCCTCACTGCCTCTAAGAACACTCACCGGAATTCAGTGGGAACTGGACCCTGCCTCTGGTGGAGTTGTGAATGCTAGGCTTTTGCTGTTGGCTATTAAATGTTGTATTTAGGTCAGAAACAAAGATAGAGACGCGTAACACAAATACAGCAGACAGTTGAGTAGGGAGGTATGTTTGCTCACAGTCCAATTAGAGCAGGCCATGATCAATCTAAAGGCTTATCTGGGACCCCAGGAGCCTTTGTTGGGGGGTTGTAGCCATAGTATTGATGAAGTGGGTTAGAGAACCAGTGTTCATCCACGGCCTGCAGCCACCTCACCTACCCCTATCCTTTTGTGACCCCTGCAGCTACTGAGCAAACAGGGCATCTCAGGAGAGCCCTGAGGAAAGGCTAGGCGAGGTGGTTTATGCCTGTAATCCTAGCACTTTGGGAGGCCAAGGTCAGAGGATCGCCCAAGCCCAGTGGTTCATGACCGACCTGGGTAACACGGCGAGACCTCGTCTCTACAATAAATCAAAAAAATTAACTGGGCGTGGTAGTGTGCCCCCGTAGTCCCAGCTACTTGGAATACTGAGGCTAGAGATTGCCTGAGTCAAGCAGGTCGAGTCTGCGGTGGCCGTGAGCTTGCCACTACCACTCCAGCCTGGGTGATAGTGAGACTTCGACTAAACACACACACACACACACACACACACACACACACCCCCCACACACACACACACCCCACACACACACACCCCTGACCAAGATCCAGAGAAACCAGAACCTGAAAATGTCTTAAACTAATATCCAAGCAGATGAGAGAAAAGATTAGGACTTCTTTTTTGGATAAGACTTCACCAAGAAGAGGTAAATCAGATGTGTGCCTGTGTATGTGTGAGAGAGACAGAGATGGAAGAGGGAGTGTTGATCAAGTGATTTCTGATTGAAGATTGGAAGAGAGAAACTACCCAATGCAGGGAAACTGCCTAACATTTTGTGAAAATACAGCAGCAAATGAATTGCTCTTTTTCTTTCTTTCTTTCTTTTTTTTTTTTTGAGTCAGAATCTCAGTCACCCAGGCTGTAGTGAAGTGGCACTCTCATGGCCACCACAACCCTGACCTGCTGGGCTCAGGCAATCCTTTCACCTCAGCCTTCCAAGTAGCTGGAATTACAGGCGTGCACCACCACGTCCAGCTAATTTTTTTATTAATTGTAGAGATGAAGTCTTGCCAAGTTGCCCAGGCTGGTCTCCAACCCCTGGGTTCGGGTAGTCCTCTTGCCTCAGCCTCCCAAAGTGCTGGGATTACAGGTGTGAGTCACTGCGCCTGGCTCAAATCTCTTTTTTCAGTCCAGACTGTCTTAGGTCAGGTTCCTGTCCAAAACTTCTTACCAAATGGTGTATTGGGGGGGGTGAAGGGATAGGAAGGAGGCAGGCAGGCCGAGGCAGAAGCTGAGGGGTTGGGGGAGTCTCAGTGGACTCCGGCCTTAGCTCATCTCAGGGGGCTCTGGAGTGGGAATGGACCCCAGAGCTGACCTGTTGCGGGCAGGAGGGAACTTCCTGTGCCTTCTTCAGTCTGACAGTGGCTGAGGGCTGTGTCTCTGCTGGGCCACTGGGAGGTCAACTGTCTGGGCCCTGTCCTTGGAGATGGGGCAACAGGGAGCTGTTTGCTGCTGTCATATGACAGCTGGGGATATGCTATGCCCTGGCCCAGAAAGGGTTCTTGACTGGCACTAGCAGTGCCTACTCCATGTACCCAGGGGACTTGCTCTATGTCAGTGAAGGTGACAGGATCGCCAAGGCCAGCGGGGGAAATATGGCTGTTGACCCACCTCACATAAGAGTCAAGATAGAGGGAGGGAGCTTGGGCTTCCAGGAAGTGAAAGTGTCTTTAGTTCACAGCCTGGGAAAAACACCACGGACTCATATGTGTAGAATATTCTCTGGATTGATTCAGGTACGTTAGGCTGACCTGCCTCGGATGCTTCCCAAGTATGACTGTCTGCTGAAGTAAATGACTTACTTTGGTGGGGGAAGGGAGAGATCTGTATTTTAGAGTAGCCAGTCCTCGAGCGCACCAGGCTCTGCATCCTTGCCACTCCAAGTGTGGTCCGCGGTGCCAGCCACACCTAGGAGCGTGTCGCCAATGCAGACACCCAGAGAGGGATGTCCCGTGTGCCAGGGTCACATTCAAGGGCAGTGTTTATGGGAGATTTTTATTTTGCTCATGAGCACAATGACTACTCATTCTGTAAAAGACCTCAGACAACCTAAAAATCCAGGGAGAAGAGAGCAAAAGTTGAGAAGGGACATGCGTTGGATGGGGGCGGTCCCTGGTTCAATCTCTGGGGGAAGCGGCATGGCCCGGGAGGTCATCAGCCCATGTTGGTTATAACTTTACAACCCCAGGTGGAATAAAGGTGTCTGTTCAAGGCATATGCCATTCTTGTAGAAGCCACCAAGGTCCACAGAGGTCAGGGAGGAGGGGCGGGATGCTGGCCCTGCCCACTGGGAAGCCTGTCGCCTTATCTTCCATCAGGGGCCACAGTGAGAGGGAGAAGAAGGCAAACAAATCCCATCTTGATTAAAGACGGAAGACAATGGTGTCCTTGTTTGGAGCCAAAGGGAAGAACTGACTAGATTGGGAAAAAATGCAGATTGAAGAAGTTTGAGCAGGGCGGATGGAGGGAAGAAAGTCACCCTCTCCCCTTGGTAGCTTTCCAGCTATCAAACTCTCTCCTCACTGTTTTATTTTTTAAAATTTTACCTGAATTTATGTTTTAGCTAAAAACATAGCATATTCATGTGGGGAAAATTAAGGCACATTGCTTTTTTCACGTGAGGTATGTCTCAGAGCTTGTTTCGTGTCTGCGCACAGGTAGACACACTGCCCTGGTTTTTAATAGTTTTCAGAACATTTCTTAATATGAAATCATAACAGTTTCCAATATGAAGGAACCAGGCTTTTCCTGTTCCCCAGTCTATGACACTTGCTTCCATTTGTAGCATTCTTTCCTTTCATTTTAATTTTTTGGTAGAGAACGGGGTCTTGCTATGTTACCCAAACTGATCTTGAATTCCTGAATTCAAATGATCCTCCTGCCTCAGCCTCTCAAAGTGCTGGGATTACAGGTATAAGCCACTGCACTTCAAACATTTGCAGAGTTCTTGTTTCTTTCCTTCTTTCTCTCTCTGTCTTTCTCTCTCAGTCTGTATCTCAATTTCTATCTCTCTACCTATGTCTCTCGCTCTCACTTTTTTTTAATCTTAATTTCAGGCTATCTCCCATGAATCTGTCTTGTATGTCTGTTGCCTACCTGTGAGTCGTTCTGTAGTGTAATTTCCCAGAAGTGCAATTGCTGGGTCAAAGGGTGGACATCTTATGCTTTTTTATGGGCATTGCCACAGCCTCCCATGGAGGCGCCATCAGTGTCCACACCCACAGGAGACCTGTAAATGTCCTCACGGCTGGATAAAGATCTGTCCAGAAGCCGTAGAGCCACAGCAAGGAAAGCAAGCAGAAAGTTTCCGCAGTGAAGAATTCCCTTCAGAGGTGTGTGATAGGAAACTTGACTTGCTATCAGGAGTAGAAAATTTGAAAACGGTATGTTTTGGACTAGTTAGGACAGTCAGTACAGTATCCAAAGGGGTAGACAGTGAAGAAGTCCCCTCTCATTAGCCACCTAGTGACTATATTTTTTTTAATTATCCTTTTTTTTCCTTGAGTCAGGGTCTCGCTCTGTCACCCAGGCTAGAGTATAGTGGCACGATCATGGATCACTGCAGCCTCGACGTCCTAGGCTCAAGTGATCCTTCTGCCTCAGCCTCCCAAGTAGCTGGCACTACAGGCACTGCCATCAAGCCCAGTTAATTTTTTTTTTTTTGTAGTTATGAAGTCTCACTGTTGCCCAGGATAGTCTCAAACTTCTGAGCTTAAGCAATCCCCTACATCGGCCTCCCAAAGTGCTGGAATTACAGGCATCCACCACCGCATCTGGCCTAAGTTATCCTTTTTTTGTTGTGCAATAATACATACGAAAGTGTATATATTGTATGGAGAGTACTCTGAGAAAAAGTACATACAAATGTAAAAAAGTGCAGGTAGGTGTATTGGAAAGGCAAACAAAATCTAAAAATCTAGGGAGGGGCCGGGCGCGGTGGCTCATGTCTATAATCCCAGCACTTTGGAAGGTTGAGATGAGAGGATTTCCTGGGCCCATGGGTTTGAGACCAGCCTGAGCAACTTGGCGAGATCTCGTCTCTACAACAAATCAAAAAATTAGCCGGACATGGTAGCACTTGCCTATAGTTCCAGCTTCTTAGAAGGCTGAGTTGGAAGGATCACCTGAGCCTAGCAGGTCAAGGTTACAGTGACTGTGATCATGTCACTGCACTCCAGCCTGGACAACAGAGTAAGACTCCAACTTTAAAAAAAAAAAAACAATAAAACATCTAGGGAGAAGAAAGCAAGAGTTGAGCATTCCCCCAGCCAGCGGGTGAACAGGACACAATTGTATTACGTTGACCTAGATCACAAGTTTTTGTAGCTGTAGCCACTGCATCTCAGCTAATCCTCAGAGCAGCCATACAAGGTATATGAATCTGACCCCCATTTCATAGGTGAGAAAACGGAGCCTTGGAGGGATGGAACAGCCTGCCCATAGTCTCAGTTAATGGATGGCAGAGCCACAGCGCCTGGCTTTCAAGTGACCTTGGACTCTAGGGCTTGTGTAGGCGTCAGTCACTTAATGATGTCTGATGCATGGATGGGGCTTTCCAGCTCCCCATCCCCCTTGTGATGCAGACAAGCTTGGCCTTTGCTGGAGTGCACAAGGTGAGGGAGCCCAGTGTTGGAATTGGCACCAATTTCCCTTGCCCAGGACTTTCCTATGGCTACCTCTGTCCCCTGAGTATGTGGAGGATGTGGTGCTCTAGGAGGGAGGGGCTTGTGCCCAGGCCTAGAAGGGGTCACCAAGGAGCTGCCACATGACTGTGACTTCTTGTGCCAATGCATCAGGGTGAATGGTGGTGTTGACATGGGGTACAGAGCAATGTGTTTCTGTGAGAGTCAGAAATGCCATAACAAGAGCTTCAAGGGCCCATCGTCTCCCTCCCAAGAGTCACCCATCATCCAAGCCAGGCTCAAATCCCTCCACGGTTATGCAACAACCCCCCCACCCCGTGACTGTCATCCCCATTCCCCACTGTCCATGCTAAGCAGGGCTTTGGAATCTTCTAGCCTTTGCTCCCCAGGCTATGCCGGGTTCTTTCCCCGTAGACTATGCTCAGAGAATGTGTGGACTGAAGAGAGGAAGGAGACTTGCCCTGAGCACACTGGGCTTGGTCATGGCACTGCTAGGGGCAGACCAGCTTCTGGGTCACCTTTGGGTGTGGGAACCTCAGGAGCATGTTGCGTCAGGTTACAGCCTCGTGGAAGTGTGCAGGTTTCCCTAAACAGTCAGTTCCCTACATGCGAGTCCTCAAGTTGCAAACTTTCAAAGATGAAAATATGTGTGCACATGTCCAATCATGTAAGTCAGTTCACGTGTCTGGCGTCCATTGTCATGCGCGTGCGTCCTTGTAAGTGGTTGTGCTTTTGCAAACTTTACTGAACAGGACTGTATAGAGCACAGAAGTACAGTATCTTCATTTCAAGCCCCAGGATGTCTGAAGCAAGCATAAAAGTAGTGGTGATGCAGCTGGTACTGTATAGCCAATTGTGTTAGTTTGGTACCTAGATTAATTTGGTTGGGCTTACAAACAGGTTGGACTTACAAGTGCACTCTTGGAATGGAACTCGTTTATATGTAGGGGACTTACTGTGTTTTTAGTTTTAAAACAGCAGCGGGTCACCTCCACTGACTAGTGGAAGGACGCAAAGTCTCTGTTACAATGCAAAAATGAAACAGAAGTCTGTAGCCCTAACTTGGTAGAAAACGTGTCCCAAAGATGTGACCTCTCTTTCCCAGTTGCCAGTAAGGATCATCTATTTATTCAATATTTCTTTTTAAAATGTATTCAGTATTTCAATTTTTTAAAAATATCACCTTAAAATATTCTTTACCTTGATTCGTGAGTTTTTTGTTGTGCTCTTAAATTTTGAGCCTGAGGCCAGACGTGGTGGCTCATGCCTATAATCCTAGCACTTTGAGAGGCTGAGACTGGAGGATTGCTTGAGCCTAGAACTTCAAGACCAGCCTTGGCAACATGGCAAGACCCCATCTCTACAAAAATTTGAAAAATTAGCCAAGGGTGGTGGCACGTGTCTATAGTCCCACCTGCTCTGGGGATTGAAGCTGCAGTGGGCCATGAGTGAGACTCCAACTCAAAAAAAAAAAAAAAAATTGGGCCTGAGGCAGGTGTCTCGCTCACCTCACTTAGTCCTAGGCTGGTTTTTTTTTTTGAGTTGGAGTCTCACTCTGTCGCCCAGACTGCAGTGCAGTGGCCGCTCCCGGCCACCGTAGCCTCGACTTGCTGGGCTCCGGAGATCCTTCCGCCTCAGCCTTCCGAGTACCCGGAATTACAGGTATGCGCCACCACGCCCGGTTGATTTTTTTGATTTATTGTAGAGATGAGGTCTCGCTGCCCAGGCGGGTCTTGAACCTGCGGGCTCAGGCAATCCACTCACCTCAGCCTCCCAAAGGTGCGGGATTACAGGCTGAGCCACCGAGCCCGGCTTCCCTAGGCTGGTTTTAAGGAAAAGGTGGGAGGTTCGTCATTGCCCGACCCACAGGACCGCTGTTAGTATGTTAGTAGCAGTAGTACCTGCAGCTGCTGAAGATGACAGGAAGTGCAGAGAGGGATGCAGCGGCAGGCATGAGCTGTCCCAGCTCCAGGCCCCCTCTCCAAAGCTTCGTGTTGGTGTTTCAGGAAAACATCTGTGCTGCGCCAGCATCCATGCCCACTTCAGAATGCTCATTTTCACACTTGGCTGTGAGACAGTTTCCTGGGGAGGCTTTTTAAAATTCTCCTGCTCAAGGCTGGACATGGTGGTTCACACCTATAATCCCAGCACTTTTGGGAGGCCGAGGTGAAAGGATTGCCTGAGCCCATGGGTCCGAGACCAGCCTGGGCAACTTGGCAGGACCTCATTTCTACAATAAATCAATAAATTAGCCAGGTGTAGTGGCATATGCCTGTGATCCCAGCTACTTGAAAGGTTGAGACAGAAGGATCACCTGAGCCCAGCAGGTTGAGGCTGTGGTGGCCATAAGCGTGCCACTGCACTCCAGCCTGGGTGATAGAGTGAGACTTCAACTCAGTAAGTAAGTAAGTAAATAAGTAAAATTATCCTGCTCAGAGCAAGTAAATATAGTGTTGATCTTTTTTTTTTTTTTTTTTTTTTTTTTGGGAGTCTCACTCTGTCGCCTAGACTGGAGTGCAGTGGCCGCTCCCGGCCATTGCAGCCTCGACCTGCTGGGCTCTGGTGATCCTTCCGCCTCAGCCTTCCAAGTAGCTGGAACTACAGGCGTGTGCTACCATGCACGGCTAATTTTTTTTTTTAATTTACTGTAGAGATGAGGTCTCCCCAAGTTGCCCAGGCGGGTCTCGAACCCGCGGGCTCAGGCAGTCCACTCACCTCAGCCTCCCAAGGCGCGGGATTAGAGGCTGAGCCACCGAGCCCAGCTTTTTTTTTTTTTTTTTTTTTTAATTAAGTCAAAGTCACACTCTTTAGCCCAGGCTGGAGTGCAGTGGCATGCTCATGGCCACTGACCTGATAGGCTCAGCAGCCTTGACCTGATAGGCTCAGGTGATCCTTCCGCTTCAGCCTTCCAAGTAGCTGGAACCACAGGCATGTACTACTATGCCCAGCTAATTTTTTGATGTATTGTAGAGATGAGATCTCACTAAGTTGCCCAGGCTGATCTAAAACCCCTGGACTCAGGCAGTCCTCTCACCTTGGCCTCCCAAAGTGCTGGGATTAAGGGCGTGAGTCAGTGCACCCGGCTAGTGTTGATCTTAAAAAATTCACCAGGTATGGTGGCTCATGCCTGTAGTCCCAGCACTGAGGTAGGAGTATTCCTTGAGGCCAAGAATTCAAGACCAATCTGGACAACATAGACCCAGTGTCTATTTTAAATGTTGTGTGTGTGCTTAATCTGCAGAAAATGTGAATAATTAGCAAGAGACGGTTGGGAGTTAGAATGAGGAAAGAGAGGTGCATGGGTGGAAGAGGGAAATTTAATGTTTTATTTTTTAATTTAATGTTATTTTTCTCCTTACACCTGGGAGTTTTTTTTTTTTTTTTTTTTTAGATCAGTGTCTTACTCTGCGACCTAGGCATGCATGATCACTGCTCACCACAGCCGTGACCTCCTCGGCTCAAGTGATCCCACCTCAACCTCCTGAGTAACTGGAACTACAGCATACACCACCGCACTCAGTTAATTATTTAATTTTTTGTAGAGACAAAATCTTGCTGTTTCCCAGGTTGGTCTTGAACTTCTAGGCTCAAACAGTCCTCCCGTCTTAGCCTCCCCAAAGTGCTGGGATTACAGCTGTGAGCCACTCCGCCTGGCCTTGGGAGTACGTTACTTTTAGATTTAAACAACTAGTTACTTTTATAAAATGAAAAAATAAAAATGCTCTTCCTAGTCCCAGCCCCAGTGCTACTGTGTGGGCTCCCCAGAGCAGGTCTAGGAGACTATGCCAGAACCAGCGATTCCTCCAGGTGGCAGCCCTCCTGTCCATAGACTCTAAGGTGGTCTGATGGCCATGGCGATGGCCCCTCCCTGCTCCATATACCCCCGGGCACCACATTCATTCTCTCTCCAATGCATCCATGGTCATGTGACATGGGCCTCCTTCAAGGCCATAATCCTTGTAGAGGCTAAGTCAGACTTGACTTTGGTTGTTTCTTCGCTTATTTCCCTGCAAGGTTTAGTAGAGTACTCTGCCCACGCAGATGCCCTATAAAACGTGCTGAAACGCTCTGCCGGGATTTCTTAGAGTGTGTTGTGTGATATTAAGCTTAGTGTGTTTGCCTCTCCCATGGACTGACAACAGCGTTTTTGACTGGGAGGCACTTGTCCAGCTGCGGGTTCTAGGGGCAGCCTTTGCTGGTGGAGCACAGGGCTGGGTGTGGTCTGAGGTTCCTGGTGGCTAACCTACCTGGCCTCAGGCAAGGCCCCAGCCAGAGTCTTGTGACCTTAATAGGCACCCAAAAGCCAGTTCACATATTGGTGTTTGTTAAAATTTACCGAATCCCAATTTCTACCGCAGACCCACTGAATGGGTCTTAGGAGAAATGAATTCAGAGTTTAATAAGCCATCCAGGTGGGTTTGAGGCTCTGGCAGGCATGTAAAATACTGACCAATCCAAGCTCTTCTTTTTTTTTTTTTTTTTGGGTTGGAGTCTCACTCTGTTGCCCAGACTGGAGTGCAGTGGCCGCTCCCAGCCACCGCAGCCTCGGTCTGCTGGGCTCAGACGACCCTTCCACTTCAGCCTTCCAAGTAGCTGGAATTATAGGTGCGCGCTACCATGCCCGGCTAATTTTTGATTTATTGTAGAGATGAGGTCTCGCCAAGTTGTCGAGGTGGGTCTCAAACCCGCGGGCTCAGGCAATCCACTCACCTCAGCCTCCCAAAGGCACGGGATTACAGGTTGAGCCACCGAACCCAGCTCTTCTAAATAGCTTGTTATACACAGAGAGTCCATGTTTTTTGTTTTTTTTTTAATTTAGTAGCTTTAGGGGATAAAATAGTTTTTGATTACATGAATACCTTGTATAAGTGGTGAAGAAGTCTGGGCTTTAAGTATACCCACCACCCCCACCAGTGCACACTGTACCCAATAGATATATTTCATCTCTCCACCTCGTCCCACTGCATATTTTTTTCTTTGAGTCGGAGTCTCATTCTGTTGCCCAGGCTGGAGTGCAGTGGCATGCTCACAGCCACTGCAGCCTCGACTTGCTGGGCTCAGGCAATCCTTCCACCTCAGTCTTCCAAGTAGCTGGAACCACAGGCCTACGCCATCTCACCTGGCTAATTTTTTCTTGATTTATTGTAGAGATGAGGTCTTGC
Organism: Cephalopachus bancanus; assembly: GCA_027257055.1. Classification (NCBI taxonomy): domain Eukaryota; kingdom Metazoa; phylum Chordata; class Mammalia; order Primates; family Tarsiidae; genus Cephalopachus; species Cephalopachus bancanus. The sequence goes on from JAPVLO010000175.1 coordinate 258,078, forward strand.
CAAGTTGCCCGGGCTGGTCTCGAACCCGTGGGTCCAGGCAATCCTTTCACCTCGGCCTCCCAAAGTGCTGGGATTATAGGCATGAGCCACCACACCCACCTGACACTGACCGCACCCATCAGGGCTGCATACCCCACGATGGAGGCAGGAATGGGTGGGCTCGGAGCAGGCTGGGCTCCCTGGCATATAATGGACCAGCAAACTCTTACCTAGCCACAAATGTTGGCTCAGTATTAATGCCTACACCTGGTAGTGCTTTCCATCATGGGAGGAGATGCCCTCCGTTCCCTGCCACGTCCTCAGCCCCTGTTCTGGGCACGCCTGTCCAAGCTGCAGCTGCCCGCCTGCCCACCTCTGCCCACGGGTTCTCCTGCTACAGCCCACTCTACCTCCACAAGCCAGGCCAGAAGTGCCAGGGAGGGAGAATAGATGCCACCCAGGAGCGGCCATGAGGGGCAGGACGACACCGAGGTGTGTGTTCTGAGCCATCTCCCTGCATTGTCTGGCAGGATTGGACCTCAGTGAGCCAAGTGCTTTCTGCCCACTATAAAAGGAAAACACTGAGGCCTACAAGTTGGAAGGATAAAAATCTTCTTTCCTTGCTCTAGCCCAGGAGTTCAAGACCAGCCTGGGCAACATAGCAAGGCTTCATCTCTACAAAAAAATCTAAAAATTAGCCAGGGGTGGTGGGATGTGCCTGTAGTTCCAGCTACTCAGGAGGCTGAGGCAGGAAGATCGCCTGAGCCCAGGAGTTGGCTGTGGTGAGCTGTGATTGTGCCACTGCCCTCTAGCCTGGGTGACAGTGTGAGACTCTGACTCAATTAAAAAAAAAAAACCCTCTTCCCCCACAAGGCAGGTGGCATGCTTTTTGCTATGTCGGCATCCTCTTTGGGGCTTGCCCGGGTGGGTGTCGTGATAACTTTGTCATTTAGTCTCCGGCTCTGATGGTTTCCCTCGTGTTGCCGTGAACACCAGGTCAGGGTGATGGTTCACAGTTTCAGCGTCAGAAGGCTCTGGCTTGGCCATGACTGCCCCATGACGTGTCTGCCCTCATCTTTGCAGGCATTCGTCCCTACAAGTGCGACGTGTGCAACAAAGCCTTCACCCAGCGCTGCTCCCTGGAGTCCCACCTGAAGAAGATCCATGGGGTACAACAGCAGTATGCCTACAAGCAGCGGCGGGACAAGCTGTACGTGTGCGAGGAGTGTGGCTACACAGGCCCCACACAGGAGGCTTTGTACCTGCATGTGCACAGTGCCCACCCGGGTAGCGCCTTCCTCAAAAAGACATCCAAAAAGCTGGCAGCCCTCTTGCAGGGCAAGCTGACGTCTGCACCCCAGGAGAACCCCAGCCTGAGCGACGAGGAGGAGAGGAAGTGAGGGCAGAGGAGGGCAAGGAAGCACGTGGCCACAGACTTCTGGTTTTGAGGGTTCCCCGCCCTGTGGGCTCTTCAGCTGACCTCTCTGTCCTTTGGGACTTTGGCAGTGGGGTCTGCTCCAAAGTTGTCCTTGATCGAGGTGACGTCAGGCTCAGGAACACATGTCCTATCGGACACAGTCACTGACGCTCACCAAAGTTTGTTTTCCACATGCCTGATGGCCAAGATCACCGAGCGGGTATTTTTTTTTTTAAGAATTTTCACATATGGAGGGAGAGGTATGTCTTAGAGAGATCATCATTTTATGGTGCCTTGAAATAAAAGTACTTCCACTTGAAATGCTACGCAAGCAAGGAAAATGAATTGTATTATTGTGGAAGAGTTTACAGAAGTTATTTTAATAAATGAAATGTTCTTGTGAAACTTTTCTTTAAAAAAAAAGAACACAGGCCGGGCTCAGTGGCTCAGCCTGTGATCCCAGCACTTTGGGAGGCTGAGGCGAGTGGATTGCCTGAGCCCATGGGTTTGAGATGAGCCTGGACAACTTGACAAGACCTCATCTCTACAATAAATAATAATTTAAAAAAAATTAGCAGGGCATGGTAGCTCACACCTGTAGTTCCGGCTACTTGGAAGACTGAGGCAGAAGGATCACTGGAACCCAGCAGGTCAATGCTGGGGTGGCCATGAGCATGCCACTGCACTCCAGCCTGGGTGACAGAGTAAGAATCCAACTCAAAAAAAAAAAAACTAAAAATTAAAAGCAGAACATAGGCCAGGCACGGTGGCTCAAGCCTGTAATCCCAGCACTTTGGGAGGCTGAGGCAAGAGGATTGCCTGAGTTCAGGGGTTCAAGACCAGCCTGGGCAACTTGGTGAGACCTAGTCTCCACAACAAATCAAAAAATAAGCCAGGCGTGGTAGTGTGCGCTTGTAGTTCCAGCTACTTGGAAGGCTGAGGAGGAAGGATTGCCGGAGCCCAGCAGGTCAGTGCTGGGGTAGCCATGAGCATGCCACTGCATTCCAGCCTGGGTGAAGGGGCTGAGACTCCAACTCAAAAAATAAATAAATTAATTAATTAATAAACAGAGCACAGGCCGGGTGTGGTGGCTCATGCATGTAATCCCAGCACTTTGGGAGGCAGAGGCGAGAGGATTGCCCGAGCTCAGGGATTTGAGACCAGCCTGGACAACTAGGTTAGTCCTAGTCTCTACAGCAAATCAAAAAATAAGCTGGGCATGGTAGTGTGCACCTGTAGTTCCAGCTACTTGGAAGGCTGAGGTGGAAGTATTGTCTGAACCCAGCAGGTCAAGGCTGCGGTGGCTGTGCCACTGCACTCCAGCCTTGGGGAAAAGAGTGAGACTCTGATTAAAAAAAAAAAAGCAGAACAGAGACCAGGTGCAGAGGCATATGCCTGTAATCCCAGCAACCAGCACTTCGGAGGCTGAAGTAGGTGGATTGCTTGAGCCCAGGAGTTTAAGACTAGCCTGGGCAATATAGATCCCATCTCTACAAAAAATCAAAATGTTTACTGGGCATGGTGGTGCACTCCTATAGTCCCAGCTATTTGGGAGGCTGAAGTGGAAGGATCTTCTGAGCCCTGGAGGTCAAGGCTGCAGTGAGCTGTGATTGTGCCACTGCCCTCCAGCTTAGGCAATAGGGTGAGACCTTGCCTCAAAAAACAATAGCAATAAGTTGAAAATAAAAAGTAAAACAGCACTGAGCTACAACTCCCTGTTCAGGGCTTGTGGTGAGAGATATGTCTTCGGGTTACGGGATAGGGGGTGGGTTATTGTGCACTAGTGGGGTGGGTTTGAAGAAGCAAATCTTGAGCATTGGGTAGAAGAACAAACAGCTGACTGGAGAAGCGCGCCCTGGGAGGCAGAGACACTCAGGGGTGAATTGGCAGGAAACTCAGCAGCTCTGGCCTCTTTTTATGGCCCTGGGGAGTCTGCAGAGGTCTTGGCTTTCCAGTTGAAGGCTGTTCTCCCTCCCTTCCACACGCAGGTAAGATGTGAGGCCAACCCTGGAGCATGAGCAATGCCCACTGCTTACTTGTAGAAGGGACAGCAGCCGCAGGCGTCTCCCCTAGGCATGTGACTGCTGAGTGCAGTGACCCTTGGCTACCTCCAGCTCCTCACTGTGGAGGCCCACCCGGAGACCCTCAGAGGGCAAAAGAGAGGCAGCTGACTATGGGGGCTGGGTGAGGAGGCTTCCTTGGGTCCTTCCCTGACCTCCAGGAATTCCAAGATCTGGAGAGGTGTTTCTTCAAGCCTTGAGCCACTTCCCAAGTCGCAGGAAATGCTGGTCACCTACGTCCCATTGTCCTTTGATTGCCTGTTCCTAGTACCCCAGGCACTGCCCAGGCCACTCTTTGGACTAGGGAACATTTGGATAAGGAGGCTGTTTTCTGATGTCCTCCCTCCCCCATCTTCCTCTCCCTTTTCTTCCCCTCCCTCCTTCCACCCACCTTCTTACTTTTCTCCCACACTGTGGACTGGGCTTCATGCCAAGATCTGGACATTTTCAGTGGCATATCCTATAGCTTGAATCAAGCTTTCTTTTCCAAATTGGTGCTTTTCTTTCAGAAGGATGGGAAACAAGCCCTTTCTGGGCACTGAGATAGGCATCTGTCACTGCATGACTGTCTTCTGGGACATCCCCCAAGCATCCCAGGGGTCACAGCCCCTTTCCCACAAGCCGATGAGGCGACTGCAGAGCCTGTCCACTGGCCGTCAGAGGAGGAGACTGAGAACCCCGAGCCCAGTCCAAACCCTGCTGATACACTTTCCCCATCTTCAGAGGAAAAAGAAGGTCTTGCTGGGTGCAGTGGCTCACACCTGTAATCCCAGCACTTTGGGAGGCAGAGGCGAGAGGATAGCCTGAGCCCAGGGACTCAAGACCAGCCTGGGCAGCTTAGCAAGACTTCATCTCTAAAAACAACCAGGTGTGCTGACGTGAGCCTGTAGCTCCAGCTATTTGGAGGCTGAGGCCAAAGGATCGCTTGAGCCCAGCAGGTCGAGGCTGCTGTGGCCATGAGCATGCCACTGTACTCCAGCCTGGGCAACAGAGCGACACCCTGATTCAAAAACCGAAAAAAGAGAAGATCTTGGGGTTGACTAGGACCCTCAGGTGATGCTACAGAGGTGGGTATGAGGCCAGGGCCAACTCTGGGAGGACTTTACCCCTCATGAGACTCAGGTGCTGTCAGGCCAGGCTGCAGGGCCGATGCAGGTCCTGTTCTGGCACTCTGGGTGCCTAGGCTAGGGTGGCGCCACCCTCTGCCTATGTGGCCATGATTGGGCATCAGCAGTGGTGGGGGTTGAACCTGGCACTCCAGGCGCAACCTACCAGGACAGCCAGCACCGAGGGCTCAACCCAGACTCCAGAGGGCATGTAGATGAGGTCCCTCAGCACTTGCCACTGAGGAAAGAGTCTAGAAGGCGATTAGTTTGCTTTCTCCTCAGTTATCTGGGTAACAATGATGACCAAAATGAGCATTCTTAGAAAGGAATGTCTTAGTGACAGGCGGGGGCAGCTGACCTGTGGCCTGTTGTGCACTGGGAACTCTGCAGCAGTTCTCTTTAGGATTGGATTTTTATTCATCAGAACTCTTGGTTGCAAGTGACAGAAACCCAGTTTAAAGCGACATTAGCAGCTGGGCGCTGTGGCTCATTCTTATAATCCCAGAACTTTGGGAGGCAGTGGTGAGAGGATTACCTGAGCCCCATTGGTTCGAGATCAGCCTGGGGAACTTAGCAAGACCTTGTCTCTACGATAAATCAAAAAATTAGCCGGACATGGTGGCACGGGCATAGTCCCAGCTATTTGGAAGGCTGAAGCAGATAGATCACCTGAGTCCAGCAGGATGAGGCCATGGTGGCCGTTGAGCATGCCACTGCACTCCAGCCTGGGTGAAAGAGTGAGACTCTGACTCAAAAATAAAATAAAATGACATTAGCAGAAAAGGGAACGTACTTGCTGAAAAGTCTAGGCTGCTTCCAGTTTCAAGGGTGGCCAGATCTGGTGCTTAAGTGCACTTAAGTACTGTCATTGTCGTGCTTTTTCTCACCATCTCTTAGTTTGGTTTCTCCCATGGTGGCTTCTTTTTAAGGCAGGTTCACCTGGAGTTGGGATGGCCACCCAGGGGCTCTGGACGGCAAGAGGGCTTCTCTTTAGGCCTGAGACCCTAGGTGGATTTGGCTCTGGGATCCACCAGCAGCCAATCACTGTGCCCTGAGAGATGGAGGGGGTGGCCCTCTCAGCCCAGGCCTGAGCCATGTGACTTGGGTAGGGAGAACAGGTTGGCTCTACCTTTGTCCTGAGAGTGGTGAGAAAGTGATTCCTCAGCAGAAAACCAGGGCACCCTGACCAGAAGAGGAAGTCTATTTTTTTTTCTTGAGTTGGAGGGCTCGCTAAGTTGCCCAGGCTGGTCTTGAACCCCTGAGCTCAGTCAATCCTCTCACCTCGGCCTCCCAAAGTGCTGGGGTTACAAGTGTGAGCGACTGCACCCAGCTTGGAAGTAGATGTTGAGCAGGTTGCTGGTTAAGATAAGGCACAGCTGTTGTGATAAAGATCCCCGGCACATTCTGGGACGTCTGGAAGAGAGAAGTTTGTTTTTTTTCTTATGTAGCGGTTCTGGGCTGTGTTCTCCTCCTGCCTGCCTTCACTCAGGGTCTGGACTTCTCTCCTTGTGTTGCTATGTGGCATCCTGAGACATGGTCAACACACCCATGGTTGGAACTGGGCTTCCTGGGTCTCAGCTGATGGGAGAACCGGAACTGGGCTTCCTGGGTCTCAGCTGATGGGAGAACCGTCTTGGCTCTGCTTCCTCCAGAAGCCAATTCCGAGGCAGGGATTCAAATTCAAATGGATAGCTTAGGAGGTAATCTCAGGAAGAGAGACAGGAAGGAGAAAGCCAGTAGAGGGGATGGAATCAAGGAAGTGACTGCTGTTGGCTACTGGTGCTTAATCCCCCAGGGACCCCGGGAGGCAGTATGTGCCTCAGAGTCTGCTGGAGGGGTGTAAGATACTGTCCATCGTGGGTTGAGGTCTGCTGGCATCAAGGGCACTTGTTTCTGGACCCTTCTACCCTGCCCTGTCACTGGCCAAGCATGCTTCCAATGCCAGGAAGATCTCCAGATGGAGTTCCAGGGCACAGCCATAAGCAGCCTTCAGCACATAGACCCAAAGGCTGACAAAGCCTGGGCAGGGTGACGACTGTCTGGTGCAGGTGTGGAAGGGTCACACCCCCTACCTGAAGCCACTGTCCTGGATGTGGCACGTGGACTATGACCCACATTCCACAGGGAAAACGGAGCCACGTTAACCAGGCAGTGGAGGAATACAGCAGTCTTGTGTGACAGAATGGGGATGGATGATGGCACCTCACTGTCTCTGCATGGAAGACAAGCCAGCTGACATCCATTCTAGCCTTTGTGACCCTCCTTCCCCTCCCAACCCTGCTGGCCTGTCCTGCTCCGCTCTCAGCCAGCACCGGAAAATCCAGCTCAAGTGTCTGAGATCACAGCCTGGGGCACCGTTCTCAGGCTGGCAATCCAGGAACCTTGGGGTCTGTGGTGGGTGGGATGGGAGCCCCCGAGTATGCCCAGCAGGGACTGCTGAGGTTTGGCGTCAGGTCAGTACCACATGGAAGTACTGAGCTGGTTGGGAGGGACTACAAGACATTCGTTTTGGAGAAAGGGAGCTGTTATCAGGCAGTGTGGATTCCGTGGATGAGACCGGTCAATGTGGGTTATCCTGTGGTTGTGATCCATAAGTGTGCTTCATTTGGTTGATGTTTTAGGCTGGGTCCTAGGAGCAGAGCCTGAGGCAGGGACCCTGGGGTCAGGGATTACTGAGGGAGACTCTCAGGAGAAACCAGTAAGGAGGTGTGGAAAGCACAAGACAACAGGGAAAGAAACTAGGCAAGGATGCGGGTTGGCTCTGGAGTGTGAATGGCACCATAGAAGTGGGCCCATCTGACTGGCAGGTGGGCCAGTTCTCAGCTGTGGGTGGCCACTGGGGAGGAGGATGTCACCACCAGGCATTTCAGCAGCACAATTGTGAGCTGTCTAACAGGCAGTCAGCAGCTGGACTGGCTCTTGGTCCTCGAGGGAGTCAGAATCACAGAGATGAATTCTTCGAGGTGAAAAAGGTTGAGGTCCACAGGCCCTGGCTGCTTACCCCTGGAATATTTGCATGTTACTAAAGGAGCTGTATTGGAGGCTAAAGGCTTATTGTAAATTATATGACATTTTCTGAGGAAATTAACAAAAAAGAAAAATGCCAGATTAGGCAACATAGTGAGACCTCGTCTCTACAAAAAGTCAAAAAGTTAGTTAACCACTGTTATTAGCTCCTTGTGTATTCCCCCAAGTTTCTTTGCCAGTCTATAAGCAGATATGAATATGTGTGTGTGTTGATTTTTTTTTTTTTTTTTTTTTTTGAGTCAGAGTCTCTGTCACTCCGGCTGGAGTGCAGTGGCATGGCCACCTCAACCTCGGCATGCTGGGCTCAGGCAATCCTTCTGCCTCAGCCTTCCAAGTAGCTGGAACTACAGGTGTGTGCCCCCATGCCCGGCTAATTTTTTTATTTATTGTAGAGATGAGGTCTCACCAAGTTGTCTAGGCTGGTCTTGAACCTGTGGTCTCAGGAAATCCTCTCGCCTCAGCCTCCCAAAATGCTGGGATTACAGGTGTGAGCCACCATGCCTGGCTTAAGTATGTGTATTCTTGCTTTCCATTGTTTTGTTTTAAATTTTTTATTATTAGGGCCGGGCTCGGTGGCTCAACCTGTAATCCCCCGCTTTGGGAGGCCGAGGTGAGTGGATTGCCTGAGCCCGAGGCTGCAGTGGCCGGGAGCATGCCACTGCACTCCAGTCTGGGTGACAGAGTGAGACTCCAACTTGGAAAAAAAGAAAAATAAATAAATGAATATATTTTTTATTATTTATTTAAAAAATTTTGGTATAAGGACAAGGTCTTGCTACGTTGTCCAGGCTGGTCTCGAACTTCTGGCCTCAAGCGATTCTCCTGTCTCAGTCTCCCAAAGTGCTGGGATTACAGGCATAAGCCACCACTGGCCTCTTTTTAGATTTTTAACTAGCCAATAGCACACTATACATACTGCTATACTGTTTGACACCTTGCATTTGTGTAATAATACATCCTGTGGTTCTTTCCAGAATAGTACAAAAAAGTGTTCTTCTTCTTAATGGCTATCTAGTATTGTGTTATATGACTGTAACCATGATTTAGGTTATCAGGCTTCTGTGGGTGGGCAAATATGTTGTTTCCAGTGGTTTGCTACTATGGAGAATGCCACCCTGAGTAATGTTATGCATCTGTCACTTCACAAACGTACAAACCTGTCTATGGGGTAAATTCCCAGAAACACAATTATTAGAGCTAACCATTTCATATGACTTCCTGAATGCCCTTTCTTCCATTGTGTGCTGGCCTTTTTGTCTGCCTGAATTCTAGGAGCTTGTCTTTTAAAAAATGCATCAGGGAGTGCAACCCTTTGTGATGTGAGTCACTGGTGTTCGTGACGGGGATAGACATGGCTCAGTCACCCTGCACAGAGGTTATACCAGTTTGCCATGTGAGAGTCCCTGCATCCCCACCATTGTGCCAGGGTTGTCCTGCTTTGTCTTGCTACGGTTTGGGATTTTTGCCAGTCTTATCAGAAACAAGTAGTATGAGAGAAAGAGAGAAAATGTCTTTGCATATGATTAGGGCTGTTTGTACAAGACCCCACGGATACCCAAACCTGCAGGTCCTCAAGCCTCTGAAATGAAATAGGTATTAGCATCTACCGCTATACCACCCTGAATGTACCAATGGTATTATGGGTATAATTTGCATATCCATATTTACAGGTAACCCACGCACATCCTTCCGTATACTTTAAATCACCTGATACAATGTAAATGTTCACACATTGTTGCTACTTTTTTTTTTTTGAGTTGGAGACTCATTTTTGTTGCACAGGCTGGAGTGCAGTAGCACGCTCACGGCCAGCGCGGCCTCAACCTGCTGGGCTCCAGTAATCCTTCCGCTTCAGCCTTCCAAGTAGCTGGAACTACAGACACACACCACCACGTCCGGCTAGTTTTTGTGATTTATTGTAGAGATGAGGTCTTACCAAGTTGCCCAGGCTGGTCTCAAATCCTTGGGCTCAGGCAATCCTCTCGCCTTGGTCTCCCAAAGTGCGGGGATTGCAGGCTGAGCCACTGCGCCTGGCCATTGTTACATTCTATTGTTTTTATTTTTATTTATTTTTTTATTTGGATTCTTACTCTGTAACCCAGGCTGGAGTGCAGTGGCACACTCCTGGCCACTGCAGCCTCGACCTGTTAGACTCAGGCGATCCTTCCACCTCAGCCTTCCAAGTAGCTGGAACTACGGGTATGTGTCACCATGCCCAGCTAATTTTTTGATTTATTGTAGAGACGAGGTCTTGCCAAGTTGCTTAGGCTGGTCTCGAACCCATGGGCTCGGGCAATCCTCTCGCCTCAGCCTCCCAAAGTGCTGGGATTATAGGTGTGAGCCACCACAATTTAAGTCACTAGTTTTCCACTCAGATTGTCATTTATTGTTCACTTTTGCTCATGCTGGGTTTTTTTGTTTGGTTTTTGAGTTTTTGTATGTTTTTTACCTGCCAAGCAGAAGTTTTGCTTTTTAAAAATGTATATGTGTAAGCCAGGCACAGTGGCTCACGGCTGTAATCCCAGAACTTTGGGAGGCAGAGGGGAGAGGATTGCCTGAGTCCATGGGTTCAAGACTAGCCCGGACAACATGGCGAGACCCCATCACTACAATAAATCAAAAAATTAGCTGGGCATGGTGGTGCACACCTGTAGTTCCAGCTACTTGGAAGCCTGAAGTGGAAGGATTGTCTGACCTCAGCAGGTTGAGGCTGCGGTGAGCATGCCACTGCACCCCAGCCTGGGCAACTGAGTGAGACCCCAACTCAAAAAAAGTGTGTGTGTGTGTGTGTGTGTGTGTGTGTGTGTGTGTGTGTATTCAAAAGTGCTGGGATTACAGGCGTGAGTCACTGTGCCCAGCTGTTTTGTTTTGTTTTGTTTTGTTTGTATTATGGAGATGAAGTCTCACTAGGTGGCCCAGGCTGGTCTTGAACTCCTGGCTCAAGCAATCCTCTCAGCTCAGCCCCCCAAGGTGCTAGGATTACAGGTGTGAGCCACTATGCCTGACCAGAAGTTTCCATTTTTATGTAGTTTGTGTTGATCCATGGCTGCTGGAGACTGATTAGTTAGAAAGGCCTTCCTACTGCAAAGCCATATCTCATTCTGCCACCCTTTTTTCCAGGACTTGAATGGCTCCATTTTATCGTGTATAAATCTTTGATCCGTTTGGACTATTTCCTGGTGCATAGTGGGAGGTATGGCTCCAACTTTATCATTTTCCAGATGGCTGACAAGAGATATTTTTTAACAGGGAGCTGGTCCAAGACACACCAGAGAACACTTTCTTCAGGAAAAGGTCGCATGCCTTAGCAGAAGGTGTGCGAATTATAGTACGGAGCCGTTTTCTTTAATTAGCAGTTTTCTTTAATTCACTTGTTCAACAAATATCTCTCTAACGTCCACTGTGTGCTAAGTACTTTTCTAGATACTGAGGCTAGAACAAAGAGGCAAGGCTAGGCGCAGTGGCTCATGCCTGTAATCCCAGCACTTTGGGAAACTAAGGCAAAAAGATTGCCTGAGCTCAGGGATTCAAGACCAGCTTGGGCAACATGACAAGACCTCATCTCTACAACAAATAAAAGAAAATTAGGTGGGCGTGATGACACACGCCTGTGGTTCCAGCCACTTGGAATGCTGAGGCGGAAGGATCACCTGATCCCAGCAGGTCGAAGCTGCAGTGGCCATGAGCGTGCCACTACACTCCAATCTGGGCAACAGAGTGAGACTCCAATTCAAAAAAGAAAAAGAAGCCGGGTTCGGTGGCTCAGCCTGTAATCCCGTGCCTTTGGGAGGCTGAGGTGAGTAGATTGCCTGAGCCCGCAGGTTCGAGACCCGCCTGGGCAGCAAGACCTCATCTCTACAATAAATCAAAAAATCAGCCGGGCGAGGTAGCGCATGCCTGTAATTCCGGCTACTTGGAAGGCTGAGGCGGAAGGATCGCGGAGCCCAGCAGGTCGAGGCTGCGGTGGCCGGGAGCGGCCACTGCACTCCAGTCTGGGCAACAGAGTGAGACTCCAACTCAAAAAAAAAAAGAGACAGACAAAATTTCCTGCCCTAAAGAGCTCACGTTCTTTTTGGTGGGGGAGACAGACAATAAAGAAATAAGTAAATAGATACTAGTTGGGTACTATACAGAAAAATTAAATGGAAGTGTTCCAGCTACTTTTGCTGAGCTACTAATTGGGTCAAAATTTACAGATTCTGTGGGCCAAGAATCTGGCGAGGGATGCATTCTCTGCCCCACCATGTTTGAACCTCTGCTAGAAGCCGTGGAGGCCAAGGCCTGGGAGTAATCTGAAGGTTCACTCACTGACACACCCTGTGGCCAGCGCAGGCTGGGGGCCTCCGCTCCTCTCCATGTAGACCTCTCCTTGTGGTTGCTCTGTGGGTGGATTTGGGCCCCAAAGACATGGTAGGCTCTGAGGGAGGATGTCCTAGGAGGGAGAGTCAGGTGGAGGAAGGCCAGCTTCAGGAGTCCAGCTAGCACAGATGGAAGTCCATCCTCGGGAGTCCTGCCTCACTCCTGCCACAGTTCAGGAGCGAGTTACTAAGGCTGGCCCATGTCCAAGAGGAGGGAGTGAGTCTCCCTTCTGCCGGGAGGCGGTGTTCTAGAAAGCTCACAGGACCTTACTCGTCATGGTGGCCGTTTTTAGAAAATACAACTTGCCTCGGGAGGCAAGGAGGGCTGGGTGAGGTGGAGGTGACGCCTGTGGAGACTGGTCGTGCTTTTTATAGGGGGCGAGGGACACACCTGGCAGCAGTGACAGAGAGGCCCCGTGGGTGTCTGGAAGAGAGTTCCAGGCAGAGGGAACAGGAAGGGCAAAGGCCAGGAAGAAAGGGGATGTGCTTAACTTCCTGGAAGAACAGGTCTCTGCAAAAGAGGTGGGGAATGTGAGGACGGGGTCAGAGGGATGGGGGAGCAGGTCACTGCTGCAAGCTGCTGTGAAGACTTTGGTTCTTCTTCCTCCTCCCCCTTCTTCTTTTTCTTCCTCTCCCTCCTGTTCCTTCTACTCCTCCTCCTCCTCTTGTTTTTTTGAGTTGAGGTCTCACTCTGTCATCCAGGCTGAAGTGCAGAGGCACAATCATGGCTCACTGCAGTAGCTTTGGACTACAAGGTGTGCACCACCACACCCGTTTTTCTTTTTTTTCTTTTTTTTTTTTTTGTAGAGACGAGGTTTCACTATGTTGCCCAGGTTGGAATCGAACTCCTAGGCTCAAGCAATCCTCTCACCTCGGCCTCCCAAAGTGCTGAGATTACAGGCATGAGCCACTGCACCTAGCCTGGCTTTTCTTCTGAATGAACTGGAAGACTGTGGAGGGTTTTGAGCAGAGGAGGAACACGGTCTCACTTACGTCATGATGGTCTTGCTCTGGCTGCTGTGAAAACAGATTTGAAGGGTGAGAGGCAAGGCTGGAAGTGGGAGACCAATTAGGAAGCCATTGCAAAAATAAAGGCAGGGCACAATGAGTGCTTGGAGGAGGATGACGGAGGAGGAGGTGAGAAGTGGCCAGACGCAGGATCCATCTTCTTTTCTTTATTTCTTTTTTAGAGACTGAACTCTGACTACGCTGCCCAGGCTGGTCTCCAACTTCTGACCTCAAGTAATTCTCTTTCCTTAGCCTCCCAAAGTGCTGGAATTACAGGTGTGAGTCACCATACCTGGCCTGGGTACATCCTTGAAACAGAGCCAGCTGGGATTGCTGATGAGTTGGATGGGGGTTAATGGACAGACCACACATCCTTATTTGTCTGGCCAGTTCTGGTTTCTATAATGAATCCCATGGTCACCCTGGTGTTGAGAAAAAGAAAGGGGCCAAGAGTTTCTGCAAAGGTTTGGCCCTGAGCCACTGGAAGAGTTAAGGTACCATGAGCTGAGACAGGAATGGCCCCGAGGGGGGCTGGGCCCGAGGGGGAATCAGTCTTAGATTGTGCACATTGGCAATGAGACACCCAAGAGTCTCACAGCACAAGGACTTGAGGTGCAGGTGACTGGAACTCTGGTGGGAGGGCTGAGTAGAGATGGGAATTGGATGCTGGAGGCCATGGTGCTCCAGTGAGGAAAGCCCAGGGCATGCCAGTGTAGAAATCAGGTGTTAGGGAGGAATCAGTGAAGGACAGTCAGAGGAAGCATCTGTGGGAAAAGAGGTAAGTGGTGGACATCCATGAGGTCCCTGCATGTAGAGGCGTGTTTTCTGTGGCAGGGTAGGTGACTGCTCTCGGTGCTATCATCTTATGTGTTGAATGAAAATCCTTTTAAAATATGTCTACTTTCTCATTTTAGGCAGAGGATAGTGAACATGGTTTGGTCTTTTAAAAGGGCTGTAAGCGGGGTGTGATGGCAAGCACCTGTAGTCCCAGCTACTTGGGAGGCTGAGGCAGGAGAATTGCTTGAGTCCAGGAGTTTGAGTCCAGCCTGGGCAACATAGCAAGACCCCATCTCAAAAGAAAAAAAAGAGGAACAGGAATAAATACATACATAAACAAAAGTGTTGCAGTCGTCATTGCCGACATCGCCTGTTGTTGGGTGGTGTGTAGGCATGGCTGAGGCCTGTGGGCTGGTTGTTCTAATGTGCTACCCTATGTTGCTCTTCTCGGAGACATCTCCCCCACCCCACATTCGAATTTGAGTTTTCTGCCCTCCCCCTGCCAACAGCTGCCATTCTTCTCATCCCGGTCCTCTTCCTTTGGCCCGGGGCCCTCCAGGACTAATGGCCTGATAACAGGCTTACTGAGCATGCTGGGATCTTTGGTGAATGGGGAGCTGTCCTGTGAGCCTTAGTCTCTGGGTGGGCCACTTCAAAGGCTGTTTTCTTTCTTTGTCATTTTCCCTGGGTAATTGCTTACTGGAAGGCGAAGTTTCCATATGCTGAATGGAACTAGAAAAGTCACTTTGTTGTTGAATTAATGCAGTCGGTCAGTATGTGCCATCACTGTGCAGCCTCCAGCCGGGGCAAAGGCAGGCTGGTCAGTTCCATTCCTACGACACACACTAGTCGTGGGACTAGGGCCGAAGCAGCAGACACCCCTGTCTGTGGCGAGTTCACGTTCCAGAGGGAGAAGGTGGGCGACATGTAAGAGACGTCAGGGAAATAGCGGGTGTGCAGGTGGCACCAAGGGCCACGGAGAGACGTCAAGAAGAGAGACAGGTCAGGCATGGTGGCTCACACCTATAATCCCAACACTTTGGGAAGCTGAGGCTAAAGGATCGCCTGAGCCCACAGGTTCGAGACCAGCCTGAGCAACATGGTGAGACCTCATCTTTACAATAAATCAAAAAATTAGCCAGGTGTGGTGGTGTGCACTTGTGGTCCCAGCTACTTGGAAGGCTGAGGCAGAAGGATTGTCTGAGCCCAGCAGGTCAAGGTTGTGGTGGTTGTGCGCTTGCCACCGCACTCCAGTCTATTCTGGACAACAGAATGAGACTGCAACTCAAAAAAAAAAAGAGAGAGGGAGAGAGACAGACAGACAGAGGACACCGGGCGAGGAGGCTGCCAGGAGAGGAGGCTGTGTGAAGCAGGGTGATCTGGGTGGCCTTCCCGGAAAGCCGAGGGAGGACCTGCCCCCATGCTCAGACTCCTGCAGCATAGGGGTCAGGGGGCAATTGTGGTTCAGGCGGGTCAGTGCTTCCAGCCACACTAAGAGCAACTCCACCTCCCTTGCACACCAGTAGCTGGGCACTCTGGTCCTGGCTGCCTCCTGACTTTGCCTGACCTTGCCGGTCTACCATCCGCTTGCTCGCATGGGGGCCTCTTCTCTCCCTCCCTCCCTCCCAGCACATCCCCACCCCAGGGCCCCTGCATGCCCCTTCCTGCTGCAGGGCCTTCCCCTGCCCTATACTCTGGTCTCTGCTCCAGAGCGCACAGTGAGGCCCTCTGTTTAGCAGTGTCCTGTGAGCCAGAACTTGGGGGTCCCTCCCGTGTGCGGGCTCTCCCCCACGAACCTCAGCTGACCCTGTGACTTGCTTCAACCAACAGAATGTGGCGGAAAGGACACTGTAGGTACCCCAGGCCCAAGCCTCCAGGCAGCCTGGCCGCTTCCGCTTCTGAATTTCCGAAGTCGACCAAACACCTCCTCTGACCACCCAGCTCCAACTGCAGCCTTGGTCCCTACTCCGTCCCTTCCAACAGTCCCAACCTATCCTCACCTCTGCTTTGCTTTTCTTCATACTGGTCCTGAGCTGACATGGAAGAAGTCTGGTGACCCTACTGGGAAGGCCACGTGGACAGGCCTCATGGACAGGGAAAGGCACTGAGACTCCCTGGTGAGAGGCGCCCAGTCTGTCCCAAACCCCAGCCGAACCCAGCCTTCGGGCCCTCCCTGCCAGGAGGACACTGGGCCTGTGAGGGAAGCACCTCGGACGTCTCAGCCCAGTTGAGCTCCCTCAGGTGACTGCAGCCCCAGTGAAAAACTGTGTGGACAGAAGAACCGCCCAGCGGAGCCCACTCAGTCCACAGAATCTTGAGAGGTCATAACATGATTTATTTATTTTTTGAGTCAGGGTCTTACTCTGTTGCCCAGGCTGGAGTGCAGTGGCACAATCGTGGTTCATCACAGCCTCAGTCTCCTGGGCTCAGGTGATCCTTCTGCTTCAGTCTCCCAAGTAGCTGTGACTACAGGCATATATACCATACCGGGCTAATTTTTAGTAGAGACGAGGTCTTGCTGTGTTGCCCAGGCAGGTCTCTACCTCCTAACTTCACACAGTCCTCCCATCTCGGCCTCCCAAAGTGCAGGATTACAGGTGTGACCCCCTGCGCCCAACCTGATTGTTGTTTCAAGTCACTTCATTTTGAGGTGGTCTGTCATGCAGTAAGTAGTCAACCAAACACCCAGCTCCAACTGCAGCCTTGGTCCCTACCCCTTCCTCACCCCTCTGTGCTTTTGTTCACAGCACTTAAAATTACCTGCCAGTCACGCATGCAGTTGTTGGTCGTCTTTCCCTCCCACTGGACTAGTGGAGGTTGTGTCACTCACTGCTTTATTCTTGGAGCCCAAGGCAGGGCCTCAGTTAACACAGGCACCCCATCGATATTTGCAGAAGGAATGAACAGACAGGTATCCAGTGTTCTAAGACCAACATAGCCCCACTTTTAGAAGGACAGCCTTCTGGCTGGGTGCGGTGGCTCATACCTGTAATCCCACCACTTTGGGAGGCAAAGGTGAGACGATTGCCCAAGTCCAGGGGTTCAAGACCAGCCCGGGCAATTTGGTGAGACCTCATCTCTACAATAAATCAAAAATCAGCCAGGTGGGGTGGCGCATGCCTGTAGTTCCAGCTACTTGGGAGGCTGAGGCAGAAGGATCCCCTGAGCCCAGCAGGTTGAGGCTACAACCTGTGCCACTGTACACCAGCCTGGGTGACAGAGTGAGACTCCGACTCAAAAAAAAAAAAAAAGGCTGGGTGCGGTGGCTAATGCCTATAATCCCAGCCCTTTGGGAGGCCGAGGTGAGAGGACTGCCTGAGCTTAGGGGTTCAAGACCAGCCTGGGCAACTTGTTGAGACCTCATCTCTACAATAAATTAAAAAATTAGCCGGGTGCGGTGGCGCATGCCTGTTGTTCCAGCTACTTGGAAGACTGAGGCAGAAGGATCCCCTGAGGCCAGCAGGTCAAGGCTGCAGTGGCCTTGAGTGTGCCACTGTATTCCAGCCTAGGTGACAGAGTGAGACTCCGACTCAAAAAAAAAAAAAAAAAAGGCTGGGCGTGGTGGCTAATGCCTATAATCCCCTTTGGGAGACTGAGGTGAGAGGATTGCCTGAGCTCAGGGGTTCAAGACCAGCCTGGGCAACTTGCTGAGATCTTATCTACACAATAAATCAAGAAAAATTAGCAGGGCGTGGCCACGCGTGCTTGTAGTTCCAGCTACGTGGAAGGCTGAGGCAGAAGGATCACCTGAGCCCAGCAGATCAAGGCTGCAGTGGCCATGAGCATGCCACTGCATTCTAGCCTAGGCGATGGAGTGAGACTCCAACTCAAAAAAAAAAAAAAAAAAGAAAATCCACACTTATTTATTGAGCTGCTCCATGGAAGAGAGCTTTTAAAAACAAACAGCGCCTTTGAACACACACAGTTGTGTTTGGGGTGTCTCCTCTGTCCTTCAGAGTGGTGAGAAACTGGAGCTGGGGTTCGAGAAGGGGTGAGGGTACCCCAGTATGAGAAGCTGGAGGGCCCTGGCCACCACTCACCAGCCCACCTCTGCCCCGCCCCTGTGAACCCACCAGCTCCCCATGAAGGCCTCCTGGGTCCCGGGGTCCTGCCTTCAAGCAAAGGGTTGGATCTGTGTGGCCCCCACTGTCCACACGGCTGCTATTCTGGTTTCCTGCTCTGTTCTCTCGGCCTGACATTTCCCCAGCCGATCCAGGCCCTGTGTACCATTTTAGCTGACGTGGGTGAGCGTTTCGTGGGGACAGCAGATGGATGGAATGACAAATAGCAGGATGGTGGGGACAGCTGAGAAGTGCTTTTCCTGTGTTGGAACTGTTGGCCGTGCACGTGCTCTGGCAGTCTAGACACGCCGAGGAGGCGGTGGCATGTGCCAGGGCCCAGTGGTGTGGCATCCAGGCCTCTCTCTGTTACTAAGCCCCTCCACATGGCCAGTCAACCGGCTCACTGTCCCAGATGGGTTCCCCAGAAGCAGACTATGGTGGCTTATCGAAGCCCAGGAAGCGTGAGGAGGCCATGGGGAAGACAGGAGAGCCAGCACAGTGTGGGTATCCTGTACTGTGCTGGTCACTCACTAACCCCTGGTTAAGGGTTGCCCCAGCCAGGTGTGGTGACTAACACCTATAATCCTAGCAAACTGGGAGGTAGAGAGGATTGCTTGAACCCAGGAGTTTAAGACCAGCCTGGGCAACTTGGCAAGATCTCATCTCTACAGCAAATCAAAAAAATTAGCTGGAGGTGGTTTCACATGCCTGTAGTTCCAGCTACTTGGAAGGCTGAGGAGGAAGGATCTCCTGAGCCCAGCAGGTCGAGGCTGCAGCGGCCATGAGCATGCCACTGCACTCCAGCCTGGTTGACAGTGAGACTCCGACTCAAAAAAATAATAATAATTAGCTGATGTGGTGGCATGTGCTGGTGGTTCCAAGTACTTGGGAGGCTGTGGCAGGGGGATTGCCTGATCCCAGAAGATCAAGGCTGCAGTGAGCTGTGATCATGCCACTGTACTTCAGCCTGGGTGACAGAGTGAAATCCTGACCCCAAAAAATAAAAATGGGAAGGGGCTGTCCCAGGGTGTTGACTCCGTGGCCTGACTTGCACCAGACACAATCTTCATACGATGGTTGTCATGTTCTTAGTGAGAAGCCATTGTTGGAACAGCTAGTGCTGAGGCCACGGTCACTTGCAACACGCACAGTGCGTCTGCCACACACCAGGTGCTGGAGTAGCACCCGGACGGAGGATGGACACAGTCGGAGCCCATTCGAAGTCCAGTGGGGAGGCTACAGTGGGGCAGAGGTGGGGAGCACCATAGGCAGAGGCCCAAGCCACACTCAAGAGAGCCAGGACGGCCACCCAGGCTTCCTGGGAAACTCACAGGGTGGGGAACACACACCAGGTCTTGAGAACCAGACTCAAGTTCAAGATTACATAGGTGTCATTCACACATACAGTGGCTGCCTCCTGTGAGGTGGAATAGCTTTGGCATCCGTCCAGTAGAGGTTCTTGGAATTCCTAACTAGGGAGCTGTTCCCTGGGCACTCAGCAAAGACAGCTACACCAGGAGGGGGTGGGACCTCTCTGTCAAGCCCACATCCCAGGGTGACACTGAGCTGCCATGCGGGGAGCCAGGTCCTGGGACCAGCAGGCGGTTGGAGAAGTCACCAGCCCTCTCCTCACAAGGGTCCCCCCACTGGCTGGCTCCTAGGCTCTGAACGCCCACACAGAGGGGTGTGTGCCTCACTGGGTACTTGGTTCCAGGCATCAATGGGCAGCTCTCCCTTCCTCCAGGGCTCAACCCTGCATGCCCTTCTTCACACCTTGTCTTGGGGGGTAGCCCCCCCTTCTGTCCCATTTAGCCCCCCCTTCTGTCCCAGTGTTTTAGATTCTAAATATTGGGACATGCATCCTCACGATTGGGTCTTACGGGACTGGGACAGTCAAGCTGTCGTTAGCTGCATTTTTCAGTTGAGGATACCAAGTTCTCCAGAAACCAAGTAATGGGCCTAAGGTCACATGACCAGGATGTGGCAGGTCTCTGGGGTACCCCGGGCCTCTGCCCATGCCCTGTGTGCCCCACTCTTTATGAGGGTGAAGAATTGTCATTGGCAGTTTCCTCCCCGCAGCCTCAGCGTTTCCCGAACTGCCCAAGATGGCTTTGTCACCACGCTGCGACGCACCAGCAACACTGGAGCACAGGGGAAAGCTCATCTTTTTTCTATCTTTTTGATTACTTTGAAAAGGAATACTCTGGAAGGAACAGCCTCTGTCCCGTCTTTCATTAGAATACCCTTAAAAAAAAAAAAAAAAGAGCTGGGCGCGGAGGCTCAAGCCTGTAATCCCAGCACTTTGAGAGGTCAAGGTGAGAGGATTGCCAGAGCTCGGGGGTTCGAGGCCAGCCTGGGCAACTTGGCAAGACCTCGTCTCTACAATAAATCAAAAAATTAGCTGGGCCGCTGATGTGCACCTGTAGTTCCAGCTACTTGGAAAATTAAGGCAGAAGGATTACCAGAAGGTCAAGGCTGTGGTGGCTGTGAGCATGCTACTGCACTCTAGCCTGGGCAACAGAGTGAGACTCCAACTCCAGTAATGGAAATTAAAAATAAACAAAAAGTAAAAAAGAGTGGGCTGGGTGTGGTGTCCATGCCTGTAATCCCAGCATTTTGGGAGGCCAAGAAAGGAGAATTGTTTGAGCCCAGGAGTTCAAGACCAGCCTGGGCAACATGGCGGGACCTCGTCTAAACAAACAAGCAAACAAATTAGAGAGCAGCCTGCAGATGCCGTTTCTGGAATGGAGGAGAGCTCACAACGAATAGCCTCATTTGTTTGCACTGTATTTATTTCACCATTACCTGCCACTTAGGGCAAGCGACAGCCATTTCCCATCATAGAAGTGAGATGAGTTTATTTTTGAAATCTATTCATTTATTTATGTATTGAGTCAGAGCCTCACTCTGTCACCCAGGCTGAAGCGCAGTGGCACGCTCATGACCACCGCAGCCTCAACCTGCTGGGCTCAGGTGATCCCTCTGCCTCAGCCTTCCAAGTAGCTGGAACCACAGACATGTGTACCATGCCTGGCTAATTTTTTGATATATTGTACAGACAAGAACTCACCATGTTGTCCAGGCTGGTCTTGAACCTATGGGCTCAGTCAATCTTCTTATCTCTGCCTCCCAAGTGCTAGGATTACAGGCATGAGCCACCGTGCCAGCTTAATTTATTTAAATAAAAAGAATGCTGCCAGGCGCAGTGGCTTACGCCAATAATCCCAGCACTTTGGGATGCAGAGGTGAGAGGACTGCCTGAGCCCACGGGTTTGAAACCAATCTCGACAGCTTGGCGAGACCTCATCTCAGTAATAAATTTAAAAAAAAATTAGCTGGGTGTGGTCACACACAGCTGTAGTTCCAGCTACTTGGAAGGCTGAGGTGGAAGGATTGCTTGAACCCAGCAGGTAAAGGCTGCGGTGGTCGTGAGCAGCATGCCACTGCCCTCCAGCCTGGGTGACTAAGACTCCGACTCAAAAAAAAGGGGGGCCTGTTGAATGAAAAACATCGTGCAGATCACAGTCCACGTGGTCTGCAGACACGGCAGAAACAGAAGTTTCTTCGTGGCGCAGGAGTGACTGGAGTTGAGGAAATACCAGTTTAGGTAATAGGAATCCGACTTTTTTCCGTATCATGATCACAGTGAAAGCCACTATGGAGTACGTGCCCTGGACTTTAAGTTTGCTATTCCGAGTCTTTGTAAAAACTCTATGAAGTTATTATTTTGCCCATTGGCATTTGAGGACACTGAGACGGGAAAGCATTGGGTTACTTGCTGGCTACCAGCATGGGAGGTTAGAGGACTACCCTGGTCTTCCCTCCCTGGAAACCACACCCCTTCACAATGTGACTTTTAGGCTCCGCCCACCAGGGGGTGGAGTTTATTTCTCCTCCCCTGGAATCTTGCCTTGGCCACGGGACCTGCTTGCTTGGGGGGGCATCAGTAAACTTGCCTAGGGCAAGGCTTCTGAAGTAGTGTGCACAACGGCTTGTTCTTTCGGTGCTGCCAGGAACCTTCTGCCACGGATGCGTGAACGAGCCTAGGCCAGCCGTCTGTGGGCGGGAGTCACCGAGCCTGGCATCTCCACGGCCCCAGCTGACACCGAGCTAACTCTCAAACATGTAAGTGAGGCCATCCCAGATCACCCAGCCCCGCCAGGCCAGCCCAGACCAGCAGTGTCCGGAATGACCTCAGAGTCACGAGAACTATTCCAAATCACCGGCTGGGTGCAGTGCCTGTAATCCCAGGACCTTGGGAGGCCAAGGTGAGAGGACTGCTTGGGCCCAGGAGTTTGAGACCTGCCTGGGCTACATAGTGAGACCTCATCTCCAGAGAAAATTAAAAAATTAACCGGGCATGGTAGTGCATGCCTATTGTCCCAGCTACTCAGGAGGCTGAGACAGGAGGATTGCCTGAATCCAACAGGTTGAGGCTGTGGCGAGCCATGATTGTGCCACTGCGCTCCAGTCTGGGCGACAGAATGAGACCCCGACTAACCCTACAAAAAAGGTGGTTTTTTTTGTTTGTTTTTTATTTTGTTTTGTTTTTGAGTTGGAGTCTCACTCTATTGTCCAGACTGGAGTGCAGTGGCTGCTCCCGGCCACTGCAGCCTCGACCTGCTGGGCTCTGGCGATCCTTCTGCCTCAGCCTTCCAAGTAACTGGAACTACAGGAGCGCGCTACCACACCCGGCTAATTTTTTGATTTATTGTAGAGATGAGGTCTTGCCAAGTTGCCCCGTCAGGTCTCGAACTCGCGGGCTCAGGCAATCCACTCACCTCAGCCTCCCAAAGCGCGGGATTACAGGCTGAGCCACCGAACCCGGCTACAAAAAAGTCTTAAACTATGAATTTCGGGATGACTTATAACACAGAAAACATGAGCTGATGGGACGGCAGATGAGTAAGAGCCAGAACCGGACCCGGATGGCTCTTCCTCCTGCCTCTCCCCACTCAGCAGCAACACTCCTGCTTGCACACCTTCCTCACCTGCTCACCGGACCTCAGACCGGGCTCCCACAATGCACCTTCATCGGCCTCCTTGCCAGCATTCCCTGGGCTGTTTCTCTAGTCCAAGCGACCTCATCTCTTGTCTAGACCGGGCACTGGCAGCCTTTTTTCTTTTTTGTTTTTTTCTTTTGAGTTGGAGTCTCACTCCGTCACCCAGGCTAGAGTGCAGTGGCACGCTCACAGCCATCCCAGCGTTGACCTGCTGGACTCCGGCGATCCTTCTGCTTTAGCCTTCCAAGTAGCCAGAACTACAGGTGCATACTACCACACCCGGCTAATTTTTTTTTTTAATTTGTTGTAGAGACGAAGTCTCACCACGTTGCCCGGGCTGGTTTCGAACCCATGGGGTCAGGCAATCCACTCGCTTCGGCCTCCCAAAGTGCTGGGATTTCAGGCTGAGCCAACGAGCCCGGCTGTTGCTTTTTTCTATAAAGACCCGGGTAGTGATTATTTCAGGCTTTGCAGGCCACATGGTCTCTGGGTCAGTCACTCAACCCTACTGCTCAGCAGGAAAGCAGCCGTGGACAGCACTGTGGAAATACACAGGTGTGCTGTGTTCCAATGCACCTTTATATATGGATATTGGAATTGGGATTGTATAATTTCATGTGCCATAAAGGATTCCGCTTTTGATTTCCCCCCCAACCATTTAATAACATAAAACCAATTCTTAGCTCACAGACTGCACAGAAACAGGCCTTGGGTGCACTTGGCCCACGATGTGCTCCCCCAATCTGGACGACTGTAACAGCTGTGCAGCTGGTCTCTGCCACAGGCGTTGATCCTCACTATCTGCTCTCCAAACACTGAACTTGGAAGGGGACGGCATGACTTTGCTCCCCTGCCTTGCTCTGCCTCTGTGTCTTCCTCAGAGTAAAATCCAAACTTCTCACCAGGGCTTTTTTTTTTTTGAGTTGGAATCTCTCATTCTGCCACCCAGGCTGGAGTGCAGTGGCATGTTCACAGCCAACACAGCCTCAACCTGCTGGACACAGGAGATCCTTCTGCCTCAGCCTTCCAAGTAGCTGGAACTACAGGCACACGCCACCATGCCCAACTGATTTTTTTATTTATTGTAAAGATGAGGTCTCACCAAGTTGCCCAGGCTGCTTTCGAACCCATAGGCTCAGGCAATCCTCTCACCTCGGCCTCCCAAAGTGCTGGGATTATAGGAGTGAGCCACTGCGCCCAGTCAGTTTTTAGTTTTTTAAACAAGGTTTTGCTCTGTTACCCAGGCTAGACTGCAGTGGCATGATCTTGGTTCACTACAGCCTCTAACACCTGAGCTCAAGTGAGCCTCCTGAATAGCTGGGATTACAGATGTACACTACCATGCTTGGCTAATTAAAAAATTTTTTCTTGTAGCAGTGGAGCCTCATTATGCTTGAACTCCTGGCCTTAAGCAATCCTTCTGCCTTGGCCTCTCAAAGTACTGGGATTACAGGTATGAGCCACTGTACCCGGTCAACATGGTGAATTGAGTTTGGCATCACCGGACCCCCTGCCAGCCCTCCCTCCTCCAGTCTGCAATCTTTTCCCTTTCCTTTCTGGCCACCCCTGTCTTCTTACAGCTCCCACATCATGCTACTCTCTTCCTGCCTCTGGGCCTTTGGACTCACTGGCCCTTCTGGAATTCTCTTCCCGTGGCCCTCTGCAATGCTGACTTGCCCCCTGTCACCCTCGGACCATCCAGTCTAAAACTGCAGTCCCCCTCCTTTGCTGTAATTCTGTTTCTTCATCGACCTCTTCATCTGTCATCTTCTTGCCAATTTTCTCACCTGCTAAACATTTGCTCCCCCCAGACTGTGAACTCCATGTCTGTCTCATATCCCAAGTGCTTTGCACAAATCTGGCATAAGATAGACACTTGATAAGAGACATTTGTTGGGTGAAGGAATGAATTCCCACCTGTGATGGTGCATCTTAGGTGTGGCTTGGCTGGACTAAGGGACACCCAGGTAGCCAGTGAAGCATTGTTCACAGCGTGTCCGTGAGGCATTTCTGGAAAGGACTGGCATTTCATCAGTGAATTGAGCAAGGATGAGCTCCCTTGACTAGTGTGGCAGGCACCGCCCAGTCAGCTGAGACCCTGATTGAACGAAAAGGCAGAGGAGAGGTGTGGTTCTCTCTCCTTCCCCCGTCCCTGGACACTGCAACTTCGGGTTCTCAGGTCTTCGACCTTAGACTGTGGGATCCGCTTCCCTAGTTCTCAGGCTTTTGGACTGGCCTGAACCTCGCAGACAGCAGACTGTGGGCTTCCCGGTCTCTGGCACGCGTGGGCTGACTCCCCTGACACATCCCCTCTGAGTGTCTAGATTTATGAAGCCTATAGGCTCTGTCTCCCCAGAGGGGTCTGGCTGACGCTCTACCCTCCTCACCACCCCAGGGTTTCATCAGCATCATATCCTCCTCTTCTGCCTCAGGAGTCCCGCTGTTCATGACCTGACTCCCGGTCTGCCTTCTGGAGTGCCCACACACCTTCCAAGTCACTGAGCGAAGAGGTGGCCAGCACTAGGATGAATCTGGCAAACCATTTTGACCTCTAGCTCTTTTTCTGCTGTTCTGGGGAATAGCAGTTTCCTCTGCTGTTTGTCCCTTAACTATCTCTTAAAACAGGGGTCCCCAGCCCCTGAGGTCATGGACTGGTACTGGTCCGTGACCTCTTAGGAACTGGGCCACACAGCAGGAGGTGAGCAGCAGCATTAGATTCTCATAGGAGCAGGAACCCTATCGTGAACTGCGCATGTGAGGGATCTAGGTTGCGTACTCCTTATGAGAATCTAATACCTGATGATCCCACTCTGCCATCTGTGGAAATATTGCCTTCCACAAAATAGTCCTTGACACCAAAAAGGTTGGGAGATTGCTTTCTTAAAACTCTGTTCTGTGTGGCTTCTATTTCCTAATTGACTTTGAATTCAAGGTGCACTCCATTCTTCCAACCTGTATTCTGTATCGCATTCTGAACCAAGTCTTGGATTAAGAAGCAACACATCCAGTCAGGCACAGTGGCTTACACCTGTAATCCCAGCATTTAGGGAGGTGGAGATGAGAGGATTGCCTGAACCCAAGGGCTCAAGACCAGCCTGGACAACTTGGCAAGACTTTGTCTCTCCCATAAATAAAAAAAAAAACTAGCTGGGCGTGGTGGTGCACACCTGTAGTTCCAGCGATTTGGGAAGCTGAGGTGGAAGGATTGCTTGAGCCCAGTAGGTTGAGGCTGCGGTGGCTGTGAGTGTGCTATTGCACTCCAGCCTGGGTGACAGAGTTCAAAAAAACACACACACATCTGTTGATCATGGTCATGGAAAATGAAGCATAGCACAGTTAACAAGCAGTATGTATGGACTGATTGTGTCACATGTGACCAGCACGGCGGACATTTCCTGTGAACTGGTGAGATGATATATATGAGGGAGAACACACACACCACAAAAAAAAAACTCTGGAATTTATTTATTAAAAATTGTGTATTTATTTATTTATTTTTATGTTGGAGTCTCACTCTTGTTGCCCAGGCTGGAGTGCAGTGGCACGCTCATGGCCACTGCAGTGTCGACCTGCTAGGCTCAGGTGATCCTTCCATCTCAGCCTTCCAAGTAGCTGGAACTACAGGCACACACACCACACCTGGCTAGTTTTTGTGATTTATTGAAGAGATGAGGGCTCGCCAAGTTGCCCAGACTGGTCTCGAACCCCTGAACTCAGGCAATCCTCTCACCTCGGCCTCAAAGTGCTGGGATTACAGGCTGAGCCACTGTACCCAGCTTGTGTATTTATTCTTACATGTTTAAACTTTAGTCACCTTCAAAGTCCTCTCTGTTTGATGCAATACACCTATCAAGATGCTTTTTCCACTGCTCAGAACAGTTTTGGAACTCTTTTGATGCCTTTAGTGCTTCTGCTGTTTTGTGTCTCTTCCATGTTGACAAAATGTTTCCCTTTGAGGATTTTTTTCATCCAGCAAACAAAAAAAAGTCACTCGGAGCAAGATCAGTGAATAGGGAGGGTGGGGCATGGGGGTCATGCCGGTTTTGGTCAAAAACTGTTAAATACTTAGTGCACAGGTGTGGACAGGTGTGCTCGCAAATCATACCTCGTGAAACAGGCAAACACATTGAAAGAATCTCCAAAAAAAATTTACTGAAGTTGAACACAGCCTCTCACAACACTAGCTGGTCCACTGATGCCAATCTGCTCCTAGAACACTCACCTTGCGGGGGAAGCCTGTACTACACGGGGGCCCCCCTCCTGAAGATAATTCTGGGTTTTTCGGGGTCCCCCTCATACATCTGAAATGGTGAAGTAACAGAAGGGGGTCAGAACAAAGTCCCCCGGGAGTTCAGGGAAGGGCAGAGCCAGGGGCCTCACACTTGCCCAGTGCCTGCCCTGTTAAACACAGGGCGTTTAGCACCTGTCACCCATTCTCCCATGTGGGTTTCCTGTGACTTGTGAGGCATGGAGAGGTGAACAGCTTACCTGACACTGCAGCGATTTGGGAAGCTGAGGTGGAAGGATTGCCTGAGTCTTGTTTCCTATGGAGCAGGTAAGGCTTGAGCTGGACATTGGTGGGACTGGGGTTCCGGTCCAAGCTCCTTAAAATATGGCTGAACAAAGGAAGGAAAGTTACTTTAGGCAAAGGCGGCAGGCAGCACATGGCTTAGAAACGGGTGTGAGCCTGGGGCTCGGGGACAGGTTAGATTGGCCTGAATGGAAGGTTTGAACCATGATTGTCTTTTGCTTGCTGTTTAGACTTTGTTTTCTTCCTTTAACTTTTTTTTATTTTTTTGAGTCGGGGTCTCACTCTTTTACCCGAGCCTGAGTGCAGTGGCACATTTGTGGCTCACCGCAGCCTCAACCTCCTGGGCTCAGGCAATCCTTCCACCTTAGCCTCCTGAGTAGCTGGGATACTGGCTAATTTTTTTATTTTTTGTAGAGGTGAGGTCTTGCTATGTTGCCCAGGCTGGTCTCCAACTTTAGGCTCAAGCCATCCTCCCACCTCCTCCTCCCAGAATGCTGGGATTATAGGTGTACAGCTGGCTATTTTTAATTTTATTTTTTTGTAGAGACGAGATCTTGTTATGTCCCTCAGCCTGGTCTCGAATTTCTGGGCTCAAGCAATCCTCCTGCTACCATCTCCCAGAGTGCTGGAATCACAGGAGTGAGCCACTGGCCCGGCCTTCTCTAACTTTTAATATTCCAGTAATTTCATGGCAATTCTTGCTTAAAGACATACGTTTCAGCAACGTTGCTTTTACATTGACCTTTCATGAACATTTTTGTATAGATATATTAAAATATATCTGTGCCTTTGATGGTTAACATCTAGCATTTTCAGACACTGAAGTCCTTTTAGATTATGTAAAGTTTTCACAGCAGACAGGCTGACTTGGAAAGATGTCAATCAGGATTCTGGTGAGCAGACAGCTCGTCCTCTGTGTGGCCAGCGCCAACGTGGGCGTTACCAGCTCTTCTGCTGAAGTTGCAGCGTTGCTCGAGGAACGACCTCCCCTGTCAGAGCTGTCTCCTGCCAGTTGGGAGACAGGCAGTTACTCATTCCTAATTTATCTCGGTCCACTTTTCTGAGCCAGTGATCCAAATACATTTGGCCATGAGAGGCCTCCCTGGGCGACGTGGCCATGTTTCCACGTGGCTGTAGTAGAAAAAGTGGGAAGTACCAGCTGCCT
The DNA here is from genome assembly GCA_027257055.1 of Cephalopachus bancanus. NCBI lineage: Eukaryota > Metazoa > Chordata > Mammalia > Primates > Tarsiidae > Cephalopachus > Cephalopachus bancanus. Next base: position 286,570 of record JAPVLO010000175.1, read on the forward strand.
AAAACGGAGAGAGCATGGACGAAATCTCACGTGGCTGACTTTTCTAGCAGACCTATTTGCTACCAAAACGCCCAAATCACCCGATACACGCAGCCCCGCCCATTTCTGGCTTCTGGCCCATAACTGCAGCGTCTATCTCCCACCGCTAGATGGCAACGCCGTTTTAAAGCAGATTGTGTTCAAGCAATGATGCTGCTCCAATGTTTCAAATACATGAACTCTTTTCATCCCATCAGGCTTGGGGGAGGGGAGGAGGGAATATCATAACCCTTGTGTCTTATGTTAATGAATATGTGGGAAATCAGGAAACTGCAGACCCCACCGGTAGGAGCGTAAGTTAGTCTCACCACTTTGGAGAGGAACTGGCAGTCCTGTTCAGACTCACTTGCTAATGATGATGGCAGGTGCCACTGGGTGTCAGCACTGCTTTTGTAAGTGCTTGCCTCATTTCAGGCACTGTTATTCCCCCAAAGTACAAATGAGGGAATTAGGCACAGAAAGGTCATGTAACTTGTCCAAGGTCATGAGCTGGAAGAGGTAGAGCCACGATCCACATCCTACTTTCCCCTACATTGCACGTGCCTGTGTACACCAGAAATCACTGCTAAGGTGCTCGCTGCTGTGTTGTTTGTAGTAGCAAAACCCCATTAACCTAAGGGTCCCTTAGCACGACAGTAAAACATAAGGGAATACTGCAGAGCAGTTATAAGCAATACATGAGACCTAGCAGGTTAACCTGGAGAGGGGATTACAGGCTGAGCCACCAAGGCTGGCTCTAGCTCTCTCTTAAGCAAAAGAGATAACTCAAATCCAAACCTAGAATGTCGTCTTATGACCAGATCTTCATAAATGCATTACTCAAACCTGACAACCATTACCTTCAAAAAATTAGCCAGTATCCCAGCTACTCAGGAGGCTAAGGTGGAAGGATTGCCTGAGCCCAGGAGGCTGAGGCTGCGGTGAGCCACAAATGTGCCACTGCACTCAGGCTGGGGTAAAAGAGTGAGACCCCGACTCAAAAAAATTAAAAAAAGTTAAAGGAAGAAAACAAAGTCTAAACAGCAAGCAAAGGACAATCATGGTTAGAACCTTCCATTCAGGCCAATCTAACCTGTCCCCGAGCCCCAGGCTCACACCCGTTTCTAAGCCAAGTGCTGCCTGCCGCCTTTGCCTAAAGTAACTTTCCTTCCTTTGTTCAGCCATATTTTAAGGAGCTTGGACCGGAACCCCAGTCCCACCAATGTCCAGCTCAAGCCTTACCTGCTCCATAGGAAACAAGACTCAGGCAATCCTTCCACCTCAGCTTCCCAAATTGCTGCAGTGTCAGGTAAGCTGTTCACTTCCCCAGTATAAATAGCTGAAAGGACCAAGAATGGAGTTGATATACCCAAAGAGTAGACATCTTGACACTGCCTAGTTCTGTCATTTTTTTTTATTTAACTTTTTGACTTGGAGCCTTACTCTGTCACCCAGGCTGGAGTACAGTGACACGCTCATGGCCACTGCAGTCTTGACCTGCTGGGCTCAGGCAATCCTGCTTCAGCCTTCCAAGTGGCTGGAATTACAGGCATGCGCCACCACACTCTGCTAATTTTTCTTGATTTATTATAGAGACAAGGTCTCACCAAGTTGCCCAGGCTGGTCTCAAACCCCTAGGCTCAGGCAATCCTCTTGCCTCTGCCTCATAAAGTGCTGGGATTACAGGTGTGAGCCACTGCACCCAGCCTGTCAGATTCCCTTAACATTGGCCATCTGGCTCTCTAACCAAGGGCAGAAGCAGTTTCTCAGAGGTAGCTATTGATAATTGTTTTACAACCCCTCCCCAGCTCACTTTGTACTAATTAGCTTTTCTATTCCAAGTTAACCTAATCAGCCCCTCAGCCTTTCATGACACAGACCCCATCACCATGGCAACAGTCATGTGACTGACCTACACATCTGCCTGCTGTCTATCACCTGACTTCAGTGCCTCTGCTCACCTGCCCCTTCATGATGATGTGAAACACCACCACCCGATCACCTTAATGACTTGCCCCCATCAAAGGCAAGGTTTAAAAGCATTCAACTGCAGGCAGCCATGAGCCATTGCTTTGCTAAACTCTGGTCTGGCCATGTGGCTCTTTGAGCTATGGCTGCCATGTTTTCCTAAGCTCTGATCCCCTCCCCTACCTTGGGAAGATGGATCCCCCTTTTCTCTCTCTCTCCAAATTACTTCTCTCTCTCTCTTTTTTTTTTTTTTTTGAGTTGGAGTCCGTCGCGCAGGCTAGAGTGCAGTGGCATGCTCACGGCCACCACAGCTTCAACCTGCCAGGCTCAGGTGATCCTTCTGCCTCAGCCTCTGAAGTAGCTGGAACTACAGGCGAGCGTCACTACAGCTGGCTAATTTTTTGATTTAATTTAGAGACAAGGTCTCACCAAGTTGACCAGGCTGGTCTAAAACCCCTGGACTCAGGTAATCCTCTCACCTCGGCCTCCCAAAGTGCTGGAATTACAGGCTTTAGCCACTGCGCCTCTTCCCCAATTTACTTTCTAATTAAACTGTTTTCCAATCTAACTTCTGTGCAATTCTTTGCATCTTTCACGCGGCACTGATCGTAGATGCTTCCTCTGGTCTGACCTAACATTCTGGAGGCCCCACTGAGACTGGGTCTGACCTAGCAATGGCTTAAGTGGCTCTGTAAGTGAGAATGCCGGCTTCAAATTTAGGCCTCTGCAGCTGAAAGAGAGGAAGGAAAGGAAGGTCACTTCTGCCTTTTACTTAGCATTGTTTTGTTTTTGAGTCAGGGTCTCACTCTGTAACTCAGGCTGGAGTGCAGTGGCATAATCACAGCTCACCACAGCCTCAAGTGATCCTCCTGCCTCAGCCTCCTGAGTAGCTGGGACTACAGGCATGTGCCCAGCTAATTTTTATTTGAGTTGGAGTCTCACTCTGTTGCCCAGGCTGGAGTGCAGTGGCATGCTCACGGCCACCGCAGCCTCGACCTGTGGCCTCAGGCAATCTTTCCGCTTCAGCCTTCCAAGTAGCTGGAACTACAGGCGTGCATCACCACGCCCAGCTAATTTTTTGACTTATTCTAGAGATGAGGTCTTGCCATGTTGCCCAGGCTGGTCTCGAACCCCTGGTCTCAGGCAATCCTCCAGCCTCAGCCTCCCAAAGTGCTGGGATTACAAGCTTGAGCCACCACACCTGGCCTCTAATTTTATTATTTTATTTTGCAGAGACAGTCTCTCACCATGTTGCCCAAGCTGATCTCCCACTCCTGGGCTCCAGCAATCCTCCTGCCTTGGCCTCCCTAAGTGCTGGGATTACAGGCGTGAGCCACGACGCCTGGCCAACTAGTTTAATGCAGTGTTTCTCTTTAGGTACAAGCTCCAGACATCTTCCATTGTTCTTTAAAAATACAAGTTCCAAAACTACTCCCTTTATTTTACTTTATTTTTTTTGAGTTGGAGTCTCACTCTGTCACCCAGACTGGAGTGCAGTGGCCACTCCCGGCCACTGCAGCCTCGACCTGCTGGGCTCCGGCGATCCTTCCGCCTCAGCCTTCCAAGTAGCTGGAACTAAGGCGCATGCTACCACGCCCGGCTGATTTTTTGATTTATTGTAGAGATGAGGTCTCGCCAAGTTGCCCAGGCGGGTCTTGAACCCGCGGGCTCAGGCAATTCACTCACCTCAGCCTCCCGAAGGCACGGGATTACAGGCTGAGCCACCGAGCCTGGCTTATTTTTTTCTTAAAGCTTTTTTTCTCCAACTATTCCCTTACTTTACTTTTTGTTGGGGGCTGGGTGGGAAGATATGGCAGGTTGTCATCAAATGTGTAATCACTCAAGTGGATATCTGCAGCAATTAAAACAAATTACTCCTTTCTCGTTCCTTTTAAAGCCAGGAGGCAAATCGGTTACCTAGAAACACACTGACTTATGACTAACCCTCTTCCCTTATTTGCCAATGTCAACACATATGAAACCACAGGCCACATGTTGACAAGCTTTCCTAGAATCGTAATAGGTTTATAGAGGTTAATGTTCTTGGGTCATCAGGCTCTGAGGAAGAGGCCAGGTCAGAGGAGGAAAAAGCCAGCAAAAATTAGAAAAACTTAGAAATTGGTTTTTGTGTTAGCATGGAGACTGTCAGCTGCTGAATGTATTAATAAGAACAAGAACAAGTCGAGGCCAGGTGCGGTGGCTCACGAATGTAATCGCAGCACTTTGGGAGGCCAAGGTGGGGGAATCATTTGAAGCCAGAAGTTTAAGACTAGCCTGAGCAACACGATGAGACCTTGTCTCTACAAGACAATATGAACCAAAAAAAGCAAACAAAAAGAGTTTTTGAACTGCAGAGGAAAAGGGAATGCAGTCAGCTTTGAATCTAATGGATTGTCTCAAAACTAACTCCTGCAAGCCTAAATTTTGTACCTGTGAGGAAGCGTCCTTAGAGGCACAGCATATGCCTCCTTTACGAGGTGTTAAATTACCCGAGTCTCTCCTTATTTTGATCTTTCAGCTTTATTTCACTGGAGTTTCATAGGCTGTATATCAGTTAGAAGAAATGGTATCCAACAATTAGTAACATAAATGTCGATGCTTGAAAACTGCGACTCACTTAGAAACTCAAATCTGACTTGCTCCTTCTATGGCTTCGTGGGGATGAGCTTTGTTTCACTGACCTGAACATCTTCAGAGACAGAGGCTTCTTTCTTTTTTCTTTGAGTTGGAGTCTCACTCTGCCGCCCAGACTGGAGTGCAGTGGCCGCTCCCGGCCACCACAGCAGAGGCTTCTTTCATTGGGGAGATCTGAGGAGTGTCAGGACTGTTGGGGAAATCTGCCAGGCACTGACCTCCATCGCCCTCATACCAGCCTCGTCCTCCTGGCCTCACTCTTCTGAGGATTTCGCTCATGGAAGTCTCAAGCCACATTCACTTGGGAGACTCCTGGTGGAAGGGACAGGTCTGAGGCGAATCTATATTAACATACAGAATAGCTGCACTAAAATGAAATGTTGCTGAGTCTGGTCACCTCAGTTCCCGGGTGAGGCTCGTTAGAGCAGAGTGGCAAGGTCTGTTTGTACGACTGTCTCATTCCTTTTTCTACAGGCTTCAGGAATGTTCGCTGCCCAAAACCCATATGAACATAGAATGTGCAGAGTTAGCATAGAGGCCTCCCTCAGGTCTCCTTGCTCTTGCTCTTTGCCAGGTGAGTGATTGGGAGCTTCAAGAGGACACCTTCTTTTATACATTTGCATAAAACACACACTGAAAGCTACTGGGCCAGTGGTGACATTTTGAATTTAAAAAACAAGTCCAAGCCATTTCCAGGTTTATGAATTATCCTATAGACACACAAATTTACTTATGTTTATTTAGTCGGAGTCTCACTCTGTCACCCAGGCTGGAGTGCAGTGGCATGCTCACAGCTACCACAGCCTCCTGAGTAGCTGGGACTACAGGTGTGCACCATCACACCTGGCTAATTTTTAAATTTATTTTAGAGATGAGGTCTCACCAGGTTGCTCAGGTGGGTCTCCCTGGGTTCAGGCAATCCTCTTGCCTCTACCTCCCAAAGTGCTGGGATTCCAGGCATGAGCCACCATGTCTGGCTCACAAATTTAAATTAAAATAAGCAAAGCCTCAATACTTTGTTATCTTATATTTTCTCATTAAAATGGCTAATGAAGGAAGCCACTGTGGCAGCCTACTATTTGAAGGCTGCACCTGTAACTTTAATGCTAACAGACTTACTCCATAAAACAGGAAACCCTACCCCAGGGCTGTAACAGGTGTTTATTTAAGTTTCCCAATTCCAATGACAACTAATAATTTGTATTACCTACCAACACAGAAAAGACTAATAGATTTTAATAATGTTCCCCTGTAGATGAAAAACTCCACACATGATAAACTTTCTCTACATACACGATCTGTTGACCCTCGCCAGAAATAGCTGTGGAAACACCTACGACTGCGGTTTTCACGCTGGAGCCTGGCTACTTCTGGGGTTACTTGGTGGCCTGCCAAAGCAGGCAGCCAATGACACGGTGAATATTCTCCATCTTTCTAGACAGCAGCATTTACTCAAGGCTAAACAATCACCTATTTATTTTTTTAAAGTGTTCAACATAAGCTTTCTTCCCCAGCTGGAATATATAGAGAACCCTAACATATAAAACATGTTTCAGGAAACTGCGCTAGCAGTGGTAGTTGGCAGGTGTGTGGTCCCCTCCACACCCTGGCTCCCTGGTAAGCCCTGGAGAAGTGTCTGGCACACCCAGCCTCACTGCCTTCCAATCTCAGCTCAGAGATGTGCATCCTGCCCTAGACACAAAAGGGCTACCAAGGGGGTCCCAGCGTCCCCAATGTAACTGCCTCTCACTTGCTCTCTTTACAGGTAAGTAACAGAGGCAGCACAGCCAGAATTTTACGCCCTGAAGCCCGGCTTTCTAAATCTAGACCCTTCTGGCTTTTCAGTCTCTCTGGCAGCAATACGTTTCAACAAATTAATACTTCCGCTTGTCTTAAGGTAGTACTCAGATCCGGTGGCACCGCCATTTTTAGATCGTAGTAAACAGCAATGTGTTTCTCCAAACTGTAAAAGAGTGCTGAGTGTTCCCACATGGCGTCCTGCTCCCTAATCTGGTTTCTGAATATTCTGTTTCTTTTTCTTTTCTGTATATTCTTCTAGTCGAAGAAGCCACTTGGTCCAGTACTGGGAACAGAGCTCTCCATTCATGAAATGCGAGTGGGCAGGTGACCCATCCTTGTAGGCTACCACAATCAAGCCACATTGAACCTAAAAGGAAACATAGGGCAATGTCAGCATTGATATAGCAGGTCAAGTTCAGGTTCATTTCCTTCTTACTCCAGGGCACACTCGGTACACAAATATCCACAATAACATCTCCTAACTCAATTTCTAGGGTGGGCTGATGAAAGACTGCACCAGGACACACAGAACATAGAGATGACAGATAAAGTGCCGAGAATGGACTGTGATCATTAAAGATCTATTCTTAAGAAAAAGCCCGGGGGTGAGAGGGTGGGCAAGTGCTTTTTATTTTTATTTACTTACTTATTTTTTGAGTCAGAGTCTCACTCTGTTGCCCAGGCCGGAGTACAATGGGAAGCTCATGGCCACCACAGCCTTGACTTGCTGGGCTCAGGTGATCCTTCCATGTAGCTGAAACTATAAGCATGTGCCACCACACCCGGCTAATTTTTTTATTTATTGTAGAGACAAAGTCTTGCCATGTTGGCCAGGCTGATCTCAAACCTGTGGGCTCAGACAGTCCTCTCGCTTCTGCCTCCAAAGTGCTGGGATTACAGGCGTAAGCCACCGTGTGGCCGGGGAAGTGCTTTTTAAAATGCAAGAAGGAGGCCGGGCTGGTGGCTCAGTCTGTAATCCCAGCACTTTGGGAGGCCGAGGCAAGTAGATTGCCTGAGCCTGCAGGTTCGAGATCCACCCGGGAAACTTGGTGAGACCTCGTCTCTACAATAAACCAAAAATTAGCCGGGCATGGTAGCACATGCTTGTAGTTCCAGCTACTTGGAAGACTGAGGCGGAAGGATCGCTGGAGCCCAGCAGGTCGAGGCTGGGCAACAGAATGAGACTCTGACTCAAAAAAAAAAAAAAAATGCAAGGAGGACAAGGAACAGAGCAAGCAGTGGGATAGAAAGAGAGTAAAACCCTAAGGAGTGTAATAGTTGGCAGTGCTGAACCAAGCTTTTAGTCAGTAGGGCCCAACGTCCTGACCTGGAAGCTGTAGTTGGCATCATGGTTCATGGCACCCACATATGCCACAACTTGCAGAGGGTTGTCAAATGTATTTTGGATAAAAGGCTTTGGTTTCTCTGATGTCTTCCAATCAATCACACACAGCTGGCCCCTAAAGAGAAACCAAAGGAAGTCTTTGTAGGTCATATTCAACTGAAAATGCCATCCTTTTACGTATAGTTTAATGCTTGTCATCCAACGACCATGGCTTCTATTTCTTTTTTTTTTTTTAAAGAGATGAGGTTTCACTATGTTGCCCAGACTGGACTTAAATGCAAGGGAGCCTCCCACTTCAGCCTCCGAGGAGCTGGGATTACAGGCATGAGCCTCCATGCTTGGCTCTCCACTCTTTAAAATGGGCTTTACTTCTTAGGACTAGACAGGTGTGATGCTCCCTGTCCTCTGATTCAGGTCAGTGATAAGCCCATCAGGAGGTACAATGGAAAATGCTTCTTCACGTGTACCCATGAGAGCTATAGTGTCGCCACGAGGGAGGAATGGAAACAAATTTTCTGCAGTTCACATTTCTCAACTTTCTCATAATTCCTTTGAAACTCCACAGGCCCCCTTTCCTCTAACAGCTGACAGAGAAATTAAAACTATATGTATTCCTGTCTTAATTAATTTGGCTTCAAATGTCCACCAGAATGTAACACAACAAAATCCCCATGATGAAGGACCATGCATTATGGTGCCTTGAAAATACTCTTGCCCAGAAACCAAAGCTGGGGTTCAAATCCCTTACACTCATTAGGCATCAACTATATGCAGAAATATAAATAAGGAAACCTGGCCCCTGTCCTAAAAGTTTATACACCGGGTAAAGAAATAAAAAAATAAAAATAAAAAACCAAAAAAATTTCCTGGCCAGGCATGGTAGCTCATGCCTATAATCCCAGCACTTTGGGAGGCTGAGGTGAGAGGATTGCCTGAGCCCACGGGTTCCAGACCAGCCCGGGCAACTTGGTGAGACCTCATCTCTACGATAAACCAAAAAATTAGCCAGGCATGGTGGCATGTGTCTGTAGTTCCAGCTACTTGGAAAGTTGAAGAGGAAGGATTCCCTGAGCCCAGCAGGTTTAGGCTGTGTTAGCTATAAGTGTGCCACTGCACTCCAGCCTGGGCAACAGAGTAAGACTCCAACTCAAAAAATAAAAAAATTTGCTGCCACTTTTTAAGTGGGGGAAGGAGTAGTCAAATAACCAATGTATTCCTCCATCTTGCTTCTGCCTGGTGGCATTTTTATCCTTGCCAACTGAATAACAAAAGGATGGTAGGAAGAGCAGATCGGTAACTGGTGACTCTCACAGGGCTTGATCTGTTCAATCCATCATTCATTATGACTTCAATTTCAACATCAGCAGTTAGTCAATGTATGTATGTTACTTACATGTCATATAGTTCTAGACAGAGTTAGAACTCATGCAAAGTATCTACAAGATCAGCCTAGGGTATCATTGGGTAAAAGAAATCAAATGTGAACCACATTTCATTTTAAATTTTCTAGTAGCCACATCAGAAAAGAAAAAGAACAGGTGAAATTGTAATGTCTTAATACAACATATCCAAAATATTATCATTTCAATACATAACCAATATAATAATTTGTAGTGGGATATTTTACATTCTTTTTTGCACTGACATCTAGTTTGTACATTGTTACAGCACACCTTAGTCAAGTGTGCAACAGCCATATGTGGTTAGTTGCTACTCTACTGGACAGTGCAGGTTTAGAGATAATTTTAGTGTCTTTGTAATTGTTTTGTAATATTGCCAAGTTTGATGTCTATGCAGTTGAAAAGAGGGCCCCAGTAACTCCAGAAGGCTGCCATTCTCAGTTCTTCACTTGAGTACATCAACCTTTTTTTTTTTTGAGTCAGAGTCTTACTTTGTCACCCAGGCTGGAGTGCAGTGGCATGCTCACAGCCACCACAGCCTTGATCTGCTGGGCTCAGGTGATCCTTCTACCTCAGCCTTTCAAGTACCTGGAACTACAGGTGCGCGACACCACACCTAGCTAATTTTTTTGATTCATTGTAGAGATGAGGTCTCACCAAGTTGCCCAGGCTGGTCTCGAACCTGTGAGCTCAGGCAATCCTCTCACCTCGGCATCCCAAAGTGCTGCGATTTATAGGCATGAGCCACCACGTACAGTCCAACATCAATATCTTTAATGTGAAAAAATCTTAGCAGCATACTGAAAACTGTAAAACACTGATGAAAGAAATTGAAGATGGTGCAAATAAATGGTAAGATATCCCGTGTGCATGGGTTGAAAGGATTAATATTGTTAAACTTTCCAAACTACTCAAAGCAATGTACAGAGTCAATGCAATCTCTTCAAAATTCCAGTGTCATTTTTTACAGAAATAGAAAAAACAATCCTAAAATTCAGGTGGAACCACAAACGACCACGAATAGCCAAAGCAATCTTGAGCAAAAAGAACAAAGCCGGAAGCATTACTCTCTGATTTCAAAATATTGACATGTAAATATAGATAAACACAAATTTTTTTAAAAATCAAAATATAGTCCTGTGTAACTTAACAGTGAAGATATGTCCTGTCAGATGTGTAGTTAGGCAATTTCATCACTGTGCAAATGCTTTAGGATGTACTTACATAAACCTAGATGGTACAGCCTATTGCTCCTAGGATACAAATCTATACAGCATGTGACTGAGTACTATAGGCAATTGCAACACAATGGTGTTTGTGTATCTAAATATGTCTAAACATAGAAAAAATACCATAAAAGTACCGTATAAAAGATTAAAAAATGGTACACTAGCCAGGTGCGGTGACTAACACCTATAATCCTAGCACTTTGGGAGGCTGAGGCAAGAGGATTACCTGAGCCCACAGGTTCAAGACCAGCCTGGGCAACATGGTGAGACCTTGTCTCTACAATAAATAAAAAAAAATTAGCTGGATGTGGTGGCATGCGCCTTCAGTTCCAATTTCTCGGAAGGCTGAAGTGGAAGGATCACCTGAGCCCAGCAGGTCGAGACTGGGTAGCTGTGAACATGCCTCTGCAGTCCAGCCTAGGGGACAGAGTGAGACACTGATTCAAAAAAAAAAAGAAAGACCTGAAACTATAAAATAATTATAAGAAAACACAGAAGAGCACCATGTCATTGGTCTGGGCAATGACTTCTTGGATAGAACCCAAAAGCACAGAAAACAAAAGTAAAAATAGACAAATGGTTCAAATTAAAAAGCTTCTGCACAGCAACGAACACTATTAACAGAGTAAAAAACCAACCCAGGGGATGGGAGAAAATATTTGCTAACAATACATCTGATACGGGGGCTATTATCTAAACTATATAAGAAACTCAGTAGGGTGGGCATGGTGGCTCACTCCTGTAATCCCAGCACGTTGGGAGGCTGAGGCAGCTTGAGCTCAGGAGTTTGAGACCAGCCTAGGTTACATAGTAAGACCTCATCTCTACAAAAAAAAAAAAAAAATTAGCTAGGTGTGGTGGCACGTGCCTGTAATCCCAGCTACTTGGGAGGCTGCGGTAGAACAACTGCCTGAACCCAGGAGGTCAAGACTATGGTGAGCTGTGATCATGTCACTACATTCTAGCTTGGGCAATACAGTAAGACCCTGACTCAAAAAAAAAAAAAAACAACTCATATATTATAATATAAACCCTTAATATGTTTATTATTATTGTTTTTTTAATTATTTTTTTTTAGAGACAAGGTCTCGCCAAGCTGCCCAGGTTGGTAATCCTTTCACCTCCGCCTCCCAAACTGCTGGGATTACAGGCATGAGTCACTGTGCCCAGCAAGTTTATTATTTTTTGTAGAGACAGGGTCTCACTATGTGGCCCAGGCTGGTCTCGAACTCCTGGCCTCACACAGTTCTTCCACCTTAGCCTCCCAAATTGCTGGGATTACAGGCGTGAGCCATCTCCTCTGGCTTAAAATACATGTGTTAAGTGAAAAAAAAGCAGGGTGTAGAATCTTGTGTTAAAAAGTGACGAGGGGAACAAATGATTACATGCATAGTCACAAAAGATCTCAGCTGCACAACTTTCTAAGCAGAGGTTAAATACAAAGTGATGTAAGGGATTCACTTGTAATAGTTTAAATTAACAAAGTGCATATATTACCCACTAAACATTCTTCTTAAATTTCTAAAACTTTAGTTTAAAACTGTTCATATCCTCCATGCTGATGCTCTGAAAGAGCAAAAATCAAACAGTGGTGCTGTGATCATGTTTGATGCTCCCTATGACGAGCACTTGGCATCAGACACTTGTCACCCTTGGTGGAAGTGGCTGCATGGCTCCCTCAATCTACAGGGAAGGCGAAAACAGCCTACTGGACTTCCTGGCACAGGGCAGTTAGGGCACAAAACTGTCTGCTCTGAACAGTTTCCTGACTAATGAGTATTCCGGCAATTACTTAACTTAGATTTTAACTCACGTCTCCATTCATGTCCAGCTTTCTCTCACTCCCTCCCCCGTCCTCACTGCTCCCATGCTACATCTGGAACATGGGCACCTCCAGGTCACAGCTACCCTTAGAATCTGGGCAAACAGTGAACACAGCAGCACCTGGAAAACTGCAGGAAGCTTCTGTACGTTCAGAGTTCCCACCATGTCAACCATGCCTGGAAGCCAGGACGAACAAAAGCTGACCTCCAGAATCAACAGGTCACGGAGCTGTCTTTAGGAAAACAGGAAAGAAAATGCAGGAATCAAACTGGATCTTATGGCTGGTGCCTTGCTTGTGGGAAGAGGAAGAGGTAGGCTGGAAAACAGGCCATGTTTTGGGATATTACATATGTATCTCATATAAATGAATACATAGGTAAATAAATAAAAACAAAGCATACACATGTATTTTAGGCTGGGGCAGCGGCTCATGCCTGTAATCCTAGTATACCCAGCATTCCTCTTCTCCACCAAATAGATTGATTTTGGAACACTGACTGACAGGGATGATGTGGCTCTTCGCATTGTATCTGTCCTCACTTCCTGCCCCATGTCCAATCCTTTTACCTGTCACACAGGTTTTGACTTCCAAGAGGCAGAGGCTGCAGTACCTCCAGGCACATCTTGAACAGGAGTCAAGAGGACAAAGCACCTCTGACATGCACCACGTGTCTCATCCGCCAACTCCCCTCCACTCTACGATGGAAATGATCTTGTACTCACTGGTACTCAGCCACACAGTCCAGCAGGCCTGCATACTGCAAGGTTTCATGCTGAACAGCACTTTCAAGAGCTCGTACTCCATGGATATCTTTCAGAATATGCTGGACACTTTTGACGTAACCAGATTTGAGGAGGTTTTCATCTCTCTCTTTTAAGTTCCCCTGGGGTGAAAGTATGCTTTCCAAGTCTTCATGGAACTGTTGCCCTTGTAAAAAGATGTCTGAAAAAAAATCAGGGGGAAAAAAACACAAGCTAAAACTAAAAAAACAAACACCCTAAAAATCTCCAAACGATAAAAGTTATTACACAAAAATGACAACCCTAAGACACCAAATTTCAGCCTCTTGTGAAGCCTAAGAATGTACTTGGGAAACCAAAGGGATTAGAATAGTTTAGCTAATAAAATGAATTAAAGTGAAGTATTTCTAGTAGAATCAGATCAAAGCTAAGGTGGAAGGTCTGGGGACCCTGGGCCCACACCTGATTTGTGGTGCTGGGTATTTAAGTACCCAGTTTAATAAGCTAACTAGTTGGTTGTGATGAAGTCATGAGATATTTAGGAGGCTGTACTTCTGTTTAGTTCTTTAATGAACCCTTTCACTAGCAAGATTAGTGACCAGCAAGGAATGAGAATCAAGGCACACGTGACTTAAAAATAATGAACTGGCTATTGTGGGGTCTGGAGTGGGGAAGGAGAGAAAAATGGGACATTCTTTTCCTTACTTTTCTTAGTAGAACAGTCTGAGATGGCTGCTGTGTCTGAAGTTCCTTCCCATACACTTTTCCCCATTCTATTATTTAATATTTAGCATGTATTATTTTTCTAATTAGCTTTAGAGTATTGGAATTCTGATTTGTGGTTTATAGGGGAATGTATTTCTCCCTTTCTAACATTTTCTAGTGTATAAGCACAAATCTCAGGAACCATGAGAACACATTATTTTTCTCATATGTTCTTTTTTTTTTTTTTGAGTCAGAGACTCACTCTGTCAGGCTGGAATACAGTGCATGATCAGAGCTTACTCAGCTTCAACCTCCTGGGCTGAGGTGATCCTTCTGCCTCAGTCTCCAGAGTGGCAGGGACAACAGAAGCACACCACCACAGCGGGCTAGTGTTTTTGATTTTTTAAAGAGATGAAGTTGCTCAGGCTGGTCTCAAACTCCTGGGCTCAAGTGAGCCTTCCACCTTAGCCTTTCAAAGTGCTTCAAAGTGCTAGTATTACAAGTGTGAGCCACCACACCCAGGTTTTTCTGAAGGAATTGCAGTGGCTGGATTCGTCAGCATATCCCAGGACCTGACTTGATTTTGAACCCTGTCCTTTTGCATGCTCCTTGGCTTGCTCAGGAAGCTCCTCCTCATACACTTGTGAGAAAATGGAAGGCAGATTGAACAAGGCAAGATATACTGGATACTCACTCGTTTCTTGGTAAAAGAAGAAGAAAGAGTGGGCACTGTCCTGTCAAGCAGTGGTGTTGGTGAACACAACAACCCAGCAAGATAAGGATCATTACCCCCATTTTACTGAACGAGGCCCTGTTGGCCTGGGCAGTGCTATTCATTTGCCCAAAAGCAAAAGTTGGACAGGCAGCCTGGCCCCAGAAAGTGTTCTTTCCAGTTCACCACACAGTAGAGCAAGGAGGCAGAAACAGAGCAGGAAATGTACATGCTTGGAGACAGACCCACAGAAAACGGGGGAAGCAAGTCGCCTAACGAGGCCATATTAAATCGTACTACGCTTATCAAATGTCCTTCACACAGACTTTGAAAGGTCAATTCTACCACTGGCAAAAAAAAAAAAGGAAGCCCTCTGGGAAACTACAGAGTTAAGTGAAATTCAATTTAGGAACTAAGTTATCCTTTCCAAATTTACTTGGCTCAGTTGGAATTCTTAATACATGAAAGGACTACAAGAAATTTAACACTGATGAAATTAAAGCCTAGGAAAACGAAGTGAATATTCATCTGCAGACTAGCTTAATGAAGCAGAAGACAAACATGTTAAAAACAGGAAGAAAAAAAATGCTTTATCAGCTGCCATGCAAATAGACAATTGATTTCCTGCTGCAAATTTACCCCTGACCAGGTTCTTCACATACACATGACCACAAACTTGAAAATCTAGATTGCAAGGATCCCTCAGAACAGGGGTCCCCAGTCACCAGGCCACGGACTGATACCAATCCATGGTCTGTTAGGAAACAGGCTGCACAGAAGGACATGAGCGGCAGGTGAGCAAACAAAGCTTCATCTGTATTTGCAGCCAATTCCCATCACTTGCATTACCGCTTGAGCTCCACCTTCTGTGAGATCAGTGGCAGTATTAGATTCTCATAGAAGCAGGAATGCTATTGTGAACTGCACATACGAGAGATTTAGGTCGCCAGCTCCTTATGAGTATCTAATGTCTGAGAATCTGAGGTGGAGCTGAGACGGTGATGCTAGCGCTGGGGAGAGGCAGCAAACAAAGATTAACATGAGCAGTGAGGTTGGACTGCACATCCCTCCAATCCGTGGAATAATTGTCTTCCACGAAACTGGTCCCTGATGCCAAAGAGGTTGGGGGCCACTACCTTTGAATCTAAGGCTCAGAACATTAAACATGATTCAATCTGTACAAATAAATTAAATTTTAAAATGGTTCAAGAATCGCCGGGTGTGGTGGCTCATGCCTGCAATCCCAGCACTGGTAGGTGGAGGTAAATGAATCCTCTGAGCCCAAGGATCCAAGACCACCAGCCTGGGCAACTTAGTGAGACCTTGTCTACAATAAATCAAAAAGTAACTAGGCATAGCGGTTGAGCCCAACAGGTCGAGGTTGCAGTGGCCGTGATCATGCCACTGTACTCCAGCCTGGGTGCAGAGTGCGATTCTGACTCCAAAAAAAAAAAAAAATTCAAGACTAGATTTACTGCAGGTAACATCAGTAAACATCAGGTAACATCAGAGTATTCACTCAAATGAAAGGAATGAAAGTCAAATGCGTCAAAGAAATGCAAATGAAATGTTTCTGAGTCCCAGTATACAAAGTGCATTAAAAAATATTCATGCAGCCGGGCTCGGTGGCTCAGCCTGTAATCCCGCGCCTTTGGGAGGCTGAGGTGAGTGGATTGCCTGAGCCCGCGGGTTCGAGACCCGCCTGGGCAGCGAGACCTCATCTCTACAATAAATCACAAAATCAGCTGGGTGTGGTAGCGCATGCCTGTAATTCCGGCTACTTGGAAAGCTGAGGTGGAAGGGTCACCGGAGCCCAGCAGGTCGAGGCTGCGGTGGCCGGGAGCAGCCACTGCACTCCAGTCTGGGCAACAGAGTGAGACTCCAACTCAAAAAAAAAAAAAAAAAAAATTTTCATGCATCTCCAACATTCTGTTGATAGAACTGGCAGGAGGGCTTAAATGTTAGGATTTACAAAATCAGTGTAGCGGCCAGGCTTGGTGGCTCAGCCTGTAATCCTGCGCTTTGGGAGGCCAAGATGAGTGAATTGCCTAAGCCCGCAGGTTTGAGATCCACCTGGGCAACTTGGCGAGAGCTCATCTTTACAATAAATAAAAAAAATTAGCCGGGTGTGGTAGCGCGTGCCTGTAGTTCCAGCTACTTGGAAGGCTGAGGCGGAAGGATTGCCGGAGCCCAGCAGGTCGAGGCTGCGGTGGCCAGGAGTGACCACTGCACTCCAGTCTGGGCGACTAAGTGAGACTCCAACTCAAAAAAAAAAAAATCAGTGTAACAAAAAAATGAAGGACTAAAGCCCAGCCCTTTCCACAAAAAGCAACACAAACATAAATCAGGGGAATTGAGACGTTCTCCTCCTTGCCAGTCTTCAAAAGGTGAACTAATGCCTGGGAAAGTGCTCAAGTGTTTGGAAGAATGCCAGCTATGCTCTGTGCTCTGGCCTTTAAAAAGACTAGGCAGAAAGTAGTGTATTGATCCAATATTTCTCATTTAAAAACAAGACCTTTAAACTTTTAATCCATTCACTGAGTTCTGATAAGCTCTTTTTCTTTTTTTGGCCACAACACTAATCTACATGTAATTATCCTTTTTTAAAAAAAAAAGTTATTCTGCTTATTTCTTAAGGTCCCTGAGTTAACCAAAAGACACAGCAGAGTGCTAATCTTGATCAACAAAGCTGACTATGAAAAAAAAAAACATGGTTTTCTCTCTGCCTGGGTTACGGAGGCTCATTCACATTCCAAACAGAAATTCCTCTCCAATGCACTTCCTGACTTTGTGCCAACAGCTACAGCCTCGAGGGTCCCTCTTGTCCCAGCCTTTGCATTTTATGTGAGCAATTTCAGCTGTGACATCCCTGGTTTAAAGAAAATCAAAACAATTTCTTACTAGGAAACTATCAATTCTAAGTTCTAGTGGTACAAATAAAAAAACATAAGATGCCAGCAAAAGCTCTTCCGCTGCTTGCCTAGAAAGCAGAGACTAGTTGGTGGTTGTTACTAATGAACTGTCTTCAGAAGGCCTTAACCCTTGCAGGTCACCTTTGCCCCACACAGTTGAGGAATGCTGTAAGGAGTCAAGGTCCTGACCATTTTTGCCATATCCAGTACCACTTACTTAATACTTTTTTTTTTTTGAGTCAGAGTCTCACTGTCACCCATGCTGGAGTGCCGTGGTTCACTCATGATGACCACAGCCTCGACCTGCTGGGCTTAGGCAATCCTTCTGCCTCAGCCTTCCAAGTAGCTGGCACCACAGGCAGCACCACCATGCCCAGCTAATTTTTTTGATTTATTGTAGAGATGAGATCTCACCATGTTGCTCAGCCTGGTATTGAACTCTTGAGCTCAGGCAATCCTCTTGCCTCTGCCTCCCAAAGTGCTGGGATTACAGGCTTGAGGTACCGGCCCAGCTAATACTTTTCTTTAAAACATGTGACATGTTCAATGTTGCACGCTTACATACATGATTTTTCCAAGATGCCTCAAAATAAGTATACTCTTCTTAAAATAAAAGTGCTTGTTTATCACTAGGAGTATCATACTGCTCTCTGGGAAGCACGGACTAAGGAATGACCAATGTAAAACTTAGCTTTAACAAAAGACACCAATATAATCCTCACAGGACCAGATAATTTCCCTGCTCCAGTGGAAAGCTTAAGGAAGCTATTCTCCCTACTTGCCTAAGTTAGGAAGTTAGAAGTGGAAAGCTAAAGTTTGTTTATGCTCAGATCCTTATCAAGAGCACTTGAGTATCTCAATTTACAGATCATGTGTTCTGGATTGTTGTCAGGGTCTTTAAATTTATGAGTCCATTAACTCTGAGAGTGGAGCAACATTTACTAGCTTCTAAACAGAATGCCTACAAACAACTAGAATTGTTATCAGATGACTGACTTTTTTCCATAATCAAGGAAAACAAGCAATTCTATTATTAAGTTTGTAGCTTATAAAACAAACGAATTTTATGTATCATTTAGCCAAATACTTGGTTTCTGTTTCATCAATAAAACGGGGATAATCACATCTACAATTCATGGGACTATCATGAGGGGCAAGTTAATACAAAGTGCAAGTTAATGTTCATTACTATTTGAAAGTAGTTCCTTGCTATTAAGTTAAAAAAAAAACAACCCATTCTTCTAACAATGATACTCTCCGTTCTAGAACGCAAAAGTTACCATACAGAACCAGAATTGAGGCAATTACTTGAAGTGTATTCTTTAAAGCCGTCTTCTCCCAGTTCCAGAATCATCCGCTGTTTCCACCTCTCCAGGTAGAAAATCTGTTGTTTTGTCATGGTCTCCTGGAGGACCCGGGTCACGCTGGGGATCACACCTTTTTGCAAAGGGATTTTCAAAGGAACGGAAGGATCACTCTCATTCGGGGCAGCCCTCTTCACAGGATTGAAGATGGGAAACCAGTTGCGCAGAACTCTGTCTTCTTTTTCTTGCTCTGGGGACTTCTGCTTGCTCACGGGCCCATAGAGCAAGTCATCTTCTTCAAACAGCGACTCTGGGGTATGTGCGGAGCGTCGTGGGGTATGTGACGGGCCTCGGGACAAGACAGAGCGCACCAAACTGGAATATTTTTCCTGGTCCACTTCTTCGTACGGGTTCACTTTTTTCTTCCGGCCACATGAATAAGGCGAAGTCGAGAAATCCATCAGGGAGGCGGATCCCACAGAAAAGCTCTGGGAACTTCGGAGCAACTTGCAGCCGGCCTGGAGAGCCTTCATCTTCAGATTATTTTTCCACTTCTCTCTGGTCTATCTGCAGGGTTGGGGGCCTTTTTCGTCTTTGTATTCCTATGAAAGAGAAGTGTCAACGTGCATCAATAAACTAATCCATCAACTTTTTTTTTGAGTTGGAGTCTCACTCTGTCACCCAGACTGGAGTGCAGTGGCCGCTTCCGGCCACCGCAGCCTCGACCTGCTGGGCTCTGGCAATCCTTCCTCCTCAGCCTTCCGAGTAGCCGGAATTACAGGCGCGCGCTACCACACCCGGCTGATTTTTTTTATTTATTGGAGAGATGAGGTCTCGCTGCCCAGGCGGGTCTCGAACCCGCGGGCTCAGGCAACTTACTCACCTCAGCCTCCCAAAGGCGCGGGATTACAGGCTGAGCCACCGAGCCCGGCTAACTTTTTTTTTTAATTGGAGTCTCACTCCGTCGCCCAGACTGGAGTTCATTGGCACGTTCCGGGCCACCGCAACCTCAATCTGCTGGGCTCCGGCGATCCTTCCGCCTCAGCCTTCCAAGTAGCCGGAACTAAAGGCGCCCACTACCATGCTCGGCTAATTTTTGATTTATTGTAGAGACCAGGTCTCGCCAAGTTGCCCGGGTGGGTCTCGAACCCGTGGGCTCAGGCAATCCACTCGCCTCGGCCTCCTAAAGTGCTGGAATTACAGGCTGTGCCACCGAGCCCGGCTAACCCATCAACTTTTTAACCATGTTTGGGCAAAATCCCCAAGACTCTCACCGAGACCAGAAGGCCCAGCACTTTTTTTTTTTTTTTGAGTGGGGTCTCGCTCTGTCGCCCAGGCAGGAGTGCAGTGGCACGCTCACGGCTCACCGCAGTCTCGACCTCCTGGGCTCAGGCAGTCCTCCCCTTCAGCCTCCCGAGTAGCGCGTGACCCAACGCGCCCTGCCCCTGCACTTAGACGCCCAACAGTAGACAGCTTGGGGCAAGACGTCCTCGGTCCTGAATCCGATGACGTGCGCCGCCGGAGGAGGGAGAGGTGCTAGAGGTGCAGAGAAACGGAAAGATGAAGCCCGTCGCCTGTCGGCCACAACAGTCACAGACAATGCGCGCCCTAACACGGGGGCGATTGCGACCCCGTTTTACAGGGGTGGAAAGTCGAGCTTCCGAAAAGTCACGTCCTATGTCGCAGGTCGTGGCGGGACCCACCGTCGCGATCCCCGGGCTGCCGCTCCCCGCTGCGCCCAGGATGTGGACCCCGGTGTGGGGATAGGGCAGCTGTGGCCTCTCAGGCGGGAGTTTGGATCAGGGAAAAGGCGGCTTACGCCGAAGCCCACCGGCGGCAGGGGTCGGTACCTTGGAACCCTGCACGCTTCGCACAGCTCCCGGGACGCGCGCACCCTCTCGCGACCCGTACTTTCATCGGTCCCGCGCTTTTGTCGCGGGTAAGGATCAGCCTAAGACAAGGCGGTTCCGGCATGCCCCGCGACGCTCACGCCCCACCCCGAAGCTCTCGTTCGCCACGCGCCGCGGTCCATCCGTCGGGGGTCCCGCCCCTTAGGCGGAAGCGCGGGCTCCTCCAAATCTCGCTCTTTTGTGCTCGCGAGATCTCGTGACGTCACCGCCGTCCGCCATCTTGAACGCAGGCTAAGAAATAAATGCTTCCCACACTAACCCGCGGTCTTTCTCGAGACGCTCCTCGCTGGGAGAGTGTCCGCAGCTCTGCGCTCGCGTTACGGTTCTGCGGTCGGCGGTCTCCGCGCTGTGCGGAGCAAGGGTAGGCACCGCGTTGCGTTTTTGCCCGGCTTCAAGATGGACGGCAGCGGGGACGGGGAGGCCGCCATGCGGGAGCACGTGGCGTCCTGCTCGCCTGCTCCCGGGGCTGCTGGGATGGTGGCGGAGTCCGAAGGCTTCCCGCGCCGTCGGGCAGGGAGGCTCGCGGAGGCGGGGCCGTGGCCGCCCTGAGCGTTTCCCCGGCGGCGGCCCAGCCTCTTCTTTCCTCGCACAGCCAGGCGGCCCCTCCTCGAGTCCCGCGTCGCCATGGCCGCGGTTCCCGAGTTGCTGCAGCAGCAGGAGGAGGACCGCAGCAAGGTGAGGCCCTGCCCGCCTCCGAGGCGGGACCCCGCCGAGCCCCCGGGCCCTGCAGTCTGTCCCCCGTTCTCCTCCGGGCTCTGGCCCTCCCCGACGCGGGAAGCTCCCGCGGGTGTTAGCAACTCCCGCCCGTCTCCGGCTGACCCTGGAGACCCCAGATCTAAGACGTCCTTTGGCTTCGTGGTGACTGGTAGGTGTAAGTGACATAGCGACGAGTAACAAATCTCGGGAGTTGGTTTTGTTGCCTCCAAACTGACCCGCATGTCCCTTTGAGAAACGGTCTTTTTGGCCCAAATCGCTAGGGGAAGTTCCATCAAGTGTCGCTTACTACTTGATGAACGCTAAGCGGGTCGTGGTGGGAGTCGTGTAATTTTTCGTCGGTGCTCCAATACTTGAAGTCGGCTTTTATTCTCACTTCTTGCCTGTGGATGTGAATCGTCCCTAGGCCGCGCGGGATTCTTCCTTCGATACGCGAGGTTACTTTGAGTAGATTCAGAGACAAACCCCCACTCTTGACCGGTCCTTTAAATCGGAGTCTGACTAGTTTTGTCATACGGTTGATGAGCCTCAGTCTCCAGTACAGAATCGTCCACATAAAGGTTTTTCTAATAGAAAGATGAAAATCTAAGAGTGCAAGTCTCTGAAATAGGAGTAATTCGGAGCCATCTTAGAGTCTTATATCTCTTTAGAAGTCCGAGTCACCTCGATAAGAAACTTTTCATCTGGTAATTAAGTACGAAGCTCCAGAGCTGCTGGGTAGTCCCAACAAAGGCATCGTCTTGTTGGCTGTTGAAGTGGAGCTTTGTCCGTAGCGTCTTGGTTGGGGTGCTTCCTTGAAAATTGAAAAAAGTTCATTTTTACTGAAACTGAGAGTGGGAACTTGAGACTGATTCTTTCTGCAGTTTTCTCCCTGAAGTGTAGATAGATCTTTTGATAGCAGTTTGTTTTTTCTTGTTTTTCTTTTAGCCTTCTTGATCGTGAAAGGACTTGATGGCCTCAGCCCTCCTCCTCACTAGTAACTGTATGCTGCATCTGGTTTTTAAAATGATTTTCCCATTACCCTGTTACTCCAGCAAAATTGGAGGATTATGAAGGCTTTTTCTTGCCTCTCCTGGTCTTAGTGGCAGCAGGAACTTTGTCCAAACGCATAGTGAAAAGGATTGTGTAGCATTATTTTTTTTCTGGCTTTTTAAGTTACAGGAATAAGATAATAAAACTAAATAAAACATTGCCCTAACAGGTGACTTCTTTTGTTCCTGATTTCTGCTGATGCTAGTATTTTGCTGTGGTGGATCAGATCTAGATGGTTCATTCTACAGTTAACCAAAAGGGAGTTTGAGTCAAGGGAGAAATAATGGTGGGAGGCCAAGAGTGAACTGAAATATTTCACATTTTTACTTAATGGATTGTAGATAAAGACCCGCTAGTAGGTAGGGAACATAATTGATTCTGGGAGGGTTTTGAAGGCTAGTACAATGTTCACCTGAGCTAGTTCACCAGAAAGGAAGAGTACAAGCTGTCTGGTGGCTGCATGCTTCCATTTTTGCCATTCTTTAGCAGAAAGTGGAATTCAGGGAAGAGTTGCAAGGCAGTTTAGTGCTTAACTGGTCCTCTCCTGATGGATAGGATGTACTGCGTTTTGTTTTTTTGTTTTTGTTTTTTTTCAGTTGGAGTCTCACTCTCACTCAGGCTGGAGTGTAGTGGCACACTCACAGCCCCTGCAACCTCCACCTGCTGGACTCAGGTGTTCTGCCTTAGCCTTCCTAGTAGTTGGAACCACACAGGCATGCACCACCATGTCTGGTCGCTTTTTTTTTTTTTTTTTTAAAGATATTTAAACAATAACTTTAGTTCTTGTTCTTAGAAACTGTAGAATATACATGATTTGGAAAGGAGACCGTACCAAACAATGGCAAAAGAATTGTCCGTGCTACTCTTTTGCCTGGTCACTCAGAAATGTAATGTTGTTGCTTGTCGCCTCACATTTTTATCCATGTATTCACCATAGTCTTCTTTCCCTTCCACATAAATTTGCGACTCTTCTTTCCACATAATGACTTGCCACATCTCTGAGGTCTGGCGGTAATACTGATACTCTGTGCCATGTTGTCTTAGGTTGACTGACGTCACCTATTTGATAAACTTCGCTGTCTCCTGATCGCCACATCTCATTTGTTGCTAGAAAAGAGTGTGACTGGATTTTTTTCCTTCCACCTGTCTCATGACAGAGTCCTGACCCACTCAGCCAAGTAACTACACAATTCAGGGATCGTTTGAGAACCAAACTGCTAGCTGTTCCAGGCTCATGTCTTATAAACTGATAAAGTACCTGTAACACAGGTCTTTGAAACATGGTTTTTGTTTTCTTTCTTACGGTCTAATCTTTAGAATCTTCCTGACTCTATACCTCGTGTCTGATTTTTTGATTTACTGTAGAGATGAGGTCTTGCCGTTTTGCTCAGGCTGGTCTCAAACCCCTGAACTCAGATAATCTTCTCGCCTCGGCCTCTCCAAAGTGCTGTGATTACAGGCATGAGCCACCACAGTCGGCCTGATTTGGAACCAGAATCGACTAGTGCTCTGTTAGGTCTCGTTGTGTGGTACCTAAGAAAATAGTACTTTCCTCAGAGATTTGGAATTCTGAAGAGCTTGGGATTTCTGCACTGTGATGGTGAATGAGCTGGAGTGTGTGGAGTACATGGGAAAAAAAGCCTTGCAAGGGTTTGAAGCCTGTTCTGTTTCCCGGAGCTTCCCCACCTTTATCTATGGGTTCCCCTTCCTTGACTGTAGGGTTCTCCTTCCTTGACTGTAGCAACTTGGCCTCTTTTTTTTTTTTTTGAGTCGGATTCTCTTTCTACTAGGCTAGAGTGCAGTAGCATGATCACAGCTCACCACAGCCTCAGTTTCCTGGGCTCAGGCAATCCTCAGTTTCCGTGGCTAGGACTATAGCTATGTGCCACCAACCCTGGCTAAGTTTTGAATTTTTTTTTGTAGAGTAGAGGTCTCAGTATGTTGCTGAGGCTGGTCTCAAGCGATCCTCCCGCCTTGGCCTTCCAAAATGGTGGGATTACAGGCGTGAGAACCACTATGCCCAGCCAGTAGTTTAAAACTTAAATTTCTTAAGACTTAACTTTTACTGGTTGGTTACATGGACTTTGGTGGATGGGGTCTGTCCTCATGGCCAGTCTTTAATCTTTATAGTGTAAATGCTGCTGCTCTGGTTTGCAGGTAAGTTTTGTGGTTTGTTTTTTTTTTAATTTAAACCTGGTGTAGAAGCTGCTTCTGGGGTAGTTTTACTGCTCTTCATCAGCTTGGATAGAGTCCTGCAATTTGTTAGTATAGGAACAGTCTTATACTCTGACTAGTATCCTAAGTCCAAACTCATCATATTTTGTGAACTGAAGCTTTATGCTACACTCACCACTTTTTTTTTTTTTTTTTTTTTTGAGTTGGAGTCTCACTCACCCAGGTTGGAGTGCAGTGGCACACTCACGGCCACCCTAGCATCCACCTGCTGGGCGCCAACAATCCTTCCATCTCAGTCTTCCAAGTAGCCAGAACTACAGGCATGCATTACCATGCCCAGCTAATTTTTGGTTTATTGTAGAGACAAAGTCTTGCCAAGTTGCCCGGATTGGTCTCTAATCTGTGAGCTCAGGCAGTCCACTCACCTCGGCTTCCCAGAGTGCTGGGATTACAGGCTGAGTCACCGAGCCCGGCCAACACTCACCACTTTTATTCTTTTATAAATGTAGGAAGTGTGACATCAGAGCTGCACGTGCTTTAGTTTAGGATCAGTAACTTGCACATAGTGTCTTAAAGTCCCCACTTGTGACTACTGTAACGTGATAACATTTTTTTGACCATAAGTGGAAATAGCCAAAAGACTGAGAGTTTTCTAGGCTTTACATGTGAGATCTAAATTCTCAGACCTAGTAATTGACCAACATCTAATTTGGAGCTTTAGTTTAAGACAGGATTTCTCATTCTGAGCACTGTTGATATTTTGGGCCTGATAATTTTTTGTTGGGGATTGTCCTGTGTGTTGTAGGATGTTAGGCAACATTCCTGGCATCTGTTAGGACACAGCCGCTTCTTTTCTGGTGGCGATAGTCAAAAATATCTGTAAATATTGGGTAAAATTGCCTGTTAAACAGTCCCTGATTTAAACTGACTTTTTTTTTCTTTTTAGAGACAGGGTCTTGCTCTGTTACCCAGTTGGGGTGCAGTGGTGTGACCATAGTTCATTGCTGCCTCAACACCTGGTCTGTAGCTGTCCTTCCACTTCAGCCTCCCAAGTAGCTAGGACTAACGGTGTGTGCCACAGTACCTATGGGGCTTCTGACTAGCTCAAGCAATCCTTCTGCCTTGGCCTCCCAAAGTGTTGGAATTATAGGCATGAGCTACTATGCCCAGCCGTAAACTGGCTTTCTAAATTGGTGTGATATGGGGGGGAATCAAGCTGTGCTGCAGAAGCTAGTCTTAGGCTGCCAGTTGCAGGTTTTTTCCACGTTTTCTATAATTAATCTTACCTAAGGAAATAACAAGCCACATACAACTTCAAAACTTGCCAAAAGGTAGTACAAGATGGTTTTCTTCAGCAGGTTCTGGGCACTCTAGGGTTACAGAGGACAACTGTGTTTACTCTGAGAGAGGTGCAGGCTTTGGACATTGGAAGCCTGAGGTTCCTGTGCAATGCGTAGTGGGCCAGATTTTAAGCTCACTGAGAAATACGTATGTAGAGTGAAACTTGATTTAAGTAAGGTACTACTGTTTAAACATCTTCAGTATTCATGATCAGAGCCCTTGTTGCCCAAGCACATGAGGTGAGAACAGTTCTGTAGGTTGGCACCCTAAGTATTTCGAATAGCCAGTGATCAAAAATGTGTGCAATGAAGTTAGTAGTAAGTTGAGAAGTTTCTCTGCATGAGCTGACTTTGCAAAAAGACTTTCTTCACCGTCAATATCTTTATTTTCCAATTGACCATTGAGGAACTCTGCAGGAGAACTGTCTCTCCTAAAAGAGGGACATGGTATTTACCAAGCTTGACACCTCAAAGGCAAACCATAATACACAGAGGAGTAAGTTGCAGTTTGAGGGGCAGAAGATGGGGCTGAGTTCGGTGTGGAAACGGGCTTCTTGGCTTGACTCGTCCCCTTTTCACATATTGGCATAACTTCTCCAGGCACCTCTGTGTGGCCTGAAGAGAAGAGTAATTTTCTAAAAAGGACTACTTACATTAACTTATATGCATTTTCTTTCTGTCTTTTTTTTTTTTTTTTGAGTTGGAGTCTCACTCAGTCGCCCAGACTGGAGTGCAGTGGCTGCTCCCGGCCCACCGCTGCCTCGCCTGCTGGGCTCCGGCAATCCTTCCGCCTCAGCCTTCCAAGTAGCTGAAACTACAGGCATGCACTACCACACCCGGCTAATTTTTTATTTATTGTAGAGATGAGGTCTTGCCAAGTTGTCCAAGCGGGTCTCGAACCCATGGACTCAGGCAATCCACTCACCTCAGCCTCCCAAAGCGCTGGGATTACAGGCTGAGCCACCAAACCCAGCCATACTTACATGCATTTTCTACCTGAAAAGTTCACTGTTAACAAAGCACCACTCAAGGCCAGGCGCAGTGGCTCAAGCCTATAATCCCAGCACTTTGGGAGGGAGGCCTAGGCGAGAGGATTGCCTGAGCTCAGGAGTTCAAGACCAGCCCGGATGACTTGGCGAGTCTCTACAATAAATAAAAAATTAGCTGGGTGTGGTGGTGTGTGCCTGTAGTTCCAGCTAGTTGTAAGACTGAGGCAGAAGGATCACCTGAGCCCAGCAGATTGAGTCTGTGGTGACTGAGAGTGCTGCTGCACTCTAGCCTGGGCAACAGTGAGACTCAGACTCGGGGGGGGGGGGGGAGGAAAAAACAAGCACAACTCAACATTCTAGTTATGGTGAATGGTACAGAGTAGAAATGCAAATGACTCCAGGTTCAGGACTTTTTTATTGATCTCAGAGCACTACAAAACTGAGACCTAGTACTGATGGGGGTACTAGGAAGCTACTGGAATTTTGTGTGTGTGTGTGGAGACAGCATGTCTTGCTCAAAGCGACCCACCACCTCAACCTGTTGGGTATGCAGATGACTTGAGTATAGGAATATTTATAACTGAACAATTTGGGAAATTTGCTGTACCTCAGACTTGAGGAAAAGAAGTGTCCAGCCATATAGCCTACTCTCCATGCTGCTATTTGTCTTGAACTAAGAAGACCAAGTAAGTGTAAGTTCAAACAGCTCTACTTTGTTGCGGAATCATCTTAGTGGTGAAGGCCTTTTTTTGTTCTCAAACTTAAATCCATTTCATCTGGGCTGATCATAGCCTATAAAGGGCAGGCAGTGCATGTTCTTACATACCCTCATCCATGTGCCCACATACATAATGTCAACTTCTCGTGGGAGAGAGCCTTGGTGGAATTGGGTGGTGGGTAAAGGGCTTTAGCTCTGAATGAAGGGGTTTAGTGTCGGTGTTCTCTATTTGTTGGAACTGCTTCCTCTGTTTAGCAGTTGTGTGGATTCCCAAAAGGATTTCTGTGCTAGGAGATCTTAACAGATGATGTAGTTCAACCCTTTTATTTTGAATTCATGTTAAAGTAACTTTGGTGTCTAGTAAGTAGATGAAGTTTTCTCTTGACATGAATTAGTTATTTCAGGCAGTAATTCAGCTGTTTCTCTGGTTCCGTGTTGGGGTGTCACTGGTGTGTGGGCTTTTGCAGCCTCGTGAAATGATGATTTAGTTTATCCATTCGCTGAGTGCGCTGCACTGACCTCCTTCCAGGCCTTAGTTCCTGTTCTAGGAACTCCAGGCTGCGTAGCCTCCAAATGCCCTGCTGTCTGCAGTGTTCTACTGCTGACGGCTGGATGTTTCTAGACTACTGGTGAGGCTGGTTGGTGTCAGCAGGGATGGGTCCCTCCAGGTACCATCTCACAAAGATGAGTGGTGACAATCTGATCACTTGCTGCAGCCCTTTATCTAGTTTTTATTAAGCTGGTGCCTGAGTAACTTCACAGCTGTTACCTGAGTAGGCTGATCTTCTAGAAGTCCTTAGTTCTGTTGTCCTGAGGACTGAGATATTGGAGGCCTGAATGAATTACAGGAAGGGTAGAACCAGTCAGTGGGGAGAGGGTGAGTGCAAATACCTGTAAAAAGGCAGGGTTAATATCTTGTGTATAGTTGATTCTTTTGTTTTTTTACAGACCAGTGTCATGAAAAGCTGAGATTGAGTGTCGATTGTAGGTTTTTGGTTATCTTCAAGATGGAAGAACACAGTAACGATTCAGAGTAGCAGTACTTGAACCTAAAATTGAGGGTTGGGGAAGGGTGTGCTGTTAGAATTTTTTGTTTTTATTATGTAAGAGATGAGACTCTGTCACCCAGACTGGCATACAACGCTGCGACCATAGCACACTGCAGCCTTGAATTCCTGGGCTTTGGCAATTCTCACACCCCGAGTGGCTGGGATTACAGGTGCACACTAGCGTAGCTAATTTTTTTGGGGGGGAGGCGTTATTATTCTGTCACTCATGCTAGATTGCAGTGGCACCATTATGACTCCCATAACCTTGACCCTTGGGCTCAAGTGACCCTGCCTCAGCCTCCAGAGTAAGTGTGCATCACCATGCACAGCTAATGTTTTAATTTTTATCTTTATTATTTTGTAGAGATGACATCTCCCTGTGTTGTCCAGTAAGTACTTTTTTTCTGTGAAAATAGTAACAAAGTCATATATATGTATACACATGTATGTGTGTGTGTATGGTATGTACCACGTGGATCTTTCATGTTTGCAGGAATTAGTGCAAGTCTAGAACGTGGCAGAACAGTTTTGAATTTTTTTTATTTTTTATTTTTTTTGTTTGCGTGTCACTTTGTTGCCCAGGCTGCAGGGCAGTGGCACGCTCCTGGCCACCACAGTCTTGGTCTGCTGGACTCAGGCGATCTTCTGCTTCAGTCTTCCAAGTAGCTAGAACTACAGTTACGTGTTACCACACCTGGCTAATTTTTTGATTTATTGTAGAGATGAGGTCTCACCAAGTTGCCCAGGCTGGTCTGGAACCTGTGGGCTCAGGCAATCCTCTCACCTCAGCCTCCCAAAGTGCTGGGATTATAGGCGTGAGCCACCGTGCCAATCTGGTTTTGGATTTTATTTCATCACTGATGGGGTGTTGGACTAGGCAATGTGTGAATGCCTTTCCAGCTGAAATACTCCTGGCTTCCTGTCAGTCAAAGTGAAAACATCCAGGAAGCAGGCTTTTGGGTTCCATGCTGCAAATAGACCATCCTTGGATGGTTTGGCCTGCTGGCCTTCTCCTGAACAGAGATCTTAGTTCCTTAGGCAGTAGAATAAAGGACCACAGCCAACTCAGAAGACACCACAGTGTGTGCTGCATGTTTCTTCTGCTTTGGGAATGGAAAATAGAAGGTCATTTAAATATTTACAAGTAGTCTTTCTATATCTTAAATTGTGACATTCAAATGAATATAGGAGCAAACATTGTATATTGTATAAAACACACGGTATATAAAACTAACTCGATTTCCAATAGCTTTCAGCAAACCCCCATTCTAGCAGATATGAGTGACAACAGTTTATTTTCTCCTGTGTCTTTTTTTTTTTTTTGAGTTGGAGTCTCACTCTGTCGCCCAGACTGGAGTGCAGTGGCCCCCGGCCACCGCAGCCTCGCCCACTGGGCTCCGGCGATCCTTCCGCCTCAGCCTTCCGAGAAGCCGGAATTACAGGCAGGCGCTACCACGCCCGTCTGATTTTTTGATTTTTTGTAGAGATGAGGTCTCGCTGCCCAGGCGGGTCTCGAACCCGTGGGCTCAGGCAATCCACTCACCTCAGCCTCCCAAAGGCGCGGGATTACAGGCTGAGCCACCGAGCCCGGCTAAATTTGATTTTCACAAGTGACAAGGAATCTGGAAAAACGGGTAAAACTTTATATATCTATGGTCTGACATGCTCAGGGTTGGACAAGGTTCTGATGTCATTCCAGGCACATTAACATCTGAAGTCTAAGTCATAGAGTCAGTGTTGGCCAGCAGGGCTAAGCAGTACTCAGGGTGCTTCAAGATAGGGGATGAGGGTGGGACAGAGGAGATAAGTGCCACCTACTCTATATCCTGGATGGAGCCCGGTGGTTTATTTGACAAGCACTGTAGCATGGGACTGTGAGGTGTTGGTTTGTTAACTAAGCATGGAAAGGAATGCTGAGCTTTTACTCACACTTGTGGCTTCCGGAGTGAGGATACAAATGCTGACTTACAGGCTCCAGGCATTTCACAACTCTGAAGATAAACTGCTTCATCTTCTGGAGGGTAATGTTACGTGCTACACAATGTGAAGGCTTATTTACCTTATGACTAGGGATTATTGGGCCAGTACTCTGTCTTTTAGACAGTCTTTAGGCCCAAATGCAGATTGGTGTGTGTTACCTGCTCATGTGGTGGTTAAGTCTGTTACGAAAGTGGTTGGATTTTTGTTTGAATCCGTTCCTAGAGTGAAATGTCCAGGCAAGATTGGCTGCTGGGGAGGCTGGCATGCTTGGTATTCTGCTATGGCTGTAGTCCTTCAAGGCCTCATGGTTTTATTTCTTTGATTCTTGTCACACTCTTTATTATACTTCTATACTGTTGGGAGTAAGGGAAAAGAGACTAAACCAGAAGTAAGTATTCAGTAGATCAGAAAGCAGCTAAAGCGGTGGGTCACGTTCATTGTAGCTGTGACTGATACTAGATGAACCCCATTTGCTTGATTACGTCCCTCTTGGGTCCTCCCATCCTAATTCCAAGGTAGCCTGTGTGGAGTGCACAGACTAACTGAGTTTGCTTGACTTGTAGTGAGCTAAGATACAAGTGGCAGCATGTTAAGTGGGGATGCTAGAAGCCAGGGTTTGTGACTTCAGCAAGTGGGAACTGAGGAACTGTGGCAGCCACCAGTTCTGGGAAGCACACCTTAAACCTGTCCTGTGAGCTTCCCCGTCTCCACCAGTGTCCACTGCCACTTCTGAGCCTGGTCCTTATTACTCCTGTACATGGAGCTGGCTGACCCTGACAGATAAAAGATTGGTAGAATGGTCAGTATTTGCAGTTGCATTTCAGTTTATAGTTTAAGGTATTCTTGAAGGCCGTGTTTGCCCAGTGGTAACTTATCAGAAGGAAGGAAACTTTTATCAGGAAATATGCCAGAGCTAGAGTTACAGTTGTGATAAAATGAAGTCTTTCTGACCTTGAGGCTTTATCTTTGTTTGCAGAGATCTCATAAATGGACATGTGAGAAATAAGCCAAACAAGCAAATATTTCATAGGCGTCATCAAGAATTCATTTGGAAGAAAAAATACTTAGGCTGAGATCTCAGGACCATTGTTGAGTATGTATTGTGATCTTACTAATAGCTGACAGATGTTAAAAATCAAGTCCTGGTGACAACTTATTTCTTGGAGGAAAGCCATTGCTATATCGCTGTTTCTCGTTTTCACTATTTAAAATGTTTTCAGTCACAGTGCTCAAGGAAAGAGGGAAGTGTTGAAGTTTTTCTAAGATAACAAGAGGAAAATAATTACTTGAATATATTTAGTCTTTTCATAGCTGACTGGACCCGATTTTCCAGTTTGCGAGGGCAAATTCATCAATTCTTCATCTTGAACTGGTTTTCTTTTTAAGAAGAGGATCCACAGGGGGGTTTTCCTTCACACCCCCTTCACTTCATCCACTTGGCATTTTCCTGGTAGCCTGGAGTTGGATGGCCTGGCTACAGTGGGGAGATGTGGTGCTTACTCTATGAGCCCCCTCATGCCTGGTTGGGTTGTCAGCTGGACCTCCAGTTGTCTGCTTTAATTTACTTTTTAAAAAATTCGATAGGAAAACCAATTTAATAACTTTTCTCTAATAACCCAGTTCTTACTAGTACTGCCACTGTTATTACTCCTTTTTTAAAAAATTTTTTGACCGGTGAAAATGGAGTAGTAGAGTATTCTTTTTCTGAATTTCCAGCTTACAAAATCAGGTGGCTTTGTTTTCAGGGCATTGCTCATACTTGTTGCTGTGGGTAGCCACAGTGGGGTTCTGATGAGGGCCTTCATTAGTTTCTGTGATTCACTCCTGTATAGATTCCTTAATTGTTAGAAGCAGTGACTAAATGTTAACAGACTTATTACTCTTAGCTCTCCACTCAGGATTCTACTCCTCAGGACTGTCTGACATCTCCCAAGGTTTTCCTTTCACATGTCTGTGTGGTCTAGTTAATGCTGGTTGAATGTTCTTTGTACTTAGGCATTTTCATGAGAAGTTCATGATCTTTGTCCTATGTAGTTTAGGCTTTCTTGGTGTATAATCAAGTATTTGGTTAAATGTGTTTCATGTAGCCATAAAGTATGTAGTGTACACGACAGTGGAGCTAGCAGGTGCCTTGTTCAGATTACAGAAATGCTTTGGATACACCCCTGTAGTTCAAATGAACTTGGAGGTTTCTCAAAACTGACTTTGTAAACTGTAAGCTGCTTTACAATAACTACCTCCCGTTTTTGGAAGGATAATTTTTAGGGCCAAATGAATTTTGAGACTAATACTTAAAAAATGTGTTTCAGCTGAGATCTGTGTCAGTGGACCTGAATATTGACCCCTCGCTTCAGATAGACATACCGGATGCACTAAGTGAGAGAGATAAGGTCAAATTTACGGTGCACACCAAGGTAAGTGACAGAATGGCTTCATAATCCGAACAGTGCTGGTCGTAGCCTTATTTTTTGCAGTGACCATGAGAAGAGATTCCCTAAGCTGAAATGGTTGCTGTTTATGGGGCCGCCCTAGTGCTAAGGAACACTTGTAGTCAACATCAGATAAGCACTTCAGCACCCTGCTGTGGCAGAGCCCCAGGGCCATGGGCATCGTGGGTCTTGAGTGTGACTTGTACTGTACCCCATGAGGAAGCACACCAGGCACAGTGATGCATCCGTAGCCACTCCCCTATACAGTACAAAATTCATCTTTTTTTTTTCCTGTAAGTCGGGTTCACTCTCTAGCCTAGGCTGGAGTACAGTTGCATGATCACAGCTCTCTGCAGCCCTACCTCTTGGGTTTACATGATCCTCCTGCCTCAGACTTCCAAGTAATTGGGATGGGCATGTGCCACCTTGCCTGGCTAATATTTCCCATTTTTGTAGAGACAGGGTCTCATGTTGCCTAGGTTTTGTATTTCCCATGAAAATGACTGCTTAAGCAGTCCCTCTTCCCTTGGCTTCCCAAAGTGAGATTATAGGCATGAGCCACTATGCCAAACCCATCTTTGTTTTTTGTCCAAAATAATTGTCTGTCTGTAGCTTGGTTTTTTCCTGTTTACTAAGTTGAGAAGGACATGTCCCACAGTGTTTTTAACGCCTAGGTGACTTGGTTAGCATAACCAGAGGCTCAGGAGAAAGTGGTGACATCATTTCTGCCCAAATTGACCTGATCAGAGTAGGTGAAATAAGCATTCACTGGAGCAGAAAACAAGCCAAGGCAATTTCCAGAACAGTGGTAAACTAGCTACATTATTTTACTTTTCTCTTTTTTTCATAAAAGTTCAGACTTAAAGATAGAATTAGGGTAGGGTTGTCATTTAACTTTATGAACTTTTTACTAGTAGATGATTGCTTCTTAGGTTGTAAGCTTCAGAGAGGTGGAGTTTTGTGAAAAGAATTCCTTAACGATCAGGTTGAATCTTGAGCTATGACTTGTATAGTGGTGCTGGAGATTATGTATAACTGCTCTTGTGCTTTTTGTTTATTTGTCCCACCCTGCCCTTTCCTTACCTCCAGGGAAGATTGATCTTGTGGCCCTGCTTCTGTTCTTTACTGGATCTTATTGTGATACTGTATTATGCAGAATTTTCCCATCATGCAGCCCAGAAACCTAAACCACTTTATCTAAAAGTGGTGGTTACCAGTTAACTCTCCTTCCGTTCTTTACAGACCACACTGCCCACATTTCAGAGCCCAGAGTTTTCTGTTACAAGGCAACATGAAGACTTCGTGTGGCTACATGACACTCTTATCGAAACAACAGACTATGCTGGACTTATTGTGAGTACGTTTTTAGAAAATCAAATAATTAAACTAGTTTTTTCTACCTTGTTCGTTTTGATTAAGGAGACTTTTACAACCATTTTTTGTAATGGATTGTGAAGTCTGATTTCATCTTCCTACCAGAACAATTGCTAATTTCATTGTTGGTAAAGTCTAAAAATGTGAAGACTAGTGTTAAGCTGTGAAATGAAGCATGCAAGCTAGAGGGCAGACCAATGAATGATTTTGGTCTTTTCTAACTTGAGGTATGGTTTTTCTCTGGCATCTTCATCCCGGTGTCAGTAGATTTCTAGGAAA
Organism: Cephalopachus bancanus; assembly: GCA_027257055.1. Classification (NCBI taxonomy): domain Eukaryota; kingdom Metazoa; phylum Chordata; class Mammalia; order Primates; family Tarsiidae; genus Cephalopachus; species Cephalopachus bancanus. Next base: position 321,151 of record JAPVLO010000175.1, read on the forward strand.
CATCAGTATTGGTAATATTGTGTGATGAGTTTCTCAAGTGCTCAAGGAATAAAGGAGGCAGTTTTCAGCCCTTGATAGTTAATTCTTGCTTGCAGAAAAATAGTTGATTTTAAAGGAGATTTAATGTATCTTGTCCTATAAGGCAGACTGAAGAATCTGCCCAAGTGATGATTTCCTTTTTTTTTGAATTGGAGTCTCTTACCCAGGCTCTAGTGCAGCGGCACACTCACAGCTACTGAAACTCAACCTCTGGGCTCAGGCAGTCCTCGCCTCTGCCTCCCAAAGTGTTGGAATAACAGGCATGAGCCACTAAATGATTTCTTAAAAATTGAACAGAATTAGTGGTGAAGCTTGTGTTTAGGAATCTTGATGGTTAAACACAGTATTTAGCATTGATTGTACTAGTTTTAGGCTGGCATTGAAGCAGTATAGCCACTATTGTGTTCTACAGATTGTCTGTAATGGGTAAAGTGAACACATGATTTTGATAAAATAAGTGCCCAACTGTGAGGAGGGCACTTGTAAATGGCAGCAGGAGTAAGGTTGAGGGCCTGCAGGACAGCTTCTGGAGTGGTTATCTCCCAGGCTCTGGCAGGAACTTGAGTGAGGCACCAACTAGAGTGTCGCTGCTGGGGCAAGAAGCAGCAGCTCATGAGCAACCTGCCTCTTGCAGATCCCGCCTGCTCCCACGAAGCCAGACTTTGATGGCCCCCGAGAGAAGATGCAGAAGCTGGGAGAGGGTGAAGGGTCTATGACCAAGGAGGAATTTGCCAAGATGAAGCAAGAACTGGAAGCGTGAGTGGGTTTTCTCGGTGGGCACTGTCTTTTGAGATAGAGTGGAAATGTCAGGAGAACCTGACCAGCGTTTTTCAAATAGAGCTGTTAGCCTAGTGCTGTTTTCCAGAACTACATTTCACAGCGTGTGAGAACTGGTCTTATGGTCTCTGTACTTCTTGCATTGATTCCTTAGAGGTCATCAACACCGCTGGATAGATGAGTTGTTTTTCCCCTATGTAGAGCTTAGGGAGTGGTGGCTGGCATTGTGAAGAAACCGTAAGAGAACAGGGTCTTGCTCTGTCACCCAGGCAGGAGTGTTGTGGTGTGATCATAGCTCTCTGCAACCTCATAGTGCTGGGCTCCTGCTTTGGCCTTCCAGAGCTCTGGGATTACAGGCATGAGCCACTGTGCCTGGCCCTGGCTAATTTAAAACAATTTATTTGGTAGAGGTAGGGTCTTAAGCATGTTGCCCAGACTGACTATTGTGTCTTTAGAAGTCATTTTTTAAGCTGCTTATAATGTATAAAGCTTTTTTATCTGAAGTTTGGTTATTAGAAGTATGAGAGAAACTAGATTGTGTGAATGCTGTTACAAAGAAGCATTCTGAGTAACCACCTAGATGGCTTGAAAGGGGAAGGTTTGCAGGCAGCATATTTTAATCTGGTTTTAATTTAATTATTTCAAGCAAAACAGATTTTTGAAAGGTTTCTTGTGAAACCATCCTTACACTTCCTCATCTTGGCTTAAAAGCATCACCCCTTTCCTCTTCCACTGTCAACTGCCCTGCCCCGAGCCACTGTGCTTTTAGAGCAGCTCTAACCCCTCCAGGTACCGACTCAGCACACACTGGAGTTCTCTCTTGACCAGCTCTGGGGTAAAGCACTGAGCACGATAAACCCAGGTTTCTACAATGAGGAAGTTTAAAGTGATCTTTCATGTCCAGATTGAGATAAAGCCACTTTATAATTTCTGCTAATTCCAAGTCTTATTGCACTCATGCAGTGTACATGGTTTCAGAATTAAAGGGTTTGCATAGTCTTACACGCTTTTGGTTACCAAATAACAGCTGGAGTTGCAAGTAGATTTGAGGACTCTCAAACTCAATCCATCAAGTTCAATTACAATATCACTTTCCTCCGTGACTATTCCACAGATCCCAGAATGACAACTGCCTTATTATTAGCCTACCAGACACCAGGTTATACACAACAGGTCTGGGTCCAGTTGCAGTATTTTTACATGGTGGCATTAGCAGACAGAGTTAAATGTGAGAGGCATTAGTCAGGGAGTTGAGCCATGCCAACTGAATGTCACATGCCATCTCTTTTCAGGGAATATCTTGCTGTCTTTAAGAAGACTGTGTCCTCCCATGAAGTCTTTCTCCAGCGTCTTTCATCTCACCCTGTTCTCAGTAAAGATCGCAACTTTCATGTTTTCTTGGAATATGATCAGGATGTAAGGCATTTTTATTCCATTTCCATGATTCAGTTAAAGTGTTTATACTTTAAAAACATACTTGATAGTTTCTGGAAAATGTTTAAGTTCTGAATTTCATACACAGAGGAAACCTTGGTAGGTGTTACATCCCCCTCTATTGTCATTTTTATAAGACTCTGCTTAATGAAAATTTTATTTTCTTTCTTCTCCTAAAGACTAGATTTTGCCTTTAGTTACGTTTGGGATTGCTAACTTTTTTTTTTTAATTGGAGTCTCTGTCACCAGGCTAAGTGCAGTGGCACGCTCACGACCTCCACAGCCTCGACCTGCTGGGCTCAGGCGGTCCTTCTGACTCAGCCTCCCGAGTAGCTGGAACTACAGGCACACACCACCATGTCTAGCTCATTAATTTTTTATCTGTCATAAAGACAAGGTTTTACCTTGTTGCCCAGGCTGGTCTCAAACCCGTGGGCTCAGGCAATCCTCGCCTCTGCCTCCCAAAGTGCTGAGGTTACAGGCATGAGCCACTGCACCCGGCTGGATTGTTAACTTTCATTATTATTTTTATATTATTAACATATTTCTTGCTACTTAATATATGTGAAAGAAGCCCTGAGTTAGAAATTTCTTCAATGTCTAATAACCCATGAAGCTTAACAGTGTGAATAGAACAGAAATAGTTTTACCAGGGATTAAAAATGTCTAGGTAGTTAATTCAAAATGCCTCTTAAGTTAACTTTTTAGAATGAGCTGACCTGTGTTTAGGTTTAGTTATTTTTTAGGTATTTTATTTTATTTTTTTGAGTTGGTGTCTCACTCTGTCGCCCAGACTGGAGTGCAGTGGCCACTCCCGACCACCACAGCCTCGCCTGCTGGGCTCCAGTGATCCTTCTGGCTCAGCCTTCTGAGTAGCTGGAGTTATAGGCATGCGCTACCACGCCCGGCTGATTTTTTGATTTTTATATTTGCAGAGATGAGGTCTTGCTGCCCAGGCGGGTCTCGAACCCGCGGGCTCAGGCAATCCACTCACCTCAGCCTCCCAAAGGCACAGGATTACAGGCTGAGCCACCGAGCCCGGCTTTTTTTAGGTATTTTAAACCTGGTGGTAAGACAGAATTAAACATATCTCATGCATGTGCATATCCTAATAAAAAAAGATCACTTGGAATGTTATTGAAAACTTGATTAAGAGAACCTGAAAACTTCATTAAGAGAACCTTGGAAACTGTTTGCCATGAACGTTCTTTCGGGATTTTCTTCCTTTTAGCTAAGTGTCAGACGGAAGAATACCAAAGAGGTGTTTGGTGGCTTTTTCAAAAGCGTGGTAAAAAGTGCTGATGAAGTCCTTTTTTCTGGAGTTAAGGTAAGTGGCTTTGGGCTGTTTGAGAAAATTCTGGACTTGGTGGGACTCCGTGACCTTATTTCCCTTTGGAAAAGATACTTGTGAGACCATGGTTAAGCGTTAATGTTTTCTTCAGATGTTCTTATTTTTCATCTACTCATTCAATATTCACTTATTTTCCTAAAGTGCCTTGTTCAGGAGAAGGTGACATGAACCTTTCTACACTTGTCTTCATTTTCTCCTGTAAGGAGAGATACTACTCAGTAATTCTAAAAAGAAAATAAGCTAAAAGATTGGTATTTTATGCCATTCTCCAGAACTACACTGTCCAGTATGGTGGCCACCAACCACAGGTGGCCGGTGAGAGCTTGGCATGTAGCTTAGCTGGCCTGATCAAGGATCCAGATATAACATTGCATTTACATACTGGATTTCAAAGATTTAGTGTAAAGAAAAGAATGTAAAATGTCTCACTAACAGTGTTTGTGTGTTGAAATGATTATATTTTAGATATGCTGTTAAGTGAAATTAAAGTTAATGTCATATGTTTTTACTTCATAATGTGACTACTAGAACGTTTCTAAATGGTACGTGTGGCTTACATATGTCTATTAAATATTGTGGTTCTAGAAAATATAAATTAATACTCGTCTCATGACCTTCATAGATATATTTATTTCTTCACTTCTCAGGCCTTCCCCTTCCTTTTTTGAAAAACTTAATTAATATTTTTGAGTCAGAGTCTCACTTTGTTGCCCAGGCTGGAGTGCAGTAGCATGATCATGGCTCACCACAACCTCAGTCTTCTGTGCTCAGATGATCCTTCCACCTCAGCTAATTTTGTGGGGGGTTTTGTAGTGATGAGGTTTCACTATGTTGCCCAGGCTGGTCTTGAACTCCTGGACTCAAGCAGTCTTCTTGCCTTTATCTCCAAATGTGCTAGGATTTCGGGCATGAGCCACTGTTTCCAGCATCCTCTTCCTTTTTAATTGGGTTACCTTGACAGTTAGTGTCTGCTGTCTGGCTTTGCTACTCCAGGGAGCCCAGAACACAGATGCTAAGTATAGAGGGCATTGTCAGTAATTTGGAAACTTTTGTACTAATTATCGTGCAGTTTAAGGTGTATAGTACTGTCCTGTGTCCATGCATTGTGGGATATTTAGCATCCCTGGCCAGTGCCTGCTGAATGCCAGTATTACCTCCCATTCTGAAACAAACCAAATTTTATTTAAAGTCACCCACATAGATGCAGGTATCCAAGGCTAGGTGGCAGTGTCCACCTGCTGGAACCATTGCCCTGGCACTGACATTGGGTCTTAGAGGGAATGCTAGAGTTTTACTGGCTATTGACAAACTGTTCTCCAGTGTGGCATGCTCTCTGGACATTTTCTGCTAGCTCTTGGTTTTTGCCAGCCTTGGGTATGAAATAGTATCATACATTTGTAATTCCTTCATTTGTGGAGATTAAACTTGCTATTTATAAGTGTATTTGCCATGTTTCTTCTAATGCAGAACACATGTTCCCATTCTTGAAATGTCTGCTTCTTCGGTCTTTTTTCCTGCCTTTTAGGAGGTAGATGACTTCTTTGAGCAAGAGAAGAATTTCCTTATTAACTACTACAATAGGATCAAGGATTCCTGTGCAAAAGCTGACAGAATGACCCGATCTCATAAAAGTAAATACCGCCCACCCGCTAGCCACTTAGAGCTTTGCTGATGTTCCCGCTCTGCTCAGATGACAAAGGGCTGCCCTTGTTTCTGCAGATGTTGCCGACGACTATATCCACACTGCGGCCTGCTTGCACAGCCTGGCTTTAGAAGAGCCCACGGTCATCAAAAAGTGAGTGTTGGGAAAGCGTTTCCTCTTACTTGGTTGAAGAATGCTGAGTGGTGTGTTTGAAAGGATATGAGTCCGTGACCACGTGGTTTGGGGTCTGCTCTGGAGTTGTGCAAGCTCATTACAAAAGTCTCCAGTGCCAGATCTTCAGTGTCTTCTGTACATAAGATGCCCAAGGTCTCTTCCCTGCCTGAACAACTGTGACAGCCTTCGTCTGTCACCTGCCTCAGCTTTCTCTGAGAGTAGATTGCCTCCATCTCTTCTGGCAAGGTGGTGCTTGCCATTCTGCCTGGCAGTGCCCTGGGCTGCCCTGGTTAGTGTGGTCATGAGAATCATATGACACTAGTCTCATCTTGTACTTACTTGTGTGTATATATGTGTTTCCAGTTTTTTCATCTTGGGCATTTCTGATGTCAGAGGGTATTCTTAACAGGTGGTATTTCTTCTGACTTGAAATTGAAAGGCAGGCTAACGGCATGACCATGACGAGTTAAGTAGTAGCATATTGATTATGTTAATATCTAGAGCTCATTAGAACCTGACCTTGGTTAACACAGCACTGACATTTAACCTCTTGCACTTGGATACTTCTCACATACCACCTATCAGCAACTTGACTGCGCTCTTTAACAAAATAATGAAAATTGAATCACTTCATATTAAATAGTATGTTGGGAACCAGTTATTTTACTGTGATGATATCTGACTTATACTGGAATTTTGGACATTGAGGAACTTTTATATTTTATATCTTACATCTTAATTTTTCTAACAGGGTAATGTATGAAACAGTCACTGACATTCATCACAGGCTCATTGATAAGCGTTGTGCAAAAGTAATTTGTTTGGCATCTGCTACCTGCCCTGTTTTCTTATTTGAGCAGACAATGGAAGTCTCCTTTTCTTCCTCCCACATTAATAATATGTAATTCTTTATCCAGTCTGTTGTTCAAACAAGATGTGAAAGGACACACTCGTGATTATATCTTAGTAGATATTCCGTCTCTTTATTTGCTTTTTCATGCAATTTGAACGGAAAACTTCAAGGAAATACATTTTTGAAAAACTGCTGTATGGTCACCAGCAATCTCTATGTCCCAAGAGGGTACATCTAGATTTACAATGTTTTCTCATAGGGGACATCGGAGTGCAAGGGTTAATAAGGATTAGCCATACACATGTCAGAGTGACTAAGGGGCACAAGAGAGGCTGATGCCACTGAAAGTGCCTGTTTTTTGTGACCACTTTATGCTATTTGGGGCCAATGGCAATAAAAAAGCACTACTTTAAAATTAATTCTAATGTGCCAAAGGCTATGCGTCCTGAGTTTACATTTATGTCTTAGCATATTAAGCATATTAGTAAGATTATATTTCACCGACAATTGACAAACTTAAACCAAAAATTCTCTGTATTTTCAGGTACCTGTTGAAGGTTGCTGAGCTGTTTGAAAAACTTAGGGTAAGAGTTTTGTGTTAGTTTTCATAATACTTATTTTATAATCTGTAGGTTTCTTACTTGATGGTGACCTTTACTTTTTTAAATAGAAAGTGGAGGGTCGAGTCTCATCAGATGAAGACTTAAAGCTGACAGAGCTTCTTCGATACTACATGCTCAATATAGAGGCTGCTAAGGTAAGACAGGTGGCTTCGCACATCAGTCGGACAAGACCACCTTGCCAGGACTAGAAGCCTGAGGGGAAAGGCATGCTCTCTTTAAAAAGGAGAGTTACTTTATACTCAGAAGTAAGATGGGAGTTTATTAGATTTGTCTGTATAAATGGTAAGTCTTCTTAAAGCTCATGTTGTTGGCGGCACTGTGGGGGGGGTGGAGTAGACAGGTAATGGTTTTGGGGATGATAGGTTATTGATGTGGGATATATGCACAGCATGCCGAAAGGCTGTTTCTGAGGCAGAAAAGGGTTGGGGGTTTGTAAATAAGTTGGTACTGAGTTGCACTTGTCTACTCCAGCCTTTGAACCTCAGTACTACTTAAAAACATGGTAAGCAAAAGAATCTTTGGGAACTGCATTCTTCACTGTCAGCATTGCCCTGACCAAAAAAAGTATTTTAATGAAATGTGTTCAATTAAACAACAATTTACAGTGGGTGGGCTGTTTCCTCCTGCCTCATTGTCCAGTTGTGTTTCAGCAGCACAGCACTTGGCCCACCCCCAGTAATTGTGCATATGCTTTGATACATGATGTTTGATTTTACCTTCAGTTATTGAATTAACTGAAAAACACGTGTTCACTCTGGGTTTTTGTTTTTGTTTTTTTTTTTGAGTTGGAGTCTCACTCTGTCGCCCAGACTGGAGTGCAGTGGCTGCTTCTGGCCACCGCAGCCTCGACCTGCTGGGCTCCGGCGATCCTTCCGCCTCAGCCTTCCGAGTAGCCGGAATTACAGACACGCGCTACCATGCCCGGCTGATTTTTTCTGTATTGTAGAGATGAGGTCTCGCTGCCCAGGCGGGTCTCGAACCCGCGGGCTCAGGCAATCCATTCACCTCAGCGTCCCAAAGGCGCGGGATTACAGGCTGAGCCACCGAGCCCGGCTGTTTTTGTTTTTTTTTAATCTGATTTGTATAAAGAGTCTTGCAAGAGCTCTCCACAGTTCTGTCAGTGTTGCCATCTCACGTTGCAAGAGGACATTGGCATTAGGGTGCTTGGGTTACTGTTTTAGACTGGCTTCAGTATTTAGTACATGTACATGTTGATTTTCTTCTTAGGATCTCTTATACAGACGCACCAAAGCACTAATTGACTATGAGAACTCAAACAAAACTCTGGATAAGGCCCGATTAAAAAGCAAAGATGTCAAGTTGGCTGAGGGGCACCAGCAGGAGTGCTGTCAGAAATTTGAACAGCTTTCGGAATCTGCAAAAGAAGGTCAGCAAGACATTCTTCTGTACTTGTATTTGGAAATAATTTCAGACTTGGGAAAAGTTGCATCTAATAGTGAGAAAGCCCTGGTGTGTCCTTCATCCATCATAGCACGTTGCCTGTCTGCTTTATCCCTCACACACGCATGCTCTCCTGTGGCTCCTGAGTGCTTAAACATGCACCCCTAGGTTTCCTTAATTCGGGATTAAGTTGCACGCATCATGGACCTTTGATTAAAAGCAACATTGTGTATATCATGGGGCTAAAACTCCTGACATCCCTGCAGTGTCCCATGGGTAACTTACAGTCTCATCTGCTCCTGTCGGTGTTTGTCCCAATAATCCTCCACCACAAAGTCCAGTCTAGGATTGCATCTAGTTCTCTTAGCTCTTAGGCTCCTTTGCTCTGGATCAGTTCTTATTTGTTTTTAATGATATTGGCCTTTTTAAAGAATGTCGTCTCTTTTTGTCAACTAATAACAGTGTTCTATTTTATGGTTTGCTATGTATCCTGACAGAGTGTAAGTAAGCGGCCCTTCTGGTCCCACATCTGAGGACATCTGTATCCTTCTCTTCTTCATCTGTGGTGTTGATTTTGATTGCCTATTCAGGTGGTGTTTGGTTTCTGTGGGGACAGTTGAAGATGACGCATATATCCTGCTCTTCCTCAGACCCCCTCCTTAGATACTGATGATTCTTTCCAGAACCCACCTTTACCCTGGTTGCAAAAAAGACGATTTCCCTCTCCAAGTCATCATCTCATGGCATCCTGCTACAAACAGGAGCCTTCTCTTTCATGAATACTTTTTTTCCTCTTTAGTAGAGTCATGGATTTCTGTTTTTGATCATGGTTTGGAATTAATTACGACTAAATTATTTGGATACACCAGACTTTGTCACTGGAGCACCTGTAAACTCGCATGTGTTGGTAACGTTCACCCCTTTTCTTTGAGCAGTTGTTCTGTGCTAATGTTAACTCCTCCTACTCCAGTCCTAGAATTGACCGTTGCTTTGGGGTGCCAGGATTCTTAGAGAATAGTTATCAAGACCTGGGTGTGCTAGGTGTGCTCATTGTTCTTGGGTATCTCTGCTTCTAGAGCCTTCAGTGGACTTGAGCTGGGAAATGTGGTTTTGTATGCACATGCACATTTCAGAGATCAGGTGTCCACGTCTCAGTTCCAGGCCCTGTCCACAGGGTCTTCCCTGCCTTGCCCCATTTCAGAGCAAGGGACTTTTTAATGTATAATAGATGAACATTATATTGTATATGTGTATAATAGATACACATTTCTACTGAGCATGAGCGTAATATGTTGTCTTTCCCAAGAGGACCATATGAATCTTCCCTGGAGTTCTCAGGAGTCATGAAACATGCCAGAGCAGATGTTGGAGTGTATCTCCCAGAATGTTGATGTCATTACAGTGGGACAGTGCACCTGACTCAACCCAACCCCCTCAGCACAGGGTCCATGAGAAATGCCTGTCTCATTTAGTTTTCTCAGAATGTTCTTGTTTCCTTGGGGTAGGAAAATCTAGATATCTGCAAATGTCCTTATAATAGCAATGATCTATTGAGCAGCAAGCTAAAAACTAAAGTTCTAATCATTTGTCTTGTTTTGTGTTTATTCAGGACTTTAATGTTTTAACTGTAAGGCACAGAGATTCGTGGCAAATGTCATGTGGACAGCTCATGTTGACTGTCTTGGATTCTTCCAAAGTAACCTTTGTGCTGCCCTGTTGTTAAAGCAAATTCTTTATTTTTTAAAGCAGCTAATTGAAATTTGCAAGGAAAAGTACACACTTGAAACACTAGTGAGTTGAAATGTTAAGTTATTCTGTAGGCCAGTTTAGTGGCTCTGACAGTTTCGGAGAAGATGAAAGAAAAACCACGGGATTTAAAGTGGTGCCAATTTAGGCCTTTCTTGACTACCTAAGGCTTTCTCCTATGATGTTTGATTATATCCTTTGTATTCAAAATGCAAGCCTGAGTATACTCTAGAAGTGTACAGTATTGATAGAATGCTGATATGGCTGCCTCTTAACCTGCTTGCCTTTGGTACAGCTCTGGGATTTATAGCTGGGCTGAATAGAGTTGAGTCAGTGGAAGGGATGTAGCATGAGTGGAGGTGTGGATTGTTGGTGTCAAGCCCGGTCCTATGTGCAGGGTGGGAGGAGCACTGATCTTACCCCTGGGAAGACCTGTAGAACCTAGGCTAACCAGGGAGTTGTCCTTAACATACATCTCCATGTAATGCTGGCACTAGCCTACTATACCTATACAATTTGTGACTTTACTTTTTAGTGTCTGCTTGCATTGTAGTTTTTTGGGACAGCACTGTAGAGACAGACAGGAGGGTGACCTGTAGGTTCTTACCAGAGCAGTAATGGCCAAAGTTTTACCAAAGTAAAGCTGCAAAGCACAATTGTGATAAATTTACTAAAGGGATTAGAGGGAGGAGTGCGTATTCTTGGTATATGCTAATTTCTTTAATTTTAGTTTTTGAAGACAAGGAGTCACTGTGTTGCCCAGTCTGGTCTCAAACTCCTGGGCTCAGCAATCACCCCACCTCAGCCTCTCAGAGTGTTGGGATTATAGTCGTGAGCTACTGTGCCCAGCTTACTCTAATTTTTAATAGGTAATTAGTCCTGAATTCTGATGGCAATAGGAAAAGATAGGTGAAATTTCATACTGATCATATGTGAAGCAAATCTATCCTGAGCACAAGAGTATTTGCACAGTTTTCTTAAAATTTCTTAAAATATTATCTTTAGTTGACAAATCGTATTGCATTTACGTAATACAGTGTTGTGATACTTTGAAATGCGAATATAATGTGAAGTGATCAAGCCAATTAGCATATCTACTAATTTTTTTAGTGATAAATTTGAAATTCTTGTTTGTAAGTGAGATCATGCAATGTCTGCCTTTCTGTTCCTGGCTTATTTTGCTTAGCATAATGTCCTCTAGATTCATTCATGTTGTCCCAAGTAGCAGAATTTTGGGGTTTTGGGGGTTTTTTTTTTGTTTTTTTGGGGTTTTGTTTTTGGTGAGTTGGAGCCTCTGTCACCCAAGCTGGAGTACAGTGGCATGCTCACAGCCACTGCAGCCTTGATCTGCTGGGCTATGGTGATCCTTCTGCCTCAGCCTTCCAAGTAGCTAGAAGCACAGGTGTGTACTACCATGCCTGGCTAATTTTTAAATTTATTTTAGAGAAGAGGGTCTCACCAAGTTGCCCAGGCTGATCTCGAACCCCTGAGCTCAGGCAGTTCTCTCACCTCTGCCTCCCAAAGTGCTGGGATTACAGGCTTAAGCCACCACACCTGGCTAAATTTTGTTCTTTTTAAAGGCTGAATAGTATTGTGGATATACACCACGTTTTTTCATTCATCTGTTGACGAACACCTAAGTTTGTATCTTGGCGATTGTGAATAGTGCTGCAATGAGCATGAGAGTGCAGATATTCCTGTAACATCCTGCTTTCCATTCCCTTGGAGGTATTCCCAGAAGTGGGACTGCTGGATGGGGTGGTAGTTCTATTTTTAGGTTTTTGAGGAACCTTTATAGCATTTTCCAAATGGCTGTACTGGTTTCCATTCTCCCCAGGAGTGTGTAAGAGTTCCATATTCTCTGCATTTATTGTCAACGCCGATTTTTCTCTTTCTGTTAAGATACATTCTAACAGATGTGGGGCTATCATCTCATTGTGGTTTTGATTTGTATTTCCCTAATTAGTGATGCCGAACACTTTATCAGCCATATGTGTTAGCCATGAGTTTATCTGTTTTTGAGAAGTGTTTTCACCTTGTTTTCAAAAACCATAGGTGAAGTGTGTCTGGCTCTCACCTCTCTCCAGCCTTGTCCTCCGTCTTTGGTACCTATAGGGTGAGCGTGAGGCTGCTTGCCACAATCCCCAATTGGTGACTGGGTATGGTTGCCTGCTCTTTAAGCATGTCCCAATCGCAGAGATAATTGCAATGTGAGAGAACAATGGTGCAGTGCATGAAAGCTCTGGAGATTATTTGTAACTGATATGTAGACGTTAAAGTGAATGTGAACATTGTTTAATTTTGGGGGGTTTGGTAAATTTTAACTCTTTCTTCCTACAGAACTGATAAATTTCAAACGAAAAAGAGTGGCAGCATTTAGAAAAAATCTAATCGAAATGTCTGAACTGGAAATAAAGCATGCCAGAGTAAGTGTTTTCTTCACATTAAGCCCACAACTTTTTAGTTTTTTTTTTTTACTGTCCCAGAGTCATCAGGCAGATGAGGCTTTGCCCTGTGGTTTTCATCTCTGGTACTAAGTAGGTGACCTCTCCATTGTAGTATTTTTGCTGCTATAAACTAATTCCACAGCATCTTGAAATACACTTGAAAGAGCATTCTCGGTGGGGGCTACCCTGCCTTTCTCTCAGAGGCCTTTGCCAGAACTCTTGGACTTTCATGGAAAACCTTTTTATTTTTTTTAGAGTTGGAGTCTCACTCCATCGCCCAGACTGAGAGTGCAGTGGAATGCTCCTAGCCACCGCAGCCTTGACCTGCTGGGCTCCAGCGATCCTTCCACCTCAGCCTTCCAAATAGCTGGAACTACAGGCGTGCACGCTACCACACCCAGCTAATTTTTTTTTTTTTTTAATTGTAGAGATGAGGTCTCGCCAAATTGCCCAAGTGGGTCTCGAACCTGCAGGCTCGGGCAGTCCACTCACCTCAGCCTTCCAAAGCGCAGGATTATAGGCTGAGCCACCGAGCGGAAAACCTTTTTAGAAAAATTGTATTCTAGCTTGCCAAGTGTCTTCTAATAATTCCTTTTCTGTTTAGAAAGGAAGAAAAATGTATTCTTCTGTTGTATGTATGTGATGTCTATAGTTTGGCTGTGGAGGACAGTGCTTCTCCATGCTGGATGCACATTGGCTGTACTAGAGGTCTTTTAAGAATTTGAGGTGCTTCTATGCTCAATCTCTTTTAGGGGGAGCTGGTGCCAGGGGCTCAAGCTCTAGGGGTCAGAAGGAGGGAACTGTCTCACTGGCCCTTGGTTTTAGCTGATGCTTTACTTTGACAACAACATTGATGTGTGTACTCACTGCCTCTTGATGAAGCCCCAGTCCTGTTGTGCATGAGTTTTAAATTAGAGTGTTAAAAGTGTCATTTATATAAATTACATCCATAACGTTTGGGTATTCTAAGTTTGTCTAAATTTCTTTTTTAAAATGAGAACTTTTTGTAAGGCAATTTTTACAGGTCCTTATTTACCAGTAATCTTATTTATAATCTCACTCATGTCTGGTTTTTTAGCAACTTGTATCCAGTCTTTCCACTTCCTCTTAGAACAGTTCCATTTATATGGCTTTTAAGCTACAGTTAAGCAGAGACTCATTTGGGAGCTGACCAGGCAGAGGTGCTAGAGTGGCCACTGACAATGACCTCAGGCAGTGGTCTGTAGAGGGGAGGGTAGGTTGCAGTTGATCTGAGGTTTTATGAAGAGATGTGCTAGCCCAGCCTGGCTGCCTTTGAGTCTCTTGGGAAAAGCTGTCTTTGCACTTGGGTCTTCATGGGTATAACGCAGGTCTTAGACTCTGGAGTGATTTCTTGATCTACCTTGACATGTATATTTTTATTGTTTTTACAGAACAATGTCTCCCTCTTGCAGAGCTGTATTGACTTGTTCAAGAACAACTGATCTATCTGCCTTTACTCTGAAGGAAGGAAATGAATGTGAAAAAAAAAATCCCAGCGTCACTTGCACTTAAATCATTACCATGGAAGATTTATTAGCTTTGACTTTAGTTTAAAATTATGTGAATAAATGTTTTGATTTCTGAAAATCTTTAACACTTAACCATGTTGGTTTAAAAAATATTTCTATTGCATGCTACTTGGACATAACTAATCTTTCCTTAAGCATTTAATACCTCAGTGGGCAGTGGCTAAGCCCTGGGCTCTCCTTTCCTTTATCTGTAATTACTAAGAAAGGGTGTGGGCGATGCAGACCTTCTGGACAGGATGGGCGCAGTGTTGACCTGCGTCTGCCTCGAGTTTCATGTGCCCTTGTCCCCCCACACCTGTTCTTGTTTGGGCGGTGCCAGTTGCAGCTAAGCTGGGCTTGTTCCAGGTAGTCGACATTCCCTTCCTCAACTGGATGGGTTTTTACTGCCTGTTGCTCCTATGGTTGTCAAGTATTCTTGTACCAGTAGCAAGAGATCGCCCTCTCAACGCACCCTTTGCAGCTCAGTTTGGTGGCAGTCGGGATATAAATATCGAGGGGAGAGGAGTATTGAGGGCATATCTGAGAACACATCCTGCGGCTGGATCTACAGAAGAGGGATATGCACTCCCTTCCCAGTGGGCCTTGGTGGGGGCATTTGTTTTTTATGAAATACGTAATAAAACAATAGTGCTGCTGTCGTGTGGAGTGTTTTTGGAGAAACCAAGGCCAGGATGTGCCCCAGGAATGCATTTTCACTGAGACGTGGCTGTGATGATGAGAGAAACTGAGACGTGACTGTGGTGATGAGAGAAGGGTCTGTCCAGAGTCCAGGGACCTTCGCTCTAACCTTGACAGTTTTCAATGCTGCTGGCTTTTTTTTTGCAAGTCTGGGCTTGTCCCTGCTCTTAACCTGATTCAAGCTTGCATTTTTTTTTTTTGAGTTGGAGTCTCACTCTGTCGCCCAGACTGGAGTGCAGTGGCCGCTCCCGGCCACCGCAGCCTCGGCCTGCTGGGCTCTGGCGATCCTTCCGCCTCAGCCTTCCGAGTAGCCGGAATTACAGACATGCACCACCACGCCCGGCTGATTTTTTGATTTATTGTAGAGATGAGGTCTCGCTGCCGAGGCAGGTCTCGAACCTGCGGGCTCAGGCAATTCACTCACCTCAGCCTCCCAAAGGCGCAGGATTACAGGCTGAGCCATTTGCCACTGGGGGTGCTTCCTCAAGAGGCGTGTATCTCTTTATTGATTATTGAGCTCTAAAGGTAGCCTTCTCACTGAAGTTTACATTTGACCTTTATAATTAATAGGTGACTTATGGGAAGGTATTTTAAGGCTATGTGAAGAAATTTTGTCCACTGCTCTTAGCATCTATTCTAACCCGTTGTAACTGGTTACAGCAGGTACAAGACTTAACAGAATTGATTTTGGTATCACAGGGAGCATTCTTCATTTGGTCTTGATGTCTCACCTGTTAGCAGGGACTTTCGCCTCCCTGGCACCTGCTTGGGAAGTGTGCTCCCTGTCTCCACCCCCATGGGGTGGGTGGAGTTGTAGCTTCAGTCTGGGCTCTTGGTCACACCTTCATTCTCCCTCTCCCATACTGTCCAAGCACAAGTCCTATGTGGCCAGGGTAAGGTCAGTTTCTCAGGACTTACTGGGTGTAAGATGGCCGACTGGGACTCAGCTCTGAGTCCTAACTGTTGCTGGCCAAGTGGTCTAAGCAGCCTTCCTACTCTGAGCCAGCTGAGTCTTCTGCAGGCTGTCAACACTCGGGTAACATGGCCAGCTGTCTAATGCAGTCTTAGTCCACGCGTGATTCTGGGTGTGCTGCTGCCTTATTTTTGTCTCAGGGCTTGGTTTCCTTTCTGACAAGCACTTGTGAAACATGGAGGCCTGAGTGGGTGGATGCTTCCACTTCCCTCTTCTGCCTATCAGCTGTTGAGCTGCTGCCCTTTCATGCGGCATGAGGACTGTATTTGTCGTGTCTTTGGGAAAGTGGGCACACTGGTAGGAGAGGAAGCCGACGTCCTGAAATAGATGTGAAACAGCTTAGATGCTGACTGCCCCTTGTGTGGTCTGCCAAGCCCAGGAGGGCAGGTCTGAGGGAAGGAGGGTGTGTCACATGGGAATTCCATCCCTGTGCAGCCTTTCCTGTGTTGGGGGGGTGGAGGGAGGTGTTAGGTGTCACACTTAAGAGATTCTGTTAGAGCCGTGGGGCTGCGTTTTGCTGTGTCTTCCTGCTTAATGCTTCAAAGTTAGCTCTTCTGGGTTAGGGTCTGTCTGAAGAGCTGGTGGTCCTCCGGGAAGGCCCATGCTGGTGGGCAGTTTCTGTGACACTCTAGAAGCAAGGCAGGCTGCAAACGGGAGGTGGGTTTAGAGATGGCAGCTCTCAGGCAACCCAACCCAGAAAACACCCGGGTCACACAGCTGGAGGAAGTTAAAGTGCGTGCAAACGCACAATTCCCGGGCAACTCATCTTACAAACCAGGAGATGCTCACCCGCAAAGAAGGGACTCTGGGCTGCAGAGCCTCTGTAGGAGGTGGGTCACTTGGGGCACGAACCAGTGGCCCCCCACCACGGGTGTGCGTTTGCAGCAGTGCCCAGCTCGGGAGCGCCCGCCTGGAAGGTGTTTTCTTGGGGGAAGCTGATGCTGGTGTCGTGCACCATCAGCCCTCAGCCTGTAGGCGGCAGAGGCGACCCAGGGCGGCCACCCGTCGCAGATGCCAGGCCTGGGGGCCTCCAGGCGCAGCCGAGGTGGAGCCGATACTCCTGCAGACCTGCTCTGACGATCAACCCCCATCCCAAGGCGCTCTGGATCCTTCCCAGACCTGCAGCGCCCCCCCCACACAACCCAAGGTTCCCGCAGGCCTCAGATTCCCAGTGACCAAGACACAGCTGTTCCTGGAACTCCGTCTAAACCTCATGTCAAATAGCTGGAGGTCCTGGGGTTCAGAGCTGGCCTGTGATGTCCCTGGAAGGAAGTGAGGAGGACAGCAGCAGAGCAGTGCTGGCTGTGAACTTCTGCAGGGTGGGGACGACGACGACACTTCCATGCACTCCCCTCCCATGCACTCCCCTCCCCCACCTCAGCCGCGTGCGCACGCACACACATGATCCCCGTGCCAGGGTGGGTGGGCCACCCAGAGATTTCTTTTTTTTAACTCTACTTGCAAGCTAACAAGTTTGGTAAGTAGTGTCTTATTGGAGGTTTGATTTGTCACCATTGAAAGGCATTGGCTTTTTTTTCTTTGTATTTTGGGTTGGGGTCTCACTGTCACCCAGGCTGGAGTGCAGTGGCATGATCACAGCTCACTGCACCCTCAGCCTCTCGGGCTCAGGCAATCCTTCTACCTCAGCCTCACTAGTAGCCAGGAGTACAGGCATGCACCGCTACACCCAGTTAATTTTTTTCTTTTTTTTGTAGAAATGAGGTCTTGCTCTATTGCCCAGGCTGGTCTTGAACTCCTGGGCTCAAGCAATCCTCCCACCTTGGCCTCCCAAAGTGCTAGGATTATAGGTGTGAGCCACTGCACTTGTTCGTTTGTCTTTTCGATCTGTACCTATCAAAGTAATACATACTTGAAGGAATTCAAATAATACAAAAATGAATAAACTAGAAAGTAAAGTCCCCTATTTTACCACATCTCGTAAATAAGTCAGTTGTTAGCTGGACTCGGTGGCTCAGCCTGTAATCCCACGCCCCGGGAGGCTGAGGTGAGTGAATTGCCTGAGCCCGCGAGTTCGAGACCCGCCTGGACAACTTGGCGAGACCTCATTTCTACAATAAGTCAAAAATTAGCCGGGCGTGTAGTTCCAGCTACTTGGAAGGCTGAGGTGGAAGGATCACCGGAGCTCAGCAGGTCGAGGCTGCAGTGGCCGGGAGTGGCCACTGCACTCCAGCCTGGGTGACTGAGTGAGACTCCAACTCAAAAAAAAAAAAAGTTTCCAGATTTGCTTCCCATCCATATATATTGTATGCATATTTTACAGAAATGGTGTGGGATGCCAGAGTTGGGGTTAGTTTCTGGAGGCTTCCGGCTGTTGGTGCTCCCTCCCTTTGGCATAGACTGTCTAGACCCCTGAAACAGCCTTCCTGAAGCCAGAAAGGAACTCTCCTTCCAGTGCCCGGTTCCCACTCACAAGAGGGCAGCACCTCCTGCAGACGAACCAGGCTGTGTCCCAGCCTCCCCACGCTTCAGCAACCAGCCTCCAAACAAAGGCTTCAGGCTGAAAAGGTGTGAACGATACAGGTAGCTGTTTCGAGAATTTTATTTTTTATTTTTTTAATACATATTTTTTATTTTAAAATTTTGGGGTACAGTTAAGGGTTAGGTATACAATTTTAATTTTAATCGGGGCTTACTTTCTAATACATGCCTTCAACCCCTTTAAAGCTTTTTTAAATGTGGGACCCATAATTTTTTTTTTTTTCTTTTCGAGTTGAAGTCTCACTCTGTCACTTAGGCTGGAGTACAGCGGCGCAATCATGGACTTACCATAGCCTCGACCTCCTGGGCTCAGGCGATCCTCCCGCCTCAGCCTCCAGAATAGCTAAGACTACAGGCAAGTGCCATCATACCTGGCTAATTTTTCCTTTTTTTTTTTTTTGTAGACACAAGGTCTTGCTATGTTTCCCAGACTGGTCTCAAACTCCTGACTCAAGCAATCCTCCTGCCTTGGCCTCCCAAAGTGCTGGGATTACAAGTATGAGCCACCGCGCCTGGTGAGATCTGTAATACTCAAAACACCCTGGAAAAGAGGAGCTATGAACCCAGCCCACAGCCACTTATTTCTGATGGTTGCCTTCATTCATTTATTTGGTGAATTCATTCATTCATCTGGTGCACACTCAGAGGAAAAAAGTGCCTATTTGGGGGGATTTTTAACATAATTCAAAGGGGGGAGATTTGAGGGCACTCAGGTGTAGGGTCGCCACTGAAACTGGCTGCAAGGAAGGATCGTGGAGTGGAAGACTGGCCAACTGCTTATGTTTCAAGAACTATTTATCACTGGCATTTGCAGACTCCTTCCCGTCATTCTTGTGAGTTTAGAGAAGGAATGGAGACCATGTGTTTATTGTCAGCTGGGTCTCCTCCACCATGAAAACCACAGACAGGAGGGGGCGATTCGCCCCCTATGGTCAGCCTAAGATGAGGCAACGGGGCTGCTGATGTGCCCTGCTGTGGCCCCTGAATCCCGGGTCAGGCCCGAGACATGGCGCTTCTCGGCTTAGTCCGTCCCAGCTCCCCACTGCCCTTCCTCCCCTCTCCCCTCCTCAAAGCTAGGAAGGTATCTGTGAAGCAGCTGGTGCTTGGCTGAGGGCAGAAACCTTGAACTACAGCCAGCCTCGGAGATGCCAGCTGGGTCCGGCTGTGACTCCCAGGGCCTCTCTGCTTCTCTCACGTGTTGATTGAATCAGGGTTCCAGGAGCCGGCCCGGCAGGAGGCAGGTGGCTGGGCGTGTATCTGGGGGCAAAGTGACAGGGTTAGGAGGGAGAATGCATGACAAAGGACCCTGAGAGAG
This sequence comes from Cephalopachus bancanus, assembly GCA_027257055.1. NCBI lineage: Eukaryota > Metazoa > Chordata > Mammalia > Primates > Tarsiidae > Cephalopachus > Cephalopachus bancanus. The sequence continues at coordinate 340,653 of JAPVLO010000175.1, forward strand.
GAGAGGGGAAGGGGCCTGAGAGTCTGGGAAGCCCAGGTCCCTCCTCCAAGCAAGGCTGACCTTGGCCTGCTCAGCAAGTGCCTGAGAAGGCAGGAAATCCCGGCCTGCCTCCGCCAGGAAAACCCTGGAAGCGCCTGCTGTGAATCCCGACAGGGCCTGGCTGTGTGTTTTTCTAAAGTCTGGTTTGTGTCTGCAGTGCTTGTGACCCTTTGCACTGTCTGTGAAAGCGCTTGTGGCCTTGGGAGGGGGTGGGGAGTGAAACTGACCGGATGCGACTTGCTTCAGAGCTGCTGGCATGAGGCGAGGCTGTGCAACCTGCCAGGGTCCTTTGGGGTGGGGAAGGCAGCCAAAAGGGAGGTGTGGCCCGGAGGCTGGGATTGTCATGCCAACTCTCCACCCCAATTATGACTCTCCACCCCAATTACATGGCTGGGGTCTGATTTCAGCCCACCTCGGGGTGGTGTAACCTAAGTAAACACCAGACCCTGCCTTGATCCCCCACGGTTTTATTCACACACAGCAGCCAAAGGGATTTTTCAGAACTTGAGTCAGTTATCAGCACTTTGAGAGGCTGAGGCAGGAGGATTGCTTGAGCCCAGGACTTCAAGACCAGCTTGGGCAACATAGCAAGACCTTGTCTCTCTAAAAAAAAAAATTATTCAGGTATGGTAGCGTGCACCTATAGTTTCAGCTGCTTAGGAGGCTGAAGCAGGAGGACCGCCTCACCCCAGGAGACAGAGGCTGTGGTGAGCCGTGATTGTGTCACTGTACTTCATTCTGGGCAACAGAATGAGATCCTGACTCAAAATCAAAAAAAGAACTGAGTCACTGCTGGGAGCGGTGGCTCACGCCTGTAATCTCAGCACTTTGGGAAGCCGAGGCAAGAGGATTGCCTGAGTCCAGGGGTTTGAGACTAGCCTGGGCAACTTGGTGAGGCCTTGTCTCTACAATTTAAAAAAAAAAATTCAGCCTGGGCAACTTGGCAAGACCTCATCTCTACAGTAAATCAAAAAATTAGCTGGGTATGATGGCATGTGCCTGTAGTTCTAGCTACTTGGAAGACTTCCCCCCTCCTCCCCTTGGAAGACTGAGGGGGAAGGATCGTCTGAGCCCAGCAGGTCGAGGCTGTGGTGGCCGTGATCATGCCACTGCACTCCAGCCTGGGTCACCGAATAAGACTCCAACTCAAAAAAAAAAAGCTGAGTCAGATCACAGCCCTTTTTGGTAAATACTCCTGATTCCCTGCTTGACCCTGAGTCCTTCCAACAGCTACAAGACCCTACGTGAGGTGATTCCAAAGGTGCCCCAACAATACTTCCAATCCCATGTGCTCTTACCCCATGCCTTCCCAGCCAACATAATCGAGTTCTCCTCCTCCTGGTTCTGGATTGGCTTCAAGGACACTTGTGCAACCCACAGGATGGGACAGGAGTGATGCTGGGGACCTGCCGAGCACAGAGCAGAAGCAGCCTTGCTCTCAAGTCATCCTCTTTGGGAACTCAGTTACCACACTGCGAGGACCACACCCGGTACACAGAGGCTCTGCATCCTGACGGAGACCCACCTCCAAGGCACCCCAGCCTGGGAGCCAGTGCCGCTGTCTCTAGATCAGCAATGTCGGGTAGGACCTTCTGAGTGAGGGACATGCTCTGTATCTGTGCTGTCCAGTCCAGCGGCTGGGGTTTAGGGAACACACAGAACACCCTGTTAAATGTGAATTTCAGGCAACAAATATCTCTTTAGTGTCAGGTGTTTCGTGCACTATTTGGGAAAAAACTTGTCGATTATTTAAACTTCAAATTTCATCAGGCAACCTGCGTTTTGTTTTTGTTTTAGGGGGGCGTTTTGTTGTTTTTATTTTCGTTTTGAGTTAGGGGCTCACTCTGTTGCCCAGGTTGGAGTGCAATGGCACAATCAACAGCTCACCGCAGCCTCAACCTTATGGGCTCAGGAGGTTCTTCCACCTCAACCTCCCAAGAAGCTGGGACTACAGGTTTGTGCCACCATGCCTGGCTAATTTAAAAAAAAATTTTTTTTAATTTTGATGAGGTCTCACTGTGTTGCCCAAGATGGTCTCTAACTCCTGGCCTCAAGCAATCCTCCCTCCTCAGTCACCCAAAGGCCTAGGACTACAGGCATGAGTCATGATGCCAGACCCAACCTGCATTTTTATTTGTCAAATCTGGCAATTCTTTAAGCACCTGGCACGTGGAGAGTGCATTTGAGGAAGCAAAGTTTACATTTTAATGTAATTTTAATTAATTTTTTTATTTAAATAGGCTTGCCTGCCTCGTGGCAACTGCACGGAACACTTGCCCTCCCAAGACATTCACGTCTCCTAGCTGAAGCCCTAGCTGAAGTATAACAGAGACAAGCCGTTCCCATGGAGGCCTGTCAGGACTCCTGACCTGCGAAAGCCCCCCGCATAATCAAATGGTGGGTGTTCTGTGCACAGACTGTGGGCTGGTTTGTCACTTGTCGGCCTATGTGACTGTAGCCTTCCCCCCCAACTCTCTCCCTGTGCCCCATCCCATGCCATCCCAACCACACTGGATTCCCTGAGTTCCAGAACACCCAGGCTCTGTTCTGCAGGCCGTCCACTCCACTGTCCCAGTGTATAGGGTACAGCCCACATGTTGGTAGTTTAAAATCGTCACCTGGTTTTTATTTTTATGTCTTTTTGAATTGGAGTCTCAATCTGCCGCCCAGGCTGGAGTGTAGTGCAGTCTCGGCCGACTGGGCTTAGGCAATCCTTCTGCCTCAGCCTTCCAAGTAGCTGGAACTATAGACACATGCCACCATGCCTGGCTAATTTTTTTGTGATTTTTTTGTAGAGATGAGGGCTCACCACGTTGTCTAGGCTGGTCTCGAACCTCTAGGCTCAGGCTGTCCTCTCGCCTCAGTCTCCCAAAGTGCTGGGATTATAGGCTGAGCCACTGCACCCGGCTGTCACCTGGTTTTTAAACTCATAGCCAGGCATGAGAACCATGTGTTTCGTTCCACTGCAGTCAGACCTGTGACTCGAGGGCTCTCAGTGGCCCATTTACAGATGAGGAAGAGGAGAGCCTGAGAGGCTAGGCCAGGTGCCCAGCATCAAAGGCTGAGAAATGGTGCAACAGGGCCTGTCCTTAGGTCCTTCCCCTACAGGGAGGGGACAGGTTTGACCAGAAGGCAGGAGTCAGGGGCCAAGGGCCCCTGGGCTTTGGAGAGGCCCTTAATCCCCCTGGGAGATAGATCATGGTCTCCCCTAGGGCCTTGTCTTCCCTGACCTCCTTCTGGGGCTAATGGGCTGATGACAGGCTCTCCTGCCCACCCACTCCCAGTCTGTAATTTGCTCACTGTCCTTCCCTCTAATTTTATTGCCTCGTCAGCAGTTTCCCAAGGACTGGGGGCTCTGCTTCCAGCAGGAGACCCCTCCCTGGCTTCATGAAAGTGCGGCTTTGCGACTGCAGCTGGCTGAGGGGACACGGCTCACGGGCAGAGCCCTCGGGGATGGGAGAAGATGCTGGCGAATGTTTTATTTAGAGCAGCAGGCAACAACCCCACAGTCTACCAAGTGCCATTCTAGCTATGTTTGGGGATGCTTCTTGAGAAAGGACATTACGAGCAGGGCGAGGATGGTGGCAGGGGACATCTGGGCATGGACTGTCTGGCTCCAGGCTGCAGCCGCTCTTGTATTCCTGCCTTGTGTTGGGTTTAACTTCTCATTTTCTTTTTTTTTGAGTTGGAGTCTCACTCTGTTGCCCAGACTGGAGTGCTGTGGCCTCTCCTGGCCACCGCAGCCTCGACCTGATGGGCTCCGGCGATCCTTCCACCTCAGCCTTCCAAGTAGCTGGAACTACAGGCACGCACTACCACACCCGGCTAATTTTTGATTTATTGTAGAGATGAGGTCTCGCCAAGTTGCCCAGGTGGATCTCGAACCCACAGGCTCAGGCAATCCACTCACCTTGGCCTCCCAAAGTGCTGGGATTACCGGCTGAGCCACCGAGCCCGGCCTAACTTCTCATTTTCTTCAGGGTCTTGTCTCCCAGCTGGATCATGGCTCCTTTAGGGTAAGGACTCTGATGTATTGTGTTTTTTCAAGTCGAGGTCTCACTCTGTCACCCAGGCTGGAGTGTAGTGGCTCACTGCAGCCTCAACCTCCTGGGAACAAGTGATTCTCCTACCTCAGTCTCTCCAGTAGCTGCGACTACAGGCATGCACCAGCACACCTGGCTAATTTTTGGATTTTTTTATAGAGACGAGGACAAAGGGGGTCATCCATGTGATGCTTCGGTCAGTGCTTAGTGAACATGATCTTGGTGTTCTGTTTCTGGTCCCTGCCTGTCTCCTGGCTGCGGCTGTGCACATAGTAGGCCCGCAATCGTGCTGTCTGTAGTTTTGCATGCAGAACCCTTGTTAGGGGACTTATTCTAGAAGTTCTGTCTCTGCAGAAGGGTTTATGTCTCAGGACTCCTATGGAGTAGCCAGAGGCGACAGTGGTGGCTTTTCTGAGGCTGGCCCAGCAATCCTCCTGAGAGAGCTGAGCTTCAGATAGACTTGCGGGCAAAGCCCCTTAGCCAGATGGGCTTGGGAAGCCCAGCCTCAAGGCTGAGGGCCCTTCCTCCTAGCGGCCCTCCTCTGCTGAAGTACCCCTGAGAGTCAGCCTTTGCTCTCTGTCCCCTGGGCCTTGCCAGTCCCCTGGGATCAGCAAAGGTGTTCTCAGGTGTCGCCTGGTCCATCTGCAGCTCCTTCCCGCACACAGGGTCATTCTACCCCCAGACCCGCCTGCCTCTCTGTTCGTAGGGCACACACTGCCAGGCTGGGATGCCCAGTTAGTAACCCTCACCCAGTGAGGGAAAGAGCTGCCCCTCGCCCTGCCCTGATAGATGGGATGTGGTTGCACACATGGGCCCTGGGCCCTGGGGCCCTCGGCAGTGGGGTGATGACCCCGTCTCACCTGCACTCGCTCCGACTGGAGCTCCCTGTGAAGTGCTTCTGCCCAGACCCTCTGGGACTCTCTTGGGGAAGCCTGAGCTAAGGCAACAGGACCCAGCAGCCACAAGTGGGTTCTGCGGTTTCATCCCAAATTACAGAGGGTGTTGTCTCCCGTGGCGCCCAGGAGGGTGGAAGGACTGCCAAACTGGAGCCACTTCTGATGGGGCACACTGATGGGACAATCAAGGGAGGCCCTGGAGGCCGCAGGGGACCCTCCTCCTCACCCTTCTTCCTAAGTCTCCCTGATGCTCTGAGAGCTGAGGGGGATCCCTGGCCAAGGTTGAACAGCCCTTGCTGTCTTTTTTTTTTTTTTTGAGTTGGAATCTCACTCTGTCACCCAGGCTGGAGCGCAGTGGCAGGCTTATGGCCACTGCAGCCTCAACCTACTGGGCTCAGGCGATCCTTCCTAGTAGCTGGAACTACAAATGTGCGCTGCCACGCCTAGCTAATTTTTTAATTTATTATAGAGACGAGGTCTCACCAAGTTACCCAGGCTGGTCTCAAACCTGTGGGCACAGGCGATCCCCTTGCCTCTGCCTCCTAAAGTGCTGGGATTACAGGCGTGAGCCACTGTGCCCAGCTTGCCCTAGCTGTCTTTTCCCCCAGTGGCCTTCCATGAGACATTGGTAACAGTGGGTTTGATGAGGGGCTGGATCAGAGGAGGCTTCTCACTGGGAGGAGGGCTCCTGGCCTCTCCGGGTTAGGGGCATTTCACACCCCAATACAGATTGGGAGGAAAAGGAAAAGAGTCAGACCAGGTGTCCTGCCTGGGGAGCCTGACTGGGCCCTTGGGGGTAGAAGGAGGCACCTCTCTCTGCCCAGTGGTCTGCAGGCACACAGGCAAGGTATGCCACAAGCAACCTGCTTTCTCAGCCTTGGTTGTCTCATCTGAAAAATAGGGATGGGGAGTGGGGTCTGCAGAACCCCTGGTGGGTGGAGGTAAAGGAGGGGAAGTCCCTTTAATAGTCTAAAGGGCGGCCGGCCTCGGTGGCTCAACCTGTAATCCCGCGCGTTGGGAGGCCAAGGTGAGCGGATTGCCTGAGCCCACAGGTTCAAGACCTGCCTGGGCAACTTGGTGAGACCTCATCTCTACAATAAATCAAAAACTAGCCAGACGTGGTAGCACACACCTGTAGTTCCAGCTACTTGGAAGGCTGAGGCAGAAGGCTCACTGGAGCCCAGCTGGTCGAGGCTGCGGTGGCCAGGAGCATGCCACTGCACTCCAGTCTGGGCAACAGAGTGAGACTTCAACTCAAAAAAAAAAAAAAAAAGAAAATAGTCTAAAGGGCTATTCAAATGCAATGAGCTGGTGGCCCAGGGAGTGAGGACAGCTGGGGGAATGCCCAGGACACATCCCCTTAGTGGAGGCCATGGCTAGCTGGATGGAAGTCCCTGGGGTGTAAGTATCCGGACCCCTACTAGGTGCTGGGCACTAGGGACAGGGGTAGACAACACAGACAGTCCTCTGTCCCCGGGAAGCTTATGTTCCTTCCTGTGTGCTGGGAGAAGAGAGGTGATAAACAAGTAAACAAGAAAAGACACAGTGTGGGGGCAGAGAAAATAGCAAAGGTGAAGGTTGTGAGGTCAGGGTGAAGTCCAGTGGCTGCGGGACCCAGAGGACAGGCAGGGACCTCTCCCTGGATTGGAGGTGAGAGGTCAGGGAAGTCTCTGGTGGGAAGAGAATTGAGCCCCCATGACCCAGAGGATTACCTGGGCAATTCGGGTGGGAGAGAAGGGCGTCTCCAGACTAGACACAGAAGCAGCTCTGATGGCGTCAGTCTGCCTTGACCTGTGGGGGCGGTAGAGGCCAGGGCTCCCAGACTCTCCTCCCTGGCTGCCCCACACTCCCTGGTGGCCAGAAAACCTTGTCTCCCCTCCGTGAGCCTGGGCTTTCTGTTCTGCCAAGTGGTTCTAACGGGCCTCCTACCTAAACAGAATCACCAGGGAAGATGGTAAAAATGCACATTCCTGGCCAGCCAGGTGGCTCACACCTGTAATCCCAGCATTTGGAAGGCCAAGGCAGGAGGATTGTCTGAGCCCAGGAATTCAAGATCAGCCTGGGAAGCATAGCAAGATCTTATCTCTACAAAACATACAAAAATTAACTGAGCATGGTGGCACGTGCCTGTATTCCCAGCTACTTGAGAGGGTGAGGCGGGAGGATCACTTGAGCCCAGGAGGTCAAGGCTGCAGTGAGCCGCCTGTCAAGGCACTCCAGCCCGGGTGACAGAGTAAGGCACTGACTCAAACAAAGGCATACCTGGTCTTCATCCCAGGGGCATCTGGAGGGGTAGGTGTGTGTGTGGGCGGGGGAGATGGGACTTGGGAATATGCTTTTTCATCCAGTGCCCCAGAGGGGCTTCTGATAGGATCCCTGCACCCACACTTTGGAAGCTTCACCTGAGACTGCTGGTGACCCATGGGATGGGATGTACACCAACTGCTCTGTTGGAGGAGGACAGGTGTGTGTTTGCCCAGGGCCTTTCGGCCGCAACATGTCAGAGCTTACGGGTGGCCCCTCTGGGACACACCTTTGTCAAACACTAGCAGCCAAGCTCCTGGCCTGCCTTGCCATCCTGGCGGCCTGACTCCAAATCCCCCAGGGTCGTGTGGCATCAGCCAACAGGCTGGCGGACCTCTGTCTGGGGGAGGCCTCTCCAAGGGTCCCAGGAGGAGGACCCTGAGGCCCAGATTTCCTTGTGCTCTCCCAGGAGATGTATCTCAGCCAGCCTCCTCCCTCTGGGGCTTCAGCCACCTGGCCTGGCTGCCAGGCCTCTCCTCTGTCAATATTGATTTCTTACTCAGCCTCGAACAGCCTGCTATTTGCTTAGAGGGCAGAAGCAGACATGGCCGACCCTGACTTCCAGCCTTGCCCCTGCTTCCTGGCAATTCCAGGGGCTGCCTCTTCTCTGCAGGTGGTCTTACCAGACAACCTGCCTCTGTTCCTGACCCCGCTGCTAGGGCCCAAGGCCCTGCAAGAGGATCCTCACCTCACTCTTTTTTTATTTTTAGTTTTTTAGTCAGAGTTTCACTCTGTTGCCCAGACTGAAGTGCAGTGGCATGATCACGGCTCTTCTCAGCCTCGACCTCCTGGGCTCAGGTGATCCTCCTGCCTCAGCCTCCCAAGTAGCTGGGACTATAGGCATGTGCTACCACACCTCACTAATTTTTGTATTTTTTTGTAGATAAGGTCTCACCAAGTTGCCCAGGCTGGTCTCGAACTACTGGGCTCAAGCAATCCTCCTGCCTCAGCCTCCCAAAGTGCTGGGATTACAGACATGAGCCACCACACCTAGTCTCACCTTACTCCTGACTCCACTTCCCCTTGAGACCCTTTGACCTACATCTCTGGATCCACACACATCCTACCTGGCCCACAAGCCTAGAACTGAGGTGCTCGGAGCATGCTAAACATTACTGGCTGCAGCACCGCCTTCTGACCCAATCAGACAAGCCACAAAGAGGCTGTGAGGGAAGGTCATGTGGTTGGAAACAGATGTGCACATCATTTTCTGAGAAATCAGATCCTGGAGTGGGCCAGTGCCAGGCGTGGACTGGGAGGCAAACATGGAACTACCAATGCTGTTGATAAATGTATGACCAGCCCTCGGACAAGTCCCCGGGCAGTTTTTCTGCCAAATCTATTCAAATGGGATTTGTCATTTTGGCCTCCTCCTGAGTGTGGGGTGTGCTTCAGAGGGAGGACACCTCAGGCCTTGCCTCCCACTCCCACATTACAAAATATTTTGATATCTGTTGTCTCCATTTCGTTTTGTTGTTTTTGAGACCAGGTCTCACTTTGTCGTCCAGGCTAGAGTGCAGTGTTGTGATCCTATCTCACCACAGCCTCAACTCCCTTGACTCAGGCGATCCTTCTGTTTCAGTTTCCTGAGTAGCTGGGACCACAGGCACACGCCACCACATCCGGCTATTAAGAAATTTTTTTTTGTAGGGACGAGGTCTCACTATGTTGCCCAGGCTGGTCTTGGTCTCCTGGGTGCAAGCAGTCCTCCTGCCTCAGCCTCCCAAAATGCTGGGATGACAGACATGAACCATCGCGCCTGGCTGTTATCTCAGTTTTGAGCACTGCTCACGTCAACACAGATGTGATTGTTTCTTTTCTAATGACGCTGCTGAAAAACTGGAATCTTGATGCTTTAAAAAAAAAACTTTCTGTTTTGACCTATTTTAGAAAACAGAAAAGTCGATACAGAGAACTTCCCCCATCCCTCTACTAGTCTCCCCCAGTCTTATAAAACCACAGCACATTTTATAAAGCCACAGCACAGTGATCACAGCCAGGAAGTGAACCTTGGTACCTCAGTCTTGATCAAACTGAAGTCCAGTGGGAAGGGGTCTCCTTGCATTAAAGCTCTTTCTTGCTCCAGAATCCCATTCAGGATTCCACATTGACATTTAGCTGCTTTTTCTCTCTGGTCCCCTGGCATCCGCAGCATTCCTTGGTCATTCCTCGTCTCCCAGGACTGAAGAGTATTGGTCACTTACTCTGTGGAAGTTCCTCAGTTGAGACCTGACTGGGTCTTCGTTTGTTTGGGCACTGGTCGCGCATCCCAGCCAAGGGCGCCACACACAGGGGTCTGCGTCCTGTCCAGTGTGTCACGGGGTCGTGACTTGCCATCTTCTTTGCTGATGGCTCTGATGGCCTGGTCACGTGGCTTCTGAGGGCTTTTCCTCTGTAATACTTCCTCTATGCCTGAGACCTCTGCCTCATCAACCAACCTCCTGAGAGAGACACCTTGAAAATCCCTACTCTCCCCAAGCCTTTGCTGATTCCAGCATCTATCAGCAGATCTTGTCGCAATCACCACTGAGATATTTGCCTGAATCTGATCTCTTCCTTCCCGCCTTCCTTCCACTGACTGGATTTTCATTACAAGAAAAGCTGTTACCTCTCCTCTATTGATGTAGTTAATCCAAGCTTTCTTTCTATCCACATGGACTCATGGATACTTATTTCATTCTAGAGGTTATAGTCAGATGCTATCATCATTTTTCTTTTTGTTCAAACTGTCTAAGCTTGGGCACTGGGAACTCCTTCAGGACTCTTGTGTTCTTTCCAAAAACCTCCTCTTCTTCTGGATTCAAGTGATGTTCCATAATTTGCTGTTGGTTTTGTTGAGTTATTAGATATTGTTTTGGTGTTCTGAATAAACTGTGAGCTACTAGAAATACAAATAACATCTTCTGCTTGATATCCCTTTTTTTTTTGAATTGAAGTCTCACTCTGTCACTGAGGATGGAGTGCAGTGGCACCATTACAACCCCTGGGCTCAGGTGATCCTTCCACCTCAGCCTCCTGAGTGGCTGGGACTACAGGTGTGTACTACAACATCCAGATAATTTTTCGATTTTTTTTTTTTTTTTGAGTCAGACTCTCACTGTTTCCCAGGTGGGAGGGCAGTGGCATGCTCACAGTACTGCAACCTCAATCTGCTGGGCTCAGGCGATCCTTCCGCATCAGCCTTCCAAGTAGCTGGGGCTATAGGTGTGTGACACCACACCCGACTAATTTTTTTTGTAAAGATGAGGTCACACTATGTGGCCCAGGTTGGTCTCAAACTCTTAGGGTCAAACAATCCTCAATGTGCTGGGATTACAGGTGTGAGCCACCGCACCTGGCCTGATATAGGCCAGATTATGCCCAAAACATATCCCTTAGTTGATTGGTGAGTGGGGAGAGCTGGTTCTTTGAAGCTAGAGATTGGCATTGTGAGTGTCATGTTGGGAACTGGTAAAGCCAGCCAGAACTCAGACTGACACTCAGCCCCCTTTGCCTGGGATACAGCACAGTGCCAAGATGTTCTGGTAACCTCGACCCTTGTCTGAGAGCTTTGCCTGATCTTACTACCAGCACCGTGAGGAAATTGAGAAGTTTCTACATTTGGCTTCCCTTAGAAGTTGACCCTGTTACAAGGAGTCAAGTGCAAGTATTTTATGTGGGGGATATGGGGAAGTGAAACAGAGGTGGGAGCAGCTGATACAGGGTGTATTGTCAAGTACATCATCACCATGGAAACAGAAGCTTAGTCTCTAGAGAGTCCTAGGAGGACAGGCTGAGAATTATCCTGCCCCTGGGGAATTGGGGCATTTATATACCAAGTCTTGTTAGTCTGTGGTTGAGGGCTGCTCCTGGGTGGGTTAATTCTCCAATTTTTTTTTTGAGTTGGAGTCTCACTCTGTTGCCCAGGCTGGAGTGCAGTGGCACGCTCATGGCCACAGCAGCCTCAGCCTGCTTGACTTGGGCGATCCTTCCACATCAGCCTTCCAAGTTGCTGGAACTACAGGCACGCGCCACCATGCTTGGCTAATTTTTTGATTTATTGCAGAGACAAGGTCTCGCCAAGTTGCCAGGCTGGTTTCAAACCCGTGGGCTCAGGCAACCCTCTTGCCTCCACCTCCCAAAGTGCTGAGGTTACAGGTGTGAGCTATCACTCCTGGCTTAATACCTTTTTTTTTAAGAGACAGGCCTTGCTCTGTTGCCAAGACTGGTGAGTGCAATAGTGCGATCCTAGCTCACTGCAGCCTTGAACTCCTGGGCTCAAGCAATCCTCCTGCTTCAATGTCCTCAGTTGCTAGGACACATGCCACCATACCTGGCTAATTTTTTTTTTTTTGTAGAAACAGGGTCTTACTGTTGCCCGGGCTGGTCTTAAAATCCTGGCCTCAAGTGGTCCTTCCTCCTCTGCTTCCCAATTTTCTGCTGGAATTGCAAGCATGAGCCACCGTGCCTGGCCAATTCTCTAATCCTTCTAAGCACGTAGATCTGGAAATGGCAAGGGTCTGCATAGACAGAACTCCATTACAGAACTCCAGAACAGATGAAATAATGGCGGTGTAGGGAAGCCAAATGAGTTATCTTGGTCTAGAAATGGCACTGAGCACTGAGGCCTGAACCTGTGAACTTGGGTAAGAATCGGGTGGCATGGCTCTATTTTCCCCCAACTCTGAAATCCTCTCACCTTCCCCACATCTCATGGCATACCACCCCCCATCATCTGCTTGCCTGCACAAGGCAGATCGGCCATCACCACCCACCACCTGTGGTTCCTGGAAGTGGCTTCCCCCACTTGGCAGGGCAAGTGTTTGCACAAACACACGCCCAAGCAGTATGAGTGACAGTTGGACCTATGGTCTTGGTAGCTGCAAGTTTGTTGTTTGAGTTGGATTGGGGTAAGCCCCTGGATTGTCATAGGAGTCTTGAGTTCCATCAGCCCCACCCATCAGTAGTGTTAAAAGATTAGGCAACTGGACAGAATGAACTCCTGGCTTCTTTGCTTAGACTGCCAGACTGACAGAATCGACTTATGTCTCTGGTCTCAGGCTCCTCTGACACTTTCAGGAGACAGACATTCCCAGCGCTGAGACCTACTATGGTGCATCCCAGTTTCTCACTGGTTCCTCTTTCCCTTCCTGACCTCCCACATTTGGTTCTTGACCCTGATTCCGACCCCCGCTCACCTGGGCTGACAGTCCCAGCCTGTTCTCCCAGTGAACTTTTGGACCTCAGCCATCCTCATGAGTCTGTGAAGGAATTCTGGGCAAGGCGAGCTGGGCTCACCTCAGTCCTGCCAAAACACATGTGGCTGGGTGTGGTGGCTCATGCCTGTCATCCCAGCACCTCAGGAGGCCAAGGCCAGAAGACTGCTTGAGCCCTCAGGAGTTCGAGACCACCCTGAGCAACATTGTGCAACATTGTCTATAAAAAAAAAAAAAAAATTAGCCAGGCATGACTGCGCATGCCTGTAGTCCCAGCTACTCAGGCTGAGGTAGAAGGATCATTCGAGTCTAGGAGTTCAAGGCTGTGGTGAGCCATCAGGTGAGCCATGATGGTACCACTGCATTCCAGCCTGGGCAACAGAGAGAAACCCTGACTCAGTAAACAAACAAAGAAACATGTGTACATGTAGCCTGTGTGGAGCCTCAGCCTCAATTTCCCACGGGAGGAATCGGAATGTTTAAAGAGAACATTATCCCTGCCTGAGCTGCCAACCAGGTGAGGTTGCAAGAGGATTATCTCAACCCAGGGCTTAGCTGACTTCCTGGGCTTGAGGCTGGCTTCAAGAGACACATACATGTGTAATAAGTACATTAAAAAGAAGCTCCGCCTCCCTGGAACTCACACATGTGAGCAAGATACCTGTGATGGCAGGGGTCAGGCCCTTTGGGAGGCAAGTTGGCACTACTGGTTACAACAGAAGATGTCTATGCCCTCTACCCTAGAGAATCACATCTTTAGATCCACGACAGAGGCACCAAGAACAAGGAGGCAGGTATGCAGAATGCTGCTCATGAAAGCAGCGCTTCTCAACAATCTGGGGCAAGGTCCAGCTTTTATTTCCAATCTGTCATAAACATGAATGTTTTTACTGCTATTGTAAAAATGAATTACTAGAGAAGTGAAATTTTAAAAACCAAAGACTTACAAAACACAAGCCTCTGATTTGTATCGGGAGTTTGTTTTTTTTTTTTGTCTGTTTTTGAGTTGGAGTTTTACTCTGTCACCCAGGCTGGAGTGCAGTGGCACACTCACGGCCATCCCAGCATCAACCTATTGAGCTCTGGCGATCTGTCCGACTCAGCCTTCCAAGTGGCTGGAACTACAGGTGTGTGCTACCACGCCCTGCTAATTTTTGATTTATTGTAGAGCTGAGGTCTCTCCAAGTCGCCTGGGCTGGTTTCAAACCTGCGGGCTCAGGCAATCCACTTGCTTTGGCCTCCCAAAGTGCTGGGATTACGGGCTGGGCCATTGAGCCCAGCCTTACCAGGAGATTTGACATGGCATTCTTCTGCCAAATTGCTAGAAGAATTTTTCAATACCTGCCCTCAGCTTCTATTCTTGTCTCGTGGTAGATGGCCCATAAACAGCTCCTATGGGCAGCACCAGGCGTCTGACCATAGACTTTGAGAGCAGTGCATGGCTTGCCGTACGTAACCTGGAAAGAACCTAAACATCAGCTGGGTGTGGTGTGATACTTTCTCTTCCTCCAAACCCCCTGCCTCTGCCCTATGTTGGTTTCAGTTGCTGCCTCTGTCTCATTTCACTGGGAAAGTAGAAGCTGTTAGATTCAAACATATTCATCCTCCCGATTTCAGACTACTGACTTTCACTGACACAATCTTCCCGTTCTCCGTCTGTTACAACCCATGTGATGTGTTTGCTTGCTGAGGGGGCGGGGGAGGGCAAATCTCTTCTACTCTCTGACCCTACCCCTCTTGCCAACTTAAGACTTCATTGCCTCTTTCATTTTTCCAATTTCCTTCCACATCATCCACCCCCGGTCAGTTTCATAAGCACTTAAGAAGGCTGAGTGTTTTCCAGCTTTAAGAAAGGCTCTCCCTTGAGAATTCACCTCATCTATGTGATTTGCGTGCCAAAAATGTTTAACCTGAACCCAATCATGAGGAAACAATCAGACAAATCCAGAATGTGGGACACACTACGTGACAACTGGCTCAAACGCTTCAATGTCAGTGTCATGAAAGAAAAAAAAAAAAAAGACAGGACTGTTTTCAATTAAAGGAGACTGCAATTTAAGGAGACAGGACAACCAAATGGAATGCATGACTCTTGATTGGATCCTGCACCAGAAAAAAGAAAAAAAAGCTACAAAGGGCGTTTTTGGACAGTTGGGGAAATGTGAATACAGTCTATGTAGTAGATGACTTTGATGTGGAATTTCTTCAAGTGGGATGTGGCATTGAGGTTATGTGGTAGAATGGGCGTGTTCTTAGGAAAAGCGTGCTGATGTACTTAGAGGGATCTGCAACTTTATTTCCAATGATTCACCCCTAAATGAATACATATACTGGTGTGTGCACGGGAAGTGAATTCAGCAAAGGGTTAACAAATGATGAATTACAGTGAAGGGTATACACTAATGCACTGTCTTATACTTTCAACTTTTTTGCAAGTTTGACATTTTTCAAAATAAAAAGTTGAGGAGAAAAAGAATCTTCCCTTGACCCATACCTGCCTATAGCTACACCTAATTTACCTGCTGTTCTTCTCAGTCAAACTTCTGGAAAGATTTCCACTTCTTCCTCTCCTATTCTGCCCTCAATCCATACCAGCAGGGTTCTGCCCCCACCACTGCCCTGAAACAGCTTTTGTCAAGGTTTCCATGGATTCCATGTTAGCAATTCCAATGGCAGCATTCCACACAGGTGGCTTCTAACTTGTTCTTGAACCACTCTTGTCTCTCAGCCTCTGGGATAACAGCTCCTGGTTTTCCCTCTACCTCACTGGTCTCTTTCACTCTTCTTTGCTTGTTCCCTTTTCCCCACTCAACTATTAGATTTTGGGTTCCTCAGAGTTCAGATTCTTCCTTCTTCAAATTCCCTTAGTTGACTTTATCATTCATATGAATTTAAAAACTGAATTTGATCCGGGCTCGATGGCTCAGCCTATAATCCCGCGCCTTTGGGAGGCTGAGGTGAGTGGATTGCCTGAGCCCGCGGGTTCGAGACCCGCCTGGGCAACTTGGCGAGACCTCATCTCTACAATAAGTCAAAATGAGCCGGGCGTGGTAGCACGCACCTGTAGTTCCAGCTACTTGGAAGGCTGAGGCAGAAGGATCACCGGAGCCCAGCAGGTTGAGGTGCTCCCGGCCACCGCACTCCAATCTGGATGACGGAGTGAAACTTCAACTCAAAAAAACAAAAAAACAAAACCAAAAAAACCCAAAAACTGAATTTGTTCTAATGGTGCTCAAATATATACCTCCAAATTGTAACTTTCCCACAGTTGACTACTTGACAGCTCTTACTTGACATCTCTACTTGGATATTTCACAGACATCTCAGGTTTCACTTTTACTCATTTTTAAAAAATTGTTCAAATATTGATTGAGTACCCAGTCCGTACTAGGTGACTGTTAGGGCACACTCCCAGGGGGATCTCCAGATTGTTAGGTCAGGCCCACTGGGGGCGTGGTTGTCTCGTGTGCCATCTGATGCCTCATGAAAGATGCAAAGAATTGCACAGAAGTTAGATTGGAAAATATAGTTTATTTTAAAAGTAAGTTAGAGAGAGAGGAGATAAAGATTCACCTCCCCAAGGTAGGGAAGGGAGCCAAAGCTAAGAAACATGGCGATGGCCATAGCTCAAAGAGCATATGGCCACACCAGAGTCTAGTAAGGCAATGGTGAATGGCTGCTCATGGTTGAATCCTTTTAATTCTTCTATTTTATGGGGGGAAGTTTGTTAAAGTGATTGGGTGGTGGTCTGCTCCATGTCATCACAAAGCGGACAGGTAAGTGCAGGTACTGACGTCAGGTGATGGACAGCAGGCAGATGGGTGGGTTAGTCACATGATCGCTGCTATGGTGGTGGGCTAGATGGGAGACAAGGGGAAGGAATTTTCCTGCAAGAGACTTGTCAGATGTTTGCAGTCCACAAACTCCTTAACAAAAAGATGGTCTATTATCACTTCTGTGGCTCTGTCCTTGTCTAACATCTGATGGAGATTTGCCAAGGGGGTGGAGTAGGCTGCCGCTTGGCCTGCAGTAAAATGTAATTTTAAAATGTCTGAACGCTTTCTAAAACCCGCCTATTGGAAATTTATCTATCTATGTCTAACCTGTGCTAAATTCAAAGCATGTCAGGGGTAAAGTCTAGGCAAAAATGACTATGCTGAGGCAAAAAGACTACACTAAAGTGAGTTTATTCTAGGTTTTTATAGGTACCTCCTTTCAGTGACTGTTCTAAACACTGAGGATATAAGGAGAAACAACTATTTAGTTATGGCTATACCAAGAGAGTACACTCTAGTTGGCAGCAAAAGGTAACAAGTAGATAAGAAAGAATTTGGGTTGGTCACAGTAGCTCATGCCTGTATTCTCAGCAATTTGAAGGCCAAGGCAAGAGGACAGCTTGAACCCAGAAGTTCAAGACCAGCCTAAGCAACAGAGCAAGACCTTGTCTCTATAAAAAAATTTTAAAAAATTAGCAGGGCATGGTGGTGTGCACCTGTAGTTCAAGTTACTTGGGAGACTGAGATCGAGGCTGAAGAGAGATGTGATTGTGCCAAGGAAGAATTTGTTGGTGGTCAGGGCTATGAAGAGAATCAATGAAAATAGGGAATACACTCCAGGCCAGGCAACAGAGTGAAGGAAGGAAGGGAGGGAGGGAGGGAGGGAGGAAGGAAGGAAGGAAGGAAGGAAGGAAGGAAGGAAGGAAGGAAGGAAGGAAGGAAGGAAGAATTTGTTGGTGGTCAGGGCTATGAAGAGAATCAATGAAAATAGGGAATGCGCCAGAAACTACTTGAGTGGACAGTATATTTTGGGTGACCAGAGATGTCCTCTCTGAGGAGGGGTTAAGGTCAGAATGAGAAGGGGCGGCAGGAGTAGCTGTAGATAGGAGGGTTCTAGGCAGGGCAGGCTAGTTTAGATGCCCTGAGGAGGGGAGCGTGGGTGGTTTGCTCCATTACCCACACACGTCCAGATCTAGCTTTTGATATGTCCCCAGATACAGAGCCTTGACCGCTTCTCTGTCTGGCCTGTGGCTTCAAATCCCACGCTCGTAAGGCCTGCTCACCTGCTCTATCTGCAAAACCTTTGCGTGATCTTGAATTTCTGTTGTGGAATCTTCTTCCAATTAGCTGCAGTTCCCTCTCTGGGCTAGAAAGCACTTGAATTCTGTTACTGGCAACAAGTCAGGAGTTTCAGGACAAGACGAAGGCATTTGTCAGAGTGTTACCAGTCCACCAATGCAAAACCCAAATACCCTAACATCTGCTCCAAGTGGATGGTTTCCTTGGTCAGCGGGTCTTGGGCCCCATCTGCAGGCTGTCCCCCACCCTTCCCCGCCCCCCTCCACAGCTGCCTTAATTTTCCTGAAGACTGGGAGGAATGGGAGGGGTCTCTGGGCTGACAGCTGACACATACTGTAAGTGTCCCTCTCAGCAAAGCAGGAAGGGCAACCTGACCCTGCTTTATTACCTTTCTGGTAGAAATTGCCCTGATACTGATAAGAGGATGATGAAGTGTCCCATACCTCCCTTAGGGCCAAATCCCATTAGGACCTACTAATGAGACGAAAGCCATCTTTTCCTAAATAGGGGGAAACCATGCTTTAAATAGGTTAGAAACATGCTTAGAACTACTTAACATTCTTTTTGAATAGGAAATGCATTTACATCTTTCTAAAGTTCAAAAAACTGTTTCAGAATAAATTATTACAAGTGTTTACTTTTTTAAGTTGAGGCCTGTCTTCCAGGCGGAGTGCAGTGGCATGATAATGGCTTACCACAGCCTTAACCTCCTGGGCTCAGGCGATACTTCTGCCTCATCCTCTTGAGTAACTGGGACTACAGGTGTGCACCACAACCACAGCCAGCTAATTTTTATTGATTTATTGTAGAGACAACCAAGTTGCCTAGGTTAGTCTCAAACTCCTGGGTTTAGGCAATCCTCTCATCTCCACCTCCCAAAGTGCTGGGATTACAGACATGAGCCACCACACCCAACTTAAAAATATTTTTTAAAAGATAAAAAATTGTTTTTAAAAAGCCTTTCTGAGTCCCTTTTCATACCTTTCCTGTCCCATTCACCTCCATCCTGTGCCCTGCAAATGAATGACCATTGTTATCAGTTTCTAGTGTGTCCTTGTGTGGGGACCACTGTAGTCGGCTGTAAATTCCATCTTTGGGCAGCCCTTTTTTCTTGTTTTGTGTGTGTGTGTGTGTGTGTGTGTGTGTGTGTGTGTGTGTGTGTGTGTGAGTCTCACTCTGTTGCCCAGACTGGAATGCAGTAGCACACTCACATTCACTGCAGCCTCGACCTGCTGGCCCCAAGAGATCCTTCTGCCTCAGCCTTCCAAGTAGCTAGAACTACGGACACACGCCACCATGCCCAGCTAATGTTTGATTTATTGTAGAGACGAGGTCTCACCAAGTTGCCCAGGCTGGTCTTGATCCCCTGAGTTTAGGCAATCCTCTCACTTTGGCCTCCCAAAGTGCTGGGATTATATCTTGAGCCACTGCTCCCGGTCTGGGGCAGCTTCTACTTCCAGGAGAGAGACCAAGGGTAAACCTACATAGCTCCTCTATGCGGAGCGTTCCATGGACATGAAGAAAACAGACGATTTGCACCTGCATAAACAAACATCATTGCAAACTTTGTAATCTCCCTTTGTTCTCCTAAAAACGCGTTTGGAAACCTATTTGTTCCTCCCATGCTAGCCCTCCCCTTTCCTACTGAGTAGCCCCAGAACCTAAGATTCCCTTCAAGTGGTTCATCATTGAGCACTTCCATGTGTATACGCATTCATTTGGTCATTAAACTCTGGTCTTTCGTCAGTTTAATTTGCAGTCCCCAGGTACTGAACCTGAGTGAGTAAAGTTTTTCTGCCCCAGCACTTGCATCGACTTTTTTGGAGGGTAAACATAAACAGATATATTCTTTTGCACCCTACTTCATATGCATACTTTTTTTTGAGTCGGAGTCTCACTCTGTCACCCAGACTGAAGTGCCACGGCACGCTCATGGCCACTGTAGCCTTAACCTGCTGGGCTCGGGTGATCCTTCCACCTCAGCCTTCCAAGTAGCTGGAACAGGCATGTGCCACCACTCCCAGCTAATTTTTGGATTTATCGTGGATATGAGTTCTCACCAATTTCCCCAGGCTGGTCTCAAACCCATGGGCTCAGGCAATCCTCTCACTTTGGCCACATAAAGTGCTGGGATTATAGGTGTGAACCGCTGTGCCCAGCCACACACATTTTTTTAAAAAAACACAAATGATTTTATGCTGTTATTCATCCTGCTTTTTTTCACCCGAAAATATACCTTGGAAACCTTTCCATGTCTGAACATAGAGAGCAACCTCACTATTTTTTTGTGCCTAAATAGTATTCATTGTGTGCACCTGCCATACTTAAAAAAAAAAGTTAAATAATGAATAGGTCGGGCATGGTGGCTCATGCCTGTAACCCCAGCACATGGGAGGCTGAGGAAGGAGGATCACTTGAGCCCAGAGTTCGAGACCAGGCTAGGCAACTACTGAGACCTCATCTCTACAAAAAACTAAAAAATTAGTTGGGCATGGTGACACACAACAATAGTTATAGCTACTTGTGGCCGAGGTGGAATTATCACCTGAGCCAGGGAGGTTGAGGTTGCGGTGAGCAGTGATTGTGCCACTGTACACCAGCCTGCATGACAGAGCAAGACCTTGACTCAAAAAATAAATAAACAGATAGGTAAAGTATAATAAATATTCAATGTTGTTATGATTTTAATGATGGTATCCCCTTCAAAATTCATGTTGACACATAATCCCCAATGTAACATTATTAAGAGGTCTGGCTCTCGGGGGTGACTAAGTCATGAGGGCCCTGCTCTTAGGCCTGGATGAGCACCTATTTATTTATTTACTTATTTATTTATTGGCACACTCATGGCCACCGCAGCCTCAAACTAGTGGGCTCAGGTGAGCCTTCTACCTCCAAGCTGCGCCACCATGTCTGGTTTATTTTTTTGACTTACTGTAGAGACAAGGTCTCACCATGTTGCTCAGGCAATCCTCTTGCCTCTGCCTCTCAAAATGCTGGAATTATAGGCTTGAGCCACCACACCCAGCCCAAGCACCCTTTTAAAAGGGTTGGAGGTTGAAGGGAGGGCTTTCTTATGAGGTTGCAACAGCAAGGCATCCTCTTGGAAGCAGAGAGAAACCAGTGATGGCACCTTGATCTTGGACTTCTCAGCCTCCAGAACTATGAGCAATACATTTCTACTGTTTATCAATTACCCAATCTTATATTTTTAAAAATTATCCAATGTTTTGTTATAGCAACAAAAATGGACTAAGACAAATATAAACAATTAATAAATATTGGACCTTTGGGTCTCTTCTGATCAAACAGTGTCATAAACAGTGAGGCAACGAATAGCCGGGTATATATGTGGTTTCATACGTGTGCAAGTTTAACTGTAAAATAAATACCTCCAAGTGGAAGTACAGGGCATGTGCATTTAAAACTTTGAAAGACTTTGCCAAACTGCCTTCCATGGAGGTTGCAGCAATGTACCCTCCCGGCAGCCCCACAAGCAGAGGTGGGAGAGGCCATCTCGGTGGGGCAAGCCACCGGCATCCCTGGGAACTTGAGATGGGGAAATCCATTCAGTTAATTTGGCCTTCCTTAGTGCAAACATAAATAAACTTAACACAGAAAGGTTACAGGGACCTTTGACACTTCTTGCCTGGGGCAGGGGTTAAAATAGCCACAACAGTCCCTCTGTAGGAATGAGGACTTGAAAGACCACCCTGTCAGGAAATTCAGGCCACCAGGTGGGTTTTTCTGGGGATTCTCAAAGCAGCCTACTGTTAGGAGCCCACTCTCTTGCCCCAAGCTCCCTGGCAAAACTCCAAAGGTGCTGTCTCTGCTCTCCTGGCCCACACCATTGCTCTCCAACCCACCTTCACAGCTGTCCCTCAGAAGAGACTTCTCAACTCCAGCCCTTCCTACAACCTTTGCCAGGCCCTAATCTTACCGGCCCCCTGGGCTTTTATTCTCTGTTGTCCTTGTTCTCTAAGCTTCTTATTCCTTGACCCTCAAGGAACCATGCCTTTTACTCTCTACTGATTCTACTTTATCTATTCTTTACATTAGACACTTCTTTACGTTAGACAATTCTTTACGTTAGACAATTTCTACTTTATCTATTCTTTACGTTAGACAATTCTTCCTGGTTTCCACCTTGGTCCATTTCTCCTCCCATTCTGTTTGTTTTTCTGTTTTACTATTTTATTTATTTCACCACTGAGTCTCTTAATTTTTTTTTTATTTTTATTTTTTAGTAGGATTCTCACTGTGTCACCCAGGCTGGAGTGCAGTGGCATGCTCATGGCTACCGCAGCCTCAACCTGCTGGGCTCAGGTGATCCTTTTGCCTCAGCTTTCCAAATAACTGGATTCACAGGCACATGCTACCACACCTGGCTAATTGTTTTGTTTGATTTATTGTAGTAAATAATAATACTGGTGTATTGTAGTAAATAATAAAAATACTGGTGTGGTAACATGTGCCTCTAGTTCCGGCTACTTTGAAGGCTGAGGTGGAAGGACCACCTAAGCCCAGTAGGTTGAGGCTGCAGTGGTTGTGAGCGTGCCACTGCATTCCAGCCTGGATGACAGAGTGAAACTTCAACTCACAAAAAATTTTTTTTAAGCCGGGCTCGGTGGCTCAGCCTGTAATCCCAGCACTTTGGGAGGCTGAGGTGAGTGGATTGCCTGAGCCCGCAGGTTCGAGACCCATCTGGGCAACTTAGCGAGACCTCATCTCTACAATAAATCGAAAAATTAGCTGGGCGTGGTAGTGCGTGCCTGTAATTCCAGCTACTTGGAAGGCTGAGGCGGAAGGATTGCCGGAGCCCAGTAGGTCGAGGCTACGGTGGCCGGGAGCGGCCAGTGCACTCCAGTCTGGGTGACAGAGTGAGACTCCAACTCAAAAAAAAAAAAAAATTTTTTTTAGATTTTATCAGCCAGGCATGATGGATCATGCCTGTAATCTCAGCACTTTGGGAGGCTAAGGTGGGAGGATTGCTTGAGCCCGGGAGTTTGAGAGCTGCCTGAATAACATAACAAGATATTGTCTTTGCAAAAAATTTTTAAATATTATCTGGGTGTAGGGGCAGTTGCCTTAGTCTCAGCTACTCAAGAGGCTGAGGCAGAAGGATCACTTTGAGCCCAGGAGGTCAAGGCTGCAGTGAGCCCTGATCTGTACCACTGCATTCTAGCCTGGGTCACAGAGTGAGACCCTAACAAAAAATAAAAATAAGATAAAATAATAAAAATGTTATATAAAGGAGCTCATATGGTAGGCACTCTTTTGTGTCTAGCTTCGTTGATTCTGTATAGTGACTTTGAGACTCACCCATGCTGTTGTATCTACTAGTAATTCCAACCTTTTTATCACTATCTCTTCATATGGATAGTCCACATTTTGTGTTAGGGTCACACTCCCAACAGGACCTCCAGAATGTTAGGTCAGGCCCACTGGGGGTGTGAGTGTCTGGTGTACGATCCAGTGCCACATGAAAGATGCAAAGAATTGCACAGAAGTTAGATTGGAAAATATAGTTTATTGGCCGTACTTGGTGGCTCAGCCTGTAATCCCAGCACTTTGGGAGGCCAAGGCAAGTGAATTGCCTGAGCCCACGGGTTCGAGACCCGTCCAGGCAACTTGGCGAGACCGCATCTCCACACTACATCCAAAATTAGCCTGGCATGGTAGCATGCGCCTGTTGTTCCGGCTACTTGGAAGGCTGAGGCGGAATGATTGCCGGAGCCCAGCAGGTTGAGGCTGCGGAGGCCGGGAGTGTGCTACTGCACTCCAGTCCAAAAAGTGAGACTCCAACTCAAAAAAAAAAATAGTTTATTTAGAAAGTAAATTAGAGGAGGAGGGAAGAGAAGATTCACCTCCTCAAGACAGGAAAGGGGGCCAGAGTCAAGAAACACAGCAACAGCCATAGCTCAAAGAGCACATGGTCACATCAGAGTCTAGCAAGGCAATGGCAAAATGGCTGTTGGTGGTTGAGTCCTTTTAACCATTTCCCTTGGATGGGGGCAGGTCATTGAGATGGTTCACGTCATCACGAAGGGGCAGGTAAGCTCAGGTACTGACATCAGGTGATTGACAGCAGGCAGATGGGTGGGTTAGTCACATGATTGCTGCCATGGTGGTGGGCTAGATGGGAGGAGACAAGAGGAGGGGGTTTCCTGCAAGAGACTTG
Source organism: Cephalopachus bancanus (assembly GCA_027257055.1). NCBI lineage: Eukaryota > Metazoa > Chordata > Mammalia > Primates > Tarsiidae > Cephalopachus > Cephalopachus bancanus. The sequence continues at coordinate 364,386 of JAPVLO010000175.1, forward strand.
TCTGACGTTTGCAATCCATTATCATCTTTAGGAAAAATGTGGTCTACTATCATTTCTATGGCTCTATCCTTGTCTTGCATCTGATGGAGATTTGCCAAGGGGGTGGGGTAGGCTGCCGCTTGGCCTGCAGTAAAATGTCTGAACGCTTCCTAAAGCCTGCCTATTTGAAATTTATCTATGTCTAACCTGCTAGATTCAAAGCATGTCAGGGGTAAAGTCTAAGCTAAACTAAGTTTATTCTAGGTTTCTATAGGTGCCTCCTTTCATTTTGTTTACCAACTCTCTAGCTGATGGATATTTGGATTGTTTGCAATTAGAGTCACTGTGGATACAAGCCTATTTTAAAAGACAACTTATTATTTCATTGGAGACATTCACAAGTTTTCGAGGAACCTGGTCCTATGACATCATGGTGGTCACTGGCTATCTGTGCCGATTATATCATGTTCCTGTCTTTTTGTGGACTTGTATTTTTATTGCACCTTAGTAAATATCTAACAGTGGAATTGCTGAGTTGTTTAGCTTTAAAAGAAACCCAATCGTTCTCTGAGTGCTGGTACTATTTTACATTCCTGCCAGCAAGCTAGGAGACTCCCAGCTGCTCTGTCTTCTAGCCGGCACTTGTATCACACGTCTTTTTAATTTTAACCACTCTAGTGGGTGTGAAGTGATATCTTGCATGGTTTTATTTTCTACCTCCCTGATGACTACCGGGGTGGAACATCTTTTCATGTGCGTGTAGGCCACGTGTAAATCCTCTGTGAAGTGTCTATTCATGTCTTTTGCTCATTTTTTCATGTCTTTTGCTCATTTTTCATCGTTTGTCTTCCTAGTAGTGAGTTGTTCGGATTCTTTGTGGAGGAATATGAGGCCCAATTAGGCCACAACAATTGGGTAAGTTGAGGAAGGAAATCTCAGGATGAGATTTTACAAATGTTAAGAGAAATACTGATAATAAAAAAAAGCTACAAAAGCTATTAGCTAGCTATAAACATTTGCAGTTAGTTCCCAGTAAACAAAAGCAGCTAACCATTCACTGCTAGTTGCATGGTAAACAAGAAGCAGTTAACTACTGTTAACTATTACTGTTAACTAACCTTAACTTTATCTTTTTTGTTTGTTTGTTTGTTTGTTTGAGTGGGAGTCTCACTCTGTTGCCCAGACTGGAGTGCAGTGGCACGCTCCCGGCCACCGCAGCCTCAGCCACCGCAGCCTTGACCTGCTGGGCTTCGGCAATCCTTCCGCCTCAGCCTTCCAAGTAGCTAGAACTACAGGTATGCGCTACCACGCCCAGCTAATTTTTTGATTTATTGTAGAGATGAGGTCTCGCCAAGTTGCCCCGGTGGGTCTCGAACCCGCGGGGTCAGGCAATTCACTCACCTCGGCCTCCCAAAGCTCGAGATTACAGGCTGAGCCACCGAGCCCGGCCTCTTTTTTTTTTTTTTAAGTCAGAGTCTCACTGCCACCCAGAATGTAGTGCAGTGGCATGCTCAGGGCCCCTGCAGCCTTGACCTGCTGGGTTCAGGCCATGCTTCCGCCTCAGCCTTCCAAGTAAGTTGGAACTACAGGCACATGCCACCACGCCTAGCTAATTTTTTAATTTATTGTAGAGACAAGGTCTTGTCAAGTTGCCCAAGCTGGTCTCGATTCCCTGGACTCAGGCAATCCTCTCACCTCAGCCTTCCAAAGTGCTGGGATTACAGCTGCAAGCCACCACGCCCAGCAACTCACCTTATCTTAAAGTAACAAAATTCCACTATCAATCAGCTGCTTCACAAACCTCTGGAAATTTCCTTTCACAGACCTTCCCCAAAGACAGTTCCCTGGTCCACACTGGACCCCCAATATGATATAGTCTTATAAATACCCTTGTGTGACCCTTGCTTCTTAGCAGACAGCAGACACTCTGCAGTTTGGCCCGCTGTGCCCTTCACAATGTAGCTTCCCTTTAATAAGTCAGCCTTTCTTAATTCTTAACTGTCTTGGTGAATACTTCCATCCTGCGACTCAAGCCATACCCAGCCAGCCACACTTGGCATTCTTTGTATATTCTGAATGCAGATTCTTCTTGGCACACATGCTGGGAACATTTTTGCTAGGCCAGACAGGGGTCTATGACCTGGTGCCACAGGTAAGATGCAAAGAGATGCACAGAAATTAGACATATGTAGCTTATTTAGAAAGTAGTTTGGAGAGAGAGAGAAGGAGGACCCTCCCCCAGATTGGGGAGGGGATCGGCGCTTACAGAGAAGCCTGGCCTGGCCAGAGCTCAAAGAGCAGCGTAGCCAGCCAGAACTTAACAGCAGCAATGGTGGCGCTGCTTGAGGTTGAATGATTTTTAAATCTTTCCTTTGATGGAGGCAGGTGGTTAAAGATTGGATGGTGGTCTGTTTTACATCATCACGAAGGAGCCAGGTAAGCACAGGTCCTGACATCTTATGATGGATGGTAGGCAGATGGGTGGGTTAGTCACAAGACTGTTGCCATGGCAATGGAGTCTGTTTCATTTCAGTCATGAAAGGCTGGCCATAATAGATTGGGTTAGCTTCAGGCTGTGGGCAAATACTTGAAATACAAAAGCCAATTAATACAAAACAAGCAGAGAAGAGGGTTGTAAAACAGTTATTAATAGCTACCTCTGGGAAACCAGTTCTGCCCTTGAGTAGAGGGCAAGCTGGGTAATTTGCTAAGAAAGCATGACAGTCAACATGGCTGCACTTTAGCTAAGATTATTTCATTGAATTACTCCATCCTGGTGTTTCACCCTTTCAGTACCCTCCTCCCACCCCCCGGTCTGCAGCTTGTCTTTCCTGAGCAGGAGATTTTCCTCCCGATGAGGCCCAACACTTTGCCAGGGCATGCCCGGCCTTTGCCCCCTTACTCCTCTGGGGTCCCCTTCCACTCATTTCCGTCATTTGTCTTCCTGCTTTGCAGATCAGCTTGCCCTCCTCCTGCCTCTTGCAAAAAAACCCTTTTCAGTTTAAAACAAAGGTCCTCCTTGGAAGGGGAACCATCTTCCTGCCCTTCCCTTGTTCCCTCTCCTCCTCCCTGTTTGCTGTTTCCCACCCAGCCCTGTCCATCACCTCTTCTTTTTCATTCTCTTTATTCCTCCCTACTTTCCCCTCCAGTTTTGAGTCCCATCCATCCGGGACCAAAAAACTACCCTTGCTGGGCACGGTGGCTCATGCCTGTAATCCCAGCACTTTAGGAGGCCGAGGTGAGAGGACTGCCTGAGCCCAGGGGTCTGAGACCAACCTGGGCAACTTGGCAAGACCTCATCTCTACAATAAATGAAAAAATTAGCCGGGCGTGGTGGCGCACGCCTGTAGTTCCAACTTCTTGGAAGGCTGAGGGGGAATCGCCTAAGTCCAGCAGGTAGAGACTGCGGTGGCCATGAGTCTGAGGGACAGAGTGAGACTTCGACTCAAAATAAATAATTAACCCTTTAGGGTAAAATCAGGCATGTTCCCCAGTAGAGAATTTTATTTAAAAAAAAAATTTTTTTTTGAGTTGGAGTCTTACTGTCTCCCAGGCTGGAGTGCAGTGGCACACTCACTGTTACCACAGCCTTGACCTCTGGGCCCAGGCAATCTTTCCATCTCAGCCTTGCAAGTAGCTGGAACCACAGGTGTGTCCCACCATGCCCGGCTAATTTTTTGATTTATTGTAGAGTTGAGGTCTTACCAAGTTGCCCAGGCTGGCCTCAGATCCGTGGGCTCAGGCAATCCTTTCGCCTCTGCCTCTCCCAAAGTGCTGGGATTATAGGCATGAGCCACCACGCCTGGTTCATCAAAATTTTCTCCCACAAGTGTCTCCAGGTTCAGTGTTACCGGAACACATATTCAGGGATGGGCACCTAGAAAGTCAACCTGCCACAACAGCCACCCCAAACGGCAGTGTCATGGGAATGAAAAGTGACCCCAGACAGGTCAAACTGAAGAAATCGTATTTCTTCTTCTGTAACACTCTCACTTGTGTGGACTCCCAGCCCAGGTGTGGCCCTCCTGCCAGATTCAATGACAAAAGCCTGTGGAAGTGCTAATTAGCTCTTTCCTGCATCAGAGTCACTCACCTGGGTAGCTTTTAATTTCTCCAACTCTCTCCCAGAGCTTGTCTCTATCTGTTAGACAGTTAGACATGGGTGGTTTTCAAAGAGTGGTCCCCAGAGAGGCAGCATCTGCACTACCTGGAAACTTGCTAGAAATGCAAATTTCTCTGCTGGGCATGGTGGCTCATGCCTATAATCCCAGCACTTTGGGAGGCCAAGTTGAGAGGTTGCCTGAGCCCACGGGTTGGAGACCAGCCTGGGCAAGCTGGTGATGGTGATACCTAATCTTTACAATAAATCAAGTAAAGTTAGCCAGGCGTGATGGTGCATGCCTGTAGTTCCAGTTACTTGGAAGGCTGAGGTAGAAGGATCGTCTGAGACCAGCAGATCGAGTTTGTGGTATCTGTGAGCATGCCACTGCACTTCAGCCTGGGAGACAGAGTGAGGCTCCTATGAAAGAGAGAGAGAGAGAGAGAGAGAGAGAGAGAGAGAGAGAGAGAGAGAGAGAGAGAGACAGAATGCAAATTTCCAATTAGAGCAGTAGTCTTACACTAGGTGGCGCATCAAAATCCTGGAAAGGCTTGTTAGAACAAAGATTGCTGGGGCTGGTCCCAGAATTCAGTGGGTTTGGGGCGGGCCTGATAATCTACATTTTTTTTTTTTTTTTTTGAGTTGGAGTCTCACTCTGTCGCCCAGACTGGAGTGCAGTGGCCGCTCCCAGCCACCGCAGCCTCGACCTGCTGGGCTCCAGCGATCCTTCCGCCTCAGCCTTCCACATAGCTGGAACTACAGGTGCACGCTACCACGCCCGGCTAATTTTTTTGATTTATTGTAGAGATGAGGTCTCGCCAAGTTGCCCAGGTGGGTCTCGAACCCGCGGGCTCAGGCAAACCACTCACCTCGGGCTTCCAAAATGCTGGGATTACAGGCTGAGCCACCGAGCCCGGCCGATAATCTACATTTATAATAAGTTCTCGGGTGACATGTCTGCTGCTGTACCAGGGGACACTTTGAGAAGCATCTAACTGGAGGTTCTGATTTGGTTGGTATGACTTGGGTGGGCCCAGGCAGCCTATGTTCCAATGCTTCCCATGCGTGACCCTGACATGTAGCTGAAGTTGGAAATTCTAGGTCCATGGGCTGCAGTGCAATGTGGTGTTGCCAAAAAGATAAACTCTAAAATATTGAAAGAGGTGTATTCAGAGCCAAATACGAGTGATCATGGTCCAAGGCATAGTCTAAAGAGATCCTGAGAACATGTGCCCAAAGTGATTGCATTATAGTTTGGTTTTATGCATTTTAGGGAGACAGAAGTTTTCAGGCAAAAACATAAATCAATACATGTGAGGTTTTCATTGGTTTGGCCCAGAAAGGTAGGATGTCTTAAAGTGTGTGTGTTGAGGGAGATGATAGGTATATTAAAAGATTGTCTGATTGGCAGTTGGTCGAAAGAGTTAAACTCTGTCTAAAGACTTGAAGTCAGTAGAAAAGAAATGCTTGTGTTAAGATAAGGGGGATTATGGAAGCCAAGGTTCTTGCTAGGTAGATGAAGCCTCTAAGGAGCAAGATTCAGAGAAAATAGGTGGTTAATATCTTAAAAGACAGCCAGGCAAGCTGGCTCACATCTGTAATCCCAGCACTTTGGGAGGCGGAAACAGCGAGAGGATTGTCTGAGCTCAGGGGTTCAAGACCACCCTGAGCAACTGGGCAGGATATCATCTCTACAATAAATCAAAAAATTAGCCTGGCAGGGTGGCGCGAGCCTGTAGTTCCAGTTAGCTGAAAGGCTGAGGCAGAAGGATTGCCTGAGCCCAGCAGGTTGAGGCTGCGGTGGCCGTGAGCGTGCCACTGCACACCAGCTTGGGCAACAGAGTAAGATTCCTACTTTAAAAAAAAAAAAAATTCTTAAAAGACATCAAACTCTCCCTAGGGAAGGAGATTCTCTACAAATGCAAATTTCTCCAAGAGATGATTTGCAGGGTCATTTCAAAATTTGTCAACGAAACATATTTGGGGGTAAAATATTTTTATTTCCTTGACGGCCAGCAATGTGTCATGTGATCCTACGCCAGAGCTAGATTGGCACTTGGTATCTTATTGCCACAGAGTCTGTTTTGTTAAATTTCACAAAGAGGGGTATATAACAAAGAGTGTCAACCTCCTTTTCCATCGGAGTCTGGAATTTAGTTTTCCAGATTTCTCTCAACCCAAAGGGGGAGGTCTGATCTATTGATTGGCAGCCTTAGAAATTTCGTTTTTGGTTTACAGTGACTAGAGTCGCACATTTCCAAAAGAAAAGGAAGGCCTTCCTGAAGGACTTCTTCCTTTATCTAAGTTTTCATCATGAGCCCACTGAGTGTCAAGTGTACCAGGGGCTCATAAGTTTCCTCCAAGGACCTGTAAGGCCCTCTCCAAGTCTGAGCAAGTCTGGCCTTTCTGAGTGCATAGACCAGCTGGTGGCTCTTGTGCCCCCAGCTGCTGTGGGACTACTCAGGAGAGTGAATCCATTGAGAGATATGGGCAGAGCCACAGCCTCCTCTGCTGGAAAGAGAAACACCCCTTTTGGTCTGGAGAGCAGTAAGTTCAAAGCTATTGCCAAGGGGACTTGGGAATGTGACTGTTTTTGAGGGTGTTGTGAGAGTATATTTTTTTACTTTTTTTTTTTTTTGAGTTGGAGTCTCACTCTGTCGCCCAGGCTGGAGTGCAGTGGCACGCTCCTGGCACTTCAGCCTCAACCTGCTGGGCTCAAATGCTTCTGCCTCAGCCTTCCAAGTAGCCAGAACTATAGGTGTGCGCTACCACACCCGGCTAATTTTTTTATTTATTTTAGAGATGAGGTCTCACCATGTTGCCCAGGCTGGTCTCGAACCCCCGGGCTCAGGCAATCCTCTTGCCTTGGTCTCTCAAAGTGCTGGAATTATAGGCTTGAGCCACTGTGCCCAGCCTATGAAATTATATTAAATTCCCAAATGACTGCATTCATTGTAATATATACAAATTTTTGATTTTTTTCAGTCATGCATATATCAAGTGTGATAATCCAAGACTTTTTTTTTTTTTTTTTTGAGTCAAGGCTTGGAGTGCAGTAGCACAATCCTGGCTTACTACAGCCTTGACCTCCTGTGTTCTGTTGATCCTTTGGCCTCAGCTTTCTGATTAGCTGGGACTACGGATGTGGGCCACCATGCCTGGATAATTTTTTATTTTTTGTAGAGACAAGGTCTTGCTATGTTGTCCAGGCTGGTCTCAAACTCCTGGGCTCAAGCAATCCTCCTGCCTTGGCCTCCCAAAGTGCTAGGATTACAGGCATGAGCCACTAAACCTGGCCTCAAGACTTTCAGTTGTTTTTACTCTTTTGTTGAGGCATAATTTGCATGTAGTAAGATGCAGAAATCTTTAAGTGGATAGCTTGAAAGAACAAAATACGGAAAATGGAGTCAATATAGCCAAAGTGCAGCCATTTTCACATTGCTTAGCTTTGTCATTTTTTTAAAACAGTTCTCTCTAATTACTTCCTAATCATTAGCCAAGGACAGAACCAGTTTCCCAGTTGTAGCTATTAAGAATCGTCTTGCAACCCCCCAGGTACTAATTGCTATTCCAAGTATCTGTCTTCCAGCCATAATGAACCAAACTAACCTAATCTATTGTGATCAACCCTTTGTATCCTACATGATACAAACAGACTCCATCATCGCCATGGCAACAGTTCCTGTGCTTACCTGCCCACTTGGTGATGATGTGAAACAGACCACCATTCAATCACCTTAATGATCTGCCCATACCAAAGGAAAGCTTTAAAAGCGTTCAACCTCAAGCAGTCATGTTCATGCTTTTGTTAAGCTCTGGCCTGGCCATGCTTTCATTGAACTCTGGTAAGGTCATGCTTTTCCTGGTTTCACAATTTGGGGGAGGTGGATTCCCCTTTTCTCTCTCTCTCTCTCCAATCTACTTTCTAAATAAACTATGTTTCCAATTTAATTTCTGTGCAATTCTTTTTTTTTTTTTGAGTTGGAGTCTCACTCTGTCACCCAGGCTGGAGTGCAGTGGCACGTTTCCTTCCACCGCAGCCTCGACTTGCTGGGTTCTGGCAATCTATCCGCTTCAGCCTTCCAAGTTTAGCCAGAACTACAGGCGTGGACTACCATGCCCGGCTAATTTTTTGATGTATTGTAGAGACGAGGTCTCGCCAAGTTGCCTGGACAAGTCTCAAACCCATGGGCTCAGGCAATCCACTCACCTCGGCCTCCCAAAGTGCTGGGATTACAGGCTGAGCCACTGAGCCCGGCATCTGTGCAATTCTTTGTATCTTACCCATGGCACTGGTCTATCCCACAGGCTTAACATTTTGGTGGCACAAATGGGGACTACACTCCTTGTGGAGATCCCTCCCCACTCTCTCTCACTCTCCTCTTTTCCAACCTGAGTCTCAACAAGGTGCTTGGTCCTTTTCTCTGCTACTTGCTCTCTTTATCCCATCACCCGCAACGAGCTACATCAATCGAACCTCCAGTTGCCACAGCCTTTTTTGGGTATGAAGCTACATCACTGGTGAGTTCACATACTACCCCATCCCTCACTAGAAGGTCTCAGAGTGAATCGAGGAGGCTACTTTCCCTGTTTGGAAACTTTTTCCTAGGGCTCCAGGCCCCTCTCTTTTGGGAAATCTTGGCACCAAGTCTTCCAAATGCATGTGTAGGAGCAGCCTTGCTGCTGCTTCTGGTGGGTCAAGGGGATCAACGAGACACCCTTTGCTATTCAGTATCCACGCTCTTAGGCCGATTCCACCAATCCTCTTTTGGGATGCCAACTGAGGACATGGATGGGCTTCTTCTTTTCCAGCCCCCTCAGAACCACTTTCTTTTTTTTTTTTTTTTTGAGTCGGAGTCTCACTCTGTCACCCAGACTGGAATGCAGTGGCCGCTCCCGGCCACCGCAGCCTCCACCTGCTGGGCTCCGGCGATCCTTCCGCCTCAGCCTTCCGAGTAGCCGGAATTACAGGCACGTGCTACCACGCCCGGCTAATTTTTTGATTTATTGTAGAGAAGAAGTTTCACCAAGTTGCCCAGGAGGGTCTCAAACCCACAGGCTCAGGCAATTCACTCACCTTGGCCTCCCAAAGCGCAGGATTACAGGCTGAGTCACCGAGCCCGACCAGAACAACTTTCAAGACCAATCCCTCTCTCCCCTTAAGACTCCCCATGGGGAACCCTCAATATGGGATAACAAGTCCTACCCCCCACTGAAATACATCTTAGGGGCCAGGCTCAGTGGCTCAGCCTGTAATCCCAGCACTTTGGGAGGCCAAAGCAAGAGAATTGCCTGAGTCTACGGGTTTGAGACCCGCCCGGGGCAACTTGGCGAGACCTCATCGCTACAATAAATAAAAAAAAAAAATTAGCCGGGCGTGGTGGTGCACACCTGTAGTTTCAGCTACTTGGAAGGCTGAGGCGGAAGGATCACAGGAACCCAGCAGGTTGAGGCTGCGGTGACTGGGAGCCTACCACTGCTCTCCAGCCTGGATGACAGAGTGAGACTCCAACTCAAAAAAAAAAAAAAAAAAGAAAGAAAGAAAGAAAAAGGAAAAGAAATGCATCCTAGGGAGTCTTGGGGCCTCCTCACTAGAAAGGAGCATCTGCCTAAGTATCTCCTCAATACTGGCTAGGCAACCAGGAGGTGGTCCCAAGGCAGGTCTTTTGTCTCTAATACTCTCCTTTAACTTGACCTCTGTTGGCACCACAAGGGCAAATGGTTCAAGGTTTTAAAAATGGCACACTAGCCGGGCTCGGTGGCTCAGCCTGTAATCCCGCGCCTTTGGTAGGCTGAGGCGAGTGGATTGCCTGAGCCCGCGGAATCGAGACCCGCCTGGGCAGTGAGACCTCATCTCTACAATAAATAAAAAAATCAGCTGGGCGTGGTAGCGCATGCCTGTGATTCTGGCTACTTGGAAGGCTGAGGTGGAAGGATCGCCGGAGCCCAGCAGGCAAGGCTGCGGTGGCTGGGAGCGGCCACTGCACTCCAGTCTGGGTGACAGAGTGAGACTCCAACTCAAAAAAAAAAAAAAAAAAAAGGCACACTGCTAGACCCTTTGTTCTTCCTGTGGCATACTCCTTCTTTAATTACTTTATCTCCTTCCTGCTTTCCCTCTGACAACTCAGACCCACTGACCAATCACCCCCCTTTTTCCCACTTCCAACCTCCACCCTCACTACCTGATCAAGCCACGTGTGCTCTCTCCCCCCACCTTCTTTGCTGCCCATTCCAAGAGGTTTTTTTCAGGCTTTCACTGCAGTTTGCCAGTTTCCCCTCAGGGAGGTGACTGGGACAAAAGGTATTATTAAAGTTCATGTTCCTTTTTTTCATGAGAAATCGCTCTCAAATTAAATTTAAATTAAAACTATCAGCCCTCCTCCTGGATAGAAGCAAGGGAACCGTATATTAATTAACTAATCCTGTTAACTCACAGAAAAAATACCCAGCCTATTGTCATTCTTTTTTTTTTTTGAGTTGGAGTCTCACTCTGTCACCCAGACTGGAGTGCAGTGGCCACTCCTGGCCACCGCAGCCTCGACCTGTTGGGCTCCGGTGATCCTTCCGCCTCAGCCTTCCAAGTAGCCGGAATTACAGGCGTGCGCTACCACGCCCGGCTAATTTTTTATTTATTGTAGAGATGAGGTCTCACCAAGTTGCCCAGGCGGGTTTCGAACCTGCGGGCTCAGGCAATCCACTCACCTCAGCCTCCCAAATCGCGGGATTACAGTCTGAGCCACCTAGCCGGCTCCTGTTTCATTCTAATCTGCTTTTCCAACCAAACTTCTCAGTGCTCTAGTAAGATCTTACAACTTTACCATGTGCTAAAGCATTAATGCTAAATAACACCAGTGTTTGTTATGCTGGGCTTGCTAAAGTATTTTTTTGGAAAAAAATTTTACTGCACCTGATCAGCTCCCCCTCTACAAAACAAGTAAAGCTTTAAATACTAATACTCTCTGTGTAACACGATGCGGTATGGGAATCAGTCATTCCCAACTGATTGTTGGGTCACTTTACTGAGCCCTGTACTTCTCCTGTAGGATGGGCGAAATCTGTGTGGCACAAGAAGGCATGATAACTGCTCACCTAATTGTCCACACCTCACGACTGTTTTTGTTTTGTTTTGTTTGAGTTGGAGTCTCACTCTGTCACCCAGACTGGAGTGCAATGGCACGCTCCTGGCCACCGCAGTCTCAACCTGCTGGGCTCTGGCGATCCTTCTGCCTCAGCCTTCCAAGTAGTTGGAACTACAGGCGCGCGCTACCACGCCCGGCTAATTTTTTGATTTATTGTGGAGATGAGGTCTCACCAAGTTGCCCAGGCAGGTCTCGAACCCGCCGGCTCAGGCAATCCACTCACCTCAGCCTCCCAAATCACAAGATTACAGGCTGAGCCACCGAGCCTGGCTACGACTATTTTTTTGAAAAAATCTTGTGCCAACCTTCGACACCTCCTAGACTGTAATTCAGTACTTTATAAAGGGTCTTAACAAATTTGCCTGTTCATAATAGGAAATAAATATGGACAGATCATTTTGCATCCATGTGATCTGGTCACTCTAGAGAGTTTTACATCAGACCATTACAGATGGAAAAATGCTTAAAAGTTTCATATGTATAAACATTTTTCTTAATTTACTTCACTACTTTACAAACAGGATTATATTCTATGGAGTATTAAATGCCCAACTCCAGGAGGCTAAACTCAAAACTATAAGTACCAAGCTTCCAATTATAGAAAAAACTCTTGAGATTTTTTTTTTTCAGCAGAGACATTAAAGAAACCAAAGGGTGCTAACATGGAGGGCGTAAGACCAGAGGGTCAAAAGAGACATCTCAATTGGCAGTCATTATTCGGGACAAAACTCCAGTGGCCCAACAGAGACCTGGTAATAACAAATCTGCTAATGTGGACCATGTCCATTGCTAGGGGTACGATCTATGGGGGCACCAGAAGCATAGTTGCCCCCAAAAGGCCTAAACCTCCAGGACCTTCTCCACTGTGCCGGCTAAAGAGCCATTGGGGAGCAGGCATGTTCTCTTCCAAATGGGAGAAAGAACACCTGCCTCGAAATGGTGGCCACTGAGGAGACCTGGACATCTGCTAAATTACCTGGCATAGCTCACCATCAGCCAAAACCCCCCCCCGTGAATATTAGGGCGCTAGAACCCAAATTAAGTTCTTTTGTTTTTAAAAAGCAGGATTTATTGAGTGGACAGAAAAGCTCCTAGAGTGGGAGGGGACCCGAGAGGGTTGCCCTAAGTTCTTCATTAACACACATGTCAGCCTTTTGGTCCTGGCCATCCATGTTGTCATATATAGTGTTGTCTTAATCAAAAGTTATTAAAGGTTAATTCAAATTATAAATGTAAAATTTATCTATAAAAAGGTAAAAGAAAGGAACCAAAAAGCAAAGGAAAGATGTAAAAGAAAGTTGATGGTATGAAAGTATGTATTTGCTAAGGAAGGATATAAAGGAGAGTAATTTTGTATAGAATGGATCTTGTATGGTAAATGTTGTCCTATGATAAAATGACTGGTTATTTAAAAAGAAGGAAGGTATAGGACAAAGATAAAGGGTCAGACATGTTGTAAAATGGTATGTTTAAGGTTTGTAAAGAAATATGTAAAATAAGCTCTATAAACAATCAAGTTTACAAAAACTTTCTGATATTTCTATAAATTAGCCGTTAATATCAATTACAGTAATGGTGGGTCAAAATACTACTCAGAGACCAAAACACAAGCTTCTTAATTAACAACCTCTGGAAGAATTTTCTCTTATACGCAATGGGTGGGGGAGGGGAGGAAGAAATGAATTCAGTTAGCCCCCTACAGTCTTTGTTACAAGAAGTGAGGTGTTTTTTGTTGTTGTTGTTGTTTTGTTGTTGTTTTCTTCTTTTCAAAATATTTGGTCTATCACTTTGACTAAATAAACTTTTACAATGGCCTGTAATCCTGTGTTATAATGTTATACTTTTGAACTTTTAGCCAGAAGTGGTGGCTCATGCCTGTAACCCCAGCACTTTGGGAGGCAGAGGCGAAAGGATTGCCTGAGTCCGGGAGTTCAAGACCAGCCTGGGCAATTTGGGGAGACCTTGTCTCTACAAGAAATAAAAAATTAGCCGGGTGTGGTAGTGTGCACCTGTAGTTCCGGCTTTTTGGAAGGCTGAGCAGAAGGATTGCCAGAGTCCAGCAGGTTGATGCTGTGGTGGCCAGGATCATGCCACTTCACTCCAGCCTGGGCGACGGAGTGAGACTCCAACTCAAAAATAAAAAATAAGCCGGGCTCGGTGGCTCAGCCTGTAATCCCACGCTTTGGGAGGCCGAGGTGAGTGAATTGCCTGAGCCCGCAGGTTCGAGACCCGCCTGGGCAACTTGGCGAGCCCTCATCTCTACAATAAATTTTTTTTTTTTTTTTTTGAGTTGGAGTCTCACTCTGTCGCCCAGACTGGAGTGCAGTGGCCGCTTCCGGCCACCGCAGCCTCGACCTGCTGGGCTCCGGCGATCCTTCCGCCTCAGCCTTCCAAGTAGCCGGAATTACAGGCATGCACTACCAAGCCCGGCTGATTTTTTGATTTATTGTAGAGATGAGGTCTCGCTGCCCAGGTGGGTCTCGAACCCACGGGCTCAGGCAATCCACTCACCTCCGCCTCCCAAAGGCGCGGGATTACAGGCTGAGCCACCGAGCCCGGCTTACAATAAATTTTTAAAAATCAGCTGCGCGTGGTAGCACGCGCCTGTAGTTTCAGCTACTTGGAAGGTTGAAGTGGAAGGATCGCTGGAGTCCAGCAGGCTGTGGTGGCCGGGAGCGGCCACTGCACTCCAGTCTGGGTGACAGAGTGAGACTCCAACTCAAAAAAAAAAGAAACAAAAAGCAGCTTCAGGAACCACACCTCCCCACACCCTTCGCCTTAACTGCCTGCAGGCCAGGTAAATTGTTTTGTGCACAACATCTATTATAAAACCTAAAATGGTTATTGAGCACTCAGTCACCCACAGCAGTTTGTAATCAGCTATAGTGCTTTTCAGTGCCAAATTGCTAATGACTTTAAAATCTCCCTCCTGCTGGGCTTGGTGGCTCAGCCTATAATCCCGCGCCTTTGGGAGGCTGAGGTGAGTGGATTGCCTGAGCCCGTGGGTTCGAGACCCACCTGGGCAGCGAGACCTCATCTCTACAATAAATCAAAAAATCAGCCGGGCATGGTAGCGCGTGTCTGTAATTCCGGCTACTTGGAAGGCTGAGGCAGAAGGATCGCCGGAGCCCAGCAGGTCGAGGCTGCAATGGCCGGGAGCAGCCACTGCACTGCAGTCTGGGTGACAGAGTGAGACTCCAACTCAAAAAAAAAAAATCTCCCTCCAGGCATAAGGATTACTAATCCAACATAGGATGGGTAACAAAATGACTTTTTGTTTAAAGTATTACTAATTGTTTTTGTTTGAGCAGGAAAGAATGTTTAAACTTTCTTAAGGTAAGATTCCCCCCTGTCAAAGGCGGAAGGCCAATACCACCCCTTAACCAACTAAAGCCATAGAAATAATAATAAGACCACCTTTTAGCTCATGAGCTTGTAAATTAAAAGTTCCTGGTAGGTCTCCTGCAAAAGACAAGCTGTAGGTACATCCACATATAAACTAGGGAGCTCGCTGCTACAACAGTGGGACTGTGTGGATTCTTATAGTGGACATCGAACCCACAGGAAGAACTATTTATAAATACATTTTACCAGACATCACTGCCTTAATATGTCATAACAGAGGCTATAATGGCCTTTATTATAGCATTATTAATTCTAATCATGTGCACTTTTACACAGTGCTTTGTGTAAAGACACTAAAAATACTCTACTCCCTGGCTCCTCTCCCCTCATCCCTTCCTCTTACTCTAGACAGGTAGGGACATTTCTATGCCCCGATTCAGCAGGAAGCAGTTACAGAAGACTGAACTTCATCCCTGTTCCCTAGCTGCACATAAGAATATTTCAAAACAAGAAGAGGAGGGAATGAAAGGACAAAGAACCAAAACGGAGTCAATACAGCCAAAGTGCAGCCATTTTAACATATCTAGCTGTGTCATTTTTTAAAACAGTTTTCTCTAACTTACCCTCTAATCCTTAGCCAAGGACAGAGCCAGTTTCCCAGATGTAGCTATTAATAACTGTCTTGCAACCCCTCAGGTACTTATTACTTTGCTATTCCAAGTATCTGTCTTATAACCATAAAGGACCAAACCAATGTAATCTATTGTGATCAGCCCTTTGTGACCTACACGACACAGACAGACCCCATCATTGCCATGGCAACAGTTCCTGTGCTTACCTGCCCCCTTCTTGATGACATGAAACAGACCACCATTCAATCACTTATGACCTGCCCACACCAAAGAAAAGCCTTAAAAGCATTCAACCTCAAGCAGTCATGGCTATGCTTTTTGTTAAGCTCTGACCTGGCCATGCTTTTATTGAGCTCTGGCTGGGTCATGCTTTTCTTTAAGCCCTGGTCTCCTCCCCAGTCTGGGGGAGGTGCATCTCCCTTTTCTCTCTCTCTCTTTAATCTACTTTCTAAATAAACTGTATTTCCAATCTAACTTCTGTGCAATTCTTTGCATCTTACCCGCGGCACTGGCCTATCCCACAGACCTAACATAGCTCAATGAATTTTTACCTGTGTATACCTCTGTGTCAGAATAAAGAAACTTTTCATAATTCCAGAACATTCCCTCCTACCCTTTTCCAGTCAACCCTCACCTCCCACTACTCCATCAGGTAAACTTTATTCTGACACCTCTCACACCATAAATGAGTTTTACCTGTTCCTTTTTTTTTTTTCAAGAGATGAGAAGGAGCCAGGCTCGGTGGCTCAGCCTGTAATCCCATGCTTTGGGAGGCCGAGGTGAGTAGATTGCCTGAGCCTGCGGGTTTGAGACCCGCCTGGGCAACTTGGGGAGACCTCATTTCTACAATAAATCAAAAATTAGCTGGAGCCAGGCTCGGTGGCTCAGCTTGTAATCCCGCACCTTTGGGAGGCTGAGGTGAGTGAATTGCCGGGTTCGAGACCCGCCTGGGCAACTTGGCGAGACCTCATCTTTACAATAAATCAAAAATGAGCCGGGTGTGGTAGCGTGCGCCTGTAGTTCCAGCTACTTGGAAGGCTGAGGCTGAAGGATCGCCGGAGCCCAGCAGGTCGAGGCTGCGGTGGCCGGGAGCGGCCGCTGCACTCCAGTCTGGGCGACAGAGTGAAACTTCGACTCAAAAAAAAAAAAAATTAGCCGGGCATGGTAGTGCACGCCTGTAGTTCTGGCTACTTGGAAGGCTGAGGCAGAAGGATTGCTGGAGCCCAGCAGGTCGAAGCTGCGGTGGCCAAGAGTGTGCCACTGCACTCCAGTCTGGGCGACGGAGTGAGACTCTAACTCAAAAAAAAAAAAAAAAAAAGATGAGATAGGGTCTGGCTCTGATGTCCAGGCTGAAGTGCAGTGATGCAATCATAGTTCACTGTAGCCTCAAACTTCTGAACTCAAGTGATCCTCTTGCCTCAACCTCCTAAGTAGCTGAGACTATAGGTTTTTCCGTTCTTAAATCTATATGTATTTAGTCATTGAGATGGGTTCTTTTGTGTCTGGTTTCTTTTGATCACTGTTGTGTTTTTGAGATTGAGTCACATTATTGCATGTAGGAGCAACTCACCCATTGTTTTTTCTGTACTGCACACCACAATATATTTTTCTATGGGTGGACTTTGGGTTGCATTAAGTTTTCAGCTATTATCAATTCAGCTGTGATGAACATTTCTGTGCATGTATTTTGGTGTATATATCCAGGAGTGGAACTGCTTGGTCACATGGTGTTTGTCTAATTTTAGAAAAAACTACCAAACAGCTCTCCAGAGAGCTTGTACCAGTTTATTCTCCCACCAGCAGTATATGAGCATTCACTTGCTCTGCATCCTCACCAATCCTTGATTCTTTTCAGAGGTTTAATTTCAGTCATTCTAGTGAGTGTGTAGACACAGTGTATTGTAGTTAATTTGCATTTCCATGTAGCCATCCATGAAGAGCATCTTTTCATAAGCTTCCGACCATTTGAATATCCTTTTGTGTGAGTGCTTGTTCAGTTCATCTGCTAGTCTTTTCCTCTGTTGGATTCCTGAGATCTTTTAATGAAGGTTAAAATTGTTGTACAATAGCACCTTAAGACCCAGTGCAGTAACTTACACCTGTAATCCCAGCACTTTGGGAGGCTGAGGCTGGAGGATTGCTTGATGCCAGGAGTTCAAGACCAGCCTGGGCAACATAGCCAGACTTTGTCTCTACAAAAAAATTAGAAAAATTGACTGAGTGTGGTGGTTCATACTTGTAATCCCAGCACTTTAGGAGGCAGAGGTGAGAGGATTGCCTGAGTCTAAGGGTTTGAGATCAGCCTGGGCAACTTGGCAAGACCTTGTCTCTACAATAAATAAAAAAATTAGCTGGATGTGGTGGTGCGTGCCTGTAGTCCCAGCTACTTGGGAGGTTCAAGCTGGAAGGATCACCTGAACTGAGAGGTCAAGGCTATGGTGATCTGCGATTGTACCACTGCACTTGAGCCTGCACGACAGAGTGAGACCCCGAATAAAAAAAGAAAGACACTTATTGATGCCAGGAGTTAAGAGGGGATCAAGTGGGTTTGTGAAGAGGGGGCGAGGGAGAGAAGAGCCCTACCTTTCAGGCCCCTGAAGCTTATTGGTCTCTGTATCCCAGAGCCTAGCACAGGGCTGGCACAAGACAGGAACTCGGAAAAAGTTCATCAACTAAGGGGACTGTCCTTGTTTTGCGGGGCTGTTGCAGACTTTGCTATGAATAAGCCTCTCAACTCTACTCTTCCATCTCTCTGAAGCCACAGTAGACCCTAGGACCCCTTCAGTTCTGAACAGGTGACCCATAAACAGCCTTAGGTCCTCTAAGACACCCTGACTCCGTCTTGCTGGCCAGCTTTCTTGAGTCTCATGGAAAACCTCCCCGTAACTGGGGTCTTCTATAAACCCCTGGGATTGTATCATCCTTTTTGTTGTTATTGTTTTGGTTTTGAGTTGGGGGTCTCACTCTGTCACCCAGGTTAGAGTGCAGTGGCATGCTCATGGCTCACCACAGCTTCAACCTCCTGGGCTCAGGCAATCCTTCCTTTTCAGCCTTCTGAGTAGCTGGGACTATAGGCATGTACCACCACGCCTGGCTAATTTTTTTATTTTTTTGTAGAGAAGAGGTCTTTCTGTGTTGCTCAGGCTAGTCTTGAACTCCTGGGCTCAAGCGATCCTCCCACCTTGACCTCCCAGAGTGCTGGGACTATAGGTGTGAGCTAACACACCTGACCTGCATCATTGTTTATGCCCCAGTTTCTTTTTTTTTTTGAGTTGGAGTCTCACTCTGTCACTCAGACTGGAGTGCAGTGGCCGCTCCTGACCACCGCAGCCTCGACCTGCTGGGCTCCGGCGATCCTTCCACCTCAGCCTTCCGAGTAGCCGGAATTACAGGCGCACACTACCACGCCTGGCTAATTTTTTGATTTATTGTAGAGATGAGGTCTCGCCAAGTTGCCCAGGCGGGTCTCAAACCCGCGGGCTCAGGCAATCCACTCACCTCAGCCTCCCAAAGGTGCAGGATTACAGGCTGAGCCACCAAGCCCAGCTCTCCAGTATCTTCAAAGTCAAGATTTGTATCCAGCAGCACTGGTCTCCCAGCGTCTGGTTCCCCAGGTCCCCAGAAGAGTCAGAGACCACTGACTGCCCTCCCCAGCCCAGATCTCTGCTGAGTGTTTGCTCTGGCTCAGGATGAGTTCCAGGTTGGGATGAACCCTGGGTGCACTGTGTTCTTTCGTGTATAGAACTCAGGGAAGCGGCCTCCAGCACTGCTAACCTCCCAACCATCTGGTGACCATGAGACCCAATCAAAATTTGTGAATTTTGTGAGTGATGAATGATAAAATGAATGATTTAGAATCTCCCAGTCAGGTAGGCCATCTTTCATGCTTTCATGTCTACCACCTTGGGCCAAAGGGGGGCGGATCCCAAGATTATCTTTTCATGTTTTACCAGAGACTCAGACATCTTGATGTCTTCTTGCCCTTGATGGTTTCATAAAGCTCAAACATTTTTTTTTTTAATTTTTGAGTCAAGGTCTCACTCTGTTGCTCAGGCTGGAGTGCAGTGGCAGATCACTGCTCACCGCAGCCGCGGCCTCCTAGGTTCAGCCTCCTGAGTAGTTGAAACTACAGGTGCGCACCACCATGCACAGCTATTATTTTTGTAAATTTTTGTGGAGATGAGGGCTAGCTATGTTGCCCAGGTGGTCTCAAACTCCTGGGCTCAAGCAATCTTCTCACCTTGGTCTCTCAAACTGCTGGGATTAGAGGCATGAGCCACTGTGCCTGGCCCCAAACATTTCTTGATCACTGAACAATTCTGTGTTGGCTAAGTTGTTTGAGACAGTAAACCCCAGTTCCTACATTGATTTAATAACATAAGAGACGTGTCCACGGTGGCTCAGCCTGTAATCCCACGCTTTGGGAGACTGAGGTGAGTGGATTGCCTGAGCCCGCAGGTTTGAGACCCGCCTAGGCAACTTGGCGAGACCTCATCTCTACAATAAATCAAAAATTGGCTGGGCATGGTAGCGCGCACCTGTAGTTCCAGCCACTTGGAAGGCTGAGGCGGAAGGATTGCTGGAGCCCAGCAGGTTGAGGCTGCGGTGGCCTGGAACGTGCCACTGCACTCCAGTCTGGATGACGAAAATGAAACTCCAACTAAAAAAATAAAAATAAAAAATAAAAAAAGGACAAATTGTAATTGTACATATTTATAGGGGTACAATTTTTTAAAATTATAAAGACAAGGTCTTGGTATGTTGCCCGAACTGGTCTTGAACTCCTGGACTCAGGTTATCCTCCCATCTTGGCTTCCTTTTTTTTTTTTTTTTGAGTTGGAGTCTCACTCTGTCACTCAGACTGGAGTACGCAGTGTCTACCTGCTGGGCTCCAGCGATTCTTCCACCTCAGCCTTCCAAGTAGCTGGAACTACAGGCATGCACCACCACGCCCGGCTAATTTTTAAAAAAATTTATTGTAGAGATGCGCTCTCATCAAGTTGCCCAGGCGGGTCTCGAACCCGCGGGCTCAGGCAATCCACTCACCTTGGCCTCCCAAAGTGCTGGGATTACAGGCTGAGCCACCAAGCGTGGCCGTACCTTGGCTTCTTTTTTTTTTTTTTTTTTTTTTGAGTTGGAGTCTCACTCTGTCATCCAGACTGTCGTCCAGTCTCGACCTGCTGGGCTCCGGCGATCCTTCCGCCTCAGCCTTCCAAGTAGCTGGAACTACAGGCACGTGCTACCATGCCCAGCTAATTTTTGATTTATTGTAGAGATGAGGTCTCACCAAGTTGCCCTGGCGGGTCTCAAACCCGCGGACTCAGGCAATCCACTCACCTCAGCCTCCTAAAGGCGCGAGATTACAGGTTGAGCCACCAAGTGCGGCCGCACCTTGGCTTCTTAAAGTGTTGGGATGACAGACATGAGCCACCGTGCTCAGCCCTGTGGGTACAATTTGATGTTTCAATAAACATATGTGTCATGTAATGATCAATTCAGGGTGGCTACCATATTTGTCACCTTGTTCAGTTATTTCTTTGTGGGGAAAACATTCGAAAGTCTCTCTTCTAGCTACTTTGTAATCTACAGTACCTGTTATCTATGGCCACCTTACTGTGCAATAGAACGACCAGAATTTATTCCTCCTATCTAATTGCCACTTTGCCCCTGTTGGCCAACCCTCCACTGTTCTACCACCCTCTGCTTCTATGAGGGCAACTTTGTGAGGGGTTTTTTTTTCTGACTTGGAGTCTCACTCTGTCACCCAGGCTGGAGGGCAGTGACATGATCACGGCTCACTGCAGCCTTCAACCTTCTGGACTCAGGCAATCCTTCCGCCTCAGCCTCCTAAGTAGCTGGGACTATAGGTGTGTATCACTACACTTGGCTAATTTTTTGAAATTTTTTGGTAGAGATAAGATCTCACTGTGTTGTCCAGACTGGTCTTGAACTCCTTGCTCAAGTGATCCTCTTACCTTGGTCTCCCAAGTGCTGGGATTACGGGCATGAGCCATCACACTTGGTCTCCAACCTTGGTTGTTTTTTTTAATTAGATTCCATATGAGTGAAATCATGTGGTATTTGTCTTTCTGTGTCCGGCTTATTTCACTTAACGTGATGTCCTCCAAGTTCACCCATGTTGCTGAAAATGACAGGATTCCATTCTTTTTTTATGGCTGACAGAATCATTTTTGTTTCTATCACTTCAGCAAAGGAGAAACAAGAGAGGAAAGTTAGACCCGTGTATCTGCCGGTAAATCTCCTTCCCAGTGTCCTTACAGCATAAGGCTGTGGCATCTGAGAGACATGAGGGTCAGTTCCGGCATTGCCACTTGGCAGCGGATGTGACTTTAGGCAAGTAAGTTCGCCTATCTTCATCTGAAAATCAGGGGTAATAGTACCAACCTCAAGACTCTTTCGAGGTACTGTGTATGGTGAAGTACTGTTTATAGTACTCAGGGTGGCGCTAGGGTTGACTTGCCTAGTACTCAACAAAAAATCCTGCTGCCCCTGCCAGTAGTGACCATGGCAGTGACAAGGGCTTATCATCCCCTGGACTCAGCTAGTAGTCCTCCTGTTCAGTGTCTCTATGGGGATGAAATCAGCGTGAGGACACAGTCCAAGGTCAAGAACATCAAGCAAACAAATTAGTCAGAAGACAGCCTGGGAGTCAGGCTGTTGTGCCAACGTCATTAGCCCAGAGGTCAGACTCCAAGGGGCTTGCAGAAAAATTGCCAGACTAGAACAAAGAATTTTTTTTTTGCTCTTCATCCAGATTCTCCAGATATTAACATTTGACATTTCCCTTGTTTTTTCTCTCTCTGTGTATAAATATATATATTTTTTTCTGTGTATAAATATATATAATTTTTTCTGCATCATCTGAGAATAAATTGTAGATATGCCCCTTACCCTCCAAATCTGCCATGTATAATTGCTAAAAAGTAAAGGACATTCCACTTCGTACCACAGTGCTATTACGCAGTCGGGGAACTGACATTAATTCAATGCAATTATCTAATCGACAGACCTTGTTCAGATTGAGATGCCCTCAACTGTCCCAGTGATGTCCCTTATAGCCACACAACATCCTATATCATCTGTGCAGCTAGCTGTCTGTCTTTGCCCTCTCCTCCAGGCGGGAACGGTTCCTCGGACTTTCTTTGTCTCTCATGACACTGACATGTTTGAAGAGTATGGACTGTTATTTTGTAGAGCACCCCTCAGTTCAGGTCCGTCTGATGTTTCCTTGTGATTAGACTCAGGTTATGCATTTTTGGCAAGAACACTAGGAAAATGATGTTTTCTCAATGCATCACATCAGCAGGGATGTGAGGTCAGTTTCTTGACCTGAGAACAAATTCTGATGATAAATATTCCCAGTGAGAAGAAAATTCCAGAAGCATTTAAGGTGACTGGTGTGGTTTGCAGGAGCAACTGCGATCCGCTCAAAATTTCAAAGGTTGGAAGACAAGGGTTGAAGGCAGAGGACTCGAAACAGGGAGGGAGAGAACAGAGAAGGATGACCCAGAACAGCTGACGCCTTGGAAAATCCTCGAGGTCACCCAGTGGGCTTTCAAATTGCTTACTTAAAAAGCACCAAAGGTTGATGTGGTGGCTCACTTCTTAATCCCTGCACTTTGAGAGGTAAAGGCAGGAGGATAGCTTGAGCTCAGGAATTTGAGACCAGTATGGGCAACACAGTAAGACCTTGTCTCTACAATATCAAAAAATTTGCAAGCTGTGGTGGTGCACACCTGTAGCCCCAGCTAAATGGGAGGCTAGGAAGGGAGAATTGCCTGAGCTCAGGAGGTTGAGGCTGTAGTGAGACACATTGGGGCCACTGCACAAACAAAACAAAACAAAACACCTATTTGTTTTTTTCTGACAATAAAAAAATAGATGTACCCCTCATGGAAAATACCAAGGGTATGAAGAAGAAAATAGCTACGACCCCAGCAGTAGCCACTGCTAATATTTTGGGCCTCTCCCACCCCCTGGCCTCCAGGAAAGATTTTTCAAGCCTCACTTGGAGCATGAAACTAAATGAGAAAGAGTTCATTCCTGTCTTCTTGGGGAAGGTGATGTCATGACATCAGGAGCAGAGACAAATGGCGGCCTGTGCTTCCCCTTCACTCCCTGGGGACATGAGGACACCTCTGTGAGCTGGGAGGAGGAAGTCAAGTCCAGGGAGGAGTTGGAGGATGCATTTGAGAGCCCAGAGCCACTGCCGCAGTCTTTGAGCCACTGCCGCAGTCTTTGGGGCTGCTTCTAAAAGTTTGGAGCTGGGCAAATATTTTACTGATTTTTTTTTTTTTTTGAGTCAGGGTCTCTGTCGCCTAGGCTGGAGTACAGTGGCATGACCGCAGCTACTGCAGCCTCAGCTTCCTGAGCTCAGGGAATCCTTCCTCCTCAGCCTCCTGAGTAGCTGGGACTGCAGGAGTGTACCACCAGGCCCAGCTACATTTTTTTTTTTTTTTTTTGAGTCAGATTCTCTGTTGCCCAGGCTGGAGTGTAGTAGCATGCTCACGACCACCACAGCCTTGACCTGCTGGGCTTGGATGATCCTTCCGCCTCAGCCTTCTAAGTAGCTGAAACCACAGGCATGTGTCACCACATCTGGATAATTTTTTGATTTTTATTGTAGAGATAAGGTCTTGCCATGTTGCTCAGGCTGGTCTCAAATTCGTGAGCTTAGGCAATCCTCTTGCCTTTGCCTACCAAAGTGCTGGGATTACCGGTTTGAGCCACCATGCTTGGCCGCCCAGCTATTTTTTAAAAAAATTTCTTCGTAGAGACAAGGTCCTCTATGCTGCCCAGGCTGGTCTTGAACTCCTAGACTCAAGCAATCCTCCCACCTCGGCCTCCCAAAGTGCTGGGATTACAGGCATGAGCCACTGTGCCCAGACATTTTACTAATTTTTTAAATATAAAGGGGAGGGGGCAGGGTGTGTGGTGATGGGGATCCCCCCAGAGACTTAGCTGTGTCCCCCTCTGATCCAGGCTGGGAGGCCTGCCAGCACCGGGTGGGCAGGAGCATTCCCCCAGGTGGAGAGCTGCAGGGTGGGGGGCGGGAGCAGGTTTCTGTACTTAGAGGGGGCCATCTGGATCCCCTGGCAGCCTTGCCGCCAGGCTTTCAAATCTGAGAGCAGCTGAGGATTCTGCCCTTAAAAGGGAGGCAGGAGCTGTCCCTGGGTAGCTCCACGCAGGCCTCTCCACAAATGAGTGGGGGCATCCATGGCCCTGTAGGGGCTGGTGTGGTTGGTGGTCATGGTGCCCTCTCCAAGGGGGTCCTGAGGTACCCAGAACGGGTCTGTCTGGTGTGAGGTGTCCGATTGCCCTGAGACCTGTGGCCCTGAGGGCAGAGTGGGCAGGGAGGCTAAGAGGCAGCCATGACTGAAGGGAGCCCAGGCAGGGGAGGGAAATGGCAGCTCTTCCCTGGCAGCCGAAGGGGCTGCTCCTGCCAATAGAAAAGGCGAATGTATCGGGTGTGGGCATATGCCTGTCATTCCTGCACTTTGGAAGGCCAAAGTGGGAGGATTGCTTGAGCCCAGGAGTTGGAGATCAGCTTGGACAACATAGCAAGACCTTGTCTCTACCAAAAAAAATTAACCAGGTATGGTGGCATGCACCTGTAGTCCCAGCTACTTGAGAGACTGAAGTGAAAGGATCACCTGAGTCCAGGAAGTCGAGGCTGCAGTGAGCCACGATCTTGCCACAGCATTCCAGCCTGGGTGACAGAATGAGACCCTGAGTCCAAACAAAAAGAAAAAGAAAAGGCAAATGTGTATAATACTTGTAATATTTCCTCTTCTTTTTTTTTAGAGACAGGGTATCCTTCTACTGCACATACTGGAGGGCAGTGATATGATCCTAGCTAACTACAGCCTCTACTCCTGGATTCAAGGGATCCTCCCGCCTCAGCCTCTCATCATAGAGTAGCTGGAACTAAACCACCATATGCAACTGATTTTATTGTAAACTTTTTTTTTTTGGTAGAGACAGGATCTCGTTTTGTTGCATGTGCTGGTCTTAAACTCCTGGCCTCAAGTGATCCTTCACCTTGGCCCCTCAAAGCGCTAGGATTGCAGGGGTGAGCCCCTGTGTGCGGCCTACTTATAGCATACTTTACTGTGTGCCAGGCAAGGTGCTAAGTTCTTGTATGTATTCTCTCTCTCTCTCTCTTAGCCTCAGCCTCCCAAAGTGCTGGAATTACAAGCGTGAGCCACCGTGCCCACCCTGAGGTGGGTATTCTCATCTCTGTTTTACAGATGAGCAAACAGAAACTCAAAGTGAGTGATGTGGCAGATGCGGTCACACCCCCCCCAACCAGTGTCCTCAGCCACTGGGAGGTGTCTTTAGCCTGCTTCCATCAGCACCTGTGGCTTCCTGTGCCTCTGCAGGGGGTGTGCTCTGGCTCTTGGAGTGTGGACAGTTAACACCTCAAGAGAGACTTAGCCCCTGGGAGTGGGGGATGGGAGTTAATGTGTGAATACTCCAGCTAGTTTGCTTTTTTTGCAAAACATATTTATTTATTTTTAATATTTAAAAACTTTTTTGTAGAGACAAGATCTCGCTGTGTTGCCCAGGCTGGTCTCAAGTGATTCTCCCACCTCAGCCTCCCAAAATACAAGGATTACAGTCGTGAGCCACCACCTCTGGCTGTTTGCTCCTTGATGAGACGATTTTATGTTTAATTGTAGAACACACACAATATAAAAACATCTTGCCTTTTTTTCTTTTTTTTTGAGTTAGGGTCTCACTCTGTCGCCCCAGCTAGTAGGCCCCCAGTGGTAGCCCACTCATCACTGTGCTTCTTCTGCTGGCTGCCTTCTCTCCCTGCCTCACTTCCTTGTTTCCCAACCTGCAGTTCCTGGAATCACCACCCAAATAAACGACATAAGCCCCAAGTCTTGGTCTAGGGGCCTGCGTTAGTAGGAACATAAGCTAAGGGCTGTTACCTGCTTCAGGTTACACAGCCAGCAAGTGGCTCTCATGAACATCTACTGCTGTAAAGTGAGCTGCCCTAATGCCGTGGGGCTTAGAACAACAAATGACAGTCACCCCTGGTTTGGCATGATGGCTCACACCTATAATCCCAGCACTTTAGGCAGGAGGATTGCTTAAGGCCAGGAGTTTGAGACCAGTCTGGGTGGCACAGCAAGACCTCCTCTTTACCAAAAAGCAACATCAAAACCATAAAACATGAGCCAGGCGTGGTGGCCTACTACTTGGGAGGCTGAGGGGAGAGGATCACTTGAGCCCAGGAGTCTGAGGCTGCAATGAACTATGATTGTGCCGCTTCAGCCTGGGCTGTCTGACAGAGCAAGACTCTGTGTCTAAAAATAAATTAAATAAATAAAATCATCCCTGCTTCTGTGGGTTGACTGGGTTTGGCTGGGTGGTTTTCACTTGGGGTCTCACGGGTCTGCAGTCAGGTGTTGGATGGGGATGGGGAGTCTGAAGGCTCGCCTGGGCTGGAGGCTCTCGCTTGTTCACTCACATGCCAGATGTTGACTGTGAGAAGCTCAGCTGGGGCATTCGGCCAGAGTGTCTACAAGTGGTCTCTCCATGTGGCAGGGGCTTCTTCACAGCATGGTGACTGGGTTCTGTGAGGGGCATCCCAAGAACAGGCATTGTGAGAGATGGGAACAGGAAACCGTAAGGGCCTTGCCTGGGAGTGGCCCGTGTCACTTCCGCCATACTTACTGGAGAAGACACTTTAGAGGGGGTGAAGAAATGAATTCGATGGGGGAGGGCCAGGCCTCACTGCAGACCAGCATGCGGGAAGGGAGATCATGGAATGGATGTCTCTGGAAAATAATTGACCCGGTGCAGGGCCAGGATTTCAACCCAGGTGATCTGACCTGGGAGGCTGTGAGTGCAACTTTGACACTGCCTCCATTCAAGAGACACGTTCTGAGAAGTCACGACGTTTCTCAGGGGCTGCAGAGCCCACAGTAATGGCCAACCTGAGAATACTGTTTTTGTTCATGATGACCTCTTTTTATTTTTATTTTATTTTATTTTATTTTTTGTGAGTTGGAGTCTCACTCTGTCGCCCAGACTGGAGTGCAGTGGCACGCTCCTGGCCACTGCAGCCTGAACCTGCTGGGCTCTGGCGATCCTTCTGCCTCAGCCTTCCAAGTAGCTGGAACTACAGGCACACGCTACCACACCCAGCTAATTTTTGATTTATTATAGAGATGAGGTCTCGCCAAGTTGCTCAGGCGGGTCTTGAACCCATGGGCTCCGGCAACCATTCACTTCAGCCTCCCAAGGCGCGGGATTACAGGCTGAGCCACCGAGCCCGGCTGATGACTTCTTTTTAATGTCCAGACTGATGTGGCCTGGTGAATGAATAGCAGGTCGTGAGCGGATTTCAAAACCTAGAAACAGTCACCTTGACGTTGACTTCTGGACAATTATAGAGCAGAGCATAATATAGGGGGGGAAATGCAGTGGTGGGAGGTGGGGGAGTTCGTGGGGGTGCACCGTGCTCAGGAGAGGGTTGGAGGTAGAGGGGGGCTGGATGAAGAATGACCCCCAGAGATAGCAGGCTCTCACCCTGGAACCCTGCAAGTGTTGCTTCAGGGGAAGATAGGGTCTTTGTAGTTTGCAATTAAGGATCTTGAGATAGAGAGATTACCTAGGATTATCCAAGTGGGCCCTAAATGCCAGCTGTATGAGAGAGAGAGGGGTAGACTCGATAGAGAAGAAAGTGATGTCAAGCAGAGAAGGATTCGAAGATGCTGGAATTGAGAATTAGAGTGATGTGGCCACAAGCCAAGGAATTCCATGGCCCTCAGAAGCTGGATGAGGCAAGGAACAAATTTCCTCTAGAGCCCCTAGAGGGAGCGTGGCCCTTGATTTCGGTCTAGTGTTTCTGACTTCAGACTTCTGATCTCCAGGAATGTAAGAAAATAAACTGCTGCTGTTTTAAGGCACCAAATTTTTAGTAATTTGTTACAGCAGCCACACAAAACTTAGATAACTTTCTTGCAGGCACAGTGGCTCATGCCTGTAATCCCAGCATGGGAGGCCAAAGCAGGAGGATTGCTTGAGGAGTTTGAGACCAGGCTGGGCAACATAGTGAGACTTTGTCTCTACAAAAAACTTTTAAAATTAGCTGGGCGTGGTGGTGTGTGCCTGTAGTCCCCAGCTACTTGGGAGGATCATTGGAGCCCAGGAGTTTGAGGCTGTGGTGAACCATGATTGTGCCACTGTACTCTAGCCTGGGAAACAGAGTGAGACCCTTACTGGAAAAAAAAAAGATAAATTTATTTTTATACCAGTGCTGGAGAATAGGGTGAATACTTTTATCTCCAGTTAGCATTCTATGTTCCTTTTTTTTTTTTTTTTTTGAACCAGGGTCTTGCTATCTTGCCCAGGCTGATCTTGGACCCCTGGACTCAAGTGATCCTACAGTCTCAGCCTCCTGAGTATCTGGATCTACAATTGCTCAGTCATGCCCATGCAGCATTTTATTTTACTTTCGAGGTGGAGTCTCACTCTGTCTGTAGACTGGAGTGCTGGTGGCATGCTGGGCTCAGGGGATCCTTCTGCCTCAGACTTCTAAGTTGCTGGAACCAGAGGCACACACCACCACACCTGGCTAATGTTTTCATTTATTGTAGAGATGAGGTCTCACCAATGTTGCCCAGGCTGGTCTCAAACCCCTGAGCTCAGCTCAAACCCTGAGTTCTTGCCTTGGCCCCCCAAAGTGCTGGGATCCCGCCAGCATTTTGATAAAGGTTTGGCAAACTCACTGGAAACGATAGTGCTTCTAGGGAACTTATGGCAGGTCACACAACAATCTGTAAATCCTGGTGGTCGTGAGCCTGTGGAGGGGGACCAAAAGGCTCGGGTTTGCTCTGCCCAGGCCAATATATATTTTTTTTAATTTGGAGTCTCACTCAGTCGCCCAGACTGGAGTGCAGCGGCCGCTCCCGGCTACCACAGCCTCGAGCTTCTGGGCTCCGGCGATCCTTCCGCCTCAGCCTTCCGAGTAGCTAGAACTACAGGCGTGCGCTACCATGCCTGGCTAATTTTTGATTTATTGTAGAGATGAGGTCTCGCCAAGTTGCCCAGGCGGGTCTTGAACCCACGGGCTCAGGCAGTCCACTCACCTCAGCCTCCCAAAATGCTGGGATTACAGGCTGAGCCACCAAGCCCAGCTTAGGCCAATATTTCAATCCACTTTCTGAATGAAGATGGTGAGAAACTACAGCATGGCCGGGCAGTGGCTCATGCCTGTAATCCCAGCACTTTGGAAGGTGGAGGTGAGAGGTTTGCCTGAGCTCAGGGGTTCAAGATCAGCCTGAGCAACATGGCGAGACCTCATCTGTACAATAAAAAAAAAAATTAGCTGGGCATGGTTGTGCACGCCTGTAGTCCCAGTTACTTGGAAAGCTGAGGCAGAAGGATCGCCTGAGTCTAGCAGGTTAAGACTGTGGTGGCCATGAGCGTGCCATTGTACTCCAGCCTGGGCGACAGAGTAAGATTCCAACTAAAACAAAAAAGAAAAAAAACCCTACAGCGTGAAATGTGCAGGTGACATGATGTTGGAGAAAGCAGGGACAGTGACAGCCCAATGGAGATGGAAGTGGTTTTAACAGGCTGGGACTTTGGAATAAAGCCAAGGTGTAACTGATAACAGAGGAAGGTTTTAGAGAGATACCTGGTGCCCAATCCTAGAACCAATGGAGGGAGTCTGGGTAGCCATTTGTGAAAAGGGGTTCAGAGTTCAGTCATCAATTGTGTGGGCAGTTCTTATAAGAGGAGCTTTGGCTGGGCACTTTGTGGCAGGGTAACGCTGGGTTCATAGAAGTGGATGGTGCTCACTGCTGGTAGAGTGTACTGAACTACTTTGCTTCATTTATAACACCCCTTCCTCCATCTTTTTTTTTTGAATTGGGGGGGGTCTCACTCTCTTGCTCAAGCTGGAGTACAGTGGCATGATCACACCTTACCATAGTCTCCATTTCCTGAACTCAGGTAACTTTTCTGTCTCAGCCTCCTGAGAAGCTGGAACTACAGGCACATGCCATCACGTCTGGTTAATTTTAAAAAAATTTTGTAAAGAGGAAGTCTCACTGTGTTGCCCAGGCTGGTCTTGAACTCCTGGGCTCAAGCGATCTTCCTACTTCAGCCTCTCAAAGTGCTGGAATTATAGGCATGAGCCACTGTGTTCGGCCTGGCCTCCTCCCCTGTTTTTTGTTGTTTTTTTTTTGAGTTGGAGTCTCACTTTGCCACCCAGACTGGACTGCAGTGGCACACTCCCGGCCACCACAGCCTCAACCTGCTGGACTCTGACAATCCTTCCACCTCAGCCTTCCAATTAGCCAGAACTATAGGTGCGTGCTACCACGCCCGGCTAATGCCCCTCCTCTGTTTTATAAATGCATGGCAGAATGGTAAGGGATTAGGAAGTCAAGTGTGCTGACTCCATCTCTATGGCCACTGTCTCCCCTCTACGGCCACTCTTTGTCCTTCCCCACTCTGCTTGGTGCCTCAAGAGGCTGACCTCTTTGGACTTGATCACCCAGAATATTAGCTAGCTAATGCTGTGTGATCAGTCATCCTGTGGAACAAAACATAGTGGCCTAAAGCAATAATCATCATGCACTGTTGCACAGATTCTGTGGGTCAGGGATCCAGTGGTCTGGCTCATGAGGTCACCATCAAGAAGCAGGAGAGTCTGCAGTTATCTGAAGGTTCAACTTGGCCAGAGCATCAGCTTCCAAGATGGCTTCCAAGATGGCTGACCCCATGGATGGTGAGGTTACCATCTGAAGGCTCAACGGGGGTCACAGCATCAGCTTCCAATATGTTCGCCTCCATGAATGGTGAGCTCACCACCAAGATCCAGTTGGGTCTGCAGTCTTCTGAAGGTTTAACTGGGTGGGGTTGGAAATCAGCTTCCAAGTTGGCTGTCCCCATGGACAGTGAGTTCATGTGGGCTGTTGGTGGGAGGCCTCAGTTCTTTGCCCCATGGACCTCTCCTCAGGGCTGCTTGGGCATCCTCACAACATGGCAGCCAACTCTTCCCAGAGTGAGTGATCTAAGAGAGAGCGAGGTAGAAGCCACATGCCTTTTACGACTTGGTCACATTTCATCATCTCCATGACTGATCACAGGGGTCGGCCCTATTTAATGTGGGAAGGGACTGCACAGGGGCAGGTGCATCCTGAAGGCTGGCTGTATGGTGGCCAGGAGAAAATCAGGACAGACCAGAGCCGTAGAGCATGATGAAATCCACCCCGGCTCAGGTTGGCCAAGTTCCGAGACGGAAAGCCCCACTCCTGGGTTCTGCCAGTGGGACTTCTGCATGTGCCGAGGGATTAAAGGATTCTTTGAGCCCTGCCAAGATCATGTTACACTCTCTACCAAGCAGGGCTTTGGGGCCAGGGTGATGTGTTGGGAAGATGCAGACACGCAGCCTCTGGCTGGAGACAATGGCTTCTATTGAGGAAATATGACATAACGAATTCACAAGTCCACGGTCAGGAAACAATGGTGTTTTAAGAGGGCACAGGAGGTGTTACCCAGAGGTCCAGCAGCACCCCGCACATCCTGCACACCCTCCCCACTCTGTGGGTTCAGACACAGTGCCAAGAGCGAAATTTTGCTGGAATTTGTCTGAAAAGGTCAGTTATTCAAAACACCTTCTTAAAGACACAATGTCTTCTGACCTCCCTGCAGTTTGTTCTTGGCTCAAGTCAGGGTGGTGCTTTCCTGCTCTGTTTTCCAAGTTTATAAAGGCACCACTACTATTAGCATAAAGTGAGAAGAGAAGGGTAGGGAGATGAGGAATGAGAGAAAGGAGAGTGTTTGAGCATACCTGTTTCAAATGGTTGTGCATGGGGCTGGGTGTGGTGGCTCGCGTCTATAATCCTAGTGCTTTGGGAGACCAAGACAGGAGGATTGCTTAGCCTGAGAATTCGAGACCAGTCTGGGCAACATAGCAAGACCATGCGAGGGTCTGTACAAAAAGCAAACAATTAGCAGAGTGTCATGGCACACACCTTTAGTCCCAGCTACTCAGGAGGCTGAGGCTGAAAAATCGCCTGAGCCCAGGAGGTTGAGACTGCAGTGAGCCATGATGGTGCCACTGTCCTCCAACCTGGGCATCAGAGTAAGACCCTGATTCAAGCACGGGTTGACCTGCTGTCCTGGAAGCAGGGAGTGCTATGTGTGGATCCAGCCATTCGTCCACCAGCCAGGGGCCTGGGGGTGGGCTTGGGCCTTGGCGTTGAGCAGGGTCCCCCGCCGACCAGGGGCTGGCCTTCTGGGAGTTCTATGGGAACATATTATCTGTGAAGTTCAACTCTGTGGTGATGTCTTTCAGCCTGGACACCGAGAGGGCTGTGGACTCCCCTAAGAAGGAGTCTCTTTGGGAAAGACCGTCCTGCTCTGGGGAGCTAAATTAAGTCCTCCTTGTAGATTTGGGGCACGATCTAGAGGTTCCTCTGAACCTTTCTCATGGTGAACCGTCACCTAGCTGGATACAGAGACAGCCCAACCCACTCTGTGTCAGTCACCATGTTCTGGCCATTCAGAAGTGGCCAAACGTTTAAACCGGGTTCAGGTAAGACAAACACCCTTTAAACTGTAAACTGCGGGCTTTTTCTGGCCCTCATTTCCGTTTTCTGTGGGCCTTTTTCCTTTCTCTGGCCATCAGACGTCTTCTACCACATGGCTGCTCTGGTGTCTCTAAGCCTACTGTGCTTAGATGACTGACCTAGGCGGGGATGGCTTTCTGCTAAATTAAACTCTTGTTAAACCCGTCCGGTGGCTCATGCCTGTCATCCCAGCACTTTGGGAGGTGGAGGCGAGAGGATTGCCTGAGTCCAGGGGTTCAAAAGTAGCCTGAGCAACTTGGTGAGACCTTGTCTCTACAATCAATAGAAAAATTAGCCAAGTGTGGTGGCGCCTGCCTGTAGTTTCAGTTACTTGGATGACTGAGGTGGAAGGTTCACCTGAGTCAAAAAATTAGCCAAGCATGATGGCGCTTACCTATAGTTCCAGCTACCTGGAAGGCTGAGGTAGAAGAATCACCTGAGCCCAGCAGGTCAAGGCTGCGGTGACCGTGAGTGTGCCACTGTACTCCAGCCTGGGCGACAGAGTGAAACACTGACTAAAGAAATAAACGCTTGTTAAATTTAACTTTTTTCTATTTTTTTGTACTGGTGAAGATTTTACTATGTTGCCCAGGCTGGTCCTGAATTGTGACCTCAAGTAATCCTCTTGCCTCAGTCTCCCAAAGTGCTGGGATTACAGGTGTGAGCCAGTGTGCCAAGCCTAATTTTCTTTCTTTCTTTTTTTTTTTTTTGAGTCAGAGTCTCACTCTGTCACCCAGGCTGGCATGCTCACGACCACTGCAGCCTCAACCTGTTGGACTCAGGTGATCCTTCTGCCTCAGTCTTCCAAGTAGCTGAAACCACAAGTGCACGCCACCACACCTGGCTAATTTTAAAATTTATTGTAGAGATGAGCTCTTGCTAATTTGCCCAGGCTAGTCTTGAACCAGGCAATCTCTTGCCTCTGCCTCCCAATGTGCTAGGATTACAGATGTGAGCCATGGTGCCTGGCCTGAAATCATAGTTTAATTGCCAATGGAAGTTTTTTTAAAAATTTATTTTAATTTTAATTTTTTGCAGAGATGGGGTCTTGCTATGTTACCCAGGCTGGTCTCAAACTTTTGGGCTTAAGTGATCCATCCACCTTGGCCTTCCAAAGTGCTGAAATTACAGGTGTGAGCCATTGCACCTGGTCAGAAGTTTGCTTTTTAAAGGAAACTAGTTGAAAATTTTTTTTTTTTGAGTTGGAGTCTCACTCTGTCATCCACACTGGAATGCAGTGGCCGCTCCCGGCCACTGCAGCCTCAACCTGCTGGGCTCTGGCAATCCTTCTGCCTCAGCCTTCCAAGTAGCTGGAACTACAGGCACGTGCTACCACTCCAGGCTAATTTTTTTTAATTTTTACTGTGGAGATGAGGTCTTGCCAAGTTACCCAGGTGGGTCTCGAACCCGCGGGCTCAAGCAATCCATTCACCTCAGCCTCCCAAAGCGTGAGATTACAGGTTGAGCCACTGAGCCCAGTGAAAATATTTGTAAAACAAAAACATCATTTAGCTGTGAGAATCAGTACTCCCATTTCTGCACCAAGTTTGCAGTTTCTGATCGGGGTGTCAGAGCACTTGGACTGAGCACCTCTCTGCTCCTCCTTCCTGCTCCACTCCGGGACCTGGGGGGCAGGGCCCTGGAACCTGCACCCAGAGATTCCTGTCACAACTAGTTTCCAGCTTGGTTAATTAATGGAACAATGTCTGCAGGGCAAGAGGAGGGTGAATCTAGGTATCTGCCCCCTCATCCTTCCGTTCGGGGTCCCTGTGGGTTGGGTACATCCTCCTCCTGAAAGCCCCAGCGTCTGTCCAGGGAGCTGCCATGGCTACCACCCTCTCTGGGTTCCTGTTGCTCTTTTGCCTTTGGGACTGGTCCCCTCATGCTGCTGGCCACAGGACTCTGCGCTGTCTCATACTAATCTCCTGAATCCTATCTGCATCTTTGTAAATAGCCTCTTTGGTAAACTCCCCACAAACTGCCCAGTCTGAGTGTCCCATCTGCGTCCCCAGGGACCCTGGATGGCATGATACTCAAAATTTTATT
The DNA here is from genome assembly GCA_027257055.1 of Cephalopachus bancanus. Classification (NCBI taxonomy): domain Eukaryota; kingdom Metazoa; phylum Chordata; class Mammalia; order Primates; family Tarsiidae; genus Cephalopachus; species Cephalopachus bancanus. The sequence continues at coordinate 399,250 of JAPVLO010000175.1, forward strand.
TTGTACAATATTTTTAAAAGCTTCACCTTGTTCTCTTTCTCTTTTGAAGGCTTCAGGAAAGATTTGGATCTGTGTGTTCAATGGACTCTTATTGTCTGAACTTGAAAAACCAGAGCTGGCCTTGGGAGAAGGGGAGCTTTGTGTGTTTCTTCAGTGCAAGAACTGAGTTTTAAAAGTCAACTGAGTTTTAAAAGTCATGGCGGCCGGACCAAATAGAGGATAGTTTCATCCCCAAGGGGGACATGTCCGGAAAACTCAGAATAAGTTACAACAGGACTGGAGAGGGAGGGGGAGGAGGAGGGGGGGAGGAGGAGGGGAGGGGGAGGAGGAGGGGGGGAGGAGGAGGGGAGGGGGAGGAGGGAGGAGGGAGGGGACAGTGAGATGGAGAAGAAAGGAGAGAGGAGAGAGAGGGAGAGACCGAAGAGGAAGAGGGAAAGGGAGAAAGAAAGAGTTTGAAAGAGACAGAAACAGAGAGCGGTAGAGAGAAAAACAGAGGGAGAGATTGAGAGAGAGAGAGAAAGAAAGAAAGAAAGACAGGGGAGAAAGAGAAAGAGGGGGGAGAGAGAGAAAAGAGGAGGAAGGGATGCCTGTCTGTGACTGGACTCCCTACCGTGAGCCTCACTGAAAGTCAGATCAAGGCTTGTGGGTGGAGGGAAAGGATCAGGACTGCAATAGCAAGTTCCCTGCTTCTGAAGGGATCCCAGGAGATGACTCTGGGGAGGAGGCGTGTTCCAAATTCCAGTGACAGGCACTAGGAAAATGCAATCAACACTAAGAAAATGCAGTCAACACTGGTGGACCCTGCCGTGGCACTCGCTGGCCACTTGTAGTGACCTGTGGTCCTTCTGGGGGGAGGCTGTCCCACGGTGTGGGGAGAGGGTCCTGACAACCGCACAGAAGTCAGGGCAGTGCAGTGTGCACGTGAGAGCCTGTGTTGTGGAAGGGGAAGGGAGTCTATTTATTCAGAGGCTATAAAATCGTATGCTGGAGGGTGGGGAGCACACTGGATCGAGGTGAAGTGGCCGAGAGCAGGGACAAGGGAGAGAGCAGGTATTGGAGACAAAAGAGAACCCACATCTGTCTCCTCATCCTCGCCAGGGGCCCTGAAGCCCTTTGACAAACCCCTCTTCTTCCCCTGAGCTGGTGGGAGAAGGTGGCTGGCTATCTGCTGCCTTGAGGCTTTCAACGTTGCCACGATTGCTCCCATTTTCCAGATGTGGAAACTGAGGCCGAGGGAGGCAAGTCATCTGGAAGTACATGGTGAAGCTGAGACTGAAGCCGAGGTCCTCTGGGCCAGATGTGACTGCCCTGCTGCCGCAGCTGGGTGCTCTCTGGAGTCACTGGGAGGTAAGCGCCAGGCACCTGCTCTGTCAGTGCATCCATGGGGCGTGGCAGCATCTGAGGGGTCCCTATGGGGATCTTCTTAGCAGATCAGGCTAATGGCTGAGTCTGGGGAACCCAGGGGTGTTGAGGCATCCAGGCACACAGTGGGGAGGGTGTGCTCCCTCATCTCAACTCAGGGGCCCCAGGAGAAAGTTCCCTCCAGCTAGCCAGATGGCCCAGGCATGGAAGAGCATTTCCACTGCTGGTGAGAGGGATGACTGGGAGGCCACCATGGGAGGCCGTGGAGGCCATGGGAGGGGCGGAGAAATGTGAGAGGGGCATAATCCGCTGCTCTGTCCTTCCTTGCATCCTGCCCCCACCATCTTCTGCCCATGTCTGCTGTGGGCTGCACCCAGCAGGAAGTGGAAGGGTGGGACACCCAGGCCATACCGTCCCCAAAGCTCAGCCTTCCAGAGGCAGAGCCAGGCAGAGAATGTCTGGAAGCAAATATCCTGCACACCGGTCTTCTTGTAGAACACCACCTGGTCCTAAACCATCCCTGTGTGTGGGACTGGTGGGAGCCAGGTGTGGACAAAGGGGTGCTCTGACAGCTGTGGAAGGGAGAAGGCCAGGCCCAGGCTGTCCCAGGGAGGAATCCCGGGCTCACCTGGAGGTGGTGTCCTCCATGTCTCCACCCCTTCTACCTCCCCTTGCCCCTTACTCCCACCCTTCCCTCTCCATAGAGGCTATTTTCTTTCTCCCCCCACACAATGAGGACCACCAGGCAAGGGCGGCAGGAGACACTGCAGGACGTCTCTCCTCACCCTAAATCCCTCCCCTGACACCCAGCAGGCATGTGATACATGTTGGTCACATGCATGAGTGAAGCAGGGGAGAGACCCAGGCCTGGGAGAGACCCGGAATAGTGAACCCTGAGACAAGGACCTGGGTGCAGGTGATTCCCTTGGGACATAAGGGAGGGGACGGGGAGAGACAGGATGGGGGAAGTCCATGGTGGGTACGTTGGCTGTGACCAGTATGGGCCCCTGGGACTCTGTCCTGAGGAAATGGACTGGGTACACCTCAGAATGGTACTACTGAGGATGGCGGCGTGGTAGTATTTATCCACTGTTGCCAGATAAAGTTCACTCCAGGTGGCATTAAATCCTCATCACTTTTGGGCCGTTCTCCAGACGGTGGGAGCAGCAGCAAGTCTTTGTGCCCTCACTGGTGTCCTTCAGGGTGGGTGGCAGGGACTGGGGAGGGCACGGTGAACCTGCAGGGGCCAGGAGCCTCCAGGGAGGCTGGAAGCTGTGCCCCGCTGCCAGCGAGTGCCTATGAGCTGGGACGTGGCCACTGCTTGCTGGACACGCTGGAGGCCTTGCGGGGCCCACGTGGGCATCCAGCTGGGCAACTCCCATCTCCTGGGCTGCGCCGCTGGCCAGGCAGCCTCGTGGGAGACTCCGATGACTCCATCCCTGTGCCTGGCGGAGGCAGGGAGTCGGCGGGCCCTCCGGCCAGGCCACACAGACTGGCCTTTGTGCTGTGTGGCCTCCAGGAGGTGTAGGCTGTCTGCACACTCAGCGCCTGCCGGGCCCAGCACAGGCCTTCTTTGTGGTGCCCAGGAGCCAGGAGCCAGGAGGTGTCGGGGCAGGATGGCGGGGAGGCGCTGGAACAAGCTTCCCAGGGAGCAGTCCTGTTGTGCCATGTTGGGGTGACAGCCCTGATTGAGACACAGGAAGAGGAAGGGGGAGACAGCGAGGGATGCTGTCAGCTTGAGGGGGGGGAAGTGAGAAGTCCCGGGAGGTTCTCTCTGGCCAGCCCAAGGACCCCACAGGGCAGGTAGACACCGTCTCCAGCAAGCAGACCTCCAGGATCTGAGCTGAATCCTCTCCTGACTCGCCCTCTTGCTTATGAAAACTGTCCAGGACCCTCAGACCCTGCTGCTGGTCCTTGAATGTCTCAGGAGCCAGGGTCTCAGGTGCATAAGCGTGATGTGTATCAAGTTTGCTCTGGCGAGATTCCCAGTCCACTGAAAGGGTCCGGTGGGTGGGTTTCTCACTCAGACCCTGGAGCCCTGAAGCCTGGGTCGATTCCTCTTTGACTGCTTTTTCTGGCCTCATCCCTGGCTCTGTAATTGGCTCAGATAGTCTCACCAGGTAGGGCTGGCCTCCGGGCTGTGACTGTGGTGTCACACAGCCCCCCATGCTCAGATGAGCCCTGTGCTTGGCTTCAGGCTCTGTTGCCACCATCTTGAAATTCTTGATAATCTGTGAGCAAGAGGTCCCACATTTTACATTTGCACTGAGCCCCACACATCCGTAGCTGGTCCTGTCTCAGGGCTCAGGGAGGGAACAGGAATGCTCTGAGTCAGCCCACGAGTCCTCAGATCACCTCTTCCTCTTCAAAGCCCCCCCCAACTCAGAAGCTTAGCCCCAGCAAACCTTTGGGACTGAGACTTTGCAGACATCCATTCACTCTGAAACCTTCAGCAAAATTATTTTTAAAAATAATTGCTTCCTTAAAATGATACATGTTTATCATGAAAATTTTAAACAATATAGAAAAATACTAAGAAGAAGGTGAAGAAAAAGTAATTCAAATTCTATTATGGAACCTAAATCTTAGCATTTTGGCAAATATTAGCATTTGAATGAGCAATTTTATGATGCTCTGTGTGTATTTGTATATATTCACGGCCAGGTGTGATGGCTCATGCCATAATCCCAGCTCTTTGGAAAGCTGAGGTAGGAGGATTGCCTGAGCCCAGGAACTGGGGATCATCCTGGGCAACATAGTGAGACCTCGTCTCTACAATAAAATTTATTTTAAAATGTATAAAAAATGAAATGTATATATTCAAATTTATATTTACACCCATATATAGCTATACACATTTACCCTCATATAATTTTATATAAATGGGATTATATGTATATTATGTGTATACACACACACACACACACACACACACACACACACATACATACATACACACACACCCCACATATAGTTTTAGAGTCAGAGTTTCACTTTGTTGCCCAGGCTGGAGTGCAGTGGTGCAATCATAGCTCACTGCAGCCTGAAACTCCTGCACTCAAGTGATCCTCTCACATCAAGCTCCTGTGTAGGCGGGACTACAGATGCACGCCACCAATCCTGGCTCATTAAAAATTTTTTTTTGTAGAAATGAGGTCTCCTTGTGTTGCCCAGGCTGGTCTCGAATTCCTGACCTCAAGATATACTCCCTCCTCAGCCTCCCAGAGTGCTAGGATTACAGGCGTGAGCAACCGCACCCAGCCTGATTTTCTTAATAATAACAATGTGATAGGTATCCCTAAGGATACATCTTTTGTGGGGGAAGGAAGTTCTGGGTTTTCTGTTTCCCTGTTTTAGACAGTGGGGCTAAAGCATTATTCAAAAGCCCCAGGCAGTCAGCAAATTAGATGAGGCATGTCTCACGGCTGGGGTTTAAGCAGTTGTTCCTAAACCTCACTGTACAGTCACACTCCTAGGCAGGTGTTGAATGCCCCAACCTGAATCTCCAGAGGCCTGGCCACCCTGCTGCCCTCTGCCTATACTCTAGAGACTTGCTTCTTTAAATTAGTTTCATCTGGGCACGGTGGCTCATGCCTGCAATCCCAGCACTTTGGGAGGCCGAGTTGGGAGGATCACTTGAGCCCAAGAATTCAAGATCAGCCTGGGTAATAATATAGCAAGACCTCGTCTCTATACATAAATAAAAAATAAATCAGTTCCTAGCTGTCTACACCTCTTTCCTCCTTCACCCCAGTCTGGCCCATGGGCCTCTGGCCCTGGGTGTCCTCCGTGAGAAAGGACAATGACTGTGCTCTGGACTGAGGGGCCCTCACTCGGATGGTGCCTCAGGCCATAGCCTGGGGCGTATCTGTTAGCACCAGACCCCAGCCTTGCAACGCTGGGCATGCAGTAGTTGCTCAACAAGCATCTCTGAATTGGATACAAAGTGTCCTCACATCCTTCTTATTTCCCTCAACATTTCATTATAGCAATTTTCAAACACGCAGAGAAGTTGAGTGATTGTACAGTGAAAACCCACACACCACCCCCATGACATTTCACCACATGCCTCCCCATCTCTCTGTCCACCCTCCCGTCCATCTTATTCTTTTGTACTTTTCAAGAGGAGCTGCAGACTTCAGCACATGTCACTGCCAAAGATGCCAGCATGTATGAGGGGGGACTCAAAAAAACCCCACATTTATTTATAAAAACTTGTGTATTTGTTTTACATGTTTAAACGTCAGTCACCTTCAAAGTCCTCTCCATGGGATGCAATATTCCTATTGAAATGCTTTTCCCACTGCTGAAAACAGTTTTTGAACGTGCCAGTTTTGATGCCTTTTAGTGCTTCTGCCATTTCTTCCACATCGGCAAAACATTTCCCTTTGAGAACATTTTCATCTGGGGAAACAAAAAAAGTTGCTTGGGACGAGATCCAGTGAATAGGAAGGGTAGGGCATGAGGGTCATGCTGTTTTCAGTCAAAAATTGCTGAACACTCGGCCTGGTGGGGGCAGGTGCATTCATAAATCACCCATCGTGAAAGGGGCAAACACATTGAAAGAATCTCCAAAAAAAATTCACTGAAGCTGAATGCAGCCTCTCACCACACCGCTAGCTGATGCTGACGGGTTCCTAGAACACTCACCCAGCAGGGGAAACCTGTATTGCCCTCCCTCCAAAAGATAATTCCATTTTTTGGGGGGGTCCCCCTGGTATACCAGCAAGCAGCATTTAGGAATGACTTCCTAGGTTTCTTTGAGGTGAAACTGACATGGCGTTAAGAATTCACGTTGTCACGCACCATTTGCTGAGTCTTGACAAATGCCGGCACCTGTGAAATCAGACTCTCTTTGGGGACAGGTCATTCACACCACCCAGAAGGTTCCCTCGTGCCTCTTGCCACCAGTCGGAGAAGGAAGGGCGGGGTGGAATCAAATGAGAGAAGAGAGCCAAGGGCTCTGTTTTCGATGGTGTTAAATTCAGCGAACCTGAATTAATAGTCGGGCCACCCCACAGTGCCTCTGGCGACAGTCGCTGTTCTGTTTTTGTTTCACTATAGACAAGCGTCTGTTCTGAAACTACCCAGAAATGATTCACACAGCAGGTGCCCTTCTGAGCCTGGCTTCTCTCCCCACTCCCTTAACAGTTTTGAAATCAGTCCACGTTGCTGTGGGTATCAATGGCATGTCCCCTTTGCCCACCCTCCTGCCTCCCTGACTGCTGTGACTCAGTTTCCTTGGTTGTCTGTCCTGCTCCAGGTGAATTTCAGTGTTGAGGGTCTTTGGGCCCTAGTTCTGGGCAGTTGGTCCCTGCTTTCGGAACTCACCATGGCTTTAAATAAATACCATCCACATGCTGGTAATGCCTCAGACAGAACTTTTTCTTTTTCTTTTTTTTTGAATAGGAGTCTCACTCTGTCACTCAGGCTGGGGTGCAATGGCACACTCACAGCCACCTCAGCCTCCACCTGCTGTGCTCAGGTGATCCTTCTGCCTCAGCCTTCCAAGTAACTGGAATCACAGGCATGTGCCACCACACCCAGCTAATTTTTTGATTTATTGTAGAGACGAGATCTCGCCATGCTGCTCAGGCTGGTCTCGAACCCCTGAGTTCAGGCAATCCTCTCGCCTCTGCCTCCCAAAGCACTGAGATTATAGGCTTGAGCCACCTTGCCTGGTCAGAACTTTTCTTAATTCCTAAAGCCCCAGAGTTGCAAAACCTCCGCTTCAGGCTCAGACAGGTACGCTGAATTTAACACCATCGAAAACAGAGCCCTCGGCTCTCTTCTCTAATCTGATTCCACCTCGCCCTCCCTTCTCCAGTAAGTGGACCCCGAACCATGTGGTGTCCCCCATGTCCTTGTCTCCCAGTCCAAAGCATCCATCTCCAAATCAAATCTTTTATTTAAACCACTTCATTCATTCACTCATTTATTCTTTAAGTTGGGGTCTCGTGCTGTCACTCAGGCTGGAGTGCAGTGGCGTGCTCCTGGCTCACCATAGCCTTAACCTCCTGGGTTCTGGCATTCCTTCTGCCTCAGCCTCCCGAGTAGTTGGGACTACAGGTGTGCACCACCATGCCCAGCTAATTTTTTTATTTTTATTTTTTGTGGAGACAAAGACTTGCCGTGTTACTTAGGCTGGTCTCAAACTCCTGGGCTCAAACAATCCTTCCATCTTGGCCTCCCAAAGTGCTGGGTTTACAAGTTTGAGATACTGTGCCCAGCTCAACCACTTTATTGAGGTATGACTGCTAACACAAGAACCTGCCATACAAAAATACAGCGGGATGTACTGGAAGACATGTACACACCTGTGACACCATCCCCTTATACCGTGAGCTTACCCATGACCTCCAAAGTTTCCTCCTGCCTCCTGTCCTTTCTCTTTCCTATGTGGTAAGAGGACTTACAGGCTATCTACCCTCCTGGCAGATTTTTTTTTTTTTTTGAGTTGGAGTCTCACTCTGTCACCCAGATTGGAGTGCAGCAGCTGCTCCCGGCCACCGCAGCCTCGACCTGCTGGGCTCCGGCGATCCTTCCGCCTCAGCCTTCAGAGTAGCTGGAACTATAGGCACGCACTACCACGCACGGCTAATTTTTTGATTATTGTAGAGATGAGGTCTCGCCAAGTTGCCCAGGTGGGTCTCGAACCCGCGGGCTCAGGCAATCCACTCATCTCAGCCTCCCAAAGTGCTGGGATTACAGGCTGAGCCACCAAGCCCGGCTCCTGGCAGATTTTAAGTGTACAGTGCAGTATTGTTAGTCCTAGGCCCTACATTGGACAATAGATCTCCAGAACAGATTCACCCTGTGTACCTGAAACTGTGTACCTGCCCACCTCCCCTGCCCCTCAGCCCCTGGAACCCCCTGAACCACTTTCTGCTTCTATGAGGGTCATGTAAGGGAGGCCATGCAGCTCTGTCTGATTTATTGAATTATTTTGTAATGTCCTCCATTACGAAATGTTAGACTTTTCATCTTTTTAAAGACCGAATAATATTTCATCATATGTCTCAACCACAATTTCTTTTGTTTTCTTTCTTTTTCTTTTTCTTTTCTTTTTTTTTTTGGAGTTGGGGTCTCACTCGGTCACCCAGGCTGGAGTGCAGTGGCACAATCATGGCTCACTGCAGCCTCTACCTCCCAGGTAATCCTTCCACTCAACCTCCCTAGTAGCTGGGACTACAGGTGTGCACCCCATGCCTGACTAAGTTTTTAAATTTTTTGTAGAGATGAGGTTTCCCTACATTGCTCAAGGTGGTCTCCAACTCTTGGACTTAAGCAATCCTCCCACCTCAGCCTCCCTAAGTGCTGGGATTACAGGCATGAGCCACCACATCTGGATAATCTTTACAATTTTTTGTACAGACAAGGTCTCGCTATGTTGCCCAGGGTGGTCTCCAACTCCTGGGCTCAACCGGTCCTCCCACCTCAGCCTCCCAAAGAGCTAGGATGACAAGCGTGAGCCACCCCCGGCTCTATCACAATTTTGTTATCTGTTTGTTGATGGACACTTAAGTAGTTTCCAGATCTCAGCCACTGTGAATGACACTGCAGTGAATACGGACATGCTGATACTTCTTCAAGGTCCCCATGTCAGTTCCTTCCAAATCAAATCTTAAACATGTCCCCTTCTCTTTAACCTCAGTCTCCAGTCCGTGCTTAACCTAAAAGTTATTTCCAGCTTATCTGGAATTCAGAGGTGTCTGGCTATGCCACATGAGGGGCTGCAGCTGCCTGGTGCTTCCTGTCTTGTCTGATGTCGCCCCTGCAAGGAGGTCCTGTCCCAGCTACCCGGCCTGTGTGGGCTCAGAGTGAACCCAAGAGACCCGGCCTCCCCACCCTTCCTCCCCTCCTTTCTGCCCCTGCAGTGCTGGAGGGGGAAGCAAATCCTCTACCTCCCCAGAGCGGGGTCCCTGCCCTGCCTCATCTAAGCTGCTGGGACTCAGATGTCCCCACTCTGCTGTGGATGAGACTTTCACCAGGGTTCTGATGCTAAGAACGTGGAGGTTGATGTTGTGAGGGTCCCAGCAGAGGGCCTGGTCACTCAGTGCCCAGTTAATGACAGTGCTGCTTGGTCCCCCACACGCCTGCCTCCCCACTGGATGCAGGAAGGGGCAGGGCAGGCGAGGGGGCGACTTTGTCCCTTCTCTCCCCAAGCAGCCTTCTTTTAAAATCTCTGCATTTTGGACCAGGTGCGGCAGTCATTCCTGTAATCCCAGCACTCTGGGAGGCCAAGGTGGGAGGATCCCTTGAGGCCTGGAGTTCAAAACCAGCCTCAGCAGCATAGCAAGACCCTGGTTCTACAGAAAATAAAAAATTAGCTGGGCATGGTGTCTCACGCTTGTAGGCAGGGGAATTGCTTGAACCCAGGAGTTCGAGACCAGCCTGGACAACATAGTGATTCTAAAAAATAAATAAAAAGTTAAAAATAGGCTGGGTGTAGTGGCTCACGCCTATAATCCCAGCACTTTGGGAGGCTGAGGTGAGAGGATTGGCTGAGTCCACAGATTTGAGACCAGTCTGGACAACTTGGCGAGCCCTCATCTCTACAATAAATACATAAATAAATAAAAAATTAGCCGGGCATGATGGCACATGCTTGTAGTTCCAGATACTTGGGAGGCTGAGACAGAAGGATCACTTGAACCCAGAAGGTCTAGACTGTAGTGGCCGTGTGCATGCCACTGCACTCCAGCCTGGGTGATAAAGAGACTTTGACTCAAAAATAAAATAAAATAAAATAAATCACTGGGCCGGGTGCAGTGACTGAAGCCTGTAATCCCAGCACTTTGGGAGCCAGAGGCAAGAGGATTGCCTGAGCCGGTGGGTTCGAGACCCGCCTGGGCAACTTGGTGAGACCTCATCTCTACAATAAATCAAAAAATTAGCCGCCGTGGTAGCGCGCGCCTGTAGTTCCAGCTACCTGGAAGGCTGAGGCGGAAGGATCGCCTGAGCCTAGCAGGTTGAGGCTGCAGTGCTATGAGTGTGCCACTGCACTCCAGCCTGGGCGACAAAGTGAGGCTCTAACTAAAAAAAAAAAAATTGGTTTTAAACCATGCAGAGTAGCAAGAACTCCTGTTTTGGGTAGTTCTGGGAATTACAAGGACAAACTCTGGCCTTGAGGCAGGTGGAGCAACGAGGGAGTACAGACACTGGTGTGTGGGCTCCCCTCACCCACGCGGGACAAAGTCCAATGGCCGCACCAGGCGCCGGCAATGCCTGTCCAGCTCATCTGCCCACCTCGTTCCTCCCCTCTATTCTTTGTCTTCCCGGCAAACCCCTGGGAGTTTGGAAGCAGAGGGAACTGGCGGTTTGGGGGCTTTGGGGAAACACCCGTCACTGGAAAGGAAGTCTGCTTGTGGGGGAGCAGATTCCACTTACTCTGGGTACCTCAACCTTCTCATCAGCCAAATGGAGCTATGGAGTTCTGCCTGCTTCTCTCACATAATGAACAGGGCCTGCCATGCCTCCGAGCTCTGTGAGGGGCACCTTGTCCGTGCCAGTGGCCCTCCCTGGAGAACCAGAGCCTGCCCCCTGCCCAGAAGGCTTTCTAACTGCCCCCGTCACCTGGAAATGGTTTTCTCCTGTCCTGTTCTCTCCTTTTTCCCTTGCTGCCTTCAGTGTGATGCTTGGTGACCATTTCTTTCTGCCTTGGTCTGCAGGGGACTGTGGTTCACCAGCACAGTGCCTGGCACACAGATGGCGCCCAATAAATGCTTAATGCTGCAGAATTGGGTGGCCTTTGAGGTATTCAGAATATATAGACAGGCCCCTCCAGCTTCCGACTCCCCCATGCCCATTCTGAAACAGAGCCTTAATCACTGTTCCTGAAGACCGGGTCCTCTTTTGGCCAACTGTAAGTCTCCTTGGGAAGAGTAAGCCTCCCAGTCCTAATTAGTCCTTTTTATACCTAAGGTGGACCAGGCTTGATGTTATGCCAGGCTCTTCACTTGTGTTATTTAAAAATTTTATTTATTTATTTATTTTTTGAGTTGGAATCTCACTCTGTTGTCCAGGCTGGAGTACAGTGGCATGCTCATGGTCACTGCAGCCTCTACCTGCTGGACTCAGGCAATCCTTCTGCCTCAACCTTCCAAGTAGCTGGAACTACAGGCATGCATCACCATACCCGGCTGATTTTTTAAAAAATTTATTGTAGAAAGGAGGTCTTGCCAAGTTGCGCAGGCTGGTCTTAAACCCGGGGGTTCAGGCAATCCTCTCGCCTCTGCCTCCCAAAGTGCTGGGATTTCAGGCGTGAACCACTCTGCCTGGTTTTTTTATTTTTTATTTTTATGTTTTTTTATTTGGAATCTCACTCTGTCACCCAGGCTGGCATGCTGTGGTATGATCACAGCTCACCACAGCCTTGACCTCCTGTTCCCCAGTGATCCTTCTGCTTCAGCCTCCTGAGTAGCTGGGGCTATAGGCACGTGCCACCACACCTGGCTACTTTTTAAATTTTTTGCAGAGAAGAGGTGTCCCCTATTTGTCTAGGTTGGTTTCGAACTCCTGGGCTCAAGCAATCCTCCCACCTTGGCCTCCCAAAGCTCTGGGATTACAGGCCTGAGCCGCCGTGCCCAGCCTCACTTATATTATTTAATCCTCACAATAACCCTATGAGATGGGTATTGTTAATATCATCTCCATTTTACAGATGGAGAAATTGAAGGCCAGAGAGATTAAGTAACTTGCCCAAAGTCACACAGCTAGCAAGCGGTGCCTGACAGATTTGAACCCAGATCCTTCTGATGGCAGAGTGTATGTCCTTGAACCTCTGGGCTGCACTGCCTGAGGGTTGTGAGAGATCCACAGGGACGAGGAAGAAAGCTTGGAGGGACTGGGTGCCGGGGCAGTGAGGGGGTATGAGTGTGTCGGTGCACTCGTGTGTGGGTGTGCAGGGGGGAAAAGAGAGAAGCTGGGAAAGGAGAGGGCCTAGGAATGCTCAGCTGTGCTGAGGACGCCAGGGCTGGCCGGGAGGGAGGTGGGGCTCAGTCAGAGGCCCCGCCAGGCCCTCCCTCCTCCAGCCTGAGCTCAAGCCAGCCTCACTTAGGGAGCTAACAAGAAGCAGATGGAGGAGGGGAACGGGCCAGGCGGAGCCACCTCCGGCCTCTGCTACGTGGCACCCCAGGCAGTCCCCGAGCTTGCTCCCAGCCCCAGGGCCTGGCCGGCCTCCACTGGACAGTGCGTCTTTCCCGGTTTTACTCCAGCTCAGACTGGCCAGCCAGGAGGGTGGATTTCATTAAAGACTGTCTGAAATGAACAGCCTCATTGAACCAGGCAGTCTGGGCTCTTGGAGGCGTCCGCCACCCACCAGAGGGTGTCCCTCTTCCTTGTCCTTCCCTGACATGTGAACAGTTCAGTCTATGGGTCTGAACCCCTCCAGGCTGTCATCCCTCCCGGGCAGGGGCTGGGTGGGCAAAGCAGGTGCTTTGAAGTGGAAGAGGCTATTCTGAAGGGGTGGTCAGGGTTCAGCCTCCAGCAAGGACAGTGGGGGCTGGGGTGGCCCCGCAGAATGCCCGGGCCTGGGCGTGTAGTGATGGCTGTGACCCCAGCTCCTACATCCTGTGTCTGGTAGATGCATCATTGAGCTCTGACCCTGCATCACATGAGCGCTCTGCAAACAGGATCTGGAATCTGCTGGGGCTCAAACCTCAGCTCCACTCCTTAGCAGCTCAGGAGAGGGCTTGGCCTCTTTAAGTGTCAGTTTTCCCATCTCTAAAATGGGATAATAAGAGTATATATGTGAAGAGGGTTTTGAAAATTACATCTAATTTTTTTTTTGAGTTGGAATCACACTCTTCCTTCCAGAGAGTGCAGTGGCATGAATGATTATGGCTCACCACAGCCCTGACCTTCTGGACTCAGGCAATCCTTCCGTTTCAGCCTCCCATGTAGCTGGGGCTACAGAAGCACCACCAGGCCCAGATAATTTTTTTTTTTTTTTTCTGTAGAGACGAGGTCTCACTATGTTGCCCAGGCTGGTCTCAAACTCCTGGCCTCAAGTAATCCTTCTGCCTCGGCCTCCCAAAGTGCTGGGCTTATCCACCTGAGCCACCAGCCTGGACTACATCTACTACTTACTGAGCACTAACTATGCACCAGGCATTGTTTTAAGTATTTGTCCTGTTTTCACATATTGAATGCCTACGATGCCCTGCTGAGACAGGTACTGTTATCATTCCCATTCTATAGGTAAGGAAACCAACATCCAGAGAGGTCAAGTAACTGCCTCAAGGTCACACAGCTGGGAGGAGGCAAGGCCAGGCTTCAAACTCACACAGTGGGCTCAGAGTCCAGCCTGAAGCAGTTACCACTTGTTGCCTCTGAAAGATGCAGAGCTCGGCACAGTGCCTGGCACATATTAAGTGCTCAGTAAAAGGTACCATTGCCATGTAATTAGCACACAGGTGGAGGGTGCATTAGGACATCCTGGGTCTTCCTGGAAGAAGTGAACTGATGAAGTTTTGAACCATTCACCATCCATTCATTCAATCCTCAAAAAACTCTCCTCTAGGTCTAGCATGGGGGCTTACACCTGTCATCCCAGTACTTTGGGACGTGGAGGTGAGAGGAAGATTGCCTTAGCTCAGGAGTTTGAGACAAACCTGGGCAACATGGCAATACCTCATCTCCAATTAAAAAAAAAATTAGATGGGCATGGTGGCACATGCCTGTGTTTCCAGTTACTGGGAAGGCTGAGGCAGAAGGATCACCTGAACCCAGCAGGTCAAGTCTGCAGTGGCTGTGAGCATGCCATTGTACTCTAGCCTGGGTGACAGAGTGAGACTCCAACTAAAAAAAAAAAAAACCTCTCCTACAAGCCTGGCCTAGCATGCAGGTGGAATTGGTGTGGGGGAAAGGCTCCAGGCCCATCACATCACATGCTGTGAAGCCTGTCTGAAGACATGAAGTAGGGAGCCATTCAAGGATACATGAGGACAAGGCGTTCCCAGTAGGAAACCCCATCCTCTCGGGGAACCCAGGACCAGGGGATCCTTGAAGCACCCCTGGGAGGATGGTTCTCAGGCAACCTGGGCTGGGTCGCTTCACTGCCAGCTGCTCTCTTCCCTCTTATTTTTTTTGAGTCAGACGCTAATTCTGTCACCCAGGCTGGAGTGCAGTGGCACGCTCATGGCCACCGCAGCCTCCACCTGCTGGGCTCAGGTGATCCTTCCACCTCAGTCTTCCAAGTAGCCAGAATTACAGGCATGTGCCACCATTCCTGGCTAATTTTTGGAGTCATTGTAGAGATGAGGTCTCGCCAAGTTGCCCAGGCTGGTCTCGAACTGCTGGGTTCAGGCAATCCTCTGGTCTCTGCCTCCCAAAGTGCTGGGGTTGCTGGTATGAAGTCACCGCATCTGGCCCAGCTGCTCTAATCATCCTTCCCTCTGAGGATCTCTGTTTCTGCTCCCCCAGACTCTGTGTGTGACAGACCTTGGGCTGCTGCGGTAACAGGGGCCCCAGTTTTATTTTAATTAGTTAATTGATCGATTGATTTTCAAGTCAGAGTCTCACTCTGTTGCCCAGGCTGGAGTGCAGTGGCATGATCAAGGCTCACCACAGCCTCAACCTCCTGGGCTCAGGAGATCCATTTACTTCAGCCTCCTGAGTAGCTGGGACTACAGGCATGTTCCACCATGCCTGGCAAATCTTTTGATTTTTTTTGTAGCGATGAGGTCTCCCTATGTTTCCCAGGCTGGTCTGGAATTCCTTGGCTCCCAAATTACTGAGATGACAGGCGTGAGCCACCGCACCCAGCCTCCAATTTTATTCATCCTTACCACTCGAAGGTCAATAGCACCTGAGTGTGACTGGGTCTTCCTGAGTTCAAATTCTCTCCTTGTCTCATTAGAGCTGGGGTCGTCAATCTCACATCTGTGTGTCTGCTTCTTCATTTTCAGCAAGGAGAGGGTCACAGTCCCAAAAGAGGGAGGATCGCTAGGAAGACACCCCAGAACAGTCTACTATGAACAGACTACAGGACAAGCCCCTTCCCAAGCCCTTTTGATGACGGTTTCTACACAGCTTTCATTTGTCCTCTTGTTCTCTTTCTCCAGGACCATTAATAAGCGAGAGCCTCCATAGTAAGCCACACAGATGTCTCTATCTACATTTCCATCTCTGTCACCTGCCAGTTTCCTTCCCAAACCTGCTTTTCTGGGCAAACGGGTCCACTTGGCCAGCGGGACACACCGGGTTGCCTCCTGGCTCTGAACATCACTTCCTCTCGTCCATCATACTGAGGAACTCAAGTCTTTTTTTTGTTGTTAATCAATATTTTTATTATGATATTGTGGGGTACAGTTAAGGGTTAGGTATACAAATATGTTTCGTTTGGGCACCCTTGTTGATAAGGGGTGTCTCCTCGTCCCCATACAGATATTGACTACTGTTAATCCCACTTCCCTTCCCCTCCCCTCCCATAGTTTCCCACCACTGTCAATCCTTTTCTTTTCTTTTTTTTTTTTTTTTTTTTTTTGAGTTGGAGTCTCACTCTGTCACCTAGACTGGAGTGCAGTGGCCACTCCCGGCCACCGCAGCCTCGACTTGCTGGGCTCCGGCGATCCTTCCGCCTCAGCCTTCCAAGTAGCTGGAACTAGAGGCGCGTGCTATCACACCCAGCTAACTTTTTTTTTTATTGTAGAGATGAGGTCTCGCCAAGTTGCCCAGGTGGATCTCGAACCCGTGGGCTCAGGCAATTCAGTCACCTCAGCCTCCCAAGACACGGGATTACAGGCTGAGTCACCGAGCCCAGCTTCAATCCTTTTCTTATAGTATTATATTGGATGTTCAAGGTCTACTATATGAGTGAAAACATGTGATACTCAGATCTTTGTTTCTGTGAGAGGTCACTCAGTATTATTGACTCTAGTTCCATCCAGGTTGCTGCGAAATTCATGATTTTGTTCTTTTTTATGGCTGCGTAGTATTCCATTGTGCATATGTACCACATTTTTAAAATCCAGTCCTCTTTTGATGGACAGCATGGTTGGTTCCAGGTTCTTGCTATTGTGAACAATGCTGCGATAAACATACATGTGCAGGTATATTTTTCATAGAGTGATTTGAGTTCTTCAGGATATATTCACTGAGATACCACCTAATTCCAGTCAGAATGGCAATTATCAATAACTCAAAAAATAACAGTTGTTAGAAAGAGTGTGGTGAAAAAGGAACACTTCTACACTGTTGGTGGGAGTGCAAACCAGTGCAACCTCTGTGGAAAACAGTGTGGTGATTCCTAAAAGCTCTAAATATCGACCTCCCATATGACCCCATCTTTTTTTTTAAATCAGAGTCTCTCCTGCCACCCAGGCTGGAGTGCAGTGGCATGCTCACAGCCACCGCAGTCACAACCTGCTGGGCTCAGGCAATCATTTCACCTTAGCCTTCCAAGTAGCTAGAACCACAGGAATGAGTCACCACACCCAGCTAATTTTTTGATTTATTGTAGAGACGAGGTCTCACCAAGTTGCCAAGGCTGGTCCCGAACCCCTGGACTCAGGCAATCCTCTCGTCTTGGGCTCTCAAAGTGCTGGGATTATAGGCGTTAGCCGCCGCGCCCGGCCTAGTCATCTGTTATATTACCATCAGGAACACATAATGAAAGACTTTAAAATGGGCAAGGAAAAGAAAATGGTCACTGAATGTCCATTCTAGAGTGCCCTTCCAGGTTATGCTTTTTTATTTTCTCTTATTTGAGTTTGGGCTCAGGCTTGAGTGTAGTGGCACGATCATGGCTCACTGCAGCCTCAGCCTCCTGGGCTCAGGTGATCCTCCCACCTCAAACTCTCAAGTAGCTGGGAAAAAGGGGGTATACCACCACGCCCAGCTAAGGTTTGATTGTTGGTTTGTTTTTTTTTTTGTAGAGTTGAGGGCTTAGGCTGGTCTTGAATTCTGGGGCTCAAGCAGTCCTCCTACTTTGGCCTCTCAGACTGCTGGGATTATGGTATGAACCACTACGCTGGGCTTATCACTGCCTTTCATTGCCTTTGAGCTGTTTCAACTCTGCAACTTATGAGAAACTGCTAATAATGCAAATGATTTGTGTTCACAGAAATGCAAATTAATCATGTGCTGGAACGCAATTGGTTGTTGCCCTGTGGATAGAGTCTTCCACATTCATCTGTAAATTCATTTCAACATCCTGGTGACCTACATGTGTGTGGGTCTCAGAATTCTCCTTTGAACCAGTAAGAACATCTTAACTAGTCCCCTCATTAATTAATGAGTTAAATAAGATTTTATATTTTATGAGTTATAACTTTACCTTTTTTTCACAAATTATTCTTTAATGTTATTTATTCTTGACTTAAAAAAAACAATGGCCAAGGGTGGTGGCTCACACCTGTAAAGCCAGCACTTTGGGAGGCGGGGGGTGAAAGGATTGCCTGAGCCAGTGGGTTCAAGACCAGCCCGGGCAGCATGGCGAGACCTCGTCTCTACAATAAATCAAAAAATACGCGGGTGTTGTGGCATGTGCCTGTAGTTTTAGCTACTTGAAAGACTGAGGCGGAAGGATTACCTGAGCCCCGCTGAGGTTGTGGTGGCCATGAGCATGCCGCTGCACTCCAGTCTGGGTGACAGAGTGAGACTTTGGCTCAGTAATAATAATAATAATAATAATAATAATAGCTTGACACACTATGTCAGTCAGTGTTTGGGGGAGCAAGTAACAGGAAGAGGAAAGGAATTCCCTCA
Organism: Cephalopachus bancanus; assembly: GCA_027257055.1. Classification (NCBI taxonomy): domain Eukaryota; kingdom Metazoa; phylum Chordata; class Mammalia; order Primates; family Tarsiidae; genus Cephalopachus; species Cephalopachus bancanus. Next base: position 417,322 of record JAPVLO010000175.1, read on the forward strand.
AAATAACAACCATCTGCCAACCTTTTCTTGACAACTAAATTGTGAGTTCTGGGCTGGGTGGCTCATGACTCAAATTCCAGCACTTTGGGAGGCTGAAGTGGGAGGATCGCTCTAGCTCAGGAGTTCAAGATCAGCCTGGCCTACATAGCGAGACCTCGTCTTTACAAAATCAAAACAAAAAAATTTATCCAGACATGGTGGCATGTGCCTGTAGTCTCAGCTACTCTGGGGGCTGAGGCAGGAGGATCGCTTGAGCCCAGAATGAAGAGGCTGTGGTGAGCTGTGATCATGCCACTGAACTCCAACCAGGGCAACAGAGTGAGACCCCAACTCAAAAAATAAAAACATTAAAAAAAAATCTCCCAAGGCACGTTTGACTTCCTGGCTACTTCCCAGCCCCCTTGGCAGCAACTTCTCCTATGAGGCGTGTTCTGCTGACGCGGCCCTGAAGCGGGGACACGCAATTTGCTGAGGACCCGTCTGCAGCACTCAGCCTTGCCCTTCGAGAGCCCTCCACACGTTGCAGCTGTGGCAATGTGAGTGCAAGGCCAAGGGCAGCCATCCAGCAGGCCTTGGAGACCCACCAGCATAACCTGGGTTGCCCTTGGTTCAGCCAGAGACTTCGGCAGCCCGTGGAGCCCAGCATGTCCCCTTCCGGGGCCCTTTGGGGGACAACTGCCCCCGCCTTCTCGCTTGGGCAGACAGCCTCCACTTTCCCTCTCCTGTTTCTTCCTCCTCCTCTTGTTCCCCTGCTCTGATTTCTGGAAGGCAGGGAGACTCCGCCTGGAACCGGAGGTGCCCCTGCAGCTACCAGGCATTCATTCACTCACCCCACCCTGGGGAGACGAGGGTCCTACACACAACTGTGGGCCCCCAGCCTGGACTAGGTGGTCTCCAGCAGGGAAGAAGGAGGGAGACAGGCTGTGTAGGTGTCTCCCCAGGGGAGGCGCTTGGGGCAGGTAGGGAAGGGGATGGGACGAGGTGTCTCAGAAAGCCAGGAGCAGGGAGTCAGGCATCCTGGCTCTCCACTGGGCCCAGGTGGTTTCTGTTCTCCATCCAGGCACCCCCTCTCACCTTCAGAGGGATCCAATCACAGCCATAGCCCGACTGGAAATGGTAGAGGAAAGGCTAGGTGGTTCAGGGAAGGGGTTAGCACTTGAGTCCTGACAGGTGTCATCTGCTACATTCCACTTGGTCTTTATCACTCCTCGGTGAGGGAGGGATTTGAACCCATCCTACAGAGGGTGAAACTGAGGCTGGTAGGCCAGAAGATTGTGAGCTCAGCCCTGCCCACTCCAAAGCCCATGACTGAATCCCCATCTGACTGTGGATTTTTGTTGTTGTTGTTGAGTTGAAGGTCTCATTATGTTGCCCAGGATGAAGCAGTGGCATGATCACAGCTCACTGCCGCCTTGACTTCTTGAGCTCAAGTGATCCTCCCGCCTCAGCCTCCCAGGTAGCTGGGACCACAGGTGTGCACCACCATGCCTGGCTAATTTTTAGACATTTTTTTTTGTAGAGACGAGGTCTTACTATGTTGCCCATACTGATCTCTAACTCCTGGGCTCAAGCAATCTTCCAGCCTCAGCCTCCCAAAGTGATGGGATGACAGGCGTGAGCCACCGCTCCCAGTTTGCTGTTGGTTTTGGAAGGAACCCAGATCCCTGAGGGAACTTTCCCTGGCGTTTCCCCGCAGAGGCTTTCAGCTGGAATGGCAAAGGGTGGCTCTTGCTTCCCTAGCTCAAAGGGGAGTAGTCGAGTGAGGACCCCCACAGCTGCTGGGTCAGCTGGGGCTTTTCTCCCCCTAGGGTTTGGTGGTTCCTGGGAGTCCACCGGCCTCACCATGGGTACAGCCTTGCCCTGGGAGTGGCAATGTGGCGGGGGGAAGGTGTGCACCCCACCACAACATCCACCACTGTCATTCCAATGCCATTGCTCTTTGAGCTGCTCAGAGCCTCAGTTTCTCTGTCTGTGAAATGGGAGGGGTGAGAGACCCCACCTCCTGGACTGGCCATGAAGATTCAGATGGGTTTATGCGTGTGACAGGCTGCACCACTGGAATACCTGGAAACTTGTAGTGTTCCCCGCTCCTAAGTCTCTGGAATAACAGATTCTCCATTTCCCAGAAAGCCCTCACACAGGCTTTCTTGTTGTGGGGTGCTCCCAGCTATTTTATTTTGAACAACCGAGTGTTGTTTAGGCAGGATGTTAGCTGAAACAGCCTCTGTGGGGGTCGTTCTGGCCACATGCTAAGGTCGTCTGAAGGATTTGCTGAAAAGGAGGCCAAGAAATTTAACCCAGCTTAGGAACGGATTTCAGGGGTGTGTCTTCCCAGTGGGGTGCCGAGTGTGACAAGTCTTTTAAGGACACTGAGGAAAGCCACGTGTCAGTGGTTGCGTTATGGAGACTGAGATGGCGCCTCCGGATGCGTGGAGCCGCCAGCTGCCCCAGTGTGATGCAAATAGGTGCTCAGGCTCGATGAAAATTCCAGAGGAAGCATACTCCAGACTCCAAAAACGCTGCCTCGCCAGGAACAGTGGGGCGGAAAGAGGCTGTGCTTGGAAAACCAAGATGATTTGAAAGGTGGCTGTGATGACAACCAAGACCCTGGGAGCAAAGATGCATTGGAATGAGATTGATCATGGGGTGAGGGCGAAAGGCAATTTTTCTAAATTACTATCTCATTAGCATATGATGTGTGACTGTAAGCATAGACGGTAAGTAGTATATTCTTTTCTTTTTTGAGTCGGGGTCTCACTCTGTTGCCCAGGCTGGAGTGCAGTAGCATGATCATGGCTCACCACAGCCTCGACCTCCTGGGCTCAGGCAATCCTCCCTCCTCAGCTTCGGGACTACAGGCATGTGCCACCAGCCTGGTAATTAAAACAATTTTTTTTTTTTGTAAAGATGAGGTTTTGCTATGTTGCCCAGGTTGGTCTTGAACTGTAGGGCTCAAGCAATCCTCCTGCCTCGGCCTCCAAAAGTGCTGGGATTACAGGTGTGAGCCACTGTACCTGGCAATAAATTAAATATTATAATGAGATAGTTAACCATTTTATGTACTTTAAAAAAGATGACATATTCGCCGGCTCATGCCTGTAATCCCAGCACTTTGGGAAGCCAAGGCAAGAGCATTGCCTGAGCCCACAGGTTTAAGACCAGCCTGGACAACAATAAATTAAAAAAAAAAAATTAGCTGAGTGGGGTGGTGCACACCTGTGGTTCCAGCTGTTTGGAAGGCTGAGGTGGAAGGATTGTCTGAGACCAGCAGGTAGAGGCTGCGGTGGCCGTGAGTGTGCCCACTGCACTCCAGCCTGGGCGACAGAGTGAGACTTCGACTCAAAGGAAAAAAAAAAAGAAAGATTACATATTCAGTTAGGTCACAAATCCTTTGGGTATTTTGAGCAGGAAGAATGGGCGACCATCATCTTTTGGGGTTGTCTTGTATTTGGGGTTCTATTTGTAGCAGTTGCTGCAGTGCCTTTCCACAAGGCCTGCCTTGTGTCTGTTTCCTCCCAGGCTTCTCTTGGCTGTTGGAGTTGGTGCTGGCCAGGGAATTAATATGTCCTGGGGGCAGCCCTCTCCCAATGACTGGTGGGACTAGGGATATATACTCCCCAGCTCCCTCGCTCTGGATGACATGGTGCTGGGTATATGTTCTTTACTGGCTCCCAGTGCCTGGGGTGAAGCTCCACCCACTCTGGCTGTAACTTGCTCAGTACCACACCTCTCGCTGGCAGCCTTCTCTTCTCTGTCCTCTTCCTGGTCCTCCCAGGATCCCCTCCAAATAAAGTCAATGGACTGGAATCCTTGTCTCAGAGTCTGCTTCTGGAAAATCCAACCACGACAAACACATGTGATCAGGGGTAGCGACTGTTGTGATCATTCTTTCTCCTTTTAATTTTTTTTTTTTTTTGAGTTGGAGTCTCACTCTGTCGCCCAGACTGGAGTGCAGTGGCACGCTCCCGGCCACCGCAGCCTCGACCTGCTGGGCTCTGACGATCCTTCCACCTCAGCCTTCCAAGTAGCCGGAATTACAGGCGCGCGCTACCACGCCTGGCTAATTTTTTTTTTTTTTAAATTTATTGTAGAGATGAGGTCTCGCCTGCCCAGGCGGGTCTCGAACCCGCAGGCTCAGGCAATCCACTCACCTCAGCCTCCCAAAGGCGCGGGATTACTGACTGAGCCACCGAGCCCAGCTTCTTTCCTTTTTTGTAGAGATGAGGTCTCACCCTGTTGCCCAGGCTGGTCTTGAACTCCTGGGCTCAAGCGATGCTCCCGCCTCGGCCTCCCAAAATGCTAGGATGACAGGCATGGGCCACGGTGCCCGTCTCATTATTATTTCGGCAAAGAACAGAAATGCAGTGACTGCTTTGTGCTTTCTGTCCCCAGAGCTTGTGGGAGTCAGGCGAGGGGACTTTTCGAGGTCTGGTCAGGAAGGGTGATGTCTGACTGTATATTTATCTCAAAGCAATCTCCAGGCAATATTCTCTCTCTCTCTCATTCAATTACACGCTTGAGCAGCTAAGCCAAAAATCAGTCCATCCAGAGCAATTAAAAGCTTCCTTTACCAGACCTCGGGGATTTTTCTCTGATCAATGAGAAAAACACCGCAGCTGGAAAACAGTAGAAGCCAAGAACAGGGCGGTTAGGTCTTAGCTGTTCATGTGGGCTAAAACACCATTAAAATTTCTTTTTAAAAGATCCTCTTATTTTCCAAGATCTGGTGGAAGGGGGAGGGATGTTATATAAACTACCAGAAATCTCTCATTAGTTTCTAGCCCTTTTGCCTTTAAACTGGACTTTTTTTTTTTTAGTCGGGATCTCATTCTGTCACCCATGCTGGAGTACTGTGGCATGATCATAGCTCACTGCCTCGACCTCCTGGGCTTAAGTAGCTCACCTCTCACCTCTGCCTCCCAAGTAGGTGGAACTACAGTTACACACCACCACACCTGGCTAATTTTTTTTTTTTGAGTTGGAGTCTCACTCTGTCACCCAGACTGGAGTGCAGTGGCCGCTCCCGGCCACTGCAGCCTCGACCTGCTGGGCTCTGGCGATCCTTCCACCTCAGCCTTCCAAGTAGCCGGAATTGCAGGCATGTGCTACCACGCCCGGCTGATTTTTTTTTTGATTTATTGTAGAGATGAGGTCTTGCTGCCCAGGCGGGTCTCAAACCCGCGGGCTCAGGCAATCCACTCACCTCAGCCTCCCAAAGGCGCGGGATTACAGGCTGAGCCACCGAGCCCGGCTCAATTTTTTTTTTTTTTGAGTCGCAGTCCCATTCTGTCACCCAGGCTGGAGTGCAGTGTTACACTCACGGCCACTGCAGCCTTGACCTGCTGGGCTCAGGCGATCCTTCTGCCTCAGCCTTCCAAGTAGCTGGAACAAAAGTGCACACTACCATGCCCGGCTAATTTTTAAAAAATTATTGTAGAGATGCAGTCTCACCATGTTGTTCAGGCTGGTCTCAAACCCCTGAGATCATGCTATCCTCTTGCCTTGGCCTCCCAAAGTGCTGGGATTACAGGGTTGAGCCACCGCACCCGGCCTAATTTTTTTTTTTTTTTTTTTGAGTCAGAGTCTCACTCTGTAGCCCAGGCTGGAATTCAGTGGCATGCTCACGGCCACTGCAGCTTTGACCTGCTGGGCTCAGACAATCCTTCTTCCTCAGCCTTCCAAGTAGCTGGAACCACAGACGTACACCACCACGCCTGGCTAATTTGTGATTTATTGTAGAGACGAGATCTCGTCAAGTTGCCCAGGCTGGTTTCAAACCCTTGGCCTCAGACAATCCTCTCACCTCTGCCTCCCAAAGTGCTGGCTTTACAGGTATGAGCCACCATGCACCGGCTAATTTTTTAATTTTTATTTTTGTAGAGATGAAGTCTCAATATGTTGCCCAGGCTGGTCTTGAACTTCTGGGCTCAAGCGTTCCTCCTGCTTCGGCCTCCTAAAGTGCTGGGATGACAGGCGTGTGCCACTGCACCCGGATGCTCTACCATATTTTAATTGTATGATGCTCTAGCAAGTCTGTTGCTAGAATATCTTTTGAACGCATTCATTCATTCAGTTAGTAAATCTTGACGAGCATGTACTATGTACTATACCCCAGGCACTCTTCTCGTGGCTGGAGGTTGGCAGGAAGTCAAACACAAGCTCTACATCCTACAAGGAAGAGGAAGAAAGCTAGTAGATGAATAGGCAAACACAGACCACTGCACATGGTGGTAAAGACTGTGAGACAATAAGGCTGGATGAGGAATTGGGAGAGGAGGCAGGGGCGGTATTTTATGTCAGGCAGACAGGGAGAGACTTACTGATCAGGTGACAATTGGGTAGAGGCCAGAAGGAAATGCGGGCCAGCCAGGTGGACACTGCGTCTTTCGTCTCCATCCCATGGTGGCCGCCCTTCAGCCTTTCTCCTCTGAACCTGGAAGTTGCCTTCCCCTTGAACTTCTGCCTCCACCCTTGTCCTTCCCTCTTCATCCCCTTTCTGTGACATCCTGCCTCCAGTAGGCTGAAGGTCAGACTCCTGACTGTGGCCTCCCTTCCAACCACGCCTTCTTGCAGCAGGCTGAATTCCAAGATGGCCCTGTGACCTCCGCCTCTTGTGGAATCCTCCGGAGAGCTGAGAGCAGGTCAAAACCCATGACTCACTCCTAGCAAGAATAGGGGATGTCACTGTCTCTGTCAGATAAGATTCTTTCTCAGCAGATTTTCTAGAGATGCCGCCAGCCTTGAAAAGGCACAGTCAGCCGGGTTCGGTGCTGTAATCCCAGCACTTTGGGAGGCTGAGGTGAGAGGATTGCCCGAGACCGCGGGTTCGAGACCCGCCTGGGCAACTTGGTGAGACCTCATCTCTACAATAAATCAAAAATCAGCCAGGCGTGGTAGTGCACGCCTGTAGTTCCAGCTACTTGGAAGGCTGAGGCGGAAGGATCGCCGGAGCCCAGCAGGTCGAGGCTGCGGTGGCCAGGAGCAGCCACTGCACTCTAGTCTGGGTGACAGAGTGAGACTCTAACTCAAAAAAAAAAAAAAAACAAGAAAAGGCACACAGTTGCTGGGCACAGTGGCTCACACCTGTAATCCCAGTACTTTGGGAGGCGAAGACCAGAGAATTGCCTGAGGCCATGGGCTCAAGACCAGCCTGGCAAGACCTCGCCTCTACAATAAATCAAGAAATTAGCTGGGCATAGTGGCGTGCGCCTGTAGTTCCTGTTACTTGGAACCGCAGGTTGAGACTGCGGCGGCTGTGAGCTCTGACCCAAAGGAAAAAAAAAAAGAAAGAAAAGGCACATGGCCAGGTTGTGACCTGCCTCAGAGAGGGCTGCAGCGGCCTCTAGGAGCCAAGGGCAGCCTCCAACCCTCAGGCCTAGAGTCGCAGAAATCGAACCTGCCAACAACCTGAATGGAGGCAGAATCCTTTCTGCCAAGCCTTGGCTGGCTCACAGTCCCCGTGACACCTTGCGTAGCCTCGAGAGGCCCTGATCAGAGGACCCACCTTATCTCTGCTGGACCCCTGGACCAGGGAAACAGAGATGATACGTGTGTGTTGCTTTCAGCCTCTCTTTCGCCTAGGACATTCGTGGCATCCATAAGTTCCCCCAAAAGCTTGGTGATAATTGTTACAGAGCAGTAGAAAATGAATACATTGGGCCCTCTGTGTCCTCCTAAGCCCTCAGGCCAGCACTGCTTTTATGGTGTCCTTTTCTACATCCTGCCAGGAACACAATTTTTTTTTTTTGAGTTGAAGTCTCACTCTGTCACCCAGGCAGGAGTGCAGTGGTATGTTCACAGCCACCATATCCTCAACCTGCTGGGCTCAGGTGATTCTTCCTCCTTAACCTTCCAAGTAGCTGGAAGCACAGGCATGTGCCACATGCCTGGCTGATTTTTTTGATTTATTGTAGAGACGAGAGACGAGGTCTCATCAAGTTGTCCAGGCTGATCTTGAACCCCTGAGTTCGGGTAATCCTCTCACCTCTGCCTCCCAAAATGCTGGGATTATGGGAGTGAGCCACAGCCCCTGGAAGGAACACAAATTCTATGCATGCACATTCTTTAACCCTATACTTTCTCTCTGGTGAGATCATATGTGTCCTTCAAAGCCCCATTCAAATGTACCCTCTCCTCCATATTCTAGTTATCCTTGGCCCATGCTCCCTCCCCAACCCCGGGGCCCCAGTTTCTCTTTAGACACATGTGACATCGGCGGGCATTTGTGTGACAGAGTCTTCTCTCTTTTTCATTGCCCCACTTCCAGGGCCAGCTCAGTGCCTGGCTCCCAGCACCTCAGTGGCTACTGACTCGTGTGTCTGTGGATGTGAGGGCATTCATGGCATCCATAAGTTCCCCCAAAAGCTTGGCGAATGCTGCTTAAGGGCATCATTTCTGGGTTCCCATCTCAGAGAGGTTGGAGGTCCTGGGAAGACAGACTGCCTGACGCATGCATCAGTATGTGTTCCTTGAACGTAACCACTGGATACTGACCCTGGAGGGGATTGGCACTCTGGCTTTGCTGTTCATGGCAGTGCTGGGAGGGGTTGGACCCGTTTTGCGGGAAAGCCACCGTTTGGACATCTGTAAAGGTACGGTCACTGGGCAGCCCCAGGGATGGTCCAGCCTGGGGAAGCAGAGACTGGGCAGGGCACATAGGGTGCATGGGAGCCCAGCAGGTTGCAGGAGAGGGAGCAGCGTGCGGTGGCCAGATGGGGGGTGGAGGAGGCCCCGAGGTCGGCAGGCCCACGCTGGTTCTTGAATGGTGCCAGGCTCTTGGAGGACCGATCCCTAAAGCCAATCCCCTAGTGCTCCAGGCCTGTCTCTGGCAGTGCCAGTGTGTTTTTTAGCCCTCTAGCAAGTGGAACAAAGTGCCCTAGGAGATGCTACTTCCCTTTCGGGGGTGGGCAACACACTGGTGACTTTCTGAGTTGGTACAAGACCCCCCTCTCGAGCCCAGTGGGGACGTGGGTTCACATTTTCCTCCCGGGCTTGGTCCTGCAGGAACTTGGGACAGGAACGTCCTCATCGACCGAACAGGGGCCTGGGACGCGAGCCCAGGGTGGTCTGGGGGCGAGTGGGCTGCCCCTCACTAGGAGAGGACACAGCACAGGCCAGGACCCCCCAGCTAGGATGCTGGCCCCTTCTGGCCACTCACTCCAAGACCTCTTGGAGTTAGGTGGGCAAGGCAGGGAGCACCAGGCCAGGGGGCTGGGAGGGCGGGTGGACCCCTGACTCCAGCCTGAAATGCCCTTGTCCTTGAAGGCTGCAGTGAGGAGAGGCGCCCCAGAGAGGGGCAGGAGGCCACTTCCTGATGGCCCAGTGATAGCCACTCAAGGTCAGCCTTGCCCATTGATCTGCCAAATATTTGCTTGGGTCACTGACCTGGCGGGCTTCCTGCCCTCACCCACTCCAGAGCCACGACCCGAGAGCGCTACCTCTCCCATCCTGGAGGGTGGGCATCGTTTCCCAGAGAAGCTCTTTCCAAGTAGGGGTGGCCACAGGTTCCTGCTGTCGGACATGGGCTGTGGGTGAGGGTGGGCGGCCTGGGGGCTGGGGCAGGTATCGCAGGGACCTTTGTTCGAATTGGCTCCTTTGGCGAGGCTGGAGAGGTCAAGGTTCACACGGCTGCCCACGCAGAACCAAACTCCAGGGAAACTGGGCCGCCAGGGCTGCCTCCCCCACCACAGGAGCCATTCACTCAGGCCTGGGAAAGAGAGGCCATGCTTTTCAGAACATGTAGATGAGTCCAATAGGGGCTTTAACCAGGGCCTGGAAAGACTCCTGCCAGGTGCAGTGGCCTATGCCTGTCATCATAACATTTTGAGAACCTGAGGTGGGAGGATTGCTTGAGCTCAGGAGTTCGAGGCCAGCCTGAGCAACATAGCAAGACCTCATCTCTACAAAAAAAATAAAATAAAATTAGCCAGGGCTGGGTGTGGTGTCTCAAGCCTGTAATCTCAGCACTTTGGGAGGCCAAGGCGAGAGGATTACGTGAGCTCAGGGGTTCAAGAACAGCCTGGGCAATTTAGTGAGACCTCGTCTCTACAATAAATAAAAAAATAAGCTGGGTATGGTAGCGTGTGCCTGTGGTTCCAGCTACTTGGAAGACTGAGGCAGCAGAGTCACCTGTGTCTAGCAGGTCGAGGCTGCAGTGGCCATGAGCATGCCACTGAACTCCAGCCTGGGTGACAAAATGAGACTCCAACTCAAAAAAAAAAATAGCCAGGTGTGTTGGCATGTACCTGTAGTCCCAACTACTCAGGAGGTTAAGGTGGGAGGATCACTTGAGCCCAGGAAGCTGAGGCTGCGGTTAGCTATGATCATCCCACTGCACTCCACCCTGGGCAACAAATTGAGACCCTGACTCAAAAAATTAAAAAAAAAAAAGAAAAGGGAGGCTTGGCTGGGCACAGTGGCTCATGCCTATAATCCAAGCACTGTGTGGGAGGCGGAGGTGAGAGGACTGCCTGAGCCTAGGGGTTTGAAACCAATCCTGGAAACTTGGTGAGACCTGTCTTTCCAAAAATTAGCCAGGCATGTTAGTGCATACCTGTAGTTCCAGCTACTTGGAAGGCTGAGGCAGAAGGATTGCCTGAGCCCAGCAGGTCAAGGCTGTGGTGGCCATGAATGTGCCACTGCACTTCAGTCTAGGCCTCAGAGTGAGACTCTGAAAAAAAAAGAACACATTAAGCCGGGTTGATGTGTTATACTCTCATTGTGTATCTATCTGTCTTACTCACCAGATTGGAAGAGATGGTGTTTGTTGTGGCTTCATGGCAGTAGTATGCTGGTAAACCAGCTCTTCAGGAGAAAAAAAATCCTGATATGTAGTGCTGACCAATTCCTATAGTGTAAATACCCTTATCATGGTACATTTCAAGCTAGGATGGTTTAACAACTGGCTCATGAGATTCTCGAATATTGGACAGTTGGTTCTCATGGGCTAGGGCTAGCTGGCTCCAACTTGCAATGCTTACGGTCTACCTGCTGGTTAGACAGAAGGTTTGCACTTAGTAGGTGTGCTACAGGCTGCCACAAATCCTTACTTGGATGGGCTCTTCACTTCAACATTTTTTTCCCCTGAAGCCCTATTTTATTCCTAGAAGAATTTACCATGACTGTCGAGGAAGCCCGTTTGCAAACATGGTGACAGTCCTCTTTTCCCTAGATCTAGGCCCCTTTGCAATGTGACTTTGCAGCTTCTGGGACTGATTTCCACTCTCCACTCCTTGAATCAGAAATGGCCTTCTGACTTAACTTAGCCATTAGAATATGGTGGGGGTAACTCTACGACACCTTCAAGCCTAAATGTCTAGAGGCCCGGAGTATGTCTGCTTTTTTTTTTTTTTTTGGATTAAAAAATATAGTTTATTTAAAAGTAAATTAGAGAGAAAGAGAAGGGAGAGAGAAGATTCACCTCCCCAATGTGGGGGAGGGGGCCAAAGCCAGGAAGATATGTCTGCTTTCGTTGTGAGAGCTTGTCTGTTACCGTGAACGAAGCCCAGGCTCTCCCGTTGAGAATGAGACACATGAGGCAGAGGCACACCGTCTCCATGGAGTCATCCTGAACCAGCAATGCATGAAGGAGCCCGACCAGGACCCAAAGAACCACCCAGCTGAGCCCAACCCAAATCGCTAACTTGAGAATCATGAACTAAATAAATGGGCAATTTTGTTTGTTTGTTTGTTTGTTTTGAGTTGAAGTCTCTCTCTGTTGCCCAGGCTGGAGTGCAGTGGCATGTTCATGGCTACCACAACCTTCTACCTGCTGGGCTCAGGCGATCCTTTCACCTCAGCATCCTGAGTAGCTGGAACCACAGGTGGGTGCTACCGTGTCGAGTTTATGTTTTTATTTTTTTATGTATATATTTATTTATTTTAGAGACAAGGTCTCACCAAGTTGCCCATGCTGGTCTCGAACCCCTGGGTTTGGTTATTCTCTCACCACTACCCCAGAGTGCTGGGATTACAGGTGTGAGCCATTATGCCTGACTGATTATTATTATTATTATTATTATTAATATTCTTTGAGCAGTAGTCTCACTTTGTCGCCCAGGCTGGAGTGCAGTGACACTCTCATGGCCAATATGGCCTTGACTTGCTAGGCTCGGGTGATCCTTCCACCTCAGTCCTTCAAGTAGTTGGAACCATAGGCATGTGTCACCATGTCCAGCTAATTTTTTTGATTATTGTATAGACAAAGTCTCGCCAAGTTGCCCAGCTGGTCTCAACCCCCTGGACTCAGGCAGTCCTCTCACCTTGGCCTCCCAAAGTGCTAGGATTACAGGCATGAGCCACCACACCTGGCTATTATTATTAATTTTAACATTTTTGTAGGACAAGAAGGTCCTGACCTGTTTGGAGTGGAGAAGAGGGAAACAGCCATGCCATAAACCTAACTGAATACATTTCTGCTTTCAGTTCAAGAGTAAACTCTCACCTGTCATCTGTGAAGTGTGTGAAAAACCAAACTAAGCCCCATCTGCCCTCTGGGTTTGAACAATCGAAACTCAGTTTCAGGACCTTTTGTTCAGTTACATGGGGACATCTGGGACACTCTGTAGTAACAAAGAGACATTCTGGGGAAAGAGAGAGGAAGCAAGCTGCGAAACAGATCTGTAGCTGCATGCGGTGGGGGCGTGTGGTTCCCCTGAACCAGCTGTGTGATCCTGGGCAAGTCATCCACCCCCTCTGAGACTACCTCTGACATGGGGCTGGACTAGGGAAGCTCCACAGTCTCTTCAGGACTTTTAGAGGTTTAAATAGAAGATTCAGGCAGAGCAGGGAGGCGCCTGGCATGTGACTGTTTAACCTGGAGACAGATATGGATCCTGTTCCATGGGCCAAGCTGCACCCACAGTGATGATATGGATGTGGAGATGGTGCCACACGCTGGGGCCTCCCCTTTGGGTCACTGTCAGAATACACACATACACACACACACACACACACACACACACACACACACACACACACACAGTCACTTCATCCCTGAGCAGCATGGGGTCGCTCATCAATGAGCTGTGTGACTCTGTGTAGCTTATTCTACCTCTCTGGTCGTCCATTTTTTCCTCTCAAGTGTGATGTCATGTGAAACTTTTACAATGCCGAATCACAGTAAATATTGAATGAAAACATAGATAGTGATGTATTGCATAGACCTATACAGAAGTTTCTGGGTTTTTTTAAGCCACTTATGAAAAATTATGTTGACCCAAAGGTCTAATTTGGCCCCAAGCAGCCACAATACATAGTCAAACCTTCTGGGATAGTCTCATTTTTCAGTTTCAGGATCTTTTGTTTAGTTACATGGGGACATCTGGGACACTTTTTTTTTTGAGTTGGAGTCTGTCTCTGTTGCCCAGGCTGGAGTACAGTGATACACTCACAGCCATCACAGCCTCAACCTCCTTCGGCTTCAGCCTTCCAAGTAGCTGGAACTACGGGCATGCACTACCATGCCCAGCTATTTTTTTGTTTGTTTGTTTGTTTTTGTTTTTTGAGTTGGACTCTCACTCTGTCACCCAGACTGGAGTGCAGTGGCCGCTCCTGGACACCGCAGCCTCGACCTACTGGGCTCTGGCGATCCTTCCGCCTCAGCCTTCCGAGTAACCGGAATTACAGGCATGCGCTACCACGCCCAGCTGATTCTCTGATTTATTGTAGAGATGAGGTCTCACTGCCCAGGTGGGTCTCGAACCCGCGGGCTCAGGCAATCCACGGGCTCAGGCAATCCACTCATCTCAGCCTCCCAAAGGCGCGGGATTACAGGCTGAGCCACCGAGCCCGGCAATTTTTAAAAAATTTATTGTAGAGACGAGGTCTTGCCAAGTTGCCCAGGCTAATCTCGAACACCTGAGCTCAGGCAGTCCTCTCACCTCCACCTCCCAAAGTGCTGGGATGACAGGCATGAGCCACCGCACTTGGTTTTTTTTTTTTCTCCTATACTACTATAATAATTTTTTCTGAGTTTCAGAACAATCCTTGGTGCTTATCTCAGAGGGCTGTTTAAAGGATTCAATCACATAATTTGCTTCGAGCATCAGTTTAGTGCCTGGATCAGTAGCTGCTTCATCAACAGCAGTTGTGGCTATTGTTATTCCCACAGTACTGGACATTCATGGTGGGTGGGGTCACCCAGGAACGGGAAAACCAGGCAGTGGGAATCAGCACTCGGTTTCCCAGATCACAGGCCATTTCTCCACCTGAGGTCATTCTCCCACCATCCCCCTCTGTTGGGACAGAGTGACATAGTCTCTTCCTTGCAGTTCCTCCCTCCGTTGCTATGTGGATCAGAAAAGACTCCAAGACGTCAGCGGAGGCAATCTCCTGCCCTCTCCCTGCCCATCACACAGCTAAGGACGTGGAGTTTGTCATCTTCCTGTTTGCCATCAGATGCCCGCTCCTCGCTTCTCTGCCCTGCTGTGTTGCAGGGACGAGCCTCTGTGGACTACACTTCCCAGGATCCCTTGCAGGTCTCTGTGGACTGCATTTCCCATGCTCCCTTGCGCCCTGACTTCCTGACAGGTTTAGCCAATGGGAGGCGCTGGCAGGAGACTCGCGCTTGGGAGGAAGAGAGAAACCAGGGCATTCTTCCTGCCGCAGTTCTTAACTGCTTCAGGTAGTCTCTAGCAAAGGCTGTGTCTCTTCCATAGTTCCAGCACCTGCCAGCCTAGCTCCAGTTCCTAGTAGTACCCCTCAGCGCTAGGGAAGTAGCAGTTAATTTTAGCTTCTAATTTCTGGGATGCTTCACCCTGTTCTGTTCAGGCTTTCAGCTATTCTGTCACCTTTGTAACTACCGGTGACTCGAGCAACACGGGTTTGAGCTGCATGGGCCCACTTATACAAAGATTTTTTTCTTCAGTAAATATATTGGAAAATTTTTAACAATTTGAAAAAACAGATGAACCGTGTAGCCTAGAAATACGAGGGGAGGGACCCCCCCCCCCGCCACACACACTCACAAAACCAACCTGGAATTTATTCATAAAAAATTGGCTGGGCTCGGTGGCTCCAACCCAGTGAGATTCCAACTCAAAAACAAAAACAAACAAACAAAAATTGTGTATTTACTCTTACATGTTTGGATTTCAGTCACCTTAAAAGTCCTCTCTGCTTGATGCAGTGCACCTGTCGAGACTCTTTTTTTTTTTTTTTTCCGAGTTGGAGTCTCACTCTGTTACCCAGACTGGAGTGCAGTGACGGCTCCCGGCCACCGCAGCCTCGACCTGCTGGACTCTGGCGATCCATCCACCTCAGCCTTCCAAGCAGCCGGAACTGTAGGCGTGCGCTACCACGCCCGGCTAATTTTTTGATTTATTGTAGAGATGAGGTCTCGCCAAGTTGCCCAGACGGGTCTCGAACCCGTGGGCTCAGACAATCCACTCACCTCAGCCTCCCAAAGGCGCAGGATTAGAGGCTGAGCCACCGAGCCTGGCTGAGACTCTTTTTCCTCTGATCAAAACAGTTTTTGAACTCATCGATTTTGATACCTTGTAATACCTCTGCTGTTTTTTGTTTCACCTCTTCCACATTAGCAAAACGTTTCCCTTTGAGGAGTTTTTTCATCCAGGGAAACAGAAAAAAGTTGCTGGGTTGAGATTGGGTGAATAGGGAGGGTGGGGCACGGGGGTCATGCTGTTTTTGGTCAAACACTACTGCACTCAGCTTGGTGTGGGCAGGTACATTGTTATGGTGGAAGAATCAGTCACCTGTTTGCCACAACTCTGGATGTTTCTTCTGCAACGCAGCCTCTCACAGCAATACTACCTGGTACACTGATGCTGATGGGTTCCTAGAATACTTACGTAGCAGGGGAAGCCTGTGCTACAAGGGACGGCTCTCCAAAAAATAAATCTGTTTTTTGGGGGGATTCCCCTCAAATTGAAAAAAATTAAGAAAAAAGTAGATATGTCTTGAGTGCATAAAATATATGTAGCTACTAGTCTATTTTGTCAATTACTACCATACAAATCTATTATTAAATGTTAAAATTTATCAAAACTTACATTCAAGCACTCATAGACTGTACATGGGGTCATTTGCAGTCAAAAGAAATATAAACGAATGTAAAGATGGAGTATTAAATCATAACTGCATAAAATTAACTGTAGTACAAACTGCACAACTGTAATAGTTTCGTAGGTACCTCCCATTCCATTGTGGTGAGCTCAGGTGTTGCAAGTATCTGCTCAAAACACTGTGTCTAAGTGATCTTTACCCTGGTAGCAGTTCATCTCTCTAGTAAATTGCGAATTGCAGTAAAACAGATCAGTTGCAGTTCTTGTATGTTTTTCATCAAGTTTAGTGTAATACCGTAAGCCTTAAATAATGCCATGGGACCCCCCAAAAAGTGACACTGGTGATGCTGGAAGTGCTCCCAGGAAGCAGAGAAAGGTCATGGTATTGCAAGAAGTTGAACTGCTTGATGTGTACTATGGATTGAGGTCTGCAGTTGCAGTTGCCCTCATTTCAAGATAAATAAATGTAGCATAAGAACCATTAAAAAAAAAAAAGGAAATCTGTGAAGCTGTCAGTGCAGCTATGCCAGCATGCATGCATGAAAACCTTGCATTTTATGACAACTTAAAGCAAGAGGAATGTGAAGTTCTAAAGCTGGAGAATTTAATGGCAGCAAAAGATAGTCTGATACTTTTAGAAAGAGGTTTGACTTAAAAATTGTCAAGATAAAGAGGAAGCAACTCCTGCCAACCAAGAAGAAGCAGACAAGTTCCAAGGAGGCCATTAAGAAAATCATTGCTGGGCACAGTGGCTCATGCCTGTAATCCCAGCACTTTGGGAGGCAGAGGTAAGAGGATTGCCTGAGCTCAGGGGTTCAAGACCAGCCTGAGCAACATAGCAAGACCTCATCTCAAAAAGAATCAGCCGGGCTTGGTGGCGCACACCTGTGATTCTAGCTACTTGGAAAGCTGAGTCGGAAGCTGTGGTGGCTATGAGTGTGCCACTGTACTCCAGCCTGGATGACAGAGTGAGACTCCAACCTCCCCCAAAAAAAGATTTAATAAAAGAAAAAAAGAAAATCATTGAGGGTATAAAAAAAGAAAATAAAAACTATATATATGTGCGCGCGCACACACACACACACACACACACACACACAAGCAACCATGCCATGACATAAAAAAGAAATGAAAGAAAATCAGTGAAGAGAAAGGCTATCTGCATGAATTGTTTTCTCATGCAGAAGAAAGTGCCCTATTCTGGGGGAAAAAGCCACAAAGGACCGGGCACGGTGGCTCACACCTATAATTCTAGCACTTTGAGAGGCTGAGGTGAGAAGATTGCTGAGCTCAGAGGTACGAGACCAGCCTGAGCAACTTGACGAGACCTCATCTCTACACTAAATCAGAATATTAGCCGGGCATGGCGGCGCACGCCTGTAGTTCCCGCTACTTGGAAGGCTGAGGCAGAGGGATTGCCTGAGCCCAGCAAGTCAAGGTTGTGGTAGCCGTGAGCATGCCACTGCACTCCAACCTGGGTGACAGAGTGAGACTCCAACTCAAAAAAAAAAGGCCACAAAGGACATTTATTAGTGAGGAAGAGAAACAAACACAAGGATTTAAGGCAGGAAGGGGTAGGCTAACTCTATTGTTTTGTGCAAATGCGGCTGGGTTTATAGTTAGGACTGCCTTGGCTATAAAGCTGACAACCCTTGAACCTGGAAGAACGAACATAAACACCAGCTGCCTGTCATTTGGTTGTACAACAAGAAGACTTGCCCTGGCTGGGTGCAGTGGCTCACTTGGGAGGCTGAAGTGTGAGGATTGTTTGAACCCAGGAATTTAAAACTGGCTTGGCCAACATAGTGAGATCCAGAACCCGCACACAAAATTTTTTTTGAGTCGGAGTCTCACTCTGTCGCCCAGGCTGGAGTGCAGTAACATGCTCACAGCCACTGCAGCCTGGACCCGCTGGACTTCTGCCTTGCAATTAGCTGAAACTACAAGCAGATGCCACAACACCCAGTTAATTTTTTGATTTACTGTAGAGATGAAGTCTTGCCAAGTTGCCCAGGTTGGTCTCAGATCTGTGGGCTCAGGCAATCCTCTCACTTTGGCCTCCCAAAGTGCTGGGATTATAGACGTGAGCCACTGTGCCTGGGCTACAAAAAATGTTTAAAAAAAATTAGCCAGGCGTGGTGGTGTGTTCCTGTAGTCCCAGCTACTTTGGGAAGCCGAGGCAGAGGATTGCTTGAGCCCAAATTCAAAGCTGCAGTGAGTCCTGATTGTAGCATTGCACTCCAGTCTGGGTGACAGAGTAAGACTGACTCTTAAAAAAGAAGAAGAAGCTGAGGAGGAGGAGGTGGAGGGGGAGGAGGCCTGGACAACAAGAACCATTAATGGTTCCATCGATGCTCTGTCTCTGAAATCAGGAAGTACCTTCCAGTAAGGGACTGCCTTTTAAAGTTCTTAGGATACTGGACAATGCCTCCGGCCACCCAAAGCCCCATGAATTCAACGCTGAAGGTGTGGAAGTGTTTATTTATCCCCAACACAACCTTTCTAATTCAGCCTTTAGATCAGGGGGGTCACAGGACCTTTAAGGCTTATGACACATGATTCTCTATGGAAAGGGTTATCAATGCTATGGAAGAGAATCCTGGCTAGAGAACCTCTGAAAGCCTGGAAGGATTACACCACTGAAGATGCCATTGTTGTTATAGAAAAAGCCATGAAGGCCAGGCACAGTGGCTCATACATATAATCCCAGCACTTTGGGAGGCTGAGGTGAGAGAATTACCTGAGCTCATGGGTTTGAAACCAGCCTGGGCAACTTGGTGAGACCTCATTTCTACAATAAATCAAAAAACTAGCTGGGTGTGGTGGTGTGTGCCTATAGTTCCAATTACTTGGAAGGCTGAGGTGGAAGGATCACCTGAGCCCAGCAGGTCAAGGCTGTGGTGAGTTGTGATGGTGCCACTGCACTCAATTCAACCTGGGCGACAGAATAAGACTCTAACTCAAAAAAAAAAAAAAAGAAAAAGAAAAAAGAAAACAAAAAGCCATGAAAGCCATTAAACCTGAAACAATACATTTCTGCTGAGAAAACTGTGTCCAGATGCTGTGTGTGACTTCACAGGATTTACAACAGAGTCCATCAAGAATATCATGAAAGAGATTGCAGATACAGGAAAAAAAAAAGATGAGGGGTGAAAGGTCTCAAGGTATGGATCTTGGAGAAATTCAAGAGCTGACAGTGACAGACACTGCAGCAGAGGCATGAACAGAAGACACCTTGATGGAGATGAGAGCTTCTGACCCAGGAAGGAGACGAAGAGGCAGCAGTGCCGAAAAACAAATCAACGTTAGACTATCTGAAAGAGGGTCCCCATTGTTCAAGGCTGCTTCTGACTTCTTTGTGACATGGACCTTTCTAGGACCTGTGCACTGAAACGGAAGCAAATGACAGAAGAAGGATGGGTACTATACAGAAATGTTTTTAGAGAAATGAAAAAGGTTCCCTTGCACCAAATGTGCCTGCCTTGACTGGGCACAGTGGCTCATGCCTGTCATTCCTGCACTTTGGGAGCGGAGGCAAGAGGACTGCCTGAGCCCACGGGTTCGAGACCAGCCTGAACAACTCGGTGAGACCTTGTCTCCACAATAAATAGTAATAATTTAAAAAAAATTAGCTGGGCATGGTGGTGTGTGCCTGTGGTTCCAGCTATTTGAAAGACTGAAGTAGAAGGATGGCCTAAGCCCAGCAGGTCGAGGCTGTGGTGGCTGTGAGCATACCACGCACTCCAGCCTGGGCGACGGAGTGAGACTCTGATTCAAAAAAAAAAAAAAAAATCTAAAAATTAGCCAGGCATAGTGGCCGGCATCTGTAATCTCAATTATTTGGATGGGTCAGGCAGAAGGATTGCTTGAATCTAGGAGTTTGAGACTGTGAGCTGTGATCATGCCACTGTACTCCAGCCTGGGTGACAGAGTGAGACCCTGACTCAAAAAAAAGAAAGTGCCTGCCTCTCCTGCCTCCCCTTCTACCTCTTCCTCCTCTTCCTCTTTGTCATCTCAGAGGGAGTAAGTCCAACCCCTCTTTCTCAGCCCACTCAACGTGAGGACCAGGAAGATGAAGACCTTTATGAAGACCCACTGCCACTGAACAAATAGTAAAGATATTTTCTCCTTCTTATGGTTTTCTCAGTAATACTCTCTTTAGCTGACTTCATGGTAAGAATAGAGTATATAATACAAATAACAGACAAAATACGTGTTCATTGACTGCTTATGCTATGAGTAATACTTCTGGTCAGCAGTTGGCCATTAGTAGAGAAGTTCTGGGGAAGATAAAAGTCATATGTGGATTTTTGACTGCATGCAGCACTCCGAGTCCCCTCACTGATCAATGGTCAACTGTAGTTTCTTCTGCGAATTCACTATTGACCTACTTGGCCAGGGCTCTGTTTTCCTGATGGGATCCTGACTGCTGCAGCAGCCATTGTCATACACCTAAATATATCTGAGTGTTCTCACCACGTGACTTTCAGATGGTCTTGACTTTGCAAAAGAGATTTCCTGCGAGTTTTTCTGGGGCGACTTCCATATTGAATCTGTTTGAGAGGGCAATTGGTCATAATTATTCCCCTCCATTAATCATACCCCTTGCTAGTGTGACTTTGGTATTTCTCCCAACAAGAGAGGGAGTCTCTTTCTCCATCTCCCCCACTGTTTTTTAGTCGGAGTCTCACTTTGTCACTCTGGCTAGAATGCAGTGGCAACATCACAGCTCACCTCAACCTTGACCTTCTGGCCTTAAGTGATTCTCCCACCTTGACCTTCCAAGGAGCTGGAACTATAGGCATGCGCCACCACGGCTGGCTCATTTTGAGGTTTTTTTTTTTTTTGTAAAGATGGGATCTCACTGTGTTGCCCATACTGGTCTTAAACTCCTGGGCTCAAGAAATCATCCCTCCTCGGCTTCACTAAGTGCTGGGATTAGAGGCGTGAGCCACCATGCCCGGCCTCCACCTCTTGAACCCACACTTGTGACTTGGCTATTAGAATTTCACTACTGAAATCAAGCTTAGGCTGCAAGAGACCTAGAGGGCTTCCACGGCTCCTTTGGAAGCTTGCCCATAGGCATCGGCAGTGTAAACAGGCCTAGGCTAGCCCCCTGGAGGAGGCGAGCACTGAGCAGAGAGCAGCTGTTCCTGCTGAGACCCTCAGGTGCCCCACTGAGCTGGTAACTCTTCCAGACACATGGGCGAGGCCCAGTGGAGGCTGGCCAAGACCAGCCCAAACCAGCAGAACCATTCAGACCACCTGCAGACTCATGAGTAGTAGCAATAAGCTGTTGTAATTTTTTTTTTTTTAGTCGAAACCTCACCCTGTTATCCAGACTGGAGTGCAATAGCATGCTCACAGCTACCGCAGCCTCGACTTGCTGGGTTCAGGCTATCCTTCCACCTCAGCCTTCCAAGTACCTGGAACCACAGGTGTATGCCACCACACCCACTAATTTTTTGATTTATCGTAGAGATGACGTCTCACCAAGTTGTCTAGGCTGGCCTTGAACTCCTGGTCTCAGGCAATCCTCTTGCCTCCACCTCCCAAAGTACTGGGATCATAGGTGTGAGCCAACGAACCCAGCCCATTATTTTAAACCACTAAATTTCAGAACGGTTTGCTATACAGCAGCCACTGATATCCCCCAAGGGCAGGCAACAGTGGAAAGTTCCACGTTTCTCCCTCTGATCTTCTGGCTCAGAAAATGTCTATGTCCAGCCGGGCCCAGCGCCCACAGTGACCTCCAGGGGAGAGTGGGAATGTCTAGCCAGCAGGCTGTACCTTCAGTGGCTAACAGAGGAAGATGTGAGTGGATGGTTGAGCAATTGCAGCTGGCTGGTCAAGTTCAAGGTGTGGGTGCTGGACATAGTCCTCAGCTTCTCTTGTGATCCTGGTGCTCATGTGGTCTTCACTGTGGTAGGGGCTCTAGGGAGACTTGGGAGACCCCAAGTTCAGTCTCCGCTCTGGAAGGTTACAGAGGGGCCATCTCAGCCCGCTCTGAGTAGGTTCCCTCCTTGGTCAAATACCATAGGCCCGTGACTTGCTACCTGATCCATGTGACTCTGTCCTCACACATGCAGCCATAGTGCCTGCCATCCCTTCCTGTTTGAGACCACCCTGGGCTGTCCTCTCCCATCCTGGGCCCTCTGCTGCTCAATATGTCATCCAGGAGTCATGGGGCTGCCCTTTCCCCTCTGTTGCACTTAGTAGAAAGTGAGGCAGAAAGGGAAGCCCAACCCTCCTTCCTGGCCCCACCAGTTCCAGAGTCCTTCTCTTGTTTGGTGTCGTGTAAGTCACCTTTCCTGGCTCTCCTTGGTGACAAGGGTGGCCAGGCTAAGCAGAAACCACTCACAGGTCTAGGGCACGTATCTTCTAGAATGGGGTGTGTGTGATCATCTAGCTGGGTGAGTCCCCTTGGCCTCACCAGTCCCTTATTCACCCTGAGGAGGGGAACAGAGCCTGGAAGGGCCAGAGAGGAGTCATTCAGCCCGAAGCCTGGGTGGGGCCTTTCTCATCAGGGTCAAAGGCCGGCTTGATTGCTGGGTTCCCTGGCATCATTGCAGATTGTCTAGGGACGCTAGAGTCACCCCACCTCCCTGTGGGCCCATTCCTTATTCCTTGGACTACTAGAGTGCATGCTCCCTTTCCAAGGAATGCCAAATAATGCCGTTCTGGGTTGATTTCCTGTCCCCATCTGTTCTGTATATAGCTGACAAGTCCTTTCTCTAAAGAAGAAAAACCCCAAGTTTAGTCTCTGCTCTGGAAGGTTACAGAAGGGGACGTCTCAACCCACCCAGGTCCCCTCCTGTGTCAAAAACCACAGGCTCGTGGCTTGCTACCTGATCCGTGAGACACTGTCCCCGCACCTGCAGCCACAGTGCCTGCCACCCCTTCCTGTTGGAGACCACCCTGGGCCGCCCTCTCCCATCCTGGGTTCTCTGCTGCTCAATGTGTCATCCTGGAAACATGGCGCAGATGTTTTTGGCAAACCACAGAGCTGTGGCTAACCTGTGGGGGATGGTGGTGGTGACTGCACGTGTGTGCGGTTCCCCCCAGGGTCATATGAACCCTTGGCGGAGCAATCTATGTCTGTATTTATAGTGGCAGGAACTGTGGGGGCCCTGGTAGTAAATAATGGGGGCTAAGGACTTCGGGTGCACGTCATGCTCTGAATTAAATCCCCCCACCACCCAAGTTGTCTGTAAGGCCAGGAGGCTCAGTCTGCAGCACCAGCTACAAGCCCTTGATAAGAGCTGAGAGGCCTGTTCCGTTGCTGATGAGGAAACAGATTCAGAGGAGCAGGAAATTGCCCCAGGTATCCTGACTCCAAGGACCTCTCCTTGGACCGGGGGAGGCTGGCCTCAGAGGTCCCTCCTCCCAGGAAGTGTGGACCTACCCATCCTTAGAGGGTGGCACTGCTTATGGGAGCTCAGGGGAGCCTCCAGGAAGCCTCTGGGTGCTGTGCTCCCAGAAGCAGGAGCTGCTCGGTGCCTGAGGGGACGGGTGGGGCACCTCAGCCCGTGGTCACAGAGGAATGTACTCTCTGGATGTGCCCATTCTGAGGTGGTCCTGCCAAGGCCTGTGGGGCCCAATAAGAAGGCATCCCTGCTCCTGGGAGCTGCTTAGCCGAGGTTGGAAAAACCCTCCTGAGATGGTTGGAATGGGACAGTTTTGCTGAGACCATTTTATTAATTTTTTGTGTCAGGGTTTTACTCTGTAGCCCAGGCTGGAGTGCAGTGACACCATCATGACTCACTGCAGCCTCTAACTCCTGGGCTCAGGCGATCCTTCCACCTTAGTCTCCCAAGTAGCTAGGACTACAGGCATGTGTCACCACTCACAGCTAATTCTTTTATTTTTTTGTGGAGATGAGGTCTCACTATGTTGCTCAGGCTGATCTCTAACTCCTGGGTTCAAGCAATCCTCCTGCCTCAGCCTCCCAATGTACTGGGATTATAGGTGTGAGCCACCACACCTGGCACAGAGTCCCATTTAAAAAGTGAAACAAGTCGGGCTCAGTGGCTCAGCCTGTAATCCCACGCTTTGGGAGGCTGAGGTGAGTGAATTGCCTGAGCCCGCGGGTTTGAGACCCACCTGGGCAACTTGGCGAGACCTCATCTCTACAATAAATCAAAAAATAGCCGGGCGTGGTAGTGCGTGCCTGTAAGCAGAGAGAGGGGAAGAGGTCTCTGACATCTTGCCTGTAGTTCCAGCTACTTGGAAGGCTGAGGCGGAAGGATCTCCGGAGCCCAGCAGGTCGAGGCTGCGGTGGTCGGGAGCGGCCACTGCGCTCCAGTCTGGGTGACAGAGTGAGACTCCAACTCAAAAAATAAAAAATAAAAAATAATAAAAAATAAAAGTCAAGAGTGAAACAGAGCGAATCTGTGAATATGATGTGTAAAATGGTTGTGTGTATGTGTGTGTGTGTGTGTGTGTGTGTGTGTGTGTGTGTAGATATGTGAGTGTGTATGTGCATGAGAATGTGTTTACATGTGTTTTGTGTGAGCAAATGTGTGTGTATGTATGCTGGAGGGTGGGATGCGGGGAGATGTCAGAGACCTCTTCCCCTCTCTTTGCTTACAGGGATGTCCCAGGCAGTGGCTATGGAACTGCTATGGCTCCAGCTCCCGCTGGTGGCCCCAGAACCGGCAGCTCTGGTAACCCCACCTTGTCCCTTCCTGTCCCAGCCCTCGTGGTGGTAGCAATGACATCATGCTGTTACTAAACTCTGGATCATCTTCACATTCCTTGCATGGCTCCCCAACAATTCCAACCCTCAAAACAAACTCCCTCTATTAAATTCCTGGGTTGAAAGACTTAGCATGGTTTTGGTTTTGCCCTGGGACCCTAGCCAGTACAGAGCCTGATACAGGGCAGTGTCTGATGCCTAGTGTGTGGTTGGAGTGTGGCACTCAGGTCTGTAGCCATGGCCCTGTATGGGCTGTGACAACCTCACCAGCCAGCCACTTCCCCCAAGTGAAGAGCTCAGGGGTCTTGCCTTCTCCCTACTCTTGATCAAAGCCCTCATTAGGCTCATCTATTTTTAGCAGGATAGCCCAGTGGGAAGAAAATGTTCTCTGGAGTAAGGCAGCCCTGGGTTTGAACCTCAGGCTCACTGTTACAGGCTGAGTGACCTTGAGCAGGTCATGTCAACTTAGCTGCGTTATCTAAAACTAGGGTGTGGAATAACCAGTTGATAGAGATGGTGTCTGTAGAGTATTTGATAAACAGTAAGCTATCATTTTGTTAAGTACTATGATTAATATTATAACCACCGACTTTTTATCCAAGAACTTGGAATCTTTTCCCTTGGATTTGGGTCATTGGACATAGAAATGGCTCATTCAAGTACTTCCTGGTAGTTTTTCTTTTTCTTTTTGAGACAAGGTCTCACTCTGCTGCCTAGGCTGAAGTGCAGTGGTGCAGTCACGGCTCACCACCCCACTCCTGGGCTCAAATGATCCTTCCACTTCAGCCTGCAGAGTAGCTGGAACTACAGGAGCACACCACCTCACCCAGCTAATTTTTTTTGAATTTTTTTTTTGAGTCGGAGTCTCACTCTGTTGCCTAGGCTAGTGTGCAGTGGCATGCTCATGGCCACCACAGCCTTGATCTGCTGGGCTCAGGCGATCCTTCCACCTTAGCCTTCCAAGTGGCTGGAACTATTGGCATGTGCTACCATGCCCGGCTTATTTTTTTATTTATTGTAGAGACAAGGTCTCACCAAGTTTCCTAGGCTGCTCTCAAACCCCTGAACTCAGGCAATTCTCTTGCCTCAGTCTCCCAAAGTGCTGGGTTTACAGGCTTGAGTCACCGCGCCCGCCCTTTTTTGAATTTTTGTAGAGATAGGGTCTTGCCATGTTGCCCAGGCTGGTCTCCAACTCCTGGGCTCAAGCGATCCTCCTGCCTTAGCCTCCCAAAGTATTGGGATGACAGGTGTGAGCCACTGTGCCAGGTCCCAATATCTCTTGAAATAAAGAGTGCAAAGATTGCTGGAGAGTATTGGCCAATTGGCACAGGAGCTGAGAAATGTGAGAAGATGAGGGTAGAGACTTGGAACCTTCCCTTTTTTTGAGTAAGAGTTCACTTTTGTCACCCAGGCTGAAGTGCAGTGGCACATGCATGGCTAATGCAGCCTCGACCTGCTGGGCTCAGGCGATCCTTCCACCTCGGCCTTCCAAGTAACTGGAACCACAAGCATGCGTCACCATGCCCAGCTAATTTTTTGACTTAGTATAGAGACGAGGTCTTGTCATGTTGCCAGGCTCTGGCAATCCTCTTGCCTCTACCTCCCAAAGTGCTGGGAATACAGACCATGCCTGGCCTGAACCTTCCCTTTTAATGTTGGCCTCAAAACATCCCAAGTAGATTGAGACCATCACTAAAAGGATGGGGACCCTGCCTTGACGGAGAGCTGAGCCCAGTGAGGTCTGGACCCAAGGTCTAGGGGGTCACAGGGGGCAGGCCCAGCTTGGCACAGGTGTGGCGAAAGTCACATGCATAGAGTGGAAAGTAATCTGTTCCTTCTCCACAAGACACTTAAATGAAGTTCCTGGAGTCCACCCGTCCTGTCTCTCCTCCCCACTGGGCCTGCATGTCAGCGTCTACGTTTTCTTGTCGTCAGCAAACTTCTACACATACTTCAAGACCCAGCTGGGTTAACACCTATGGGAAGCTTTGGTGACATCCCCAGGCAGAATTAAACACAACGGTGCCCTGAGAGCTTGCACACGTTTCTGTGGTGGCATATAGCACAGCTTTTTTCATGTACTCCTAATAGTACCTACATCCTGTAGGAGTGGCAATAGCTGTAGGCTACTTGGTGACTGCTGAGCACTGTGTGTGCCAGGCACTGTGCTAAGTGCAGTGACGTTCGCTACTCACGGACACTCACCGCTTTTCTATGGGGTGTTGCCATCTTACAAGTGAGGAGACAGGTACTCAGACCCAGCACCACCTGGACTGGAGTCTGTGCTCTGAACCATCCTCGGTTTGCTTGTGAGATAGAGATCGGCTGATGCCCTCTTTTATGTGCCTGGTGGCTGGCAGGGCGCTGTCACTAAGTGGTCCTTTTTTTTTTTGAGTTGGAGTCTCACTCTGTCACCCAGGCTGGAGTGCAGTAGTATGCTCACGGCCACTGCAGCCTTGACCTTCTGGGCTCAGGTGATCCTTCCGCCTCAGCTTTCTAAGTAGCTGGAACCACAGGTGCGTGCTACCTTGCCTGCCTAATTTTTTTTCCTTTTGATTTACTGTAGAGACGAGTTCTCACTAAGTTGCCCAGGCTGGTCTCGAACCCCTGGACTCAGGCAATCCTTGCGTCTCTGCCTCCCAAAGTGCTGGGATTACAGGCGTGAGCCACAGTGTCAACTCTTGGTTTATCACTGTCTGTGAGGACTTTTCACCAGGATGGAAGGTTCTAGACCTGTGCTGTCCAATACGGCAGCCCGAGGTGGCTCTTTGGCCACTAAAATAGTGTAACTGAGGAACTGAGTATTTCAATTTGTTTTAATTACTTTAAATGTATTTACTTGTTCTATTTTATTTTTATTTTTATTGCAGAGATGAGGTCTCGCCAAGTTCCCAGGCTGGTCTCAAACCCCTGGGCTCAGGCAATCCTCTCGCCTCCACCACCCAAAGTGCTGATATTACAGGCATGAGCCACTGTGCCCGGGTACCAAGTGGTCCCTTAAATGCCAGATGAAATAAAAGAACACCCCATGGCACTGATATGCCAAGGTTTGTGAAACCATCTCCCTTATGCCGCTGTGATATTTCCGGGCATAACTCTCTCTCTCTCTGGGACTGGATTGTTTTCCTTGGGTAAGTTCCCGGGGGTGGAACGCCTGGGCCACGTCATCTTGCACCTCCCAGAGCCACCAGCACCGAAGGAGTGAGCCGGTCCTTGGCAGGCTGGCAGGCCAGTCCCCTTCTCACCTTGACGTGGCTCTGGCAGCACCGTCACAGCCAGCCAGGGGTGTGTCTGCGCTGAGCCCTTTGGAGCCCGTGGCGGGGCCACGCGTGGCCAGCCAGCCGGGTCCCAGCGCCGCCAGCTCCCCAAGCCCTCACCAACCCTTCCCCAACCCTTTCCCAACCCTTCCCCAACCCCAACCCCTCCCGGCAACTGAATTCTGCCTGGGGGCGGGGAACAGATCCGCAGGCATCTCCCTGACCACCCCATTGCCTCTAGCTTCCGTATTTGGAGGGACGGGAGGTGGGGAGGGAAGGAAGAAAGAGGGTGGGTGGAACTGGCTCGGGGAGAGAAACGTTGGGCCAAGGGAGGCAGGGGACAGGGAAGGATGGCCCGAGTGTGTTTGGAGGTTCGGCCTCCAGCCCTGCTTCCTATTACTCTGGGGCTGGGCAGCAGCCCTCCTGATTTCTGCAGACCTTCCTCCAAATCCTTGGCAGTAGAGGGAAAGGCAAATTCTCCCCTGGACTGGGGCTCTGCCCTCGGCTCCCTCCCAATCCCGGAGGCTCTGGGAGGAGGACACTGGCACCCCTCACCCCTCCACGAGGACCCCTTTCACTCTCTGTCCCCTCTTTTTCCATCTGTCTATTTTCACCTCTTCCTCTCTGCTCTAACTCCAAATATGAGAAGGCCAGAGGCTCCTAGGTTAGCACAGGACCACCCTGCTGAACTCAGACTCCTGGGTAAGGGTGTCCTAACCAGCTGAGACCAGTTTTTATATGTTTCAGGGCTGCCACATGAAATCTTGGCTGCCCAATTCCATTTGAATTTCAGATCGGCAATGAATAACGTTTTTAGTCCAAGTATGTCCCAAATATTGCATAGGACACATAAAAAAATTATGTTTTATCTGAAATTCAGATGGAACTAGGCATGTCCCGTGTTTTGATTCGTGAAGTCTGGCAAAGCCAGCATATTTCCCTTTTTTTCCTGAATTTAAAACTCTCAGAATTCCACACGCCCGCCCCCCAGCCAGCTTTCTTCCTTTGCCTTTTTGGTGGAAATTGGGCTTCTCCTAGACCTCTGCTCTTTTTAATTTCCCTCCTCCCCTGGGTTTTATTTACTTTAGTAAAGTCACCCTGGGCCTCTGTTGCAAAGTCTTTGATGTGATTATTACTAGAGACTGGGGTTCAGGCAGCATAAGCTTTTAGAAAGGTTTCTTCAGGACATTGGAAGGAAATTAAACCTTGGAAATATGCTTGACATTTTTTTTCCTTTCTAAAAAGAAAGTCTGTGATCGAGTTCCCTTATGGTCACGGGAGCATGAACGACAGAGTTGAGGCCAAAAAGCTGGTTTCTCAAGCCGCCACCAGCTGCAGCCCCAGCCAGTGAGTGACTTGTTTCCAGCTGCATGAGCCATGTTTTCAGGGTTTCCAACCTCAGCTGAACTTGTCCAAAGAGGCCCTGAACTTGTAGGCTCAGAGGGCTTTGAGAGACAGTGAGACCAGGGAGTCCCAAACCATCATGTGCACATGATCACCTGGGGAGCTTCCACCAGGGTCATCAGTGCAAGATCAGAGACAGCAGACAGCACAATTAAAAATTAAATAAAAATTTTGGCCAGGCATGGTGGCTCACACCCATAATCCCAGCACTTTGGAAGGCCAAGCCTGGAGAACTGCTTGAGTCCAGAAGTTTGAGACCAGCTTGGGCAGCATAGTGAGACCTCATCTTCATTAAAAAAAAAAAAAATCATGGGTATGGTGGTGCACACCTATAGTCCCAGCTACTCAGGAGGCTGAGAAAGGTGGATTCCTTCAACCCAGGAGTTCAAGGCCCCAGTGAGTCATGATCAGCCACTGCATTCCAGCCTAAGCAACAGAGTGAGACTCTGATTTTAAAAAAAAAAGTCTCCCAGATGATGCTAGCTTGAGAGTCAGTGGCCCAGAACCATGCTTTTCAATGACGGCTGGAGGTTGATGGATGGACACCCCAGCCCCCCTGCACCATGGGTCAGGAATCTTGGGGGTGCGTGGTCCTCTTCTCCTGATTCTTCTAGATTCGGTTGCCAGGCTCCCACAGCAGTGACTGGCTCTATAAAGCTCCATTTACTGGCTTCTCTCCTGTTTCTCTTCCCAACTCCCACAGTGCTTCCTGGGATCATCTCCCAAATCATCCGCTTGTCCTTAAATCCTTCCCTCCAGCTGTGCTTGGGAAAAGCCTCAGTTTACGAGTGGTCACTCTTGCCCACAGACTGCTTTCTGGTTTAAAACATGAACTCTTTCTTAACAACCTGCTCAGAATGGCAGAAGACCCCAGGTTTTGAAGCCAAGCAGATAAGGTATGCATCTGGGCTTAGACATTCTAAGTTATTGTGAGCTCAAGGCATCAGGTAACGATTTTAAAAGATGTTATTTGAAAAATTAGCCGGGTGTGGTAGCACGCGCCTGTAGTTCCAGCTACTTGGAAGGCTGAGTGGAAGGGTTGCCGGAGCCCAGCAGGTCGAGGCTGTGGTGGTCAGGATCATGCCACTGCACTCTAGTCTGGGTGACAGAGTGAGACTCAACGCAAAAAAAAAAAAAAAAAAAAAAAAGATGTCATTTGGAGCCAGGCACAGTGGCTCACGCCTGTTATCCCAGCACTTTAGGAGGCCAAGGGGG
Organism: Cephalopachus bancanus; assembly: GCA_027257055.1. Taxonomy (NCBI): domain Eukaryota; kingdom Metazoa; phylum Chordata; class Mammalia; order Primates; family Tarsiidae; genus Cephalopachus; species Cephalopachus bancanus. The sequence goes on from JAPVLO010000175.1 coordinate 447,918, forward strand.
GAGGATTGCTTGAGTCCAGGAGTTTGAGACCAGCCAGGGCAACATAATGGGACCTCATCTCTTAAAAAAAATTAGCTGGGCACTGCGGCATGCACCTGTAGTCCCAGCTACTCAGAGACTGAGGCAGGAGGATCGTCTGAACTTAGGAGGTCAAAGCCATGGTAAGCCGTGATGGTGCCACTGCACTCTAGCCTAAGTGACAAAGTGAGACCCTCACTCAAAAAAAAAAAAGTAACTTGGCTTTTTTTTCTGTGTCTGGGTTCTTTCTTCATCTCTATATTGGGGTTCATAATAGCTGCCTGTTAATGATCCGTAAATAGGATCATTTACGAGGGTGGAATCAAACTGCAACAGGAGAAGAAAGAATAATTTCCCCATTTTCACTTTCCTGAAGTAGCGTTAATATTAGGGACCCATACCCTTGGCATGGCCTCATGGAGTCCAAGTGTACCTCAAGTCCCCTGGCCTCGGTCTCAGCCTTGTGACTTACTGTGGCCAATTGCATGTCAGTAGCCACGATGAAGGCTTGAGGGGACGTCTGTGGGGCTTATTCTGGCATTTTTGTTGTTGTGACAGAAAGTCACTCTTTAGGTAACTGCTGGTTCCATGAGTATGGGGGACACATACTAAGCAGATTTGGACATAGCTCATTGCCTGGAGTCAGGCTGGCTGAGCCCAGCTTAGACCAGCCAAACTCCACTTAGCTGCAGATGTTGTTGTATGCTGCTGAGTTTTGTTACACAGTGTTATTGTGGGAATAGCTGACTGATATATCCAACACAGGGTTTGGCACACTGTCAAGGTGCAGCAAACACCAGTTCCTGTCTCTCGCCACCACATACTGATATGGGAGCAAAGACATTGCCCAGATTCCTACCCCTCACATTAGGCTTCTGGATCAAGTTAGTTGCCAGACATGGTGGCCCATGCCTGTAATCCCAGCACTTGAGCCCAGGAGTTCAAAACCAGCCTAGGCAACATCCTGAGACCTCGTCTCTATAAAAAAAATTAAAAAAATTAGCCAGGTGGGGTGGTGTGCACCTGTAGTCCCAGCTACTCAGGAGGCTGAGGTGGTAGGTTCACCTGAGCCCTGGAGGTTGAGGCTGCAGTGAGCTGTGAGCATGCCACTGCACTTCAGCCTGGGTGACAGAGTGAGACTCCAACTCAAAAAAAAAAAGAAGCCCCAGTTGTTAATGGGGTCCTGCCCCCTTTTCCAGTGTGGTTTCAGGTCAGAGGTGAGGACCTTTGTAATGACCTCAGCTCCTCACCTGATCCCTCTCTCACAGCAAGCACAGGCTTGTCTCTCCCTGAGTTTTCCTGGACTACCAGCCATGGAGACCCTCCTCGTCAGTGCCTCTCACTGGTTCATGGCGTAAGCCACTTCTCCCTATTTGCCTTGCTACCTGCCTTCATTCATGGTAATTCTAGTATAATCAACATATATATATTTGTGAGTCAGAATCTCACTCTGTCACCCAGGCTGGAGTGCAGTGGCATGCTCACGGCCACCACAGCCTCGACCTGCTGGGCTCAGGTGATCCTTCTGCCTCAGTCTTCCAAATAGCGGGAACCAAAGGCACGCGCTAATTTTTTGATTTATTGTAGAGATGAGGTCTTGTCAAGTTGCCTAGATTGGTCTTGAACCCTTGGGCACAGGCAATTCTCTCACCTCGACCTCCCAAAGTGCTGGGATTATAGGCGTGAGCCACCACATCCGGCTATAATCAATATTTTAAAATATCAATTGCTCATCAGGCACTAGATGCTTAACAAAAATATTTGTTTACAAGTCAATACATTTGGCCAGGCACAGTAGCCAGGCACAGTAGCGAATGCCTGTAATCCCAATGCTTTTGGAGGCTGAGGCAAGAGCGTTACTTGAGGCCTGGAGTTTGAGATCAATCTGGGCAACGTAGGACGACCCCATCTCTATAAAATAAAATAATTAGCCGGGCTCAGTGGCTCAGCCTGCAATCCCGCGCTTTGGGAGGCTGAGGTGAGTGGATTGCCTGAGCCCGCGGTTCGAGACCCGCCTGGGAAACCTGGCGAGACCTCGTCTCTACAATAAATAAAAAAATTAGCTAGGCATGGTAGCGTGCGCCTGTAGTTCCAGCTACTTGGAAGGCTGAGTGGAAGGACCACCGGAGCCCAGCAGGTCGAGGCTGCGGTGGCCGGCAGCGGCCACTGCACTCCAGTCTGGGTGACAGAGTGAGACTCCAACTCAAAAAATAAAAAATAAAAAAATTTAAAAAAATAATTAGCTGGGCATGGTGGTGCACACCTGTAGTCCCAGCTATTAGGGAGACTGAGGTGGGAGGATTGTTTAAGCCCAGGAGTTGGAGGCTGCAGTGAGCCATAATTGTGCCCCTGCACTCCAGCTTGGACAACAGAGTTAGACCTTGTCTCTCTTAAAATTAAAAAAAAAAAAAAAAGCACATCTCAGGAAGATTACATTAACGTTTCATTTACAGAATGTCTAATGATTTTGAGTTGTTTGTGAATCAAGTTTTCAAAAGCCTAATTAATTATAAAAATACATTTTTAGGCCAGGCACAATGGCTTATGCCTATAATCACAGCACTTTGGGAGGTTGAGGTGGGAGAATTGTTTGAGCCCAGGAATTTGGGACTAGCCTGGGTAACAAGGCGAGAACTTGTCCCTACAAAAACATTTAAAAAATTAGCTGGGCATAGTGGTGCATATTTGGGAGGCTGAGGTGGAAGGATTGCCTGAACCCAGGAGGTAGAGACTGAGGTGAGCAGTGAGCCACTGCATTCCAACCTGGGCTACAGAGTGAGACCCTGACTCAGTATACAAGGGGGACCCCAAAATCTCCGGAATTTATTTATAAAAAATCATGTATTTACTCTTACATGTTTAAACTTCAGTCTCCTTCGAAGTCTTTTCTGTGTGATGCAATACACCTATTGAGACGCTTTTTCCACTGCTCAAAACAGATTTTGAACTCATCAATTCTGATGCCTTTTAGTGCTTCTGCCGTTTTTTGTTTCACTTCTTTCACATCAACAAAACATTTCCCTTTGAGAACTTTTTTCATCTGGGGAAACAAAAAAAAGTCCCTCGGTGTGAGAGCGGGTGAATAGAGAGGGTGAGGCACAGGAATCATGCTGTTTTTGACCAAAAACTGCTGAACACTCAGCACGGTGTGGGCAGGTGCGTTGTCATGGTGGAAGAACCAGTCACCTCTTCACCACAACTTAGGATGTTTCTTCCACATATCATTGATACAGCCTTCTCAAAACGTCCATATAAAAACCAGTGGGTTCCTAGAAAATGTACCTAGCAGGGGAAACTTGTACTACAAGGGCCCCACCCACTTTTTGGGGAATATATGTATATCTATCTCCACACTTTATGCTGTAGGCAATGGAATTAGCCCATTTTACGTATAAGGAAGTCGAAGCCCAGAGAGATTTGGTCACAGCTTATAAGTGTCAGAGGTTCTACCCAGGCCAGGTCTGTCTAAACCCCAGGTCTGTCAAAATCCCCGCCCTACACAGCCAACTTGGTATCTGTCTAGACATTAAGGTCCTTGAGGACTGACACCCTATTGGATGCCCGTGGTGGCCCCTGCACGCAGTAGACACAGGGCTGCCATGTGGCAGCCAGTTGATAGAAGCCATGGCGGTCAGGCAAGGGGTAGTCACGTGAGCAGCAGGGCTGGCCTCCTGCAGAAGCATCCAGCACCATGGACAGACCCTGTGCTTCCTCACAGCACCCACCAGCCACACCAAGGCAACACCTGCCTCCTCTGTATTTTGGCCCAATCTTGGGAGTTTCATGAATTTCCAGAACACACAACATACCTCTTGGGGAGTTCTGGGAAGTGTCAGGACACTTTGGGTTGCAAGCAACAGAAACCAGGCTGGCACTGGTGACCTTCCCTTCCCCCCTCTCATCTGTCCCTCCCATAGACCCCTTTGTTTTCGGCCAGCTTCTCCCAGTGTCCAAGCCTGCACACCTTCCGGACTGTACCTGTGTTCCCACCTCTGGATCGCTCCCTGGGGCATTCCATGAGAATCCCACATGTAAAGGGACTTCCCTCTGGGTTATCTATACCAACCTCTAAGGCAAGGAGGCAGGACTGACTGAAACAGGCTTTCCCTGGTCAGGACCCTGGGTCTGAGCCAGGTCAGACATATTCCATCTTCATGGTCACCAAGTGGAGAAGGAGGGCTGGAAAGATGTTTGGGATCAACCTTGAGTCTATTGTGGGGGAGGGTGATGTGCGGAGGAAGGGGTACGGGCAGAGAGGCCATGGGAGGGGCCTGAACATCCCAAGTTCGTTCTCAGACAAGGCAATGTCCTTTTTCAGCCAACGTCCTTGGAGGCCCCAGATGGTTGTATGAAGCCCTGGTAGAATTATCAGTTCTCCCCTTAGGACCAGTTTTCTGCAGGCCTTCGCAGTGTCTGAGGGGACTGGCGGGGTGGGGGGGGGTTGGAATAGGTCTGGGTCAAGGATGCATGTGCCTGTGACTCATTAAGGAAGTGCTCCCAGGGGAAGCTGGGAAGGAACTGAAGGAAGCAGGTCAGGGTGGGGAGGAGGGCCAGCCAGGGGTGATCTGGCAAAGTCACACAGAGGGTGGTTTCAGTGTAGCCCTGCAGGGGAGCTCTGGCACTCAGGGACACTTCAGAGTCCTCTTAACCTGAGGCAGGGGAGCTGGACTTCCATCAGTTGTTGGTCAACGATTGCAGGTATGGAAGAAGAATGCAGAGTTCCAGGCCCCTTGGGCTCACTGTCCCTCCAAGCAGGGTGGCTCCAGGTGCATACCTCAGAAGACGAGCCCAGGTGCACACTTCAGCACAGAGAAAAGGTGAGCAGGGGTTCTGAGGGCATTGCCCACTCCAGGCTGGGGTACACCTGTCAGGACTCACCATAACCCAGAGGTCTCCAATTCTGGCCCTCAGCCCGATCCTACCCACAGCCAGGTTTTGCTTGGTCCACAGTGTATTGACCGCTGAGTACCTTAATGCTTCTGAATTGGTTGCCAACACTGAACTCTCATGCAATTTGTACACAAAAATCTAGATCTCTAACTTTTCTTGAAAAGCTAGATTTGTTTATCAGCAGTCCAGATAGCCACAATGCCCCAACAGATGCCCATGCTGAGCAACTCTACCCAGCGACTCTGATACCATAGTCCCCACCACTCTCTATTGTGTCCCAAACACATGTGCTGGGAGATTTATCTTCTAGATATTGTCTTCTAGATTGCTATATTATATTATATTATATCAATCTTCTAGATTTATCTTCTAGGAGAGCTAAGAGAAAAGAGATGTGTTTTTGTACCTACATCTCTAAAGTGGAGGGAAAATACGTGGCTAGGATAGTCTGTGTCTGAGGAAAACAGCTCAGGGTACCATTGGGAAGCCTCCACGATGCCCACTGGGCGCCTCCAGGCATGTGAGTTTTGCCCTCCTGCTGTGCGGCAGTGTGTTCCTGCCTGACTCCTGCTTTTCCACCGAGATCCAGCTGTGCCGTGCCCCTCACCCGCCTGTCCCATTTTGTTAGAAGCAGCTGTTTTTCCCCTCCCAGCTCCCCAGGCGCTGATTTCATCTCTTTCCCAACACGGATTTGGAGCCAGGAGGGAAAGGGTTTGGCAGAAAACCAAGCGGGCAGTGGGAGGAAGAAGTCAACGTGGAGAAGGCAGACGACGCCGGGAGGTCTGGGAGGAGGGGTCTGAACGAAGACTGGCCGCGGGATCGGAAGACCCAACAAGACGAGAGCTCCTGCAGTCCAGGTGGGGCCCAGGGCCTTTCGGAAGTCACTCCTCAGAGCTGCCCACAGTGACTCTAGCTAAGAATTCTGCTTCCCCATAGTTTTTCCCCACGAGAGGTAGAGACAGCCGGGGGAAAACTGAGGTGACAGAGCAGGGGGCCCTCTCTCCCAGCCCTGACTCAGCACTCCTTCTCCCCTACCCCCACCTCACCGAACACAGTTCCACAGGCTGACTTTCAAGCACCAATGTCATTTGTTGACTGCTGGGTGTAGAAGGATACTCGAGAGGGGATGAGATGGTTGGGGGTGACCAAGGCTGGAAAACTGGTCACCAAGGCCAGTTTGACTCAGAACCAGAGGCCACCGGAGAGGGAGGCTGGGTCAGAAGGAATCCGTGCTGCTCACACTCTGGCTGTGCCCACGCCCACTTCTTGGGGTCTCAAATTGTCCTGACCGCCACCCCCAGCCTTACAGCCCCCTAGTTCTTCTCATCACTCCTCCTCCCCCCAATCCAGTTGAGGCAACATCTTTGACTGAGTTTCGGAAAAATTCCTTTCTCCTTAACTATGCCAAATAAAGGTTGAAAATTTCCGGCCGGGTGTACTGACTCATGCCTGTCATCCAGCACTTTGGGATGCAAAGACGATTGCCTGAGCCCAGGGGCTTGAGACCAGCAGGGGCAACTTGGCAAGACCTTGTCTCTACAATAAATAAAAAAATTAGCTGGGTGTGGTGGTGCATGCCTGTAGTTCCAGCTACTTAGACAACCAAGGTGGAAGGATCGCCTGAGTCCAGCAGGTTGAGGTTGAGGTGGCCATGAGCGTGCCACTGCATTCCAGCCTGGGCAACGGAGTGAGACTACAACTTAAAAAAATAAAACAAAAAGATTTCCAAAAAGAACCCTTCAAGAAAACACAGAGGGGGAAACCCAGATGCAGAGATAGTGGTGCATTGAAAGAGTGGAGAGAGATTTCTGAGCCCAACTAGACTGACCATCTTATGGAAGATCTGCTTGGTGGACACCCAGAAGGAGGTGTCTGTTCCTTGGAATTCCTTGACCCAGCTGCGCCTGGGGTGGAGGTTGCAAATGCAGACAAACTCTTGGACAGAGGTGTGGCTGGGTGAGGGGGCTCTGCTCCCTGCGTGATCGGGCCTCAGGGTCTCTCCGGGGCTGGCTCAGGTCTTTGCCTGGGAAGGTGCTCTCCACACCCCTACCCATCCCTGGCCAGAGCCAGGCCCCCTCAGCAGCCCCCTGGCCTCCATGAATCTCCTCTTGGCCCTCCCTCCATTTATGACAAAAGCCCTGAATGTCCTCCTTCACTCTTTCTTGGAAGTCACTGGCTCCTGGCTCAGTATGACTGTCCACCATTATCACCCCATCCCTCTCTGCCTGTCTGGTTTGCCTAGGGTACCTTCAGAGGGCTCAGGCTGGCTCCACCCTGAGGCTGCTGTATTCCATCAGGCCTCTCTACCTGGAAGGCACAGATTCCCTGGGGCTTCCTGTCTCCAAACCTGATCACTTTTGGGGTTTCCTTTGTCGTTTGATTTCTGACTGGAGGGACTGACATTATCCCTGAGGAAACCACGGCTGACCTATCCAAGTGTAATGGCTACAGAAATAGTATTACTATTATTATTTGAGTCAGGGTCTCACTCTGTCGCACAGGCTGGAATGCAGTGGCATGCTTATGCCTCACCACAGCCTCAACCTTTTGGGCTCAGGCGATCTACCTTCCTCAGCCTTCCCAGTAGCTGGGACTACAGGTGGGCACCACCACGCCTGGCTAATTTTTGTATTTTTTGTGGCCACGAGATCTTGTTACGTTGCCCAGGCTTGTCTCAAACTCCTGGGCTCAGGCAATCCTCTCGTCTCGGCCTCCCACAGTGCTGGTATTATAGGCATGAGCCCTTGAGCCTGCCAGAAATATGATTTTTAAAAAGAGGTAATACATATGCATGTTAACGTAGTCAAACATGAACTGTAAGCAGCTTCCTCCCCTGTCTCTGGTCCCCTCTCCAGAGGCAATCACTGCCCTGTGCATTTCTGACAAATGCACAGGGCAGTGGTTGCGTGTGTGTATACGTATATATGTATAACACACATCTGTTAATGTATTTTGGAGATAATTTCACATCAGTACATAAAGTGCTTCTTCATTTAAAGAAATGACTGCTAGTATTCCTTGTGGGATTGTGCATTTACTTTACCAATCTCTTGTTGCCAGACATTTGGGTTGCTTCCAATCCTGCTAACTCAGAAAGCTTTGTCACTAGATGGTTTGTGGGACAATCCCAGGAGTGGGCTTGCTTGGTTAAAAGATATGTTCATTTTAAGTTTTTATAAATATTGTCAAAATGCCCTCTAGAGCAATTGTACTGATTTTTCTGCTCCTAGCAATGATATTTGAATGTCTGTGTCCCTACCCCTCATCTGCACGGGGTGCCATCAAATTCTTTGCCAGTCTGAGAGCTGAAAGTGTTTGGTATGCAATGGTAATTCTAATGTTTGCTTTTCATACAAGTGCGGTCAAGCATCTTCTCCTGTTTATGTAGTTATTTTATTATTGTTATTATTATTATTATTATTATTTATTATTATTATTACATCAGAGTCTCACTCTGTAACTCACAGCCACCACAGCCTTGATCTGCTGGGCTCAGGCAATCCTTCTGCTTCAGCCTCCCAAGTAGCTGGAACTGCAGGTGCACACCACCACGCCTGGCTAATTTTTTGATTTATTATAGAGATGAGGTCTCGCCAAGTTGCCCAGGATGGTCTCGGAGCTCTTGACTTAGGCAATCCGCCCACCTCAGGCTCTCAGAATGCTGGTATGATAGGTGTGAGCCACCGCACCTGGCCTCCCGTGTTTAATAGTCAATTGTAGCTCCAGGGCTACGAACTTTGCTCTCTGCCATCCTTTCCTATTGGGTTGTCCTTTTTCTTCTTGATCTCTAGACATACTTTACATATTAAGGAAATTGGCCTATGCCAATCAAATGTCTTATAAATACCTTTTTCACTTTGCTGTTTGTCTTTTGACTTTTATTTGATAGTTGAATTTTAAAAATTTTTATGTAATCAAATTTATTATTTTAAAAAATGCTTTCCAGGTTTTGTGTTATACCAAGAAAGGTCTTTCTTGGCCAGTCTCGGTGGCTTACACCTGTCATCCCAGCACTTTGGTAGGCAGAGGTGAGAGGATTGCCTGAGTCTAGGGGTTCATGACTAACCTAGGCAACTTGGTGAGATCTTGTCTCTACAATAAATCAAGAAAAATTATCTGGGTTCCAGCTACTTGGAAGGCTGAAGTGGAAGGATTGCCTCAGCCCAGCAGGTTGAGGCTGTGGTGGCTGTGAGCATGTCACTGCACTCCAGTCTGGGTGACAGAGTGAGACTCTGACCCCCTCCCCGCAAAAAGATCTTTCTCACTCAGATGATTTAAAAAGTATTTCATTTTTTCTAATGCTTTTGTGGCTTCAGTTTTAAGCATTAAATTTCGGATCCATCTGGAATTTATTTATTATTTATTTATTTCTGTATTTTGAGTTGGATTCACTGTCGCCCAGACTGGAGTGCAGTGTCGCTCAGACTGGAGTGCAGTGGCCGCTCCCGGCCACTGCAGCCTCGACCTGCTGGGCTCTGGCGATCCTTTCGCCTCAGCCTTCCGAGTAGCCGGAATTACAGGCGTGCGCTACCACGCCCGGCTAATTTTTTGATTTATTGTAGAGATGAGGTCTCACCTGCCCAGGAGGGTCTCAAACCTGCGGGCTCAGGCAATCCACTCACCTCAGCCTCCCAAAGCGCGGGATTACAGGCTGGGCCACCGAGCCCGGCTTGGAATTTATTTTCTTGTGAAGAGTTAGGTAGGGATTCCGCTTTATTTTTTCCCAGAGGATCACCCGGCTATCCTAGTAAATGAGGGTATGTTGAATAGTCTGTCTTTTCTCTACTGATGTCAGTTATGAAACGGATGCTTTGTAAATACTTATTTGGCATATTTTAGTCATGTGTTGCTTAAAAATGGGGGTATATTCCAGGAAATGCATTGTTAAGCTATTTCCTTGTACAGGTATCACAGAGTGACCTACACAAACCTGGGGGTGTATCAGTGACACAGCTAGGCTGTGTGGGCCAACCTGTTGTCCCCAGGCTTCAAACTGTGCAGCATGTTACTGTAGTGAACACTGTAGGCAGCTGTGACACAGTGGTCAGTGTTGGTGTGTCTAAACATAGAAAAGTTACCGTCAAAGTATGGTATATGAGGGGACCCCAAAAAACCTAGAATGTATTTATAAAAAGTTGTGTATTCTTACATGTTTAAACTTCAGTCACCTTCAAAGGACTCTACATTTGATGCAGCACACCTATCAAGATACTTTTTCGCTGCTCAAAACAGTTTTTGAACTTGTCCATTTTGATGCCTTTTAGTGCTTCTGCCATTTTTTGTTTCACCTCTTTCACACGGGCGAAACGTTTCCCTCTGAGGATTTTTTTCATCTGGAGAAACAAAAAAGAAAAGTTGCTCAGGGTGAGATCAGATGACTAGGGAGGGTGGGGAATGGAGGTCATATTGTTTTTGGTCAAAAATTGCTGAACACTCAGTGCAGTGTGGGCAGGTGTGTTGTCATGGTGGAAGGATCAGTCACCTGTTGGCCACAACTCAGGATGTTTCTTCCACGATGCAGCTTTCCCAACAAAACTACCTGGTACATTTACCTAGCAGGGGAGGCCTGTACTACAAGGGGCCCATCCTCCAAAAGATAATTCCATTTTTTGCCCCCCCACTTAGATCCATGCATGGTGGCACATGCCTGCAGTCCCAGCTTGCTCAGGAGGCTGATCACTTGAGGAGAAGGATCACTTGAGCTCAGGAGCTGGAGTCCAGCCTGGGCAACATAGTGAGACACCCTCTCTAAAAATAAAAAACAAACAAACCATAGTATAATGGTCCACCTGTCTAGGGCACTTACCATGAACAGAGCTTGCAGGACTGGAAATTGCTCTGAATGAGTCAGTGAGTGAGTAGGGAGTGAGTGTGGAGGCCTACCCACTGCTGTAGACTTTACCAACACTGTACACAGAGGCTACACTAAATTTATTCAAATGTATTTTTCTTTAATAAATTAACCTTAGCTTACTGTAACTTTTTACTTTGTTTGTTTGGGTTTTTTTGTTTTTGTTTTTGTTTTTGTTTTGGTTTTTGTTTTCGTTGGAGTCTCACTCTGTCGCCCAGACTGGAGTGCAGTGGCCGCTCCCGGCCACTGCAGCCTCGACCTGCTGGGCTCCAGCGATCCTTCCGCCTCAGCCTTCCAGGTAGCTGGAATTACAGGCATGTGCTACCATGCCCGGCTGATTTTTTGATTTATTGTAGAGATGAGGTCTTGCCAAGTTGCCCAGGCGGGTCTCGAACCCGCGGGCTCAGGCAATCCACTCACCTCAGCCTCCCATAGCGTGGGATTACAGGCTGAGCCACCGAGCCAGGCTTGTTTGTTTGTTTTGAGTCTTACTCTGTCACCCAGGCTGGAGGGCAGTGGCACGCCTCTCGGCCACCACAGCCACAACCTGCTGGGTTTCAGCAATACTTCCACCTCAGCCTTCCAAGTAGCTGGAATTACAGGCGCGCGCGCTACCACACCCAGCTATGTTTTGATTTATTGTAGAGACAGGTCTCGCCAAGTTGCCAGGACTGGTCTCGAACTCACAGGCTCAGACAATCCCCTCACCTTGGCCCTTCCAAAGTGCTGGGATTACAGGCTGAGCCACTGACTCCGGGCTAACTTTTTACTTTATAAAATTAAATTATTTTTGAACTTTTTGATTCTTTTGTAATAACACTTAAAACACAAACACATTGGACCGCTAGATAAAAATATTCTCTCTTTTTTTTTTTTGAGTTGGAGTCTCACCCTGTTGACCAGGCTGAAGTACAGTGGCACACTCATGGCCACCACAGCCTCGACCTGCTGGTCTCAGGTGATCCTTCCATCTTAGCCTTCCAAGTAGCTGGAGCTACAGGCGTGCACCACCACACCTGGCTAATTTTTTTATTTATTGTAGAGATGAGATCTCACCAAGTTGCCCAGGCTGGCCTCCGCCTCCCAAAGTGCTGGGATGACAGGCATGAGCCACCACACCCTGCTGAAAAATATTCTTTCTTTGTATTACTCTATCAGCTTTTATTCTATTAATTTTTTAAAAATTTATTTGGGCTTAAAAACTGAGCCACAGACACACACATTAGGCCTCAGCCTTCACAGGGTCAGGATCACCGATGTCACTGTCTTCCTCCTCCACATCTTGTTCCCCTGGAAGGTCTTCAGGGCAGTGGCACACATGGATTACGACATTTTCTTCTGGAATACCTCCAGCCTGAGGCTGTTTTACAGTTAGCTTTATTTTTGAATAAGTAGAAAGTGTACACTCTAAAATAACAATCAAAAGTATAGTATGACGAGTGGCTCATGCCTGTCATCCCAGGTCTTTGGGAAGCAGAGGTGAGAGGATTGTCTGAGCCCAGAGGTTCAAGACTAGCCTGGGCAACTTGGCAAGACCTCGTCACTACAGTTAAAAAAAAAATTTAGCCAGGTATGTGGTAGTACGTGCCTGTGGTTCCAGCTGCTTAGAAGGCTGAGGTGGAAGGATCACCTGAGCCCAGCAAGTCGAGGCTGCAGTGGCCATGCACTCCAGCCTGGGTGACAAAGTGAGACTCCGACTCCAAAAAAAAAAGTGTAGTATGGTAAATACATAAACCAGTGGCATAGCTGTTTATCATCATCAAGTATTATGTTCTTTTTTTAAAATTAAAATTAAAATTTTTAAAAGTATTCTGTACAGAAGTATAGGTGCTAGACTTTATAGGACTGGCAGCATGGGTGGCGTGTTCACACCAACATCACCACATGCACATGAGACATCTATCGTGCTAACATATTATGACACTTATGATGTCACTAAGCTGTAGGAGCCTTTCAGCTTCATTGTCATCTTATGGGACGGCCGTGGTATATACAGTCTCTGTTTAGCAGCGAGGCAGGGCTGGAGGGAAACTCAGCCTCAGCTCTGTCTTTTTCGCTAGCCCAATTCAGGATCAAACCTGCAAACTCAGAAAAGCAAAGTGTCCTTCCCTCCCTACGAGGCAACTTAGTGATGCCCGTGACTGCTCACCATCATCCCTGCAGTCTCATGCAGTGCCCCTCTGGTCTCCAGGACTGTGGTTGTCTTCATCTCCATATTTCTGGGTCGCCGCTCTGGGCAGCTTCCTGCAGACCCAGTGCTGGGGGCTGCTCCGCATGGGGCACCTGTGTGGTGTCTGCCTCTGTGCCAAGGGTGAGGTCAGGAGGCTTCATCTCATTAGTCACCAGAGCCTGCTTTGCGGTACATGTTCGCTCTACCCTGTCTCAGGGGTGAAGGACACTGGGCTGGGGGAGATGAAGCCCCTGCCCGAGTTGCTAAGAGCAAGTGTGGGATTTGAGCCAGCTTGGGTATAGAGCCTGAACCTCTGACCACCCAGGGTGCTGTCATTAGAATGCTGTGCCCTGCATTCCTTGCGGGTGCCTCCCAGTACTCTGGTGGCACTGAGGGTCCTGGGGGCCCAGAGAGGGCGAGATCAAGCTTGAGATCATTGTCTTCAGCAACCCCAGTTCTCAATCTCCTGTATCTTGGGATTCCCCCTGGGAAGCATAGCTACACACCACACCCTACCTCAGGTCCTGCCCAGCCAACCCACTCCCCAAGTACTATCTAAACATTCCTCTCCAGAGACCCGTGCCAACACTGCCCACTCCATGCTGGGCACCGTAGATGGTCATAAGTTTTGTTTTTCATTATCTCTAGTTGGTTTTTTGTTGTTGTTGTTTTTGTTTTGAGACAGTCTCATTCTGTCCCCCAGGCTGGAGTGAGGTGGCATGATCATGGCTCACTGCAGTCTCAACATCTGTGGCTCAGGTGATCCATCCATCTCAGCCTTCTGTGTAGCTGGGACTACAGGTACATGCCGCCACACTGGGCTAATATATCTTTATTTCTGTAGAGACGAGGTCTGCCTATGTTGACCAGGCTGGTCCTGAACTCTTGGGCTCATGTGATCCTCCCACTTCAGCCTCCCAAAGTACTGGAATGACAGGCATGAACCATCGTACCTGGTTTTATCTCCGGTTTTAACAGTAAAGGCAACACAGTGGCCAGTCCAAGCTCTAAATTCACCGGTGAAACTAACCACTACCTGCATGCGAAGGGACCCATGTGACCCAGGCCATCAGCCCCTTTCTCCCCACCGCACACTCCAACCCCACTGTGCTGAGAATGCTCATGACAACAACCACTCTTTAAAGGCCACCTGGATCATTGTTTTCTTTTTCTAAATCTCAGCTTATTCAAAGAAAAATGACCTGAGCTTGGTATGTGAAAAAGGTCAGGACACTACACTGCTGGAAACGTTCATGTGCTTGAAAAGAACCAAGGATTTTCTGAATATATGGCTTCCTCAACCTCTTCTCAGTGAGGTGTTTCACCCGTTTTGTAGTGCCAGGAACACGTGATTTTTCATGGTCATGTGGGGTAGGGGGTGGGGGGATGAGGAGGTGTAGGGGTGGGGATGGGGTATCAGCCAGCATGTCCTTCCCTCCCTTCCTGGGAGGCAAACTATGTTCCCAGTGTCTGCTTCCAAACACAACATGAGGGGAGAGTCGATGGGGGTTCCCACGTGTCTAACCGGATGGTTCAGAAGGTGGGTGTCTCTGATTGTGTCCCTTGCTTGCCTAGAAAGCTTGGAAGGCTCTTGGAAGGCTTGGGCCACAGGATCTGGTACTCTGGCCCAGCCTACCTGGCAGTCTCACCTGGCTTCATGCTCTGGCCTGGAGAGGACTTGTCACCACGGCCTCTCTCTTCCTCCCCGCAGGCCCTGTCACCATGGCCTCCCTCCACCTCCTCATAGACCCTCGCGTGTGCTGTTCCCCCTCTCTGGATGGCTCTTGCTCCCCTTCACCCAACCAGCTTCTCATGGTCCTGCCTTTCTCTGCTCCCTGCCCCTTCCTCCGGAAAGCCTTTCCGCAACCCAGGTAGAATCATGTTGCCTGGTGACTCCCTCTTAGAACATCCTGTGCCCCCTCCCTGTTCCAGGAAGGAGGAGCCTTTTCTAACATGGGCAACAAGCACCGCGCCTTGCGCATAGCAGGCTTTCGGCAACACTTGTAGAAAGCGAATGCGTCTGTGACACATCGAGGCAGGAGGCAGACTGGGGTGGAAGTCCAGGAAGTCCAGGGCTGGCTGTGAAGGAAGCTTCTCCATGATGGTCCAGCAAGAGCAGGTCAAGCCCAGGGCCTAGATTAGGGAGCCAGATATCCCAAAGATGGACAGTGGCCAGCAGGTGAGAGGCTTCTACTCTTCCCGGACTGAGGCTCTGAGTCACCTAAGGACATGCAGGCTCCCAGGAGAGGAAGGGGGAGAACCAGACAGGCACCAGGTTAGGGACAAGAGACCCAACCAAGCAGGGAAGGAACCAGGACCTCGGGTTGGGGGGGTGTCTGATGGTTCTGGCTGGGCATGCAGAGGCTGGACATTGATGGGGACTCCCCGTGAGACATCTCCCAGAGAGGCAGGCACAGCCCACAGGCCAGTGAAGTTCTCCTCATTTCTGGAATCAGTTTGGGCCACAACAAATGTGGACAACGTGTTTGACCCACTGTGTTCTACTTGTCTCATGGGCCAGGAAAGACTGTTGGAAGGAGGAGCGGGATGGTCTCTGCAGAAAAGTAGGCTTCAGATTTTTGTCCTGAGGCCAAAGGGAAAAGCAAAGTTTCCCCAACAGCAACGCCCTCTGAGGTCCCTCACTTGTGCCTCTCTGCTGGGCTGTGGATCACCCCAGTCAGACCCCAACTGCACCTCCAACTGGCCCTCAACTAGACCCCACCTGGACCCCACCTGACCCCAACTGGGCCTCCAGCCGGGTCCCAGCTGCACCCCAGCTGGGCTCCAAATGCGCCCCCAACTTGGCCCCAATTGTGTCCCCAACTCTTCCCCCACTGTGCCTCCACTGTGCCCCAGCTGTGTCCCAGAAGCATCCCCACCAGCTCCCTCCCCATCTACCACCTGAAGTGTGAGGCAGGATCGAGACCACCAACCTCTGTGCCCTGTATGGCTGTAGGGGGCAAAGGTTATTCCCAGGAAAAAGAAGACCCACAGGGCAATAGTGCATCAAGCTGGTTTTATTTTGTATTTTTAGGGTTTTTAAAAATTTTGTTTTTGGGGGGTTCTCTTTGACTTTCCATTCCAAAAGTGAATGCCAATTACTTTTATGCTTTTACAAAAAAGCAAAACATTTTTGAAGATTCCGTATACATGTCTATATATCATACACACACTGCCCTCTCTGGGTCACCTTTCCCGAAGGTCCAGGTTGATTGGGTCTTCCACGGTTTCTTGGAGTAACCACCCTGGCATTCACCCAACCACAAGAGGAAGTGGCTTCCTTTAGCAATGCCTATCATACAGATTAAAGAGGCAGCAGAGGGGGTGACTCCAAGGTACAAGGGACCTGCCAACCCCTGCAGTGCCCATGCCCTGGTCTATAGGCATACCCTGAGTGAGCGCAACAGGGAAGAAAAAAACCCACTGTTCCTCACGCCTCTCACCATGGAGTCCTCTCTCTGCTTTGGGGGCGATTAGTGGGGTCTGGATGGCAGTGTAACCTAGAGTCAAGTATATATAGCCACAGATCCATCAGATAGACTTACAATGAGAAGCAACTGGGGCCGGGCACGATGGTTCACGCCTGAAATCCCAGCACTTTGGGAGGCAAGTGGGAGAATTGCTTGAGCCCAGGAGTTCGAGACCAGCCTGGGCAACTTGACAAGCGCTCATCTCTACAAAACATAAAAATAAAAAATTAGCCATGCATGGTGGCATGTGCCTGTGGTCCCAGCTACTCGGGAGGTTGAAGCGGAAGGATGGCCTGAGCCCAGGAGGTTGAGGCTGCAATGAGCTGGAATCGTGTCACTGCACTCCAGCCTGGGCGACAACGTGAGACTCCGACTCAAAAAAGAAAACAAAGCAGCAACCATGTTTTATCTGGCATCCCTGTTCCCATCCACTCCCAGTCCTACTTCCCCAACACAGCGTCTTTGCCAGGTGCGCTTTATGGTTTTCCTCCAGACTCCAAACCACACGCTTATACCTCCATTCTTCAGATGCCGTCTTGAGACAGTACCTTGTCACTCCCAACATCTAAGGCCAGGATCCGGGTCAGGACTCCGGCTTCTGGGCTGTTGCCAGGCTTGGTCCTGGTGTGAGCACTTCTTGGGCCCACGGCAGTCACTGATCTTTCTCCTGGCTCTGTAAGAGAGGACATCAGCCCCCTCCCACCCTGCCTCTCCCCTGTTTTTTTTTTTTAAGCAGGAAGCAAGATTTATTGGTGGGGATGAGGAGCCAGTGGAGTGAAAGTCTTCATGAGTGCAGGGCCCGCCACTTGTCCAGGGGGCCATGATTGGGGATGTATTTGACCCCACAGCCATCTGGGATGAGCCACTTCTCAGCCACCATGTCTTCAAATTCATCTGCATTAAACTTGGTAAAACACCATTTCTTTGAGATATGGGTCTTCTGGTGGCCAGAGAACTTGAACTTGGCCCTGCGTAGAGCCTCAGTCACATGCTCCTTGTTCTGCATTGGTGCGAATTGACATGATGACTCGGCCAATGTGCACCCTGGCCACGGTGCCCTGGGGCTTCCAAAGGCACCTCACATTCCTGTCTGGAGCCTACACTGGGGCTGGGGCAAGGTCAGACATGAACACTCACTGGACAGGGCTGTCTCCAAGGTCCCTTGAAGCCACCTATACAAGAAGCAGACGCTGTACACTACCAAGGAAGCTGCTGTTTGCAGCCATTGTACACCGGGCCCCCATGAAGAAAGGAACACGGTTGGTTTACTTGTCTGCAGTCCCCCCTGCTTTTGTCTTCCCTTCCATCGCCCACCTCCACCCTTCCCAGCACTGAGGGGTTTAACCCGGGCTCAGGGCTCCATGGGCGCATGTGTGAAGTCCTCAACATCAGCCATAAAATGGGTGTGTATTTCTGTTCTGTGTCCTGGCGAGAGCCCAGAACTTCCATCCACTTCTCCCTGAGGCATCGAGGCCTGGTAGTCGTGTTGGACTCTGACAATGACTTTCCTCTGTCCCCCTCACCTTTCTCCACCCCGCTGAGTCCCCAGGAGGGACTTGTCTGCATGTGACCTTGTCCACAGTTCTCACACACTTGGCTTCCAGCTGGGTGTGGCCAGTGGGAGCCCTGGGAGTCGGAGGAGAGGAGGAGAGTGAGGAGGGCATCGTGCCTCAGCTGAGGCATTGTCCTCAACTGAGAGTGGCTTTCTCCGAGTCTCCTCTAAGGCCAGTAACCCCTCCCCTTCTGAGGGATTTAGGCCCAAGGGTGCCACCACTTAGCTGATCCTAGCTCCTGCATTGTCCCTGGTAGTCCTGGGGACCCTATCCACACCTTTGTAAATCGTTCTTTTAAAAAACAAACAAATAATCTATTCATTTATTTATTTGAGTTGGGGTCTCACTCTGTTGCTTGGGCTGGAGGGTAGTGGCACAATTATAGCTTACCCTAGTCTTGGCCTCTTGGACTCAAGTAATCCTTCATCCTCTGCTTTCCGAGTAGCTGGGACTACAAGCGTGCATCACCACACCCAGCTAATTTTTAAATTTTTTTGTAGAGATAGGGTCTCACAACGTTGCCAGACTAGTCTTGAATTCCTGGGCTCAAGCGATCCTCCAGTCTAAGCCTCCCAAAGGGTGGGGTAACAGGAGTGAGCCACCACGCCCGACATAAATAGTTCTTTTAATCACCTGCCTCGAGTTCTCCTATTTTGGTTGTGGCATCTGTTTCCTGTTGACACTCTATCATGATCCTGTTCCTTGGACACAAACTCTGAGATAGAGGCTGGGTGCGGGAGGTTTGCGGGGAGAATCTTGGCAATGGGAGAAGTTGACTGCCAGGTTGCCTCCATGAGGGTCGGAGCCACCCCCGGGAAAGCTCTAAAGCCAGATAATCTTTAATGTTATCCCGCAGCCAGGCAAAGGGACCAGACCGCTAACTGCACCCCCAGATGGGCAGACGTTAGACGCCAGGAGACAGAACCCTGGGCAAGGTGGCTCTCTCCAGGGCCCGGCCTCTGGGGCGAGGGTGTCTTGGTCACAAAGGGAGAGTGGAGGCCATGGGGATACCCTATGGAATCCGCTGCAGATCCAGCCTTGGCCTGGTCTGCTAGACTGGCACAGTAGGGGCTCAGCAAATGTTTGCAGAATGAATGAATGAACAGAGTAACAGCAAGCTTCTTTGATGGATTAAAATTCATAACCTCAGAGTGCTTGTATAGTCTTCTTCTTTTTTCTATTTATTTGTTTACTTATTTATTTATTGTTTAGAGATGGTGTCTTGCTATGTTGCCCAGGCTGGTCTTGAGTCCTTGGGCTCAAGCAATCCTCCTGTCTCAACCTCCCAAAGTGCTGGGATTACAGGTGTGGGCCACCATGCCCGGCCTATTCTTCTTAATTTCTGAAATGCTGGAGAAGTTTGGAGACCTTTTACCCCATCGGTACCTACATTGTGTCACCTAGACCAAAGGCAACTCCCCAGAGGGCCTCAGTGCAATTCACACATTCCAGAGCTGGAACACTGACCCACAGCTGTCTGCTCTCCCTCCCCTAGCAGAGGACTGGGTCCCGGCTTGTGCGTTGCCATCAACTGTCTCTTCTCTTTGTCCTTCGTGGCCTTGGCATTTTATGGACTACAGACCCACTGTTCAGCTTGGGTCTGCCCGAGGGCTCCTTATCATCAGATTAAGGCAGAGCCTTGGGCAGGAATGTGACCCCTGTAACATGCTTAATCTCCAGATCTCACTGGTCCAAAGTTCACAGCCCTGGGCCCTCCAGGCTTCCTTCAGGAAGGAGTCGCTGTCCTGGTCTCTATGCCTGGGTCAAAGTCCAAGAGTTAACACACACACTTCAAGTCACTTACTGAAGTAATGGCTGAGCTCAAGGAAGTCCAGATCCCCTCAGCTGCCGCTGGGAAGTGTTTTTTCACCACACCTCATAAAATAAGAGCTGTGACAAAGCACTTTATTCTCTCTCCCTGGGCCACCTGAGGACTTTGCACCTGGCTTCTTGACCATCCCCTCATGGTGTTGACTGGGGTAATGGGGCCGAGAGGCAGTCGAGGAAGGGGAAGCTGGGAGGTTAACTTGATTTTCAAAAGGCAGCCCTCGGAACTACTCTCAGATGGGACACTCTGGAAGAGACTGTGTAGATGGGAGAGAGGGAGGAGGCTGATAGAGGGAAAGCGGGGGGCCGGAAGAGTTTGGGGGTGAAACAGGGAAGGTTGGGCTTTGGAGGCAGACAAAGATGGGTACAGGGCTTTTTAGAAATTTTGTAGTGGCCAGGAGTGATGACTCATACAGGTAACACCAGCACCTTGGGAGGCCAAGGCAGGAGGATTGCTTGAGCCCAGGAGTTTGAGACCAACCTGGGCAACATAGTGAGACCTTGTCTACACAAAAGCAAGAAATTAGTCAGGTGTGGTGGCATGCACTTGTAGTCCCAGCTACTGAGAGGCTAAGGCGGAAGGATTGCCTGAGCCCAGGAAGTCAAGGCTATGGTGAGCCATGATCGAGCCACTGCACTCCAGTCTGGGTGACAGAGGGAGACCCCAACTCAAAAAAAAAGTTTGTAGCAGGTGATGGGTTCGACATACGGACCCGGCTCCCTACTCCTCTGCATCCACCCATGTTTACCTCTTCAAGTTACTAGACAAATTAATTTTCAAGGCTTTGAGTGAGAACTGTGTTCCTTTCAAATGCCATGCTGTGTTCAAGCAGGCCCTGGGGTAGCCCAGTTCTGTCCTGGTTACGTAGGAAGGTGGCAATTTCATTTGGATCCCATGTAAGCGATGCTTGTGTGCAAGGAACAGTTGCGGTGAACCAGGTTGTCCTGACAGGGTTCCCGAGAGGATTTCTAGGGCCAGGGGCATCAAGTTGTTGAGTTGGAGAAGAAAGTCCACAGAAAGAGCTCTTTCATATCCCCTCTGATTATTTCATGAGTGCAAGTTTTGTGTCCCCAAATAGGCTGGATGTCAGAAGGCGAAAGCACCGGACAGGGGTCAGCCCTTGCACTGCCACACGCTGCCTGCTGCCTCAGTTTCCTCAACTGTAAAATGGGGCTATAAGTAGTGTGATGATTAAATGGGATCATGCACCCAAGAGCACTTGATGGGTGGCAGAGCACAGTGTGAGTGTAAGGGACACGTATGTCAATCAGGACAGTGCCAGGGGTTGACAGAATACTAGAGGACACAAGGACGGGCTACCAATCAGACAGCCCCAAGCAACTCAAGTTCAAAACTCACTTGTCATTGTCCCTTGTCCCATGAAGACCTGGGCCCAAGAGGGGCCTGAGGCCAGACAGGGTCTGGGAACGATGCTGACATTTGTGGCGGTTGCAGGGACAGTGTCTGGAGAGAAGGCCTTGAAGAAGTCCCCTGTCTCCAAATTCTCCCCATGAGCTACCACCAGAGAGCCTTTGACTGGAGTACCAAAACATTTTCTTTCTTTTTTTTTTTTTGGGGGGGGGGTGGGAGTTCTCACTTTGTCACCCAGGCTGGAGTGCAGTGGCATGCTCATGGCCACCGTAGCCTCAACCCGCTGGTCTCAGGCAGTCTTTCCGCCTCAGCCTTCCAAGTAGCCACAGGTGCATGCTACCATACCCGGCTAAGTTTTTAAATTTATTGTAGAGACAAGGTCTCCCAAGTTGCCCAGGCTGGTCTTGAACTCCTGGACTTAGGCAATCCTCTCACCTCGGCCTCCCAAAGTGCTGGGATTATACAGGTGAGCTTCCACGCCCAGCCTCAAAACATTTTCAAGAAATGACTGGGCTGGGCATGGTGGCTCGCACCTATAATCCCAGCACTTTGGGAGGCCAAGGTGAGAGGATTGCTTGAACCCAGTAATTGGAGACTAGCTTGGGCAACATAGCAAGACCTGGTCTCTATACTTTTTTTTTTTTAACTGGGTATGGTGGCATATGCCTTTAGTCCCAGCTACTCAGGAGGCTGAGGTGGGAGGATTGCCTGAGCCCAGGAGGTTGAGGCTGCAGTGAACCATGATTGCACCACTGCACTTTAGCCTGGATGAGAGAGTGAGACTCTGACTCAAAAAAAAAAAAAAAGAAATGACTATGAGAGTATCTTCTTGGCCACGAGCAGTGGCTCACATCTATAATCCCAGCTCTTTGGGAGTCCAAGGTGAGAGGATTGCCTGAGTCCATGGGTTCTAGATCAGCCTGGGCAATTTGGTGAGATCCCATCTCTACAATAAAAAAAATTAGCCGTGCGTGGTGGCATGCGCCTGTAGTTTCAGCTACTTGGAAGACTGAGGCAGAAGGATCACCTGAGCCCAGTAGGTCAAGGCTAAATGGATGGCTGGGAGCATGTCACTGCCCTCCAGCCTGGGTGACAGAGTGAGATGCCTACTCAAAAAAAAAAAGTATCCCCTTAGCTTGCTAACAAATCACCCACATCCGGGCTCATTGCTGTGCAGTGGGGCTTCACGTGGCCTCTGACTTTCCCCCATGTTAGAGCCTATCAGTGCAAACAGGTCAACTCCCCTTTGTTCTTCCTGCAGTCCCATGTCACTATTTCCTATCAGGGGGGTCTCCCTGTCCAGGTCATCCACTTTTAGTCCACCCTCCAGCTTGTTGGCTGTTCAATCTTTCGAGATCATGTCAGTCCCTGTGCTCAAAAGCAGGGACTATCTGATAAGTGGCTCTTTCTGAGAAGTGTGTTCAATTAAGTTTAGCCTCAAGCTGGGCATAAAGGTTTCTCTGTACACAGTGAGCTGTCCCCTGCCTGGATGTGTGCACAGACTGTTGTCTACTCTTGTGCCAATCACTGAGTTTCAGCCAGCTGTTCACAGAAGGCAAACTCTAAGCTGTAACCACACAGCTGTCTCTGTTCCTTACTTCCATCTTCTATTCGCCTTCCTTGTCCGTAAATCCTTTCTGACCACATGGCATCACCGGAGTCTCTCTGAACCTATTCTGCTTTGGGGTGCTGCCTGACATGTGAATCGTTCTTTGCCCGATTAAAGTCTGTGAAATTTAATGTGTCTAACATTTTTCTTTCAATAAATATTAACTCCTCAGTTTTGTTTTCAAAGTCCCTCTGTCCTCAAGTTGCTCTGCCTTTGGGGTCCATGTTGCCTTTTTTTTTTTAAGTCGGGGTCTCAGCCTGTCAACCCAGGTTGGAGTGCTTACCATGGCCTACCATGGCCTTCATCTCCTGGGCTCAGGAGATCCTCCCACCTGAGCCTCCTGAGTAGCTGGGACTACAGGCACACCCACCACACTCGGCTAATTCTTTTGATTTTTTTGTAGAGATGAGTGAGTTCTTGCTATGTTGCCTAAGCTGATGCCAAACTCCTGGGGTCAAGCAATCCTCCCGCCTCGGCCTCCCAAAGTGTGAGCCACCGCGCCCAGCCTCACGTGGCCTTCCCCAGCCAGATCTTTAACCATCCTTCTTTGTGTAGAACTTGCCTCTCCCTGGTCTTCCACTTACCTTGGGCCTTCCCACCTCTGGGTCTTTTCTTAAGCTGTTCCCCTACTTGCAGGGTCCTCCTTCAGTAATTTCTCCCCGTCCTCCCAGATTCGCCCCAAATGCCACCTCCTCCGGAGGCACCTTTTCCTTCCACCCCACCCAGTCAGGGTCTCTTCTACTGCTTGCTCTGGGCCTTGGCCACACCCCATCTGGTTCGCATTTTTGGCTTTTGCAAGAGCCGACTTTGTGCCTCTTCCCAACTCTGACAGTTCTCAACCTTCTCACAGTTCAGAATCGACCAAGGTGGATTCACACCAGAGAAATCAGCAAATGTTATGACTCAGGGTCCCCCTGCCCCAGAGAGCTGGTCAGCACCCTGCTGCGTATCTCTCTGTTCCCTGGACTGTGATGTTGTGAGGGAAAACAGAAAACCCCTGCGTGTCTTCCCTCCAGCAGTTCTTGAGTCATTAGGGACTTGGATTCAGTTGAATGGATTGACTTGCATGAGGCAAGGGTCCTGGAAATGGGACATGGTGGGTAAGATCGTGGGGTCAGGAGAAAGGAGAGAGGCCCTGGACATTTAGTACCAAAACCAGAGACCGAAAGAGCCCGACCACGCTTGCAGTCTCTTATTTTTGCTTTCCATGTTTAAACAATGATAATAGTTACTAGCTCCTGGATGCCATGATAGATTAAAGATGGCCACACAGTCTTAGCTACTCTTGTCATTGAGAGGGAAGGAGAGGAGGGAGAGGGAGGGGGAGAGGCTCTTGAATTAAGGGCGACTCTATGGCCACTTGGCCAATCAAAAATGGCGGAAGGGCCACTATACTAGTATCTAGGCAAATGCATTGAAAGAATCTTCAAGGTGTCTGAAAGCTCCCTTGTCTTGTCTGGGACTCTTGTTCTGGGAGTCTTGATTTTTGCAAGAAGTTTAATTACCTGAGCTAGTCGTGCTGAAGAAGTCACATGTGGGTACTCGATCAATATCCCCACTGAGGCCAGGAACAATGGCTCATGCCTATAATTTCAGCATTTTGGAAGGGCCAGGCAAGAGGTCTCTTGAACCCAGGAGTTCAAGACTGACCTGGCCAACATAGCAAGATCTCAACTCTACAAAAAATAAAAAATCAGCCGAGCATGGAGCTTGTAGTCCCAGCTACTCAGGAGGCTGAGGTGGAAGGATCAGAAGATTGAGGCTGTGGTGAGCTGTGGTTGTGACACTGCACTCCAGCCTGGGTGACAGAGTGAGATCTTGACTCAAAAAAAAAAAAAAATCCCCACTGAGACCAGCCTTCCATCTGTCCCCATCAAAGCACCAGACAAGTGAATGAAGCTCCTTCAAGTCAGCTGACTTACCAACTGGATGCTGAGGACTGTCCTAGACGCCACAAGAAGCAGAAGAATCATCCAGCCTAGCCCTGCCTCAATTCCTAATTCATAAAAAGGTGTGAGATAGTAGAATGGTGGTCAACTTGGGTCACTAAGCTTTGAAGTCATTTGTTACACGGCAGTGCTAGCAAACTCTGATTCAGACACTGGGTTGGGCATTTTACTTGCTTTATTTCTGGTCTATCTTCACACCACCTCCACAGAGCAAGCCTTATTATCATCTCCTTTTGGTTTTTTGTGAGTTGGAGTCTCACTCTGTTGCCCAGACTGCCACAGTGGCCCACACCCGGCCACTGCAGCCTCGACCTGCTGGGCTCCGGCGATCCTTCCACCTCAGCCTTCCAAGTAGCCAGAATTACAGGCGCGCGCTACCACATCCAGCTAATTTTTGATTTATTGTAGAGATGAGGTCTTGCCAAATTACCTAGGCGGGTCTCGAACCTGCGGGCTCAGGCAATCCACTCACCTCAGACTCCCAAAGCGTGGGATTATAGGCTGAGCCACCGAGCCCGGCTATCATCTCCTTTTTACAGATGAGGCAACTGAGGCTTAAAATGGCTGAATGTTATAGACTGAATTGTGTCGCCCCAAGAATACACATATAAGGAGGGATCCCAAAAAAACGGAATTATATTTTGGAGGGTGGGCCCCTTGTATACAGGCTTCCCTCCTAGGTTAGTGTTCTAGGAACCCATCGGCATCAGTGTACCAGCTAGTGTTGTTGCGAGAGGCTGCATTCAGCTTTGGTGTATTTTTTTTTTTTGAGTTGGAATCTCTCACTCTGTTGCCCAGACTGGAGTGCAGTGGCACACTCCTGGCCACTGCAGCCTCACCTACTGGGCTCTGGTGATGCTTCCGCCTCAGCCTTCCAAGTAGCCAGAACTACAGGCGTGTGCTACTTTTTATGGCTATTTTTTTTTATTTATTGTAGAGACGAGGTCTCACCAAATTGCCCAGGTGTGTCCTGAACCCACAAGCTCAGTCAATTCACTTGCCCTGGCCTCCCAAAGTGCTGGGATTACAGGCTGAGCTACTGAACCTGGCGTGGTGAATTTTTTTTTGGAGATTCTTTCAATGCATTTGCCCATTTAATGATGGGTGATTTACGAGCGCTCCTGCCCACAGTGTGTTGGGTGAACAGCAGTTTTTGACCAAAAATGGCATGGCTCCCATGGCCCATCCTCCCTATTCACCCAATCTTGCCCAGAATGAAAAAAGTCCCCAAAGGAAACATTTTGCCAATGTGGAAGAGGAGAAACAAAAAACGGCAGAAGCACTGAAAGGCATCAAAATGGATGAGTTCAAAAACCGTTCTGAGCAGTGGAAAAAGCATCTCCATAGGTGTATTGCATCAAACAGAGAGGACTTTGAAGTTTAAATATGTAAGAGAAAACACACAATTTTTCACAAATAAATTCCAGGTTTTTGGTTCTCCCTCATATGTGGAAGCCCTAACCCCCAATGTGACTGATTGTGTTTGGAGATAGGGTCTTTTTTTTTTTTTTTTTTTTTTTAGCTGGAGTCTCACTCTGTCACCCAGACTGGAGTGCAGTGGCCGCTCCCGGCCACCGCAGCCTCGACCTGCTGGGCTCCGGCGATCCTTCCGCCTCAGCCTTCCAAGTAGCCGGAATTGCAGGCATGCGCTGCCATGCCTGGCTGATTTTTTGATTTATTGTAGAGATGAGGTCTCGCTGCCCAGGCGGGTCTCGACCCCGCGGGCTCAGGCAATCCACTCACCTCAGCCTCCCAAAGGCGTGGGATTACAGGCTGAACCACCGAGCCCGGCTGGAGATAGGGTCTTTAAAGGAGTCATTAAGGTTAAGTGAGGTATCAGGGTGGGATCCTAATTTGACAAGACTGGTGTCCTTATAAGAAGAGGATGAGACACCAGGAGGGCACAGGTCCAGAGAACAAGCTGTGTGAGAACACTGTGAGAAGGCAAGCTAAAGAGGGCTCAGGAGGATTTCCTTGATCTGACACCTTGATCTTGAATTTCCAGCCTCCAGAATTGTGAGAAGTTTCTGCTTGAGCCATTCAGTCTATGATATTTTGCAACGGAAGCCTGAGCTGACTAACACCTCAAGGACTTGTCCCAATATAGCCCCGGACCCTAGCAAAGGAGGTCTCTGCCCTGCACCCTGTACATTTGAAGGCCTCTCTCTGGATGTGCCCCTCCCCACAGCTGAGGAGTCTGGGAGCTGTGGGGGACAGGTCTACCCAGAGCCCATGAGACCTTTCTGGACCATACCCTCTGTGCCTGGGGCCCTGAATTTTCTGCCCATACAGCATGGAGCCTCTGGCCAGGGCCCATGCGGGTCTTCTTCCTAGGTGAGTCCTCCACGGCCACAGGTGACCTGAGACATGGGTGCACGAGCAACTGTGTGGTAGCTCTTTAAATGTGGGTGGAACTTGGACTTTGGGCTGAGTGTCCTGGTGTATGCACATAAGGTCCCTGCAATGCCAGACAGAACCCTGGGAGAGGTGGGGGTGGGGGAGCAGGTCAAGCACTGGGTGGTAGCCGGGCAAGCTTGTCTTACAGTGCCACACTCTAGAGTGGAGCTCTGCAGAGGTCCAGAGTCTGAATTCTAACCTGGCCTCCCAGGTCTCATGGAGGTATGAATCACAAGGCAGGAGAATGGAACACTACTCTCCTAAACAGCTCACGAACCTTGATTTACAATATTTATATCCTCAGACACAAGGGCCACATTTGGACCCTTGACCCAGGCCTGTCCACACAGCTAACTGACTGAGCCAGGGCTAGCTGACATCCAGGCTACTATGTAGGATTCCTGTAAGCTCATTGCCCAGAGAGCAGTGGGTGTGGGGGTTGGGGGACTGGGCACGCTGAGAGGACAAGCCAATGTCAGTGTTTGAAGTGCTGTGGACAGTGCTGGGCTGTCTCACACTCAAGCCCAGCTTAGGCCAGAGGCAGGTGTCTGCAGAGACCAGCAGACAGTGAGGAGGCTGGATCTGGGACTCCAGCTGCTCAAGGAGCAGGTCATGGGACCCCTGGGGGTAGAGGGCCGGCCTTCAGGGCTCCTTCTAACCTCTTCATGAGGAGGCTGGGCCTAGTGTCAAGAGGAGGGGAGAAGTCACCGGCCTTGGGCTTGTCCCTGACTTTCTCTGACCTGAGAACATCAGATCTTCAAGCCCACGCCAGGGGGTCTGTTTGCCTCGTTGCTGGCTGGCAAAGGGTCTGGATGGCATGAGCTGGGGCACAGGCCAGGGGGCTGGGCATTGATGGCTGCATCCCAGGGAGTCTTGTGTCTCTTGGCCAAAAGAAGAATTCTAAAAATGTTCGACCAGGTGTGGTGGCTTACACCTGTAATCCCAACATTTTGGAGAGCAGAGGTGAGAAGATTGCCTGAGTCCACGGGTTTGAGATCAACCTGAGTAACATAGTGAGACCTCGTCTCTACAATAAAAAAAAAAAATTAGTCGAGCATGCTGACACATGCTTGTAGTTCCAGCTACTTGGAAGACTGAGGCAGAAGGATCACCTGAGCCCAGCAGATGGAGGCTGCAGTGGTTGTGAGCATGCCACTCCAGCCTGGGTGACAGAGTGAGACTCCAACTCAAAAAAACAAACAAACAGATATTCACTTAAAATGTAAAGAAAAAAATCAGCTGGTCACAATTTTTTTTTCACTTTGGAAAGCTAGGACAGGAGGATTGCTTGAGCTCATGAGTTCAAGACCAGTCTGGACAACATAGCAAGATTCCATCTCTAAAAAATAAAATCCAAAGAAAGACAGAAACTCTGGAGTTGGGAAATTTTTTTCCAAATCAAATTTTTTTTTTTTGGCTGAGGGCTACGGATTCTGAGCCCACAGTCTTCCCAACCTTCTGGAAGCCACGTGGCAGGGAGCCTCCTCCTCTCAGACCGCTGCCTGTCTGTGGTCAGAGCCCAGGTTTCCTGAGATAGACTTTTCCTCTCTTAGAAGGAAATTCTGAATGCATGAGGTAAAATGTGTCTGGGAGGGAAGGAATGTGTGGAGCGGAGTTGCCAGGTCATGGTCTCCTCCGTGGGTAGAAGTAGGGCAGCCTGCGTGTGCACATTTGTTCGTTGACTCAGCCTCCTTAGAGAGTGGAGAACAGGGCATTTGTGAGGGCTTTTGAGTCCATTCTTCTTGATTTTCTGGTCACTGTGAGTGCCCAATCTGTCAGAAACCTGGGGTCCCTTGTAATTCCAGGGGGCTGCCGTGGCCTGTGTGAGCTTGAGGCCAATTTGCCTTGGCCCATGCCTTAGAGAAGGGCAGAGGAAAGACGGGGTGGCAGAGACTGGGTTATCACTGCAGACCTGGCATCTGGAGGCAGTTCTGGCTCTCTGGCTTGAGGGGAAGCCACTCTCATACCCAAACTAGCCAAGGCAGGGTTGGGCATTCGGGCGACAAGCCACATGGGGCAAGCCCTGCTCCCTGCTGTCATCACTTGACTTCCACTGGAGCTGGGTGGGCTAGTGCAGGAACGCTGTGAAATTCACCCCTCTTGTCCTGTGGGTGCCTCGGGCCCACCTGGGGAGTGTGGGTTGGGGACTTCTGCTTTGGCCCTTTAGGGGTCAGGGATGCTTTGGGGCAGCCACCCGGAAGTGAAAGTCATGCTTCCGCTGGCCTTCCGGTGAGCCACACAGATGTCGAATAAAGCGACTTGGGATGAAGGTTTGGGGGAGTTTCCAGAGGACACCCTTGGACTGGGAACACTGTGACCACCTTGCTATTGCTGGAGAGGCCAGTCAGAACTTGGGAAGCCCGGCCTTAGGGCAAGGCTCTTTCCAGGGTACTCATCACCTTCCCCTTCTTCTTCCAGCTGTTTATGGGCTGCGCGACAAACCGCCACACACTGGGTGGCTTACAGCAACAGAAACGACTCTCTCACAATGCCAGAGGCTGAAGTCCCAAAGCAAGCTGCTGGCAGGGCTGGACTGTCTCCCAGGGCTCCAGGAGAATCTCCTCTTGCCTCTCCACCTCCTGGTGGCTCACACGTCCCTTGGCTGGTGGCTGCGCCAGTCATCATCTGCCTCCATCTGCACATGACCTCTGACCTCTCTCCTTCTCATTGATGAGGTTATCCTCTGAGTGTCTCTCTCTTTTTGAGTCAGGGTCTCACTCTGTCGTTCACGCTGGAGTGCAGTGGCATGATCATGGCTCATAGCCTCAAACTCCTGGACTCAAGCAATCCTCCTGCCTTAGCCTCCCAAGTAATTGGGTTTATAGGTATGCACCACCATGCCTAGCTAATTTTTTCATTTTTTATTTTTGAATCGGGGCCTCAGTCTGTCGCCCAGGCTGGGGTGCAGTGGCATGCTCATGGCCGCTGCAGCCTCTACCTGCTGGACTCAGGCAATCCTTCCAACTCAGCCTTCCAAATAGTTGTAACTACAGGTGTGTGCCACCATGCCTGGCTAATTTTTTTAAAAAATTTATTGTACAGATGAGTTCTCACCCTGTTGCTCAGGTTGGTCTCAAGCCTGTGGGCCAGACAGTCCTCTCACCTCAGCCTCCCAAAGTGCTATGATTACAGGCATGAGCCATCATGCCCGGTTTTGTTTTTGTTTTTGTTTTTTTAACTCGGAGTCTCACTCTGTTGCCCAGGCTGAAGTGCAGTGGCACACTCACTGTTACCACAGCCTCGACCTGCTGGGCTCAGGTGATCCTTCCTCCTCAGCCTTCCAAGTAGCTGTAACTACAGGTGTGTGCCACCACGCCTGGCTAATTTTTTAGTTTATTGTAGAGACGAAGTCTCACCAAGTTGCCTAGGCTGGTCTGGAACCCCTGTGCTCAGTCAGTCCTCTCACCTCCACTTACCAAAGTGCTGGGATCACAGGCATGAGCCACCACACCCAACCGATTTTTGCTTTGTTTTGTTTTTTGTAGAGATGAGGTCTCACTATGTTGCCCAAGCTGGTCTCAAACTCCTGGGTTCAAGCTATCCTCCTGCCCCGGCCTCCCAAAGTGCTGGGATTATAGGCATGAGCCTCTGCACCCTACTGTCTTTTGAGTTTCTCTTTTAAGGATACTTGTCATTAAATTTAAGGCCCACCCAAGATGATCTCATCCTGACATCCTTGACTTAATTATATCTGCAGAGTCTTTTTTTTTCCAAATAAGGTCACATTCACAGGTTCTGGGATTCAGAACATGAACATACCTTTTGGGGCAGCAGGCACTATTCAAGTCACTACAGAGAATTTCTATAAACAGGGCACCTGGCTGGGTCCTCAGCTGGCCCATGTGGACATCACACAATTGCACGGGAAGTCCACAGGTTCTGGTTCTGACCACAAAAGTGGCCTCCCTTGACCTCGGTCTGCTCATTTGCAGAACGGCTAGGTGAGCTCAAAGTGATCTTCCTTCTAGAACATTCCTAGTGCAGATTGAGTCGGTCTCTCAGCATATGGTGGTGATTTTGATCTACTCTGGGGTTTACGTGTATGTACACACACATCTATTTTCCATCGTAGTAAAATATACATAACATAGCATTAACCATTTTAGCTATTTTTCTTTTCGTTTCTTTTTTTCTTCTTTTTGCATTTTAACCATTTGTGTACTCAGCAACATAGAGTACACTCACACGGCTGTGCAACCATCACCACGTCCATGTTATCATCTCTGGCAAAGACGGGACAGGAAGACACATTCGCAGCCCTGCAGGGCTCAGGAATCTGTCACAGCTGAAGCTTTGTGCAGAGGACGCCATCGAGGAGTTCACCATCAGCTCAGATGTGGAGATGTGAGGAGCTGGACCTCAGAAGGGGAGGCAGATAGGACGGAGGGCAGCACCTGACCTGAGGCAATAGCCCAGGCCCGGTGGGACCCAGAGCCTTGAAGAGGACATCCCCAGCTCCCCCCACAGGCTCTACCCTGACTTGTCCCCATGTCACTCCTTGTTGTCTGCTGGTGTTCTCCTTTCCCCATCTAGGTCAGCAGTTCTCAAAGTCCAGTCCCTGGACCAGCAGCAGCCCCTGGGAACTTGCTAGAAATGCAGATTCTCAGGGTCCATGTCCTACCCACAGAATCTGAAACACATTTTCACACCCCCCAGGGATAAGATCTGTTCTGAAGTC
This sequence comes from Cephalopachus bancanus, assembly GCA_027257055.1. Classification (NCBI taxonomy): domain Eukaryota; kingdom Metazoa; phylum Chordata; class Mammalia; order Primates; family Tarsiidae; genus Cephalopachus; species Cephalopachus bancanus. The sequence goes on from JAPVLO010000175.1 coordinate 479,702, forward strand.
TGTAAAGTTCCAGCTCTGGTTCTGCCCAGAAATCTTGCATTCAAAAAGGACTCACTCACTTCTTATACAACCGCATCTTGATGATGAGAAGCCCTAGGAATAATTAAAACATGGAGGCTGGCAGAGTCCTAAGATCATGCATCCTGTGACTGTGTATGAGCTGCCCGAGGGTTTCCACATTTGTCCTGTGCATGTTTTAGAACATTTAATTAGTTGCCAGTATTAAAGAAATAGAAAGTTTCACCTAGAAATCCAGACTTCAATACCTTTTGAAGATATTGGTGTGTCTGGCATTCCTGACATCACATTCCCATGTGACAGTGGCCTGAGGCCAAGTGGTCCACCCTGGTTCACTGACACAGGGTCTCCAGGTAGCCCCAGTTCCCACTCCTTCCCAAGGTGAGCCCACCTGGTGAGCCCCCTTATTTCCATCATCACACTGGCTGCTGGAGGGATTTTGAGTCTTTTTTTTTTTTGAGTCAAAGTCTCATTCTGTTGCCCAGGCTGGAGTGCAGTGGCATGGTCATGGCCACCGCAGTCTTGACCTGCTGGGCTCAGGCAATCCTTCCACCTCAGCCTTCCAAGTAACTGGAACTACAGGCACTTGCCACCACGCCTGTTTGATTTTTTATTTATCGTAGAGACGAGGTCTCATCATATTGCCCAGGCTGGCCTCAAATCCCTAAACTCAGGCAATCCTCTCGCCTCTGTCTCCCAAAGTGCTGAGATTATAGGCAGGAGCCAACACTCCCAAATGGATTTCAAGTCTTTTTCAATCCCTATACATAAACAAGGCCACAAACTGTGGCGCACTGCTGTGGTTATTTTTGTGTGTCAAGTTGGCAAGGCCACAGAACCCAAATATGTGGCCAAACACTAGTCAGCTGTGTGAAGACCTGAATTCCCATGTGAATACTTGTGAAAGCATTTTCTTTTAGATGAGATTAACACTAAAATCAGTGGACTTTGAGTGAAATAGATTGCCCTCTGTAATGTGGGTGGGCCTCATCTAATCAGGTGACAGCCTTATGAGAGAAAAAAGACTGACTCTCCTGAGAAAGAGGAAATTCTGCCTGCTGTCTGCCCTCTGACTAAAGTTACAATATCAGCTCTTTCCCTGCGTCTCCAGCCTGTCAGTCCATCCTGCAGGTTTTGGACTTGCCAGCTTCCATAATCACATGAGCCAATTCCTTAAAATAAATCTCTCTCTCACTCTCTCTCTATACACACACACACATACACACACACCACACACACACAGACACACACATCCCATTGGTTCTGCTTCTCTGCAAAACCCTAACTAATACCCCCATACTGTGAGTGTTGCTACTTGTTGGTGACCCTGGACCATTTAGATGCCAAGAGATGCAGAAATTCTTCTGTTTGCTGGCAGCTCTTAGGGGTACACACACACACCATGCCCTCAGTGACAGAGGCTGCAAAGTTAGTGAGCAGCCTTATAATATTAATAACAATTCATAAACACTGGGCACGGTGACTCGTGCCTGTCATCGCAGCACTTTGTGAGGCAGAGACAAGAGGATTGACTGAGCCCATGAGTTCGAGACCAGCCTGGGCAACTTGGCAAGACCTCATCTCTACAATAAATCAAAAAAATAGCCAGGCATGGTGGCGTGTGCCTGTAGTTCCAGCTATTTTGAAGGCTGAGGCAGAAGGATTGCCTGAGCCCAGCAGGTCAATGCTGCAGTGGCCATGAGTGTGTCGCTGCACTCCAGCCTGGGTGACAGAGTGAGACTCTAACTAAAAAAAAAAAAAAAAATTCCATAAAAATCAACAATTAGGTTATTAATAATAACAGTATTTGTTGAGTGTTGACTATATGCCACACATCATGCTAAAGGCTTTCTTCTCATTAAATGTTGCTAAATTGTCATGTGTGGTGGCTCATGCCTATAATCCCAGCACTTTGGGAGGCCAAGATGAGAGGATTGCCTGAGCCCAGAGGTTCGAGACCAGCGTGGGCAACTTGACAAGACCTCGTCTCTACAAAAAATAAAAAAAAAATTAGCTGGACATGGTGGCACATGCCTGTGATTCCACCAATTTGGAAGGCTAAGGCAGAAGGATCACCTGAGCCCAGCAGGTCGAGGCTGCAGTGGCCGTGAGCATGCTGCCACTGCACTCCAGTCTGGGTGACAGGGTAAGATTCTGACTCAAAAAAAGAGAAGTCACCAAATCTTTGGAGAAGCCTTTTGGGACTGGTACTACTGACATCACATCCATTTTACTGATGGAACAGTCACAGTGAGGAAGTGACTTCTTCCAGGTCACATAGTTCATGCGTGGCAAGAACAAGATTTGAGCCTGGAGTCAGACACCAGGGCTCATGTTCATAACCACTGTACCATACTGCCGTGCTAGAGTTCAGATTTCACTCTAAGCTCCTCAAATGAGAGTATGCAGTAGAATCTCCTGGGGGTAGAGACGTGAGAACTTGCATTGTGATTCAGGCAGTCCTTGGATTCCAGGTTGCCATGATCAGCTTCACAAAGTGTGCACTGTACAACTATACTCACTGGTATCAACGCAAATACTGCTGTAGTCAATGGAGAGGACAGCTGATACTCCTCACCTCTCCTAGGAGTAGAGAGAGGCAGTGGTTCATTCACACTGCAGTGAATGGAACAAACAGTGCATGCCACAATACAGATGAATCTCAAAACCTTGGTATTGAGAAAAAATGTCAGGAGTCAAAGGCTCGTGGGGAAGGGCATTGAATCTGAGCCACCAAGGGAGAAGCAAGTGCCCATTTCTTGCTCCTTTCAAACCCCCAGGACTATTATTTGGAAGCAATGTGGGCAGACTTCACAATGTGATTACAAGTCTGAGTGTCTAGAAGCATATATTTGGGTTTTTCTTTTTTTTTTTTCAAGTTGGAGTCTCACTCTGTCACCCAGGCTGAAGCGTAGTGGCATGCTCACGGCCACCACAGCCTCGACCTGCTGGGCTCAAGTGATCCTTCCACCTCAGCCTTCCAAGTAGCTGGAACCACAGACAAGCATCACCACGCCCAGTTAATTTTTTGATTTATTGTAGAGATGAGGTCTCGCCAAGTTGCCCAGGCTGGCCTCGAATCCCTGGGCTCAGGGATATCTTGCCTCCATTTCCCAAGGCGCTGGGATTACAACAGTGAGCCACTGTGCCTGGCTGTCATTTCCCTTTCAGGCCATTCCCATCTGGACACAAGCAGGCTGTTGTTGCTTATATCTTTAAAAAAATAAAAATTAAAAAACTTCTCTTAATTTCACTTTTCCCATCATCCACTAACCTATGTCATTTTGGGGGGTGGGGGAGGTAGGAGTCTCACTCTGTCACCCAGACTGGAGTGCAGTGGCACGCTCATGGCCACTGCAGCCTCGACCTGCTGGGCTCTGGCCATCCTTCCGCCTCAGCCTTCCAAGTAGCTGGAACCACAGGTGTGCGCCACCATGCCCAGCTAATGTTCTGATGTACTGTAGAGACGAGGTCTCGCCAAGTTGTCCAGGCTGGTTTCGAACACATGGGCTCAGGCAATCCACTCGCCTCTGCCTCCCAAAGTGCTGGGATGACAGGCATGACCCACGGCGCCCGGCTAGAAGCATATATTTGAAACTTGGAGTCCCTTTGGGTCTGAGGACTCCCAGCTGATGGGCTCCCAACCCCACAGAGAAGCAGTGGGGTGCCTGCTCTCAAAGCTACCCAGGCCTTCTTCCCTGGGGATTCTGAAAGACGTGCCTCTCCTCTTAATCACTTGTTTCTCACTTGATTCTAGAACATTCTCTGCTGCTTTGGCCTTAGGTTTTCCCAGAACCCCACATAAGGTTAACTGTTGGGAGCGTGAGTCTTAGGTTGGGTTTTCCTGGAAGCAGGCCCTGCAAACCAGACTTTTTAGGGTAGTGATTTGCGAGGTGGACCCAGGAAAAACTGACAAGGCACGGAGGCTCATGTCTGTAATCCCAACACTTTGGGAGGTCGAGGCAGGAGGATCACTTGAGCCCAGGGGTTTGAGACCAGCCTGAGGCAACACAGCAATCATCTCTACAAATAACCAAAAAAGTAGTCAGACACAGTGGTGCACGCCTGTACTCCCAGCTGCTCGGGAAGCTGAAGCAGAAATGTTGTCTGACTCCAGGAGGTTGAGGCTGTGGTGAGCTGTGATTGTGCCACTGCTCTCCAGCCTGGGCAAACAAATGAGATCCCAACTCAAAAAAATAAAAAAGAAAGGGTTCATGCCCTGCCCTTTTCTGGGTGATAACCTTGGCCCTAGTCAACAGAGCAGGTGGAAAGAGTTTGCAATTCGGTGTCTGCTGTGTCAGGAGGTTTCATGAGAGTGGCCTCCTTCACCTTGATGGCACCAGGCTGAGGGTTGTATATTTACCCCCCCTATCCAGGGGAGGAAACTGAGGGTCAGCAAAAACCACCACTTTGCCTGACCGTCACAGTGAAAAAGGAATCTGGTCAGGATTTGAACCCAGGTCCCTTGAAACTCATGAGCTGGGGCACTCATTTCCCTGGAAATGAGTGATGCTGTCCTATCTTCCCCACCCTTTTTCTCACAGTTACTAAGTGATGAGACAGTCCCTGGGATCTGGTTGCAGGGACACCTGGGTTGAGAGGTCAGCGTAGGAGGCTCACCCACTCCCGTGATGGTGGCCTTATGACCGTTCACGGCATCTCGGGCGTTGATCCTCCCACCCCCGCCCAGCCTCATGTTGAAAATACCAGAATGGCAAGAACCAAGGTTCTGCCGTTAAAAGGACAGCATATGTTTTCCATTTTCTCCTTTCTCTTCCCTGCGTCTCTAAAAGTGGATTGAATAGTGGAAAAAAATGCTTCCTGGCTGAAGGGCTGGGAGATGCTGGGGAGGGTTGGCCAATTGAGAAATGATACTTCAGAGAAGTTTTTCAAAGCCACTTGCTTAAAAAAACAGCACACGTGCGCGCGTGCGCGCACACACACACACACACACACACACACATACACACACACACACACACACACACTTAATTATAATAAAATTCACACGAGTTCCCTAAAGAAAACTTCGAAAACACAAACAAAAGAAAAGGAATGCATTGTCATTCTACTCATAGAATCTTCACATGTTCCATATTCCTTTTCAGTTATTTTTCCTATGCCCCAAAATATGCATTTTTGTTTATCTGCTGTAGTCATAACTATAGATTTTAGGGGGACTCTAGATCCTGCTGGGAGGAGTCAACCCCTCCCTGGGGTCAAAGGCATAAATTACATCCCTACTTTTCTTTTTTTGAGTTGGAGTCTTACTCTGTCACCCAGGCTGGAGGGCAGTGGCACGTTCCCTGACACAATAGCCTCAACTGCTAGACTCAGGCAATCCTTCCACCTCAGTCTTCCAAGTAGCTGAAACTATAGGAATGTGCCACCATGTCTGGCTAATTTTTTGATTTATTGTAGAGATGAGGTCTTACCAAGTTGCCCAGGTTAGTCTCGAACCTGTGGGCTCAGGCAATCATCTCACCTCGGCCTCCCAAAGTGCTGGGATTATAGGCGTGAGCCACTGCACCTGACCACATCCCTTCTTTTCAAACTTTTTGGAGAAAAGGACCAGTTTAAAAAATGTCCAAGCCATTACTGACCCCATGTGACTAGAAAGTAGCATGTTATGTGCCAATGACCTTTGGGTTCCCTGATGCCCCACCGGACACTTGTTTGGATGCCAGATCTAAAAGTTTCTAGGAACTCATTCTAGCAGAATGTGGTGGCTCATGCCTGTAATCCCAGCACTTTGGGAGGCAGAGGAGAAAGGATTGCCTGAACCCAGGGGTTCAAGACCAGTTTGGGCAACTTAGTGAGATCTCCTCTCTACAATAAATCAAAAAATTAATCAGGGGGTGGTGTGCACCTGTAGTCTTAGCTACTTGAAAGACTGAGGCAGAAGGATTGCCTGAGCCCAGCGGGCCAAGGCTGCAATGGCTATCATTGTGCTACTGTACTCCAGCCTGGGCAATAGAGTAAGACTCCGACTCAAAAACAAAAACAAAAACAAAAAGACTCCCACTGATTTCTATATAGTAGTGTTCGTCTACACTGATTTCTGCACAGTAGTACTCGTCAACACTGATTTCTATATAGTAGCACTGGCTGGCTCAGGGCCCCTAGGCCAAATCCTGTTCACCACTGGATGTGAGCTAAGAATGGTTTTCACATTTTATTTATTTATTTTTATTTTTAGAGACAGAGTCTCACTCTGTTGCCAGGCTGGAGTGTAATGGCATGATCATAGCCTGGTTAAGTTTTTAATTTGTTGTAAAGACAAGATTTCACTATGTTGCCCAGGCTGATCTCAAACTCCTAGGCTCAAGCGAGCCTCCTACCTTGGCCTCCAAAAGTGCTGAAATTACAGATATGAGCCACCATGCCTGTTTTTACTTTTTTTTTTTTTTTAGTTGGAGTTCCACTCTGTCGCCCTGGCTGGAGTGCAGTGGCACACTCACGGCCACCGCAGCCTCAAACTGCTGGGCTCAGGTGATCCCTCCGCCTCAGCCTTCCAAGTAGCTGGAACTACAGTCATGTGCCACCACGCCCAGCTAAGTTTTTGATTTATTATACAGATGAGGTCTCACCAAGTTGCCCAGGCTGGTCTCGAATCCATGGACTCAGGTAATCCTTTCACCTCGGTCTCCCAAAGTGCTGAGATTATAGGCATGAGCCACCATGCCCAGCCTGTTTTTACATTTCAAACAGTTGGAAAAAAATAAAAAGAATATCTTATGACATGTGAAAATTCTATGAAATGCAAATTTAAAAAATTCAAATTTCACAAATCTATGAAATTAAAATTTAAAAGTTGTATTGGCCGAGCACAGTGGCTCACACCTGTAATCCCAGCACTTTGGGAAGCTGAGACAAGAGGATTGCTTCCACAGTGCCCTCCCTGCCCCAAGCTGGCTCTGAGTGGTCAGCAGCCCTGGGAAGCAGGGACCAGGTATACCTGCAAGCTGAGTTCCCAGGGTATGCCTGCAAGGTGAGTTCCCAGGGCAGGTCCTGCTGCTGGTGTCAGAGTCTCCTCTGGGACAAGTCCTGCTGTGTCTGGGCAGCTCTAGATGTGCATCACATTCCTGGTGGGCCCAGGCCTTCCCAGCACACAGCTGGGCTTACTGGGAGATGGGGGTGGCCTGGGGCCCCTCCTACCCCGCCCCCTGCACCGCATAGCAGGCCCTGGGGCTGCCTTGCGGACACCCCCGCCCAGGCCGCCTCCATCCCTCGCAGCCTAGTGTTTCTAGAAGGCCCTGCCCCACTTCCCGAGAGCCAGGGCCTGTCTGGGCCCCACACAGCTCCCGCCCTCTGCTTGACGTTTCTGGCACCAGAATTGGAGTCTGGAGCCAGCTGCACACATGGCCTGAGCCAGTACTGCGGGGGAGGCAGGGGTGAGCTGGAAGGAAGAGTGGCTTAGAGTTGTGTCTCTCCTGGGACTCCTCCCGTTCCTGCCCCTTCCTCATCCTTCTTCTTGGCCGTTCTGCCTCCTTCCTCCTCGCCCCACACCTTCCCTTCTCCCTGTCTTTCTCCTCCTGTGACAGGTTATTCAGTGCAGGTTAGACATAGATAGGTGTCTGGAAGGCAGTTAAAATTAAAATAGGGTCAGAGTCCAGACATCTTTCTCATCAGTACCCAGTGAAAAGACCCGACCCCCTGGCAGGCTGGAATGTGGATATACCAGTGCAGGCCACCCTTTTGGTTCATGGTTAGCAAAATTATTGTGGTAAAAGTAGCAGGAGCTTCTCGTCAAAGGCAAATGTGGGGTCTTTCTCTTAAGACGCCGGTGCCTGTAGGGTATGCTCCCTCCTCTCTCTAATTAATTCTGTCTTAAGCTCTATTTGGATTCGCTCTGAAATTCTTTCCTGTGGCGTCACAAGAACCCACAGAGCTTCATGCTGTACCCCACCTGGCAACGTATTTCTCCCTCCCTTGGCATTTGGTCCCATCCTGCCTTGACTCTTCTGGCCAGACCCTCTGCTTCCAGCCAACCCCACCAGTCCCCACTCAGGAACATAGTAGTGCTCAGGCATTTGGACTGGGCACAGGCTTTGTTCAGGAAAGATGTATTCAAGTCCCACCCTCAGACAGCTCAAAGTTTTATGAGGGAGCCACACAAGTCACCGCTAGAGAGAGAGAGAGAGTGTGTGTGTGTGTGTGTGTGTGTGTGTAAGTGTGTGTTGTTTTCAGATATTACCTTAAAATATTTTATTTTATTGATATATAATAATTTACATATTTATGGGGTACATGTGTTTGTTATGTGCATAGAATGTGTAATGATCAAGTCAGAACATTTGGGGTATCCATCACTGTATTTATCATTTTTATATGTTGGTAACATTTCAAATCTTTCTTCTAGTTGTTGTTGTTGTTCTTCTTCTTCTTCTTCCTCTTATTGAGTTGGAGTCTCATTCTGTCTTCCAGGCTGGAGTGCAGTGGCACGACCAGGGCTGCTGCAGCCTTGACCTGCTGGGCTCAGGCAATCCTTCTGCTTCAGCCTCCTGAGTAGTTGGAACCACAGGCACACGCCACCACACCCAGCTCATTTATTATTTACTGTAGAGACAAGGTCCCTCCAAGTTGCCCAGGCTGGTCTCAAACCCCTTCCTCATCCTTCTTCTTGGCCGTTCTGCAATCTTCTCGCCTTGGTCTCCCAAGGTGCTGAGATGACAGGCTTGAGCCACTGTGCCCAACCTCTTCTAGTTATTTTGAAATAATTTTCTTGCTTAGTGTAGTCACTCTAGTCTGCCATTAAAAAAAAATTTTTTTTTTTTTGAGTTGAAATCTCACTCTGTCGCCCAGACTGGAATGCAGTGGCCGCACCTGGCCACCGCAGCCTCGACCTACTGGGCTTTGGCGATCCTTCTGCCTCAGCTTTCCAAGTAGCTGGAACTACAGGCGTGTGCTACCACACTCGGCTAATTTTTTGGTTTATTGTAGAGATGAGGTCTCACCAAGTTGCCCAGGCGGAGCTCGAACCCGCGGGCTCAGGGAATTCACTCACCTCAACCTCCCAAGGCGTGGGATTACAGGCTGAGTCACCACGCCCGGCTAAATTTTTTTTTTAGTTGGAGTCTCACTCCACCTCCTGGGCTCAAGTGATTCTTCCTCCTCAGCTTCCTAAGTAACTGGGACTACAGGCACACACCACCATGCCCAGCTAATTTTTTTATTTTTTGTAGAGACAAGGTCTCACTACATTGTCCAGGCTGTGTCTCAATCCCCTGGACTCAAGTAATCCCCTCATCTCTACCTCCCAAAGTGCTGGGATTATAGGCATGAGCCACCGCATCTGGCCTACTACCAAATATTAAAACTTATTCTACCTCGCAGTCATAATGTGGTATTTTAATTTAAATTTGTATTTTTAATTGACAATAAGTGTATGTACTTATGGCCTATGATGTAATGATTTGATATATGTATACATTGTGGAATGATTGTATCAAGCTAATTAACATATCTATCAACTCGCATATGACTATTTCTCATTTCTTGGTAGTGAGAACATTTTAAATCTATCTGTTCACAATTTTGAAATATACAATCCATTGTTATTAACTGTAGCCACTGTGCTGTGCAATGGATCTTGAAAACATATTCCTTCAGTCTAACTGGAAATGTGCACCCCTTGGTCAATCCCCAACCCCTCAACCCTGGTAACCACCATTCTACTCTGTAATTCTGTATATTCGGCTTTTTTAGATTCCACAGATAAGTGACATCTTGTGGCATTTGTCTTTCTGTATCTGGCTGATTCTACCTAGCATAATATCCATCAACTTCATTCATGTTATCACAAATGACAAGATTTCCTTCTTGTTCAAGGCTGAATATTATTCCATTGTGTATCCATATCACGTTTTCTTTCTTCATGCACCCACGAGTGGGCACTTAGATTGTTGCCATATCTTGGCTGTCGTGGGTAAAAGATGCGTTGAACACGGTGTGCATATACCTCTTTGATATACTGATTTCAATCCTTTTGGATGCCTAGCCAGGAGTGGGATTGCTGGTGGTTCCATTTTTAGTTTTTGAGTAACCTCCATACTGTTCTCCATGATAGCTGTACTAATTTATACTCCCACCAACAGAGTCACAGACCATTTTAATAGCACCCTGAAGGGTGACCTGGGATAAGAACAGGGTGCTTGGTCAGGTAGCACCCAGCAAGTGTCCCAACCTGGCTACGGGGACCCAAGGGGAAAAATGGCAGACTCAGTACAGGGAAAGATGGAGCTAAGTCAGGTTTAGGGTAGAGAGTGTCTCCAATGTGCACAGAAGGCCCTGAACACGCCATTCTTAAGTCCCATGGATACTTTATTTATTTTTTTTGAGTTGGAGTCTTACTCTATTGCCCAGGCTGGAGTACAGTGGCACACTCACGGCCACCGCAGACTCAACCTGCTGGGCTCAGGCAATCCTTCCACTTCAGCCTTCTAAACAGCTAAAACTACAGGCATGCGCCACCACACCCAGCTAACTTTTTGATTTATTGTAGAGATGAGGTCTCGCCAAATTGTCCAGGCTGGTTTTGAACCCGTGGGCTCAGGCAATCCTCTTGTCTCCACCTCCCAAAACTGGGATTACAGGCTTGAGTCACCGTACCCAGCGGATACTTTCTTAACTAAAACCACAGAAGGGACTTAAGGTAGAGGGACTCTTGATCTGATTTACAGTTCAGAAAACTCACCCTGGTTACGCTGGAAAGAGTGAGCCTGAGGGGTTTGGTCTAATGGCAGGAAGGCTACTCTAATCTAGAGAGATAAGGCCTGAGCTAGGGCAGGTGGGAGTGCTGGGGGTGGGGGCGGCTTTGAGGGATATTTAGGACTTGGGATTGGAAATGAGGCATGAAGGGGGGCCATGGGTAAAGGATGACACCCAGTTTCCAGTGTGGTTCTCTGAATGAATGGTGTATTAGCCAGTTACTTCTATGATGACACTGCATAACAAACAATCCCACAGTCTCAATTTCTCAATTTTATTTTACACTTTAGCTGGGTGAGGAGGCTAATGCCTTTAATCCCAGCAATTTGGGAGGCCAAGGCAAGAGGATCGCTTGAGCCTAGGAGTTTAAGATCAGCCTAGACAACATGGCAAGACCTTGTCTCTACAAAAAAATTTTAAAAATTAGCCAGACCTTGTACCATGCACCTGTAGTCCCAGCTACTCAGAAGGCTGAGGTGGAAAGATCACTAAGCCCAGGAAGTTGAGGCTGTGGTGATAATGCCACTGCACTCCAGCCTGGGTGACAGAGTGAGACATGACTACAAAAAAAAATCTTAGCAAACATTTTATTTCACACCCATGAGTCTGTAGGCTAGCTGCAGTGGGCTCATCTTCAGTGGCTTATCTCGGCTTGTCTGGCCAGGTTTCTAGTTGGGTCCAGAATGTCCCATGCAACTTCATTCTGGAGCCCAAGCCAATGAGCAGTAACTGCCTGGTGTGGTCTCTTGTCTTGGAGATCGAGAGGAAGGCAGTTCACACAAGCAGCTTTAAAATCTCACCTTTGCCAGGCATGGTGGCTCACACCTATAATCCCAGCATTTTGGGAGGCGGAGGTGAGAGGAATACCTGAACCCACGGGTTCGAGATCTGCCTGGGCAACAGGTCAAGACCTCATCTCTACAATAAATCAAAAATTAGCTGGGCGTGGTGGCACATGCTACTTGGAAGGCTGAGGCAGAAGGATCGCCTGAGCCCAGGAGGTCATGACTGCAGTGGCCATTAGTGTGCTACTGTACTCCAACCTGGGCGACAGAATGAGACTCCAACTCCAAAAAAAAAACACCTCACCTTCATTACACCAGGTGCAGAGGTAAGTCAAGGCACCAGAGGAGACAGGAGATAAGGTCACCCAGGGGCTGAGGGTTGGGACTGACATCTGAAACATCTACTTGGTTCTCCTGCTCGCCCTGGGCCAACCCAGGTCACTCTTGGGATGCATTTTTCAAGCTGTTCAGAGGAAGCCACGGAACAGAGGGGTAGTTGCCAGAAATAGGTCCAGCTGATGTCTAGGATAGTCTTTCTCCATCCAAGAAATTTCTACCACACATCTGCTCGAAGCCAAATGGACCATTTCCTCCTGTGAGCTAGGCTGCTGGAATTGAGGCCTTACTTTAAAGCCATGGACACGGAAAAATATTCTTTTGTCATCCTAAGGGTTAGTTGTACCATCGAATGGAACTTCCATTCAGATTTCAGAATAATCAATTAGGAAAACTGCAAATCTGAAGTTGCATTTGGCTGTAATAAAGACCTGAACACTAGTGGCTTAAATCTCCAAGCATTTATTCTTCAAAGTATTAAGAAGTTTAGCTGGGTGCAGTGTCTCATGCCTGTCACCCCAGCACTCTGGGTGGTGGAGGCGAGAGGATTGCCTAAGCCCAGGGATTTGAGACCAGCCTGGGCACTTGGTGAGACCTTGTCTCTATGATAAATTTAAAAAATTAACTGGACTTGGTGGTGTGTGCCTATGGTTCTAGCTATTTGGAAGGCTGAGGTAGAAGCATCACCTGAGTGCAGCAGGTCAAGGCTGCGGTGGCCATGAGTGTGCCACTGCACTCCAGCCTGGGTGACAGAGTGAGAGACTCCAACTCAAAAAAAAAAAAAGAAGCTTAGAGTTAGGCATTCCAGGACAGGACCCAAATTTGTTACATCTTTCTGTTCCATTGTCTGCAGCAAGTAGCTTCTACCCTCAACGTGTCCTCATGGTCCATTATAGCTGCTGGAGCACCAGCCATTGTATGAGTTGCAGGCTGCAAGGAGGTAAGGCAAAAGGAGAGTTTTTCTCAATGGCGATAAGTCCCATTGAAGCAGGCTTCCTGGAAACTCCCCACAACATAAAATTCACATCACTCTGGTCATATGCCCATACCTAGCTACAAGAGAGATGGAGACAATTGGTTTTAGCTAGGCACACTGCTTCCCTGAGTAAAATCAGAGTCCTGTGATCAAGCCACAGGGGGAAAACAGATATTGAGGGGCAACCAGCAGTTTCTACCACCCCTTCCAAATGTGTGTGTTTTCTTCTCAGACAGAGAGACAGTGTAGTACAACACAAAGAGTCCTGTGTTAGACTCAGCGTCCCTGGTTTAATTCCTGATTTCTCTGTTCCTGGCTACAATATCTGTGCAAAGTTATATACCCACTCTGAGCCCTCAGGTTTCTCTTCTGTAAAATGTACTGTTGATGGTTTTTGCATTCTAGCCTTATCAAAATAACAACATGGAGTCAGGAGAGCTAGGGATTAAAATTAAAAATATAGGCCAGGTGCGGTGGCTCATGCCTGTGACCCCAGCCCTTTGGGAGGTCAAGGGGGGTGAACGGCTTGAGCCTGGGAGTTTGAGACCAGCCTGAGCAACATAGTGAGACACCGTCTCTACAAAAAAAAAGAAATCAAAAAAATTAGCCAGGCATAGTGGCACATGTCTGTAGCCACAGCTTCTCTGGCAGCTGGGACACACACACACACACACACACACACACACACACACACACACACACACACCTGTTTGGACTAGAAGGTCTCCTCAGTGGTTTGCTCCTACCTAGACATAAGTGGGCCTCTCTGATTCATTGCTTCCCACTCCCAGCAGACTGCTGTGCTCTCACAGGACGTAGCGGGAGGGTGGGAGCAGGCAGGACTCAGCATGTGGACGGAGCTGGCTCTGCTGTGGCAGCTGGTCTCCATATCCCTAAGGGTCAGTAATCACCTTAGGAGAATGTTCACCTATGAGGGTCACTCTTGATCCCATGGTTCAACATCTCTGACTGATGGTGCTGTATAACAGATGATAACCCCAAAGCCTACCAGCTTAAAACAGTAATTTATTGTTATCTCTCATGGTTGACTGGACTCAGCAGGGTGGTTTTCATTTGGGGCCTCTCATATGGTTACAGTTGGGTATCAATGGAGACTGCAGTCATCTGAAGGCTCAACTGTGCTGGGTCTCCAAGAGGGTCTCCTGTATGGTTAGCAGGTGATGCCAGGAGGTTTGCTGGACTTTCCTGGGTTCCTCATAGTGTGGCAGCTGGCTTCTGAGCAGGAACATCCCAAGAGCAAATATTTCAAGAGGAAGAGGAGAAACTATATGCTAGATAGGAACTGGTATGTGTCACTTCTGTCCAGATTCAAGAAGGTAGAAACAGACTCCCTTTCTTTATGCATGTCAGGAAGGGTAGATGTTGACATAGCATCTTAAATACCAGCTATCACATCTGCCTTGGCTGTACCTTGAAATCACCTGACTGATCTCATCTGAGTGATAAAAGAGAAGTCTGGGCTGGGTACAATGACTCCCAGGAATTTGGGAGGCCAAGGTGGAAGAATTACTTGAGCCCAAGAGTTGGAGACCAGCTTGGGCAACATAGCAAGACTTCATCTCTGATCAAATCAAATCAATTAAATTAAATAAGAGAAGAGATGTTGGGTACGTCTCCAGAGATTGTAGTAATGGGTGATCTGGACAGTGGCCTGGGTATCATGAAATTTAAAAGCTTCCAGTGTGATTCCAATGTGCAGCCCACATTGAGAACCATTGGCTTAACCCAACCCAGAAAAAGAAAAAAAATACCTAGGAAGGGAAAGGACCCAAGGCTAGATCCTGATCAGACAATCAAGATGTGCTGTTCTAGCCCTTCCCTTGTGCTGGTTTAGTTCCCACAGGACTTCCTGCAACTAGTCAGCTTTCATGGTATGGGACTCAAACAGGATGGAAGCCAAGGTGGAAAGAGTTATTATTAAGTGTGGATGGGGCCAGTAGAGTTTATAAAACTACCTGGATATCTCCTCAATCCTAGACTTTTTTTTTGAGTTGGAGTCTCACTCTGTTGCCCAGGCTAGAGTGAAGTGGCACACTCACGACCACCCCAGTGTCAGCCTGCTGGGCTCTGGTGATCCTTCCGCCTCAGACTTCCAAGTAGGCGGAACTACTGCCATGTGCTACCATACCCAGCTAATGTTTTATTTATTGTAGAGACAAGGTCTCACCAAGTTGCCCGGGTTCGTCTTGAACCCGCAGGCTCAGGCAATCCACACGCCTCAGCCTCCCAAAGTGCTGGGATTACAGGCTGAGCCACCGAGTTTGACCAATCCTAGACTTTTTTTTATCTGAAATTGGTCATTTGGCCAATTTTCCCCATTTCTTTCACCAGGAATTAACTTGTGTTAGAACACAGTGCTAATTCCATAAATGCCCCAAGTTCCAATGCCCCAAGAGTATCTTGGGTCCATCAGCCTACCAATAGTTAATACAACTTTCTCCCAAATGGGAAATACCTAAAATAAATTTTCAAACACCTTCCTTTCAGGAGCATGCTCATGAATATTCATGGTTCTGCCTACCGACTTCATATTAGAAAATACTATTTATTCCAAAGGCTAATGAGTTCTTAAATTTCTTTTGTGCTACGGAAAGAGGTTTTATTTTTCTGGATAATTTACTCTTGGTGCTCGTCCACTTTCTGGAAGGGATCTTTCCTTTAGGATCCTGGGCACATTTCAAGAGCAGAGTGGGGCTGTAAATAATCCCACACACACAAGAGTCTGCCAGCCTGGCAAGAACATGAATGGAGGCTGCACCAAGAGGCTGGGAGGCTATGGGTGAGAAGGAATGGGACACCCGGTTCCCAGGGAGATCTATGTCTACTGGGAGTCCCATAGTCAATACCTTTGCAGAATGCATAACACCATGCAACAGAAGACAGATGTGGGCATGTGAACGTGGGCAGCACATAGTTGGAATCTGTGGCTCTCGGGCATGGAGCGGACCTTATAAGACAAGTTGTCCAGTGACCCATCAGACACTGGAATCCCCCTGTCCTGCCTCTGCTAGAGCAGCTCAGAAGGTGGGGGCTGTTTCTTCTCTTTTTCCCTCATCTTTGTCCAGTCTGGCTGTTCTGTAGTCCTTCCTTACATTCCACATATTCACTGTATACCTGCCACCCTGCACCATGAACCACTCATTGACTCTCAGCTCCTTTCCTGTCCTCTGTGCCCTATCCTCCACCAAAGGGGCTGGACCCCTGCAGGTGGCACTTCCCAGGCTCTCTTGCTAACTGGCTTCTGCTTAGGTTCAGTCAATGGAAGGCACTGGAGAGATGCTGGAAGGCAGTAGAGGCTGAAGCTTATCTCATTCTCTGTGTTTCAGAAGTAGCAGTGAATATATGTTCCTTGGTTCCCATTCCCGCTCTGGTTGTCTAGCCACCGATGACTCTGGGTTATCTCATTTCCCCTGTTGCTCCTCTAGTCCCAAACAGTGGTTTCCTGCAGTTATTAATTTTGGGATACCCTTCATTTTCCTTGTTTGTACCTCCAGCTCTTCCAATACCCTTGTAACCAATTCCCTGTATTAAATTCCTTCTGTTTAAAATACCTAAAGAGGTTCCTGTTTCCATGATTTGATACTGATTGAGACAGTATTAGGGGGTTACTGGAATTGAATAAAGATTTATGTTTCTTCCAGGTGACAGCAAATATTTGAGCATGGCTATACAGTCCTCTTCCAGTATTTTCTCCATCACGCCAATTTCCTGAGCCCTCCAGCAAATGTGTCTTCTCTTGTCATGTGACTTCCAGGTCTGTCCCTTTCCCAACTTCTGTTCTCTGAGCACACTTTATTTGCCTACTGCTTATTTCCAGTGGCACACACAACTGCAGCCAGGGCTCCAGCACTGCTCAATCTAGAACAAAGACAAAAAGACAATCACCATCTTCCATCTCAATACCAGTTATCATGGGATTAACCTATTGTCTTAGTCCATTTGAGCTGCTATAACAAAATGGCGTACACAACAGCTATTTATTTTTCATAGGTCTGGAGACTGGGAAGTCCAAGATCAAGGTGCTGGTCAATTTTGTTCCTAGTGAGGGCTCTCGTTCTGATGTGCAGATGGGCTGTGTTCTTGCTGTGTTCTTACACAGTGAAGAGAGAGATCTCCGGTCGTCTCATCTTTTTAGAATGGTATTAATCTCATCATGAATGCCCCATTCTCATGACCTACTCTAACCCAAATGACCTCCCAAGAGCCCCTCCTTCAAGTTCCATCACATTGAAGATTAGGGCTCCATCATCTGAATTTGGGGACATGTGGATGTTTTAGTTCACAGCACCTGTTGGAGCCTGGCTGGCACATGGAACCACCCCGTAGGTCTTTGTCTTTGCTTTTCTATCTTGCACTTGTGCACTGAACTCATATGTGGTTGTGATGTTTGAAGCTGCAGCAGCCATCTTCAGCAACCATGAGGATAGCCAAGAGGTGGTAGAGGAATGATGGAACAATCTGTAGTTGTTTCCGATGTCATCGTTTTTGCTTGTTTTTAATTTGGGCCCCAATGTAGGTTGTCACACAAACTCCCAGCAACCCACATCATGACCTTTCAGTCCAGTGTCCTGTAGTTCAGTACACGAGCTGCCACTCCTGGGGTTTCCCAACTCCTGCAAATGTGCCAAGAATGACCTCTAGCTCATGATCTCAGGCGCTGATCTAAAATGACTGAGCAGAACCTGGTATTCCATAGTTGCCCACTCAATGGTCATGGCCCACTTAGTTCATTTTGCCAACAAGACTCTGATTTTCAGGTGGAAGGTGGGCAGTAAGCCCAACTTCCGGTGACACAACTGCCCTTTGCCAGTTGTCCACTCGTTTCAACTTCTCTGGGGCTGCTGGAGGCAGGAATAGGGCAGGGGACCCAGGTCTGGCCAAGAGATGTCTCCCAGGGGTTTATGGGAAGATTTTCCCTCCCAGATAAAATGTTGCCCCAACCCTGCAATATTCTCTGAGACAAGAATGTCAAAGTAAGTCATTTTCTAGGAACATAATCCCAGGAAGCACTCGTAGGGGAGTGGGGAGGTGAGACAGGGAAGGAAAAGAATTTGACCAAGGGTATATTATTGGGAAGGTTCTACCATGGGGGACTGGACCATGCAGGCACATTCTTGGAAAAAGTATACATTATGTCACTTGGAGTTATTCAGAGGGAGGAGGAAACCAGGGTGTTTCTACATCAACTTCCCCCTTAAACATCGGTTGGGGGCTTCTCTCAGGGGATATGAATTCTTTTGGAACTCTGACCTGATGTCCATGAGCAGAGCATTCTTTTTTTTTTTTTTTTTAGTTGGATTCTCACTCTGTTGCCCAGGCTGGAGTGCAGTGGCATACTCATGGCCACCACAGCCTCAACCTACTGGGCTCAGGTGATCCTTCCACCTCAGCCTTCCAAGTAGCTGGAACCACAGGTGCGCGCTGCCACACTTGGCTAATTTTTTGATTTATTGTAGAGACGAGGTCTTGCCAAGTTGTCCAGACTGGTCTCGAACCTCTGGTCTCAGGAAATCCTCTTGCCTCCCCCTCCCAAAGTGCTGGGATTACAGGCATGTGCCACTGAAACTGGCTGGGCAGAGCATTCTGTGGTTTTAGAAAAAAGCCTCCAGGCAACTGAAAATTGACTAGAGACCACTGAAATGGTCAAATGGAGGGATGTAGAGGAACTCTAATAATGTCTGCCACACAATGTCCCTTCCCCACTGTGCGTCCAGAGCTTGTATGTGGTGGTGATGCCTGGAGCAAGAGGATGGCCAACCAACACACCAAGGTTATGGTGGAGGAATTATGGGAACATCCATGGTCCTTTCTGATGTCATTGGGTTGCTACACCAAAATGGTTACTTTCACGACACTCTTGTTTTATGAAATAACTGCATTTTCATTTTTTAAGCCACTATTACTTGAATGTCCTGTTGCTTGTAGTTAAGTAAATTCCATGTGAAGCAGCACTACAGAATGAATGCATAAGACAGTCCCTGGCAAAGTTCAGCCCAAGCCACTCACCAGAGACAACACTTGATAACTGAATCTCTGCCTCAGAGTTTGCTTTGAGAAAACACAAATTAAAACACACCCTAGATAAGACTCTTCAATAAATGTGTGTTAATAGATGGAGTCAGGGCAAAAAGGTGAGACCTTGTCTCTACAAAAAATTTTTAAAAATTTAGCCAGATTTGGTGGCACACGCCTGTAGTCCCAGCTACTTGGGAGGCTGAGGCAGGAGGATCACCTGAGGCCAGGAGGTCAAGGCTGTAGTCAGCTGTGATTGTGCCACTGCACTCCAGCCTGGGTGACAGAGATCCTGTCTCATAAATAAATAAGTAGATGGATGAATGCTAACTGGACGGACACACGGATTGGTATGGCTTGTCTCTCCATGTGACATCACTGATACAGTTCTTTATTATTATTTTTTGAGTCAGAGTCTCACTCTTTCGCCCTGGCTGGAGTGCAATGGCATGCTCATGGCCACTGCTGTCACCACCTACTAAGCTCAGGCAATCCTTTCACCTCAGCCTCCTGAGTAGCTGGAACTACAGGCATGCACCACCATGCCCAGATAATTTTTTTATTTATTGTAGAGACAAAGTCTCACCAAGTTGCCCAGGCTGGTCTTGAACCCCTGGGCTCAAGTATTCCTGGTGGTTAAGGAATATCTATTTTAGATTTTCCTGGGTTCTCTCTTTTGCCTTCCGATTCCACATTAGAAAGTTACTTGACACTCACTGTCGACTTCTCAGCTCTTCCGTCTGTTGTTTGGCATTTGTTCAAAGGTCACTAATAAAGTCCTGGCCTACTTGTTAAATACTTGGAGCTGTTTTTGCTTCTGAGAGCTGCCGCTTAGCTCTGTGCTGGAAATTAGGCACACTGTTTTGCCCTAGTGCCCATCTGTAGAGAGCTGGGGTGCGGGAGAGGGGCTCTGCATGATAGCCTGACTTTTAACAGGAAAAGAAATCCTTCCAGGTTGGCATAACTGAAAGAGTCTCCCTCTTGTCAGGACTCTTTTGACTGGCTTTTAAAAATGAAAATCCAGTTAAGTGACAGAAATGTGTTGGCTCCAGTGACCATAAGATTCCAAAGGCAGCGGCTTCAAGTATAGCTGGAACGAGAGGCTCTAATGATGTGGTCTCTCTCTCCCTCTCCCCATCTCTCTCCCCATCTCTCCTTCTCTTTCTGCCTCTCTCCGTCTCTCTTTCTCTCACCCCCCATCTCTCTCTCTCTGTCTCTCTCCCCGTCTCTCCCTGCTCCCTCTCTCCATCTCTCCCTTTCTCTCTCTCCCCATCTCTCTCTCTCTGTCGCTCTCCTTCTGTCCCCCCCACTCTCCCTTTCCTCTCTCTCCCCATCTCTCCGGCTCTCTTTGTTTTCCTCCATCTCTCTCTCCCTCCCTCTCACCTCGCCTTGTCTCTGTTTACCTCCCTTCAGCACACAAACTCTGTTCACAAAGCAGACAGAATGCCAGGCATGCCCGACCCCATCCACCCACTTACAACACTGGCTTACAGGCTTCCTTTACCTTTTCTCCCAGGATGTATCAACCTCAGGAGGACTCTGATTGGATTCACCTGAGCCAATCATGGACCAGGAGGATGGAACATTCTGATTGGCTGCCCTGGGTCATATGCCCACTGCAGCGCATGAGGAGTGGGGAGTCTGGTGTGGGGATCTTCAGACCCACTGAGACTGTATCATGGATGGAAGCTTCCTGGAGGCACCCGCAGGAGGGGACAGGAAAGCAGATGTCCCCCCGCCCCAGCTGTGGCATTAACCGTCTCATCCCTTCCATGGCGGTGGGGTGAGAGACACACGTATTCTCCCTTTTCAGTCACTCCTTTTCCTAAGTCTCAGTGTACAAATGCAGTGATGCCCACGTGTGATCTCAGCTACTTGGGAGGCTGAGGCTGGAGGATCTCTTGAGGCCAGGAGTTCAAGATGGCCTGGGTAACATAGACAGACTCTGTCTCTAAAAAAGTAAATAAAAATAAAATGTGTCTTCATTTTGAATGTCCCTGAGACAAGGACTTGGGCATCGATAGTTTATTTGGGAGCTGACCTCAGGACACGCTGAGAGGAAGTGCATCTGTGAGACAGGGCAGGGAGGGACATCAGCAAAGGGGTGTGACCATGAGGGAGGCAGTGGGACCCAGGTGCCCTGGGGACCTTCAGAGATGCTACACAGTTTCATCACACCAAAGTCCCCCTCAAAATGGTACCCAGAGGGGCGAGGATTAAATCCTTCCCACACCTCCTGCTGGCCCTCCTTGTCCCGGGGTTGGGCCTGACAGAGCCCCTCCTTGCTGCTCTGACCTGGGCTGAGTCTGGGTTGAGCACCCTGGGTGGCAGGGGCTTGGAGAACACCTCAGGCAGAGAGACGAAAGGGGGAGCCCTTGGTGGGCCTAGACTGGCCCCAGGGCAGTAGGGGACCTCCAGCATGGCCTGGGGCTCATAGGCTTGGGCTGTGTCTCTCACTCAACTGTTCGCTGTGACAGCCCATTAGGTTTTATTTTTTATTTTTTTGAGTTAGAGCCTCACTTTGTTGCCCAGGCTGGAGTGCAGTGGCATGCTCACAGCCACCGCAGCCTCAACCTGCTGGGCTCAGGTGATCCTTCTGCCCCAGCCTTCCAAGTAGCTGGGACTACAGGCGCACACCACCTTGCCCGGCTAATTATTTTATGTATTGTAGAGACGAGATCTTGCCAAATTGCCCAGGTTGGTCTCAAACCCCTGGACTCAGGCAATCCTCTTTGACTCTGCCTCGCAAAATGTTGAGATTACAGGTGTGAGCCACCATGCCCAGCTAACCCATGAAGTTTACTATGACTCTGCCTGCCGGACACAGACACAGACGCCCAGACAGCTTTAGAGCTCTGCCACTAGTCGTGCTCTAACAGTAGGCAATCTGGTTTTTCAAATAAAACGAACTAGTTGATAGACCCCAGGGTTTTAAAAGTTTCTTCCAGGCTGGCGTGATGGCTCACACCTGTGATCCCAATGCTTTGGGAGGCTGAGATGAGAGGATTGCTGGAGCCTAGGACTTTGAGACCAGCCTGGGCAACATGGCGAGATCCCATCTCTATTTTTTTAAAAAAAGGTTCTCCCAAAAGTTCAACCTGCATTTTGTTTTCAGAGTTGCTACTTCTGTTGCTTATTAATCAGGATGTATAAAGACCCTGGCAGTCATTATCTGATCGTCATGAATGTTTAGAATCTCAGGAAACAGATGCATGGGTGAGAAACGGCGGCGCCTGAAAAGGTAAAGCATTTCTGATGCTTCAGAATGTGGGCGTGCTCTTGAGGTGGGCCTTGGTGCTCTGGGACTCATGGGACAGTGGCCGTGGCACTCGTGAAGCGTTTCTTGCTGAATAGGAAAGCAAGCTGCAGCTTTACGCCCACCATGAATGGGATCTGGCAGGCAGAACTTTCCAGAAGCCAACCTCCTAGTTTTTCAGACATTACAAATACAATATATTTTTTTATGAGTGTGAAAGCCCCCAAAACATTAATTCTCACAATCTGAGGGCTGGCTGGGGGCCCTGGCTTCTGCCACTCTGCTGTCAATGGGTCAGACCGGAAAAATTTGGCACAGGGTGATTTATGTGGCTTAGACGTGGGGTGATGAGGTAACGAAATCAACACAACTTTCCATTTTGCTGCAGAATGACTTGAAGCCAGTCAACAAGCAAGTCCCCAGCCACAAGCTCTGTGGCCTCAGGTAAGACACCTCTGGGACCTAACTGTTTGTACCTAAAATGAAGGTGTTTGGCCGGATGCAGTGGCTCATACCGGCAATCCTAACACTTTGGGAGGCAGAGGCAGGAGGATTGCCTGAGCCCAGTAGTTCGAGACCAGCTTGGGCAACATAGTAAGACCTTGTCTCTACAACAAATAAAAAAATTAGCTGGGCGCAGTGGCACCTACATGTAATCCTAGAGACTGAGATGGGCGGATTGCCTGAGCCCAGGAGGTCGAGGTTCTAGTGAGCCGTGATCGTGCCACTGCACTCCAGCCTGGGCAACAGAGTGAGACCCCAAGCCAAAAAAAGAAAAGAAAGAAAAAGTTTCCCCCAGTGGTGTAAACCTCCCTCACTCCCTCCCAGCTCGTCTTCCAAGTCACGAGCGTGTCTCCTCCTTGTCTGAGCAGGGCTCTGAGTGCCTGTGGATCTTTGGCATCCCCAAGAATGAGGAGGAGAAAAGACAGAGGGAAAATCCAAGGCCTGAGAACAGAGTGAGAGCTAGTGGGGAGGAGGGGGAGGGACCTGGGGTTCTCAAGAGAAAGGATCAAGCTGGGTCTAGAGGCAAGGGCGACGCTTCCTCTTTGTCAGGCACTGTACAGCCACAGTGGTGTTTAGAGACCCTGGCCAGCCAGGCTGATCTGGCATCAGGCTGGGCCTGAGCCACCTTCTGTGGCCCTGTGCCCCAAGAACTCTGGCGCAGCACGCTCTCCACTGGCTTCTATTAGCAGTTTGGCATGGAAAGTGCAGGCTTGGGTCCTTGTATTTTTCTTTCTTTCTTTTTTTTTTTTTTGAGTCGGAGTCTCACTCTGTCGCCAGGCTGGAGTGCAGTGGCATGCTCACAGCGACTGCAGCCTCGACCTGCTGGGCTTAGGTGATCCTTCCACCTCAGCTTTCCAGGTAGCTGGAACTACAGGCATGAGCCATCACACCCAGCTAATTTT
This sequence comes from Cephalopachus bancanus, assembly GCA_027257055.1. Taxonomy (NCBI): domain Eukaryota; kingdom Metazoa; phylum Chordata; class Mammalia; order Primates; family Tarsiidae; genus Cephalopachus; species Cephalopachus bancanus. The sequence continues at coordinate 503,222 of JAPVLO010000175.1, forward strand.
TTTATTTATTATAGAGACAAGGTCTCGCCAAGTTGCCCAGGCTGGTCTTGAACTCCTGGGCTCAGGCAGTCCTCTCACCTCTGCCTCCCAAAGTGCTGGGATTACAGGCATGAGCACCCAGTTTACGTGGCTCTTGTGGAGGTAGGGAACTCCATATCTCCTTCTCTTCCTTCCAGGTCCACTGGGAGCCTTTCTCCAGGTCTGTGTGCTCTCCTGTGACAGCTCACCCCGAGGCCTTCAGGGCCTGCCCTGGGGTACTGGGTCTTCTGGGCATCCCGTGGTCCATGACTGGTGTCCAGGAGGATAAGAGCCCAGCCCCTCTGTCTCAGTGTTTTCTCAGCTCCAGAGCTCCCTGCAGGATCAGTCGCATGCAGGATGGATGACACCAAACCCTGCCTGATTCAGCTGTAAACATGCATCAAGCTGCTTTTTGGTCCAGACAGTTTATTACTCACAAAGACGGTGGAGAGGAGAGGTAGCCACAGGGGCCAGCCCCAGACCCTTGGCCTGCAAACTAACAGGGGGACACCAGGGCAGGAGAGGCCATGTGGTCGTTCATGTGAATCCAGGGTACTGACATACCAGGTCTGAACTTTGGCTAAGTTTGGGTGGGGCACTCAGCTCCCCCCAGAGCCCAGCACATCCCAGGAAGGGTGAGAAGGCATCTCTGGATGGACGAATCCCAGAGGGATGGGAGGCCAGCGGGAGACAGGAGGCCCAGGGAGATGGGAGCTTGGTGCCCTCTCCTACCTTCCTCTTCTGTTCCAGGAGGATCACACGCTGTTCCTGCCACTCTGGGCTAATACTGTTGCCTCAAACTTGGTTGTTTAGCACAAAATCACTCCTTCCAGTTCTGGAGGTCAGAGGGCAACGGGCTCCTGTGGGCGGAGACCAAGGGGTTGGCTGGGCTGGTTCCTTCTGAAGGCCCCGGGGCGGGCCTGTCCAACCCATGGCTCTTGGGCTGACTGCATGTAGCCCAGGAAGCCAGTGATGTGGCCCCACAAAGTCTTTTCACATCATGTGTTTTTTAGCATTTATTTTTTTTGTGGCCCCATGCAGAGTTCCATTTTTGAAGTTCACCATCACGCCTTATTCATGTCATCACTTTTTGGCAGCACAGACGTCTGTGAGCAGCTGTTTTCAATGAGAAGGGCATAAGAAGAGCAAAGTTCAAACAAACGTGTCCGACAATCACCTTGACACCTCCCTGAGAATTGTGACCACTTCCATCAAACCAGACACGGATAGATTAGTTTTACAATAACAAGGTCAAATTTCCCACTAGTTTTATATTGTTTTCATTGTTCTACACTTTATAATAAAAATATTAAATAAAAGAAGTCTTATTATGTATAGACGCTAACTACATTATATGATTTATGTGCAGCCCAAGATAATTCTTCTTTACTCAGTGTGGCCCAGGGAAGCCAGAAGTTTGGATGCCCCTGCTTTAGGGGAAGGCATTTTTGTGCCTTTTCTTTTTTCTTTTTTTTTTCTTTTCGAGTAGGTGTTGGGAGCCGGCCACAGAGGCCCACTGAGCGTTAGGGATCAGGAAGGGCCGTTGACCCTGAGACCACTAGGATGTGTTCGGGAGCTATTGACCCCATTTCCTCCCCCTTTCTACTCAGCACTAACCAGATTAAGCTCCTGTGAGTTCAAAACATAAAAACTCTGAGACTGGGACGAACACAAGCTAACTTTAGAAGCTCATTGCTCCCATTCTTCCGCAAACTGCAGTCTTGGCTTTCACACAACTTATAATTCAAACTCGTGTCACATCTAAAAGCCTTAGTATTGGTCACAGGCTTCTGGGTCATGATCTTAGGATTTATTGAAGGTGTAAATTGTAGAATACAGTTTTAGAAGACAGCCATTTTGTTGAAAAAATGCGGCTAGGTTACTTGCAGGTAGCCCACTGTGAACTTTGGACTAGGCCACATTCCAAACATTCTGGGATGGGCCACTTTCATTTGTAAAGTAAATACTTAAGCTTCTATAGAATTGTTTAACTGGGCATAAATCAATCATTTTAGGATGAAAAAGGTTTATAGAAAATGCCAGTCACAGATTAGGTTATCCTTTGTTATGGGATTTTAAGATTATCATATGAAAAGGGTTTAAAGGCAATCATTGATTAAGTTTTCATGATGAAGGTTTCTGGTGGGTGGGGGACGCCCCTCCCACATCTGACTTTGTGTATAAAAGACCTGTTGTAATTCTCAATAACACACATCACTTCTGCACTAGACCAGAGTCCAATCTCTTTCTTTCTCTTTCTTCTTCCCCCCAATTGCCAACGCCGTCTCCACCTTTGGGGTACCCTGAACCCAGCTGGAGCTGGTCCCCGGCAAGTAGGAGTCTCATTCTGTCACCTATGCTGGAGTGCAGTGGCACGCTCATGTCCACCACAGCCTCATCACTGGGCTCAGGTAATCCTTCTGCCTCAGCTTTCCAAGTAGCTGGAACTACAGGCATGTGCCACCACACCCAGCTAACTTTTTGATTTATTGCAGAGACGAGTTCGCGCCAAGTTGCCCAGGCTGGTCTTGAACCCCTGGGCTCACGCAATCCTCTCGCCTCCACCTCCCAAAGTGCTGGGATGACAGATGTGAGCCACAGTGCCCGGCTTTTCATGCCTTTTCAAGCATCTAGAGGCTTCCTATATTCCTTGGCTCGTGGCCTCATCTCTCTACCTCTGCTTCCGACCTCGCCTCTCCCTCCTTCTCTCCTCCCTCCTGCTTATACAGACCCTGGACCCCCCCCCGGATAATCTGGGATAATCTCCCCATCTCAAGGGCCTTCATCTACTGGCCTCTGCAAGGTCCTTTCTGCCATGTAAGGTGACATAGTCACAGATTCCATGATGAGGGTGCAGGCATCTTGGGAATGGGAGGATATCGTTTGGCCCACTGCATTCAGAGTGGCCAGAGGTCCAGCTTTCGCCCACGTGGCCTACTGGTATACACACGAGATCACCAGGGCACCATGGGGAGCCATTCCCATGCCTCCTTCCCCTCCCTGTCCCACCTCTCTTCTACCCTGCCCAGTTTTCCCTGCGGGCACTTCCTGCCCTCAGTCAGGGCATCTGTGTGCAGAAAGGGAGCCCTTAGGATCATAAACGTAGGAGCACAGACGAGAAGCTTGGGAGCCTTTTCTGGTGACCGAGGAGGCTGGCTGGGACTGCCAAGAGTTTAGGATAGGTTGAGTCTGAGGGTGGGGAGGTTGGGTGGAGACATCCTAGACCCCCCCGGGCAATCTAAGGAAGGCTAAGCAAGCCCTGCATCTCCCCGAAGTGGGCCCGCCTCAGTATCCCCATCGTGCTCAGTTGCTGGCTAGAACAGCCCATGGGAGTTAGGGCCTCCATGCAAAAGTGGCGTCCGTGAGGCTCCCTGAACTTGGAGGTCTCATGGCCACTGAAGAAGGCTGTGGCAAACAGGATTTAGAACTTGAAATTTAGAACCCATTTTCCTGGTCAGCTGGAAAACTCTTGGGGGAATTTAAACGGAGAATGACACGACTGGCTTGATGTTTTTGAACCGTCAGTCTGGCTGTTGAGGGAGAATGGTTGGTGGCAGGGCCCAAGAGGAGGCAGGAAGGCCAGCGGGGAGGCTGTGCTGTTGTCCAGGAGAATGGTGAAGGTTGGCCTGCACCCCTCAGGTACATACCGCCCCCCATGCCTTCTTATCCCTGCTCTTCTCATCTCTCTTCCCCGCTCGCTCTTGTTTCCTGAGATGCTTCTACACCAATTGTTAGAAGTGCAGATCCTGTTAGCCAGGCATGGTGGCATATGCCTGTAGTTCTAGCTACTCGGGAGGCTGAGGTGGGAGGATCACTCCAGGAATTCGAGACCAGCCTGGGCAACATAGTAAGAACTCCATCTCTACAAAAAATAAAAAAGTTAGCCAGGTGCAGCGGCCCGCACCACTAGTCCCATCTACCCAGGAGGGAGGCAGGAGGATTGCTTGACCCCAGTAGTTTGAGGCTGCCATGAGCCATGGCTGTACCACTGCACTCTAGCCTGGGCAACAGAGCAAGACCCCATCTCTTTCTTTCTTTCTTTCTCTCTAAAAAGAAGAAGAAGAAGAAGAAGAAAACACATTCTGGAGTTCACTGCAGACCTACTGAATCAGAAACTCAGTGCAGGGGTGGAGGTGTCAGCAATCTGTGTTTCAACAAGGCTCTCAGGGATCCTCATGTGACTGGGGTTTGAGAACTCCTGTTGTCCATACCTTGGAAACACCTGGTAATTCTTTAAAAACTCCCATCACCTGAGTCTCAAGCCAGACCAAGCAAAGCAGGGTCTCTGGGGTAAATCTGACCTCAGCACCTGTTTTAGCTTCTGGGTAATTCCAGGATGCAGCCACGCCTAACAACTGTTCTCTGTTGTGAGTGGCCTCTGTGTGCCACCTGCCTGCAATTCATTCAGCAAACACCCATGGAGCCCTGACCACCTGCTCCACACAGAGTCAGGTGAGCCACCGGCTCTGCTGTGTCTAATGGGGGCCATGGCGTGTGGACAGGGATGGCAGTTCTGTGTGTTCCCTGCTGCGGGGGGAGGAGGGGAGTGTGAACAAAACCTGAGGCAGGTTTTTTTTTTTTTTTTGAGTTGGAGTCTCATTCTGTCACCCAGACTGGAGTGGAGTGGCTGCTCCCAGCCACCGCAGCCTCGACCTGCTGGGCTCCGGCGATCCTTCCGCCTCAGCCTTCCAAGTAGCTGGAATTACAGGCGCGTGCTACCACGCCCAGCTAATGTTTTTTTGATTTATTGTAGAGATGAGGGCTCACCAAGTTGTCCAGGTGGGTCTCGAACCCACGGGCTCAGGCAATCCACTCACCTCAGCCTCCCATGGACGCGGGATTACAGGCTGCGCCACCGAACCCGGCATCCGAGGCAGGTTTTTAAGAGATGCCATTAAGAGTCGGGAGGCTGAGCCTGGTGGCTCACACCTGTAATCCCAGCACTTTGGGAGGCTGAGGCAAGAGGATTGCTTGAGCCCAAGAGTTTGAGACCAGCCTGGGCAACATAGTGAGACCACAAAAAATTAAAAAACGAAGAAATTGAGCCAGGCATGGTGGCCCGTGCCTGTAGTCCCAGCTACTAAGGATGCTGAGGCAGAAGGATCGCCTGAGCCCAGGAGGTCAAGGCTGTGGTGAGCCATGAGTGTGCCACTGCATTCTAGCTAGGGTGACAGAGTGAGACTCACTCAAAAAACAAAACAAAACAAAACAAAAAAAGAGTTGGGGAAGTTGTTGCTTCTGAGAAGTTGACATCCTCCCACCCTGCCTCCTATTCCATCCCTACCCTGGGGGCAGTGATGGGTCCAGTAACTATCTGGGTGACTCCAACCATCAACATGGGTGTGGCTTTCAGGGTTGTAACATTGATTGTGCCACTGCACTCCAGCCTGGGCAACAGAGCAAGACCCTATCTCTCTCTTTCTCTCTCTCTCTCTCTCTCTCTCTCTCTCTCTCTCTCTCTCCCACCCCCTCCACTCTCTCTCAAAATAAAAAAAAATTTTAAAAAAATTTAAAGAGCATTCTGGAGTCCACTGCAGACCTACCGAAACAGAAACTCGAGGCAGGGGTGGGAGTGCTAGCAGTCTGTGTTTCAACAAGGCCCCTGGGGATGCCATGCGCACTGGAGGGGAACCCCTCGTGCCAGCAGACACAATGGGGGCGGGGAGCCTGCAGGCCTCTCCCAGTGCCTGGAGGCAGAGTGCAGGGCAGTCTCTTCATCCAGGCCCCACCATCAGGAAAGGTCATCTATATCTGGAAAAGTGGGAATGAATAAAACTCCAGAGCAAACATCGTGCAGGCCCCTGGGCACTGGCTATTCTCCCAGCTCCTTCCCAGGGGCCACTTCTGCCGGGGAGGCTGCCCAGGGAGGATGCTGGGTGCGGAGTGCAGAGAGCTGTGACTTCGGGGAAGCCCAGCTGCGTGCGTGCCTGCGTGTTCTTGGAATAAGAAGCGCCCCGAGGCGAATTCTTGTTCGGGTTTCAGCAACATCAGCATGAACAGAGGCGATTTGCATTCTATCTTGTGCATGTGCTCAGAGCTGTGGTGGGTGAAATCTTCCCCATCCCATCTCCACTCCTCTACCTCCCCACCTCCAGGTTGGGATTTGGGACAGCAGGGACCATGGCCAGGGCTTCCTGTGGATTTGGGCAGCTGGGCTTGGAGCGCTCTGAGGGGAGGGGGTTGGTGAGGGCAGGTGTGCCCGCGCATGAATGTCCTTGGGTGTCTTTTTTTTTTTGAGTTGGAGTCTCACTCTGTCGCCCAGACTGGAGTGCAGTGGCCGCTCCCGGCCACCGCAGCCTCGACCTGCTGGGCTCCGGCGATCCTTCCGCCTCAGCCTTCCGAGTAGCTGGAACTACAGGCGTGCGCTACCACGCCCAGCTAATTTTTGATTTATGTAGAGATGAGGTCTTACCAAGTGCCCAGGCAGGTCTCGAACCCGCGGGCTCAGGCAATCCATTCACCTCAGCCTCCCAAAGGCACGGGATTACAGGCTGAGCCACCGAGCCCGGCTCCTTGGGTGTCTTAGTTGGATTCCTGGAAAGCAGAGTTGAGCAAGGACTGGGATGCAAGTGGGTTATCTGGGTGGGGGAGCAAAGCAGGCAGGGGCGGCTTTGGGGAGAGAGAGAGAGAAGGGAGAAGGGAGAAGGGGTCATCGAGAGTGCTCAGGAGCTGAGCATGGGGATTGTGGGGGGTGGGGTGGGGGGGTGGCTCAGGCACAGAGGAATTGTGTGGAATTACTGCCCTGGAAGGGTGTCACCTCCCAGAATTGCACCTGTGTGTGGACCCTGCTTCTTCTCAAAGCTTTGGCAGAAGTCCCAAGACAGGAAAGTAGAGAAGTGCCCAGCACAGCAAGGAAGAGATGAGGCTGGCACACGTGGGCTGACCATCACAGCCACGCTGAGATCAGGGGACTGAGGGGAGGTGGTCAGGCACTAGAGACATCAGCCAGCATGGTCAGAAACCCTGACTCTGACTCAGGCCCAAGACCGAATCTCCGCAGTGCCACGTGCCAGCTGTGTAGCTTTGGACAATGTTTTCACCTTGTGTAACCATTTCCCCATCTGTAAAATAGAATTGATAACTGTTTTTCTCATGGGGTTGATGTGAAGCGTTAAAGAGAATATCCAGGCCGGGAGCGGTGGCTCATGCCTGTAATCCTAGCACTTTGGGAGGCTGAGGCAAGAGGATTGCCTGAGTTCTGGGGTTCAGGACCAATCTAGGCAACATGGTGAGACCTTGTCCCTACAATAAATAAACAAAAAAATTAGTCAGATGTGATGGTATGTGCCTGTGGTTCCAGCTACTTGGAAGGCTGAGGCTGATTGCCTGAGCCCAGCAGATTGAGGATGTGGTGGCCATGAGTATGCCACTGCACTCCAGCCTGGGGAACAGCGAAACTCCAACTCAAAAAAGAAAAAAAAAAAAAGAGAGAGAGAATATCCAGGTGGTTGTAGATCTATATGCGAAGGAATGACATTGTACCCCACCTAACACCATGCACAAAAACACTTAGAGTGGATCAAGTAAGTAAGACTCATAAAGAAAACCCGTGGGAAATCTTCATGACCTTGGATTTGGCAGTGAATTCTTAGATGTGAGGCACATGCAGCAAAGCAAAAGCTATATAGATTGGACTTCACCAAATTCAAGCACTTCTGTGCATCAAATAAAATGAAAAGACAGGCCGCAGCATGGGAGAGAGTTTTGCAAGTCATATCCAGTGGGGGGATCCCACAAAACCAGATTTATTCTTTTCTTTGGAGGGCAGGTCTCTTGTAGTACAGGCTTTCCCCCTAGGCGGGTGTTCTAGGAACCCATTGGCATCCATGGACCAGCCAACGTTGTTGTGAGAGGCTGCATTTGGCTTCGGTGAATTTTTTTTGGAGATTCTTTCAATGCATTTGCCCATTTCATGATGGGTGATTTACGAACGCACCTGCCCACACCACACCAAGTATTCAACAGTTTTTGATCCAAAATAGTATAACCCCCCTGCCCCACCCTCCCTATTTACCTGATCTCAACCTGGGTGACTTTTTTTTTGTTGTTCTCCAGATGAAAAAAGTCTTCAAAGGGAAATGTTTTGCCAATCTTGGAAGAGGTGAAACAAAAAAATGGCAGATGCACTAAAAGGCATCAAAATTGATGAGTTCGAAAGCTGATTGGAGCAGTGGAGAAAGCCCCTCAATAGGTGTATTGCATCAAAAGGAGAGCACTTTTAAGGTGACTGAAGTTTAAATATGTGAGAATCAATACACAATTTTTTAAAAACTCCGTTAATTTTGAGTCCCCCTCATATGTGATAAGGTTCTGGTATCCAGAATATAGAAAGAACTCTCGCAACTCAACAACAAAAGGACAAATAGCCTGACTTTACAAAGGAATTGGGTAGCCGGGCTTGGTGGCTCAGCCTGTAATCCCGCACCTTTGGGAGGTGAGTGGATTGCCTGAGCCCGAGGGTTCGAGACCCGCCTGGGCAGCGAGACCTCATCTCTACAATAAATCAAAAAACTAGCCGGGTGTGGTAGCGTGTGCCTGTAATTCCGGCTACTCAGAAGGCTGAGGCGGAAGGATCGCTGGAGCCCAGCAGGTCGAGGCTGCAGTGGCTGGGAGCGGCCACTGCACTCCAGTCTGGGCGACAGAGTGAGACTCCAACTCAAAAAAAAAAAAAGGAATCGGGCAAAGACATTGCTGGGCTTAGACCTCCTCAGCCTTCCAAGTAGCTAGGACTACAGGCGAGCACCACCACACCCCTAATTTTTTGATTTATTGTAGGAGACGAGGTCTCGCCAATTTGCCCAAGCAGGTCTCGAACCCCTGGACTCAGGCCATCCTTTCGCCTTGACCTCCCAAAGTGCTGGGATGACAGGCATGAGTCACCGTGCCTGGCTCTAGGAGGTGTTTTGAGAACCTCAGGGGACAAGGGGAGGAGGGGATCCCTTCAATATTCAGACTGTCCCCTCTGCCACATCCCCACTCCAGTTCCCATCACATGCTGCCTCCTCCCCCACTGCAGAGATCTCTAGTCTCCTTTGGAGAATGGCATTGCTGTGTAAATTTTTTTCTGGAATGTTCCATGATGAATGCTCTAGTGCCCCAGGGTCTGGTGTTCTGTGGAGGCCAGCTCTCTGCCCTTCTCCAGCACTATGAAACCACAGGCTGTGTGCCCAGCTCTGTGTTTGGAAATATTGTGGGCCATTTTCCTGGGTTGCCCCAGACATCTACCCAGACACCCCCAGTGGTGAGGCATGTGGCAGCTGATGGTGGAAAAAGAGGCCCAGACGCAACGTAACTGTCTGTCCTGGGTCAGCCAGGAAGCCTGTGATGGCCTCCAGTCTGGGACACAGAGAACGGACCTACCCAACCAAGCCCCAGCATGGTGATCTGAGCCCGCTTGCTTCCAGAGAAGGAGGAGGAGCAGGAAGCTCTCACTCTGTTGTCTGCAAGGAAACAGCCCTCGATGATGGCGGCATCCATGGGGACAGCAAGGAGCCGGCGGCTGCTCCATCATGAGAGGTGGCGAGTGTCTCTGAGTGGGTCCAGGCCCACCATCAGAGCAGACCCTCATGGATCTGCTTAGAGGGCTGGTTAACACCTCACCCAATGCCCGTTTCAATTCCAAGTCCAGGCGAGCCATGGGTTTGAAAGGAGACGAGAAAAGGGAAGAAGAGAGATAGGAAGGGAGGATCCTTCCCCCGGAGGACTAAGCACTGCCAACCTTGACCACAGTGTTGACCACAGGGCCATGGTGACCCAGGAGCAGAGCTGTGTGTGTGTGGACAGGGAGCATGATGTGAATAACATAGGACCGGCCAAGCACAGTGGCTTGCGCCTCTAATCCCAGCACTTTGGGAGGCAGAGGCGAGAGGATTGCCTGAGCCCTGGGGTTCGAGAACAGTCTGGGCAACTTGGCGAGACCTCGTCTCTAGAATACATTAAAAAAATTAGCCGGGCGTGGTGACACGCACCTGTAATTCCAGCTACTTGGAAGTCTGAGGCGGAAGGATCGCCTGAGCTCAGCAGGTCGAGGCTGTGGTGGCCATGAGCATGCCACTGTACTCCAGCCTCGGCGACAGAGTGAGACTCCAATTCAAAAACAAAAGGGAAAAAAAAAGGTAAAATTGACTGTCAATTGAAAAACGACAATAGGCGATTCTAAGGAAAACTCTAAGATGCTGAGGTCATGGGCCTCTGGGGTTAGAGGTCCTCTTCTCTGCCACTAGGAAACCTTAGCAAAAGAGGCAGAGAAGCACTCGTCGAGTCCAGGGTGTGCTGATAAATATTTTAACAACGAACTCTCAAAACAACCCCATGGTCCTGATTTGTAGCACTTACCAATTTCCATGGTATAAATGCTTCCGCCGTGGCCAGTTTGCACCTCCCAGGGTGATGGCCGAGTGTGCGTTTGGGGAGAGGTGGGCCTATGCTGCCCTCACAGGCAAGGGTGGGCTGGCTCCAGCTCACCGTGAATAACATCTCGACCTTTTCACTTTATAGCAAGAATGGCAGAGGCCCAGAGAGAGGAGACAACACCACCCCCAGGGTCGCACAGGAAATCAACGGCAAAGCTGGGCTCCCCCCAATGCCCTACCATCTATTCCATGCTATCCCTTATTATTTGTGTTACTTGCCCTGCTCTAGTATATGTGAGGCTTGTTCTAACCTCAGAGTCTTCTTTTTATATTTTAACATTTTGGCCAACTGTGGAGGCTTCCACCTGCCATCCCAGTGTTTTGGGAGGCCGAAGCAGGAGGATCGCTTGAGCCCAGGAGTTCAAGACCAGTCTGGGCAACACAGCAAGAACTTATCTCTATAAAAAAATTAAAATTTAGTTGGGCAAGGTCGCAGGTGCCTGTAGTCTCAACTACTTGGGAAGCTGAGGTGGGAGGATTGCCTGAGCCCAGGGAGTCAAGGTTGCAGTGAGCTGTGAGCGTGCCACTGCACTCTAGCCTGGGCAACAGAGTGAGACTCCGACTCAAAACAAACAAACAAGAATAACATTGTGCTAGCCGGGCTCAGTGGCTCAGCCTGTAATCCCAGCACTTTGGGAGGCTGAGGTGAGTGGATTGCCTGAGCCCGTGGGTTCGAGACCCGTCTGGGCAACTTGGTGAGACCTCATCTCTACAATAAAATAAAAAATCAGCTGGGTGTGGTAGCACGTGCCTGTAATTCCGGCTACTTGGAAGACTGAGGCGGAAGGATCGCTGGAGCCCAACAGGTCGAGGCTGAGATGGCCGGGAGCGGCCACTGCACTCCAGTCTGGGTGACAAAGTGAGACTAACTCAGAAAATAAATAAATAAATAACGTTGTGCTTGTGAGTGTTGCATGCCTATATGCACTGCATACCTGTGTGTGCCTGTGTGCACTGCATGCCTGTGCGTGTTGCGTGCCTGTGTGCATCTGTGTGCCTGTGTGCATTGCGTGCCTGTGTACATTGTATGCTTGTGTGTGTTGTGTGCCTGTGTGCATTGTATGCATATGTGTGTTGCATGCCTGTGTATGTCTGCATGTTTGTTCATGCTTCCTTTAGCCTTTGCATGGGGCCATCCCTCTGTCAGAATGCACCTCTCGCCTATCTAAAACTGGCATCTTTTTATCCCCCATGTCTCAGTGCACATGTCACCTCCTCCAGGAGGGCTATTTGGCCTCCCTATGTCCAGTCACTTCCTGGCACGGAGCCCTGTGCCTGTGTTTCATGGCATGTCATGTCTAAAATCATCCTGATGACGTGCACGTGGCCATCTCCTCTCTAAAGAGCAATTTCTCCACATGCAAGAACTGTGTCTGCTTCACTGGAGCATCTGCTCCTAGGATAGACTGGGAACCTCTTCCTTTATTGAGCACCTAATGTGTGCTCGGCACCACTTTGGCACCCAGGTCTCCAACAGGAGCTGGGCCCCATCGCTCTGAAAGGCATGTGTTTAGAGCTGCTTTCCATGGCTGTGTGTGAGGCTGGGCTCCATTCTGCCTGATTCAGGAGCAGAGGGGCCCCGACCTGGGGTGCAGGGGCCAGTCCTGATGCGAGGTGCCTCGGGCTGTTGCTGGTGTCCAGTTATCTGCTGCTGCTCAGCAATTCAGCCTAAGCCTGGGGGCGTAAAGTGCAGCATTGTATTATTTTATTTATTTTTAATATTATCTCTTGCTGTGCTGGAAAATATAACCTGTCCCCCGAGTCTGGCAGGTTTCAGCTTCTCTGTAGAGTTATTGTGAGGATTGTAAGTATGTGTGAAAATTCAAATGATAAAAAAATGAATGAAAGCAACTAGCTGGTTGTCAGACATGCAGGAGGTTCCAGAAGGAGGCATCCTTTCTTGCCCTGCACATCCAGAGGCTGTTAGCTTTTGCTTCATTTATTTTTATTATTATTTTGAGTCAGAACCTCACTCTGTCACCCCAGCTGGAGTCAGTGGTACGCTCATGGTGACCACAGCCTCGACCTGCTGGGCTCAGGCAACCCTTCCACCTCAGTCTTCCAACTAACTGGAACCACAGGCAAGCACCACCACTCCTGGGTAATTTATTTTTTTTTAATAGAGATGAGGTCACGCCAAGTTGCCTAGGCTGGTCTCAAACCCCTAGGCTCAGGCAGTCCTCTTGCCTTGGCCTTCCAAAGTGCTGGGATTATAGGCATGAGCCACTGCCCTTGGCTTCTTTCCTTCTTTCTTTCTTTTTTGAGTTGGAGTCTCACTCGGTCGCCCAAACTGGAGTGCAGTGGCCGCTCCCGGCCACCGCAGCTTCGCCTGCTGGGCTCCGGCGATCCTTTCGCCTCAGCCTTCGGAGAAGCCGGAATTACAGGCATGCGCTACCACGCCCGGCTGATTTTTTTGATTTATTGTAGAGATGAGGTCTCGCTGCCCAGGCGGGTCTTGAACCCGTGGGCTCAGGCAATCCACTCACCTCAGCCTCCCAAAGGCGCGGGATTACAGGCTGAGCCACCGAGCCCGGCTCTTTCTTTCTTTTTTTAACAGTTCATAAAGACTTAGAATAAAGGATTTCTCAGGCTGCGATCTCCATGCCATTTAAAATATATATATTCAGTGTTGAGCACGGTCGCTCAAGCCTGTAATCCCAGAACTTTGGAAGGCCGAGGCGAAGATTGCCTGAACCTGAGGGTTTGAGACCAGCCTGGGCAACTAGGTGAGACCTTGTCTCTACATTAAAAAAAAAAACTTAGCTGGGCATGGTAGTGTATGCTTGTAGGTCTGGCTACTTGGAAGGCTGAGGCGGAAGGATCGCCAGAGTCCAGCAGTTTGACGCTGGGGTGGCTGTGAGTGTGCCACTGCACTCCAGTCTGGGCAACAGAGTGAGACTCCAACTCAAAATAAAAAAATAAAAAATAAAACATTCAGATGCATTTAGGTGTAATTGACATACAGTGACAGCCACTCTTTTAATTTTTAAATTTTATTTTTGAGTCAAGGTCTCACTCTGTTGCCCAGGATGTAGTACAGTGGCATGATCATGGCTCATAGCAGCCTTCAATTCTGGGCTCAAGAGTTCCTCCTACATCTGCCTCCCGCGTAGCTGGGACTACATGTGTATACCACCATACCTGGCTGGTTTTCAGTGTGTGGGTCTATGAGATTTGCCAAGTGTCTATAGTCGGGGAACCACCGCCACTGTCAGGATGTGAAATATTCCCATAAACACGGGACCTGCGACCCTCTGTGGTCAACCCATCCTTTCCCGGTTTCTGGCAGCCACCGAGCTGTGTTCTGTCCCTGTAGCTTTGTCTTTTCTGGAATATCGCTGGAGCCATATGGTATGCAGCCTTTTGGGTCTGGCGTTTCTCACTTAGCACAATGCTTTCGAGACTTGCCCGAGTTGAGGGGTGTCCCTAGTTCAGTCCTGCATGTGGCTGACTATCCGTCCATGGTGTGGCTGTGGCACCTCTGTCGATTGACCTCACACTTGTGTTCTAGTTGTGGAATTCTCTACATAGCATCCAGTGTGGAACCTCAAAATGTAAAACAGATGAGCACTGGGATCCGTGAGCCGGGCACAGTGGGGTGGGGAGCCACAGCCCCCCCGTCACAGTCTCAGACATCTCTCCACGGCATTCAGGGGCTCCTTGGGATGTCCCTTGAAGACCCCTCCTCTAGTGCCTTACGACTAACCCCAGCAGTCCTCTGGCCTCTGTCAAGCTTTGAGGTCTCTGTCGGGCTTATTTTCCTGGAAGCTGTTTTTGTTTGCGTGCTTGCTTGTTTGTTTGAGTCAGAGGCTCACTCTGTCGCCTAAGCTGCAGTGTGGTGGCATGCTCTCAGCCACCACAGCCTCCACCTGTAGGGCTCATGTGATCCCTCCAACTCAGCCTTCCAAGTAGCTGGAACTACAGAGGCCTGCCACCACACCTGACTAATTTTTCTTGGTTTATTGTGGAAAGGAGCTCTCGCCATGTTGCCCAGGCTGGTCTCGAGCCCCTGGGTTCAGACAATCCTTTCGTCTCCGCCTCCCAAAGTGCTGAGATGACAAGTGGGAGTCATTGTGCCTGGATGGCTGTTTTTTAATCATTCCAAGGAGATGGACTGCAGCAAGGAGGGAATGTGGGCGACAGGAGGATATGGGCTCGCACGTTAGGTCCGCCTTGATGGAGAAGGCATGGCTGTGGGCAGGTCCTGGCCCCCTTGGCGTTTTTATTCCCCCTGTGCAAAATGGAGGTTACATGAAACAGACACACACGGGGAACCTGAGGGACCAAGTGGACAGAAGCTGAGAACATGGCTCTAGACCCAATGCCCCACCTTGCCCTATTTGCCGCGAGTTCTGCATCTTGTCACCAGCAGAGCCAGCATCCTAGGGCTGGACCAAGCAGGGGACACAGGTGAGTTGTAGACAGAAGGCAGGTGTGTGGCGGGGCAGGAGGAGAGGCTATCTCAGCCTCTTCTGACTGTGTAGACACAGAAATGCCTCCTGGCCCTGCTGTAGCTGGCCAGGCCAGCTGAAGACCATTGAATTTATCAAGTCCAAGGGTCACGGTTCCTTCTTCTTGCCGACACCCCACTCTGCTACCCCTGGGGGACAGCGCTGTCCCCAGCACTTGGTGTGGTCCCTAGCTGCTGGGCTTCTGTTCTCGGTCCTGGCCAGGGAAGTATAGTGAATCAGAAACATCAGCATCTGGGAAGGATGACAGTGTTCTCACCACTATAAATAATTAATAGTGACGCTGTACAGTTTAATATCCAGGCGTATCATTCTCTCCAAAGCCCAGGGACTGTCAGACTGATATCCTGTTCTGAGAGAAGGGGCACTTGACTTGATCTCAGACTTTTCTTATTGGGACATCTTCCATAAATACCACCCACCCCCAGCATCGTGCTTGACGTACTTGAGGTTAGGACTGCCTTAAACAAATTATCTTCACCTGTTTTCACCACAGCCACTGATGTTGACACAGTTGTCATTGCACTCCCAGGGAATCCAGATAAGAAGATGGTGCCCTCTCTCCCTAGCTGCCTCCTCTCCTACCCCAGTCCTTCTCCAGATTCAAGCCCTGAAGCCTGTCTAACTCTGTCCTGTAGGATGGGCGGGTGGACTCCTGACCTCTTCAGGTACCAAGCCTGGGACCCACACGGGAAGCCCACTTGTGCCACCGGAGTCTGCAGCAAGTGAGAGGTTTCCACTGAGGGAATATCCCCACAAGTCAAGGCCTCCCCTTTCCAAGATGTCACCAGTTTCTCGACTTCCTGACACCCCCCACCCTTCCCCGTGTGATGTCTGGGCAGTGAATACGGGGCCTAGTCTGGGACAAACAAGAGAAGCCCTACTGTAGAGCACAGCGCCCGAAAGTGGCCCCAGGACAAGGACTCCAGGGCAAGGTGTTTACGGGGGAGAAGGTCCCAGAAGACATGGGTGGGGGGCACAGGGAAGAGGAAGAGCCAAACGGGCATGTTAGGAAGTAGGGGGTGGGGTTCAGACACTGATACCGCCAAATAAGACACAATGGTGCGCTAAACTGGAAAAACCTCAAGATCTCTCTGACAGGCCCCCCCCCAGCACCACCAAAGAAGTCCAAGTTCCTTTATCTGCTTGAGATTCAATCACACCAAGAATAGTTGCCGGGCATGGTGGCTCACACCTATAATCCCAGCACTTTGGGAGGCCGAGGTGAGAGGACTGTCTGAGCTCACAGGTTCGAGACCAGCCCAAGCAACTTGGCAAGACCTCATCTCTACAATAAATCAAAAAATTAGCCGGGTGTGGTGGTGCATGCCTGAAGTTCCAGGTACTTGGAAGGCTGAGGCAGAAGGATCACCTGAACCCAGCAGGTCAAGACTGCAGTAGCTGTGAGTGTGCCACTGCAGTCCAGCTTGGGCAACAGAGCATGACTCCAACTTAAAAAAAAAAAAAAAGAATAGTTGCTTTTTCTTCCCCTCCCTGTAAGATCCACTCATTCTCCCTATAATCCCCTCGGAGGAATTCTCCCCTCCCCCATAGCCTGTTATGCCAACGTGATCTATAAGCTGAGCCACGCTGGGGACAGGGTCTTCCTTCAGGTTCCCGTGGACACACATGACATGACTCAGTGTGCCTTTTCTCCTGTTAATCAGGCTGCCCCATTCCAGTGACTTTTCAACAAAGCTTTAGGCAGCCAAGGGTCAAGGTCACCGCTGTGGACACAAGCCTCAGTTGCAGGGGATTCCTTGGGAAACCATGGTGTCCTCTTCTCAGAATGACCTTCTGGAGGAAGGGAGCTGAGGTGTCTATACCCCAACTCCCACCCCTCATGGGTTGAGGCTGTGGTTGGAGGCTGACTTCCCTCCTCCACCCTCCCAGCCCCCTGCGCATGGGCAGAACAACCTCCTGAGGCTGCAGGGGGAGCTTGTACATAGAGGCAGGTCCCAGCAGACCAAGTACCCACACTGTCCATTTGGCACATGTTGCTGGGACCGAGTACTGGTAGCTGGGGCTGTGAAGGAATGCAGGATGGACAGCCCTGGCCTCCTGGACTCAGTCTGAAAGGAGATACTTAGACAGAGGAACACTTGGGAGGGGTAGGGAAGGCTTCTCAGAGGAAGAGGTGTCATCACAGCTGGGAGAGGGGAAGGGTAGGCTGGTTGGCTCCCTGGGAAGAGTACTCCCATTCTTGGAGGGGAGGAGAGAGACAGCCCAGGACCTATTTATTTAGAGGCCTGAAATGCATTCTGCAAGGGAGAGCAGGATGGGGGGAGGAGGAGGGGGGTGGTGGAGACAGGGCTGCAGTCAGCTCTGGAAAGATCCTTGAACCCTATCAAGGGGTTGAGCTTTTATCCTCGGGACAAAGGCAAGACCCTGAGCAGTGGCCCTCATGGGGGTAGCCACCCAGATTCATGTCTGGAAAGATCTCTTTAATGGCCTGTAAACAGTGGGCTGGGGGGGTGGGCAGAGGGACAGTGGGGGGATTCAAGCAGGGGCTTGATGGGGTGATGATGGCTTGGACCAGAAGGGTGGCAGGGGTAGAGAGAAAAAGGCCCTGCCTCTTTTTTTTTTTGAGCAGATTCTTACTCTGTTGTCCAGGTTGGAGTGCAGTGACATGCTCACAGCCACCGCAGCCTCCACCTGCTGGGCTCAGGTAATCCTTCTGCCTCAGTCTCCTGAGTAGCTGGGACTGCAGGCGTGTACCACCATGCCCGGCTAATTTTTTGATTTTTTTTTTTTTTTTGTAGAGACAAGGTCTTACTATGTTGCCTAGGCTGGTCTCTAACTTCTGGGCTCAAGCAATCCTCCAGCCTCGCCCTCCCAAAGTGCTGGGATTAGAGGCGTGGGCTGCTGCACCCGGCTATTCTCTTATATGTCTTAATATGCTCATAGGCATAGCCCTCGTTTCTGCCAGAGGTGTACACCCCGGAATAGAAATCCCAGGCTTCATTTTTAGGAAGTTCTCTTCCTCCTTCTCCCAATAATTAGACAAAAGCAAGGTTTTAAGGCCACGGGGGGTGGGACTTCCTTATGCTTCCACAGCTGGGCAGTCATCAGAAGCAGGACACGGGGTCTGCCATGTTCCAGATGCCGCAGGGGGACACAGGCATCCCACTGACCTAGAACGAGCAATCCCTTGTCCTGGCAAGGCTCTGCCTCACTTTTGGCTTTTTCTCTTGTCTTTTTTTGGCTACAGTCTTGAAAGCAACTCAGATAGGGAGCATAACAGAAAGCAAAGACTTTTGTGTCTGATTCATGAAACGGTTTCTCCAGGGATGATTCCAGTGAAACCTCCTAGTTCAATGCCACCCGGAGGGGTATGTGGACATCTGAGTTCAGGGATATTCATAGCAGTAAGTTGAAAAAAAGCTTCTTTCAGCACAGAAGTTTGGGAAACACCCCGTAGAACAAAGCAGGCAGTTTTTCTCACTTAGGACTTGGGGCCTTGGTGAACGTCCTGGAGGTCCCTGAAGCCGCGTTCTGCAGGCTGGGGGGCTCCAAAGAACCCATGCCACAAAGGTCTGCAGAGAGAGATATTTCCAAAGTATTCTTGGAATGTTTAATATTGTTTTAATCCCTCAGGCCTACTTCCTCCAAATCTGAGCCTGTGGAAGGGGTTGGGTCCTGTGGGGCACCTTTCTCTCAGAACCCTGGGTCCCCTTTTGCCTCTGACTCTACTTGACTCTTGAGTATCTGGTTGACTTATCCAAGTTCATAGAAACCAAGTTCATATACAACTGGGCCTCTGGGAGTTTCCAGGAGCTGCCAGGCATCCAGACATCTATACAAATGGTGAACAGAGTATCCCTGCACGTGCTAGTCCCTCCGACTTTCTCCCAGATGCCTTCAGAGCCCACTGGCCCATGGCCTAGGATGAGGACGTCCCTGACCTCCCTAGAACCGCGGGTCCCACCTCTAGCACATTCTAGTCACTTTTCCTGTTTCCCCTCCCTAGACCATACCTCCATTTATCACACCACACTTTCTACTTATTTAACTTGATCGTTTACTCCCCTCTTCTCCTCCAGCTAGAAGATATGTCCCAGGGGGCAGAGATCTTTGTCTGTCCTGCTCTGCTATAACCCCAGAGCCTAGAACACTGAAGGGCACTTAGTAGGGGCTCAGCAGATGTGTCTAGGATGAATGAAGGTGTGTCCACTGTGCTGTCGTGAGAGTGCTTTCTTCTCATTTTTGATGTATCTGCCTGGAAGTGAAGCTGCCAGTCTGATTGGGGAGGGGGAGCACCCTTGCTTTATTTAAGGGAGAGAGTATCAGTTATGTGCTCAGAGGCAGGCACTGGGCTGGGGTGTGCACAGGACTCCGAAGCCTGTTTTGGAAATGCGCACCCCGATGTGTGCATGTGTTCTAGGAAACAGGGCTTCCTTTTCTTTCTTTTTATCGACGTTGCACTAAAAAATAAACATGTAGACCAGATGCAGTAGCTCATGCCTGTAATCCCAGCACTTTGGGAGGCTGAGGCAGAAGGATTTTCTGAGCCCAGGAGTTCGAGACCAGCCTGGGCAACTTGGCGAGACCCCCATCTATACAATAAATCAAAAAATTAGCCGGACGTGGTGGCATGCACCTGTCCTCTCCCAAGTAGTCCCAGCTACTTAGAAGGCTGAGGTGGAAGGATCGCTGAGCCCAGCAGGCCAAGGTTGTGGTGGCCGTGAGCATGCCACTACACTCCAACCTGGACAACAGAATGAGACTCCGATTCAAAAAAAAAAAAAAATTAGACACACACACACACACACACACACACACACACACACACACACACACACACCAGGAGTGCCAAAACAAAACAAAAAACACGGTGGCTCACACCCATAATCCCAGCACTTTGGAAGGTAGAGGAGAGAGAATTGCCTGAGCCCAGGGGCTTGAGACCAGCCTGAGCAACATGGTAAGACCTCGTTTCTACAGTAAATAAAAAAAATTTAACCAAAAGTGATGGCAGATGCCTATAGTCTTAGCTACTTGGAAGACAGGCTGAAGGATCACCTGAGCCTAGTAGGTTGAGGCTGTGGTGGCCGTGATTGTGCCACTGCACTCCAGTTTGGGCAACAGAATGAGACTTGATTCAAAAATAAAAAAGTATACACATTCTGAGAGATGTTATCTTGCATTACTTTTAGTTCGCCCTCATCAGAAGTGTCTGGACACTGATGGGAACCACTTTGAGCACCTCTTATAATTGCAGAAGTCAAACGTGACTTGTATTCATCTTCTGTTATCAGTATATATTGGGTATTACAATTTTAATACAGGTTTTTTCTTTCTTAAAATATGTATATGTTTTTAGAAGTCTCTGTATGTGTATGTGTGTGTGTGTGTGTGTATGCAGTAAAATAAATAAAATATACAAAGTGACGTCTCCTTCTCCCCTTGAACCTCTGTGCTCTGTTTCTCCTGCCCAAAGTGTTTCTCCTGGAAAGTGTTCAGCTTCCGGAGGTATTTCATGCATTAGCATTCTTTCCACAAGCAACCTTCAGTGTGGTGCTTCTTCCACTTAGTCCACCATGTGTCTTGGAGGACCAGGCATGGTGGCTCATACCTGTAATCCCAAGGCTCTGGGAAGCCGAGGCAGAAGGATCTCCCGAGACCAGGAGTTCAAGACCTGCCTGGGCAACATAGTGAAACCCCATCTCTAAGAAATAACTTAAAATTTGCTGGGTGTGGTAGCACACCACAGCTGCTCAGGAGGCTGAGGCAGGAGGATCACCTGAGCCCAGGAGTTCCAGGCTGCAGTGAGCTAGGATCCTGCCACTGTACTTCAGCCTGGGTGACAGAGTGAAACCGTCTCTAATGAAAACAAAAACAAAAATAAAACAACAACAACAACAAAAAACTAAAACAGTATAATTTGGAGGCACTTCTATCTCAGAGCATAAAGAGCTTTCTTTGAGAAGACTGCAGAATATTCTATGAGGAGGTAATGGTCTTAACCTGCCCATGTCCACGGGCATGGAGGTTGCTTCTAGCTTTTGTCTGTTACAAGCAATGGCAACATGTGTATACTTTTTGAAGACAAGCAGGCAGACAGACAGGGAAGGAGGGATGAGGGAGGGAAAGGGGCGGAAGGAAGGGAGGGAGGGAGGACAGGAGGGAGAGTAACCCACCAATACGGGTTAGAATTTCTTTGACAAGTATTCATCTGCGCATCCGCTAAGCTGCAGCCTGTTGTTGAACTGCGAAGCTCCCGCCCTTGGAGCCCGGCTGGCGTGAGGCTCACAGTCCGGCTTCTCCCGTCTCGGCGGGGGCGGAGCGGCCCTGCTTGGCTTTGACCGGCGCCGCCGGCCAGGCTCACGCGAAGGCTCAACCGCACGGTGGCTGCCACCCACAAACATGCGTTCAGTGCCCGGGCTGTGAGTGTGTCGTGATCTACTTAGAGCCGGCCCTTAGTGGCGCCCGAGCCGAGAGTCAATAGCTGCTTACCCGGCGTTTAAGGCGATCGCGGAGAGAGGCCGTAATTGCCGGGCTCGGGAAGCCCCGGACTCGGGAGCTTTTCTAAATGACATGCTATTTGACCCGATATTTTCCAGAATGCAGAGGCTTCTTTGGTCTTCCAGGCAAGCCGCCCTTGCACAATGACTGGCTCCCCGAGGGCTCCGAGGGACCCGCCCTGCGTGTGTGTGTCGGGGGGTAGCTTTCATGACTGGGGGGTGGGGGACTGGTTGATGGAATCTGGGGACGAATTCTCCCAGAAGTGAAGTAAGATGGAGTTCAAGTCGATTACTTGGAAGGCAGTACCTGGAAACACCAGGACAGGGAGACAAGGATGGGGACTGAGCCCCTCAGCGTGTGGGTGCAGTCACCACGGCGGGCAGCTGGGGCTCAGGACCCCAGGGCCCCAGGACACTGCACAGACAGGTTTCAGAGCTGCCTGCAGAGGGGAGAGGAACTGGGATGTTTACCTACATTTGTCCATCACTGGCAGGAGGCCCCTGGGTAGGCAGGGGGAGTCCAGTCTCCAGGCTGCCCTCTGAGAAGTTGGGGAGAGAAGTGGTTGGGTTTTCTTCCATCAAAGGAGGAAAATGGATAATACTCAGTGATCTATCACAGAAACAAAGAACGGAGTACCACATGTTCTCACTTATAACTGTTCAGGGTCATAAGTGGACCCTGAACAATTATCATGATACTGTAAGATGGGGACTGGGGGGTGGGGCCACACATCTTCAATAAGAGTACCTGATCTCAAACCAGGTGAAGTGGGGACCCAAGTGAGGCACAAACTTTACAAACTGTACAATGACCATTTGTATACCCAACCCTGAATTGTACCCCACATCTTTAAAATAAATTTTTTTTAAAAAGAGTTATTTTATGGAAACCCTCCCAGCTGGTCAGTGTTGGCAAATGGTCCTCACATTTTTTAAAGGCCATAAGAGCCAAACAGAACAAATTGAGCTCCCAGATGCAGCCTGTGGTCATTCAGTGGACACCCCACAGGGAGGAGCGCAGGGCCCCGCTGCCCTCTCTGTGTCAGGGTTGGGAGGTCTCCTGACTCGGGTCATGATCAGAAGCCCCAGGAACTCAGAGGGGCCGGTGGTTGACCCACAGCTCCTAAAATGGCAGGCAGTTATACCCCTGCTCCTCTCCCCCCAACCTAAAAGCAATCTTGGTCCACCGATTTGAATGGGAACGAGATCTAAAGATTCGAAACGTATGAGCCGGGAACATGCTTGGAATGAGAGTCAGAGACGCTCTTGTGAGAGTTTCTGATCGGGGATAATGACAAGGTTGACCTTATGAGCAGCAGGGACAGTAGTTAACAGGTTGCACCAACAGACCCCCAACTTCTCACCCCCCAAAAGGCCTCACCTCCCAATCTCCCCACTGGGAGATGAGGCCCTGAAGGCCAAAGTCACTGCTCCATTCTTCAGTTCAGGGTCCAGTTAAAAATTCCACTAGTCAGAGAGAACTGACAGTTTAGACCTCAATTGTTCATACCTGAGTTTAAAGGAGTTTTTCGGATGAAAACATTATGCTTTTTAGTGAAATCTTCACAGACAAAAATCAAATGATGGCTGGGATTTGTTTCAAAGTAATATGAAAGGTGAAGAGTGTGTCAGGTGGAAATGCAGCAAGGTTGGTCACAAATTGACAATGATTAAATTGGGTCACCAATGGGCACGTTCTATTTTGTATATATTTAACATTTTCTTTCCTCTTTTCTTTCTTTCTTTCTTTCTCTCTCCTTCTCTCTCTCTCTCTTCTCTCTCTCTCTCTTCTCTCTCTTCTTTCTTTCTTTCTTTCTTTCTTTTTTTTGTAGGAGTCTGACTCTGTCACCCAGGCTGGAGTGCAGTGGCACACTCACAGCCACCATAGCCTCGACCTGCTGGGCTCAGGTGATCCTTCTGCCTCAGCCTTCCGAGTAGCTGGAACCATAGACATGCACCACCATGCCCAGCTAACTTTTTGATTTATTGTAG
Organism: Cephalopachus bancanus; assembly: GCA_027257055.1. Classification (NCBI taxonomy): domain Eukaryota; kingdom Metazoa; phylum Chordata; class Mammalia; order Primates; family Tarsiidae; genus Cephalopachus; species Cephalopachus bancanus. Next base: position 526,577 of record JAPVLO010000175.1, read on the forward strand.
AGATGAGGTCTCACCATGTTGCCCAGGCTAGTCTCAAACCCCTGGGCTCAGACTATCCTCTTGCCTCAGCCTCCCAGAGTGCTGGGATTACAGGGATGAGCCACCATGCCCAGCTTGAAATCTGAACCCCAGTGTTGAATGTGGGGCCCAGTGGAAGGTGTTTCAGTCATGGAGGAGGATCCTTCCTGAATGCTTCAGTCTTCCAAGTAGCTGGAACTGCAGGCACACACTACCATGCCCGGCTAATTTGTTGATTTGTTGTAGAGATGAGGTCTTGCCAAGTTACCCAGGCTGGTCTTGAACCCATGGACTCAGGCAATCCTCTCACCTCGGCCTCCCAAAGTGCTGGGATTATAGGCATGAGCCACTGCACCAGGCCAACCTCTTTTCTTTATAAATTATAAATTTTCTTTATAAATTCTTTATAAACCAATCTCGGTTTCCTTCCTAGTGACACAGACTAAGACAGTAGGTGAGAAGGCTGCTTTGTGGTTTTTTTTTGTTTTGTTTTAGTTTAGTTTTTTTTTTTTTTTTTTTGAGTTTCACTCTGTTACCCAGGCTGGAGTGCAGTGCCTCATGGCTACCGCAGCCTCAACCTGCTGGGCTCAGGTGATCCTTCAGCCTCAGCCTCCTGAGTAACTGAAATTACAGACGTGCACCACCATACCCAGCTTGCTTTGTGTTTAACTTATTAAAGTATAATGTAGATACATAGAAATGTACACATGCCATAAGTGGGCATCTTGCCAAAATCTCACCAACTGACCACACCTGGGTAACCAGCACCCAAGCCAAGAGCCACTGTGATCCCAGCCCCAGGAAATCCCCAAACCCTTCACACCCCCTCCAGTCTATACTAGTGGAGGCAGCCCTGTCATCAGATAGCAGAGATTGATTGTACCTGTTGCACTTTATAAACATGGATTCATCCAGTGTGGGCTCTTTGTACCTGGCTTCTTTTGCTAAACACGATGTCTTTGGGTATAGCCATAGGTTGTTTATTTTCAATGTTGGAGAATATTCCGTGGAATGGAATTGATTAATTTATCCATTTATTCATTGTTCATTATTATTTATTCAGTGTCTTTGTCCATTTTACTGTTGTTGAACATTTGGGCAGTTTCTAATTTGGGGTGATTGTGATTAATGCCACTATGATGCTTCCTTTTTTTCCCCCCTCTAGACAGAGTCTCACTATGTTGCCCAGACTGGTCTTGAACTTCTGGCCTCAAGTGATCCTCCTGCCTCAGCCTCCCAAAGTTCTGGGATTACAAGCGTGAGCCACCATGCCCTGCCTGTGATACTTCTTGAACATGTCTTTTGGTGGCCATATACACTTATCTCAAGTGTATCCAGGAGGGAGTTGTGGGGTGTGCAAGTGAACGTATGTGGCAGGCCGACTTCCACGAACTCCTAGAACATGGCTGGTTTGGGGGGAGAAAGGGAAACCCTGGTTTTCTAAGGCTTTTGGCCTTTCTTATTTGGAGTTATGGTGCGTGGCTTGGTTGGAAACATTCTAATTTTCATTATAAGGAAGTTGCTGCCCCCTTTTCTTGACCTCCAGGGAAGAAACTGCCAGAGCCTGCACCCCACAGGGTCACAGTCCTTCTCCCTCCCAGCCCAGCCTCTGCCTTGGTGGGGATGGAAATGGAATCATGGTGAAGGGACAGAGCCAGAACCCTGAAGTCCTGCAGGTTCCTTGTTGTCTGCACCACCCAAACCTAGCAAGAGAGACAGGCAGAAAGAGCCAGAGACAGAGAAAGTACAAGAGAGATGGAGTCAGAGACTGAAAGTCAGAGACTGAGAGAGACAGAGAAAGCATGAGAGAGATAGAGACTGAGCGAGATAGAGACCAAGAGAGACAGAAAGTGTGTGAGAGATAGACAGAGAAAGCCAGAAACTGAGAGAGACAGAGAAAGCGTGAGAAAGACAGACAAAGAGAGTCAGAGACAGAGAGAGACAGAGACTGGGAGAGACAGGGAAAGTGTGAGAGAGATAGAGCCAGAGACTGAGAGAGACAGAGAAAGCGCACACGAGAGAGGGTCAGAGACAGAGAGACAGAGACTGAGAGAGACAGAGAAAGCATGAGAGAGATAGACAGAGAGTCAGAGACAGAGAGAGACAGAGACTGGGAGAAACAAAGCATGAGAGAGATAGAGCCAGAGACAGAGAAGGACAGAGAAAGCGCAAGAGAGATAGAGTCAGAGACTGAGAGAGACAGAGAAAGCGTGAGAGAGATAGACAGAGATAGAGGCAGAGAGAAATCATGAGAGAGAGAGTCAGAGACAAAAGACTGAGAGAGACAATGGCTGATAGAAATATAGAATGAGAGAGACAGAGAAAGAGGGGGAGAGAGAGGAGAGAGAAGACTGGGAGAGAGGTTAAGAGAAATGAACTAAGAGAGAGTGAGAGAACCATAAAGACAAAGTTAGCTACAAAGCAAAAAGAAATGAAACCCCAGGCCCTGAAGAGAAATCAAAAAGCTCTGGGGAAAATCTGTATCTTCCAACAGGTGACACTAGTGTTTTTCTACCAAACTGCTGTGACATGTGGCTTCCATTTGAATGACTCCCAGGCTCAACTTCAAATACCTCAAAGGCATGAGATAAGCCAGGTCTTTGGCTGCATCAGAGGCTGCAGGAGCCTTGAAGGGAGGCCGGAGGCCTCCCGGGAACAGCCAGGACCTCTCCACCTCCATTCTCAGACAGCCCAACCTCTCTGTCCTACAGGCCCGATGGGGCAGAGGCACTGGGTGAAGGAAGACCTACGGGGGGGGGGAGTCTGGGTTTCCCAGCAGCCCCTGCTCCAGGTCCTCCCCTCGGGCACCTGCCCTGCGTCTGTGGTGCCCTGTGTCTCCTCCTGCTTGTGGGTCTTATAGGGCAGCAGCATCTTCTTATTGCACCAGTGTCACTGGAGCTCAGCTGGAGTGCAGTGGCATGATCATGGCTACTACAGCCTCGACCTGCTGGACTCAGGTGATCCGTCCGCCTCAGTCTCCCAAGTAGCTGAAACTACAGGCATGCACCACCATACCCAGTTAATTTTTTGATTTATTATAGAGACAAGGTCTTGCCAAGTTGCCCAGGCTGGTCTCGAATCCATGGCCACAGGCAATCTTCTTGCTTCCACCTCCCAAAGTGCTGGGATTACAGACGTGATGCACTACACCTGGCAACTTTTTGTTGATGTTGTTTTTAATCGAGGTCTCATTTTGTTGCCCAGGCTGGAGTATAGTAGCATGATCATGGCTCACTGCAGCCTTGACTTCCAGGGCTCAAACGATCCTCCTGCCTCAGCCTCCCTCGTACCTGGGATTACAGGCATGTGCCACCACACTCAACTAATTTTTTGATTTTTTTGTAGAGACAAGGTCTTGCTCTGTTGCCTAGGCTGGTCTCAAATTCCTAGGCTCAAGCGATCCTCCGGCTTAGACTTGCCAAAAGTGCTGGGATTAGGTGCTGGCCACTGCACCTAACCCCCAGTTTGGCAGTTTCTTTTTCCTTAAAAAAAAAAAAAAAAAAACCTGTAATTCCAGCACTTTGGGAAGCTGGGGTGAGGGGATTACCTGAGCCCACTGGTTCAGGAACAGTCCCGGCAACTTGGTGAGACCTCATCTCTACAATAAATCAAAGAATTAGCCAGGTGTGGTAGCACACGCCTGTAGTTCCAGCTACTTGGAAGGCTGAGGCAAAAGGATCACCTGAGCCCAGCAGGTAGACGCTGGGGTGACCGTGAGTGTGCCACTGCACTCCAACCTGGGCGATGGAATGAGACTTCAACTCAAAAAAAAAAAAAAAGGAATAGAAAAGAAACAGGGTCTTGCTATGTTGCCCAGGCTGGTCTTGAACTTCTGAGCTCAAGTGATCCTCCTGCTTTGGCCTCCCAAAGTGCTGGGATTACAGGCATGGGCCACTGCACCCAGCTTGGCTGCTTCTTTAAAATAAAACTAAATATGCAACTTCCATCTAACCCAGCAATGCACCCCTAGGCATTTATTACAGAGAAATGAAAACTTACGTTCACACAAAAACCTGTATATGAATGTTCACAGCAGTTTTTTTGTTTTGTTTTGTTTTTGAGTCAGAGTCTCACTCTGTCACCCAGGCTGGAGTGCAGTGGCATGCTCACGGTCACCGCAGTCTTGATCTGGGGAGTGGTTTAAGGGCCGAGAGAAACTGGGGATAGGGTCAAGGGCCTTACAATTACATGTGATTCTACAGCCGTCTCAAAGTAAAGATTTAATTAAAACACACACACACACAAAAACTCCCTAAAGGCACTGTGGAGTGAATGAAGACAGACAGGAGGCAGTGCACTTGGAAGAAAGCAATGGCATGTCGGAAGAGGCTTTCTTGTGTGTTTTAATGACTTTTAGCTTGAAAGCAGCTCCCAGCTGTACTATGCAGTGTTGATGCAGAAACCCGCTAATGTCTGTCTGTCCATATTGTCACAGCCCCTAGAGAAGGGAATGGCTAGGGCTCAAGTGCTCCTGTACATTCCTGAACAATATTCCTGAGAGCTAATAAAAGGTGTGTTTCCCTTTATTTCCTATGCACTTTCAGTAAGTAGCTTCAGGAGATCCTTGACTTCCCTGTAGCCTGTGCCCAATCAACTGAAAGATACAAATCTCCATTTACTCTTTTTTTCTGAGTGATTGTGAGTTTGAATAATATAGTATCAATGAGCTGGGCTTGGTGGCTCAGCCTGTAATCCTGCGCCTTTGGGAGGCTGAGGTGAGTGGATTACCTGAGCCCGCGGGTTCGAGACCCGCCTGGGCAGCGAGACCTCATCTCTACAATAAATCAAAAAATCAGCCGGGCTTGGTAGCGCATGCCTGTAATTCCAGCTACTTGGAAGGCTGAGGCAGAAGGATCGCCGGAGCCCAGCAGGTCGAGGCTGCGGTGGCCGGGAGCTGCCACTGCACTCCAGTTTGGGCGACCGAGTGAGACTCCAACTCAAAAAAAAAAAAATAGTATCAATGTAATCGTAAGCCTTGTGATTTGTATAACTTTTGTATCAATGTAACTATAAGTTTTGTGATTTGTATAACTTTCGCGTAATACATTATGTCTTAGGCCTTGTAAATTCCCTTTAGTCTATGGCAAGCTTGATTAATGCTTCTGCCAGGCCCTACTGATAAAAGCTATGAGATACTTCTTTTTTTTTTGAGTTTGAGTCTCACTCTGTCACCCAGACTGGAGTGCAGTGGCTGCTTCCAGCCACCACAGCCTTGACCTGCTGGGCTCCGGTGATCCTTCTGTCTCAGCCTTCCAAGTAGCTGGAACTACAGGCGCACGCTACTATGCCCGGCTCATTTTTGTTTTATTGTAGAGATGAGGTCTCGCCAAGTTGCCCAGGTGGGTCTTGAACCCGCGGGCTCAGGCATACTTCTTATACCAGGAAGTCTGGATTGAAAAATGTCTCTATCAATAAATGCTGCTGAAACTCAACTCAAGTTCTATACAATGCTCTGCTGGTCACTTGGCTAATGTATAAATGTTAACAACTCTGGACTTATAAAAGTGAACTGTAAAAGCCGGGAGAGTAAGCAGAACCATTTTAGAAAGACCTTGAGTCTGGCTCTGCTCCCTTGATTCAAACTCAGAAATAAACTTCTTTCTACCAGTTCCCTGCCCCTTTGATCTATTGGTATCAAGGGGAGTAGCCGAGCATTACTCTGACCATAAGAGTGTGGCTGAAATTCTGATAGGAAACCCAAGGTCTCTCTGGCTTGAAGAACCAGAAGACAGAGTCTCAGCACGTGAGAGGGGAACCCCAGAAGGTGAGAACCAGAGAGAAGAAGCCCAGAATTCTGTGTTCCCTCTGTTCAAATCTCTGGCTGAGCCCTGAACCACACAACACATACTTGGGGACACTGCCAACAGCCAGGCACGGCAAAGAAAGTTGAACTGAGACTTCATCCACGCCCAAGAGGCAGAGTTTGCAGCTGAAGTCAAGACAAGTTTACCGCTTTATAAAACAGGTAAGGCTGAGCGTGGTGGTTCAAGCCTGTAATCCCGGCACTTTGGGAGGCCTCGGCGAGAGGATTGCCTGAGCTCAGGGGTTCCAGACCAGCCTGGGCAACTTGGTAAAACCTCGTCTATATAGTAAATAAAAAAATTATCCAAGTGTGGTAGTGTATGCCTGTAGTGTATGCCTACTTGGAAGGCTGAGGCAGAAAGATCACCCGGGTGCAGCAGGTTGAGGCTGCGGTGGCCATGAGTGCACCACTGCATTCCAGCCTGGGCGACAGAGTGAGACTCCAACTCAAAAAAATAAAATAAAATAAAACAGGAAAACACACAAACACACATTGATGCTCTTCAGAAATATAACAGAATCCAGAGTCTACACAAAATAGCACCCACAATGCCTAGAATACAATCCAAAAATACTTGACATAAGGAGACTGGGCATGGTGGCCCAGCACTTTGGAAGGCCAAGGCAGGAGGGTCACAAAACCAGGAGTTTGAGACCAGCCTGAGTAACAGAAAAAATAAAAATAAAAAAAATTAGCTAGGTATAGTGGCATACACCTGTAGTCCCAGCTACTTGGGAGACTGAGGCAGAAGGATCACCTGAGCTCAGGAAATTGAGGCTGCGGTGAGCTGTGATCATGCTACTGCACTTCAGCCTGGGCAACAGAGTAAGACCCTGACTCAAAAAATATATATATGTTTCTTGACAAAGAAAAAGTCTAGATCTGTCTTTCCTCTCCTCTGTCCTTGCTTCCTACAACCAGTCCCTTCATGAGAATTGTCAGCTCTGCCTCTAACACAGCCTCTGTCCATCTTCTGACCATCTCCACCGTGACCTCCCCGTACCAGCCACCACTGTCGCTGGCCTGGATTAGACATGAGGCTCTCCTCTGTCTCCACTGCACCCTCATCATCCCCTGTACAGCACCCGGAGCCATCTCCTTAATGTACAGACCAGATCTCTTGCCTCAAGTCCCAGGAGGGCGGCCAACCTGCGTCTCCGGCCTCTACTCTGGCCCTTCCTCACCACTTCCCACTTTCCCAGCATCCTTAGCACCTTTGTGGTTGCCGTTCCACCCAATTCTTCTGTTGTCATTTGGTTTCAGCCCAAATATCACCTTCTCAGACAGACGTTCCCTAACCCAACCACTCCCCCAAGGTAGCCCAACAGCCATGATCACAGACCTCAGTTTTATTTTTTTGTTTGTTTTCATTATCTGTCTTCCCCAGTTGGGGTGTTTGTCCACATGAGAAGGGACTCTGCCTGCCCTACTTATTGTTTATCTGCACCTGGTATATGGTAGGTCCTTATTCTGGCTGTCTCTTAGGCATAATGGCCTTTCCAAACATAGTACTTTATTAAGTCACAGGCTCAGAAGGACCCAGGTAGGATAGTACACCTCTGTTTCATGACATCTGGGGTCTCATGAAGACCCAACTGGCGGGGTGGGGGGCGTGGTGACTCAAAGGACTGGGAGGACCCACTTCGGAGATGTCTTCCTCCCTCCCATGGTGAGTGTCTGGGATGCTGGGCTCCCCTGGGAATGCCAACTGGAGCCTGCAAGCTGTCTCCCAGCCTGGCAACCTCAGGGTCATCAGAGACCTCATACGGAGGTGCAACTTCTCAGAAAATGAGGCTAAAGCGAAGTGGCCTCAGTCACGAGGCAGAGCTTCCACCATATTCTGCTGGCTGAAGTAGTGATGAGGGAATCTACCACTTAATTCTTGATGGGAAGACTGTAAAAAATGTGTGACCATTAAACAGTCTGTAACTGTTACCAACAAATATTTGTTGGATGAATGAATGAATCTGTAACAAGATATCCCAGACCAAACTCAGTGACTCATGCCTGTAATCCCAGCACTTTGGGAGGCTGAGGCAGGAGGATCGCTTGAGCCCAGAATTAGAGAACAACCTGGGCAACAAAGTGACCCCATTTCTACAAAAAATAAAAAAATTAGCCACGCATGGTGGCACGCACCTGTGGTTCCAGCTACTCCGGAGGCTGAGGCAGGCAGATCGCCTGAGCCCAGAAGTTCAAGGCTGCTGTGAGCCATGATTATCCCACTGTACTCCAGCTTGGGAAACAGAGTGACACCCCAACTCAAAAAAAAAAAATTAAAGAGAACAATTTTGGTCTCCAGTGGCCATCCTAAAGGAGGAATTCCAGAGTATTCTGAGCCAGGAGTGGGTGGACCTTGGTGGTGGCAGCGTCCCCTGAGGGACCTGGGTGGGCAATATCCTTATGGGGCACATCAGGAGGGGAGCACTTTGGCTCTAAAGGTGGTCTGGTAGCTAGTGAAAGTAACTTAGAGCAACACTGTCACCTGGACCCTCTGAGTTTGCTTCTTTTGCTGAGTGCTCAACCCTGAGGCCATTAATTATGGGATATTGTCCATTGACTTACTGACACTTTTAAAACACCACAGCATCATCTGGGTGCAGTGGCTCAAGCCTTTCATCCCAGCACTTTGGGAGGCCAAGACAGGAGGATTGCTTGAGGTCAGGGGTTCAAGACCAGCCTGGTTAACATAGCGAGACCCCCATCTCTACAAAAATTTAAAAAACAACAACAAAAAAATTACTGTAAACCGGACGTGGTGGCTTATACCTATAATCCCAGCACTTTGGGAAGCAGAGGCAAGAAGAGTGCCAGAGCCCAGGGGTTGGAGACCAGCCTAGGCAACTTGGCGAGACCTCATTTTTACAATAAATCAAAAAATTAGTGGGCATAGTGGTGCACACCTGTAGTCCCAGCTACTCCGGAGGCCGAGGTGGAAGGATTGCCTGAGCCCAGCAGGTTGAGACTGCAGTGGTCGTGAGCGTGCTACTGCACTCCAGCCTGGGTGACAAGAGTGAGATCCTGACTCAAATTTTTTAAAAAAGTCCCTGTATTGGGCCTGGAAATTTGGATGCTGTGCCTTCCCTGGAGACCCGAGGAGTCTGGCCAGAAGGGCCACACAATGGGCGGTTCCTGAGGGATGCCCTGCTGCTTTGCCAGACCAGCCAGGGAAGGGATTTCCCTGTGTCCCTGGCTCTGGGCTCTTCCTCTCCCGCCCCCTCGCCTGTGTGGCAGGAGAGCTGAGCAGGAAACCGCCTGCTCTCCGGAGGACTGCTGGCTGTTGTCCTTGTTTGGGCATGGGCGCCACTGGCTCCCTGGCAGGTCCTGGTGAGGCCACAGCACTGGAATTGCCTCTTGGGCAGTCAGGGGCCAGAAGCTCAGTGGGGAGCCCCGGGGGACTCCACTTTGTGTGAGCCTGGGAAGGTTTGCTGTCCCCAGTCCCAAGCCGGCTTGTCTGTCAGGTCAGTTTCTTGCAAGTCTCACTACAGGGCAGATCAGACAGCCCTGGAGGCAGCTGCCTTTCCAATTTGCTCCAGATGAGGACCCAGGACCAGGTAGAAGGCCAGAGCTTCCCACTGATGCTGGAAAGAAGGCTGGAGTGGGAGGGGAGGAGGCCCCAATTGTATCGGAGTGGCTCTTGGTGCTAGCCACAGACTAGATCTGACACTTTGTTATTTATCTTGAGTCAGGCTGGGGTGCAGTGACACGATCATGGCTCACTGCTGTTTCCACCTTTTGGGCTCAAGCCATTCTCCCACCTCAGCTTCCCGAGTAGCTAGAACTACAGGCACTCACCACCATGGCCAGCTAATTTTCTCATTTTTTTTAGAGATGAGGTCTCTCCATGTTGTCCAGGCTAGTCTCAAACTCCTGGACTCAAGCGATCCTCCCACCTCAGCCTCCCCAAAGTGCTGGGATTATAGGCGTGAGCCACCATGTCTGGCTTGAGTTTGCTTCCTTTGCTGAGGCTCAACCCCGAGGTCATTAATTATGGGATATTGTCCATCGACTTATTGCCACTTTTAAAACATCACAGCATCAGCCGGGTGCAGTGGCTCAAGCCTTTCATTGTCCTCCTATCTATGCTATGCACCAAACCAGGCCCTTATGATTAATTTTAGCAGGCTGAGATAGGAAAATAAATAAGTAAATTATGTATTATATTAAAAAGTGATAAGTACTATGGAGAAAAAATAAAAATAAAGCTGAGAGAGAAGATAGGGAATGCTGGGGTGATGCTTTTTAACAGGAGGACCTCATCAAGAAGGTGTAAGTAGAGGCCTGAAGGAGGTGAGTGAGCTGGGTGGAGGCTGGAGAGGGCTGTTGTTCCAGGCCCAGGGACCAGCAGCAGAAGCTGGTCAGCCTCCCAGCCCACAAGCGGGTCTGGTGTCTTTGGGACCAACAAGGAAGCCAGCAGGCTGGAGCAGAGATACATGATGGGACAGAGGGAAGTCATGACAAAGGGAACAGGCTTAGGATGTGCAGGGCCTCCTGGGCCATTGGAAGGGATTTGGTTTTCCTCTGAGATGGGAGAAGATGTCCTTGGAATAACTTCAAGTCAAGTCAACCTTTCTAGAAAACCAGCTGCAGTAAGAATCATGAGCCTTGAGTATGCATGCTCCTGTTTTTTTAAGCCCACTTCTAGGCATCTTTCTTAAAAGAATGGGAAATACTGCAAAGATTTGTAGTTAGTGATTCATTCATTCCTTTTTCAAAAAAAGCCAGGTATGATAGTTGTATGGTCTGTGGTCCCATCTACTTGGAGGCTGAGGCAGGAGGATTGTTTATGCCCAGGAGTTCAAGACCAGCCTGGGCAACGAGACCCCATTTTTACATAATATAAAATTAAAAGAGAGAAAATGAGCCAGGAACAGTACTGTGCACTTAGCTATTTGGAAGACTGAGATAGAAGGATCACTTAAGCCCAGGAATTGGAGAATGCAGTGAGTGATGATCGCACCTCTGCACTCTAGCCTGGGAAACAGAATGAGACCCTGCTCTAGAAAATACAAAATAAAACAAACCAACCATAAAAAACATGTTCAATTGCTCATAGAAGCTTTGTTTATAATGGTGGAAAAACTGGAAACCTACAAGTCAGAATTCAATGCGTCACTGTACACAAATTTGATGCATTGTTATAGATAACTATTAAAAACTATTTTTTGTAATTCTGACTTGTACCCCACATCTCAATAATAAAATATAGAGAAAAAAGGTATTATTTCACTTAAAATACCTTAATTAAGTTTATAATGTAATCTAAATAATTATGAAACCAAATATTAAAAGGCTTCAGAATAAATTTACTGAGTTTAGCAGGCCCAGAAAAAAAATAACTATTTTTCAAAGACGATTTAATGATGAGGGAAAAATGTTTAAAACATATAAATGAAGGAAACAGGATAACTCATGTTCGATATGAGCTCAATTTTTTTTTTTTTTTGAGTCGGGCTTCACTCTGTTGCCCAGGCTGAAGTGCAGTGGCATAATCACGACTCACCACAGCCTTAACCTCCTGGGCTCAGGTGATCCTCCTGCCTCCGACTCCCAAGTAGCTGGGACTACAGGTTCACATCACCATGCTTGGTTAATTTTTTAATTTTTTGTACAGACGAAGTCTCACTATGTTGCCCAGGCTGGTCTTGAACTCCTGGGCTCAAGCCATCCTCCTGCCTTGGCTTCCCAAAAGTGCTGGAATTACAAACATAAGCCACTGTGCCCGACCTCCAACCTCAACTTGTTTTTAAAAATATACATACAAACATGCTGCAACATGGATGAACCTTGAAAACATGATGCTGTGTGAAAGAAGCCTGTCACAAAAGACCACACAGCCTATGATTCTATTTACATGAAGTAAATAGAATCCAGAAAGGGCAAGTCCACGGGACAAGAAGTAGATTGTGGAGGCCAGGTTGGTGGTGGGGGATGATGCTGATGGGGTTTCTTTTTGGGGTGATGAAAATATTCTGAAATCATATAGTGATAAGGGTTGTACAACTCTGTGACTATACTAAAAACCACTGAGCTGAATCAAAGGGGACCCCCAAAAATCCAGAATCCTCTTTGGGAGGACGGGACCCTTGTAGTACAGGCTTCTGCCGCTAGGTAAGTATTCTAGGAACCCATCAGCATCTGTGTACCAGCTAGCATTGCTGTGAGAGGCTGTGTTTGACTTCAGCGAATTTTTTTTAGATTCTTTCCACACGTTTCCCAATTTCACGATGGGTGATTTATGAGACACCTGCCCACCCTGCACTGAGTGTTGAGCAGTTTTGACCAAAAACGGCATGACCCCCGTGCCCTATCCTCATCCTGAGATTTTTTTGTTTGTTTCCCCAAATGAAGAAAGTCCTCAAAGGGGGCCATTGCCTTGCTAGACTCTGGTGTGGCCATGTGCGCTTTGAACTATGGCTGTCGCCATGCTTCCTGGTTTTGGCCCCCTCCCCCACCTCCCCCACCTCCCCCACCTCCCTTCCCTTTCTCTCCTAATTTACTTTTAAATAAACTATATTTTTTAAACTAAAAAAAAAAGTCCTCAAGGGAAAACGTTACTGGTATGGAAGAGGTGAAACAAAAAATGGCAGAAGCACTAAAGGGCATCAAATGTGGTCAGTTCAAAAACTGTTTTGAGCAGTGAAAAAGGCGTCTTGATAGGTGTATTGCATCATACGGAATGGACTTTGAAGGTGACTGACGTTTACACATGTAAGAATAAATACAAATTTTAAAATAAATAAATTCTGGGGTTTTGGCAATTGCTTTGTTAAACTCTGGTGCATCCACATGTCTCTTTGAGCTATGGCTACTGTGTTTTCTTAGCTTTGGCCCGCCCCCCTCCTATCTTGGGGAGGTGATTCTCCTCACTCTCTCTCTCTTTGTCTCTAATTTACTTTCTAAATAAACTTTATTTTCCAATCTAAAAAAAAATTAAATAAATAAATTCTGGGGTTTTGGGATCCCCCAGTACACTTTGAAAGGGTGGATGTCATGCTATGTGAATTTTACCTCTATAAAACTGTTATTACAAAATGTACATACATGCAATTCTTTAAAGACTGGAAAGAAATCCAATAAAATATCCGACAGGGTTTTGTTTGTTTGTTTTTCAGTTATTCATTTCTTCTATGTATTTGTCTATGTTTCCCAAAGTTTCCACAATAAGGCTCCACCATTTTTCCCCTGCACCCACACACATGGCTTAAGAACTTCAGTCATTGTGGCAAACACACAGGACAGTGCCTTTTCAGGGCTTTCCTGTGAGTCTCACACCCTCCCAAGACAGATTTCACACAGACTCTTGTCTCAGGTCTGCTTCTGGGAGGGCCCAAAAGAATACATGTCTTGCCGGGCTCGGTGGCTCAGCCTGTAATCCCGCGCCTTTGGGAGGCTGAGGTGAGTGGATTGCCTGAGCCCGTGGGTTCGAGACCTGCCTGGGCAGCAAGACCTCATCTCTACAATAAATAAAAAAATCAGTCGGGCGTGGTAGTGCATGCCTGTAATTCCAGCTACTTGGAAGGCTGAGGCGGAAGATTCGCCGGAGCCCAGCAGGTCGAGGCTGCGGTGGCCGGGAGCGGCCACTGCACTCCAGTCTGGACGACAGAGTGAGACTCCAACTCAAAAAAAAAAAGACATGTCTGCCTGCCTGCCTGCCTGCCTGGCCTCCTTCTCTCCCTCCCTTCTTTCTTTTCAAATAAAAATCACCTGTGGCCATGATCTGTGATGTTGGCTCCAATTTTCCATTCTCCCTTCCTCCAGCAGGCAGCACTACCTGGTCCCCTGGGGTTTGGGTGGGGTCAGTTGACTGGTCCTGGCCAATGTCTTTTTCTTTTTCTTTTTGTAGTTGGAGTCTCACTCTGTTGCCCAGGCCTGTGCACAGTGGCATGATCACGACTCACTACAACCTGGACCTCGTGGGCTCAGATGATCCTTCTGCCTCAGCCTCCTGAGTAGCTGGGACTACAGGTGTGTGCCACCACATCTGGCTGATTTCTTCTTCTCCTTCTCCTCCTCCTCCTCCTCTCTCCCCTCCCCCTCCCCCACCTCCTCCTCCTCCTCTTCTTCTTCTTCATAGAACAGGGTCTCGCAATATTGTCCAGGATGGGCTCAAACTCTTAGGTTCAAGCAACCCTCTCTCCTCAGCTTCCCAAAGTGTTGGGATTATAGGTGTGAGCCAATGCACCTCTGGCCAATGATTTGATAGTGAAAGTGACATGTCCCCTCTGAGCCAGAGCATCTAATGACCTGTGTGGGAACCCCCAGAGCTCTCTTTCTGCTGAAGCATCCTGTGTACATTCAAGATGAGGCTGCTCAGGTCCCAGATAGAAGACAACAGGGCGTCCCTTCTGACCTGAGATGGGCTTGGGGTCGGGGGAGGGGGATGAAAGCAGAAGCTTCATTGTTTTAGTAAAAGCCCCCAAGTCCTTAGGGTTGCTGTGCCATAAACCATGAGTCTGACGAGCTGCCACCCCTCAGCCACCTGTGGCTGCTAACCAATAAAAGAAAGCAACAGCTATGCGTTGTATTGCTGTAGGGCACCTCACTTCCTTTTTATTTAAAATGGCTTTGCAGGGTTTTTTTTAATTTTGTTTTTTGTTTTCTGTTGAGTCAGAGTATCACTCTGTTGCCCAGGCTAGAGTGCAGTGGCACGATCACAGCTCACAGCAGCGTCAGCCTCCTGAATTCAGGTGATCCTTCTGCCTCAGCCTCCCTAGTAGCTGGGACTTCAGGCGTGCACCACCACACCTGGCTAATTTTTTATAGAAATGAGGTGTTGCCATGTTGCCCAGGATGATCTAAAACTCCTGGCGTCAAGCAATGCTCCCACCTCAACTTCCCAAAGTGGGGTTACAGGCATGAGCCACTGAGCCCGGCCAAAGTGGTACTTAGGTACCCCAGGAGGGGTAACTTTCACTGCTTCTTCTACACTGGCTCCCAGCACTGCCAGCAGGATTGGGCACCGATTGCCACATGAAGAGTGTTGACAGCACCCCTTTCTTGGCCTTCCCTTCCCACCATGCTCCCTACCTGCATTCCTGGGAGCACTTCCTGGATAAACCACTTTCACTCAGACTCTTGTCTCAAGTCTGCTTCTGGGAAAGCCAAAAGGAAGAATCATCTTTCCTTCCTTCCTTCCTTCCCTCCTTCTTCCTTCTCTCCTTTCCTCCCTTCTTTCTTTTTTTCCCTTCTTTCCTTCTCTCTCTCTTTTTGTCTTCCTTCCTTTCTCTTTCTTTACCTTCCTTCCGTTTCTCTCTTCCTCTCTTTCTGTCTCTTTCTTTCTTTGTCTTCCTTCCTCACTTAAAAAAAATTTTTTTTTAATTTTAAAGATGTGGGGTACAATTCGGGGTTAGGTATACACATGTTCACTATGCAGGTACCCGTGTTTCTTCCTCTTTCTTTCTCTGCTCTCTCTCTCTCTCTCTCTCTCTTTCCCTCCCTCCTTCCCTTCCTCCTTCTTTCTCTGTCTCTGTCTCTCTGTTTCTTCTTTCTTAAATAAATCACCTGGGATCTTATTAGCATTTACTTTTGTTTTTCTTTGGGGTTTCATTTTTTTAGATGCAAGGGATTACATGTGGAGGTTTGTTACATAGGTGCATTGCCTGACGGTGGGATGTGGGCTCTACTGAGTCTGTCACCCAGGTGGTGGGCATGGTACCCAGTGGGTAGGCTTTCTTTTTCTTTTTCTTTTTCTTTTGAGTCAGGGTCTCACTCTGTCTCACAGGCTGGAGTGCAGTGGCACGATCACAGCTCACCACAGCCTCTATCTCCTGGGCTCAGGTGATTCTCCCACTTCAGCCTCCCAAGTAGCTGGGACTATAGGCATGTGCCATGTCCAGATAATTTTTAGATTTTTTTGTAAAGATGAGGTCTCACCATGTTGCCTAGGCTGGTCACAAACTCCTGAGCTCAAGCAATCCTCCTGTCTCGGCCTTCCAAAGTGCTGGAATGACAGGCCTGAGCCACCGCGCCTGGCCCCCAGTGGGTAGTTTTTCAACCCTCACCACCTCCCTCCCTCCCCTCTTTCCTCTTATGCCCCGGAAGACACACTTCTCCACACCTCCGCTGTGAAGCCCACCCTTCTCTCAATCACCCCTTAAGCTGTAAGCCCCTGGGAGCAAGAAAAACTCACATTCATCTCCCTGTCTCTTGCAGCCCCTGGCCAAGCTTGGGACCTTAGGCACACTGTAAACCCTAATGGAACTTATATAATGAGTCAGGGATACCTGCAAACTACAGTGATCAGGCTTAGAGGGGGGTCCAGCCGTCCACGCAGACATTTCAGCTCTTGTTTAAGATGCTGGTCAAATCCATGACAACTGATAAACATTCTCAGCTGCCATCCCTTCCCCAAATCATGGAAACAAAGGCCCCAACAAGTGGGAGAGGCACCTTCTGGGCCAGGCCAAGGACATGCGCACAAGCCCCCTCTTCCAGTGTGTCCTTTAAAATGCCCCTGGGGATTCGTGGACTAATGCGACCCTCCAAGATCAGGGTCAATGTCAGAAATAATTGGATTTTCTTCTGTTGTCTTCTCTTACCTACCCGTGAAGGAGTGTGGAGGCTGCGTGTTATACAGTGTTCAGTATTCATGTGTGGGGACAGAAGTGGACTAGGTTGAAGAGGCTGGTATCTGGGCTCCCTTCCAACTCATGGCAGTGAATTCTCTCCCAAGTACCATGCAAGGAACAAGCACTCAGGGGTGAGGGCTCAAGTGAGAGCTCTAAGAGCAGACCAGGCATGGGGACTCTCCCCTGTGATCCCAAGCACTTTGGGAAGCAGAGGCAGGAGATCACTTGAGGCCAGGACTCCCCGAGAGAGGAGGGAGGGAGGGGGTGAGAGTTGAAAAACTACCCACTGGGGGCCAGGTGCAGTGGCTCATGCCTGTCATCCTAGCACTTTGGAAGGCTGAGACAGGAGGATTGCTTGAGCTCAGAAGTTCGAAACCAACCTGGTCAACATTGCAAGACCTCATTTCTACAAAAAATTTTAAAGAATTAGCTGAGTATGCTACTTGTAGTCTGAGTTATCCAGGAGGCTGAGGCAGGAGGATTGCTTGAACCCACGAGTTCGAGGCTGCAGTGAGCTATAATGGTGCCACCACACTCCAGCTTGAGCCACAGAGAAAGACCCCGTCTTTTAAAAATAAAAAATAAAAAAGGAACAGAGGCAGCAGGGGTCATTTATTAAGCTTCTACTGCACTGCATCCTTTACATATGCTATTTTCATTGATAACCCTTCAAGGGAGGGTCATTACCTTCTTGTCTCATTTTACAGATGAGGAAACTGAGGCTCAGCTAGGTTAAAGTAGCTCACACAGGACAAGGTGATGATTGACAGAACTGGAATTCACACCCATGCCTGGCTGGCTGCAGAAGCAATGTTCTTGCACCCACCCCAGATGCTTTTCCACCTAAAGGTTGGGTTGGATTTTGATGCAGGTAAGGCTGTGTCAGTTAGATATAGTTCCATAACAAACTGTTCCCTAGAAAAATATAATTTTTTTTCCTCTTTTTTTGAATTGGAGTCTCACTCTGTTGTCCAGGCTGGAGTGCAGTGGCACGCTCATGGCCACTGCAACCTCAACCTGCTGGGCTCAGGTGATCCTTCTGCCTCAGCCTTCCAAATAGCTGGAAGTACAGGCGTGTGCCACCACACCCAGTTAATTTTCTGATTTATTGTAGAGATGAGGACTCGCCAAGTTCCCAGGCTGGTCTCGAACCCCTGAGCTCAGGCAATCCTCTCACCTCCACTTCCCAAAGTGCTGGGGTTACACCAGTGCCTGGTGGTAAGCATACCTTTGAGGAAACCCTTTTGTGTGTTAAACAGCGTAACTTGATTCGAAACAATGTTGTCATGTGTGGCACTTTTTACATGAAAAGAAAGAATGTCTCTGACATTTAGTCTTAAAACAACAACAACAACAAAAAACTGTCCCAAACACCAATGGCTTGAAATAGCAAGCCTTTGTTCATGTTCACACATCTGCAAGGTCGCTGAGGGTTGGCTGCTCCAGGATGCATCAAGCCGGCAGCAGCAGCAAGTTGGGTCAGGCAGCAGGTTGGGTCAGATCAGCTCTGCCAGGCTTCACTCCAGGGTCCAGGCTGAAGTGGTAGCCGTTATTCAAGGGGAGTAGGTCTCTTGCTGGTGTTGGCAAAGGCACAAGAAAGTGTGTAGAAGACAGCCAAGAGTCTTGGGACTGGGATGCTGTCATTTTGACCTAATTTGGGGGCTCCCTTCCCTCCGGTTTCTCAGCTCCCTAACCCTCCTGCATGATCTTAGACATCAAGAGAGCTAGAAGGGTGAATTTCAGCCACACTGGAAGTATGGTGGAAGCAGACTGAGAGACACAGTCTTCAGACACAGACATAGTCTGAAATCTACTAGCTTCAGAAACAGACACAGACATAGTCTGAAATCTACTAGCTCTTTCTAGTCATCTTCCCTCTTGCCTTCTCCCACAGCTAACCAGCTCCTGTCTCAGCCAATGAGTTATCTCGAAATGGTCCATGACTGCTTCCATGGAGAATTAGACCAAGGATGAGCCATGCAAGATGGAGCATGGGAAAACCTGTGGCTGGTGAGAACCTGAGCTCTCAGGAGATGGAGCTATTTACATAGTCAGGCCAACCAGCCAGCTCACCCCAAATCCTTGAAGAGAGCGAGGGAAGATGAGCTAGAAAGAGCTAGTAGATTTCAGTAGAAATATTCCAATCACATTGTGCATTTAGGAAATATAACACCTGAAAGACATTCAAGGAAAATTCAGATTTTTAAATTTTTATATTTTTGTAGGGATGGGGTCTTCCTACATTGTCCAGGCTGATCTCAAACTCCTGGTCTCAAGTAATCCTCCACCCTTGGCCTTCTAAAGTGCTGGGGATTACAGATGTGAGCCACCACAACCAGGCTCAGGGAAAAATTAATAAACTTTTTTTCTTTTTTTCAAGACAACATTGACAAGTTTAAAAAAAAATAAACTTACTTAATGACAGTGGTCTTAATTAGTGCTGTCACTAAATATTTCCACTTCTTCTGAATTTAGAAGAGACCTTGTCCCTGTGGAGTTAGGTGTGACCATGTGACTTCCTTTGGCCAATGAAATGTGAGTGCAAGTAGAATGCATCACTTTCAGGCAAAGACTTTTTGAGACAGTGTGTTATTCGCCATGGCTCCTTCCCCCTGCTGTGGTAATCATGGTGGCATGTGTTGAAAGGGGACCTCCATCAACCTAGGGCCCAGAGTGACCACAATGGACAGAGCTCTCCTGATGATATGCAGCACAAGAGAGGAATCAACCTCTGTTGGATAAATCAATAAGACTTTGGGAAGTTGTTTGTTACAGCAGCATAACCTGGCCAAGTTTGACTGACACATTGATGCAACTCAATCAATAAAGAGATGTATCAAAATAAATAACTCAGGAATAACAAAGCTATGATTTTTTTTAAATTATTTTTATTTTCTTTTCTTTTTTTTTCCCTAAGGGTTTTTTTTAATATCAATATTTTTTAATTATGATATTGTGGGGTACAGTTAAGGGTTAGGTATACAAATATGTTTCATTCAGGTACCCTGTTGATAAAAGGTGTTTCCCCGTCCCCAGACAGATATTTGCTACCGTTAATCCCATCTCCCTCCCCCCCATAGGTTCCCACTACTGTCAGTCATTTTCTTATAGGATTACATTGGATGTTCAAGGTCCATTATATGAGTGAGAACATGTGATACTCGGATCTTAGTTTCTGTGAGAGGTCACTCAGTATTCTAGACTCTAGTTCCATCCAGGTTGCTGCGAAATTCATGATTTTGTTCTTTGTATGGCTGCGTAGTATTCCATCGTGTATATGTACCACATTTTTTTAATCCAGTCCTCTTTTGATGGGCAGCATGGTTGCCTCCAGGTTCTTCCTATTGTGAACAATGCTGTGATAAATATACGTGTGCAGGTATCTTTTTTATAGAGTGATTTGAGTTCTTCAGGGTATATTCCCAGTAGGGGGATTGCGGGGTCATATGGGAGGTTGATATTTAGAGCTTTTAGGAATCGCTACACTGCTTTCCACAGAGGTTGCACTAGTTTACACTCCCACCAACGGTGTAGAAGTGTTCCCTTTTCGCCACACCCTCTCCAGCAGTGTTATTTTTTGAGTTGTTGATAATTGCCATTCTGACTGGAGTTAGGTGGTATCTCAGTGTGGTTTTGATTTACATCTCCCTGATGATTAGTGAGGTTGAACATTTCTTCATGTGTCTGTTCGCTGCTCAGATGTCATTTGTGAAGTGTCTGTTCATATCGTTTGCCCATTTTATAATGGGGTTGTTTGTTTTTTTCTTTTCACCACATTTGAGTTCCTTGTAGATCCAAGATGTTAAGCCTTTGTCAGACCTGGTGTTGGCAAATACTTTTTCCCAGTCTGTGGGCTGTCTCCCTGTTCTCTTGATGGTTTCTTTGGTTTTGCAGAAGCTTGCCAGTTTAATAAGGTCTCACTTGTCTATCTTCTCTCTTATGACCTGTGGGTTTCGGGTTTTGTTCAGGAATTGGATGCCAGTTCCGATTTCCATGAGGGTATGTCCTTCATTTTTTAAGGTTCTTATGGTTTGAGGTTTTACATTTAGGTCTCTGATCTATTTGGAGTTAACCTTTGTGAATGGGGATAGATAGGGGTCCTGTTTCAATCTTCTGCATGTGGTCAGTCAGTTTTCCCAGCACCATTTACTGAATAGGTTCTCCTCTCCCCAGTGGTAGGTGGTGGAGGCTTTGTCGAAGATGAGTTGGTTGAGAAATTGAGGTTTTGCTTCTGGAATATCAATTCTATTCCATTGATCTATATGCCTGTTCCTATACCAATACCAAGCTGTTTTGATGATTGTAGTTTTATAGTAAAGTTTGAAGTCTGGTAATGTGATACTACCTGCTTTGTTTTTTTTTTTTTTTTTTTGCTGAGGATTGTTCTGGCTATTCTTGGACGTTTGTGTTTCCATATGAATTCCTGTGTTGTCTTTTCTAGGTCTGAGAAGAATGTTGCTGGTAATTTGATGGGTATTGCATTGAATTTGTAGATTGCCTTAGGTAAGATGGACATCTTCACAATGTTGATTCTTCCAATCCATGAGCATGGGATATTTTTCCACTTGTTTGTGTCATCTTTGATTTCTTTGAACAGTGTTTTGTAGTTTTCATTGTAAAGGTCTTTCATGTCTCTGGTTAGGGAGATGCCAAGGTATTTCATTTTTTGTGTGTGGCTATTGTGAATGGAATTGTGTTTTTTATTTGGGTTTCTGTTTGTTTATTATTGGTAAAAAGAAATGCGATTGTCTTTTGCACATTTATTTTGTATTCTGAGACTTTGCCAAAGGCCTTTATCAGTGTAAGGAGGTTTTTGACAGATTCTCTTGGGGTTTCAAGGTACACAATCATATCATCTGCAAAGAGAGATTTTTTGACTTCCTCTTTTCCTATTTGGATACCCCTGATTGCCTTCTCTTCTCTGATTGCTCGAGCCAGGACTTCCAATACTATGTTGAACAGGAGGGGCGAGAGTGGGCATCCTTGTCTTGTTCCAGTTTTCAGGGGAAATGGTTCCAATTTTTGTCCATTTAGGAGTATGCTGGCTGTGGGTTTCTCGTAGATGGCTTTTACTATTTTGAGGTATGTTCTCCGTATGCCTAATGTTCGAGGGTTTTTATCAAGAAGGGGTGCTGGATTTTATCAAAAGCTTTTTCTGCATCTAATGATATAATCATGTGGTTTTTGTTTTGACATCTGTTGATGTATTTAATTACATTTATGGTTTTATGAATGTTGAACCAGCCTTGCATCCCAGGAATGAAGCCTACTTGGTCATGATGGATGATTTTTGAGATGTATTGTTGAATCCGGTTTGCTAGGATCTTGTTGAGAATTTTAGCATCTATGTTCATCAAAGATATTGGCTGGTAGTTCTCTTTCTTTGTTGGATCTTTACCTGGCTTGGGTATCAATGTGATGTTGGCTTCGTAAAATGATTTGGGGAGAGTTCCATCTTTTTCAATCACCTGGAATACCTTCAGTAGAATTGGTATCAGCTCCTCCTTAAATGTCTTATAGAATTCTGCTGGAAAGCCATCTGGACCAGAGGTTTTTTTTTGTAGATAGTTTTCTTATTGCGTAGTCGATTTCCTTGATTGTTATTGGTCTATTTAGGGTCTCAATTTCTTCTTGTTCCAACCTAGGTAGGTTGTGTGATGTCAGAAAGTCTTCCATTTCCTTAAGGTTTTCAAGTTTGTTTCCATACAAGTGTACGTAGTAGTCTCCAGTGATCTTTTGTATTTCTTCAGGGTCAGATGTGACTTCATCTTTTGCATTTCTGATTGTGCTTGTTTGGGTTATTCTCGTTTTTTCTTGGTCAGTCTAGCTAGGGGACCATCGATCTTGTTTATCCTTTCGAAGAACCAGCTTTTTGTTTCATTGATTTTTTTTTTGTATTATCTTTTTGTCTTCTATGTCCTGGATTTGGGCTTTTATTTTGGTGATCTGGATTCTTCTGCTGTAATTAGGGTTTTTGTGGTCTTGCTTTTCCAGTTTCTTTAGGTGACTTGTTAGGCTGTTAATTTGTGTTCCTTCCATTTTCTTCATGTGTGTTTGTAGGGATATAAATTCCCCTCTTTCTACAGCTTTTAAGGCGTCCCAGAGATTATGGTAAGATGTTTCTTCATTTTCATTTGTTTCCAGGTATCTTTTGATCTCTGTTTTGATTTCATCATTGACCCAGGAGTTGTTTAGCATCATGCTGTTTAGTGTCCATGTCTTTGTGGGTTTTGAGGGGACCTTGTTGGTGTCAATGTTTATTTTTATTCCACTGTGGTCCTTATGCTTGAGCTATGATCTTTAAAATGATACTAAGAAGGATTGATAATAGATTCTTAAATATAGAACTAAGACTAAACAACTGCAGGGATTATGCTTATGGGAAGAATGTAAAAGCTATACACCTTGATGAATTAAAAGTAATTTTAAAAGCCAATAAAAATGAGAGGGAAGTGGAGAAAAATTATGAGTGCCAACTTCTTTTCACTTTTGTTACAAGAGTTCGTAACATCTATTATTGAAAACTTGAGTTTAAAATAAGCCTGATGATACTAACAACCTCTTACTGTTTTCCGCCATAGTACTCCTAAACTCAGAGGAAATTGATCTAGAAATGTATCACTATATCTGGGGATATAGAAGAAAACTCAGAATATTTTAGCAATTCTTTCAGTTTCACTCTTTTTCTTTGGTTAAAATAAAACTAAATTCTAACATTTTTGTCTTCGCTTGAGTTCTCCCAGAAACAGACCATGAGACTAAAATTTGAATATTTTCTAGAAAGTAGGGGTGGTGGGATGATCCCAGGAATCACTGGTAGTGGAGCAGGAAGACAAGAAAGAAAGCAAATGGGGTGTCCAAGAGCAGAGGACCACTGTGAGCAACAGGTTTAACCCCACCAGAGAGCATAAAGAGACTGTCTCAGAGGTGTTCCACCTGGAGGGCAAAGAAGCTGGGGCATTTATCCACCATCGTCCATCCGTCACTGCAGGCTCTTCTAGAAGTTAAATATCTACCACTTTCCTACTGCCCTGTGTGAGGGCTGGTCCCCCTCCTGCAGCCAAAGAGACCTTCCGGCAGGGGACATGCAGGTGCTTACTGGGGGAGGTCACTGGACTCTCCCAGAACAGTGAATACCCAGAGAATAGGGGCTGGACACCAACCACATCTGATACAACTTTTTTGAGTTTGAAAATCCTATAAAATAGAGTAACCACAAATGAATTATGCTAAGTGAAAGAAGCCAATCTCCAAAGGTGATATGGAGTGTGATTCCATTTATATGGCTTTCTGGAAAAGTCAAACTATAAGGACAGAAAACAGGTCTGTGATAACCGGGGGCTAGGGAGAGATGAGGGAATGACTACAGAGAGGAACTAGGACAGTGGTCCCCAACCTTTTTGGCATCAGGGACTGATTTTGGAAGATTAATTTTTCCATGGACCAGGGGTGGGGTAGGGATGGTTTTGGGAGATTCAAGCATATAACATCTATTGTGTACTTTATTTCTATATTATTACATTGTAATATATAGTGAAGTAATTATACAATTTACCATACCAAACAAAGAAGCACAGATAGAAGTGGTAAATAAAATAACGGTCAGGCCATGTACAAAGTAAGTCTCAGATTCTGACTTAAAGCCTGCCACCAGATGTAGCTATACAATTGAAGTACAGCAACTTACTTGCCAGCTCACTGATGGGGTTTTGATAGGAGTCTGTAAGTAATTGATTTACTATGGTCTCTGCTCAGTCAAACTTCACTGCTCATGTTAATCTGTATTTGCAGCCGCTTCCAGCATTAGCATCACTGCCTCAGCTCTACCTCAGATCATCAGGCATTAGATTCTCACAAGGAGTGTGCAACCTAGAGCCCTCATGTGCGCAGTTCACAATAGGATTCATGCTCCTATGAGAATCTAATGCTGCTGCTGAGGTGAGAGGAGGTGGAGCTCAGGCAGTAATGTGAGCAATGGGGAATGCCTGTAAATACAGAAGATGCTTCGCTCACTGGCCCATTGCTTGTCTCCTGCTATGTGGCACAGTATCAGTTTATGGGCCAGGGGTTGGAGACCCTTGCACTAGAAAGCTCCTGGAATAACAAAAATGTCTTACATCTTGACAGTGGTGGTACATTTGTCAAAATTTATAGAACTGCACACCTGAAAAAAGTGTTTACTGTATGTAAATTAAACCTTAAAAACCTGCTTTTGATAATTTTTTTAAACATCATCATAGTATTTCACGAAAGTTTAATTCTCCTCCACTGAAGGACTTATTGATTTGCTTCTGACAAATAGAATAAGGCAGAAGTGAAGTTACACAAGTCAGAGACTAGGCAATAAAGGACACCACAGTTGCTGCTTGCTCTCTCACTCTCAGGTCACCAGTCGGACATTATGCCATGAGAAGCCCTTTGGGGGGGCCCACTTGGTGAGGAACTGAGGCCTCCTGCCCACAGCCAAGGGTAGGAGACATCTTGGAAATGGGTCCTCCGGCCCTGGTCCAGCCTTCTGATGACTGCTGCCTGGCCAACAGTTTTGTTTTTTGTTTTGTTTTGTTTTGTTTTTTGAATCAGAGTCTCATTCTGCTGCTCAGACTAGAGTGCAGTGGCACACTCACGGCCACTGTAACCTCGACCGGCTAGGCTCAGGTGATCCTTCTGCCTCAGCCTTCCAAGTAGCTGGAACTACAGGCACAAGCCACCATGCCCAGCTAATTTTTTGATTTATTGTAGATACGAGGTCCCACCATGTTGCCCAGGCTGGTCTCGAACCCCTGGGCTCAGGTAATCCTCTCTCCTCGACCTCCCAAAGTGCCAGGATGATAGGTGTGGGCCACTGCATCCAGCTTGGCCAACAGTTTGTAACCTCTTAAGAGACCCTGAGACAAGAACCAGCCAGCTCCACAACTCTCAGGAATCTCAGAAACTATGTGAAGTAATATTATTTTTGTGTGAAACTGCCACACACTGGGGTCATTGTGATGTGTTACTTGATCATGAATACACTGACTTACAATTTAATTTTTGTTTTTAAATAGAATTATCCATTCTTTTTTTTTGAGTTGGAGTCTCATTCTGTCACCCAGACTGGAGTGCAGTGGCCGCTCCCAGCCACCGCAGCCTCAACCTGCTGGGCTCCAGCAATCCTTCCGCCTCAGCCTTCCAAATAGCTAGAACTACAGGTGCGCGCTACCATGCCTGGCTCATTTTGATTTATTGTAGAGATGAGGTGTCCCCAAGTTGCCCAGGTGGGTCTCGAACCTGTGGGCTCAGGCAATCCACTCACCTCAGCCTCCCAAAGGCGGGGGATTACAGGCTGAGCCACCGAACCTGGCTTTATCCATTCTTTTACATAAATATTTACTGAGAGATATCTAGTGTGGTATTCTAAGAGGAGTGACTACAGTTTCTGGGTGGTGGGTTTAGGGGTCATTTTTCTTGTTTCGCCCCCTTTAAATTTTTATTATTTATTTAATTATTTGAGTTGAAGTCTCACTCTGCCACCTAGGCTGGAGTACAGTGACACCATCACGGCTCACTGCAGCATCAACCTCCTGGGTTCAGGCTATTGTCCCGCCTCAGCCTCCAAGTAGCTGGAACTACAGACACGCGCCACCCATCCAGCTAATTTTAAAATTTTTTGTTTAGGTCTCGATATGTGACCCAGGCTGATCTCAAACTCCTGGCCTCAAGCAATCCTCCCATCTCGGCCTCCCAAAGTGGGATGACAGGTGTGGGCCACCATACTTGGTCCCTTTTGTATATTCTTAAACTACTTTTTACCATGGGCACGTGTCTTTAAAAACCCAGATAAGGACTCAGAGCCTGGGTGTTGGTAGAGAAGGTGTAATTTACCCAGGGATACAGGTGACTCTACAGGAAGCAGGCGCACCACTTCTTGAGGCAGTTGGAGCTCTGCTGGGCCTCCCACTCCGTGGCACCACAGCAGCAGATGATCCACCTCTGGAACTCGGCTTCATTCTTATGCATCAGAAGGAACTGTCCCAACAGGATGTAGGCCTGGGAGGGGATGGGTGGGCGAGAACACAGGGAAGGACATCAGACACATGCTCAGATGTGTTCCTGCTCCCCCAGCCACTGGGACTCTCGGGAAAAATCAAAGGAGGAAGGTACAGGTCAGATTCCAGGGAGACTGTCAGCCCCAGAGTCCTGACTTGGCCACAAGGATGGCAGGACAGACTTCTGGTGAGATGGAAGGCCAGTTTAAGTGTCCATCTCTCAGGGATGGTTGGGGGCCTGTCCAGCCTGGAATGAACCTCTCAAATTTCAAGGAGCACAGGAATTCCCTAGGATCTTGTTAAAGTGTAGGCTCTAGCTGGGCACGGTGGCTCACGCCTGTCATCCCATCACTTTGGGAGGCAGAGGCAAGAGGAGTTCAAGACCAGCCTGGGCAACTTGGCAAGACCTCGTCTCTACAATTAAAAAAAAAAAATTAAGCTGGGCTCGGTGGCTCAGCCTGTAATTCCAGCACTTTGGGAGGCTGAGGTGAGTGGTTTGCATGAGCCTGCGGGTTCGAGACCCGCCTGGGCAACTTGGCAAGACCTCATCTCTACAATAAATCAAAAAATCAGCCGGGCATGGTAGCGCGTGCCTATAGTTCCAACTACTTGGAAGGCTGAGGTGGAAGGATCGCCGGAGCCCAGCAGGTGAGGCTGCGGTGGCCGGGAGTGGCCACTGCACTCCAGTCTGGGTGACAGAGTGAGACTCCAACTCAAAAAAAAAAAAATTAGTCAGGTGTGGTCGTGCATGCCTGTAGTTCCAGCTACCTGGAAGGCTGAGGTGGAAGAATCGCTTAAGTCCAGCAGGTCAAGGCTGCTGCAACTATGAGTATGTCACTGCACTCCAGCCTGGGTGAGAGAGTGACACTGTGACTCAAAAATAAAATAAAATAAAATTTAAAAATAGAATAAAATGCAGGTTCCTTAAACATGTGTGTGCAGGTGTCTTTTTTGTTCATCACAATAGCACAAGGGAGGGATCAGCAGTCGCAGGACACTGCTAGGACGGGGGGCAGGGAACGTGACAACACAAAGGGTACCTGGTCCCAAACCAGGGGAAGTGAGGACCGGTTGGAGGCCTAAACTTCACCTGTGCATACATTACTTATGTACCTAATTCTGACTTGTACCCCAATCTTTATAATAAAATGAAGTAAAAATAAATAAAGAAAAAGTGAAAAGAGGAAAAAAAAATGCAGGTTCTGACTCAGAAAGTCCAAGTCTGGGTTGAGACCTGGGAGTCCACATTTGAACAGGCTCCCAGCAGATGCTGGCCCAGAAACAACATTTTGAGTAGGGAATGAGGGGTTAGGGCTCCCATGAGATTCCTTTAAGGCCTCTGTGTAGTGTTTTTCTCTTTGAAACACACACACACACACACACACACACACACACACACACACACAAAACATGGAGTAAGAGATGCTCTCATCCTGCAACTTTCACAGACTTTCTAACCCTTAGTACTATAGACAATTTTTTTTTTTTTTTAGTTGGGGTCTCACTCTGTCACCCAGACTTGAGGACAGCGGCACAACCGCCGCCTTGACCTCCCAGGCTCAGACAATCCTTCTGCCTCAGCCTCCTGAGTAGCTGGGACTTTGCAGACATGTACCACACTTGACTAATAGTTTTTGAAATTTTTTGCAGCAACAAGATCTCCCTCTGTTGCCCAGGCTGGTCTCGAACTCCTGGGCTCAAGTGATCCTCCCATCTTGGCCTCCCAAAGTGCTGGGATTACACATGTGAGACGCTGTGCCCAGCCTGACATTTTGGATAATGCTGAGTTATGGGAGGTTGTCCTGTGCATTATAGTGTATTTACAGCATTCCTTGGTCTCTACCCATTAGACACCCTTACCACCCTATCAGTGACAATCATCAGTATCTCAAACATTGCCAAATGTCCCCTTGAGGGCAAAGAATTTCCCTTGGCTGAGAACCACTGCACGTGGGGCTGGCAGATAAATGGCATTCTTAGCATCCATTTATTTTTGCACACCAGCTGTGTGAGCTCTGGCAACTCTCATAACCTGAGGTCAGAACCCACAGAACCCAGGTCTCAGTTAAGGCACATCTGTGTGACCTGGCCTGCAAATTAAATTCATGCATTAAGTGAGAGAGCATTCAAAAATGCAAATTCCTCTTTCCTCATGGGAGATGTACCCTGCGGAAGGGGCATAGAGAGTTGCAGGCCTGCTCAGCCCTGCCGGGCTCTCTCCTCCCGAGTCTCTGGAGGGGAAATGCATATGAGATAGACGTTCAGTGCACCATGATTCATATTTCTAGGGCATTCTCTAGTTCTCCAACTTCCTGTCCCCGCATGAGGCTTTTCATTTATCTTTTTGAGTTGGAGTCTCACTCTATTGCCCAAGCTAGAGTGCAGTGGTACGCTCACAGTTACCACAGCCTTGACCTGCTGGGCTCAGGCTATCCTTTCTCCTCAACCTTCCAAGTAGCTGGAACCACAGGAGCGTGCCACCATGACTGGCTAATTTTCTTTTTTTTGTTGTTAATTGTAGAGATGAGGTCTCGCCAATTTGCGAGGCTGGTCTCAAACCCCTGGGCTTAGGCAGTCCACTCGCCTCCGCTTCCCAAAGGGCTGGGAGCCACAGCGTCCAGCATCATTTATCTTTTGCAAGTGTATCACACCATTATTGGCAGGGTGCGACGACCATGTGGAGAAAGGGACTTCTGAAGGCCACCTGGTCATATATTACCCAAGTGTCTGAGAGACTTCAGGACACTTGAAGTTGGTTTTGGGGCCCTCCAACCGGGAGCCACAGAGAACCAGTGTCCACCCACGCCTCCAGGCTCTGGACCCTTTCCAGGAAAATCCATTGGTGTCTGTTTACTCTCAGTTATGCAAAATAGGGCAAACTTCAGCTTCACCAAAGGGAAGTTTTTTTAAAAAAGAGAAATCAAATAAAAGCCAAATCCCAGGCATAAAGTGTACCCAAGTATTGGATTTGGGGTTTTTTATTTTTAGTCATGGTCTATTTGTTGAAAAGTGAAAAAAAGTCAAGGTTTTGTGGTGATTTTGAGCTGCTACTTTAATCATCTTGTTTGATTACTGTTTGTTTTCATTTTGAGTCAGAGTCTCACTCTGTCGCCCAGGCTGGAGTACAGTGACAGACTTAGGTTGACCTACCTGCTGAGCTCAGGTGGTCCTTCCACCTCAGCCTTCCAAATAGCTGTAACTACAGGTGTGTGCCACCACACCCAGCTAATTTTCCAATTTATTGTAAAGATGAGGTCTCACCATGTTGCCCAGGCTGGTCTCACACCCTTGGTCTCAGGCAATCCTCTTGCCTCCACCTCTCAAAGTGTTGGGATTACAGGCATGAGTCTCCACACCCGGGCTTCATCATCCTTTTTTTTTTTAAGTCCGAGTCTCATTCCGTCGCCCAGGTTGGAGGGCAGTGGCACACTCACAGCCACCACAGCCTCGACATGCTGGGCTCAGGTGATCCTTCCGCCTGAGGAAGTAGCAGGAACTACAGGCGCGTGCCACTATGCCCAGCTAATTTTTTGACTCATCATAGAGATGAGGTCTCACCAAATTGCCCAGGCTGGTCTCGAACCTGTGGGCTCAGGGAATTCTCTCACTTCAGTCTCCCAAAGTGCTGGGATTACAGGCGTCTTGAATTCCTGGCCTTGAACAATCTTCCTGCCTGACTCCTGAGTAGCTGAGATTAGAGGTGTGAGCCACCATGCATGGCTGCTTATTATCTTTTATTTATTTACTTTTTTTGGTAACTGGGGTCTCACTATGTTGCCCAGGTTGGACTTGAACTTCTGGCCTCGAGCAACCCTCCTGCCTCAGCCTCCCTAGTGACTGAGATTATAGGCGTGAGCCCGCTGCACCAAACTCTGAGATGTCATTGAAACAATGTTTGAAAAAGTGACCATTTACTATACGTTCATTGAGCCAGATGCACCGGTTGTGGGAGGAGCTGAGACGAATAAAAAAACAGGAAAAAGAGCCACAGAGCTTTGTCCACGGAGAGAGAACATTCATAGCCACAGAGGATGGTAGGCAGCCCTTCCTCTGCTACTCATGCACTGCTGGAGGCACTTGGCACATTTCCATCCACCCAGTCTTCACATGTGCCCACCCCATCCATTTTCCAGGTAGAGACACTGAGACTCAGAGAGGTCAAGATTCCTGTTGTCCTCTGCACAACCTGACATGTCTCAGCTTCCCGCAGTCTGCCCATTTCAGAGGCGGCCCCACTGGCACCCGTTGACCTGGGAATAGGGCCTCAGCATCCCCACAAATCTAGGAGTGTTGACTTGCCATGTGGCCTCTGGAGCCAAGACGCAACCTGACACTCCCTCCTCAGCCTTCCCTGGGTCTTCCGGCGTTGTCTGGTGGGCAGGAGGGAAGGCTGGTCTGCCTTCTGCTTTGTCCCCGATGACTTCAGGCTCCTCAGGGGAGCTGGCGTCTTGGACTCCCATCACTGCCCTGCCAGATGTCAGCTTGGTCTCTCTACCAGTTCCAGAAAGGCCCTAACCAGGCAGGAAAGATGCTTCCCCCTTTCTCCTTGGGTCAAAGACCACAAACTCAGTTGCAGGGAGGGTGACATAGAAACACAGGAACCCAGGCAGATGTCCTGTCCTCCCCGTGTCCTGGACAGTGGCCACCGCCAAACCAGGGAGGTGCGTTCCTTCCCGCGTCAGCAAGATGGGGGATCAAGGGTAGAATGCCCCTCAACTCCAAGAGCAAACAGTGAGGCTTACCACCAGGGCCTGGCCCAAGCAGGGGAGGAACCACCCTCCTGCTTGCCATCTACTTCTTGCTAAATAGTAGCCAGGGACGGGTTCCCTTGTATGTGACCCGTGTTGCCACACAGAGCTTGGCACTCAGAAGAGCCCTTGACTTGATTTAATGATCTGCTATTACCATCTTGAAATTCTTTTTTTTTTTTTTTTTTTGAGTTGGAGTCTCACTCTGTCGCCCAGACTGGAGTGTAGTGGCCGCTCCTGGCCACTGCAGCCTCGACCTGCTGGGCTCCAGCAATCCTTCCGCCTCAGCCTTCCAAGTAGCCGGAATTACAGGCATGCGCTACCACGCCTGGCTGATTTTTGATTTATGGTAGAGATGAGGTCTCGCCAAGTTGCCCAGGCAGGTCTCGAACCTGCGGGCTCAGGCAATCCACTCACCTTGGCCTCCCAAAGGCGTGGGATTACAGGGTGAGCCACCAAGCCCGGCTTGAAATTCTTAGTAAATTTCTTTTTAACAATTCTTTTTTTTTTTTAAGAGAGAGGGTCTCGCTCTGTCACCCAGGCTGGAATGCAGTGGCACAATCATAGCTCACTGCAGCCTTGACCTCCTGGGCTCATGAAATCCTCCGGCCTTGGCCTCCTGAGTGGCTGGGACTATAGGTGCATGCCACTGTGCTCAGCTATTTAAATTTTGTTGTTGTTTTTTTTTTTTTTTTTTTTTTAAGAAATAGGGTCTTGCTGCTCTGCCTAGGCTGTTCTCAAACTCTTGGTCTCAGACTCCTGAGTACTTGGGATTATAGGCACAAGTCACATGCCCATTAATACATTTTAATTTTTAATTTTTATTTTTCAGGTCCTGAAAATTAGGTTGCTGGCCCTCGTCTGCACTCATTCAAATGTTCAGTCGTCACGACGGCGCCCTGCTGAATGGACATCATTGAGTCACTTCTCTGATTTTTTTCTTCACCATTGTTGGCTCTTAAGTCATTGTGTCCACTTTCAGCCAGTGACAATGCTGCAAATCCAATCTCCCTCAGTCATTTCGGGTTCAAAACGCCATGGCTTCTCAGGCACAGTGGCTCATGCCTGTAATCCCAGCACTTTTACAGCCAAGGCAAGAGGATTGCCTGAGGCCAGGAGTTTCAGACCAGCCTGGATAACAAAGTGAGACCCTGTCTCTACACAAAAAAAAAAAGAAAGAAAGAAAAACTAGCTGAGCATGGTGGCGTGCGTCTTTAGTTCCAGCTACTCAGGAGGCTGAGGCAAGAGGATCGCCTGAACCCAGGGTTGAGGCTGCAGTGAGCCATTATGGTGCCACTGTACTCCAACCTGGGTGACAGAGTAAAATCCTCAACTCAAAAAAGAAAAAGAAAAAAATCAACGGTGTTCAGTGTCTGGTGTCTGGGGAGAGGGGATGGTATTGTCTGGGAAGAGGCATCAGGGCACATCCTGGAATTCTGGAGGTGTCTGATCACTGGATCTGGATGGTGAGTACAGGATGGAGGTAGGTATATGTAAAAAAATTCGTGGAGCTGAACCCTTCATACCTGTACGCATTCCCTAGATATGTTTCACCACAACAAGGAAGTAAAAACAACAGTTATTTTTTTCAAAAAATAATTTTTTTTTTGAGTCAGGATCTTCTCTCTTGCCCAGGTTGGAGCGCAGTGGCCTGATCACAGCTCACCACAGCCTGGACCTCTGGGCTCAGGCAAGTCTTCAACCTCTGCCTCTTGAGTACCTGGGACTATAGGCACAGGCCACCACACCTGGTTGCTTTTTTTATTTATTTATTTATTTTTTTGAGTTGGAGTCTCACTCTGTGGCCCAGACTGGAGTGCAGTGGCGCTTCCGGCCACCACAACCTCAACCTGCTGGGCTCCGGCAATCCTTCCGCCTCAGCCTTCCAAGTAGCTGGAATTACCGGCATGTGCTACCACGCCCGGCTGATTTTTTGATTTATTGTTGAGATGAGGTCTCGCTGCCCAGGCGGGTCTCGAACCTGCAGGCTCAGGCAATCCACTCACCTCAGCCTCCCAAAGGGGCGGGATTACAGGCTGAGCCACCGAGTCCGGCCGCTTTTTTATTTTTTATAGAGACAAGGTCTACCTATGTTGCCCAGGCTGGTCTCGAACCCCTGGGCTCAAACAATCTTCCTGCCTTGGCCCCTCAAAGTGCTGGGATTGTAGGTGTGAGCCACCGCCCCCAATCGTAAAAGGAATGTTTAATTTAAAATGTGTTCCCTAGGAAATGTTCCTATCTCTTTTATCATCACGAGAGAGCACCAAATCTAACTCCACTATAGAGCTAGAGTTCTTGACAATACCACCTACTGGCTATGAACAGGTTGGCGGGTTGGGGTGTGTTCGGAATATTTGACAGTGGGTCCATCAGAAAACCCCAGTTCTGATAGTTCAGATCTGGGTGCAGACCAAATCAATCACCAGCCATGCCTGTAGCAGGACTCAGCCTCTTTGGGCATGAGTGCCCTGCCCAGACTGACATGGAACACTGAGGGGAACTGGCTGCAGAACCACCAGCTGCTGCCTCTCCTGACTGAGTGCGAGGATCTGTGAGTTCCCAGTCTCCCAAGTCTGTGCTCTTTCTTTGAGACAGTCTTCCCTTCTCTCCTGAAGTTCCAAGCAACTTTTTTTGAGGGGGAGAGGAGGTTGGGTCTCACTCTGTCACCCAGGCTGGAGTGCAGTGGAACGATCATGGCTCACCCTGATCCTTCTGCCTCGGCCTCCCAAGTAGCTAGAACTACAGGCACACGCCACCACACCCAACTTATTTTTGGAGTTTTTTTGTAGAGACAAGGTCTCACTATGTTGCCTAGGCTGGTCTCAAACTCTGGGCTCAGGCAGTCCTCCTGTCTTAGTCTCCCAAAGTGCTGGGATTACAGGATTACACCATGTCCAGCCCATGCAGCTTTTTAATAGCCCCATAAAAACAAACAGTTGCATAGAAAAGAACGTTCAGCTTCTGCTGAAGATCCTGGAGGTCATTCTCGAACATCATAGAATAACTCACATCCCTTCACACTGGCGTAGACCCTGGCGGCTGTTTCTTCACCTACTACTACCAGACTGGCGTCCTGACAGCGGCAAGAGAGACTCCGTGGTCCCTTCATGGGGTGAGGAAGACACCCAAATCACCCATCCTGACAGCTCTGCCCTAGACCCCGGCAGCTAGCCCACCTCTGTTGACCCCCAAGTGTCTGGACACCCAGCAAATCAGGCCCGGCGCAGCTGCTCTGAGCTGAAGCGAGTCCATTTGCCCATCGTCTGTGGGCCCTTGAGGCTGTCTGAGCATGTGGGGTCAGGAACACACAAGCATGTGGCATCCTTCCAATTGGCAGCTTTGCTCTCTGATGGTCCTTCATGGGGACATGTGGCAAGAGCTGCCATCTGGCAGGACAAGGGGAAGATAATTTGGAGATGGAAGAAAAAAAACAATTACCTTGTTGAAACCTTTGGTGACCAGATTGATGGCAAGCTCGCGGCTGATCCCGTCCACCCAGCTGACATCCTTCTCTCCGATGGGTT
Source organism: Cephalopachus bancanus (assembly GCA_027257055.1). Lineage (NCBI taxonomy): Eukaryota > Metazoa > Chordata > Mammalia > Primates > Tarsiidae > Cephalopachus > Cephalopachus bancanus. The sequence continues at coordinate 561,266 of JAPVLO010000175.1, forward strand.
CAGAGAGGAAGGCTCTCAACCTGGGAGACATGTGGTCCATGCCCTGCAAAGGTAGAGAGGAGGGAGGAGGGTTAGCTGGGACCCACCTGCTCACCGTGTGCGTGGATGTCAGTGAGCTCCCTCAGCCTGCCGGGGCCCTGGACAACAGATGGCAGAACTCCTTCCATCATCTCACGTTTCCCCGGGACCGTTAAATGCCAGGCACGCCACCCGGCACTGAAGACCTTTACACCTCCGCTCCCACCTGGGTGGACAAAGAGAAGCATCATCCTGGTGACACACGAGCCAAATAAATCATTGTCAAGAACTGCGGTGAGCTGGGCGTGTGGTGGCTCACGCCTGTCATCCCAGCACTTTGAGAGACTGAGGTGAGAGGATTGCCTGAGCCCACGGGTTCAAGATCAGCCTAGGCAACATGGCGAGACCTTGTCTCTAAAAAAAAAAAAAACATTAGCTGGGCATGGTGGCATATGCCTGTAGTTCCAGCTACTTGGAAGGCTGATGCAGAAAGATTGCCTGAGCTCAGCAGGTCAAGGCTGTGGCCATTAGCGTGTGCACTCCAGCCTGGGGCAACAGAGTGAGACTCCAACTCAAAAAAAAAAGAACCGTGGCAGGTTTCCCCCTCCCCCTCCCCCACAAATGCCTAAAGCATTTGCTTCTCTTGACTAATTAACCCACTCTCTTAACCACCCAAGTCCTCCGCCATATTTTTATTTCAGGATCCATCACACTCTGTTGTAGTTGGTTGGTTGCTGCAAATGACAGAAAAGTCTTCAAACTGGCTCAGATAGTAACGAAGACATTATGTGACTCCAAAGTCCAGGGCTGAGGGTGGGCACAGAGCAGTCAGGGTCGCAGCTCCATTTCTAGAAGATCCTTCAGGCTTTCCCTGTTGTTGTTGGCTTCAGTCTCGGTTGATTCTCCTCATGGCGGTGAAACGTCTGCTCCAGCATGCGTATGCCCAACCACTCCACTCCAGAAGGAAGAAAGAAAGAACGTGTCTCAGAAGTGCCAAGCGGATGCCTCGTCCAGTGTCTACAGATACAACCTGCCTGGCATCACCTCTGTGAGGTTCCTGTCAGCCCTTTGCCCTTGCCCTAGACCTGGGAGTAGAGTTAGCTTCTTCTAAACCACGGAGGCAGTGAGTTCAGGTACAGTCATGAGGACAAACTCGGGATTATTATGTGCAATGATCTTCATGTCCCACTGTACCTTGTTGGCTATTCAACACCCACTCACTCTCCTTCTCTTATGGAATCATCAAAAATAGGCCGGGTATGATTCATTGGGTGTCCAAACACCCAAGAGTCAACAGAAGTGGGCAGCTGCTGGGGTCTGGGGCAGAGCTGTTGGGATGGGCGATTTGGATGAAATAGGTTCCCTTCCCCCAAGGCAGCCCTGTGATTCATCCAGCTCCTGGATCCAGATTCAAGGCAATATCTTTTTGGGAACTGCATCATACTCTCCATCATGTCTGGAAGTAGCTATCAACTAGATTCTGAAGCTTACCACCATTCACATAGCCAGTGACACTGGAGAGAAAACAGCCAAGGACATCAACAATAAGAATTTCCATTTGGAGGCTGGGCACAGTTGCTCACGCCTGTCATCCCAGCACTTTAGGAGGCCGAGGCAGGAAGATCGCTTTAGCCCAGGAGTCTGAGACCAGCCTGGGCAACATAGTGAGAGCTCATCTCTACAAAAAACAAAAATACAAAACTTAGCTGGGTGTGGTGGCACATTCCTGTAGTCCCAGCTACTCAGGAGGCTGAGTGAGAGGAGAGGATTACTTGAGCCCAGGAGGTCAAGGCTGCGGTGAGCCATGATCATGCCACTGCACTCCAGCTGGGAATGATAGAATGAGACCCTGTCTCAAAAAAAAAAAAAAAAAAAAGATTTCCATTTGGGAAGAGGAGACTGGGAAACATTTTTGGTGGTCACTGGTCAGAAGCACACATGCTATCTTGCTGGATGGAGAAATATTGAAGATTCTTTGCCCTGGTAGTAAAGCTAGACCCTTGGTCAGGCAACATGACAGCCTGCAGTTCTGATCTTGAGGGTGTCTCCCTGTCTTGTTAATATCTGGGTGGGCATGGGGTTGCTACCTTCCCAGAAGAGTCACTGTTTTAGGGTCCATTTCCTGTGGGTGCAGGTTCAGGAAATGCCCTGAGGGACCGGCAGTCTTAAGCCACAGTGGCCACTTTCTTTGACAGCTCAGCTCCCTTAAGAATTTAATGTGGCCAGGCATGGCAGCTCACACCTGTCATCCCAGCACTTTGGGAGGACGAGGTAGGAGGACCGCTTGAGCCCCGGAGTTCGGGACTAGCCTAGGTAACATAGCGAGACCTCCTCTCTACAGAAAGTCAAAAAAGTAGCCAGGCATAGTGGCGCATGCCTGCAGTTCCAGCTACTCAGGAAGCTAAGGCAGAAGGATTGCCTGACCCCAAGAGGTCAAGGTTGCGGTGAGCCATGATCATGCCACCATCCAGCCTGGGTGACAGAGTGAGACCCGGCTGGAAAAAAAAAAGAATTTTTTTTTTTTTTGAGTTGGAGTCTCACTCTGTCACCCAGACTGGAGTGCAGTGGCCGCTCCCAGCCACCGCAGCCTCGACCCGCTGGGCGCCGGCCATCCTTCCGCCTCAGCCTTCTGAGTAGTTGGAACTACAGGCGCGTGCTACCATGCCCAGCTAATTTTTGATTTTATTGTAGAGATGAGGTCTCACCAAGTTGCCCACGCGGGTCTCAAACCCGTGGGCTCAGGCAATTCACTCACCTCAGCCTCCCAAAGTGCTGGGATGACAGGCTGAGCCACCGAGCCCGGCTAAATAAAAGAATTTAATGTGATTCTTCTATTCATGTCCATGGACGGAGTCAGGAGGGACATCGTCTCAAATCTGAGTCTCTGAGCTGGCAACTGGCCTCCGTGCCTTGCCTGCTTCCTGCTCCTCCAATGACGGGCATCTTGGAGCATCTCTGAAGTCAGGGAGGTCCACATTTGCTCCTTGTTCCCCAGCTGCTCCCCAGCAGTATCTTCACCATAAGCCTAGCGTCCCTTTGACCAAGCTTGGCGTCCATAAGATGAGATGTCTGGGAGAAAGCTGGGAATTGGGGGTCCTGTTTTGTAGGGGACTTGCTCTTTTCTCTTGCGAAGTCCACTGGTTTGCTGCCTGGGCTGTAACTTCAGTAGGATAAGTGAGCTTTGCCAGCTGGGCAGGACTTGCTCAGCCACGGCCAGTCCCTTGAGACTGCAGGCCACAGGCAGAAAGGACTTCTCTTAGCAAGGCGAAGGAACTAGAAGCCCTTTCTTCATCCCTCTCTGCTCTCAAACGGACCACTTTCCCTCTGAATCTGAGTCTTCTAGGCCCTTCCCGAAGCCTGCCAGAGGTAGCCAACATCTGGATATTTCCTAGAAGATGTCTCAAGGTCATGGTCTCCTTCAGCATAAGATCTGTATCCCAGCGTAACCACTGCTTTGCTCACTAAGGCTCCACCGTCTTCCTGGTCCATTCAGAGGCCTTCCTGCCCTCTGCCTGGATATCTCTTCTCATCCAGTCTACATTTAAGGTTTGTTCATCGTAGCATCCTCTTCCTGGTACTAAGTTCTGTGTGAGTGTGGACAGTGTATGGTGCAAGTAACAGAAAAATCCAGTTTCAATTGACTTATACAATGAGAAAGTTTCATCAGTACATGCTACCAAAAAGTACCAGGGTGGATCAGGTGTGGCTGGATCAAGGCTCCAGCTTGATTTCTGACATAGTCTTCCTTTGTGTATTGGCTTAGTCCTCAGCTAACTCCTTCGCGGACCTATGTGAATGCGCAGGGGCAGACATTGCATTTGCAAAACTCACCCCTCTCCCCAAGAGACACAGAACTGCCTTTCCCCAGAGGCCTCCAGCAAATGCTGGCCTTCTCTGGTCCAAATGACAATAGGCCAGTCCCTAAAACAAAAATTGTGGTCTGACACATGTGGTCTATTTCTGGGTTCAGAACGGGTCAGTGTCCCTCAAAGCTCATGGGTCTCAGGGTTGGGGGAGCATGGGGGGACAAAAATCAAGATTGTTACCATGTTACTGGAGATAGTTTCCCATCCCCATAATACAGGACTATGTTAGAAGAGCACCTCAGTGTCCACCACTTGTTCCCCAGAAGGTCGTGAAGCCCCGGGCCTGCAGTTGTCTTCTAAAAGCCTCTGGTCCCCTCCCCCAGTCCAGCCCAGCCCCACCCCAGTGCCCAGCACATGACAAGCACATGATCAGATGCACCCAGATCCTCCCTTCGCAGTCCCTGTCCCCTTTCCTATCTCCACCCTCCTGAGTCTCCTCCAGACCTTTCTGTAAAGCTGAGCTCTTGCAAACCTTCTTCCCCTGAAGGCGGTTTTGCAAGACTTCAGATGAGCTGAACTCTCCCGGAAGAGGTGAATGCGCAGGTGCTGATGTTAAATGTCAGGGACTCCTAGAAGCGTGGTCTTGACGTCAGCAGGTTCTAGGAAGGGACGCGTGAGACAAGAGAGGTTGCTAAGGGTCCCTGACTCTGTGGGTCTCAAACACACGGATGTGGGAGCTGTGGGTGCACTATGATCTGGAGCAGCTGATAGGAAGCTCTCTCTTCATCTGGGAACACGTTTCATAAGTACATGGCTGTTTAGCACCAGCGTTAATGGGTGAACGCCCCGGCATCCACCACTTCATGGAATAATGGGTTGGAATTGGTGACCCAGCTTGGAGTCCAGAATTTCTTTTCTTTTTCTTTTTTTCTTTTGAGTCAGGGTCTCACTCTGTCACCCAGGCTGGAGTGCAGTGGCACAATCATGGCTCACTGCAGCCTCAACCTCCTGGGCTCAGGTGATCCTTCCGCCTCAGCCTTCCAAATAGCTGGGACTACAGGCATGCACCACCACATTCAGCTAATTTTTTTATTATTATTTTTGTAAAGACGAGGCCTTACTCTGTGGCCCAGACTGATCTTGAATTCCTGGACTCAAGTGATCCTTTCGCCCAGCATCCCAAAATGCTGGGATGACGGGGTGAGCCACCTGCCTGAGCCAGAATTTCTGAGCACAGAACAGCTCGAAAGTCTCACAAGCCTCACCGCCTTTGCTGAGGGAAAATTCCATTTGCTACCCTTGCTGGCCATCTGTTAAGTTAAGCATCTGTGGCTATTGAATCTTCTAAAAATAATTGGAAACTACAACATTGTTATCAACGCACCGGCGGCATCAAAGACGGGTCGTGATTAGTAACACCTTGTATGTGTTTGCTTTTCTCACACACCTGATCCCACTTTGATCCTTGAAACACACCTGGAAGGGATAGGGAATGATTTTTGTCTTCCCAAGGCCCACCAGCAGCACTGGGGCTCAGAATATAAGGTCTTGGTGAGCTCAGGCTGCCTTTGGCTGCAACAGTGGTTCTCAACTGGGGATGACTGCCCTGGCCCAGGGAACATTTGGCAATGTCTGGAGACATCTTTCGTTGCCACATCTGGGAGTGGGGAGCTATCAGCATCTAGTAGGTAGAGGCCAGGGCTGCTGCTGGGAGTCCTACAAAGCACAGGAAGGACAGCCCTCCTCTCCCTGGCCAAGAATGATCTGATCCTAATTGTCAACACTGTTGAGGTTGAGAAACCCTGGACTGAAATTGATGGGAAATCCTATCAGTTTTTTTGAGGAGGTGGACCCAGGTTGTATCAGTTAGTGGCTCTGAATTTTACGAGAAAGTAGAATGTATTAGTATGTTATCAAGGACCGGGTTAACTGCCCCCAAGGCCCCAAGGCACCCATGGAATTTGCTCAGGTTCCATCCGATGTACAAACTTCCAAAGGAGATAGAAGCCATTTCTTCTTGGGTGTCCTGTGGGGAGGCAAGCCTTCCAGAAATTTGCCAGCAGCCTTTGGTTTCTTGGCTGGAACCAGGCAACATGACCATCTATAATGCATTGGGGATGTGGATGAATTCAGTCACATGGCCGCTCAGAGAACGTTGGGCTCTGTAGGAAGGAAGGAAGGAAGGAAGGAAGGAAGGAAGGAAGGAAGGAAGGAAGGAAGGAAGGAAGGAAGGAAGGAAGGAAGGAAGGAAGGAGAGAGGGAAGGAGGAGACAAGGAAAGAAGGAAGGAAGAGAGGAGGGAGAGAGGAAGAGAGGGAGGGGAGGGAGGTAGGAAGGGGAGGGGGGGACGGGAGGGGAGGGGGGAGGGGAGGAATGCTGTGAAGGGAAGTGACAGTGCCTGCAATCTTCTCAATCTCAGAGGACTAGCACTTCTCAGTTTAATGAGTTCACGCGTCACCCAGGGGTTCTTTTTCTTTTCTTTTTTTGAACAGAAGTCTTATTCTGTGGCCCAAGCTAGAGTGCAGTGGTACAATCACAGCTCTCGCAGCCTCAACCTGCTGGCTTCAGGTGATTCTTCCGAGTAACTGGAACTACAGGGGTGCGCCACCAAGTCAGGTTAATTTTTAAAAATTTATTGTAGAGAAGAGGTTTCACCAAGTCACCTAGGCTGGTCTCGAACCTTGGGCTCAGGCAATCCTCTCGCCTCCGCCTCCCAAAGTGCTGGGATGACAGGCTTGAACTACACAGGTCTTGCTATGTTGCTCTGGCTAGTCTTGAACTCCTGGGCTCAAGTAATCCTCCCACCTTGGCCTCCCAAAGTGCTGGGATTATAGGCGTGAGCCCAGGCCCAGCCTAATATACCATACTTGGTTTAGCTTTTTTTTTGAGTCAAAGTCTCCCAGGCTAGAGTTGCAGGGGCACATTCACAGTCTCAACCTGCTGGACTGTCAGTTCTTCTACCTCAGCCTTCCAAGTAGCTGGAACGATAGGAGCACACCACCTCAACTGGCTATTTTTAAATTTATTTATTGTAGAGACAAAGTCTTGCCAAGTTGCTCAGGCTGGTCTTGAACCCCTGGGCTCAGGCAATCCTCTCACCTTGGCCTCCCAAAGTGCTGGAATAAAATGTGAGCCACTGCGCCCAGCCTGGCTAATTTTTTGATGTATTGTACAGACGAGGTCTCGCCAAGTTGCCCAGGCTGGTCTCGAACCCCTGGACTCAAGAGATCCTCCCGCCTCGGCCTCCCAAAGTGCTGGGATGACAGGCGTGAGCCACCACTTGGTTGCTACTTGTTCTTTAACTTGACAACACATCACACCCACACGGGGAGACTAAAAATTAGGATGCTGGTCCCGCCTCCCGAGGTTGATTTTACTAGCATGGGGCACGCAGGACGTATAAAGACGCCCCGAGGGGTTCCAGAATGTCACCAAGTTGGAGAATCCCTGCCTCCTCCTCATTTGCTGCCGCTGGGCCCCGTGCGGTGGGCCTTTGTGGTGGGACGGACAGCGTCTGTGCCGCCATATGGTGGGTCTCGCGGTCTCCGGGCGATGTCGACCCGAATAGCCAGCAACAGGAAGACAGCGTTGACCCCAATGGCTTTGAAGTCAGACAACTTCAGAGCAGGCAGACCTCAACAGCAGCCTGCTCCTCTTTTTTTTTTTTTTTTTTTTGAGTTGGAGTCTCACTCTGTCGCCCAGACTGGAGTGCAGTGGCCGCTCCCGGCCACCGCAGCCTTGCCTGCTGGGCTCCGGCGATCCTTCCGCCTCAGCCTTCCGAGTAGCGGGAACTACAAGTGCGCGCTACCACGACTGCCTGATTTTTTGATTTATTGTAGAAATGAAGTCTCGCTGCCCAGGCGGGTCTCGAACCCACGGGCTCAGGCAATCCACTCACCTCAGCCTCCCAAAGGCGCGGGATTACAGGCTGAGCCACGGAGCCCAGCTTGCTCCTCTTTTTTTAATTAAAAAAGGGGATCTTTACTTCAAAGAAAATTTTACCTGGAATCCCTGTACATAAAATAGATCAAAGCAGAGTAACTCTGCTGACTTGGGAATGAGGTGAGGGTGCCAGAGCTCCCCCTGGATGCGTGGAGCCGTCCTCACACCCCCCCTCGTGCTACCCAAAACTGCTCTCTAATCTAACCTAAATAGGTTTCGCCGAGAAGAAAAGTGAAGCCCAAGAATTTCACGCTTATAAACTGAGGCCCAAGAGCTTCATCCATAAGTAAACGGAGGCCAGCTGGGCGCAGTGGATCTCACTTGTCATCCCAGCACTTTGGGAGGCCGAGGCAGGAGGATCGCTTGAGCCCAGGAGTTTGAGACCAGACTGGGTAGCATAGCAAGGCCTCATCTCTTAAAAAAAATAATAATAATAGCCAAGTGTGGTGGGACACCTGTAGTTCCAGCTACTTAGGAGGCTGAGATAGAGGGATCACCTCAGTCCGGGAGGTTCGAGGCTGCAGTGAACTGTGATCGTACCACGGCACTCCAGCCTGTGCAACAGAGTAAGACCCCAACTCAAAACATAAGAAAGGAAAATGAAGGCCCAAGAATTTCAGCTCTGCACTCCTGACCATGCACCTGGCAAAGTGTTCACAGCTCGTCATCTCCCAGGGCAGCCCTTCTGGGTAAGCTTCAGGGTCAACTGCCTCACCCCAATGCATGAAGCACTTGGTCAGTATGTGACAAGGCCAGGCAGATGTCTCCGCGCAGTCCTGCCCTGTGAGGGGTCTGGTGGGACGGGGAGTGTTCTCTCAGTTACTCTACTTTATTTTGAACCACAGAGTATCTTTTGGGGAGGACACACTGGCAGGGAATGCCCTCCATTCATTCTGTTTTAGATGCTTCAAGAGCCCCCTTGCTTACATAAGGAATAAAGGCATCGATGGAGTTCAATCTTCATTCCCAAAGGATGGTTTCCCAGCTGCAAATGTTTAACGTCCTTTAGAGATCAGTTTTAGGCCAGGCACAGTGACTCATGCCTGTAAATCCCAGCTACTCGGGAGGCTGAGGAGGGAGGATCGCTGGAGCCCAGGAAGTCATGTCTGTGGTGAGCTGTGAGCGTGCCACTGCACTCCAGGCTGGGTGACAGAACCAGACCCCAACTCAATAAATAAACAAGTAAATGTCATTTTTAAAAGTTGTATGGTGGATCTTAATGAGAAGACCCTATCAGATCAACGGGTGGGGGTAGGGGGACTTCTCTAATGCCATAAGATATTTGGGGCTTGGAATGTAATTTCCAGTGGGGACATTATACACGAATTCCAAAAGGGACATCTCTCAACAACCACCTTTGGCTGGAAGTGAAGCTGTTATTCTCTGAATACTGTATGAAATAACACAAAGAGTGACTCCTGTTAGAATACTATTGTTCTTTTAAACATCTAAAAATTGACCTTCCATATGACCCAGCAATCCCCCTTCTGGGAATATACTCAGAGGAACTCAAATCACTTCTATGAAAAAGGTACCTGCACATTCATGTTTACTGCAACATTATTTACAATAGCAAAAACATGGAACCAACCATGCTGCCCATTGAAACTGGACAGGATTTTTTAAAAATGTGGTATATATACATGATGGAATATCACACAGCCGTAAAGAAGGACAAAATTGCCAAGTGCAGTGGCTCACGCCTATAATCTCAGAATTTTGGAAGGCGGAGGCAAGAGGACTGCCTGAGCCCAAGGGTTTGATACCAGCTCGGGCAACTTGGTAAGACCTTGTCTCTACAATAAATTTTTTAAAAATTTCCGGGTGTGGTGGCACACGCCCATAGTTCCAGTTACTTGGGAGATTCCAGTTACTTGAGCCCAGCAGGTTGAGGCTGCAGAGGCCATGAGCATGTCACTGTACTCCAGCCTGAGCAACAGAGTGACTCCAACAACAAAAAAGACAAAATTGTAGACCTTGCAGCAACTTGGATGGATTTAGAGTCTGTAATACTCAGTGATCTATCACAGAAACAAAGAATGGAGTTCCCCATGTTCTCCTCATAAGCAGAACCTGACCAATTATCATAATATTACAAGAAAGGGATTGGCAGTAGTGGGAAACTGCCAGGGAATGGAGCAGGGGGGAGGGAGGACACTTCATCCATAAGGTTACCTGATCTCAAACCAGGTGACAGAGGACCAAAGTAAGGTCCAAACTTTACCTGTACAATGATCATTTGTATACCTAACCCTGAATGGCACCCCACATCTTTAAAATAATTTTTTTTAAGTATACTATTGTTCTCCTGAAATGTGAATTGAAAAGTGTAATATTTCTAGATATATGATTTTATATAAGGTGATTCTAAATGTGTATAATTGAGCGACTGGGGAGAGGAGAGAATGGGGGTAACTGTGTAAGGGATGCAGGGATTTATTTGGGGAGATGAAAATGTTTTGGAACAAGACAGGTGATGGCTGCACAACACTGGATATGTATGAAATGTCACTGAATCGTTTGTTTCAAAAGGATTGATTTTATGTGATATGAATTCTACCTGAATTAAAAAAAAAAAACCCAACAGACCTCACATCTATCCCTCTTTTTGGTGCTCTGACCATTTTCTTTTCAACTAAAAATAAATATATAAACCACAGAATTCTACATACATTTAAAAAGATAAAAATAAAAAAATTGTGTGTAATTTTTTTTGAGTTGGAGTCTCACTCTGTTGCCCAGGCTGGAGTGCAGTGGCATACTCACAGCCACTGCAGCCTCAACCTGCTGGGCTCAGGCCATCTTTCCACCTCAGCCTTCCAAATAGCTGAAAATACAGGTGTGCACCACCACGTCCAGTTTGTATGTATGCATTTATTTATTATAGAGTCGAGGTCTTGTCACGTTACCCAGGCTAGTCTCCAACCCTTAGGCTTAGGCAATCCTCTCACCTCTGCCTCCCAAAGTGCTAGAATTATAGGTACAAGCCACCATGCCTGGCAAATGTGTGTAATTAAGACATGAAATCAAATCGAATATGTAAGATTATCTTATCATATTCCTAAAAACTTACATGTATATTCAAATGGACAAAAAACAGTTTGGGAGATTTTCTTGATCAAAAAATGAGGGATTGTCTTATTTTGTGTTCGCTTCTTTTTTGGACACACATGGTCTTGCCCAGCCCAGGAACAGAAGTCAATACTCTGTCATGTTTTGCCCTCACCTATGATTGAGGGTGATAACAGGGAATATTACAAGGGAAAACTCTGCATCTGTAGGAACATGGTTGCGAATGCTGCTACCCATATTTTGTACTACTAATATCCCACCTGATAGCTTTCTTTTGGAATTGAATACCAATAAGAAAGTATATGTTTCAAAATTGGTATTTTTCTATCTTTATGATAAAAAGAATTTGTAAACATCCTATTTTCCTTTTTACTTAGGCTACTAGGAAGCTCTGAGCTAACTATGGTGGCTGTATGGAGAAACAAACATGGATTAACACCTCCCTTGCTTTGTAGTTACATTTACTTCTTGTGCTCAATGACTTACCTTCCTCTTTCTACTTTTGTATTAAAACTTAAGTTCATAGCCAGGCGTAGTGGCTCACGCCTGTAATCCCAGCACTTTGGGAGGCAGAGGTAGAGAATTGCCTGAACCCACGGGTTCAAGACCAGGCTAGATAACATGGCAGGACCTTGTCTCTACAATAAATAAAAAAATCAACTGGGCACTGTGGTGCATGCCTGAAGTTCCAGTTACTTGGAAGGCTATGGTGGAAGGATCACCTGAACCCAGCAGGTTGAGGAAGCGGTGGTCATGAGTGTGCCACTGCACTTCAACCTGGGTGACAGAGTGAGGCTCTGACTCAAAAGAAAAAAAACACCAAAACTTAACTTTGTGTACTCAAAGCGCTCAAGCCCTTTATTAAAAACTGCCTTACAGCTGGGCTTGGTGGCTCAGCCTGTAATCCCAGCTCTTTGGGAGGCTGAGGCGAGTGGATTGCCTGAGCCCAGGGGTTCGACACAAGCCTGGGCAACATGGTGAGACCTTGTCTCTACAATAAATCAAAAAATTAGTCTGGTGTGGTGGTGCACGCCTGTAGTCCCAGCTACTTGGAAAGATGAGCCCAGCAAGTTGAGGCTGTGGTCGCCGTGATTGTGCCACTGCACCCCAGCCTGGATGACAGAGTGAGACTCTGATAAAAAAAAAAAAAAAAAAAGCCAGTCTGGATCTGAAGGCAACTACCAACTCCCACTGGAGGTGCCGGTTGAAGGTAGGAAACCAGAGTCTGATCTTAGCTCCGCCTACAACTAGCTGAATGACCTTGGGCAAGTCACCCCCATGTCATACTTATAAAATCAGTGTTGAGTTAGCTGGAGCTCATCATTGTGATTCCTTACAACATTTGGTCTCTTTGTTCATTTACAAAATTCACACAGGACCCTATTCACACAATCCCTATTCCACTGTTTTTAAATCCAAAAAGCTCAGAAATCCAGAACTTCTTTTGGGAGGGAGGCAGGCGGGGTTCTTTGGCAATAAGCTCTGGCCTGAAGTGACGTGAGACTATTTATAGTCTATATTATCCCACTTAGTGTGAATATGTATACATTTCGCCACAGGAATATTAATGGGCTTGTTTACAGGGTACGGAGCCAGCCTCTACCAGGAATGTTCTTTAATACACAGAACAGGCACCCTGCTGCCTTCTTAAAATTTTTAAAAATCTGAATTCTCTAAAACGTCTGACTCCGGTGCTTTTGAGTCAGGGTTTCTGGCCATGTACAAAGATCACTGTGCCTGCAGCCAACATGACCTGCTGTGACCCACAGAAGCCACCTGTCCCCACAGTCAGTCCCCAGCCCACCTTTCTTGTCCCAGGACTCCAAGTTTCCCAGCCCCCTTTCCAAATATCATTGTCCCCTTTCTAGAAAATTCCTTCTAGGCTGGATATCGTCTGACAGCGGTTCTGGCTGAGACTATTTCTGGTTGTATTCTTCCTTCATCAAAACATCCCCTTCCCTTGGTTAGGCATGGTGGCTCATCCCAGCACTTTGGGAGGCTGAGGTGAGAGGATTGCCTAAGCCCAGGGGTTCGAGAGACCAGCCTGGGCAACTTGGTGAGACCTTGCTTCTACAATACATCAAAAACTTAGCCAGGTGTGATGGCATGCACCTGTGGTTCCAGGAACTTGGAAGGCTGAGGTGGAAGGATCGCCCGAACCCAGCAGGTCAAGGTTGCAGTGACTGTGAGCGTGCCACTGCAGTCCACCTGGACAACATAGTGAGACTCTTACTCAAAAAAAGAAAAAGAAAAAAAGAAAGAATCCCCTTCCCTTGGGGTCCTGTTCTCTACCAAGGATCAGGAGTTGATCTAATAAATAAGTAATCCAGAAAATGGATGAGTCTATTAGCTTGCCCTCCAGGGACAAGACATCGGCATTTGTAACAGATACGTATTTTTCTGAATACTTAATTAATTAATTTTATTATTATTATTTTTTTGAGTAGGGGTCTCATTCTGTCTCCCAGGCTGGAGTGTAGTGGCACAATCACAGCTACCACAGCCTGGATATCCTGGGGCTCAGATGATTCTCCAGTCTCCCGAGTAGCTGGAACTATGGTGCACACCACCATGCCTGGCTACATTTTTTTTTTTTTTTTGTAGTGATGAGGTCTCGCTATGTTGCCCAGGCTATTCTTGAACTCCTGGATTCAAGCAATGCTCCTGCCTTGGCCTCCCATGTGTTGTGACTATAGGCATGAGGCACTGTGCCCGGGTTTTTATTCACTTTTTATTAATTGTGGTAAACATATATTTGACAACATAAAATCTACCTTTGTAACCATTTTTTGGTGTGCAGTTCAGTAAGGGTAAGTATATTCGTGCTATTGTTCCTCCAACCTCCAGAACTTTTTCAGTCCAAGTAAACAACTCTGATTCCCTCTTTCTCCTGCCCTTGCCAACACCATTCCACCTCCTACCTTTGTGAATTTGACTACTCTTGATATCTCATACAAGTGGAATCCTAGAGTGTTTGTCTTTTTGTGATGGGCTTATTTCACTCCGCATAGCATCTTCAAGTTGCATCCATGATACAGCATGTAACAGAATTTCTTTTTTAAAATTTTTAGCTGGGCACAGTGGCTCATGCCTGTCATCCCAGCACTTTGGGAGGCGGAGGCGAGAGGACTGCTTGAGTCCGTGGGTTCGAGACCAGCCTGGCCAACTTGGCGAGACCTCATCTCTACAATGAACCAAAAAAATTAGCCGGGTGTGGTGGCTTATGCCTGTAGTTCCAGTTGCTTGGAAGGCTGAGGCAGAAGGATCACCTGAGCCCAGCAGGTCGAGGTTGTGATGGCCATGAGCATGCCACTGCACTCCAACCCATGCGACAGAGACTCGACAAAGACTCTGACTCAAAAAAAAAATTTTATTTTTAAATTTCCTTAGAGATTTTTTTACTGGGTCTCTGTTGCCCAGGGTGGAGTGCAATAGGATGATCACAGCTCACCACAGCCTCGAACTCCTGGGCTCAGGTGATCCTCCTGTCTCTGCCTCCCCAGTAACTGGGACTACAGGCACATGCCACCACACCCAGCTAATTTTTTAATTTTGTCGAGATGGGGTTTCACTATGTTGCCCAGGCTGGTCTTAAACTCCTGGGCTCAAGCGATCCTCCCGCCTTGACCTCCCAAAGTCCTGGGATTACAGATGTGGGCCACCACGCCTAGCTGAGAGTGATTATAAATGGTTTGTTTACCCCTTCATCTTTGGGGTCAACAATGGGCACTGGGCTCGCTTCCACCTTTTGGCTATCACGAATAATGCCGCTATAAACATGGATGAACTGTAACAGACATATTTTTAAACCTCTTGATTTATACTCCCTGGTGAGTGGAACATTTTGATCTTTGATCCCTCCTCTGTTTGCCATGATAACCCCAGAGAGGAGGGGAAAGCAATGGCGTCTCAGGAAGGCGAAGGCGCTTCCCCAGAAGAAAGGAAGGAAGGGAGTCTATATTTTCTGCCCCATGGATTCCAGAAAGAGGGAGCTGCTCACCTCATTATCCACCCCATACCTCCCCGCCAGGGAAGGCGGAAGAGAAAAGATGAATATTCAATGCACAAAAATCCGGAGTGAGCCGGCACTTGGCATTCCAGAGAGTGGGGGGAAATGTTGGTCTGGTTGTGGGGATGGGGCATGAGACCTAGCGAGCTGCCACCCTGGGCTTGCCAGAGGATGACACCAGCAGGGACACAGCAGGGACCATGCTGCAGTGGTAAGCAGTGGCTGGAGGCCAGGCACGGTGGCTCACACCTGTAATCCCAACACTTTGGGAGGCTGAGGGGGAGAATCCTGGGGACCAGGAGTTTGAGATCAGCCTAGGAAACAGAGTGAGACCCCTCTCTACAAAATTAAAAAATTAGCCAGGTGTGGTGATGCACGCCTGTTGTCCCAGCTACTTAGGAGGCTGAGACGGAAGGATTGCCTGAGCCCAGTGATTCGAGGCTGCAGTGAGCTGTGATTGTGCCACTGCATTTCAGCCTGGTGACAGAGTGAGACCCTGACGCAAAAACAAAACAAAAGTTAAAAAACCCAGTGGCTAGGTAGATGGCCTGAGGCGGTGCCCTTGGCTTTTTTTGCAACAAAAAGTTGGTAAGTCCAGGGTGAGACAGGGCAGAAGATGGATGAGCTGAAGCCTGGAGTCAGGGTGAAGTCCCGTGCGTGGGGCCTCACAATCACAGACAAATGATCAAACCACAGCAGGGGGTATTCAGAGATACCTAAAAGACCGAAACAGGACTGGTCACCCCTCCACGACCGAGAGCCACTCTGCCATATCTATCAGGTCACTGTCCTGCAGACTCCAGGGGGATTCAAAGCCCCCTCTCCCCACTGCCATGAAGATACAGTCAGCATCTGTCCACACACATTCCCGCCCTTTTGTTTTGAGTTGGAGTCTCACTCTGTCACCCAAGGTGGAGTGCAGTGGAATGCTCACGGCCACCACAGCCTCGACCTGCTGGCCTCAGGTGATCCTTCTGTCTCAGCCTTCCAAGCTGCTGGAACTACAGGCATGTGCCACCACACCCGGCTGATTTTTTGATTCATTGTAGAAATGAAGTCTCACCAATTTGCCTGAGCTAGTCTTGAACCCGTGGGCTCAGGCAATCCTCTCACCTCGGCCTCCCAAAGTGCTGGGATTCTGCACTCAGCTCCCACCCACTCTTTAGGAGAGGCCGAGCCATCCATAAGGAGCCATCCCAACAGACTCTTCAACAAAGCCTGGACAGAAGCTACATTCGCTGCCAGGAGACAGCGTGTAGTGGGTGCTGGTGGTGCCATGCCCAGGTCTCATGCCCAGTCTGTGCACCCCTCTGCCGTGAGTGTTGCAGGAACCTCAGGATGTGGTTGTGGTTTTCTCTGGAGTGCTGCCTCCTCCAGGGAGACATCTGGAGACACCCAGCAGGTACAGAGACCCAGCCCTCTACCTGAGGGCAGTGATGGCGGAAGTACAAAGCCCTATCAGCCTGTTTCAAGGTGGGGCCAGCTCCCAGGTATCACTTCTTTCCAGAGCCTCCACAAGGTCAAGCAGAGGCTGATCCCAAACTGACCTACCTCACAGCTCTTCCCCTGCTGGATCTGAGTGAGAGTCACTTAAGTCCAGGAATTCGAAGCTGCAGTGAGATGGGATGTCGTCACTGCACTCCCCCGGGTGACAGAGTGAGACCACAACTCCAAAAAAAAAAAGTATGACATACTTATTGCTTAAAGTTATGTGTTACATTGGGCGCAGTGGCTCATGCCTGTAATCCCAGCACTTTGGGAGGTTGAGGCAAGAGGATTGCCTGAGCCCAGGGTTCAAGACCAGCCTGGGCAACTTGGCGAGACTTTGTCTCTAAAATAAATAAATTAGCCGGGAGTGGTGACACACGCCTGCAGTTTCAGCTACTTGGAAGGCTGAGGAGGAAGGATCGCCTGAGTTCAGCAGGTCAAGGCTTCAGTAGCCATGATCGTGCTACTGCACTCTAGCCGGGGCAATAGAGTGATACTTCGATCAAAAAAAAAGTTGGCCAGGCTCAGTGGCTCAGCCTGTAATCCCAGCACTTTGGGAGGTCGAAGTGAGTGGATTGCCTGAGCCTGAGGTTTGAGACCAGCCCAGGCACCTTGGCGAGACCTTGTCGCTACAATAAAATCAAAAAATTAGCCGGGTGTGGTAGTGCGCTCCTGTAGTTCCAGCTACTTGGAAGACTGAGGCAGAAGGATCGCTGAAGCCCAGCAGGTCAACACTGGGGTGGCTATGAGTGTGCCACTGCACTCCAGCCTGGGAGACTGAGACTCCAACTCACTCTGTCGACCATAACACAAAAAATAAGTTATGTGTGGTTTCTCTGAAATGTACATTCCACTGGGCACCCTACTGTCCTCGAGCAGCCCTCTCCCACACAGTCAGACTCAACAGAAGCCCCTACAACTGACCACACTCCTGATCCTGGGCTGTCGGGTGAGCTGCGGGTCAGAAATTCCTCCCGTTGGGATTTCACTCCTGGCTCGGCCTCCATCAGGCCAGTCACTCCTTCCTCTCTTTCTGGGGCTAATGAATGACTAAGTTCGAAACTGAAGCAGAAACAGAAGGATCATAGCAGCTAGGGAAATCATGTTGGTGGAATAACATGTCAATCAGAAGCCACCTCAGAGACAGACACTAGTTTCGATGTCTGCTTGTCCCCGCTCTTGTGGAAAGGAGGTTGGGTGACAGCCTGGGCTCACCCTGGGTCTAGAGACAGAATACAGATTGCAGGCAAGCAGACACACGTGCTGGCAAGGAAGGGGCTCACATTGGTTGAGCACCTACTAAGTACCTGCCTCTCTATGGCCACTGTCACACATCACCGTCACAATTGATTCTGCGACACTGGAGAAATGTTTCTATTCTGAGAGAGGTGGAAGCTGAGGTCCTAAGAAGCAAAGAGGGCTGCCTAGCTAGAAAAAGGCAGTGACGGGCTGTAAGCTGGGGTCTGGATGGCTCCAAAGCCAGACTCTTCCCTCTCCAGGACAGGAATCAGAACGAGACCGTTTTAGAAGATGCTGTCCCTGTCCTGCCCATGTTCCCCCAGAGCTCACGGTTCCTTCTGAGAGCACCCGAGCCTCTTGGCCCTGTGTGTGGGTAGGGCAGGTGTGCTGGTGACAAGTCTCCCCTTGGAGCAGCCCCCAGTAGGGACAGAATGAGCAGGTGAGCACATACCAGCCCCTCACCCCTCAGGCGGGACAGCTGTGTGGTGGTCCCCCATAGCATCCCAGACGTCCTGGGAGACAGAGCCTCCATTGCTCATAGTGATGACCTGCCTGGGTCTCCTCTTCCCTCATGGGACCCGGGTCCCTTCCATGTCAACACCTGGCACTGGGGTTAGGTTCTCAGGATTGGCAGCTGGGAACCCCAACCCAAGAGACCAGCTAATGCCCATGCAGGTTCACCAAGGCACCCACAAGTATTATCTCATTTATTCCGCCCATTCATGCGAAGAGGCAGGATCTGTGCTTATCCCCATTTCACAAATGCATCCGCTGACCCGTGGCATTACCAGGCTAGAAACTAGACTGTGCCTCAGCCCCATAGCTGCATTCCCAACCACCAAGGCATCAAGCAAGGCACCTCCTCTCCTGCTAGCTCTGGACTAAACTTTTCTGCTGGGTGTATATTCAGACGGGAGCCACAGCGGCTGGCTGCCAGTCAGCAAGGGACATCCTGTGGTCTAACCTGGGCTGTGCAACCTTGTGGCTTTTTTTTGTTTTGTTTTTGAGACAGGGTCTTACTCTGTCACCCAAGCTTCTGCACAGTGGTGCAATTCCAGTTTACCAATGCCTCAGTTCAAGCTATCCTTCCACCTCAGCCTCCAGAATAGCCAGGACTACAGGCATGTGGCACCACGCCTGTTTTTCTTTTTGTTTGTTTATTTGTTTTTGTGCAGATGAGGTCTTGCTATGTTGCCCAGGCTAGTCTCAAACTCCTGGGCTCAAGTGATTCTCTTGCCTCAGCCTTCCAAAGTGCTAGGATTACAGGCATGAACCATTGAGCCCGGTCTGTGTGATGTTTTGTTTTTGTTTTTGTTTTTTTTTGATTTGGAGTCTCACTCTGTCGTCCAGACAAGTGCAGTGGCCGTTCCCAGCCACTGCAGCCTCGACCTGCTGGGCTCCGGCGATCCTTCTGCCTCAGCCTTCCAAGTAGCTGGAACTACAGGTGCGTGCTACCACGCCCGGCTAATTTTTTTTTTTGATTTATTGTAGAGATGAGGTCTTTCCAAGTTGCCCAGGCAGGTCTCAAACCCGCGGGCTCAGGCAATCCACTCACCTCGGCCTCCCAAGGCCTGGGATTACAGGCTGAGCCACCGAGCCTGGCTCTTGTGTGATGTTTTAACACTGCATTCAGGGTTAGGTGTGGTGGCTCATGCCTGTAATCCCAGTATTTTGGGAGGTGGAGGTGAGTGGACTGCCTGAGCTCAGGGGTTAGAGACCAGCCTGAGCAACATGGCGAGACCTCATCTCTACAATAAATCAAAAAATTAGTCAGGGCTGTGATGGCTGTGAGCGTGCCACCGCACTCTAGCCTGGTGACAGAGTGAGACTCTGACTAAAAAAAAAAAAATACTGTGTTCATTCTGTTCATAAGATATTGTAGGCTCCTAGGCCACACGTTCTCCTCTTGTTCTTTGCCTGGCGAAATGCTTTACCCAAGACACATTTCATTTACTCCTCGGCTTTCACAGCCTGCGTCTCTGCCCTCGCCTGCTGGACCTCAGCTTGGTGGTTCTGGAGCCTTTTGCGAATCGAGGCCACTCTCAGTCCCTGCAGCCTCCAGTCCCACGTGTCCTAGCGGTGAGGGTATCAGTGTGTTCTTCTGTAGTCTCAGTTCAGAAATTGGCTCTAAGTGACTTGATCTTCCCAAACACAAAGACCTACTTAAGACTCAATTAAAAAAAAAAAAAACACTGGGCTTGTTGGCTCTGGCTTCAGAAAGGGGGCCAGAGCCAGAGAGAACTATCTTTGTGAGTTGTCGCCATTCAAAGTCCAATTCTCAGGGCCACGGACAAAGGTTTTCCCAAAGACTGCCATTGCTGTCTTTGACTGCATGATCGTTTGGGCAGTGTCCCACAGAGGCCACAGGAAGGCATTTCAGTCGTGTCTGGATTACTTTTGGTGTTCTGTAGCCGTCAGAAGATAAGTCTGCCCATGTGTAAACAGACCCTTGGAGGAGGAAAACACACACATTCCTGAGGAGGAGAATCTGTGTTTCCTGGCCTGGGCAGGGTGGTGTTTGGCTCCCACTGAGGGAAAGTTTCAACATGATTGTCGGGTAGAGTCTAAACTGGATGAGAAATCTCAGTTCCAGGGGCCTCTTTGAATTCAGGCATCCTTGAGCCTCTTTTAAAAGTTCAGGTCAGGGCCTGGTGCAGTGGCTCATGCCTATAATCCCAACACTTTGGGAGGCCGAGGTGAGAGGATTGCCTGAGCCCGCGGGTTCAAGACCAGTCTGGGCAACTTGGCGAGACCTCATCTTTACAATAAATAATTAGCCGGGCATGGTGGCACACACCTGTATTTCCAGTTACTTGGAAGGCGAGGGGGGAAGGATTGCTTGAGCCCAGCAGGTCGAGGCTGCGGTGGCTGGGAGCATGCCACTGCCCTCCAGCCTGGGTGATAGAGTAAGACTCCAACTCAAAAAAAAAGAAAAGAAAAATTCAGATCAGGGCCAGATGTGGTGGTTTCATGCCTGTAATCCCAGGACTTTGGGAGACTGAGGTGGGAGGATTGTTTACATTTGAGACCAGCCTAGGCAACATAGCAAGCACTTGTCTCTATAAAAAAAGACAAAAAAAAAAAAAGATTACTTAAGTATGGAGGCACACACCTGTAGTCAGGGATTACAGTGAAGAAGACAGTGCCAGGTCCAGATGAACAAGAACTGCTATATGGTGTCCACTGGAAAGGTCACAACAGTGGTGTGGCCTGTGGCTGACTAGCCTATACTCATCTGAAGGAGGTTGCCCTCTCTCTGGAAGGTGGATCCTGGGTGATCAGATCTCATGAAATGTTTTCAAGAGAAGTCCCTCAATTTTTTTTTTTTTTTTTTTGCGTCAGAGTCTCACTCTGTTGCCCAGGCTGGAGTGCAGTGGCATACCCACAGCCACCGCAGCCTGGTCCTGCTGGGTACAGGCAATTCTTCCACCTCAGCCTTCCAAGTAGCTGGAACTACAGGTGCGCACCACTATGCCCAGCAAATTCTCTGGTTTATTGTAGAGACGAGGTCTCGACAAGTTGCCCAGGCTGGTCTCCAACCCCTGAGCTCAGGCACTCCCCTCGCGTCTGCCTCCCAAAGTGCTGGGATGACAGGAGTGAGCCACTGCGCCCAGCATGAGTTTCCATTTTTTATTTTTATTTATTTATTTGAGTTGGAGTCTCACTCTGTCACCCAGACTGGAGTGCAGTGGCCACTCCCGGCCACCGCAGCCTCAACCTGCTGAGCTCAGGCAATCCTCCGCCTCAGTCTTCTAAGTAGCTGGAATTACAGGCATGTGCTACTACACCTGGCTGATTTTTTTAAATTTATTGTAGAGATGAGGTCTCGCTGCCGAGGCAGGTCTCGAACCTGCAGGCTCAGGCAATCCACTCACCTTAGCCTCCCAAAGGCGCGGGATTACAGGCTAAGCCACTGAGCCTGGCTGACTTTCCAATTTTTAAACGCTGGGTAATAATTCCAATATTCATCACACTATGTGGACCCAACAAAAAAAAGCCACACCACCAGTGAGCCTCACCCCCTGTAGACCCTCCTTGCAGAAAAATGCTCACATGCACATATGAATTTCAGGGTGTTGTGGATCTGGGACCACAGAGTAGGAGGACCCCCTGTAGGAGTCAAGTTTCAGCTCTCAGGAAAGCTTCATCTTGGTTCGAAAGTTCTCGTCTTTCATCCTGGATGTGGTTTCCTTGGGACCCATTCTAATCGTCCTCTCAAAGGACACCCACAAGCAGGGACTGCCATTCCTGTCTCAACTGTACTTTTGCCTTTCTACTCAGGGGCCAGAGGCTACTTCCAGCATCTTCTCTTATGCCCCTGCTGGAACTTGACTCTCGAAATCACCCCCTGGTGAAGGCTGGATTTCTGGTGATGCCATCCTCATCCAGTGCCAGGATGAGGTCCCCAGTCTCCGTTGTGAATCCTGGTGGCGTGTAGCTGTCCATCAAGTCGTGGGTGGCCCTGGCTCTGGAGGGTCAGATACACACATTATACCCTGCTTATGGGGTCTACTTTTCTGCGTGGACTTTGGGTAGAGTCATCCTGGAAGTGACCAAAGACACACATGCCACCCTCCTCTTTTATAGAGAAGACTCAAGAGCCCTTCGTGCTGCCCTGTGCTCCGAGCTACCACCGTCTGCTGGTTGAACGCAGCTTCCTGAACGGCAGCACAGGGGCAGGAGGCACCCAGCCAGGCACGGCCTGACCTGACTCCACTTTCCCATTCCCGTCACTCCTGAAGGAGCGTTTGCTAAGGATAGGCTAGGCACTTTGCTGTTTCACAGACATCTTATTTATTCCTCATAACAAAGTGAATGAGGCAAGAACTCATTTCAGCCCCATTTGCCAGATGAGGAAACCGAGACTTAGAGCATTTACTAATGCACACAAGACCGCGTACTTGGTGAGAAGAGGAGCCCTAGCTTGAATCCTTCCATTTATTTCTTTAGAGTCGGCGTCTCACTCTGTTGCCCAGGGAGGAGTGCAGTGGTACGATCATGGCTCACTCAACCTCCTGGACTCAAGAGATCCTCCCGTCTCAGCCTCCCAAGTAGCTGGGGCTACAGGCATGCACCACCACACCTGGCTAATTTTATTATATCTTGTAGAGTCAGCGGTCTTATATGTTGCCCAGGTTAGTCTCAAACTCCTGGGTCAAGCGATCTTCCCTCCTCGGCATCCCAAAGTGCTGGGATCATAGGTGTGAGCCACCACACTCGGCCCGAATCCTATTGAGCTAACACCAGTGAGTCTAGCCACTAGTCAACAGCTGCTTTTCGCCTCTTGGACTCTATGGGTCATGAAAATGCCCAAGCTGGGTCACTGAGTGGCTTCCAATGAGCTCGTGTGAAGAAGAATCTCGAGATCCTATGCTGTTGTAAACACCACCCTGACGTCAGCACGTCCCGGCCTGATGCAGTCTCTCCCTGGACAAGTGCATGCTCAGTCCAGGAACATTCCTTCCCACCCCCTAGTCCCTGCCTGGTAAGTTCGCTCTCTGGCCCTGCAGACTCTCTGGGCTTGGCCAAGCTTCGGGCCTCTTCAGACTCGATGACATCGTCATCTTGCTGGTTGGGTGGCCATGTTTTTCTAAGTCCAGACCCACGGGGCCTTGTGTACTCATCCATGGTTCGCTCGGGCCTGCAGCAGTGAGAGGCATGTCACAAGCAGAGGCCAGCACTCTGGCCCACGAGCCACTGTACAGAGACATGTGCAAGGAAAAAAACCCCTCCAGGCAGAAGGAACATTTTGGGGGAATGGAGCCACCCAGAGACACAGCATGATGCATATCCCCATGTGGGGATAATCCTGGCACTAACTAGCCACATGACTTTGGCCACATCACTTTCCCTTTTGTGGCCCCAGTTGCTTCATCTATAAAATCAGGGAGTGGAGTTAGGTGAATAATTTTCCAAACAGTGGCCCCTAATCTTCCTACCACTCTTGGGGATTCATGGTGCCCTCCAGCTTAGTTAAGGCTCTGACAAGTCCTGCACAGGAGGAGAATTGCTAATGTGGTCTAACCCACTGTCTCCTAACCTTCCTCGATCACACAGACTTTTAAGTAACATCCCTTGAACCAGTGTTCTGTGGAACATGCCTGGGCTCATTTTCAAGTTTCTTCTGGTGCTGAAGTTCTTTAATTTGACAGCCCCTCTGAGTCTGTGTTGGGGGTTCAGGAGACCAGGTTAGCTCTGGCCTCTCTGGAATTCCTTTTTTTTTTTGGAGTCAGAGTCTTACTCTATTGCCCAGGATGAAGTGCAGTGGCACCATTGCAGCTCACTGCAGTCTCAACTACATGGATTCAGGCAATCCTCCTGCCTCAGCCTCCCAAGTAGCTGGGACTACAGGTACACCCCACATGCCTCGCTAATTTAAAAAGTTTTTTTTTGTAGAAACAAGTTCTCGCTATATTTCTCAAGCTGGTCTCAAACTCCTGGGCTCAATCAATCGTCCTACCTCAGCCTCCCAAAGTGCTGGGATTACAGGCATGAACCACCATCCCTCACCGCTCTCTTGAATTCATGAAGTCCCTGCCCTTGGCTTTATCAGCCATCACATAGGGACCCCAACACCCATTCTCACAGCCAGTTTGAGTCACTTAGCCTTCCAGCAGTTCTCTCTCCTTTACAGTTTTGAGAATCACTCCTTCCTGCTTTTATTCCTGGCAGCTTGAGTGGGCCAGCCTCACCCCTGGCTCAGGGGCACATGCATGACCAGGCCTGGCCAGTGAGGTTATGCATCCTCCTGGCACAGTGGCTGCTTCACTGTGGACATGTGACCCCAGCTGGGCCAGCCAGAGAGCATCCTGGCACTTTTGGGGAAAGATGAGGAAGGCCATGGTGCCGCCTTCTGACTGGGGTAGCTAGTTAAGGGGTCGTCTCTTCCTCCACGTGGGAGAGATCCTGCTGGGGAGACCTGGGAAAGGCAGAACCAAAGATGGCGACAAACCTTGACAATATCCCTTGAGGTCCCAGATACAGCCAGTCCTGAGGTCACTCACACTCCAAACAATGATTTCCCTTTTAACTCATTGGAGTTTGGTTTCTAATCCAGGGAGAGCCCTGCCCCACCAGTTTACAGGGGCTTCTGGTGGGAATGGAATGTTAAAGAAGGAAGCGGCCCTATGCTTGGTGAAGCTATGTGAGGGCAGTGCCTGGGAGGTGGGGTGGGATGGCCACTGGCATCCTGTGGGCACAAGCCCAGGTGCCAGGGGTGAAGGGATTGACCATGTGGCCCTCAGAAGGAGTGGGCAATGCTTCACTAGTGGGGTGATGCCCATTCAAGCGGTGACATTGGGGACCCTGCCATGCCAGGCCTAAACACAGGCAGCTCTGATGGGACGTGCTCTCCTACGGCCCGGTTGTGCCACGTGTGCTCAGGGGACCTGTCTCAGCATCTCCTGGGAGTTTGCTAGCAATGCAGACTCCAAGGCTCCCCACCAGACCCACTGAATCTCCATCTTAACTGGACCCCAGCTGGTCCATGTACATGGTCAAGGTTGAGAAGCACCACTGTAGCGTTCTTTATAGTGACTGGGGCGGCCGTCATGGAGTCCTTCCTCCTTGTAGGTACATGTGGCCCCAGCCCCACAAGAGGCAGACGGCTCCCCCACCCCCCTTTATCTGGGCTCTGAACCAGGGCTTAGTGAGATCAATAGAAAGTGATGGAAATGGTATGGCAGTTCTGGCCCTGGCAGCCTGTCTCAGAAGCCAGCCATCACACCAAGAGTCAGCCTCCCTGCCCTGACACCACCATACTGTAAGGAGATCCAGGCCGGATACATGGGGATGTTGCCTGAAGGACCAGAGAGTCCCAGGCAAGTGAGGGGGGCCTTCTCAGGCCTCCTAGTACAGCGCCAGCTGAGTGACCCTCACCAGCACCATGTAGAGCTGAGCCCTGCTCACTCTTCAGACCCAGAGAATCAGGAGAAATAACAGAGCTTCGCTGTTTTAAGCCACGGTGTTGGTGTTACAAGGGGGTTGGGGGACGCAAAAACAGGAATGACCTTTTGGAGGTTGGGTCCCCTGTAATATACTTAGAATTTGTTCCTCCAGATCAAATGGTTAACCAAAGTTTTTATCTGAAAGTTTCGAGAAGGCCACATCATGATTTGTGGAAGAAACATACTGAGCTGTGGCAAACAAGTGACTGGTACTTCCACCAGGACAATGTACCTGCCCATACTGCACCGAATATTCAGCAGTTTGTGACCCAAAATGGCGGGACCCTCATGTCCCACCCTTCCTATTCAGCTGATCTCACCCTGAGTGACTTTTTTTTTGTTTCCACGAATGAAAAATGTCTTCAAGGTAAAACATTTTGTCAATGTGGAAGAGGTAAAATGAAAAACGGCAGAAACACTGAAAGGCATCAACATTGACGAGTTCAAAAACTGCTTTGAGCACTGGAAAAAGCATCTCGAAAGGTGTACGGCATCCAACAGAGAACTCTGAAGGTGACTGATGTTTAAACATGTAAGAATAAATACACTATTTTTTACTTTAAAAATTCCGGGTTTTGGGAAGTTGCTCGTATTTTGTTGCGCAGCAAAAGGTTACTGAGGCGACGACTGTCTCTCCTTCTTGCTAAAGGAAGGTCCTGAGGAGGGCTGCCTGCAGGCGTAGCCAGTTTCAGGCACCGTGCTGAGCACCCCCACCCACGGGCACAGAGGTGGAAAGGCGAACAGGACAGACCGTGTCCTCACACTGGCAAAAAGAGCATTCTTGTCCCGGGAGATGGCGACAGACAAGAAAACACACAGATGCAACAACTTCAGGGAGATAAGGAGCAGTTGAGGTAGGGATGGGGACACTATTATATAAAACAGGGATGGTTCCTCCAAGGAAACACACTTGGTGTGAGGCCCTCATGTTAAATGGAGCAAACCAAGACATGAGCAGAAGGAAAAATCCCACTGGCAGAGGGAACGGCAAATGCAAAAAGTGAAGAGGTCCGGGGAGGTAACGCAGAGGGTGATGGCTTGGGGCAGGGATGAGATCAGGCATGAATTCACAAAAGTGGGTGGGGCTGGAGCTGCAGTGTCCAGTCCAGCAGCCACCGGCCACTCATGGCTACTCAAGCTACACTTTCATTAAAATAGCCAGTGCAGGTTAGGCGTGGTGGCTCATACCAGCACTTTGAGAGGTCGAGGCAAGAGAATTGCCTGAGCCCAGGGTTTTGAGACCAGCCTGGGCAACTTATCGAGACCTGGTCTCTACAATAAATGAAAAAATCAACTAGGTGTGGTGTCACGTGCCTGTAGTTCTAGCTACTTAGGAGGCCGAGGCAGAAGGATCTCCTGAGCCCAGCAGGTCAAGGTTGCAGTGGCTGTGAATGTGCCACTGCACGCCAGGCTGGGTGGCACAGTATGACCCGTGTCAGATCTGTCAGCAAGACCCTGACAGACCTTTCGATCCAGTTAACAACTGATGGCAGGTGTCCTGTCTCGGCCATGCTGGCGGAAGGTCACACTGACCCCCACACTGTCTTTGCCTTGTGAACCCCCTGACTGTTGGGGAATAGTTGATTCAGAGTGAACAGGTATTCCAGGTCAGTTCCCGTGTTTGAACCTGGCACATAGCCCGAGCACAGCCCTCAGTTTCCACATCTGTAAAATAGGCGTGAGAATGCCTATGTAACGAGGGTAGGGATTAAAAACAGTACCATGGGTGGAGAGCCTGATGAGGAGGCATCATCATTGCCCCCTCCCTCCTCTTTAAAAGAGGGCTGCTGGCCAGGCATTGTGGCTCACACCTATAGTCCTGGCACTTTGGGAGGCGAGGCGAGAGGATTGCCTGAACCCAGGGGTTTGAGACCAGCCTGGGCAACTTGGAGAGAGCTCGTCTCTACAATAAATCAAAAAACTAACTGGACATGATGGCACGCCTGTGGTTCCAGCCACTTGGAAGGCTGAGGCGGAAGGATCACCCGAGCCCAGCAGGTCAAGGCTGCGGTGGCCATGAGTGTGCCACTGCACTCCAGCCTGGGTGACAGAATGAGACTCCAACTCAAAAATAAAAAATAAAAAAGAGGGCTGCCAGCTGGGTGCAGTGGCTCACGCCTGTAATCCCAACACTTTGAGCGGCTGAGGCAGGAGAATCTCTTGAGGCCAGGTGTTTGAGACCAGCCTGGGCAACATAGTGGGATCTTGTCTCAAACAGCAAAACATTAGCTGGGCTTGGTGGCCTGTGCCTGCAGTCCCAGCTACTCAAGAGGCTGAAGCAGATGGATTGCCTGAACCCAGGAGGTCGAGGCTACAGCGAGCCGTGATCGTGCCACTGCATGCCAGCGTGGGCGACGGAGAGTGAGACCCCAACTCAAAACAAACAAATAAAAAGAACATAGGTGACCTTTTCCCAGAGATCTGATGCAGGTAGCAAGCCAAGCCTCAGAGAGGACCAAGTACCACCTCCCCCAGACAGTCACCAGCAGGAAGAGGCTCAGAACCGGGGAGCGTCAGTTGAGACTGACATTCCTAGGAGGAATCTGGGACTTGGTGTATGCCCACTACCTGTCCAATGTTGTGTGAGTAGCAAGCCACAGAGCACTCAGCCAGCCAGCTGTTGGCTGTGTCTCCTTCCACAGTGTCCGGGGAAGTTCTGAATACTCACCAGGTGACCTGACAAGCCAGTGGTGAGGACGGCTTGTATCGGTGGCCTTGGGTCTCTAACTGCAGGCCTGCCTTAGAAGGTCCAGCAGTGTCCTGGGTCCCTGGGTCAAATCAGTCCCAAGATTCTGAATGGACTACATTGTGATGTCACAGGCCTGGGTGGCCCCACGGGAAGGGCTACCGTGGCGACTGGCATTATGGGACAGGGCAGGAGTGACACCCCTTCCAGAAGGAACGGACATGTCCGCGTGCCATTTTCAGCCGGCACTGCAGGCAGACCAGTGAGAGGTGTCTGTGATCACACAACTTCTTCTGCCTGGGGGGCCCCAGTGAAGCCACCACTGCCTCAGTGTTCACCCCCACCTGGCTTGAGTCCACGCGATTAAACCAAACCCAACTTTTACAGTCTTCCCACACAAATTGACTCACGTGAGTACCCCCAATGCTTTGCATATTTTCTATGATGAATTTAAAATTCCAGAACAGGCCAGGAGCAGTGGCTTATGCCTTATAATCCCAGCACTTTGAGAGGCCAAGGCAGGAGGATTGCTTGAGCCTAGTAATTTGAAATCAGCCTGGGCAACACAGCGAGACCTCGTCTCTATGAAAAATAAAACAATTAGCTGGGCATGGTGGTGCATGCCTGCAGTCCCTGCTACTCAGGAGGCTGAGGTGGAAGGATTGCCTGAGCTCAGGAGACTGAGACTGCAGTTCACAGTGAACATGTCTCCGCACTCCAGCATGAACGACAGAGTGAGACTCCTACTCAAAAAAAAAAAAAAAATTTCAGGACAGCTTTTTCTACACCTGGGCCTTTTCCCTACTGCCCACCCACCTGGTGCAGCCTCAAAGCAAAAAAAAAAAAAAAAAAAGTAAATATTAGCTCAGGTAAACAAACAGGAATATAACCTCCCCCCCACAAGTTAAATTCAACACAGATGTCTTTTGGGCTATTTTCTATGCTGGATATGCCTGGGCTACTTTCCATTGTTGGTGATTGATAATTAGGTACAATTTACAGTTAATAAGCCTAACAAGAAAAAAACATAAACAAAGCAGGCAAACTATAACACCTTTCTGAAGGTTCCAGGTCCCTTTTCCTCTGGCACTTGAGGTTGGGAGAGGGGAGCTTTTTTTTTTTTTGTCAGAGTCTCACTCTGCCGCCCAGGCTGGAGTGCAGTGGCACGCTCACAGCTACTGCAGCATCTACCTGCTGGGCTCAGGTGATCCTTCTGTCTCAGCTTTCCAAGTAGCTGGAACTACAGGCATGAGCCTCCATGCCCGGCTAATTTTTTAATTTATTGTAGAGACGAGGTCTTGCCACGTTGCCTAGGCTGGTCTGGAACCCATGGGCTCAGGCAGTTCTCTCACCTCTGCCTCTCAAAGTGCTAGGATTACAGGCATGAGCCACTGTGCCTGGCAAAGGGGAGCATTTTAACCCAAGAGCAAAGGGCTTCACTTTGGAAATGGTTGGGTTGTCCTACATATTAGAGTCTAAAACAGTGGGGCTTAAATTTTAGGGTGCATTAGAATTCACATTCTCCTTCTTCTTTTTCTTTCTTTCTTTTTTTTTTTTTGAGTTGGAGTCTCACTCTGTCACTCAGACTGGAGTGCAGTGGCCGCTCCTGGCCACCACAGCCTTGACCTGCTGGGCTCCGGCGATCCTTCCACCTCAGCCTTCCAGGTAGCTGGAACTATAGGTGCGTGCTACCACACCTGGCTAATTTTTTATTTATTGTAGAGATGAGGTCTCGCCAAGTTGCCCCGGTGGGTCTCGAACCCACGGGCTCAGCAATCCACTCACCTCAGTCTCCCAAAGCGCTGGGATTACAGGCTGAGCCACCGAGCCCGGCTTCCTTCTTCTTTTTCTTCTTCATTTTTTAAGAGATGGGGTCTTGCACTGTTGCTCAGGGTAGAGTACCAAGGCACTGCAATATCTCACTGCAGCCTGCACCTCCTGGGCTCAAGTGATCCTCTTGCCTCAGCCGCCCAAGCACCTAGAACTACAGGCATGCGCCACCACACTAATTAATTCTTTTTAATTTTTCATAGAGTCAGGATCACACTATGTTGCCCAAGCTGGAATCAAATTCCTGACCTCAAGGGACCCTCCTGCACTGTGAACCACCATGCCCAGTGCTGGGATTATAGGCATGACCCACCACGCCCTGCCAGGATTCACATTTCCAACATTTCCCAGGTGATGTCAATACTGCAGGTTCTGGGACTGCACCCTGAGAAGTAGCGAGAGTGTCATTCTCGGGTTTGATGCTAAATTATGCCCGCTGATGGCCATATTCTGGGGTTGCTGGACACCGAAAAGGAGCAGCAGCTTTGGGGCCAAATGTTCTTGGGCTTCAACCTATGTGCTTTATTGAGGACTGGGACTGAGCCAGGCATTGGGAGGCACCGCTGACCTTGTCAGTGCCTTGCCCATAGCCTCCTGGCCTCCCTATTTCCCTTTCTGCTGCCGGCACCTGCATCTCTTTGCCTGGGTATTCTCTTCATTGCCAGAGGTCTGTCTGCTCTGCATACCAGCAGGACAGCTGCAGGTGATGGAATGAAAGCCCTCCAGGAATGAACTCAACTGATGACTATTAGCAGCTGGTGGATAAAAACCACCTCCCACACCTCCCATCCCCTCCCCCACCTGCCGCTTTAGGTGGGATGACTTGAGGCGTGTTCTGCACCAGCTCCATGGGTCCTTATGGGACCAAGGCTTAGGTGCTCACAGCAGCAACTGGTTGATAATATCCCACGCAGCTGCCTCCCTCCCCTCTTCACCTCGCCGTACCCCTACCTGTTGTCCTGGGACCAACCCGCAGATAAGCTACTTCCGCTCAAATCCTTGTCTCGTAATCTGCTTCTGAACCTACACGTCATGACATCACGAAGAAGGAATGGTGTTTGTCCTTGGTACGTTCACATCTAGAGGGGAAAGCCATAGACTGGCCTGGCACAATTTGGAATTTCTGGGAAGCTGGTGAGTGTCAGGTCTCAGGGCAGACAGAAATGTCCAACGCGTGCCCTTGGGTGTATCATCAAAGATGCCTTGAGGAAATGCATAAGCTGATGTGCTAGGGAGGAGGCTGCTGGAGACCTGGCCCACAGGGAGGCCTGGACACACTCCCCAAAGGGTCTAACTTGTGACACAAGTTTCTCCTGCTCTCCACTACCCTGGGCAATTCCTCCTGAAATAAGAATGCAGATGGTGACTCACGCCTGTCCCTAGCACTTAGGGAGGCTGAGGTGGGAGGATCACCTGAGCCCAGGAGATCGAGGCTGCAGTGAGCCATGATCATGCCACTGCGTTCCAGCCTGAGTGGGTGGGTGGGTGGGTGACAGAGTGAGACCCCGACTCAAAAAAAAAAAAAAGAAGGAAGGCAGAGTTTTGCATCATATAAAATATGACTCTTGTTCACCATTTGGGGAATGTCAGGTGCTTGTGAGGGTTTTCTGCTGGCCTGATGGGATTAACATGCCTCCTAGGTGCTCTGCATAACACCACACTAGGCTCGTCTCACAGGCACTGCGGTGGGATAAACCCCACTCTTCTATTGTCTCTTATTTCTCACCCCGACTCCTCCCGCACTTTTCATCTCCTCCTCCTCCTCCTCCTCCTCCTCCTCCTCCTCCTCCTCCTCCTCCTCCTCCTCCTCCTCTCCTCCTCCTCCTCTTCCTCCTCCTCCTCCTCCTCCTCCTCCTCCTGGAGTCCCCCAAACACACAATCAAATGCATACACTGCATGGCAAGAACATCCGCGGCAAGCCCAGCCCCCAGCCCGCCTGTCAGATGCGCATGCGCAGGAATTCCGGTCTCCCTGCCTGGCTGCTCACCTTCCCAGATGGTCCTTAGGGACAGGGCACCCACCCAGAGTGCCTCATCCCCACATCTCACCTCGGCTGGAGGAGAAGGAAGCCCCTTGTGCCAGAGCATCGTGTCAAGGTTCAGAATTACCTAGGACTCAAAAGAAATAGCCTCAAACAGTCACTAGTTCTGTCTCTGGAAAAAGAGATAGAACAGGCCCCTTTCAGAGATCTCAGGACTGAGCGAAGAGAGACCAGCAATATCAACAGCCACCCCCTCCTTGACATCCTCAAGGCCATGGCAATGCCCTGACATTGTGATTTCATTTTTGTGATTAATTTAAAGGAAAGAAGCCGGGCTCGGTGGCTCAGCCTGTGATCCCAGCGCTTTGGGAGGCTGAGGTGAGTGGATTGCCTGAGCCCGTGGGTTCGAGACCCGTCTGGGCAACTTGGCAAGAACTCATCTTTACAATAAAATAAAAAATTAGCCAGGCGTAGTAGCGCACGCCTGTAATTCCAGCTACTTGAAAGGCTGAGGCAGAAGGATCGCCGGAGCCCAGCAGGTCGAGGCTGTGGTGGCTGTGAGCGTGCCACTGCACTCCAGTCTGTGTGATGGACTGAGACTCCAACTCAAAAAAAAAAAATTTAAAGGAAAGAGCCTGGACAACATAGTGAGACCTTGTCCCTACAAAAAAATAAAATTAGCCAGACCGGTGGCACGCGCCTATAGTCCCAGCTATCTGGGAGGCTGAGGCAGGAGGATCATCTGAGCCCAGGAAGTCAAGGCTGCAGTGAGCCATGATGGTGCCACTGCCCTCCAGCCTAGGTGATAGAGTGAGACAGAGTATATACACATGGTTCCACTTCTGGAAAAGGTTGAGCTGATCTGAAGCTACAGAAATAAGTTCCAACTGGATGTGGTGGCTCACGCCTGTAATCGCAGCACTTTGGGAAGTGGAGGCAAGAGGATTGCCTGAGTCCGGAGTTTCGAGACCAGCCTGGGCAACTTGGCAAGACCTCATCTCTACAATAAGTCAAAAAATTAGCCGGGCGTGATGGTGTGCGCCTGTGGTTCCAGCTACTTGGAGGGCTGAGGCCAAAGGATCGCCTGAGCCCAGCAGGTCGAGGCTGCTGTGGCCATTAGCATGCCACAGCACTCCAGCCTGACCAACAAGTGAGACTCCTACTCAAAAAAAAAAAAAGGTTCCATGATTACCTGGGGTGGGGGATGGAGGGATAGGCCAAGGGCACAGGAGACTTTGTGGAGTGAAGGGAATAATCTAGATCTATGTCATGGTGGCTACTCAGGTACATACATTTGCTAAAACTAATTGACTTGTACCCTTAAAATGTGTTAATTTGGCCAGGCATGGTGACGCACACCTGTAATCCAAGCACATTGGAAGGCTGAGGTGAGAGGATTGCTTGAGCCCAGGAGTTCGAGACTAGCTTGGGCAACATAGCAGATCTTGTCTCTACAAAAAAATCTAAAAATTAGCTGGGCATGGGGACACATGCCCCTATTGCCAGCTACTCAGGAGGCTGAGGGGGAAGGATCGCCTGAGCCCAGAAGGTCAAGGCTGCAATGAGCCAGTGTGCCACTGTATTCCAGCCTTAGTGACAGAGTGATACTCCAACTCAAAATAAATAAATAAAATGTGTGAATTTTAAAGTATGTAAATTATACCTCAGTAAAGGTGGATATATGCATATCTATGCACACATGTTATGTATATATATGATGTACAATACATACATATATACCTACATACACACACATTGATTGCCTAGGAGAAAAAACTAGAAGGAAACCGGACATGGTGGCTCACACCTATAATCCCAGCACTTTGGGAGGCTGAAGTGAGAAGATTGCCTGAGCCCACGGGTTCAAGACAGCCTGAGCAACTTGGTGAGACCTCATCTCTACAGTAAATCAAAAAATTAGCCGGTGTGGTGGCATGTGCCTGTGCTTCCAGCTACTTGAAAGGCTGAGGCATAAGGATTACCTGAGCCCAGCAGGTCGAGGCTGCAGTAGCCATGAGTGTGCCACTGCACTCCAGCATGGGTGACAGAGTGAGACTCCAACTCAAAAACAAAAACAAAAACAAAACAAAACAAAAACTAGAAGGAAATACATTACAATGAGAAATGTGGTCGTGTGCCATAGATAAGAATATAGATTTTTTTTTCTCTTCTTAGATTCACCAATAATGCACCTATGTGATTCTATTTTTTATATAATAGAATGATAAATGTTCTTTTATTTAAAAAAAATTACAAGCTTAGAGGTAGGCTCTTGTGGTCTACAGCATGCCAGATTCCTAATTCATGTTTGTGTGAGAAAGTCCTATGGGTTTTTTCCCTATATTCAAGGGGCGCCCCCCAGAAACAAGAATTTATTTATTAAAAAGGTATATTTATTCTTACATGTTTAAACTTCAGTTGTTTTCAAAGCACTCACCATTTGATACAACTATTAAGATGCTTTTTCCACTGCTCAAAACAGTTTTTGAACTCATCAATTTTCATGCCTTAGAGCTTCTGCTGTTTTTTGTTTCACTCCTTCCACATCGGAAAAATGTTTCCCTTTGAGGACTTTTTTCATCCAAGGAAACAAACAAAAGTCATTCCAGGCAAGACTGAGTGAATAGGGAGGGTGGGGCATGGGGGTCATGCCACTTTTGGTCAAAAACTGCTCTGAACACAGCGTGTTGTAGGCAGGTGCGCTCGTAAATCAACTGTCATGAAATGGGCAAACTCATTGAAAGAATCTCCAAAAAATATTTCACTGAAGCCAAATGCAGTCTCTCACAACACCACTAGCTGCTCCACTGATGCCAATGGGTTCCTAGAACACTTGCCTAGTGGGGGATGCCTGTACTTCAAGGGTCCCACCTGCCAAAAGATAATTCTGGTTTTTTGGGGGTTCCCCCTTGTATCCACCAAAGTCTTTGGACTGGGCTCAAGTCTCAGGTCCCTACTAAATCATCCATAATGTCCTTATAAATGCTGTCTTACATCATCCTCCATCTTTTCATATGTTGTTTCTCTTTGACCACATCATGGCAGGGTGCAGTGGCTCATGCCTATAATCCCAGCACTTTGGGAGGTGGAGGTGAGAGGATTGCCTGATCCCAGAGATTGGAGACCAACCTGGGCGACTTGGCAAGACCTTGTCTCTTCACTAAATTAAAAAATTAGCTGGGTATGGTGGTGCGTACCTATAGTCCCAGTTATGTGGAAGGCTGAGGCGGAAGGATTGCCTGAGCCCAGCAGGTCGAGGCTGCGATTGACTGTGAGCATGCCACAGCATTCCAGCCTGGGTGACAGAGTGAGACTCTAACTCAAAAACAACAACAACAACAAAAACCACGTCACGTGCCCACCAAGGGCTAGGATAATATCTTTATTCTTTGGATCCTCAACAGCCCCTATTCAGTAGCACAGCAGAAGCACAGAAATTTGGAGAAAATAAATCTGAGCTGGCACAGGGTACTGACTGCACAAACTCCAGTGACATAAATGGCTCCCCTGTTGTGTGGATGGTGCCCTCTGGAGTTTTGTGCAGATTCCTTGGTCAAAGTCTCTGTCTGTCCTGATACTTCCTAGTTTTGTGACCTCAGGAAGGTCATCTCCTAAGCCTGTTTCTCATCTATATAATAGGGTTGTTGGGATGATTGAATTGAGATAATGTGTTTCAAAGCCCTCTACAAACTACGTAAAGGCTCTGTAGTGATAGATGGAAGGTTTCACATCATCAATCGAGCCCCTGCTTTTTTTCTCTGACCCTTTTACCCTGTGCTCATCACCACTACTTCATCACCAGCTTTCACTCAGTCCCCTTAAATTGTCAAGTGCAGCTGGGTGCAGTGCTTACGCCTGTAATCCCAGCACTTTGGAAGGGGGAGGCAAGAGGATTGCCTGAGCCCAGTAGTTCAAGACTAGCCTGGGCAACTTGGCAAGATCTTGTCATTACAATAAATCAAAACATTAGCCAGACGCCAGGGCGCGTGCCTATAGTTCCAGCTACTAGGAAGGCTGAGGTGGATCACCTGAGCCCAGCAGATAGAGGCTGGAGTGACCACGAGCATGCCACTGCACTCCAACCTGGGCGACAGAGACTCCAACTCAAAAAAAAAACAAACAAGCAAACAAAAAATTGTCAAATACATTCCTGCCTCAGGGCGTTTGCACATGCTTTCTCCTCCACTTAGAAGACTTCTCCAGCATCCTCCCCCAGCTTCTTTCTTCAGGAGATTCAGATTTCAGCCTTCATTGCTTTGGGTTTTACCTAAGCATCCTAAGATAGCTCCTCCCACTTCATAACCTTCCCTCTGTTTCTGAGTACTTGAAATTGCCTTGTGTGTGGTGCTGACTGTCGGTGTCCTGTATGGAATCTCCTCCTGGACAGGGCTTGTGCTGTTTGTGTTTTCTGCTATGTTTCCGACTCCTGAAGCAAGGTAGGTGCTCACACATCATTTCCTAAATGAACAAACAAGCACTTCCTGGTAGGCCACACGATGTACTCGGTTCATCGTGGCAGCTGCTTTGCAAGAGGGGGAGATTATGAAGGGATCTGCCCAAGTCATGCCTGGTGTCCATAGGTCTCATTGGCCACCGACCAGGAGGACGCAAAGTAAGGAGGGCCTCATGCTGCCTGCAAGGATGGACCTGCCCAGGGTGGCTGGCAAAGGGCGTCCCCTGGCTGGACCAGCTCTGCCAGTCAGGTGCCTGGGTCTTCCTCCTTCCCTGTCTTGTCCCCGCTGTGCCAAGGACATTAGACTGAGCTGCATCACCTTCATCTCTCGCAGCATCCAGCCTGGAGTCTCTGCAGAGTCCCGGCACCGCACAAGCCCGGCCAACTCGCGGGGGAATGCTCTGGCCCGTGCCAAAGACGGCGCCCATTCATTTTCTGCCTGCAAGAAAGAAAACACTTTTTCAGGGCCTGGCGTGTTTCCTGCTCTGCTGAAGGAGGGGGGTGCCTCCCTGCAAGGAAGACAAATCTAGTTTGGGAGGGGGGTCATTCAGGGAGATGCCAGCATGCTGTGCTTGGGAGGCAGAGGCAGGACAGCCTGCCCTCCTCCCCAGAGGGCCCACCCAGCACATTTCCAGAAAGTTCTTCCACCCTGTCTCTTCTCCCCTCTTCTGACTACAGGGTCCACACCTGAATGCTTGCTTTTCAAGTTGGTAGACAGTCCGGGCCAGTTCCCCAGTGCCTGAACCTGAGGCCACTGGGTGAACAGCCAGCAGCTTTTTACAAAGTGGTAAGTCACTTAGAACTTTTTTTTTTTTTTGAACCAGGGCCTCACTCTGTTGCCTAGACTGGAGTGCACTGGCAGCTTTAACCTCCTGGACTCACGTGATCCCTTCTGCCTCAGCCTTCTGAATAGCTGGGACTACAGACGTGCCCCACCATGCTTGGCTGATTTTTATTTCTTGCAGAGACGAATTCTCGAGATCTCGCTATGTTGCCCAGGCTCATCTCGAACTCCTGGTTTCAAGCAATCCTCCCGCCTCAGCCTCCCAAATTGCTGGAATTATAGGCATGAGCCACATCACCTAGAACATTATTTTATATTAAAACAAGCGATGAGTCTTTATAAATAGAAAGTGTAGAAAGGAAAAAATTTAAAATGTCACATCGGGGGGTTGGGACTTCAGGTGATTTTTACATTTTTCTTGATACTTTCTCCTGTATTCTCTGTATTATGTATTCATATTTATTACTTTTTTTCTTTTTGAGTCAGAGTCTCACTCTGTCGACCAGGCTGAAGTGCAGTGGCACGCTCATGGCCACTGCACCCTTGACCTGCTGGGTTCAGGCGATCCTTCTGATTCAGTCTTCCAAGTAGCTGGAACCACAGGTGTGCACCACCATGCCTGGCTAATTTTTTTTTTTTGAGTTGGAGTCTCACTATGTCACCCAGACTGGAGTGCAGTGGCCGCTCCCGGCTACCGCAGCCTCGACCTGCTGGGCTCCAGCGATTCTTCCGCCTCAGCCTTCCAAGTAGCCGGAATTACAGGTGTGAGCTACCACGCCTGGCTGATTTTTTGATTTATTGTAGAGATGAGGTCTTGCTGCCCATGCGGGTCTCGAACCCGCGGGCTCAGGCAATCCACTCACCTCAGCCTCCCAAAGGTGCAGGATTACAGGCT
The DNA here is from genome assembly GCA_027257055.1 of Cephalopachus bancanus. Classification (NCBI taxonomy): domain Eukaryota; kingdom Metazoa; phylum Chordata; class Mammalia; order Primates; family Tarsiidae; genus Cephalopachus; species Cephalopachus bancanus. Next base: position 599,414 of record JAPVLO010000175.1, read on the forward strand.
GAGCCACTGAGCCCGGCTAATTTTTTGATTCATTGTAGAGATGAGGTCACGCCAAATTGCCCAGGCTGTTCTTGAACCCCTGGATTCAGGCAATCCTCTTGCCTCCGCCTCCCAAAGTGTTGGGATTACAGGCATGAGCTACCACACCCGCCTATATATATTACTCTTACTCTTTTGCCATAAAAATAACAATAAAATAATTTCCATTTTGAGATAACCTGCTTGTGTGGATATATTTTGGAGGAGAATACAAAAATCACATGACTATTTAACATTAACCTCAATGCCTTCCTGGGACAAATGATTTAGAGGCCACGAACCCCTCAGTGTCTATCTTCACCCTTGCCTGTCATTAGAAGAAGTTTGGTGAAAATGTTTGAGGGTGATGCATGGTGAGTCAGTAAAACTTTAGTATGAATTAGTCTATCTGAGGTCATCTGTCTCTCCCTCCCTCTCTCCCTTTCTTTCTCCCTCTCTCTCTCTCTCTGTCTCTCACACACACACACACACACACCCTGCAGATGCCACCTAAGACTCTATGAGGATCTGTGAACTCACAAGGAAATGCCACTGGAAGGAAGAGTGAAAGTTGCCGAAATTAAATCGACAAACTAAATTCTGCCCAAGCCTGGCATTTTCTGACTGCAGTGACCATCAGCAGTCAGATGAGTACAGATGGGGCTGCAGGCTGTGTTCTTGTCCCTCCAAATGGAATTTTTCTGTAATGCACATTCAGATCAGAAGCTGGGACACTTGTGCTGAGTCGGGACAGTCTACTGATCTATTAGCCGGTTTCAGGGCCAACAGCAGAGAGCTGAACCCAATCATTTTGAATCAGTCAATCAGTCAATCAGTCAATCGGTTAGAGTTGGTTTCTCACTCTGTCATCCAGGCTGAAGTGCAATGGCACAATCATGGCTCACTACAGCCTCAACTTCCTGGGCTTAGGCGATCTTTCTGCCTCAGGCGTGCACTACCACACTGGGCTAATTTTTTTATATTTTATTTTTTGTAGTACGAGGTCTTGCCGTGTTGCCCAGGTTGATCTCAAACCCCTGGGCTCAAGAGATCCTCCTGCCTCGGCCTCCCAAAGTGCTGGGATTATAGGTCTAAGCCACCACGCCCAGCCTTGAATTTTATTATATTTTCTCTTTTATTTTGCTTCTGGTTTAAGGACCATCTTCAAAACTCTCCCTAATGACATAAAAATAAAGGGAGAAAAAAAGCTGACTCAGAATTCTAGAAGAGCCACACGATGATTAAATGGTGGAGGAAGAAAGGTTTAAGGAGCTGCAGTTTTTAAGTCTAGAGGGAAGAGCTTGAAAGAGGGAGTGGAGTAATGATTCTTAAGTAGCAGGCACTTACTAATCAACTGACTGCACTTCAGGAACGCTTAGCAGAGACCCAGCATTGGGCAGGGTGCCTTGGCTCTGCCCTAAAGTCATGATGAATTAGACTTAAAGAAATAAGTACACAGTGGTGTAGAAGTGATTTAAGATGGACACAAGAAAAGACTACATAGAGCTAAAAGCAGCTTGCTCACTGTGGAACTAAAATCACAGGAAATTCAGAAGGAAAAAAGCATGATTCAGGCCTTTTATATGTTTTTATCGTTGCTGAAGAGTCTTGATTTCTGTATACAGAATCTAGCAGCAAACACTGGTGTCCAGTTGTGTTGGGGTGACTTCCAAAGGGAGCTGGTGGGACAGGGAGAAAGGAAGGGACTGTGTATTTAGAATTTTTGTGGGGAGAAACAGCTCTGTGGGCCCTTCAAGGGCAGAGAATAATCACGTTTCATCCAACTTTGCACCCCCACTGACGAGTGGGTGCCTGGCAGACTTACGGCCAATTGCAGAACCGATGACCAAAGGCAGCACTTGAAAGATGAGAGGGTGCCGGGTGCGGTGGCTCATTCCTTTCATTCCAGCACTTTGGGAGACGGAGTCAAGAGGATTGCCTGAGTCCAGGGGTTCAAGACCAGCCTGGGCAACATGGCGAGACCTTGTCTCTACAGTAAATTAAATATTAGCCAGTTGTGGTGGCACATGCCTGTGGTTCCAACTACTTGGAAGGCTGAGGCAGAAGAATCGCTTAAGTCTAGCAGAATGAGGTTGTGGTGGCTGTGAGTGTGTCACTGCACTCCAGCCTGGGTGACAGAGTAAGACTCCAACAACAACAAAAAAAAGAAAGATGAGAGAATGAGGTTGGCATTCAAGGCTGAGGGGAGCATGAATTGAATAGAGGCACTTTTGGGTACAGATGGAAAGAGATGGGCCGGGCGTGGTGGCTCACACCTATAATCTCAGCACTTTGGGATGCCTAGGTGAGAGGATTGCCTGAGCCCACGGGTTCAAGACCAGCCTGGGCAACTTGGTGAGACCTCATCTCCACAACAAATCAAAAAATTACCCAGGTGTGGTGGCACGTGCCTGTAGTTTCAACTACTTGGAAAGTTGAAGCAGAAGGATCACCTGAGCCCAGCAGGTTGAGGTTGCGGTGGCCGTGAGCATACCACTGCACTCCACCCTGGGCGATAGAGTGAGACTCCAACTCAAAAAAAAAAAAAAAGAAGAAAGAGATGGAGCTTGGTGAATGAAAACGGGTACCGGTGTATGGTGTCCACAAGTCAGGCAGAGAAACATACTTGATGTGGTGTGGACCATTTCAGGCTCCTGAGTAGAAGAGAAGATGGAAGTGGCAATTTTGGGAGGTTAAGATTGCTAATGGTGAAAAGGATGGAAAGGAAAAGGGGGATGGGGGAAGGTGGCTTGGTCCTTCACAGATGCTGTGTACCACTTGGCCCTGTAAATTCACTTCAGAGCCCTTACCACAAGCTGAACATCAGTATACTGAATACTGCTTGTCTCCCCACCCCATCACCACTAGACTATAAACTTACCGAGGGCAGGGATCCTATTTGCCTTATTCTCTATTGAATTCTTAGCAGCAAGTATAGACTGTAATATGTAGCAGTATTCTGTTAATACTTATTGAATGAATAAATGAAAGAAACCAGGAATGGGGGATGGATGGTGTTCTGGGCTACAGGCCAGAATCCTGAGTTCTTTACCTCATAATCTTAGAGAAGAACAAAAGTGTCTAACTAGCTAGGCTAGCTGAGGATGTTTCTGCTCAGAAACGGAAAGATGAAATCCCATCGTGCCTTCCCATCCAATGGCCCTTGGATATTGTCCCAAGATGTCCAGTGTGAAGCAGCTAGCCATACCAAGCACTCCTCAGGACCATGAAATATTTCTCCTGACTGGTACTTCCCATCTGAGATGGAGGGTTGTGATTCTAAAATTCTTAGGACATCATGGCTGGACATAACAAATAAATAGTGTCTTTGGTTAAATTAAGATGTTTTTATGGCCAGACATGGTGGCTCATACTTATAATCCCAGCACTTTGGGAGGCCAAAGTAAGAGGATTGCATGAAACCAGGAGTTTGAGACTAGACTGGGCAACATAGTGAAACCCCACCTATACAAAATAAAAAATAAAAATATTAGCCAGGCATGATGGCACACATAGCCCTGTAGTCACAGCTACTTGGGAGCCTGAGGCAGGAGGATCATCTGAGCCCAGGAATTCAAGGCTGAAGTGAGCTGTGATCACACCACTGCACTTCAGCTTGGGTGACAGAGTGAGACCTGTCTCAAATAAACAAAAAAGATGCATGGTGTCCTAAAAGGACACTAGAAAGTAGAAGGGTTGTGTTGACTCATGTAGGGTCTGTTGTACTTGCTCGTTTTTCCATTGGCATTTTTGTGAGGGAGACAGAGAGATGTGTTCTAGAAAGATGCCAATTTTGGAGTCTCCAAGGTTTATTTTACTTTGTTATTTACAAGTGTGAAGCCTTGGGCAAGCTACTTCTCTGAACCTCAGCTCCTCACCAGTAAACTCAGGATAATAATAATAATACTTCTTTCTCATGGTTATAATAAGGATCATTTGCAAAGCACTTTAGAACAGAAAAGTGCCAGACAAACATCATTCTATTATTCTGTTTTTCCTTATTTTCTTAGGGGACTCACAGTCAGCCACTGGGTCAATCTTTGTCAGTTTTGTAAAAGTCCTCTTCTCCAAGCTCACTTCTGACATCACCCACATGACAAACCACATATTCTTACCCAAGTTATCTTTTATGAACACTAGTAAGCGCAAAAACTGGTAACTTAGGTCCACACTTACATTGATTTTCTCTGTTTTATTTTTCTTTTGATGGTTACTGCAGTCTATAGAGACTTTAAGTGTATTGACAACATTAGTCTGACAACATTATTGAAGAATTTAAATTGTCTGGGATATCACATAGTTCCTATAATCCAGATTTTGTAAAATTACCTGATATATGAGGTCTGACAATTAAGTTCATGAACTGTTCTGGGAAAAGTTTTACATACCTCATTGCCGAATATCACTACAGTCACCTTTGGAGTACTTCCCTTGGGAAGCTATGCACTGGCATCAGCAATTTTGGAACTGTTTTTCTGGAATGGCCATCAGAGCTGTCATTGTACTACCCTTGATGCCCTGAATGTCATCAAAATGTCTTGTTTTCAATATTTCCTTTATCTTTGGGTAAAAAAAAATGACTGGGGACCAGATCAGGCAGTTAGGGAGGGTATTCCAATATAGTTATTTGCTTACTGGCTGAAAACTGCCTCACAGATGGTGCTGCGTGAGCTGTTGCATTGTTGTGATACAAGAGTTCCTTTGGGACCATTTTTGTACCTTTCTCAGGCCAAGATTTGCAGTCAAGATTTTCCTAATTGTTTCTCTATTGATGTTTATTTGGTCTGTTATGCTTCTCACAGTCAGTTGACAATTTTGACATACAATTTGATAAATTTTTGCAATGTTTTTGTCAGTTCTGCTTGCTACTGACTGTTCTTCATCAGTGATGCTTTCTCTCCCCTCAGAAAAACATTGAATCCATTTGTACACTGCCATTTTCTTCATATCATTATATATTCATAAACTTGAGCTCACATGTCCCTGATTTCACTTCCACTCTTGCCAAATTTAACAAGAAATTTGATGTTTGTTCGTTGCTCTGATTCAAGCTCTGGCATTCTCACGACGACACATAAAAACAAGCAACAACAATAATGCTGGGTGTGGTGGCTCAAGCCTGTAATCCCAGCACTTTGGGAGGATGAGGCAAGAGGATTGCCTGAGTTCAGGGGTTCCAGACCAGCCTGGACAACTTGGCGAGACCTCGTCTCTACAATAAATTAAAAAAAAAGTTAACTGGGCGTGGTATCACACCCCTGCAGTTCTAGCTACTTGGAAAGCTGAGGCAGAAGGATCACCTGAGCCCAGCAGGTCAAGGTTACAGTGGCCACTGCACTCCAGCCTGGGCACCACAGTGAGACTCCAACTCAAAACAAAAACAAAAACAAAAATGAACAATAATTGAACGCCACTCAGCAAGACACTGCCATGCGTCAACATGAACACAGCTGTGAGGCACTGGTATACCAAGGTTATAACACTTTCCTGAGTTGTTTATACAATACTGTCAACGTAAGGGTATGGTGACAAGATTGCGAACTTAATTGTCAGACTGTGTATGTACTGATTATGGAATGCTCCATTCTGTTTTAAGAGTTTTAAACCCTAAATCTGTATTTAAAGACGCTCACAGGGCCCTATGCTCACTCATTCATGTGTTCATTCACTAAAGAAATCTTTTGAGCAGACACTGTTGCTGCCCCACCCACGTCCCCATCCCACTTCCTGTGACTATCCTAAGTTCTTTCCCTGGGGGTGTGACTGGAAGTACCAGACTTCACACCCTCAGAAGCCTCTGACCAGGCGCTCTGCTTCCTTGCACCTCCGCTGGGGTGACTCGGAGGCATCTTCCGCAGCGTCTTCCAGTGCCCTGGCTGAGCTCACGGTGGTGACTTTCCGATGCTGCACAGTTCACTGGCTTACTTCCCTTTGCCGACTCCCTTCTGACTGCCCTGCTGGAGATTCCCGGGATCACCTTCCAAATAAGTTGCTTTCACTCCAAGCCTTTTCTCTGTCTCTGGGTCTGCTTCTGGAGAGAGCCAACCTAAAGCGAGTTCTTACCACAATCAAGGCATTGGGCCACTGACCCCAATGAGGCCACAGTTCAGACAGGGGCACAAGATGTGTGCAGAAAGATCAACATGAGCATGCTGCACATTTCATTTTTCTAACATTTTAATTAACTATTTACTTAATTAATTTTTTTTTTTTTTTAGAGATGGAGCTCATACTATGTTGCCTAGGCTGGTCTTGGAACTCCTGGACTTGCCAGGCACAGTGGCTCATGCCTGTAACTCCCAGCACTTTGGGAGGCAGAGGCCAGAGGATTGCTTAAGCCCAAGGGTTCGAGACCAGCCTGGGCAACTTGGCAAGACCTTGTCTCTACAGTAAATAAAAATATTAGCCAGGCATGGTGGCACACGCCTGTAGTTCCAGCTATTTGGAAGGCTGAGGCAGAAGGATCACCTCAGCCCAGCAGGTGGAAGCTGTGGTGGCTGTGAGCATGCCACCGTACTCCAACCTGGGTGACAGAGTGAGACTCCAAATTAAAAAAACAAAAACAAAAAAACTCCTGGTTTGAAGCAATCCTCTCACCTTGACCCCCCACCAAAGTGCTGGGATTATAGGTGTGAGCCACCACTGCACCCAAAATAATATTATCTAACATTTTAAAATCCTGCAAGCGCATGTGCGCTCTCTTCTCTCTCTCTCTCTCTCTCTCTCTCTCTCTCTCTCTCTCTCACACACACACACACACACACACACACACACACACACGCACGCACGCATACACAACTCCACTCTGGTCCAACTTTTATATTTAGTGAAGTGGTGGAACCAGCCTGCTTATTCAAGCTGATTGTTACACTTTTAGGAATTTTTCCCAGCAGTTCATTAAACACAGTCGTTATTAAAAATTAAATTATATAAACTTACAGTGAAGTAGATTATATTAAAAACAAAGGTAATAAATACACGAAATCCTTACTTCCTAATTCCTTTACTGTGCTCTTGAGATGATTTATGTCTACTGTATCTCTATGGTAGACATAGCATATAGTGGCAGCTGTTGCAAATTTCTTCCCATCTTTGCCTTTAGTGACTCAATAGCTTGAAGTTGATTGGCTCTGATGAGAGTATTTACACCACAGAAATGGGCAACTGTCATAAATCGGGGAGTGCTCCCATTCCCACCTAGCCCCAGATCTGAGAGTCAGTTGTTAAATATTTACCAGCACAACCTCAACCATCTCTTGCCTGGACTCTTGCAAAGGGCTCCTAACTCAGGCCCCAGAATCTTTCATGACACTGTCCAATCTATTCTGCCTTGGCTGCTAAAGTGATCTTTGAAAAATGCAGATCAGATGTGTGTTACTTTCCTGCTGAAAACTCCCACCTCACCTCTGCTTCCCATGACATCCTCAGGCCTCGGTGTCTGCAACCTTATGGCCTGTGGACCCCACGTCTCTCTCTCCTTTCTTCCTGTGAACTCCAGTCACAGCCTTCTTTCTGTCCCCTGAACCAGCGGCTAAGCTTCTCCCTGCATCAGGATTTTTGCCCTTGCCTTTCCTCTTCTAGAGACCAGATCAGCTTCTTCCTGTCATGCACTGAACTTCACCTCCACAGAGATACTTTCTCTGGCCATCTCCCCTGACCTTCTCCACCCTTGACTTATCCCCTTTTCCTTGTGTTCCTATGCACCCCTTGATCATCTCATTCACTTATTGGTTGACTTATCTACTGTCTCCTGTCCCTCTCCATAAGAGAAGACTCTTCGCCTTGCTCGTGGCTGTCTCCTAGCACCCGGAGCAGTGGTTGGCTGTAGTGGGTCCGCAGTGGGGTCCATTTGTTGGATTAATAGCTGCACACCGCTTCTACCTTCTCACCTCCATTTCTCAGCCCGCCACAATCTGGTGGTCACCTTACTGCCACCACCATCCCCTCGCCCCAACTCCCTGAGCTGTTGTGCAGGGTTCCTGGTGACTCATGGGTTGCCAACTTTATCTTTCTGGATGTCTGGGCTACATTTAACAGTGCTTACCACTCCCGGCTTCCTGACACTTTCCTCCCTCCCTGAGCCCACTGTCTCCTTTTGCTCTTCCATTTCTTCTTCTTGCACCCAGGGGTCGATTGCCTCACGGGTGCTTTTCTTTGTTCCTGCCCGTACTTCCCCATCTCCTTGAGTCCAGGCTCACCCATACACGTACACATCGTTGTGTATTTCTTTTTCTTTTCTTTTTTTTTTTTTTGAGTTGGAGTCTCACTCTGTCACCCAGACTGGAGTGCAGTGGCCGCTCTGGCTACCGCAGCCTCGACCTGCTGGGCTCCGGCGATACTTCCGCCTCAGCCTTCCAAGTAGACGGAATTACAGGCATGCGCTACCACACCCGGCTGATTTTTTGATTTATTGTAGAGATGAGGTCTCGCTGCCCAGACGGGTCTCGAACCCACGGGCTCTGGTAATCCACTCACCTCAGCCTCCCAAAGGCGCAGGATTACAGGCTGAGCCACCGAGCCCGGCTCGTTGTATATTTCTGCTTGTTTTCTTTGGCTTAAGCCATTGCCATGGGAAGGGAATGCCCCCCTCTAACCCATTGATCCCAGGAAGAGGGGCAGAGCCAAAAGCAACAGAGTGTCTAAGGTGCCCCAGCCAAGCCCAGGTTGGATGTGATTCCCCAGCCCACCCAGAGACCTAGGAGTACACCAGCCAAGATTAGCCAAGCCCCACTGACCCACATATGTGTGAGCTCCAATAAGACGCCATTCTTGTTTTAGGTTTCTGAGTTTGGGAGTGGTTTGTTATGCAGCAAAGCTGACCAATACAGAGTATTTTGTAGTTTTCCTTTCTCCTTCTAGGACTTACCATGCATTGACTGTCTCCCATTCCATCTACACATGGCTTCCAGCTCTATGCACTGTGTGTGATCACTGCTGTCCTTGTGGTTTGAATCTCCATGGACACACTTTGGTCTCCTCACTGCATCACTGACCTGACATCAACTTCCCCAAGCTTCAGACCCAGAAACGGTATCTCCTCCTAGACTTCCCTCAGGCTCCTCAAATTCAACATGTCAAAATAAAGTACAATATTTCCTCCAATTCTTGTCCCACACTTGTTGATTCTTTTGCATGTTATGCCCCAGTGGTGACACTACCATACTCCCTGTTGCTTGGGCCAGAAACAGGAGCTCATAGGTGGCCCCTCTCTCTCCTTCATACCTGGTGGTCACCAAGCCTCATCTCTTTACTTCACCTCCTCAACACCCCTCAGAAAAGACCCTTGCACCTCCCACCCCCGCCTATGCCCCATTACAGTCCTCATTCCCTCTCACTGAACTATTGCAATGCATAAACCCAACTCAGAGGGTCCCCAACTTAGCTGAGCATTACAGTCCCCTAAAACAGAGTGTCAAGGGAGTCATCACATCACAAACCTTCCCTTGTTTTAGTTTTTTGTTTGTTTTTGAGTCAGCATCTCACTCTGTCACCCAGGTTGAAGTGCAGTGGCACGATCATAGCTCATTGCAGCCTTGACCTCCTGGGCTCAGGCAATCCTCCCACGGGCATGTACCACCATAGCCTGGCTAGTTTCTTGATTTTCTTTTTTTGTAGAGACCAGATCTTACTATGTTGTCCAGGCTGGTCTTGAACTCCTGGACTCAGGCAATCCTCCCATCTCAGCCTCCCAAAGTCCTGGGATTATAGGCATGAGCCACCACACCCAGCCAAAAAATCCCTTTTCGAGTCATCCCCACCAGGGGAGTAGGCTCAACCCAGCCCCCTTCCACAGGCACAGCATACCTTCCAAGACCTGGCTTGACACAATGCTTATGTGCAGGGACCTGGGCCCAATGTTTCCCCTCCTACCAACCTTGTGACACAGGCAGGCTCCTCAACCACTCTGTGTCTCAGTTTCCCCATCTCTAAAATGGAGCTAATAACAGTATCTCCCTTATAGGGACGTTCTGAAGGTTAAATAACTTTATATCCTTGTAGGGCATCTCAAATGGTGCCAGGCATGTGATAAGACCTATAATATGTTCTATATTATTATGGTGACTTTTTTGCACATGACATTTTATTGTTTGTCATTTGTCATCCTTTCATAGTTGTTGACAAAGCAAAACCTCTTTATAAACTGTAAGATATAATGTATTCTCATCTTTCTGCCTACTCTTTCAAAATAATATTTGGAATTTAGTAATAGAAAGCAAAGCATTGTCACAATTTAATGAACCATACTAGGTAATTATTCTTGTATGTTTAATTTTTTCTAGTAAGAATGTTTTATTTGTTTTTAATATACAACTAAAACTTAATACATCTTTCTTTTCCCTTGAGTCAGAGCCTCACTCTGTTGCCCAAGCTGGAGTGCAGTGGCACAATCGCGGCTCACTGTAGCCTCGACCTGCTGGGCTCACTGCCAATACCTGGGACTACAGGCACGCACCACCGTGCTGGGCTACTTTTTTAATTTATTGTAGAGGTGAGGTTTCACCAGGTCTTGAACTCCTGGGCTCAGGCAATCCTCTTGCCTTCACTTCCCAAAGTGCTGGGATTACAGATGTGAACCAGTGTACCTGGCCAATACATCATTTTTTTGAGCTAGGTTGATTGAACTATAACTTGCTTCCAAACCAAATGCACCCTTTTTCTTTTCTTTTCTTTTCTTTTCTTTTCTTGAGTGAGGGTCTCACTGTCACCCAAGCTAGAGGGCAGTAGCACGCTCCCGTCCACCAGAGCCTCAACCTGCTGGGCTCAGGCAATCCCTCCGCCTCAGCCTTTCAAGTAGCTAGAACTACAGGCACGCGCCACCATGCCCGCCTAATTTTTTGATTTATTGTAGCAATGTCTCGCCAAGTTGCCCAGGCTGGTCTCGAACCCGTGGGCTCAGGCAATCCTCTCACCTCGGCCTCCCAAAGTGCTGGGATTATAGGTGTGAGCCACCGTGCCTGGCCCAAATGCACCCTTTTAAAGAGTGCACTATCTGATGGGTTTCACCACAGCTATGTCACCGTTGCTATAATCAAGATGAGGCATGTCTACGTCACCCCAGAAAGTTCCCTGTTTCCCTCCCATAACCTTTGGAGTCTCATCTTTTCCTACCCTGTCCCTCTCCCTTCAAGTTTGGCAACAACTTTCAGTGTCTAAATAAACAAACACATAAATAAGGGCTAGGTGCAGTGGCTCATGCCTATAATCCCAGCACTTTGGGAGGCCAAGGTGGGAGGATTGCTTGAGGCCAGGAGCTTGAGATCTCATCTCTACTGAAAAAAAATAAAATAAAATTACAACTGATAAATAAAAATTCCCAGTGTCCCACATGCGCCATGTCAACTCAGAACTCCCAGCATCCCTCACGTGTCATGTCATTTCAGAACTTGCGTCTGTCACACGTTGTGTCATCTCAGATCCTCATGCCTGATGTTGCCCAGGCTGGTCCTCCATGGTGCGCCCTCTTGGGCCTGGCTACCTCCCACTTCTCCCCTGAGCCTCTGCTGTCCCCTTCAGTCTGATGTGACTTCCCTGCCCAGGGGGCTCACAGATCTCCAGGGGCTTCTCTCTCTGACTGCACTGTCAGCTCTGGCCTAGGAGAACCTGGCACTGAGCAGATGGGACCTGCAGGCTGGACCATGGGCCGGGCCCTTTCTTGGGTTGATGGAGGACTGTGTGGCTTAGCCGACCTGAGTCTGGGGGATGTTTCTCACTCCCCTCGTTGGGCAGACCCTGGCTATCTAGTCTTGAGAGTGGTTCTGGTTTTTCCCAGATATCCCTTGGAAGAGATGATGGGGCTGTGCAGGGCTAAGAGTGGGGGTCTGTGGGAACAGCGGTGGCTGGGAGTCAGGTCACCATAGGCATGGGCAGACCAGCCCTGGCAGTGCCAAGTGCAGGAGCCTTGACTTCCTTGCTCCAAGTGTGTGAGAATGATGGGGCTGAGAATCTCCACAGCACACTGGGGGTGGCAAGGGGCGGGCTAGAGGAATGGCAGATGCTCAGACCATGCTGTGGTGAGGCCACACCAAACAAGGACTTATGGGAGGGGACAGACCAGGAGCCCCTTTCCTGTAAATACCCCTCACTCCCGGGGACTTTGTAACCTTATCACTCATTGAACAATATTTACAGAACACGTGTTTACTGAGCCTCTCGTGTGCAGGCACCATGTCAGACGCTGGTTCACAGTGTAGAAGACATTGCTGGGCCCGGCATACCCCTGGGCACTCCCCGTTCTGCCAAGGGCTTCCTGCTGCAAGACTTTGTCTTGCTGAGGGGGTGTGGGGGGGTTAAAGTCCCCCAGGAGAAGCCCCCAGACAGTGATGGCTGTGATCGAGTAAACAACCCTGTCCTCACCCCTCTGGAAGACATCTCTGGGGTGTATTCTACATGGTTTCCCAGCAGCCCAGGGACATTGGGCCTGGGTGGCCCACTGCAGTCACTTGCTTAATGTTATTTTCTTATTGGCTCCTTCCCATCCCTCTTCTCCGCCAATGTTTGCTATGATCATCCCCCGAATAAATTATCCGAACTCAACCTTCCTGCTAGAATGTGCTTCTGAGAAAACTAGAACAAAGACACACAGTGAACAAGATAAAGGTCCCTGCACCTGGCCAGGCCCTTAGGGCAGCTGATCCTATCACTCTAGGCTGCTTGCCCAGCCTGGCAGTGTATAACAGGCACTCAACAAACACCAATGGGTGAATGAATGATGAATGAATGGATGAATTTCCTCCTTAAAGCCCAGCGTGGGGAAGGAGTTGCCTTAGAGGGATGACGCCCATGTTCTGAGAGGGTAAATGGCTTACTCTTGGCCATGAAGAACTTGTTGGTAGCAATCGTCAGCCAGAAGCTGGGCCTCTTGACTTCTACTACAAGCCAGGGCTCACTGTCAGAAAATGACCGAATGTGGAAAGCTAATCCAGGTTAATTCTCACTGATTAATCATTAATGGGCTAAGGAACCACCGAGATTCAAAATAGGAATGAATGGCTTAATCTCAACTCAATCCCTCTTTATGCCCTCATGAAGGCTTGTATTTTTTTACATCTTTCTAACAGCACCTACCATGCTACCAATGACAAATGGGGCAGGGGGTGTTAAACTGTCCAGGAATTAGATGTTAGGCACAGGATTTGCACCACCAGGGAAGGTGGTGCAGGGCAAATAGGCAACTGTGGCCCTTTTGGCTTCTCAGAGACCTAAATTCAAAAAAGCTGGCTTTGGCTCAAGTTCAAAGGTTAACCGTGAGAGACACTGATATAATGGTTAAAAACCACACATAAAATTAATGTAATGGAAAGACGGCTGATTATGAAGAGTGTTGGCTAATATTGGAGGAAAAGTCCCGTACCAAGGAACTACCAGCTGCTCCATTTTCTGGGATACAGGTGAGTTTTCTTAGGTCAGAAATGCTCACCCTCCCCATCACATGGAATAAAAGGCTATAAGCCATTTATTGCTTTGCCGGCTGTGGTTTGGACGAGTATCTATCATAGACGGCACCTCAGCTGTCCTCTCTTTCACAATGGGTGCAATGACATCCACTTCCATTCCTTGTGCACTTTCTGGCTCTTCCACTCCAATTCCTCCATTTACTCAAGGACATTCTTTCTGGGCTGATTGCAACCTTTATGAAGATAAGGACCTGCCCTCCCTTGCCTGATCCGAGCAGAACTTGTCATCACACCCGGCGGCCCGAGGGGGCGCTGCTCCGGGGGTTGTTAAATAAAGCAGTCGGCCTGACTGTTCGCAGGTTGCGCAACCCTGCTCGGGGTGACACCCACCGCCATCTCAGCCCGGTGGTGCCCAGAGGCGCCGGCTCCGAGCCGCGGGGATTCGAACCTTTTGCTTCCCGCCTCGGCAGAACCCGCCCCAAGTCAGCGACTGCTAAGCAGCGCCGCAGGGTCAGAGTGGGCGGGGCCGGCCGGCGAACCCACCCTCTCGATGGGCGGGCCCTTCCTGCTCCGCCCCGCCCCCGCGCAAAGCCGAGCGCCGCGCCGCTCGGCCCCGCCCCCTCCAGGCACCGCCCCCCGTGGCTACCCGCAGCTCCTCCCCTCTCCCATTGGCCGACGTGGAGACCCGCCCCTCTGCCCAATGGCCGTCGCCGCGGCCCGGCCATCAGCGTCGTGACTGGCCAGCGTCCGGCAGAGTGGCGGGGCGCGGGCCAATGGGAAGAGGCGGCTCGATGAATGGCTGGCCCGGGTGGGGAAGGCAGGAGGCGGCGATCCCGGCGGAGGGGGCCGTTCGCCAGCTCTGAGGCAGAAAGTGCCACGACTCCACACGCGCGCACGCAGCCAGCGAGCGGCCGGAGCGGACGGCGGACGGGGCGGGCGGCATCGGGGTCGGGTGCGTGTTCGGGGGTGGCTTCTCGGTGGAGGGTCGGCGGCTCCTCTCTCCCGGCTCCGCGGCGGCGGTGAAGGCGGCGGCTCTCGCTCTCGCTCTCCCTCTCGCGTCTCCGGCTGCAGGTAAGAAACTTGGCCGGGCCCTGGGCGGCGGCGGCGGCGGCGGCGGCGCGCGGGCTGGGCCGTCGAGGGGCCGGGGCCGGCCGCACCACGAGTGACACGTCTCCTTGGCGGCCCCTCCCCCGGCGGCCCGGCCCGCCCGCCGCCCGCGGGCGCCGGGGCCGCGAACCCCCGGGGTCGGGCTCGGGTGGGGTGGGGGTGTGTGCCGGGGCGACCCCCGTGCAGGGGCGTCGGCCGGGCGCGCCCCGCAGGAGGACACCACGTCCCTCGCCGTCGGGGGACCCGCGGCGGCTCCGAGGTGCGACGTGGCGACCCCTCCCTCCGGGCCGGGCCGTCGGGCCGGGCCGCGCGCTCCGAAGTTGGGCGAAGAAAGTTGGCGGCGGCGCGGGGTGGCGCACAGCTGGCGGAGGAAGGGGTTAAGTGTCGGGAAGCCGCCGGATGACGTTGCCGGGCTGGAGTCCGGGCCGGGGCGGTGGGGGGCGGGGGGGGCGGGCGGAAGGCGGCGGAGGCCGGGGGAGAGGAGGGCGGGATTGAATGGGGGCCTGCGGGTCCAGCGCGCCCGCCGGCCGGCCGTGGCCCAGTGGCGGCGCGTGGGGCTGGGACGGCCCCGACGGGCGGGCCGGAGCCGCGGGGTTCGCCGTGCGAGAGGCCAGGGCGTGGGGCTGTCGGGGCTCGGACGCCCGGGCGGCAGCCGTGGCAACTTCCCGGAGTGCGGGAGGCGGCTCCCTGCTCCCCCTGGCGGCGGGGTCTGGGCCAGGGTTTCCCTCGGCGGGGCCGCGCGGCGCCCGGGGCGAGGGCGCTCGGCCGGGGGACCGGGACACCCCGGGAGCGCCCCGCCCGCGGCCACGATGAATGGGCCGGTGGTGCCAGGCCCGGGCGGGAGCGGACACCTCCGGCCCGGACGGCCAGGTGCGCTGGCACCCGCCCGGCGCCTCCCTGGCTCCCCGGCTCCGGGCTGCGGCGCCCGGAGCCGGGGAGCGTGGCCGGGGCCCGCGCCTTGAGTGTCATGTCCGGGATGCCCCTGGCACCCCTCCCAGGGGATAAGTTTTAGCCCGTGGAGTGTCTGGGCACTGTTGAGGGTGGCCCTGCCAAGTTGTTTCGCTCGGGGTCCCCATTTCTCCGTCAGAAAATCGGGGCCCCTGACCGCTTCTACTCGAGAAAAGCGGTGGAGACCCAGCACATGGAGGAAGTCGTCGTCAAGCGATGACTGTTCCTGCTGGGACGTTTCTAGGGGCGCGGGGCACGGGAGGAAGCGGGCCTGGCTCCAGCTGGCCTGCGTGGCCGCGGGCTGCAGACGTCGCGGATCCGGGATTCCACACCCCCTGCCACGCTCACGGCCCGCCTCCCTTCCCAGGTCCCTCGGCCTCTCTGAACCCGGGTTTCCTTATCTGTAGCCTGGAGATAGTACCAGCCACTCAGGGGGTCGGAAGCACGCAGCGACGTGCTAGGACCTGGTCCAAACAGAAGGCAATTTGGCAATACTCTGGGAGGTCAGAGGTCAGGAGGGGCTGGGAGGCACCAAGGAAATGAAACTTAGAAGGCTCTGCGGAGCCGTCCAGCCACGGTGTGCTCAGCCATTCGTTCGGCATGTTGGAACCTTCAGGGTAGGGGCCATCTGGGTGGCATTTTCTGGAATTTGGGGAAATGGGTCCCGTAGGGCCTCACATCCCTGGCTAGATACAAATATCTCTTGGGAACTGGGTATCCCCGGAGACCCAGCTCTTCCCTCTAGCACTCCCAGGAAGAACAGCTGCTTGATTCGCAGAGGCCCTGTGCTGCAGGGGCGCTTTCTCCCACCATCCTGCCTTCCGCCTTTGTCTCAGCCTCCCGTTAATCTGACACCCAGAGAAATCTTGGGTGAGCCTGCAGCATGCTACTTACTGCGGTGATGTGTTAATTCATTTGTGAACTTTCCAAAGGTCAGTCCCACCTATGGTCTGCCAACCTGTTTCCCTTCCAGAAAGAAGCTTCCGGTTCTGAGGTCCTGGAGGTGCCACTTCCTTCTCTCTAGAAGCACATGCTGGGGCAGTCCTCCTAGTAGGTCAGGTGTCCCCTTCCATGAAGCTGCAGAGCTGGCTTGCAGGCTCTGGGCAGTCCCTGCCAGGAGGAGGCCAGGGTTGGGAGACAGGGCACAAGAAAGGGGTTTTGGGGTTCGGAAGTAGAGGCTTCCAGTAGCTCTGGGCACTGTGTTATAGCAGAACTCTTTGCTTTCATATTCAGGAATCACCAGCCTCTGAACATTTACAAAGAGATGTTGAAGTTACAGTGGTCCCATGGCGTGTGAATATTTTTTTGGTGATGGGAGAGTTTTAGATAAATCCTGAATCAAGTCACATTTGAGCAATTATGCTCTTTGCTGAAATGAGCCCTAACTCAACAGGCTGCAATAATTATATAGTGCCAAACTCAGTTTAAATGGTTGAATGCAAATGATTGAATTGGAATATTGGTTTATTATGAAGCGGGGCCACCTTTTAAAAGTGTCAGGACCCCAGACTCTCCTTCCTTGTTCTTTTATCCTTAGGAGTTTTAACTAATAGATGAATGACACAAAAAGGCCGAGAGGCAACAGTTCTTTTTGAGATACCAAAATAAGATTTTGGCTTAAATCTTATTTCAGGAGAAAAAAATTGTCAGTCCAAATTATGAAGGCACATCCTGGGCCTGCAAGAGTTAAAGTCTGGCCTATAACATAGTAAATATTGGTTAAACGAGGTAGACAGCACACCTGTTAGGCCTTTGAACACTAAGTACAGGCATGTGAGACATTGTTCTAGAACTGTGTTGCCCAGTGCAGTAGCCACATGTTGCAATTAAAGTTTAAGACAATTAAATGAAATACAAAATGTAGTTTTAGTCAATTGGCCACATTTCAAGTGCTCAGTGGTCACCTGTTAATCATTGTGGATGCAGATAATTTCCATCATCACAGAAAGTTTCATGGGACAGCACTGATTTAGAAGTCTCTCGACATTCAAGTCTCTATGTTCCTCTTGTTGGTGTAGTATTATGTTGGACCATATGAAATTGCCCCTTCTTTGGGCCAAAACTAGTTGACTAACAGCAGTTCTTACACTTCAGCCTAACAAGATATCACCTTGGGAAAGCATTTGTCCAAACCCTGTGTGTGCATTATAAGCTGCATTCCAAGAAAAAGGGGTGTAAGGGGGCAGCACAGACAGTGGCCTTGCCCTGGAGGGATTTTTGCCTAGTACCTGTATGTATCAAACACAAAATAAATAGATATTTGGTCTCAAGTATATGACTTACAAGGAGGGTAATTCTAAGTGAGAGTGCCTGGGCAGGGAGGGCCATACAAAAAAATCAACTCAGGGACCGCTTAGGAGACTCTTCTTAGGCAAATTCTGGATGAGTCCCTGAAACAGGCAGCCAGGTTTCTATGTCTAGAATCCAGATACGTGTGTGTTTCCTTTGCGTATCTAGACATGTGTGTGTTTCCTTTGCGTATCTTAGGTAACATGTATCTTCCACCTGTCTTAGCAATGGGCAGAAACTTTCCTTTATAGAGAGCATTTTGTAATTTCTAAATTTTCCCAGTCCCCGAACCTTACCAGTCCCCATATGTTGGAGTTCCAGTGTATTTGGCTCTTGGCTTGCATAAGTTGATTCCTAGGCCGGCGACTATTTGCAAGGCTCTGTTATTTATGCTCCATATAATGTTGAAAGGACCACTGGGGAAGGATTTTTGAATTTGTGCTTTACTCATGGACTCATCTTAGTACTGTGTATAGAATAATGTAAAAGCAAAGTTTAACTTTAAATGAAGAAACTGAATGATGGAGAGCTGCTTGATCTCTGGTCAGAAAGGTGACCCACTGAGTCTGCCGGAAGTTATTAGCTATTTATAGTGATAATGACTGTCATCTGCTGACTCAAAAGTTGGAATGAAGACCATCTTGAATTCAGATCTTGAGTTCTCTACTTCATCCTTGGCAAGGTATAAGCAAATAGGTCTGTGCTAGGCCATCTTGAGGGGTTTCAAGCTGGGGTCCCCTAGGACTGAACTTGGCCTGCACTTGAGGGTCGTCTGACCAACTCCATGTTATTAAACAATTGAGCCGCCATTTAAAAGTGGATAATTTTTTTCATTAAAATCTAAGTTTTAGCCGGGCTCGGTGGCTCAGCCTGTAATCCCGCGCCTTTGGGAGGCTGAGGTGAGTGGATTGCCTGAGCCCGCGGGTTCGAGACCCGCCTGGGCAGCGAGACCTCATCTCTACGATAAATCAAAAAATCAGCCGGGTGTGGTAGCGCATGCCTGTAATTCCGGCTACTTGGAAGGCTGAGGCGGAAGGATTGCCAGAGCCCAGCAGGTTGAGGCTGCGGTGGCCAGAAGCGGCCACTGCACTCCAGTCTGGGTGACAGAGTGAGACTCCAACTCAAAAAAAAAAAAAAATCTAAATTTTAGACTGGGTGTGGTGGCTCAAGCCTGTAATCCCAGCACTTTGGGAGGCTGAGGCGAGAGGATTTTCCTGAGCTTAGGGGTTCGTGACCAGCCTGGGCAACTTGGTGAGACCTCATCTCTACAATTAAAAAAAAAATACCGGGTGTGGTAGCACATGCCTGTAGTTCTAGCTACTTGGAAGGCTGAGGCGGAAGGATTGCCTGAGCCCAGCAGGTTGAGGCTGTGGTGGCTGTGAGTGTGCCACTGCACTCCAGCCTGGTGACAGAGTGAGACTCCGACTCAAAAAAAGAAAAACCTAATTTTTTTTAGTTCCTTAGGGAAAAATGGGAACTTTTGGCCACACCAGGTGAGCTTTCTTGTGTGACAGCTGCTGTTGTCCTCTGGGCCAGGCTGTGCCTTTGTTCACCGTCATCTGACCCCAGTCCACATGATGTGCTTGGGCATTGGTGACCCCAAGGGGCCTCCTGTGGTCTCTGCTTTGGCCTGCACCCCTGCCTTCTAGTCTATTCCCAGAGCAGATCATGCTGTTCTTTTTGTTCAGGATTTCCCCCACCTTGACCAGGGTCAGCAGTAGCCTCGGACAGCCCCACTTTTGCTCTGGCTTAACTCCATCTTCCTGTCTTCTGCTCCAGCCACATAGGCCCTTCTCTGTTCCTCAGGCATGCTTCTTCCTCAGGCCTTTGCACCTCTATCTGGGGAGCTTTTCCTAGATGGCCACATGGCTGACTCCCCCATCTGCTTCAGGTCTGTTGACCATGCTATTTAAAGTGGCAGTCTCGGATGCTCACCCCCACTCCATCCCTCTCTTCTTCATTGCTTTCTCTCCATCATCACCTGACATACTCCATATTTGACCTTTGTCACCTGCCCCACTAGAGCGTTGCCCCCACACAGGGAGGTGTCTGTTTTGTTTCCTGGTGTATTCGCAGTGTCGAGAGCAATGACTGGCACACTGTAGATGCCCATTCTTGCTGAACAAGCGCTCAGGTTCTGTGAGTTTATTATCCAGCCTGAAGTAGTCTAGATTCCTAGAGCATCAAATATAAACACACAAATATATTCCAGAGCCAAATGCAAGTGATTTTTGGATTCCTTCCAGCCTGGCTCCAGTTGAGAAATTGACAGTCATGTGCAGAGGCCGCTGTCAAACGCAGCCAGTCCTGCTGTGCCAGCGAGGCCAGGGGCTTGAAGTGAGCCTCAGGGGAGGCTTGGGTGTTGGCTTTCTCCTGTGAGCAGCCCTACATCTCCAGGCTGGTTAGGTGGGTCTCAGGGCCACCATTTCTCCAAAGCCCGTTGTCCTTGGCACCTCTCCAGGACCAGGCCCTTCCCTGGTGTTCAAGGCTCCCAGGAGGAGGCTTGGCGGTCACATCCTTTATCTCCCTGATGAGCTGAGGTGGGGCTGGCAGAAAATTGAGCATGCAGAGTGACACACCCTCCAGGAAACAAAGCGTTGTTTGGGGTTTGAACTGGGCGCTGGCTTACTCTGAAAGGAGGTGAATTTTGTGTTTAGTGAAGAAGAGAAGAAGAGTGTTCCTTAGTGTGGGGAGCATTCCTTTCTTGTTGGCATCACATGTTCTTTTCTCTTGGTCAGACTTTATCAGGCAAGAGTGGGGGAGTTGGCCACGTCTCTGCCTCACCTCACGGGAATCTTTTTTCCTCTCCAAGAACTTCTACGTGGTCAACTGAGGTGGTCTGGCTGGGAGAAGTCCAAGCCTAGCCACCCCAATCCTTGATTCTACTTTTGATTTTAGGCAGACATGAAGCGTAGAGCCTAGATTCCTGGCTCTTTCCAGCAGGAACATCCGACCTACTCATCTTACACAGAAAGGTGAAAGTCGCTTGTTTCTGCCCAGGTGTTGTGTTTATCTGGAACTTCTCATTCAGTGATTAAAGTGTACAACTCAACTGCATCAAAATCAATTTTGTTTTCAACTAAGACTGATCCTGAATAGTAATGAGATGTCACTTTAGTTCTGTGAATACATTTTTATTTCCTTAGTAGTTCTAGGTATTTGTAGTAATTAGGAAGTCTTAATTTTAAGAATTTAATAGTAATCACAGTGATTAAGGGCTGGAAGGAATCAATGCTGAAGAATAAATGAATTATTGAGACGCTTAATGAAAAGCCTTCTTAGTGGTGGTGTGTCAGAGGACTTTTAAAAGGTGAACTTGGGCCACCGCTTTGAAACCCAGCTACTCTCTTCTGTCTTAAGTCGCTGCCCTCTCAAATTGGAAGATCCTGAGCCATGTTCAATATTTTGATTTTAAAAAGACTGCAGGACTATGCAGTGGGGGTGGCCACAGGACAGAGGAAAGGACCAGGTCCCTCTGAGTCTCTGCCCTGCCAGGCCAGGAGGTGACTGCCTTAACTGCGGTCCCTGGCTACTTGCTGTCTTTGGAGGGAGCAGTATGTGCATGTGAGCGCACTGCGAGGTGGCAGCACTAACAGTTCTCTGTCACAGATTCTCGGGGCCTCGAAGATGCTCTTCCTCCAGAATTTGTGGGGGGCATTTCCTAGTAAAGATCACATGCAGATTTTTAACTCTTTACTAAAGTAAAAATATATATACAGAAAAATGCACCGTCATAGGCCTACAGCTCAGAAAACATCCACCAACGAAGCATCCTTGTTCATCTAGCAGACTAAGACATGAATGCCTCCCGATCTCCCCATGTTCCTTGGGCACCCCCTCCAGCTGCTGCCCCTCCCAGAGTTCCTGCTCCCCTGCTTCTGACACTGATAGGTTTTGCCTGAGTTTGATCTTGATGTAAATGGAATCGTATGGCATTTGCCTTTCTGTTTCTTTCACTCAGCATTATGTGTCTTTGGGATGGTTGTAGTTCATTTGTTCCTTCTCATTGTTTCCTATTCCAGCAGGTGGACATATCAGTATATCCATTTTGCTCTGGGTGGGAACTTGGATAGTTTCCAGATCAGGGCTATAAATAATACTTCCATGCACAGTCTTGCCCCTGACTTCTTTTTTTCACAAAGTGCCAGACTTTTCCCCAAAGTACTTGTACTAATTTATACTCCAACCAGCAGTATACAAGAACTTGGAACATATTACAAAAGTGTCTGCCTTTAAAAAGGAACCAAAATGAAGTTTGAGTTACAATTGGTAATGAAGAAGAAATAACTCACTCATGCTGACATTCTCTTTTGTTATAGAGATGGGATGTTTGGCAGGCAGAATTAATTAATCAAAGGTGGACTTTGCTAAGGACTTGTGAGGGAGGTTCAGATTTTATTGCCAGTGAGCAAATGCTGTTTCTGGATCACAGATGCAAGTGGAAAGGTGGCTCTTCTCGCAGGAGTTGGTAGAAGGGAGTTCAGCAAAGTTCGTATCTCAGACCGAGTTCTTCAGCAGAAATGGATTTCCTAAAAACAAAGAAGCCAAGAGTTGGGTCCCAGTCCTCACTTAGCCCTGGTGCCCACTAGGAACTCCACTCCTCCAGGGTTGGCATTGTTGGTATTCGCCTTGCAGGAGCTCTTCCTGTCCCCACCCAGCTCTGAAGTGTTGTCCACCCAGGTGTGGAGTTGGAAGGTGTCTCCCCAGCTCCACCAGCCCTCCTGGCACACAGCAATGACATGCTCCCTTTTCTTTGAACAGCTTGATTGGCTGGAATTTGGTTTGACTGTGAGTGGCAACAACGGCACACATCGGTTCACTTAAAGATAGAAGACTGTCTGGTGGTTGGGTTGTCTGGACCAGGCTTCTGACTTGGGATGGACTGGGCAAGAGCTAGATAACATGAAAAAACACCTTCGGAAAAGCTGTGAATGACCTGGAAGGTGGTAAAAGGCATTAACTCAAGAGGATAAACACACCCTGAGGGCCTTTGGTATATTGGGCAGACTGAAAGTTTTGATGGCATCTCCAGAACAGGGGACAAGAGATCAAAGTGGGCAGCATGAACCACAGAGGGCTAGGACACCTGCAGGGGGAAGGGAGTCAGAAGTAAGCACATTCCCTGCTGTCCAGGTAGGGGGCACATCCTGAGAAGTGAGTGTCACAGGGACCCTCATGCATGGCATGTGACCTGAGTAGTGGGAAACTCCCATGCTAATCTTAAGATCCTTTATTTTAGAGTCAACCCGGAAGGATAGTGCTCCTGTGTGAGTCCAGAAGCAAGCAGGCCTTTGAAGAACTGCACCTTTATCCTAGGCTCAGAGAACTCCCCCAGGTGTCAGTATCAAAGGAAAGGGAACAGTCTGTGGTTACAAATAACTAAACACAAAGGATGCAAAGCACTGTGGGGTTAGGACCAGCAGGAACAGGTCTGTGAAAAGTAAGATAATAGCGTTTTAAATGCCTTACTATACTTAAAGTAATAGGCAAGAATGAAAATGTGTACAAAGAATAGGAAACTGTAAAATGACCAAGCACATTTGAAAAAGGAACCAAGTACAACTGTGGACATGCAAAGTTCATGTCTTTTGTAATTGTAACAAAAATCCAGCAGATGGGTTTGCCAGCAGATAAGAAAGCTAACGAGAATAAGTAAACTGGAAGACAAAGCAGAAGAAAGTATGTAGAATTTGTTTTGAAGAACCAAATATATGAGTAATTTGTAAGACCAGTGAAAAGTCCTGGGAAACAGACTGAGGAGTGTGTCTAAGCGGGGTCCCAGGAGAGGAACGAGGACAGAGCCAGTCCTTGAAGGACCACGATTGAGAATCGTGGATATGACACCTGTGCAAAAACAGAATCCCAAGTGAGAGAAGTAAAAATAAAGCCACCTGGAGGTAGCTTAGTGGTAGAGCAACTAGAGGGAAACATTTGACAGTGAGGGTGAGAAGATTGTGTTCAGAGGGAAACCAGGACAGCTGCTGACAGATCTTTGCTAAGGGAAATTCTCAAGGGCACTCTTAGAAGGAAGGTGATGCCACGTGGAAAAAGTAAGATGCAGATCAGTGAAGAGTAAAGAAGGTGGTAAATATTTGGACAATTCTAAACCAATGAAAAGAATAATAATGTTGGAGAGACTGAAAAAAGGATGAGATTAAACACATGAAAACAATGGCATCTCAGCTGGAAGTAATCAGTGGAGGGGTAAAGTTTTGTTTAACTTGGGATTTTGTTAACACTGCATATGTTTGTTGTTTAAAAGGTAATTGTTAAAGAATAGAATCCGTGAATTCTGTAAGAGCAGAGTGGGGAAGTGGACTGACTTTAATTAATCCAGAAACATAAGAAAGGAGACAAACTGAACCCCAAGACAGGTGGGGAAAAAAGCACAAAGCAAGATTAGGGATTTTAAACCGAAATACATCAGCATTCATACTAAATGTAAATTGACTAAATACTCCAGTTAAAACATAGAGCTATCATACTGGATTTTTAATAACTCTTGTGCTGTCAGCAAGAGACAAAGTCAAAGACTGGGAGAAGATACACTATGGAAATACTCTAAAGAAAATTGGTATTGCATTAATGATAAATAGGATTTAAAGTTTAAAAAAAGTGTTATAAAGAGGGAAAGTCACTTTATAATGATAAAAGTTCAATTCACTTTGGAGATTTAGCAGTTTTAATTTGGGTATATTGTTAACATAATCTCAAGCAAAAATTGACAGAACTTACAAGAAATGGTCAAATCTATAATCGTAGTTGAGAATTTCAGTGTATCCTGTCAGTAATTATCAGCCAAGCAGACAAAAATCAATGAGAATTGGAGCTTTTGAACAAAACAAGGAATGTGGTCTATACATAACTATATATAAAGAAAACACTGCAGCCAGCATGTGCATACTTCACAAGTTTAGGATTGACCATATCAGTGACCCTAAAGTAAGTCCCAACAAATATTAAAAGACTGAAATTATATGGAGCAGATAATCAGACCACAATTCAGATTCAACTAGAAATGTGAATAAGAATGTAAGTAGAAAATCTCCATGTATTTTGAAATTTAAAAATGTGTCTGGTGTTTGTTTGTAGGTCAAAAAGTAGTGGAATATAAAAAATGCTTTGAAATGAATGATAATGAAAATACTACACATCAAAACATGTAGGATATAGCTAATATTGTTTAAAGAAAATTTATAACTTTAAGTTATTTAAGGAGAGGAAAAGATGAAAATTGATGAACTAAGCGTCTGTCTTGAAATGTTACAAAAGGTAAAATCTAAATCAGCAGGAAGTAACGATGAGAAAGAATTAAACAGAAAACAAATATACAGCAGAGAAGCTCAACAAAGCCAAATCATCATTCTTAGGAGGGATGAATAATGTTGATAAAATGTCAAGCAAACTTGATCAAGAAAAATGCACAAATACCTAATATCCAGAATGTAAAATAGAACTTCACTTCAAATGTTCTAGACATTAAAAAAATAAATGTTTCATATGAAGAACTTACACTAAACAAAAATAAGTTAAATTTTAAAAAATTAATGCCATTGGTGTTTATTTAAAATATTTAATGGATCAAGAGGAGAGGGGCTATATACCACATCATAAATAGAAAACTTCTATATCTATTTTTTTTTTTTTTTTTTGAGTTGGAGTCTCACTCTGTTGCCCAGACTAGAGTGCAGTGGCCGCTTCCGGCCACTGCATCCTCGACCTGCTGGGCTCTGGCAATCCTTCCGCCTCAGCCTTGCGAGTAACCAGAATTACAGGCATGTGCTACCATGCCCAGCTGATTTTTTTAATTTATTTATTGTAGAGATGAGGTCTTGCCAAGTTGCCCAGGCGGGTCTCGAACCCGTGGGCTCAGGCAATCCACTCACCTCAGCCTCCCAAGGTGCGGGATTACAGGCTGAGCCACCAAGCCCTGCTGAAAACTTCTATATCTTAATATGACAAAAATTTTGCAGTTTCTGACATTACAAATTTCTAGAAAAGAATAATGTATCAGCACTGAACCAAGAAGAGATAGAAAACCTGCATAGTCATATAAATATAAAAGAAATCAGATCCATGAACAGGTCTTCTCGTAAAGAAAATACTAGGCCCAGATGACGTCACTGGTTAGTTCTACAAAATGTATAAAGAGTAAGCATCCTAGTAGTTTTCAAATTCTCCAAAACAAACCAAACAAGCAGAAAAGAAATGCTGTACCACTCATTTTGATGCCAGCCAAACTTGTTACAAAACCTGACAAGAATAGTAGGAGGAAAGAAAGTTATCAGTTAAATCTCATACCTGAAAATACAAACAAATCCAGCAGTTTGTATAGTGACTAAATAAATCATATTTATCCCAGGAATGCAAAGAAATATAAACTTGGTTTAACGCTTAAAAATAAGTTTATATTCACCTCTCTCACTAACAGATGAGTATCTTAATAAATACCGATAAAGTATTTGATAAACTTCAGCATCACTCATGCAAACTAGGACTAAAAGAGCAACTTTAACCTGATCAAGGATGTCTACAAAAAGCCTATAGCAAACATCACGCTAAGGAGTGAGACCCCTCAGTCCTTCTCTTTGATATGAGGAAAACATGATGCCTACTGTCATTCTTCCTCTTCTGCATTGTACCCGAGGTCCTACCCTGTGCAGAAAAGCAGATAATATGAAGAAAGGAACCAAACTGTGATTCATATGCGTATATATGTAGAAATTTAAAAAAAAAATCAACAGATGTGTTACTAGAATTAGGCAAGTTGCTGGGGGAAAAGATTCACCCTACTGGAATCAGTTACATTTCTCTATACTAGCAACTAACTGAAGATGAAACTTGAGATACACTATTTGCAGGGGTGTAAAAATTGTGAAGAACCAGAAGTAACTCCGGAAACGTGTAAGATTCCATGGCATGTGTTATTTTCCTCCATCAGGACACTTGAGTTAGATTTGATCCTTATAACCGTGTACCTTAACCATTACTGTCCTGCCATGATATTTAGTAGTTCGCTCATCCATCATTTACTTCGTGTTGATGTGCTGAGGTTTCATTGGATACAGTGCCAATTGATCCCTGCCTCCTGGGAGATGAGGGTCTAAGTCTAAGGCAGTGAGAACTGTGCCGTGGGCTAGCACATCATAAGTGTTCGTATCCATTTTGAGAAGTCACTTTTTGATTCTTACCTTGCAGGAATGTTATCTTTCGTTAGTAAGGTGAAGCCTATAGTCTTATTGTAAGCTATCAGAAGATTTAGGTCTATTTAACTACCTACTTTTTCAAAGAATGTTATTTTGGAGAAACACCAAAACCTGTCAATTCTTTATTTTTTTTCCTAGGCATAGAAATTGAATCTGAAATGGCTGATGAATAAGCAAAGGCTTATAATAGAATACGTTTCTATTTTTAGTGTTTCAACTCTTTGAAATGAGTAGCATTGTTTTTTTTTTTTTTTTTTTAAAGTAGGAAGTCAGTTATATCCATCCTCCTTAGAACATGAAAAAATTTTCAGAATCTTTTAGTTACAGCATTTTATCTTGGTTTCCCTGGGTAAAAAAAAAAAAAGAGAGAATATACTTAAAATTTCAGGTTAAATTATCTGAAACCCACATCTCCAAACACTAAGAAATGTTATATAGTTAATAAGCATTCTTTTAAAAGCATAACTGAGTTTACAAGGTCGTGAAAGAGATAGTGAGTCCATAAGCCAAGGGTGAGGGGAGTGACTGGGCCCAGCTGTGAGCTGATGCTGGGATGTGGGTATCATGTGGTATTGTCCAAGGAAATCTTTTTGGCTCTCAACTTTAATTTCCAGGGGGAACAGGGATTTTTCTGAAGTGTAGAGTGGGAACTGAACCTTCCCCTCATACCCTCATGTAAAATCGAACCCTTGAAGGGCTGCACCCTCCGTGAAAGAACAGACCTTGATTGTAGCAATGGGAGATGACTTATCTTTTTATCCTGAGGCAAGGGAGGCAAAGTCTCCTGGGCATTTGTAACTGGAAGCCAAGCCTCTTGTGAAAATTAGTCCTTGGTTGCTGACTTCCCTGTTTTGTCTAGCTGAAGTAAAGACAAAATAGCTCTTTAGAGGCAAGGCTCCACCCATAAAGGCTTGCTACTGATAAAGCCCCTCCAAGTATATAATACAAAATTACCATTAAAGGTAGAAAAGAAGGCAGTGAGAAACAGAAAAAGAAAAAAAGCCAGACAGACTTGAGAAAACAAATTAGAATAACTGATTATAGAGCTGGTTAGATTGAGCTGAAGAGAGAATTAGTGAGTGAAGCATATGTCCGAGAAGTTTTCCCAGATGGTATTGTAAAGAGATATAGTTTGATGGGCCGGAGGCTCACACCTATAATCCCAGCCCTTTGGGAGGCCAAGTTGAGAAAATTGACTGAATCCAGCAGTTCAGACTAGCTGGGCGTGGTGGCACATGCTTGTAGTTCCAGCTACTTGGAAGGCTGAGGTGGAAGGAACAAATAAGCTCAGCAGGTCAATGCTGCAGTGGCCATGAGTGCGCTACTGCACTCCAGCTTGGGCGACAGAGTGAGACACTGACTCAAGAGAAAAAAAAAGAGATGTAGGTCTAATCAGGAGTTCTATCAGGAAGGAATTGAGGCAAGAACCAAGTGGTCAAGGATTTTTCATAATTTTAATGAAAAACATGACTCCTTAAACTCAGCACAATAAGATAAAATGAATACACACCTAACAATATTTTGTTGAATCTTTAGAACCCCAGAAATGGATCTAAATATAAATGACAAATTAACTGACACCATATTTCTCAATAGTTATCTTCCCCCCACCAGAAAAAGCCAGAAAACACATAAAGTGTTTTCTGAAGTGTAGAGTGGGAACTGAACCTTCCCCTCATACCCTCATGTAAAACCGAGCCCTTGAAGGGAGTGAGAAAACTTTCAGCATGGAATTGTATACTCAGTCTGTTAACGAAGAATGAAGGTGAAGTGAAGACATTTTCTCAGCACTATAAGGACTGAGAAAGCTTATCAAGCAGAGATCCTTGCTGAAGGAACTAGTCAAGGATGTACTTAGGCAAGACCCTAGAAGAAGGAGTGAGATGCAAGAAGCAGCGATGAGTAAATGACTGGTATTTGAGCGATTTAAACCAGCAGGTGTGTCAGCTTTTGTAATAAAACCACACTGTGCAGTCTAGTTGTGTGTGACGGGGACTCATGTGGGGTGGATGGCGCCGTACCTGATGCCTTCTTGGTGTCTCTGTTGTTGGAAGGCAGCTGGGGCTTTTGTGGACCTTGGTCAAGTGTGTGTGTTAGGGAAATGTAAGGGTAAAAACTCGTGATGGTAATTTTTTAAAAGGGTGCTCACTGAAAAAAAGAGAAGTAGGATGTTTAACTTCCAAACCATAAAGAAAAAAAGGATAAAGGAATAGCACTTGAAGAATTCAGTAAAGTACCAAAAAGGGGAAAATAAGCAAAGAAAAAGTGTTGTAGAAAGGAAATGCAAAATAAGGAATCAGTGAGTTCAATTATGTAGGGAATCACAAGAGGTGTTGGTGGACTAACCCTACCAGTTAAAAAGACAAATTGCCACACTGATCTTCACATAAAATCCAGCTCTATGCTTCCCTGAAAATACATGAACACAGAGAGGTTGAAAGTAAAGAACAGAAAAAGATTCCAACTGGTATTAACCCCCAGAAGTTATAAAACTTTACAAATGATCAGGCAGACTACTTTAATGAAAAAAAATTGGATAAGGAAGGTCACTATATAATAGGGGGAGAAATAGCAGGCCCTTTACCAGGAAGCTGTAGCAGAGTTTATGTTCACCTAACAAGATGGCCTCTGAATAAAGCACAGATTGACTGATTCCAGGGCAAACTTGGCATGTTCAAGATCATGCCAAGCATGTGGATCAGGTGAAGAGACATCCTGGTATTTCTCCTGCTCTTCAATTTGTATAATCCATATGCAGCAATTGCTGTGAAACCTGCCATTCTAGTGGGAACAAATGGTGCCTCTTTAACTTTTCGAATAAGTTTGCATCCCTGATCTTCATCATATGAAGAAAGGGAAACATCTGTATCAGTTGACATAGCGATTGCTTGAAGAATCTTCCAAGAGCAAGAAAATCCCTCACAATCCAACTGGCTTCTAAATCAGTGTTTTTCAAACTGTAGGCTTGACCTGTCATGGGTCTTAAAGTCAGTTTAGTTGATTGTAAAAAACCTTTTTTAAAACTTTTGATAGCTTAGAAAGTACCAGTGTATCACACATACTTATTGTTTCATAAGAGTTATGTATACCTACATATATGTATGCATATATTAGTGTATATGTGTCTGTGTCCTGGGACACATAAAAATTTATTTTTCAGGATCATAGTCAAAAATCTGAAAGCTTTGACGTGTATTACACAGAACATATTCTCCAGTGGTACAGTTAAATTAGGATTTTATCAATGATAATTTAAACCTCCAATGCATTAGGATAGTTAAAGCTCCTACCCACCCACAAATCAAAGACTAGATCATAGCCGGGCTCAGTGGCTCAGCCTGTAATCCTCGGGAGGCTGAGGTGAGTGAGGTGAGTGAATTGCCTGAGCCCGTGGGTTCGAGACCTGCCTGGGCAACTTGGCGAGACCTCATCTCTACAATAAATCAAAAATTAGCTGGGCGTGGTAGCGCGCGCCTGTAGTTCCAGCTACTTGGAAGGCTGAGGCGGAAGGAACGCTGGAGCCCAGCAGGTTAAGGTTGTGGTGGCCGGGAGCGGCCACTGCACTCCAGTCTGGGTGACAGAGTGAGACTCTAACTCAAAAAAAACCAACAAAAAACAAAACAAAAAAAACAACAAAAAAGAATAGATCATATGGGAATTAAAAAAAAGAAGCTGAACAATCATAAAAATACTGTACACCGCAGTTTATAGGATAAAGCTTTAGTAGTATTTATAGGGAAATGTATTGCCTTAAGTATTTGCCACAAGAAAAGAGAAAGGACTGAAAATTAATGAATGTCCATGTCAAGAAGTTAGGGCAGAATAAACCAGTGGACGATGGAGGAAGGAATAATGAAAATTAATTACATAGACTGGATCACAAACCCAAGCTGGTTCTAGAATTGTCATTGAAATTGAATCAGCAGTTAAAAGTCAGCGCTCTCCCCACTCTTTCCCCTTTAAGAAGAGATCTTGAAACACTGATCTTGATGGCTTTATAGGCAAGTTCTTCCAAACCTACAAAGAACAGGTGACCCCCGTTTTTCACAAACTGGACCAAACAACAGGGGAAAAGGTAGCTGATTCTATGAGACTCAAGTGACCCTAGTACCAAGACCATAGAGGAATCTGAGATGACCTCTCATTTTTCTCACTTTAGAACACATAGAAGTTCCACATAGAAATGGGCAGACCAAGTCTAGTGATGCGTTAAAAAAGAGAAAAACCTCCACCAAGAAATATTTATATCATAGAAACCATCTGTGAATTAACATTAGAATATATATTATTGTAATTCAACATATTTCAGGTTAAGGGAAAAAATATGATAAAGCATTTGTTAAAATTCAGTACTCAATTGTCAAAACAGGAACTAGGAATATAAGATATGCTGCTTAACCTGAGAAAAGATTTCTACCAAAACCTACAGTCAGTACAACACCGGACAGGAAAACAGAGTCGAAACTTAGAAACCACGGGCATTGCCTCACAGACACAGCTCAGCACTGCCTGGAGTTCTCAGCAAGCTCTGGAAAGCCAAGAAAAAGAAATGAGATCATATGGTTTAGAAAGCAAGAAACAATACTGTCTTTTTTTCCATAGACTTTTTTTTAAACAAAGAAAATAGGATGTACAAATGCCTAGAGTTGACAAGAACATAGCAAATAGCTCAGTAAATGGTGGATATGCAAAAGTGAATACTGGTTGTCTGTGCTAGGTATGAAAAAGTAATTTACAAAATCTATCTTAACACCACCAATAAAAAAACATGTAAGACTTTTATGGAGAAAATTAGCGAAACTTTCTAAAAGTATGAAAGAAAATGTTTTTTTAAAAGACAGGTTCTCGCTATGTTGCCCTGGGCTCAGGCAGTCCTCTCTCCTCAGCGCCTCCTATAACGGAGAGTACAGAAACGCATCAATGCACAGAGCTTGAAAAAACACATAGAAATCAGTGTAGTGCTATAGCATACCATGTTGACTGACAAGAAACTTCCAGAGTTACAAATGTCAGTGTTCATCTATAAATTCAGTGTGATTCAAATAAAAATCCCAGTGGAAGTTTGGAAGGGAATGTACAGGCAAGAAATGTGGTATCGATACAGGACATAAATCTTCCAGCGGAACAAAGTATAGAATCCAGAAACTGACTCACTCCTGGCCCAGAGTTGGCCAGGTAGATCTGGGATGGATGAGGCCAGCCAGGAGATGGTGCACGGTCATTAAGCTGATGGAGAGAAGTCCAGCACTTTCTGTCATATACCAAAGTAAATTTCCAGTGACTGAAAACCTAACTTACCAAGGTTTTGTAGAAGAAAATAACTTCTAGACGGTAAAATGACTTCTGTTGCAATGGCTGTCTCCAGGGAAGGACCTGGGTGGCTGGCATCAAGGGCGTAAAGGAGATTTTGCACTCTGTGGTAGGCATGCCACACCACAGTTTTGTAGGAATAGAATAAAATTTAGAAACCTAAATACATAGGAGTGTGGAAAATAGTTTGTGGTTTAGTTATGTAACATAGAAGTTAAAAGGCATAAATCAAAACATGTGTATCTATGCAAATAAATCTCAAAACCCAAATTTGGTCCAAAGATGTTGCCAAATAACACCTAGCATCATGTCACTTACATAGCAGTTACCAGCACACACAGAGGTGCTGAATGTTGTTTGTGGAGACTTGTTTGTGATGTAAGCATAAATATACGGATGTGTTAAGTGGCCCATTGAGGGTGTCAGTCTCTCTGGAAAGGAGATGATACACACACACACACACACACACACACACACACACACACACACACAGTACATACATACACACATATGTACACGTATGTATATAAAATATCTGATGGCAAAATGTTAGGAGTTGATAATCCTGGGTGGTAGGTAAATGGATGTTCATATTTTTCTTCTTACTCTTTTATACATTTGAATTATTTAATGATATTTTAAAGAATAAGGAGCTTTGATGCTGAGGCAGCCCTGTCTGTTGGGGTCTCTGTCTTCCTGTCATCTGTCTTGGTTCTGTGCCTTCCCAGCAAGTCACCTTGCGCCAGGCAGTGAATCTGGAGGTTTGTTCTTTTTGACCAGCCTGACCCCGTGACTTCTGAGCATCCACACCGAGTCTCCCATGGAGCCACTGCTTCGTGATGAGACTGAGCTCCAGGTGCTTGAGGGTCCCGTCCTTTCACAAAACCTACCCACATCCCAGCTGACAAATTGGACTCAATGGGCTGGGGCGGCCCATGGGAGTTAGCAGTTGTCTGGCATGCCTTAAGAGTTTGGGGCTTCCTGTTTTGTTCCCAGATCCTAATAACAGAAGAAAAGCCATTCTCTCAGGACTTGAGGGGTCGGCCAGGGAGCGCCCCAAGCCTTCTGCGTCCTCTCCCTCCGGCCTCCATCTGTCTGCCTCCTACTCCAAGTGTATCAGCAACACAGGCCCCATTTATCCAGAATTTTGCTTGTGGTCTTAGTTACCTGCAGAAAGTTGTAGTCTAAAAATAATCAATGGAAAATTCCAGAAAGAAACAGTTCTTGAGTTTTAAACTGTGTACTGTTCTGAGCCGCATCTGGCCTGGGATGTGAAGTACCCTGTATCACTGGATTCCCACTGTCTCGGTATCAGGGTGCTTGAGTTCAGATCACCCCTCTTTTATTTAATCGTGGTCCCAAAGCGCTGGAGTAGTGATGCTGGCCTATTGTTACAGTTTTTGTTTTATTGTTTGTTCATCTCTTTTTTTTTTTTTTTTTTTTGAGTTGGAGTCCCATTCTGTCACCCAGACTGGAGTACAGTGGCCGCTCCCGGCCACCACAGCCTCGACCTGCTGGGCTCTGGCGATCCTTCCACCTCAGCATAGCTGGAACTACAGGCGCGCGCTACCACGCCTGGCTCATTTTGATTTTATTGTAGAGATGAGGTCTCGCCAAGTTGCCCAGGGGGGTCATGAACCATCATCTCTTTCTTTGCCTAATTTGTAACCTCAACTTTATCATAGGTGTGTATGTATAGGAAGAAACATAGTATCCATAGAGTCCCGCACTCCCTACAGTTTCAGTCATCCACTGGGGGTCTTGGAACGTATCCCAAGGATAAGGAGGACTACTGCAGTGAGTGAGTAAAAGTCCGTATTTCACTGGTATCTCTGGAATGGACAGAACATTAATTCCTGTAGTCAGACCATACAGGGTGCAGTGGGCACACATCTGCCCTGACTCTGTGGCCCTGGCCGGAAGTCCTGGAGAAGGTTCCTGCGGGGGGCGGGGGTGGGCTCTTAATCACCGAACAATGTCAGGAGTGCTGCCCTGAATGCTGGCCTGAGGACAGACTTGGGTATCCACTGGCCTCGCTGTCTGTGAGTCCAGGCTCTCCCAGCAAGATGTCTGTGCCCCACCCAGGCTGACTGCAAAGCCCAGAGAGACTGTTTTTCATTTTATTTCTTGGCTGTCCATAGAGATATTGCCTCAGCCTTAAATGTTTCAATGTATTACTACTTAAGACTAGGGCTTTTCATTTTCCTGTGAAAGATTGCTTTTGAAAAATTCTAACTCAGGAATTAGTGGTAGGGATGAAATTTCTTTTTCTGCAGAAGTTGGGAAGACACGTTTGTGCTGCTATAAAATATCTATTTGTGTGCACTGCAGAGGAAAAGTCCTCCCAAGTTTGCTTTTCTCGAGCCTGTGCTCCCAACAGAGAATGTATTTTTGTGTCCTATGTTTGCCTATGCTGAGTAGGATTAAAGACCCCTTTTCCCACCTTGGCTTTTCGGCCAGAGTTGAGAAGGTGGGACCCACAAGGGGCACAGAGCTCCACAGTCCTCATGGGGACAGGCCCGCTTTGTGGGGCTCTGGTAACTGGTGCCCACTGCAACTCCATGGAGGCCACCCTTGAGAACATGGTTGATGGGAAATGATTTAGGTTTACAGAGCCTTGGCCAGGGTGACCTGGGCTCTGGTGTGTCTCTCTTTGGAGAAGGGGAGCTTTTTGGAGGATTTTTGTCATCTCAATAGACTATGTATAGTGATTATGATTTGTGTGTGTGTGTGTGTGTGTGTGTGTGTGTGTGTGTGTGTGTGTGGTTGGAGTCTCATTCTGTCACCCAGGCTGCAGTGGCACGATCACAGCTCACCACAGTCTTGACCTCCTGGGGTCAGGCAATTCCTCTGCCTCAGCCTCCTGAGTAGCTGGGATTATAGGCATGCATCACCACATCCAGCTTTTTTTTTTCTTTGGAGAGACGAGGTCTCTCGATGTTGCCCAGGCTGGTGTCAAACTCCTGGGGTCAAGCATTCCTCCCACCTCGGCCTCCCAGAGTTCTGAGACAACAGGCGTGAGCCACTGTACCTGGCTCTAATGTAGCTTTTGCTCCTGAGCATGTCCACAGTGGCGAAGTTTTGAGAAGTCCTTGTGAGTACCTGGAGAAGTCACTGTTGGTGGTAGATGCCTACCAAGAAGTGGGGGGCAACCATATGGTGTTCCAGGCCTTCTTGTCCCCGTCCTCCCACCTGCTGAATCTGTCCACAGCTGAGCAGGGTGCAGTTTCCTTTGTAATGCCTAGCTTGCGAGTGTGTTCCTGGAAGGGCCAGTTCGTGATTGAAAAGGGGTCTTTAATCCCATTCAGCATAGTTTTCCCTTGATTGTCGTATATGAGAGCATTCTTGGTTGTGAGTCACACTGTCACTGCCCCCAGCCAGAGGTCAGAATCCACTTGGAAACATAAATGCCACCTTGCCCAGGATTTGAAGGCTTCTGTGTGCCCAACTGAGACCTCACTGGCAGAGGTTGCAACTGGAATGAAAAGTTGTGACTTGGTCTTTCCCAGTGACAGTCTATGGGAGGCATGCGTGTCTAGCAATTGCTGAAGCTATTTTTCCCACAGATAGCAAAAGCTGGAAGTTTTTGTCATGAGCGTATTATGCCCTCTACAAGGGGCTTATTTGAAAGGCACAGTGAAACCATGTGTATATTCTGGGACAAGAGTGATTTTTCTTCAACATAATGCCAGGTGTTACAACGGTCTCACCTCTCAACCCCTTCCTTAAGATGCCTTCATGTCAGTTTGGATTTTATGACTGTTGTTTAGAAATTCCTATTGTTTTCCTCCCCTGTACCCTCTCAAGAGGAGTGGGAACCCAACTTCTTAGAAGAAGAGGAATTTCAGTGTCTGGGCCACTGACCAGCCTAGGCGCGGCCTGCCAGCATCTAGTGGTCTTGAGGGCCATGCTAGGGCAGCCAGTTCACTTCTCCCCTACCTCCCCTCTCCAATGCCTTTCTGTCCCTGTCCCCCCCACTGATACTCATGGCCTGTCCAATCATTCTATCGATGATCCTCTTTTTTTTTTTTTTTTTTTTTTGAGTTGGAGTCTTACTCTGTCGCCCAGACTGGAGTGCAGTGGCTGCTCCCGGCCACTGCAGCCTCAACCTGCTGGGCTCCGGTGATCCTTCCGCCTCAGCCTTCCGAGTAGCCGGAATTACAGGCACGCGCTACGACGCCCGGCTAATTTTTTGATATTATTGTAGAGTTGAGGTCTTGCCAAGTTGCCCAGGCGGGTCTCGAACCCGCGGGCTCAGGCAATTCACTCACCTCAGCCTCCCAAAGGCGCGGGATTACAGGCTGAGCCACCGAGCCCGGCTCGATGATCCTCTTTAGAGGGCTGCACTCTTTCTTATTCTCTGCAGTTCCGGGCCTGGGGACTGATGATGGCATCGACATTAGTTAAATGTTGAGGGTGTCCATATAAATAAACCTCTCGGAGTTCCTCAGTGAACTGAACTCAGCCTGGGCTGTCAGCCAGGAAGGTGTGGAACTGGCTGCCCTAACCCTTTGAATTTTGGTCCCTCGGCCGTGAGGATGACCTAGTGCATCCTCCTGGTTTGGGAGTGCTGTCTGATGAGGGCCTGGTGACACTGCTCTCCTCCTTCTGTGCAGCCTTTGAGTGTGAAATTCCCAACCTGGAATCTGGTGGGCCTCCCAAGACGGAGTCTTCTTGGTCCCCAGCGTGCAGAATGCAGGCCTCATAACTCAGGAGCTGTCACTGGCAAAGGCCGCCCTGTGACTTCTTGATCACGTCTTAGGCTGTAAGGCAGAGATCTTGATTTCTGACCCTGGAAGTATGTTCCTCAGCACTGGGGAAAGGGAGGTGGGCGTGGAGATTGCATGTGGGGCCTGCCAGCCAGTGCACACAGCTGGAAAGCACAGGTGGTTTCATTGGCTCACGTGGTATTTTTTAAATCAGTCAATTTCACATTGAGAGGGAAGAATAAAGGTTTCTGGCCTAACATGAAAATCAAAAGATCTCCCAACTCAGTGCTTATATCCCTATGGCAGTCAGACATGGCTGGGTGGCACACTGCTTAATTTTAGGAGGGGCGTTTTTGCCACAGTCCCCGTGCTCCCCATTGTCTCACATTTGGCCTGAGCTTGTACTCAGGTGCATCTCTGACCCCAGCCGAAGGGAATGTCTTGCACTGGGGTCCTAGCTCCTGAGTCTCCTGGGTGTGCTGTACTCTGGTGGTGGACCCTCACTCTGCCGTCTATCTGCTATTGCCTTATCTATCCCAGAACTAATCGAGACTGCCTGTGTCTTGGATACAAACTGCCCCCTTCTAAAGAGGAGCAGGTGAGAATGCAAGGCATCAGGGACTACCTGGGTTTGTTTCCTCCTTGAATTTGTTAGTCCCAGCAAGAATCTGTGAAACCTAAAGTTGGGTGGCAGATTGGGGATGGAAACTGTTGCACAAAAAAGTAACGTCTGTGTCTGTTTGGCAGGTGGAAGGAAAGCAGGCCAGGATGGACATTTACGACACGCAGACCTTGGGGGTTGTGGTCTTCGGCGGTTTCATGGTTGTTTCTGCCATTGGCATCTTCCTGGTGTCGACCTTCTCCATGAAGGAAACGTCGTACGAGGAAGCCCTAGCCAACCAGCGCAAGGAGATGGCGAAAACTCACCAGAAAGTGGAGAAGAAAAAGAAGGAGAAAACAGTGGAGAAGAAAGGAAAGACCAAGAAAAAGGAAGAGAAGCCCAATGGGAAGATACCCGACCACGAGCCAGCCACCCACGTGACTGTCCTCCGTCAAGAACCAGCACGGGCATCTGCTGTGGCTGTGGCTCCAACCCCAGTGCAGTCCCCCGTGGTCATAGCCCCTGTTGCCACGGTTCCCGCCATGGCCCAAGAGAAGCCAGCCTCCTCTCCTAAGGACAAAAAGAAGAAGGAGAAAAAAGTGGCAAAAGTAGAACCAGCAGTCAGCTCTGTAGTGAACTCCATCCAGGTTCTTGCCTCAAAGTCTGCCATCTTGGAAGCCTCTCCCAAGGAGGTGCCTATGGTGGTGGTGCCCCCAGTGGGTGCCAAGGCCACTACCCCAGCCACTGGCACCACTCGGGGCAAAAAGGCGGATGGGGCCCAGAATCAGGGCAGAAAGACTGAAGGGGTTCCTAACCAGGGCAAAAAGGCTGAGGGAACCCAAAACCGGGGCAAAAAGGCAGACGGGGCCCAGAACCAGGGCAAAAAGGCAGACGGAACCCAGAACCAGGGCAAAAAGACAGAGGGAACCCCAAACCAAGGCAAAAAGGCAGACGGGGTCCAGAACCAGGGCAAAAAGGCAGAGGGAACCCCAAATCAGGGCAAAAAGGCAGAGGGAACCCCAAATCAAGGCAAAAAGACAGATGGGACCCAAAACCAGGGCAAAAAGATGGAGGGAACCCCAAACCAAGGCAAAAAGGCAGATGGAACCCAAAACCAGGGCAAAAAGGCTGAGGGAACCCCGAACCAGGGCAAAAAGGCCGAGGGAACCCTGAACCAGGGCAAAAAGGCCGAGGTAACCCCGAACCAGGGCAAAAAGGCCGAGGGGACCCAGAACCAAGGTAAAAAGGTGGAGGGAACCCCAAACCAGGGCAAAAAGGCAGAGGGAACCCCGAACCAAGGAAAAAAGGCGGAAGGAATCCCAAACCAGGGTAAAAAGGTAGATGGGGCCCAGAACCAAGGTAAAAAAGTGGAAGGGGCTCCCAACCAGGGCAAAAAGGCAGAGGGAACTCCAAACCAGGGCAAAAAGGCAGAAGGAACCCCAAGCCAAAGCAAAAAGGCTGAAGGGGGCCAGAACCAGAGCAAAAAGACTGAGGGAACCCCAAACCAGGGTAAAAAGGCCGAGGGGGGCCAGAATCAGGGCAAAAAGGCAGAGGGAACCCCAAACCAGGGTAAAAAGGCCGAGGGAACCCCGAACCAGGGCAAAAAGACAGAAGGAACCCCGAACCAGGGTAAAAAGGCTGAGAGTGCCCAGAACCAGGGTAAAAAGGCCGAGGGGGGCCAGAGCCAGAGCAAAAAGGCAGAGGGAACCCCAAACCAGTGCAAAAAGGCAGAGGGAACTTCTAACCAGGGCAAAAAGGCCGAAGGGAGTCCCAACCAGGGCAAAAAAGGAGAGGGGGCTCCCAACCAGGGCAAAAAGACAGAGTCCGTCGCTAACCAGAGCACAAAGGCAGAGGGTGTTACAAACCAGGGGAAAAAGGCAGAGGGGGTCCCCAGTCAAGGCAAAAAGGCAGATGGATCTCCCAACCAGGGCAAAAAGGTGGATGCAGCTGCCAATCAGGGGAAAAAGGCAGAATCAGCTGCTAACCAGGGCAAAAATACAGATGTGGTCCAGAGCCAGGAGGCAGCAAAGCAAGAGGCTCCTGCAAAGAAGAAGTCTGGTTCAAAGAAGAAAGGTGAGCCTGGTGAGTAACTCGGATTGCTTGACTGACGTGGCGGGAAAAGCTGTCTTCAGATGGCTCATGGATTTTCTAGGGGGTGCCATCTATATCAATTAACTGTTGCCACAATAAGGCTGTGTAACAAACATTCCTAAATCTAGTGGCTCACAGCAGCCACCATTCGTTTCTGCTCCTGCTTCTGGAGTGGTCTGGAGTTGGCTCTCCTAGGTTGACTCTGCTAGGTTGGCTCTGCTGGTGGCTCTGTCTCAAGCTGTGGTTTAAACCAGATTGGCCCCTTGCTGCAGGTTGAGCTAAGGTCTGTTCCACGTTTGTTCCTTTTGGAGTCCTCCAGGGCAGGAACCTTCTCTGGTTAGCAGAGACACAAAAGGGCATCATTTCAGACAGGTCTGTTTCAGCCAGCATCCCACTGGCCAGAGTGAGTGATGAGATAGCCTGCGTCAAGGACTGGGGAGTCCACCATGTCTCGAGGGTGGGGGACAGCGAGGCATGGGAAAGGAGAGGTGAGGTGTCAGGAACAGCAGTTCCATCCCCCATGCAGTCTAGAATGCCTCTGTGTCTTGGCAAGTCTTTCTCATCCTCACTTGATGCTGTAGTGTATCTTGCTCATTTATCTCTGTGCGTGAAGAAAGGCAGGATAATGTTTTCAGGGAACAATTGCATTTCTTCCCCCAGTCTTCCCTCTTCCCTGCCCCACCCCACTCATTCAGTGAAGCATTATAGAATGCTAACATAGATACTATGTTACATAGATGGATATTAGGTCATATAGAATAGTGGTTTGCCTGTGTTGATTTGTGTATATTTACTGTAGAAATTGGGCCAGGGGCTGGGTACAGTGGCTCACACCTGCAATTCCAGCACTTTGGGAGGTGGAGGCAAGAGGACTACCTAAGCCCAGGGGTTCCAGACCAGCCTGGGCAACATGGTGAGACCACGTCTCTATGA
Organism: Cephalopachus bancanus; assembly: GCA_027257055.1. Classification (NCBI taxonomy): domain Eukaryota; kingdom Metazoa; phylum Chordata; class Mammalia; order Primates; family Tarsiidae; genus Cephalopachus; species Cephalopachus bancanus. The sequence goes on from JAPVLO010000175.1 coordinate 640,020, forward strand.
AAAAGTAAAAAGATAATTAGCCGGCCGTGGTGGCACATGCCCGTATTTCCAGCTACTTGGTAGACTGAGATGGAAGGATCCCCTGAACCCAGCAAGTTGAGGGTGCGTTGGCTGTGAGCATGTCACTGCACTCCAGCCTGGGCAATAGAATGAGACTCCGACTCAAAAAAAAGAAATTGGGCCAGGGAGTCCCTATTTTGTATTCATCACTCATTTGATTTCACTTAGGTTTTCTTTTCTCTTTAGAGTCTTCGAATAGCCATTAGCTACTTTGGAAAATTAATTGCATTTGTGTTGACAAAAGCTATCTTATGAAGAAATGTCTGGCCCTGGGCTGGGTGGCACAGGCCCTATGTCTGTAGCTGGGTTTCTCTGCTTTGCTGCTCTGTCAGGCTCTGCTACCTTTCCTCAGGTTTCCTCCTCCGGCTTCTGACAGGGCATTTGCTCAGGCAGCAGTACCCTGCCACACAGGAGGGATGTCATCCCTCATAAGTGGCTGTGGGCTCCTGCCGGAAGTCAGGGACAAACCAGGTACGACTGTCTCACACACCATTTGAAAACCTATGTGTTCGGGCTCCCTTGTTCCAAAGGTTGGTAGGTGGCACAAGCCAGGGCTGGCACTTGAGCCCAGCTGCTCTTCTTTTCTCCCACATTAGCCAGGTCCAGACTTCCCGTGTCCCCTGGTCATTATTACCTCAAGTGGCTTAGATGGTCAAATTAAGATGTGAAACAGAAAGTGATGACAGTATTGGAAAGGAAGACGAAATTGTCCTGATTTGCAGGTAATGAAGAGCCTTGTAAGCTATGAGACCTGCATGTGATCTCTGAACCTACACAACAGCTTGATTGAGATGTTAACAAGAAAATTTGAGCCAAAAATATATTGTGGTCTAGGATAAGGAAGATTATCTATTACAGGTTAAAGGAGAGTCATTCTCTAGGTAACTTTCTGTCATTATTCTGGCCAAACTTTCAATGGAATTTTTTTCCCCCCAACTTGACAAAATTATCCTAAAAGTCCCATCTGAGGGAGAAAAAGGTAAGAATATTGAACAAAACAGACTTTTTTTTTTTTTTTTTGAGTCGGAGTCTCACTCTGTTGCCCAGACTGGAGTACAGTGGCATGCTCACAGCCACTACAGCCTCAACCTGCTGGGCTCAGGCGATCCTTCTGCTTCAGCCTTCTAAGTAGCTGGAACTACAAGCATGCACTACCATGCCTGGCTAATTTTTTAAAAAATTTATTGTAGAGACGAGGTCTCACCAAGTTTCCCAGTCTGGTCTTGATCCCCTGGATTCAGGCAATCCTTCCACCTCTGCCTCCCAAAGTGCATGAGCCACCGCACATAGCTGAACTGTTGAAGTTGGAGTCTTCCTCTGTCATCCACACTGGAGTACAGTGGCACAGTCAGTGGCCACCGCAGCCTCGACCTGCTGGGCTCAGGTGATCCTTCTGCCTCAGCCTTCTAAATAGCTGGAACTACAGGCAAATGTCACCACGCCCAGCTAATTTTTTGATTTATTGTAGAGATGAGTTCTTGCCAAGTTGCCCAGGCTGGTCTCGAACCTGTGGGCTCAGGCAGTTCTCTCACCTCACCTCCTAAAGTGCTGGGATTATACACGTGTGCCACCATGCCTAGCCCAGACTTTTTTCAAGTGACTTTTAGAAAACCAGTCCTGTCTGATGTGTGAACATCCACTCAGCTGTTATAATTACAAGTGGGAGAATACAATGGTCTTGGAATCGATGTGTCACACCTGAGAAATTGAATGCAAGGAGCTTCATGCTGCTATAGGGAGAGGAAGGTGTTTAGTGGATGAGCCGAGGCAGCAGGGTCACAGGTCACTACTTGGGAAAGTCTGTTTAGACCCTGCATTCCTTTCCCCCATCCTCCCTCCACCAAGCATTTTCCTCTCTATAAAAAAATTACGGTTTGGATGAAATAGATTTAATTTAAAATAAATATTGACACACCTTTATGGTGGGAGATGGTCACCCTGATGTTGCTGTGAGGAAATCACCAAGGCCCACGTAGGAGCTTTAGCCCATAGACTGCCACATGGGACTGTCAGGCCGAGGTGAGAAGCAGAGGCACAGGGCAATATGTGCACCTGATCTGGTTTCTGAAAGTCTGGAAACATGGGGAGAATTCACGGAGTCGGCTCAGCCTGTTTTCCTGTGGTTGGTGTGTGAAGGCATCTCTGGGACTGCCCCCGGGTGGGGAAGCAGGCCACTTTCTCACAGACTCCCTAGAGGTCCTAGAGATGTCCCCACCCAAAGCGCTTCCCAATGTTAGTGTGCACAGGAATTGCTGGGGAGCTTGTTTGGCTAAAGATTCTGACTTGGCAGGTGGGTGGGGCCTGATGTTCTGCATTTCTGACCAGCTCTCACAAGATGCTGATGCTGTTGGTCCCAGGGCCACGCTTGGGGTTAGTTAGGACCCCAAGACATTTGCATGTAGCTAGCAAACAATTTTGAGAATTCACATAAAAACAAATAAGCTTTCTTAAGAATTATTAATATAATAAAAAACCATGGATATGATTTTTAAAAGTGGTGGCCTTGTAAATTGTGTGACCCTTTTGAAAAGCAATTTAGCAAGATGTTCTCCTGGGCTCTCCAAACCATGGCATCAGTTCTGTGGGTTGGTGGCCTCAGTGCATTCTGTCCCACCCAGCCACTAACAGTGAACACTGTGAAGATTCCATGGTAACATGCAAAGACATGGTCACCATGTGGCTTGTAATTAAACAAGTGGAAGACCAAATTCTTTAGATACTATGATCATGACAGAAGACAAAAGAACTTAGATAAGTGAAAATATTAAAAATAACTTTAGGAAATATACCACAATGACAGCTCCAGTTTTCTGAGTTTTTTCTTTAATGCAGTAATATCATATATATATATATATATATATATATAGATAGATAGATAGATATAGATATATATAAATTTTTTTTTAATTGGAGTCTCACTCTGTCACCCAGGCTGGAGTGCAGCGGCATGCTCACTGCCACTGCAGCCTCGACCTGCTGGGCTCAGACAGTCCTTCCGCCTCAGGCTTCCAAGTAGTTGGAACTATAGGCATACACCACCACGCCCAGCTAATTTTTATGATTTATTGTAGATACAAAGTCTCGCCAGGTTGCCCAGGCTGGTCTCGAACCCATGGGCTCAGGCAATCCTCTTGCCTCCGCCTCCCAAAGTGCTGGGATTACAGACATGAGCCACTGCTCCTAGCCAATATTTTATTTTTCAAAAGTCCAAAGGCCTTGTAAGACAGCATTGGGTCTCTGGCTGTGACAGTGCCCCCTGGAGTTGGAGACACCAGTTGGTAAGGCCTCCAGGCACATGTCCCGGACAGGAGTCTGATGAGGGGCTGCTGAAGCAGAGAATTTCCTATTAAAACCCTATTGATGACCTTTAGAAATTATTTTAGGGGCATGAAATTGGGTCTTGATATATCTTAAATACTCTATTCATCATTCCAAAAATAAAGCAATAACGGCACTTCCTTAATTCCAGATGTTAAAACAACACAGAGATACCTGGAGGGCAGGAGTTGCTGACTCTCCTGCATGGGACTCGATGCAGCTCAGCATGTCAGGCCTGTATGTGGGTCTGTCTCAGTAGTTCTGGGATGAGATGCAGAGAGGGAGCCACAAGACAAACCTGAGAGGGTGAGGGTCATTTTATAGTGACCAGGGACTTGGTGGCTAGGTCCAGAGCTCTCCAGCCACGGTGAGATGACCCTCCGTGAGTCTCAAGCAGCAGAAGCTCAGGATAGGGATTGAGGCATTCATGAATGAGGAAGGAGGTGTGTAGAGACTCACACAGTAGGGGTGGGGCCTGAGAGTCTGGGTCCTGAAGGCCCAGCTGGCCAGCACATGTCTTTAGTCTGCTCCTGTTCTGGAAAATAAGTAGTGTGCACTGGTCGGGCTCAAGTTCATCCACAGAAAACCTTGGAGTCCTTTATGCATCTGCATTTCCGAGGTCCTAGGTGAGGCCCTCTCTTGGGGAGCAGCATCTGTACAGGAAGGAACATTCGAGATTCTTGGCTCCTGCTGCCACCAGCCCCGTGATGGGGGCTCCTGCAGTGGGGTTTCATTGGGGATGTAGGAGTACCTCGGGTCCCTGGAGCGACAGAGCCTGGGCCTCCTGCATGGAGGGCAGCCAGCCCTGGGAGTTGAGCAGGTCGGGTGTGCGTCATGTGGAGGTGTCCACCCCAGTCTGCGTAGGCAGCTGTTAAGGTGGAGAATCATGTCCTTTCATTGTGACCTGTGTGACCACTGTCAAACCAAAGCAGACAAGAACGTGTTCGTGAGCTACTGTTGTGTTAATTGCACGGTATGCTTTTCTCTGATCTGTGATAGCATGTATCAAATAATGTCCCAATCAGTGTGCGTCTTCAATGACTGGGAGTTATGAGGCCTCTGTGTGTGTGTGTTTGTGTGTGTGTGTGTGTGTGTGTGTGTGTGTGTGTGTGTGTGTGTGTGTATGTGTGTGTGTATACTGCTGTCATTGACCCAGTGACCCATTTGGATATGCCTCGTCCAGACCCCGTCACAATCTACGGTTCTCTGGCACTGATGTATTTTCCACTCTTTCCAGCTGAAGGCTCCAGGGATGATTCTTGACTACTTTGTGGCTGCCATCTTTCTGCTAACAGCACAGATGGGGACCCAACCCCTGAGCCACTGCCAGGTGTCACAGGCTAGAAGGGCACAGGGGCTGTGTGCGTGGCACCTGCTCCCAGTGGCTCTGTAGCCTGTGAAGGACAGTGGCCCAGGGGTACAATGCCTTCCTTCTTGCTCTCAACCTGGGGTCCCACACACAGACATGCCAACGTTGGAAAGTCCAGACACAGTGGATGTGACAGGAATACTGCTGCAGGGGGCTAAGCCCTCCAGGACTTGCTCTGTGAAGGGCCCCCAGAGCCAGTGCCAATGACATGCTCGGGGACTGGCCATTGGCATCATGCAGGCCCGTCTCCACTCGGGAAACCTCAGTCATTGTCAGCAATGCCCCACCATGTCCAACGCACCCTTGAACACTCTGCTTCCAGCCCTGCAGCGTTTACTTGAGCTCTGGCGACCAAGGCACAAGGCCCAAATCTGAGTCGGTGGCCTGGGTTTCACCAGTGGCTTGTGGCCTTGGTCTCACACTTCCTTGTGTCATGTCTTGTACGTGTAGTTGAGTGGCCCAGAGTTGGGGCTGTGAATGAACGAGAAACAGTTAGACCTGTGTCCTCCCTTGTTGGAGAGGCTGCCGTGGGCCTCCTTGCCCCAGCAGGGCTGAGCTTCCTGTCTGTCCAGGGCTGCCCACCCCCAGCTTCTCTTGGGGCCACTGTGCCAAACCCAAGGAACAGGGCAGAACTTCGAGTGGGGTGACTGGCCCAGGCATCCAGCAACTCAGGGACCTGGAGGTGGCCCGATGACTGTTGTGGGCATGGGGAGGTACACAGGGAGCGTGATCCAGGTCACAGGTGTAGAGCCTGTGGAAAGGGAGCCTCTTTCACAAGCTGAGGAGGCTTTGATGTGGGCTAGGGGTGGGAAGGGGGGCTCCAGGGCCATGAGGCTTTGATGGTGGGTGGTAGAGGCCTGGGGTCTAGGGTTGTGCTGTCCCATATGGGTGCCACTGGTCACATGGGGCCATTTAAATTGTCACATCAGTCAGAGGTAAATGCAATTAACTATTTCTTTCCACAGTTGCACTAGCCACATTCCATGTGCCTAATAGTCACGTGTGGCTCCTGGCTGCCCTCGTGACAGTGCAGACATAGAACATCTCTATCCGAGCAGACATTGCTCCTGCACACTGCTCTAAGCAGGACCACCTGGAGGGGATGGCCTCTTGGGTCATCCTGCAGGTGTCCCTGTGAAAACAGACATGTCTTTACACCCTGTGTTGCTCTCACACTCAGCTCCTTCCCACTTTGTTCTAGCAGCTACATCCCGAGTTGGGATGGAGTAAGCTGCCCATTGCCTTCCACATCTCAGTGGGAAGCCATGAGAAAGACCAGAGAGGCTGTGGCTGGCCCACGACACACAGTGGGTGAGCAGCAGAACTGGCACCGGGGCTGGGTTCCACCAGAGATTGGTTTCTTCCTCAGTCTTTCGGGCCTTCGCATCATCTGGTCAGTCTAGCAGGGCCCCTGCTGACTGCTGCCCCTGGGGGAGACCTGGCAGGTGTGGAGGCTGACCCACGACATGCTCCTGTGGGCCCAAGCTGGAGCTTGTGCGGAACTTCTGCGCTGATCTTCCTGCAAGAGCAGATCAGGGCTGTGCGGCAGGTTTTTGACACTTGTCCATGACAGTATTGAAGCATCTGCCTTCCTAACCCTTGGTTTCTAATATTCCTTGTTATATAAATACGTGTTCCCAGTTAACAGAATCCCAACAGTATGGAGGACGGATAGTGAACTGAGAGTCTTCCAGCTCCATCCTGATCACCACTTCCTTCCCAGGGCACCCCATTCACTCTACTTGTCACGTGGGCACCCCAGACGGGAGCCACCATCAAGTGCCTTCTCTGCTTGACAGTGTTGATGGCATCGATCCGTATTGCACCTGTGAAACTGCCACTTTCAGCTGCATAATATTCCCTAGCATGAATGCGTCATAATTTATTTAAATGACACTTGAGTGGTATGCAGTTTTTTTGCAGCTAAAATTAATGCTGCAGTGATGTTGCTAGATTGTCATATGCGTGTCTCTATCAAGCGAATTCCTAGATACATAATTGCTAAGTCAAAAGGTGGCCACATTGTTGATTTAGGAAGATAGGGCCGCTCTGCTCTCCAGAAGCAGCTCATGATTTACAATGAGGCCTACATGACGGATGGACTTGGCACTGCTCACGGGGTACTGCCGGGGACATGACTAGAGCTTTGGTGGTGCTTTATAAACCCAGGCGTGGGATAAGGAGAAAGCATTTCTTAGAACATGAAAAGCATGGATTCTTTCCAGTTGTTTGGGGGAGAGGGAGTAGCTGGAAGCTTAGAGAAGTGGAAATTCCCCAGAACTGAGGCTTCCCAGTGTGTGGGGTGCTGTAAGCTGAGGCAGCGTCCGGCCGTGGCTGGTTTGTTCTTCGCTAGTTCTTGTGCAGTGTCTATTAGGAAAGCCAGCCTTCTTGCACAGGAAGCATGTGTGTGTGGTGGTGGTGGTGTTTTGGAAATCTATTTTTATCCTCAGATTTAGTCTTTGCCCGCAGAATCCTACTGGTCTGCCTCCCGCCCTGAACCGTGAGCTGCACTGTCACGTACTAGTTGGTATCTTGGTGTCATGCTATCAGGAGGGCAGTCCCATCCCTGCACTTGGGATTGAGTGAGGACTGTATAGTGTGGGCTTGTGCAGGAGAGACTTGGACTTGGGCGGTCCAGCGTGTGTGTTCTGGAGACTCCAGGTTAGCACAGAACAATGGCCCTTCAATGGGAGCTTGGTCACCAGTGCTGCTGCCTGAGACTGAGGCCAGGACACAGGCATTTGCTCCCTCTGGCTCATGTCACTCGGAAGGATGTGGGGATGCAGGGCCCTTGTAGCACCCTCAGCAAGGCTTAGAGCCTACCCAGAGACCTGTGGTCTTTCTGCCTAGGGGAGGAAGTGGAACCCTGGGCATGGTATGTCTCTCTTGGGCTGACTGGCTTTCTGCAGGACCCCAGTCCCCACCTGCTCACACAAGCCACTGTGCTCTGTGGCCAGAAGACCCTGTCAAGGCCCAGGAAAGCCCAGCTAACATCTGTGAGGCAGAAACCACCTGAAATGCATTTAAGAACCCCTCCCTACCATGTTGTCACACACGTCTACCTGAGAATAAGAGGCCACCTTTGGGAGATAGGGTTATAGGTGAGTGGCGATGTCTTCTTTGACCCTTTTGCATTTTCTGTTTTTTTCTATAACGTGTCTTTTTTTGTTGTTGTTAATGGAGAAGAAACGAAAGCTTCATTCTTTGTCTCTAAGTCAAATAAACAGACTTCGTTGTCTCAAAGCTAATGAAACTTGTGTCCTCCAGGCATTTAGAAGTGGCCCTCTCTGACCATAGGTTTTTTTGGGGCTTCAAGCAGCAGAAAGGAGAGCCTTGCTCCTCAGGGGGGCTGGACAAGGAGAGGGAGTGACCATTCATCTCCAGGAGGAAGCTAGTGCCCAGCCCAGCCCTGACACACAGGCGCCTGGTAAATGTGATGAACTGAGGCCAGGTGGGAAGTTAAGGCAGTTTCCATGTCCCAGAGCCTGCAGAGTCCTGGTGGGAGTGGGGTCTGTGAGCTCTGTGTTGTGTGCAGTTTCACGGAGCCCCCATTGTACCCCCCACAATAGGAAATAGAACCCTGGATCCAAAGCCATCTAATGAGGCAGGGCTCATGGAGCCCAGGGGCCTGGAGAAGTTATCAGACCTCCAGGAAAACTGTCTTCAGGGTGTCTGTGACAGAGCAGGACCCTTTCTTAAACAGTGTCGGACTTGGGGGTGGCAAGACCTTCTCTGTCCTCCCCACGTGTGGCCCGCTGGGCCCTCAGCCCAGGCTCCTTCCACACCATGCTCCCTGCCACCTGTTTGCTCAGATGCATGGCCTAGGAGGCTCCTTTCAGTACATTTCTCCTGCTCTGCTCTGTTGGGTGGGTTTGCATTTTCACCTGTTTGACCAGAGCAGATACCAGAGCTCAGACTTACCAGCGCTGGCACGCCAGCAGATGGCAGAGTGGCCAGTGGGTGACCCTCCCTCGGGGCCCTGCCTGTCAGGTGCTCTGTCGCTCTTGTCGCCGTGGGCACAGAGGTATGCAGGGGAGCAAGTCCAGTGCTTTTCTCTTTGAACTTAACTCAGATTCTCAGAATCTGAAGCTCCGAAGAAAACTCTCCAGGGCATTCAGGCCTTTATTCACTTTCTGTGTAAGTTCTTCAAACCCAACTTTTTCTTTTTTTCTTTTTTAAAAGGAGAACAAAAACATCTCCTAGGGAAACGAGCCAAGTATCCGCGTGAGAAGCTGCTAGATGACACTCTTTCAAAAATCTCCATTCAGCCACTGGAAACAACACTCAGGGCTCAGGCGCCAGTTGCTGCTTCCAAGCCTCTGTGGTCGGAGCCCTGGATTATGAGCCCCTGTCATCTGCAGGGGTTAGGGAAAGTCCTCATCGTCATTTAAACCATGCCCGAGGACCCCCAAGGACAAACCCAAGGGCTTGCCTTTCTTTAAAATATATTGTGATCAGGTTCCCCCCCCAATTATAAAATAGTTTTTGTTGAAATTGCTAAATCAAAAGGTGGCCACATTGTTGATTTAGGAAGATAGGGCCGCTCTGCTCTCCAGAAGCAGCTCATGATTTACAATGAGGCCAACACGACGGGTGGACTTAGCACTGCTCACGGGGTGCTGCTGGGGACATGACTAGATCTTTGGTGGTGCTTTATAAACCAGGGCGTGGGGAATAAAACAAAAGTTTAAAGAGAAAAGCAAAATCATTCTATCTGTAGGATTTTAAAAATTCCATTAGATACCATTCAAGGCACCACTTCCCAGTTTGGTGAGAGATTACTTTCTCCTATACCCAGAGGAATAGGCCCAGGGAGAAGGCCTGGGTAGGGTTACTCTTGACATGACGTGTGCTTAGCTCCTGATGCAATTGACTGTGGCAGTTGGGGGCCCATGCGGCTTCTCCTCGTTGGCCTGCATCCTGTTGAGAGAACTGGCAGTTCCTGGGCAGGGCTGGGCCCGCCAGCTTGCCCTGGGTGTGGAGTGGCCACTTGCCCCGCCCAGGGTCTGCCCCTGCCGTAGGTAATGAGTCAGGCAGGAGGAGCCACGGTTGGCCTCTAGGTGTGCATGGTAGGTCTTCCTTTTCGAAGGGCTTGTAAAGGTCACTTCCTAGCCTGAGTCCAGGGACATGCGGTTTGGAAGAGGCCAGAAGTGATGGTGACCAGAGCACCTCATTTCTCCTGAAGGGAGCTGGCTCCTCTGGTTGAGAGAAGCCTCTGGACTTTGGGCCAAGGGAGTCGGGGGGCATGTATTTCGTCTGTCTTCAGGTGTGGATCCTGACCCTGCTTATTCAGTGCTGGTCTTCGGGGAGGCACAGGGAGCCACTTCCCGGTGCCTTCGCCTTCTTATAGCAGACCCGAGTTTGGTGGGAACCACTGGGAACTGCAGGACGTGGATAGCACCCCGAGGTTGGGGTCTGCTTTCTTCCTGTGGGGGCAACCATGCTGGGCCCCCTGGTCTGCACTGCCCAGGGTGGCCCCTGTGCAGGGCATGGAAGCTGCAGTCATTGGGCCTGCATGTGTCTGAAAGGCCTGCGGAGCTGGTCTGGGCAGTCCCTTAGGAAACAAGTGTCTCTGCCGTTGGCATTCTACCCTGCCCTCGAATCCATGGTCTGTGTCAGACTCCACTATAAGAGTCCCTGGGTTGACATTGGGCTGCTCCCACCTGCTCAGCTTCCTAACTGTCTTACCTAGGTGGCCTCCCTGCACCTGGTCCCCCTATGCATCCTGAAATCATCTCAGATGCAAACCTTGCTCCTTTCAGAGCAATGCTTATTGCCTCCAGCATAGAATTTCAGCTCCTGGAGCCTGGAAGGACCTGGACCTACTCCTGCCTTGGCTGCAGATCTGACTAGCTGGGGCCCTGCAAATCCTGTGCTATCCCTCTCTCAGGGCCCCTCTGTGCCGCTCTGCTGAGTGCGTGGTGTCCTCTGCCTCTCTCAACCGCAGCCCCACCTCTTACCTTTCCAGGCCCAGCATTTCACAGACTGCTGGGCACATAGGAGGTGCATACTCTGTGTCTGCAGACCACCTGGCCCTGCCTGCCTGGGCGGGGCTGCTGGGCACCTGCAGTGACAATTGGAGTCGAGCTGGAACCTTTTGTCGGGCCATCCCAGGGCAAGGCCATAATCCCTCCGTTCAGCACCAGCTGTTGCCGCTCAGCAGTTTCTGGAGTGGTTCCGCGGGGGTGAGCCAGGTGTGCGCAGCGCAGGACTATTCAGAAGCTGGATGCTGGGGGCACTGCCGAGCCTCATGCTTCTTCTTGTGGTTGAGATCCTTCTCTTAAGGCGTGACCCTGGACAAGGAGGATCCTGGAGAGAAAAGTCTTTCCCAAGGACCCACAGTTGAGGGAGAGAGACTCCCAATGCCCCTTTGCCAGACAAGTTTAATTTAAGGTAACTCAGTCTTGCAGCGTGGTTGCAGAAGGGAGGTGGGTGTCACGTAGGGTGTGATGGGGGGCATGCTTCCCACTGGCAGTCCTAGGGGGCAGAGACCTCCACCTATGCAAAATGCTGCTCTTGAGCATCTTGATGTTGATGCCAGGCAGGACAAGAGGGTCCCGGAAGCTCCCTGGACAGGCTGGTCCTTGAAGGGTTGGGCTCCTGAGCAAGCCTTGGTGTGGCCTTTCCATTCCATGGGGAGAGCAGGGAAGGGCCATTGCTATCTGTCCAGGGTGAGGTTGCAGTCTGGGCCTCTCCTGTGACCAGGCCTTGATGGCTGGCCAGTAGGTGGATCTTGTGTGCTTTACCCTGGGCCAGGCTGTCAGGGAGGAATGACATCATCCAATTTAACAGATGAGGAAACAGGGTCCAGAGGCCTGGCTCGGGCCATGGTGTCCTGTTGCCCAAGGGCAGAGGTGACCTGAAGTCCAGGCCTAACCCACAGTGTGTTTGTTCATCTGCACAGTGGTTTTATTCATTCAGTTATTTTTTTATTGAGCTAAATGATGGCACTAAAGGAGAGGAGAGGGCACATAAAAATCTCTAGTCTCCCAGACGAGTCTGTAGCTCAGAGGGTTCTGGCTCAGATTCCTGTGAGAGCTGACCTGGGAGGTGAAGTGACAGCTCAGGAGAGGCTGCTTGGGCCCAAGTTCCTCCCGTCCCTGTGGACCTGGCCCCTGGGGTGCTGCCGTGTCCCTGCCAGACTGAGGTCTGGATGACACCATCGAGTGAGACATGGGCCTGTGTGCCCACTCCGACTCTGCTGCCCTTCGGTCCTCCTGTGTGTCCACCCCTGGCTCTCCTGCCCTTGTTCCTCCTGCGTGCCTGCTCTTGGCTCTTCTGCCCCTTGCTTCTCCCAGGCCTCCTGGCCTGTTTCTTCCTTGGTATTTCATACCCACCAGAACTGAAAGTGCATTGGCAGCAGAAGCTGTCCCGGTGAGCTGACCTCTTCTAGGATTCACAGTCCCTTGGTCATTTTGAAATCAGTGGTTTGACAGGGTAGATGTTGAGCTTTGACATATTTATTTTAGCACCCTAAGATTTCATGATACCGGGGATCACGGGAGTCAAGTACTTGCTGGAGACAGGAGTGACGCACTGGCACAGGTTAGCTCCTCTTAGTGCGTCGTTTTGGTGCAACTCACCCAGAGCCCAGAAATTCTAGTTTCTGCTTCTGAGTGCTTTTTTTTTCTTTTTTTGATTTGAGGAGAATAGTGATGGCACAACTCTTACCTAAAAGATTTAATGAAAAATGTGGAGTTATGGCTCTAAAAATAATTTAGTGTTTGTATGGGCATGGAGAAGACCATGGAAGTTTCTGTGGGAGTTGGGGGGTGGACGGGGGAATGTGTTAAACATTATTGGACAGAGCTCTGTATTTGTTTCCTTTGTTACAAGTTTTTATTACTGTTAAAATATCTAATAAATTTTGATATAGTTACATTAGAAAGTTTTAATAAAGATTTATTGAGTGCCACTCTCACAGAATGCTCTCTCACAGAATGCTCTCAGGTACACCCTGGCCTGAGCCTGCGGAAGGGGTGCACGTGGCCATGGTGACATCTGTGCAGGAAGTGGCACCTATTAATTTGCTCTTCCAGCTGCCTCCTTCAGCTACTTCCCCTCCAGTGTTTCATTAGGGGCCATGGTGGTCTTCAGGGAAACAGTTCAAGAGAGGCCAGAGCCCTCGGTCACTCTAGAGCCTTTGCAGGGACAGGGGCTGCCAAGATTTATTTCAGCAGGGGGTGCTTTGAGGGTCACTGGGGCCAGAAAGGAGTAGCCCAGCCAGGCTGGGAGAAATATGTAAGCCATACATGGGAGCCACCATATACATGATTTCAGTGTTCCTAGTCAGCTATGTTAAAAAGGCAAACAACAAAGGGACAGAAAGGTAATGATATATTTTATTTAGCCAAGTTTATCCAAAATATGATCATTTCAACATACAGTCAATATATAAAGTTATTAGATATTTTACATTCCTTTTTTTATACCAAGTCTTCAGAATCCTGTGTGTACAGTAAGTCCCCTACATACAAACCTCCAAGGTACAAACTTTAACAGTGCACACCTGCGTTTTTTTATGTTATTTCTCTCCACCACTTGTCAATAGAGCCTGTTAAATGCATATAGTACTATATAGCAGATTGTGTTAGTTGGGTACCTGGGCTAACTTTTTTGAACTTCAAACAAATTAGACTTACAAACATACTCTGGGAACGGAACTCTCTCTTATATTGGGGACTTCCTTTACATTCCACTATGGCATATCGATCTACACTAGCCACATGGCAAGATGTAGCAGCCTCACGTGGCTGGTGACCAGTGTGTTGGATGGCACAGGAGCAGGTCTTTCTGAGTCAGTAGAGGAAAATGTTTATGCAGCCGTTGCTGAAAATGCTTAAGAGGCGCCTTGCCTGTCTGTGACTCCATCGGGGTCTTTGAACAAGTGGTCTCCCTCTCCTGGAATGAGTGGCAGTACATGTGCATGTCTAAGCTGTGGGAAGCAGGGAGCCTGGGACCAGAAGGCTGCAGTGGGGGCTCCCCTGAGAGGGAGTGCCTGAGGGCTTTCTGCTTAACTGTAGAAGGTTCTCTTGTGTGCCTGCATTTACCAGTAAAATTACTTCATATATGTATACATATCTCAGTAAAAAAGAAAGGACAAAGGGGCATGTCCCCAACAGGACCCATTTTTGTGACACCCATGAGCTCTTGGGTGTTTTTGGGGTGAGGGTTGGAGTCTCACTCTGTCCCCCAGGCTGGGATGCAGTGGCACATTCATGGCCACCATGGCCTCAACCTGCTGGGCCCAGGCGATCCTTCCACCTCAGTCTTCCAAGTAGTTCCAAGTAGCTGGGACTACAGGTGTGCGCCACCATGCCCAGCTAACTTTTTGATTCTTTGTAGAGACAAGGTCTCACCAAGTTGCCCAGGCTGGTCTTGAACCTGTGGGCTCAGGCAATCTTCTTACCTCCGCCTCCCAAGGTGCTGGGATTACAGGCGTGAGCCACCATGCCCAGCTCTTGAGCCTTTCATATCACCATGGTTATGTTTAATCTTCTGAGCTGCTCTGAGGAAAGGAATTATAAAATAAAGGTGTTCATAGCAGCCGGCTTGCCCATGCCCCCCCATCCCCTTATTAAGGTATCCTGCTAAATATTTTGACTTAGAATGAAAATATTGTGACTAGTAAGTGAAGTATTGTGACAAGCTAGAGAATCCAGGGTTGCCATGGAAACCGTCCCATCCTTTGTCCTCTCTAGCTGGGTTCGGCTGAGGGTGCCACTGCAGGCAGCTTGCTCTCTGTTCTGGCTCATTTGGGCCTGTCATTCGGCTGGGGCAGATCCGGCCCTTGGCAGAAGGCGGTGCTGGCACCGCTCTTGGGCTGCCTGTCTTGCCTCCAAGGCTGTGCATGAGTTGTGAGCACCAAGCTATGCATGTGGGGGGTGTTGACAGTCGTAGTTTGTCAGAAGTGATGGTTGGGTGTTGGTGGATGGTCCTGGGTCCTACAGGCAGTCACTCCTGGGCTGACAAATGGACAGACCTGTTCAAGAAGAGCCTGTCTCTGCCTTCTGTCCCCCAGAACCTGTCGCTGCTGGCTCTTTGCTCAGGGAGAGTTGGAAATAGAGAGTTTGGGCAGATGTGGGAGGCAGCCTCCTCTTGCCTGTTGTGCCCCTCTGTGGCCACAGGCATGTGGCTATGGACACCTGTGTTGGTGGACAGTGGGCTTGCTGGTCAGCTGGGGTGCACAGGGCCATGGCCAGGTGGGAGTACCTTCCTGGGATGCGCAGGCAAGAGCTGGACCACGACATTTGCTGAGAAAAGAAGGGAGGGAAAATCCTTTGGGAAAAGTGTGCTTTGCATAGTTGTGCTCAGGGTTGTCTCAACAAGAAGAAAGAAAGAGCATGTGACTCCCAGCCAGGCTGGTACTTTCTTTGGGCATGTTAGGAAGTGGAGCAGGGACCCAGCATTTTGTCATTTTCTCAGTCCCAGGAAGAGCAAGAGATGCCGAGAGCATGCTGCATGCTTAGCCCAGTGGAGCCTCTTGGCTCTGACTGAACCTTCTCCTGGGTGATGGGCCATGTTGCCCGCCTGTGGCTGTGGTGTGTGACTGAGTCTCTCCATCCCTCCCATTTTGCAGGTCCCCTGGATTCCGATGGTCCTCTCTACCTCCCCTATAAAACACTGGTTTCTACAGTCGGCAGCATGGCATTCAGTGAGGGTGAGGCCCAGCGGCTCATTGAGGTCCTGTCGGAGAAGGCCGGTATCGTCCAGGACACCTGGCACAAGGTGGGCCCTCTCTCCCATGGCTTCACGCAGAGGCCCCAAGCTGGCCTCCTCTTCCTTCAGGGGCCAGCGAGTCGCAGTGGGTGCCTGGTCCTGGGTCCCAGCCCCTTCCTCAGGAGAGGCCATCAGACTGGCCACACATGGACAACATTCATGAAAAAGCCCCCACCTCTTTCTCCAAAGTCCTGCTGCCCAGCTCTGGCTCCAGCTGTGGATCCCTGAAGACACTTTGGCTTCTGTCCATCCGACCATGGCCAGGGAGACAGGAGGGAGGGTAGGGGCAAGGGCAGGGTTCTGCTACAGGGAACCCAGGGTGGGACACAGCAGCTGGGGCCCAGTGGGTTTGTGGCCAGAGCTCAGGGAAGAAAAGTGTTGGGACATCCCACGTGGAAGGGCCTGTGAGGAACCCAGAAGCATCCGATCTTCTTGCGCTCAGGACCACTTCCCACCTTGGGAAGAGCCTTGGCTAAGAGCTGCCTCCATGAAGTGCTGTATGGTGCATGTTTATTCTTAACCAGTCAGAATGCTGGGTGATTTTGCTAGAGCATTTAGAGATTAAAGGTGTTGAGGCATGTCCTGAGAGTCAGGCTGGGGGCCCTTCCCCTGAAGCCAGTGGGCATCACTCCCCTCTGGGCCATTGCGGGCTGTGATGGGCATAGTGCAGTCTGAGCACTGGGGTCTCCTGGACACGAGTGGCCGGAGGGAGTCAGGAGAACCTGAAGAGAGGCCTGGCTCCCTTCAGGCCACTGTCCCCAGAGTGTGCCTCCCCTTGCCTGGCCCCATGCTGCAGCCCGCGGCCCAGAGGCTGCAGGCACTGACTTGGGTGAGTTCTGAGCTGGAAATGGGGGTCAGCTGCCCCTAGAGGGCTGGAAATGCTACACTCCTAAACTAGCCCAGGGACCCAAAGCCGTGTCCCTGACAGTCCCTGCACGCATGGGCCCTGGAGGCTCTGCCAGGTGAGTGGCTGAGGCCAGGCTGCCTTCTCCCCACAAATGTCGGGTCTGGGGTCTGGGACGAGTCACCAACTGCCCTCTGTTAACATATCTCTGTGGCCTTTTCAGGCCACTCAGAAGGGCGACCCCGTGGCGATTCTGAAACGCCAACTGGAAGAGAAAGAAAAGCTGCTGGCCACGGAGCAGGAGGATGCGGCCGCAGCCAAGAGCAAGCTGCGGGAGCTCAACAAGGTACAGCTGCGGCGGGAGGGCGGCTCTGCTATTCTCCAGGGATCCTCCCCATGGCGGATCACAGGGTCCCGGGCGGGCTGGGGCAGCCCAGCCTGGGGTGCAGCTGGTGATGAGACCGTGTGATGGCAGAAGGTTGTCTGCTCTCTGAGGAGCCTGAGGGCTGGTGGCGTGTCAGCAGCCTTTGTGACCATGCGGGCGGCAACTTCCTTCTTCATGGCTGTAGGAGTACAGGGAAGTTGAGCAGAGGGACCCGGGGCCTCAGTTGTAATGAGGTGAACCAGGACCGAGCCACTGACTGGCTTGCGGAGCTGGGCCAGCTTTTCAGGGATTCCCCTAGAGAGAGTGACTACTGTTGATCCAAGCCTGTGGGAGGGACTGAGGCTGCTGTCCTCGCTTTCTAATGCCAGAGGAGGGACATGAAGGGAATCCTGGCTCCTCATTGGGTGGGGGCACATAAACACGTGTCAGGATCATGGCTTGGAGGCTGCTCCTTCCCTGCCAAATTCCCTGGGTGTCTCTGCTTCTCTGCGTCAGAGGGTGAGTCCTGGTACCCAGCCTTCCTGGCCCTGTTGAAAGCTGTTTTGCCCCTGCAGTGTGGTGGGCTTGCTCACACCCTGTCCCCACGTACCTGCCTCCTCTGTCCTGGACATCGGGTGCAGGGACATGGCCCGACACTGTCTCAGCCACAGCCTATCCTCTGGGTGCCTCCATCTGCTCATCTTTAAAGCACTGGAAATGAGGCAGGCCACATTTCTGTCCTGAGTTCAGGGTTATAGCTCTGGGAAAGTCCTTGGGGTGGGGATGGCAGGAGCAGAAGACAGGTCTGGGATGGTTGCTCTTGGTGAGTGTTAGGCTCAGGAGCACAGAAGAAACAAGCCCCCATTGCCTTCCGTGGAGCTCGTGACTTCCTGTTTACATGGGCCTCTGCCTTATCTCCAGGACATGTTTGTTCATGGCCCTCACTTAAGCTGCTCTGGTTGAAGGCAGGGTGGTCGCAGCCGTTGCCTGGCTCCTGAGTACTGGTTGCACACATCTTCCCAATGCCACGCTCAGGACGGCACGTGGGAGTTAGGCCCAGGCTGTGGAAACATGAATATTTACAACATGGAGATGGCGGGTGCTACAAATCAGCCTTCCTGCCCTCAGAGCCAGTGGACAGCACTTACCCACTGATTAGAGTCTGCAGTTTCAGGAGAACCTTCATTTTGTATCCTCTTTGCAAACCAAGAAATCCTGTGAAAACTTGTGAAAGCCCAGATCAAGCTCCAGCGAGAGCAAACGAGAGTGTCTGCTTAGCCAGTTGCATGTATGGGTACCTGGATGGCTCCTTTGCCTGTCCCCTTGAGTCTAGAAGAGCCTAAGGCGTGGCAAGTGAGTAGGTTGTAACCTCTGACAGTGACTGTGCTCTGGCTTTCCTGTGGTTGGGGGTCTCTGTCTACCAAAGACACGGCAGCCAGTGTGAGGGAGGGAGTGCACCCTCCAAGAGGCCCCTCTTGTGCTGGTCACTCTGTGCCCAGGCCCTCTCAGGTGGCCGTGTGACACTACTCCAGAACCACAATGGTCACAAACACATCCCCCAGGCCCATGTGTGTGTCTAGCCATCCCCTAGCTGGGGCCATGGGGTGTTCTGGCCGTGGGCTCTGGCAGCCTTTGATGCTCATCACCTGGCTTGCACTCCTTGGAGCATGCTGACCTCGGCTTTCGGAAGAGGAAAGCTTGACAGTGCCGTCCAGCCTCGGTCTCCCCAACCACGTCTTCCTCCCTGCAGCCCAAGGACGTCCCCTTCGGCTCTCACATGCTGATCTGTGAGGACTCTTCAAGCCCTGCCTGCAGCTCCTACTTTGCAGAGCCAAGTCTGCCCTTGAGCACTACCCCTCACCTGCCCTGCCTCTGACCTTGGCCTCACCCCTGTCCCGTGCCCCACCTGCTCCCAAATGTGCCACGCTTTCTTCCTCTGGGCCCCTCCTCCTGCTCTTCCCTTGCCCTCAAATGCCATTCCCCGCCTCGCTGTCTGGAAACAATCTCTTATCCTTGAAGACTCAATGGTCTCCCTCCCTTGGAACGCCCGTGTTCCTGCCCCTCACTGTGAGGCATCACACCGCCATGTCTGACCCCTGCTAGGCTGGGAGCCCTGGAGAGCAGACACTGGCCACCGTATTCACCCTAGCCTGGTAGGCTGCCTGTGACCAGGGGGCCACTGAGGTCCAGGCCAGACTATAGCTGGGAGGAAGCCTAGAAGGCTTCAGGTTCCACATGGTCCTCTTGTCAGTAGTACAATATCTGTAGCTTCCACATCCAGCCGTTCTCCTCCCTGAGCTCCCGAGTTGATCGACACTGGATCCCAGTAGCTCTCTGCTGAGAGTCTGGAGCAGAGCCGTGTCACCTGTCCTAGTCCTGCACAGTTGAGGGAAATTACACAAGACAATAAGTTTTGTAAAGAGAGTGGGAATTCTTCTTACCACACAGGAGCTGGTGAGATACTGGGATCTGCTTTGCACGTTCTAGTCCCTTCTATGCGTTTCCTTTGTCCGTGTGGAGAAGTTCTTGTAGGTGAGAAAGAGGGCTTTGCTTAATTCTATTTCTTGGAGTCTGATCCTGAAGACCTCCTGATGATCTGGACACACTGAGCCCATTGGGATCACCTGCAGATTGAGGGCTGCTGGATGTGTGACAGCCAGCAGGCCTGGGCTCCAGGACAGGTGCGGGTGCTGCAGTGGCAGGCCCGGGCACCGCAAGAGCACTGTCCCAGCCTGCTGAGAGTCTTCAGGGTCCATTGTGTGGGTTTGAGGAACCCAGGCCCCTAGGGGTTCAGGGACATAGGCAAGAAGGCACAAGCTTCTGGAAAACCTTTCTAGCTATTGTCTTCCTGGGCCCCAGAGCCACTGTCATGAAGCCATGCTCTGGACTAGACCCACCTTGGGCTTGGTCCGATGCTTGAACTTTAGGGCCCAAGAAGAGATTGGGCTCTGATTTGGTGCAGTTAAGGGGCCGTGGCCTCTGGGACCTCAGAGTATGCCTGATGGGGCTTGGGAGGAGTGCCAGGTTTCTTGGGACTGGGAATGTGGGAGGAAGGCCGCTCCCCAGGCCTTGGAAGCTCACGAAGCTCACATGCTGGGCCCAATTATTATGCCTGGGAGCAGCACCCAAAAGACAATGTCAGCAGAGCTGTTTCTGAGCTGGATGCTAGTGGTGGTGCCCGCAGAAAAGACAGGGCTCTGGTTGGAGTCCTCCTACCCCACCCCAAGCGCTCTCCCATCACCAAGAGAAGATTGCTTTTCAAGAAAATAAATCTGACCCTCACAACTGAATTTAGCGTTTGACCGGCAGAAGGAGCCCTGGGCTTCTGAGCTTTTGAGGAGAAAGAAACTACAGAGAGCTAAGCAGATGTACTGGGGACAGGTTAGCTTTAGAGAAGCCCAAAAGCAAAGGAGGAATCCCACTGGACTCTGGTGGCCTTGGGACCCTGACCCTAGGAGAGGGACCTGCATGCCCTGAGCCAGGTGGAGGCCTGGAACTAGAGGATAGCCCCCTGTGGCCCGTCACCTGCCCTCTGTGGCCGTGGGGCCTCAGCCCCTCGGTGCTTCAGTCTCTTCTTCCTGAGGCTGGAGCATCTGCCGCAGGGGCTGCGATGTGGGAAACCCGGGAGAGGGGGTCCCCCCCGGGGGGCATTGGAGGCTTCTGGCCTCCCCCTACACCTGTTCAGCAGTGGCCGAGGGGCCATAGGTGTCAGAGAGGATTTGTCACCCCCTTCCCTGGAGGCTTCCAAGCCGGGACAGTGGGGAGGGGTGTTGCTATCCCACCCCTTTCTGGGAGCCTCTTGGACTTGCAGGACCCACCCTGCCATTTAGAGCTATTCTCTGGCCTTGAGCAAATTTCCTCCCCTGGGCTCAGGGACCTCAGCTTGAAACAGGGCCCATCATCCTCATCTTGTTGAGGGAATTAGATGGGACAGTTTGTGACCCTTGGTGGACACAGTGTTTGCTCCCCTTCTGCTTCTGTAGTTGGTCAGCGATGTGATCCTGAGGGATCCTGTGCACCTCTCACCCTGGGCAGAGCCACAAAGATGATTGTCTCTGAAAAGCGAAGCCAAGGGGGCCTGGGGCTCAGGCAGTGCCAGGCATACAGAGCACTGGCACCCAGTGGCCACCAATCAGCCCAGCCCCTCCCCGGGGTTGTCTCCTGCCTCAGGCAGGAGGGATATGCTGGCCTTTGGGCTGGGTCGTGCCGGCTGCCTTGATCTGGGAGGGAGTACATCCCTACTCTCTGGCCACTACCCTGGATGGGACACTTGTGTCTGGTCGCCCAGGCCAGCTGTGTCTGTATGTGGGCGCGCACCTCGTAAGGGCTGGTCTGTCTGAGGCATCCGACTGGTAGTTCCACCCCAGGGCTTACTATGTCGATTCTTAGAGTTATCATCCTGCTCTCCTCATGGCGTCCATCCAGGGCTGCTCCCCTGGAATGACATACCATGGTCAGCCCTCCCACCTTGTGCTCTGTCCCTGCCTGAGGTGCCAGGTCCTTAGACCCAGCCTCCTTTGTTCATCAGGGGCCAGCACTGATGGAGCAGATGTTCCCCTGGGCTGGGTGGACAGAGCAACTGCCCATGGAGACCCAGGCCCCACTCCCAGCCATGGAGGAATGGGCAACTGTCCCTGCCCCACTCAGCCATCGAGGCTCGCCACCTTCTCAGTCCTAATGAAGTGCTTGAGTAGAAGTAGGCGTCCTGGGCCTGGATGGGGCGACTAAGTCAGGCTGGGTGTTGTCATCCCAGCAGGGCTAAACCAGGGTCCCTGGAGGGCCATTCACACAACTCCTGCTGTGTCCACCACCTCCACTGTGGCCAGTGCCTGCATCGAGCCCACCACTGGCTGGGGCTGGCAGGATTCTCTGGGATCCCTCATCTCTGGCGGGCTTGGGTTTGTCTGAGAACTCGGCCCATGGGAGGGGCCTGCGCCCTGCTCCCACGTCTCTAACCCTGTGATGCTCTGGTTCCATCCAGTGCACCCTCACCCAACCCCTGTGGCTCATCAGCCCCCCTCTCTGCTGCCCCTCCCAGGAGATGGCCGCGGAGAAGGCCAAGGCAGCAGCAGGGGAGGCCAAGGTGAAGAAGCAGCTGGTGGCACGGGAGCAGGAGATCGCAGCCGTGCAGGCACGCATGCAGGCCAGCTACCGGGAGCATGTGAAGGAAGTGCAGCAGCTGCAGGGCAAGGTGGGCAGTGGGCCAGGGGAGCCGGGAGGCCCTGGTGAGGCAGGAGAGAGAGGCGGGTCTGCAGGGGCTGGCGGGGTTGCAGGGCGGGCTGTTGGTGTGGCCGGGTGTGCTAGCAGTGTACCCCAGGAAGTGGAAGTACATGTTAAAGAGTGCCTTTTCCAAAGAGCTGGCCTCAAGCACCCAGCCCTGAGGCCCTGCCTACTGGGTGTCCATGGGTCAAGGTCTCGGCCTCCAGGTGAATGAATCTGGAGTGCTGCCAGCTCTTCCCACACAGTTGGAAGGACCACATAACACACAAGGCCTGAACATCATGCATCTCTGCATGGGACTTGAAGCCAGTGCAGGGGTCCACCTGCCCAGACATGGACTTGTTGTCTAGGTCTGATCTTGTCTTCTGAAACCTGCACCTGCTCGTTGTGGGTTGTGGCCTCCTCCCGACTACACCCCTGGGAGGCCAGAGGACAGGAAACAGGACGTCCTTGGATGGTTCTAGACTGTGGCTTGTGGCTGTGTGCTTCATATCAGAATAGTCAACCATGTGACCCTGGAGGCCTACGGGGCATGTCAGAGGCTCAAGGCTGAGTGCTCGGGGAGGCCATGGGCAGTCAGGAGGGAGAGAGGTGTGTTGCAGGGTATATGTGATTTTCAGGGCTCTCATTAATGGGCTCCTCCCAACCTCCACATGGAAAAGGTAGAGCCTTCTGGGGATTTCTCTTGTGGCCTGTGTCCTTATCAACCCTGCTCCAGAAGTTCTCTTGATAAGGCTGGGCCACTCTCATCCCTCGCCACCGACTTTTCAGATCCGGACTCTGCAGGAGCAGCTGGAGAATGGCCCCAACACTCAGCTGGCCCGTCTGCAACAGGAGAACTCCATCCTGAGGGACGCCCTGAACCAGGCCACAAGCCAGGTGGAGAGCAAGTAAGCTGGGCGTTCCTGTCTGAATGCAGCCACAGTACCTCCCCATAGCTCTGGAGCTGGGAAGGGCCCACAAGGCTCGGACCCCACGTGTGTGCATGGAGCTGCCCTGACCCCTGTCTCCTGCCTGGGTTCCGGACAGCTGAGTCTTCCGACAGGTGGCCCGGTGTCTCCTCAGGTGGCGGAGGGCTCAGGTGGGGCCGCTGTGCCCCCGCTGCAGCTGCCCTTGTCACATACTGCTGTTGGGAGCAGTGCCCCTCAGGTTCCGTCTGGCTCTGCGTCCTGCTTTCCTAGAAAGACAGTATTTTCCCCACGCCTGTCTTCATGATGTCCCAGATGTGTGGTGGCCAGAGTATTGAGGCCGCACAGGCTGTCCAGGATGAGAGCTTGTTGTTGTAGGCACTGCTGTGGGCCCCGACTATCTCCTGGGAGCATGGCCTGCTGTTGGGGGTCCCTCTGATGCTCTGGTGCCCCACCCACTTAGTGGAGTTCTCCAAGTCAGTCTAGCCTCTGTGTAGCTAAAGCCCCCTAAGCCAGGCACACTTGCCTCCAGCTCTGTGTAGCTGTGCGTGTTCCGCCTCCCTGGCTGAAGTACTCCACTGGCCGGCCCTCAGGGAGCCCACTGTGTTGTATTGTGATGCACATTTCTTTGCCTTCTCTGGGCCTAAAGTGTCTCACAGGGACTTTTCGGGGCTCTGTCACCCCAGAGCATCTGATTTCCCCAAGAGCAGGGCTGACTGCAGCAGAGAGCACCCTTGGCTGGGGTTTGGGTCAGGAGAAGCCAGCACAGTTGCAAGAGGGGAGTCTGGGTCACATGTCTGTCTTGCCTGGTGGCTCCTTTTGGAGTGAGAGCCAGAGACTCTGAGAGCATGGCCTGCTGTCGGGGGTCCCTCCCCAGGCTGGCCCCCTCTGGGCACGTGTGTGTGCGTGTTGCCTTCCTGGGCATCCTCTTGTGGAAAGCTCTCTGGAGACTTGTCACCATGAGGCAGTGGCGCTGACTCATGGCAGTGTGGAAGCTCTGCCCAGTGTGGGGGGCTTAGCAGCAGGGTGAGGTTCTTCAGCCCCACCTCAGAGCTCCAAGTCAGTCCCCAGGGGCTGCCCACTCAGGCTCCTGGCCAGCGCTTGAGCCTCGGTGTTGGGACGCATATGAGCTGGCCATTCTGCAGAGGACAGTGGTGCAGCCTCCTCAGTGCAGATGAGACCCCCCAAGTTGAAGAGGTGAAACCTGCCACCCCAGCCAACAGAGCAGAGCTGGTCTGGGCCAGGTTTCCCACCTCTGCTTGGCCTGATTCTGCCCCCAGGGTTGTGGACAGTCTTGTCTGTCCCCTTCTTCTTATCTGGTAGTGTCCCTGGCCTGGACAGTCAATCTCCCTCCTTAGGTGGCATCTGTTTAGTGAAAGAGCTGGCGTCCCAGTTAGCATATCAGGCTGGAAAAGACAGGCCTCAGCTGCCCCATTTCATTTGAGCCAAGTCTCTTCCTATAACTGGGATGTTCCCCAGTCAGGACCTGGCTTTTGAAGTGCAATGTTGAAAGGTCTGTTTTGCAAGCGCCTCAGGCTCTGCCCTCAGGCAGCCTCCCCTGCTGGGCTGCTGCTGTAAAGGAGGCTTGTGACCTCTGGGCTGCTGCCCTGGGCCTGCAGGGATCAGGGCAGGTCAGCCTGTGTCTCAGGGTCGGTTTTACCCAGATCAACAGTGAAGAGAACAGCGTCTGGCCTTTCTCTGAATTTCCAGCCATTTCTGGAGGGGCTCCCTTGGGATGCTTCCGTGCACGTTTCACTGTTTGCTGTCTCTGGTCATGTGCCATGAGGGTAGACCCCCAACAGAATACACCAGACCCCAGTCAGCTGATGATGCAAGGGAGACTTTGGTGATGGCTCTAAGACCTGGCGGCCATTTGCCCCAGGCTGGTGTCCTGGAGGGCAGGCTTGGACTGCTGGTCTATCACTTGAACTGGTGTCTATCTTGCAGGCAGAACGCAGAGCTGGCCAAACTCCGGCAGGAGCTCAGCAAGGTCAGCAAAGAGCTGATGGAGAAGTCGGAGGCCGCACGGCAGGATGAGCAGCAGCGGAAAGCTCTGGAAGCCAAGACAGCCACCTTCGAGAAGCAGATCCTGCAGCTACAGGTGGGTCTGCGCAGTGCCGGCTCCCTGCCCACCATGCCAGCCACACTGGGTTTTCCTTTCCATCGTGCCATGACAGCTGGAGGCGTAGGCCAGGCTGGGGTGCAAGCCATCCTCCTTAGTCCCATCAGAGCTTGACGGTGTCTTTTATGTGCTGAGCACTTCAGTGTTAACTCAGCTCATCCTTGGTGTAGCCCTGCAGGTAGGCCTGGTAGGGCCCACATTTTACCCACAAGGCAGTTGGAGGCACAGAGGAGCCAAGGAACCACCCCAAGTTCACACGGGTGGGATTTGAGGCCCCTGAGTCCAAGAGCTGCACTTGTCCTGTGCCTGCCACCACGTGGTGCCTTGGGCTTCAGGGTCAGGTGAGTTTTACCTTCTCAGTCTCTGGGTGTGACCTGGAGTCTGTTTTCCCAGGAGGATGACCGTTTTTCTTCAGAGGGAAGAAAGTTGTCCCCTATCCCCAGAGTGCACTGGGCAACATACAGCATGTTCTCTATGCTTGCCATTACTGTCCTGCAGAGTTGCTGTAGGAATTAACAAAACACACACACACACCCCTCATGGCCGATCATGTAAAAGGGTCTCTGGTAATGGACCCAAGACCTGGATCACTACTTACAAAAGAGCCAATGTCCCAGAAGGGAGACTCAGATCACCAGCCCCATGACCCTTTTCTGTTTGTCACTCGGGAGCTGGTGACTGTCCTGCAGGCAGATCGTGGAGCCAGCCAAGGAATAGAACACTGCCTTGCAGAGAAAGAGCCCACTGAATGTGCACATTCCAAAGTCCCACTCAGGAAGTCTCTAGGTTAGACTGGTAGTGCATGTAGAAAGTGGCTTCCTGTGTGCTGCTGAAGTGACAGTGGGGCCCTTTTCATTTTGTGACTGTCCTCCCTTCTCCCGAAGCCACTTTATTGCGAGCCAGCTCTTCAGGGACCAGGGCAAGATGGCTTCCTGTGCTGAACTTGGTCCTGGAGCCTTGGCATCAGGGAGACAGTGTCCCCAAGCCCCATTGCCTGTCTTCCCTTGTCTGGTTTGTCAGGGCCCGCTTGGAAGAAATTGCCCATTGAGGGCACTAATGGCACCCATCTGGACAAGCTGGCATTTAGACTTCAGGAGGATTTTATAAAGGGCCTGACTGACCTGTCCAGCTTCTGAACTGTTCACTGTGATTGGCTGTACGGCCCACATTCCCCTTCCAGGCAAAGACAGTCATCACCTCAGGTCATAAGAAGGATGCGTGTGGTTTCCATGAAAGATCTTAAGGTTTTGGTTCCTGAAGGCAGGTGAGTTTTTTTGCCTATGGCTGGCACCAGTGTTCTGATGAATGTCGGTAATGAATGGAGAGCACAAGAGGCCATCTCCTGCAATCTGAGTTGGAGAGAAACAGAAACAGAAAGGTGGTGGCTTTTTCCAGCTGAAGACAACTCTACCTGTGTATGCCAGTTGCAGCAGGGATGTGAAGGTGTCAGAGCCGGTGGGCACAGCCCTTGTCAGGCACTGAATAGGGGACAAGCAGAACTGCTCTCTGGGAAGCGGCCCATGGTCACGCCTGCCTTGCTTTCCTCTCTGGGGTTGGAACTGAGCTGATCCCTGCAATATTTGAATGTAGAAAGCATTGCCCATCCTAAAGCCACTCCCGGTTCTTACTGCATGGTACACATTATCCAGGGCCTGGTGGCCGCATCCTTGGTGATGGCTTCACTGGCCCAAGCCTGTCTCTGCCTGGATGGCGCTCATCAGAGCAGTTACCCTAGCACCTAGTTGTGCTGCCATTGCCCTGAAAGACTAAAAACTGGCATGTGGATGATTTATAGGGTTGAAGCACAACCCAGAGTCTTAATTCTGTCTACAAGAGGCATTTGTCAACAGGTCCTTCACCTAGTCCTGTCCCCAGAGAAGCTTGTTAACTAATCAGTCAGTGATCTGGCTCTTGGAGAATGAGGACCTACGAAGGAGGTGGATGAAGTAGAGGCCATGGCCAGCCCTTCTGCCCTAGTGTGGGGGAATCCTTGACACAATGGATGGGGCATCCCATGGAGTGTTGCTTGGCCTGCCAGAAAGTGAGAGGTGGCCATCTGACATTGGATGGGACTAGGCAGATGCCATGTGTCAGCTCTGTGTGGCTCTGGACAGGGATGAGGAGGCCTGTCTATCCTGACTGGGAAATGTCTCCATGACACTCTTGAACCACAAGAAATGCCGTTTTGTAGGTGAAATGGTTGAACACTGGCACGCTTATGTGGTCCACCTAATACTAGCTGCACTGAAAGAACTGCCCTCTGGAGTGAGCCTGATGGTGTACCGCCTGTACATGTCTGTACCTACAGTCCCAGGCAGGAGATCTTCCTAGCCATTGGCCTCTAGGAGAGGAAGTGAGGACTACTGGGGAAGCTTGGCCGGTTTACTGTAATCGGCTTCTTTAGAATTTTGCAATAAGCATGTCTTCAGGAGTTACTTGGGAATGTAAAAACAGCGAAATTCAAAGAGACCCGGGAAGTGGGTATAAGTCCCTGGCTGCCATCTCCTCTCCTCACAAGGGCACTGGCTGGGGGAGCTGGCTCTAGAGTGTTAAGAGAAAAGTTCTTTCTTACCTAAAAAGGCCATGAGACCAGAAGCTTAGCCCTCCT
Organism: Cephalopachus bancanus; assembly: GCA_027257055.1. Classification (NCBI taxonomy): domain Eukaryota; kingdom Metazoa; phylum Chordata; class Mammalia; order Primates; family Tarsiidae; genus Cephalopachus; species Cephalopachus bancanus. The sequence continues at coordinate 667,552 of JAPVLO010000175.1, forward strand.
AAGGCGCAGAGCCCCCAAGGCCTGGCCGCCTCTCATGCCTGATGGCCTGTGCTCTCTGTCCCTCCTCAGGCATCTCACAAGGAGAGCGAGGATGCCCTGCAGAAGCGCCTGGATGAACTCAGCCGGGAGCTGTGTCGCACACAGACCAGTCACGCCAGCCTGCGGGCAGACGCCGAGAAGGCCCAGGAGCAGCAGCAGCAGATGGCCGGTGAGGGTGGTGTCTCGGTGGCACTGGGGTCTGTGCGGGGTCTGCACCATCCCGGCCCCACTGCCAGGGCCAGATCCCAGTGGGTGAGCCCTGCTGGCCAGTGAGGCCTGCACGAATGCCTGCCTCTCCCCTCAGAGAGTCTAAGAGGTGGTGATGCACCCTGGCTGGGAACAGGGGAGGCACAATCAGGCCTGTGGGAGACTGTCCGCTGGGCACAGGACAAGGGGGGTGAGGGGTGGAGCCTATAAGGGTTGGGCAGGGGGTGAAGGGCCCCCTCCCTCCCAAGCCCTCACCCCCCAACCCCTGCCTGGAGCCCTGTGACTGGGGATGGGCTGAGGCATCCCTGAGGCCTGAGATGGTTTCTCTACTGACTGTTTGGACTTGTTCCATCCAAGAAGCCAAGCTGGGTTTGGAAGGTGGGCCGGTGGTCCCCTTGTACTTCACAGTTGATCATGGAGAGGGTGCTGAGGATGGGAGACCTTGAGAGTCCTGGAGAAAGGGGCAGGCGGGACCGGTGGAAGCCAGGTGGGCCCTGGCTCCTTAGCACTTCCTGAGCGACCGCCTGGGCTGAGCACTGCTGTGGGCACCAGGCTGAGCCAGGGCATCCTCCACGACTGTCCACAGCAGTGCCCTTAAGAGCTTAAGCCAGGGCAGGACTGGTAAACTGTTTCTGTGAAGGAATGGATGGTGATACTTCTGGCTTTGCAGGCCAGACGGTCTCTCACAGTTATTCTGCCTCAGTGGGCAAAAGCGCCCAAAACACCAGGCAAACAAAGAGGCCTGGCTGCTAAGAAGGCTTCACTTGTGTCATTTTTGAGAATGAGGATGGGAGCACGAGCCCAGCTTGCTGGCCCTGCTTCAGATTGGTGGTCAGGGTGGCCTTTCTGAGGCAGGAGGGCTTGAAGGGGGCAATATTCCGCAGAGGAGGTCAGCCAGCACAGAGCCCTGAGAGGGGAGTGAACTTAAACTTGGCCTGTATGAGAAATAGGAAGGTAGTGAGTGTGACTGGAATGAGAAGGCTGGTGACGGTCAGAGCCCTGGTCACCTCCCTCTGAGGAGTCAGCTCTGTCTTAAAGTATGGCGGAAGCGCTGGGGCGGGGGAATGGCATGATCTCGTTTGCCCTTCTGCACACTCTGTTGCTGATGGGGACCAGACTGGAGGGGCAGGTGTGGTCCCGGGAGACGTGGCCCAGGTGGCCACAGGTGCTGGTGAGGCGGGGCCAACCTGGCAGGTGGTGACTTCAGGATGGCGAGGGCTGGGGAGGACAGTGGCCAGGCAAGGGGACCGGGAGTTGGCGCTGTGCCTACACGGTCTCATCAGAGATTCCTTGGTAGGTGACAGGCAGCAGAACTGGGGCCGGGGATGGGAGAAGTATGGCGTCACAGGCGTGTGGATGACATGGAGAGCCATGGGACTGTCTGAGGCCACCTGGGGAGGAGGACACTTTGTTTGAGAGAAGGAATCCTGGGGCAGGAAAGTGACACTCTGGCGTCCTTCTTGAAGACCTCCGAGAGGTCATGGAGGCAGGACCCAGCCAGAAGCGGGGAGGTATGGCCAGTGGAACCAGCAGAGTCCCTGTCTGAAGAACATCTGGTCTCAGCTACTGGCCAGGGTCTTCAGGGAAGGGGCCCTCAGGAATGGCTGCCCAAGTCCATTTCCGACCTCCACCGTCATTTCAGGCATGGTTTGAGGGCATCACCCTTATCTGATGGCCCCCAGGAACAACGCCAGGGGTCCTTTCTTGAGCAGCTACTAAGACCCAGGAGACAGGGAAGGGGCCCTCGGTGCCCGGATGTGTTGTGAGGCTGAGGCCAGGTGCTGCCTGGCATGTCCAGCTGCCAACCTGTGGTCTCCCTTCCCGTGACAGAGCTGCACGGCCAGCTAAAGTCCTCCGAGGCAGAGGTGAAGCGCAAGTGTGAGGAAGTGAGTGGGCTGCATGGGCAGCTGGCGGACGCCACGGCAGAGAATGCCCAGCTCACCCAGAGGATCCGCTCCATCGAGGCTCTGCTGGAGGCGGGCCAGGCTCAGGATGCCCAGGTCAGCCTCCTCCCCAGGCTGGTGGGATCGGGGCAGCATGGAGCCAGCCCTGACCAGCCCTGAGTGAGGTTAGTTCCCTGGAACCCAAGGGCTTCTTGTCTCTCATTCCAGGCCAACAGTGTGGAGACCGACCAACAGCAGACTCGGTAAGCTGACCAGGCGGGGCCTCCAGGTTCTGGTCCACTCACTTCAGCCTCTGCAGGGGACCACGTCTCTCTTTGTCTACAAGTGAGGGACTTTAGGGACAGAGGTCAGGAAACCAGATGGGAGACACAGCTGCACAACCCAGCATGGACAGTCCGGGTTGACCCAGGCTTTCTGGTGGACCGAGAGCAGCAGTTCCCTGTCTTGGGGTGGTGACTGTGCGGCCGTGAGTCTGCAGCTCGGTGTGTCCAGAGGAGGCGTAGCCCGGACCTTATGAGGGTGGGTGTGGATATGGAGAAGGGCCGCCTGCGTGTCTGGAGATGGCCAGGACCTGGTCTATCAGGAGCCAAGTCCCAGGCACTGGGCTCAGTCACTAGAAGAAAATGTCCCGGAAACCCGACTGCCCGGGGCCCGTCCTGTGCTGGTCTCTGTGCATCACGGCAGCTAGTGTCACCAAGTGGGGCTCTGGTGACGGCTGTGGGCCAGCACTCTGGATGAATAGGAAGAGGGGCCGGGAGGCTGCTCAGGCTCCAGAGAGCTTATGCCTGGTCAGGAGGGGAGGTGAGGCAGCTGGAGGGGACCATACATGGCCAAGTGGCTCAGCTTCGCAGGTGCTTCTGCCCAGCATGAGGCCCTGTGGGGACCGTGGCCCTCAGAGCCTGGGCAGTGACCTTGCTGTGTGCCCTTAGCCTCAAGGAGCTGGAGTCCCAGGTATCGGGTCTGGAGAAGGAGGCCACCGAGCTCAGGGAGGCCGTCGAGCAGCAGAAAGCGAAGAACAATGTGAGTGTGAGGCTGGGTGGGGAGGCCAGTCCAGAGCACGGAGGCCAGGAAAGGGCTCTTCCACCTGACCCAGGGGACCTACCGTGTGGCCCTGTCTGGCCCTGGGGGGGCAAGCTCTGCTCCTCTGCAGCCCATCGTGCTGTGGGTGCAGGAAGGCCTGCTTTCCTCGAGAGCCCAGGGTGAGGGGTGCTGCCCATCCCCAGGTCCACCCGAAGACCAGAGCCAACTGCCCATGGGTCAGCCTGTGCTATGTGCCCAAGTGAGGAACAGTCCCTGGTGAGGGGAGAAGGCACTGACTGACCTGCCTAGGTCACTTGGTCACCCCCAGTGGGGAGGCTGGTGCCAGGAGACGGGTTGTGGGAGCCGGGCAGGTGTTGACCCGCTGCCCTTGTCTGCGGAGGGCGGGGGACCTCACAGAGTCAGGGCTTGCTGGTGGCCCAGTTGCTCCCCGCAGAGGCCACAGCATCCCGAGGCAGGCCCTGCTTCTGCCACCCTGTGCTGGCTGGCCCAGGCCACCAGAGGGGAACATTCTTCCCCGAGGAGACGACTTACTCTCCCTCCCTCCCTCCCTCCCTTCTTGACTGGTATCTTCCCCAAAAGGGCACCTGCCTCCTCTCCCTGGCCCAGCGCCTGGCTTGTGTCAAAGCCCCATGGGCGTGGGCCCAGGAAAGGGCATGTTGTCCCTTCTCAGTTCTTCTGTGGGACCCTGGTGGGGTCAGGGAGGTTTCCAGGCCATGTCCTGGCTGATGCTGGCTGGAGGCAGCTAATGGGGGATGTGTCAGCGACTGAATGGCGTGGACCGCTGACCTCTTCCTGTGTCCCTTCCAGGACCTCCGAGAGAAGAACTGGAAGGCCATGGAAGCTCTGGCTGTGGCCGAGCGGGCCTGTGAGGAGAAGCTACACTCCCTAACCCAGGCCAAGGTCAGAGCCCAGCACCCTGACTCCCGCTAGTTACCAGGACACAAAGCACTGAGTGTTCACAGAGTAGCCTTGGCTCCAACCATCCAGGCAACCATCCAGGCCTGGCCCATGTAGGTTCCTTCCCTCCTGCTCTCCCTGTGATCTTTCCTTAAGTTGAGGGATGTGTACCCTGAATGGGGTTTTCTTCACCAGGCCCTCTCTCTCTGGGTGAGGAACGCGGCACCAGGTGGGGTGATCCTGAGGCTATGCTGTCTTCACAGGCTTTCTTTCTGTTATTTTGTCCCATGGCATTTTTTCTGAATAATCTTGCTGCTTTCTCAGGCCTCTGTAATTGTGCCCATTGGGTCCCATGGGCCATCTCACAGTAGGTCATGGGGAGGGTAGCTCTAGTGGGAGGCACCTGGGGAGTGATGTCCGTGTCGGCCTCACCCTCTGTGCCGCCTAGCTGGGACATGTGCAGGGTCTCCCAGTGTCTGGGCCAATGGGGAAGCTCTGGTCGGGGGACGTGGCCAGTGATGGCGGCATTGGAGGCCTTGCTGTGGTCCTGGCTTTGCTTTGGGCGCCATTGACCCTTTGTTCCTTCTCTGCTCTAATGGAGGCTGGTCTTCCCCGAGGAGGCCAAGGGCACTCTGCCCCCTACTGCATGGGTATAGTCAAGCTTCAGGAGGACCATGATCCAGAGCAGAGGCCCCTATTGGCTCCGAGTGGGGCTTTCCCCATGCAAAATGGGAATATCAGCTCCTACTCCTGAGTGGAGATGAGCCTCCCTGGCCCCATTCCTGCCACCTCAGCCATGGGACCACTAGAGACAAGCTCAACTTCCCGCCCTTCCCCGTTGTAGCTGCGATGTGCTGTCCTCCTACCCGACCCCCACCCCCACACGTACAGAATTCAGAAAATGAGAGCAGACCGAGCCTGTCCATCTGCGGATAGGACCAGCCCCAACGCCTGCCCTGCAGCCAGCCCAGGACCCTTTCCACTTCCACACTGGCCAGTTGGAAGTAGACCCGGCACAGACTGGGGCTGACCCCTTGCTCCCAGCCCCCAGCCAGCCCACAAAGCCCCATGTTCTCCTTTGATTCTTATCCCTCCCTGAATAGCTGAGGATGCTCTGGGGATGGCTGTCAGTGCCTCCAGGTGCCCCACCCCGTAGCTGAATGCCCTCGCTCTTCCCGCTTGCCCTCCAGGAGGAGTCCGAGAAGCAGCTCCGCCTGACCGAGGCACAGACCAGGGAGGCCCTGCTGGCGCTGCTCCCTGAGCTCTCCGTCCCTGCACACCAGGTAGGAGGGGGCAGCTCTTGGAAGCCCCTGTCCTGTGAGCGTCCCCGGGCCCACCCTGAGTGTTTCATTGCAGAATTATGCTGAGTGGCTGCAGGAGCTCAAGGAGAAAGGCTCTGGGTTGCTGAAGCGGCCATCAGCCACCCCAGAGCCATCCTTGGTGAGTGTGGCCGCCAGCAGGATGGGGGTGCCCAGCGGGCCACAAGAGAAACTGTTGTGACTGGCTGACTTCCTTCTGCTCTGCCCTCTGCCCTCAGGACCTGGTTTCCAAGTTGAAGGAGGCCGAGGAGGCCCAGAGCACTCTGCAGGCAGAGTGTGAGCAGTACCGCACCATCCTGGCCGAGACGGTGAGCCTCGGGACCACTGTCGGCTGGGAGCCCGGGGACTTCTGGGAAGAATTCGAGGCCTAGAGAGAGGGGGCTGCATGGGGTGTCAGAAGAGCCTCCTGGGTCTGTGTGACTGTCAGGCTGCTTCCCCGCTCTGGGCTGTCTTCCTTGGCTGCCGGGCTTAGGATGATGGGTGAGGCCTGAGTCCATCACTGTTCTGAGAAGAGGGCCGAGTTCTCTAAGGGAAGGAGAGATCTGGCTGTAAGGAGGAACACAGGAAGGGATGAGGGCCACGTCTGGCCAGCTTCAGGGGAACCTCTTTCTCCATGACTTCAAGCTTTCCATACTGGCCCTGGGCCACTGACGTGGTCGGTGCTGGTGGTCAAGCCCAGCAGTGACGAGTGTCCCGGTGGCCCTCTGCAGGCCACAGACCTCCTTTGTCCCATGGCCCTGCAGCCACGCTTGCATACTGGCCAGAGATCCTCCCTCCCTACGTAGTGCTGACGCTGCTCACAGTCGCAGCAGGGGATGCACTGGCAGGTCACACGGGGCTGAGGGGACAGGAAGACGCAGCTATGTGCCTGTGAGGTCTGGGGACTGCGACCCTGCCTGAGTGCCTTTCCCCTTGCAGGAGGGCATGCTCAAACACCTGCAGAAGAGCGTGGAGGAGGAGGAGCAGGTGTGGAGGGCCAGGGTGGGCACCGCTGAGGAGGAGCTCCAGAAGGTATGGTGCTTTGACACCCTGCTCACGACCTGAACTCAAGGAGTCCCTCCTCAGCCGTGTGGGCCCCAGGGTGGCCATCTCAGCTGGAAGGGTGGGCACTGCCTGGCATGGGCTGGTCCCACTGGTCCAGTGTGCTTTGTCAGGAGACACGCCCAGTGTGTGAGGGGCCCTACCTTGCCTTGCAGACACGGGTCATGGTGAGACATCTTGAGGACACTGTGGAGAAGCTGAAAGGGGAGCTTGAGAGTTCTGAGCAGGTACGCAGCTTGCTCCGTGCTTGCTCCTGCTCCAGGGGACAGAAGGGACGCTATGGCAGAGGCCACTGCGGTCGTTACCCCTCACGGACCACGTGCCTTCCGAGAGGCTCTTCCCTCCCAAGCTGAGGGGTTGTGTCCGCCCTGTCTCTCCTTAGTGAGTGACGTGCCCAGCCCTGGAGAGTGGGGCTTCTGCCATGGCCTTCAATGGAGGCAGCCTCCCTGCTCCCTCCACACCCCTCAGTGAGCCCTTTGCCAAGTAGACCTCAGAGCCATCCCTCCCGACTCCTGAAGTCCAGGTGTATGTTGGGACCCAGGAGTACCGGGCACAGAGTATACTTTCAGAAAGGGCATCTCTTGCCACAGGCAGTTTCTTTTTGCCCTCAGCTTACTTGGTGGCGGGTGGGCTTTGAAGTCTCCTGGCAGCCCGTGCTCATCCCAGGCCAGCCTGTACCGTGGTGCAAGCCCTCCTGCCGCCGGAGGTCACTGACACATGCCTGTGTGTCTGCGCAGGTGAGGGAGCATACCGCACAGCTGGAGGCCGAGCTGGAGCGGCACATGGCAGCCGCTGCCACTGAGTGCCAGACTTACGCCAAGGAGGTGGCAGGGGTGAGTCCGTGGGCCAGTGGAGGACAGATCTTCCCAGACTTGCCCCTATGACCTCAGGAGCAGCTCTGGTTGGCAGGAGCCTTGAGGGGGGTATCGGGCTTTGGCCATTGACTTGCAGACACCTCGTGGGCCCACCAGCCCAGAGGTGTGGCTTGTGCGGGCTCACGAAGGCGCCTTGCCCTGAGGATGGCAGCACGTCTGTCATGCCTCTCGGCATTGTGTTCTCTGCCTTGCCGACATCACTTCCAGGGGTGGATTGCTGGGACCCGGGTTCTGGCTTAGTCTTTTGGCCCCTTTTGCAAGAGCAAATCCATGGGCATGTGGGGGGTGGAACCAGGTGTGCAGGGAGCACCAATGTCCAACTCCTCCAGTCTGGGCCACGTCCTCATGGGTCCTGGAGCGGTGGCTGTGTTCCTTGAACAGCTGCCGACTCCCAGGAACTGGTTTTCTCCTCTTCTCTCCTTTCCCCCACCTGGCTGTCTTGCTCCCCAAGTTGAGGCAGCTTTTGTTAGAGTCTCAGTCTCAGCTGGACACGGCCAAAAGCGAAGCCCAGAAGCAAAGTGATGAGCTTGCCCTGGTAGGTGGACCTGGCACCAGGGCCGGCATGCGACTGGGGATGCGTGTGTGGGATGGGTTTTCTGGGCGTGTTTGTGTCCACCCGAAGGTGAGGGCTCGGTGGAGGGCCAGTGTCACCAGCTGAGCTGTGTGGGGCCTTCTTGCATGTTTGCTCAGAGCTTGCGCTGGGCCTGTGGTTGCAGGGACCACAGTGCTCACTCGATGTGTCTGTCCCCTGGCCACCCGGTCCCCTGTTCATGGCAGTGGCCACCCTGGGAGTCTATACTCCCTGAGCCTGCTGTGTCACCCCAGGCATCAGAGACACTGCAGCCCCTGGCAGTGCTGGAGCAGGCAGCCTGGGGTCTCCTCACTATGGAGCTATTGGCAGGTTCTGCTTGCTTGGGTTTTTCTTACCTTGGTCAGTTCAGTGGAACCTCTGGGCATGTAAGGAGGGCCTGCCCTGTGCCTGGCCTGGTGCTGGGTGGGGGCCCAGAGGTCAGCCCCATTTGCATATGGCCCAGTCTCACCGGTCTTCAGCCGAGGCTTCTGTCCCTGAGTGCCTGCAGAAGCAGTGGGGCCTAGGCCTGCCCGACTGTGGGCAGTGGCTGAGGCCACAGACACGTTGTTTGATCTGATTGGTCTTTTTAAAGTCTTGGGTTAGTTGTCAGCATTTAGAAATTGGGAGATTTGAATAAAAATATGCAGCCCTGGCTTTCTAAGAAGACAGGACGTCTGGTCCAGGCCAGCCCCCTGCAACAGCCGTGGAGTCCAACAAGTGCTCCCAGCTCCTGGGTCCTCCGTAGTCTGGCCTTCCCCGGGCACCACACTAGAGGGATTGCTGCCCAGGACAGTCTCCTCCTGAGCCCAGGGGCTATGGCCTAGGCTAGGGGTGAGTGCAGAGAAACCCCAGAGTTATGTGACATCTTTCGACTGTGCAGTTTAACTTTGGCCCCTGGGACTGTTGTCGGGGAAGCCTGGGGCCCCATGCACCTGGGAGCTGGCCTCTTGGAGGGGACACCCATGTCCCTGGGAGCTCATGCCAGAGGTCCCATCCAGGTCTCCCAACTGAAGCCTTGGCCTGAGCGTCTCAAGTGACTGCCTTTCAGATTGGAGGCCCAGTAGTCTGGGGTCCTTGGGGGTCACCAGACATGTCGCCCACCTCCAGCCATGGAGCTCAGAGGTGGGAGACCTTGTCAGGCTAGAGTGTCATCTTGTGGTCTTTTCTAGAGCCCAACAAGGGCTCTGAGCAGTATCTCAGCGCCCTTGAAGGGGAGAGGCCTGGGGTGTGGGTACTGCTGGCCACTCCCCTCTACTCCATTGGGATTCATCAGCTCTTTGTAGCTGTGTCCACAGGGGTCATTTGCACCTGGGGAGGGTTCCTCACCCACTGACCTTAGGACACACACACTGGCTCATTAGCCTCAAAGCCTTGGTTTAGCTTAGGTTGGGGTGTGGCCCTGGTCCCTGCCCCAGTGAACTTGGACATAGGTCACAGTTATCAAATCTGGTCCCCTAAAGCGCAGTTGTGGAGAGTGGCCTTGGTCCCCAAGGAGCCTCTGTGTGTGCACCTGGGCATGTGAGGTGGCGTGTGCCCGGCTGTGCATCTGCACAAACCCATCCCTCCCGTTGCAGGTCAGGCAGCAGTTGAGTGAGATGAAGAACCACGTAGAGGATGGTGACATAGCTGGGTCCCTGGCTGCCTCCTCAGAGGCCCCCGCAGCCAAGCAGGACCCTGTCCAGGTTAGGGCTGAGGTAGTCCCCAGATACGTCACTAACCCCAGGAGGAATGCAGGGCCCACAGCTTCTGGTCTGACTAAATACTGCCCACCTACAGCCTCCAGCCTCCACCGCCTCCCCTCCCCATCCCGCTTTGCCTGATGAGGGTCACCCAGGTTCTGAGAAAGGCGCAGAGCACAGGACAGGGGAGGTGACCAGGTGGGGGGGGGGGCTCGGTTCCTGTTGTAACCCCTGCTGGAGTGTCACTAAGGACATTTGATCTCCGGAGTCTTGACCCAAGTGAGAGTCATGGAGAGCCCTGACCAGGAGGCAGCCTGTCCCCAGGTGGCCATGGTGTGGCCACTGGGGTTGTCACTGTGGGCTAAGAGTCTTTTTCATCCCGTGGGTTCCGTTAGAGGCCCCTGGGGTGGGGTGCCCTGTCAGCAGCTCTTGGACCCACCTGCTTCCATCCAGGCTGAGGCGCCTTCTCCCCACCAGGCTTTGGAAAGGATTCTGTCGGGCAGGGCAAGGCTGGGGGCCCTGCAAGCTGCCAGAAGGCAGCCGCATGTTCTAGCCTGCCCTGGTCACTGAGAGGGCCCTTCACTGGCTCCCTAGTGACATTCAGGGTGTTCCCACACAGCTGAAGAGGCAGCTGGAGGGGACGGAGGGTGACCTGGAGGACGAGCAGATGCAGCGGCAGAAGCTCATGGCTGAGTTTGAGGAGGTCAGGCCCCACCAGCCGCTCTCAGGCCTCGTCTCTAGGGAGCCAGTGGGTTGGCCCCGCCCTCCCAGCCATGCCCACCTGGCTGGGTCTTCTGGGCACCAGGGGGAGGCCTGGGTGGGTAGGCATGGGTCGGGGCCGTCTTGGAGCTGGTGCTCACGGTCAGTCTCCTGCCTCCTGAAAGTGGGGGTCTGGCCCGTACATCCCAGCCACAGGCTTGCACTACTGCCCATGAGGCTTGCACTATTGCCCATGAGGCTCCGGCCCCCAGGTGCTCGGTGGGGTCTGTAAGTCCTCTCACCCCGACCCCGTGCCCCTCTCTGACTAGGCTCAGGTCTCGGCGTGCCGGTTACAAGAAGAGCTGGAGAAGCTCCGGGCAGCAGGACCTCTGGGGTCTTCCGAGAAGGAGGAGGCCACGCAGCTGAAGGTGGGGTGGGCAGGGCTGTGGGCTCTTGACCTCAGAGGGGGTCCGGGAAGGGGGAGCCGCCTCGTCTGAGCCAGTCCCTGGTTTTGGGCTCTCCTTGTCACCATGGTGGGCAGATCTTGAAGCCCCTGAAGCAGATCTGGGCTTACTGGGAGGACCCAACCTTGCAGTGACACCTGGCCACACTGCAGCCACATGTCGGGTGTTTGGTGCCACGTGTCTCGTGGCTGTGGCACGAGACGGCACTGTTTGCTCTGCAGTGCCCCAGACGGCAGGAGAGACTGTCAGCACACACTGCTTCCTCCTGGCCAGCACCGTCTTTGCGGGGTCTGTGGGCCAGCTGGGTGGTCCTCCTGCTGGTGTCACATGAGGGCTGACCTCTGAGACCTTTGACCTCCAGGAGAGACTAGAAAAGGAGAAGAAGCTGACGGGTGATCTGGGGCGTGCCGCCACCAAGCTGCAGGAGCTTCTCAAGACGACCCAGGAACAGTTGGCGAAGGAGAAGGACACGGTGAAGAAGCTGCAAGAGCAGCTTGAAAACACAGTAAGTGCCTAGGCCTCGGGGCCGCCAGGAGGGGGCTGGCTTGGAGGCAGCGGGAGGAAGCGGAGTCAGGCAGAGGGATGGGACAGGCCTCCTGAACACCACGCCACGCAGCACCTTTGTTCCCTCGTATGAGCGAGTGTCTGACCCCACTGCCGGCCCAGCCCTAGCTGATCATCCTGCGTGGGTTCTTGGCCAGTGCCCCCTCCCCGGGCCCAGCCCAGAAGTCATGCAGGCTCCTGTTGTCGAAGGGCTTGCGGAACCCCGGGTATTTATGCAGGGAGGGGCTGAGGGTCCCTGGGAGTCGGGCGAGGGGTCTGCTCTCCCCTTACACTGCCACCTTGTTCACAGGACGGCAGCAGCTCCAAGGAGGGCACCTCCGTCTGAGTCTCCTTTGTGGAGAAAGAAGTTACTGTTCAACTTACCAAAATGCCTTACACATTCCTTACAAACCAACCAACCACACAGCGTTATCCAGGCCCAACTTCCGGTAGCTCCGAAGAAGCCATTGGAGACGAGCGTCTCAGAACCACAGAAATGGACCTTCTAGACCCCAGTTTGCAGAAGGACCTCGTTCACATTTGATGAACACTATTCCCGGGAGCAGCCCTGGACACCGCCAGGCAGACGCCAAAGCCCATCACCTCTGGGACAGACCCGCGGTGTGTGCCGGGAGGCCGGGATGCTCTGGGGACCTGTCTGTCTGTCAGTGCAATTGTTTTGTCTTTTTTCAGGGGGGGTGTGGCCAGGAGGCAGTTGGGGTGGGCGTGAGTTCTGGAAGGCTGTGGGACAAGCTGAAGGCCACAGCCAGCCCAGAGGACTCAGCCCACACCTTGGACATTGCCAACTAGGACTGGCATGGGCTCTCCTGGACGTGAATGCCATTAAACCAACGTTGTTGCCGGAGCTGCGTCTCGTCTGTCTGTGGCCAGGCTCCGGCCAGCAGGGGGTGCGCAGGAGGGATTGCCTTGGGGACAGCACGCGTCGCTCTTGGCTGCTCAGGGGGTTCACAGCTTCACGTCAGCCAGGCTGAGGCTTGTGGCTCAGGGTCCCCAGTACCTCTCCCTGTCACCCCCCCAGACCCCGGTGCCCACTGAGCAGGGCCTGCAGCAGCTGGTAGCCACACTGACCACTGTCCCCCGCCCTTCTCTGAGCAAACTGGTGGCCTGAGTTATTGAGTGGTGTGAGTTCCGTGGGTGAACAAGTGGTCTCTGTCCCGGCTGGGGTCTGGGGCTGAGCAGCCCACTGCCTGCCTCTGGAAGCGAGGGTCACTGCAGAAGCCAGCTTAGACGTCCGGCACCCTCAGACCCTGTGCCCTTGGTGGCCCGTGACAGCATGGTCCAGCATACCCCTCTCCAGTGGGGCTTCTGAGGGTAAACAGGGACCCAGAGCTTAGGCTGAAAAGGGTATTTAGAGCCAAGCCAGGAACAGCGGTGGGTTAGCAGCTCCGGGTCTTAGTGGCAGACCCTTCCAGTCTGGTCACTGGGCTGCCTCGACCAAGCACTGCCCCACCTTGCTCTCAGAACCCTGAGAGACAGCAGTGCAGGGGGAGGGGGTAGCCTGACCACATGTCTGCAGCTTTTTCGGGGTTCCTGTGTCTCACGGGCCCTCTAGGTGGGTGTGACTCGGTGGCTGTCACGGACCTCAGGTACAGCTGGCTACTCTTCCGCCCTCAGCCTCTGCATGGGGCCTCTTGCTGCTTGGCCAAGCCCTGGGCCCGGCTCTCAGGGATTGCCTGTTCCAGGGCCACCTGCTGTGCCATGTGGCACGTGTGTGTTGATGGCTCTCTGGGGAACAGGGTTCTCAAAATCCTGAGAAGGAGCTCACAAGAAGAAGAGGTGTATGGCTGTCAGGAGGGAGGGCCAGGCCCAGCGCAAATGGCAGTCAGAACGGGGAGGTGAAGAGGCCTTGGAGCCGGGTTGTGATGGCCAGGGGGTTGGTCTTGGCCAGGCAGTCGAGACGCCGAGGCTTCTAGGCAAGGGGAAAACATCCCACCTGTTCTAGAACTCTCTGAGGAGGCTGAAGTGGGGAGGAAGCCCGTGGTGTCACAGCCAGGAAACCAAGGAGCAGGAAGCACCAGCGATGGCTTGGGTCCACCCTGCCCTTGGCCCCCATGAGGGGACGCTAGCCCACGGACATGGAGGTTGCCCCTGGTGGAGGCAGGGTGGGTTCAGACCCACCTCTGCCTGGCAGTTGGTCGCGTGTGTTGGGTGCTGGGTAAATGCACCCCCAGAGGGGTGGCAACAGCAGCCACTGAGCCCCGAGAACCCATGCCCTGTGCAGCCAGGCAGGGGCTCAGAGCTGGAAAACGGGCTCTGGCCGAGGGAGGCCGGCTGGGGAGGCGCCACCTCTGCACACAAGCGGCCCTGTGCACAGCCAGTGGTTTGGGGCCTTGGTGAGTGGGTAGGGAGGGACAGGCGGGACGTGTCCTGCACCAGGACTCCTCCCCAGCCACCATCACGGCCTGGGAGCCGCATTTTCACCCCCCACCCTGAGAACTGAGTGCCCGTGCCAGGCAGAGGCCCTTCTGCAGGCACGGGAGTGGGGTCCTGGTTTGAGGAGAGGGGAGACCTCTGAGGACAAGGGGCGCTAGGAGTGCCTCCTGGGTTCTGGGTAGCGCCCCTGCCCCAGGCCGCCCGCGGGGCCCGGTGTCTGCGGGGGAGGCGGCGCCTGAGAGACCCAGCGCAGGGCCTGGGAGGTCAGGCGGTCACGGAAGGCGCCTTGCTCCCGCGCCTCCGCCCTGGGCCGCGCCTGTGCGCCTGGCTGTCCGCCTGCCGCACGGTCCGCGCAGCCCTTAGGCCCAGCGTGGTCTCCTCGGGCCGGCAGGGGGAGCCCCCACCACGCCGCCCGCCGGGCCTCCCTGAGCGGGCCGGGTTCCACCGCCGCTGGGACGAGCTTCCATCGTCGGGCTGGGGGGAGGAAAGCGCGGCTGGGGACACTGAGGCAGCGGTGCCGGCGGCCTTCTTGCCAACGAAGCTGCTCGGCCCACGGCGTCCAGTCAGACGCTCCTGGCAGCCGTGCCGGGTGCCGGAGATGCGGTTCCTCGCGGCGGCAGGACTCCCGCTGCGTGCCGCCCCACGCCGGGCCGAACAGGGCTGGGGGGTCTGAGAGCACTGCCCTTTGTGCAGAAGACCGAGGTCCCGAGACGGCGTCAAGCCTGAGGCCCCACGGCCATGGGCAGCCCACCAGCCCTGGAGGCCCCTCCCGCAGACAGGCACACCCTGACCAGCTTCCTCGGGCCACCTCTGTGACAGGGACGGGCCTGGCAGCACCTGGAGGAGGCAGCATCGTGACGCCAGGAGCAGGGGAGCCAGCGAGGCTCTGGCCGACAGGGTGGGCCCACGAGCCTCAGAGGCGCTCCGCCCCCCGCGACACATTCACTGCCTCCTTTGGGTGCAAGGCTCGGGCCCAGAAGAAATGCTGCTTGCCTCCTGCCCTTCAGGGCCTGTCGCAGCCCTAGCTGGCCAGGAATCTGGACCTTAGAGATCGGACTCCCCAGAAGCGCCAGGAACAAACAGCTCAGGAAAAGCCAGAGACCAGGCGTGGTTTTCCCAGTGCTGTCACTTCCGAGCTCCCTGACCTTATTAGGCAAGTTACCCGCCCATTCTGGGTGGGCTACTGGGGACTGGCCAAAGGCTCTAGAAGTCCCTACCCTGCTGCCCTTTGGATGGGCAGAGCCCAGGGAGACACATTACTCAAGCCATTCTTCCGTTGAAACCCTGGCTCCTGGAACACCCGTCACTGCCCACATGGCATTACTGTCTCTTCCCCAGCTGCAGCCCAGCTGGAACTCGGGCAAGAGCCTGTTCCGTCAGAAACGCCCCACAACATGGGAAAGCGGTGTCCTTGCACACAGTCTCCACGGCCCAGAGGACAAGCCTGTGGATGACACTGATGGCACTTCCTGAGTCCGGACAGCAGCATCCGGCAGTACTTCTGCAGAAAGGAAACCACTAGACTAAACCTAATCCTATTATCCAAGTCACTGTGTCCACTGTTTTCTCAGAGAGCAACATTCCCCAAAATGACACTTCGCAGTCACGCTCGGGTTGGATTCTGGGGGCAGAGGCTTTGCTGTTTTGTCAGGGCAGAAGAGTCACCGCCGGATGAGCCACACGTCAGCTTTTCACCAACATGGTTTTGCAACACGCAGCACTTGTCACTATGCGCCTGTATTTTCTGGAAGCAGAGTACACCTGCCTGTGGCCTAATTCAGCACCACAGTCAACTCGAGTGCTTGCTAGTGCAATTCTTGGAACCCAATCTCAGGAATCCGCCGAGACTTTTCCTTAGAATCCCCCCTAGGTAAAGGCAGAAGCAACTATCAGCATCTTCCCAGTGTCTGGAATAAAAGTGGGTCTCGGCGGTGTTGGCATGGTATCCCTGTGTGTTATGTGAAATCCTTCCACGGGACACACCTCTTGCATGTGGCTGTGCTGCACAGGTGGTCAACCAAGTAGCGCCACACTTTCCAAGCTGCCACCCCAGGGAAGACTTTCTGCTCCTGCAACTCCCTGACCAAATGCCTGGCTCTAGCTGCATGGCTGGTGCGTGAGCAGAGCCACCCTGGGCTGGCGACAAGTCCCTGGAGGCCTGTGAATCACGACCACCAGAAGCACTGCTTTGCAGTAAACGAGATGCAGGATGAGGGGGACAGGCAGCCAGTGCTGTTCTGTGATGATTCTGAAAGACGTCTGTAATGAAAGCCTGGCATCTGGATAAGCATTTGGAATAAGGAAAAGTGTTCCCCACCAGGGTGCCTTACACACAGCTAGATGGGATACGCTGTGCCCACCTGGGCCATGTGGTGCAGCCTGTTCCTCCAGGGCCACATGCCTGCACAGGCACATGGCTGTGCTGAACACTGTAGGCAACTGTAGCACATGGTATCTGTGTGTCTAAATGTAGAAGAGGCACAGTAAAAACGTGTTACCATCTTTAAGGGAGCACCGCTGCATGTGCAGTCCTTGACCAAAATGTCACAGTGCATGACTGTATATCAAAATGCTAACCAGGTTATAGTATGTGCTAGACAAAATAGTTCTCTCCCTTTTCCTCTTTTGTAAATTTCGAATGTGATTTTGACATTTATAATTTTAAAAAGTATAATAAAATGGAAGTAAGAAAAAAAAGAAGGCTGGCTATGGTGGCTCACACCTATAATCCCAGCACTTTGGGAGGCTGAGGTAGAAGGAATGCTTGAGCCCAGGAGTTCAGCACAGTGAGACCTCATCTCTACAAAATATCAAAAATTGGCCAGGCATGGTGGTGCATGTCTGGAGTGGGAGGATCACCTGAGCCCAGAAAGGCTGCAGTAAGCCATGATCATGCCACTGCACTCCAGCCTGGGCAACAGAGACTCCGACTTAAAAAAGAAAAAAAGAAAGAAAAAAAGGTTCCCAACTCAATCAGAAGAAAAGGGAGCTGTGACCTGAACTCAAATTGTCAGAAATACCCAAACCTCAATGACTTACCCCATACAGATGGCAGAAAGATCCTTTACTCCCAAATCACAGGAGAATAACTGCACAGAGGAGTTAAATCCTTCCTTTGTTACGTGAAGCCGACACTGCCTCTCTGGTTCAACTGCTTGAGTATCCCTGGACTGCAAAGCATTACGCCTGCGATGTTCACAGCCAGCACCTCCAGTGCCATCAGCAGTGGTTCCTATGAGTGTCACCATGCATGGTACCCGCTGTTTCACTCACATTCAGCTGACAATTTACCCGAGGGAATTCCACCCCAGTTCCCAGAGTAAACGTACACCTGATGTTCTTCCACACTTTATTGTACCAGAAGCAGCAAAGTTCTGAAGGAGACACAATTTAAGATATCACAGGTGTCCAGCTTGTCAATATGCCATTTTATCATTCTCATTAACAAAGCAGCTCAGTTTGCATTATAATTAGTTGTTATAAGACACTGCACATTCTCCTGAAAAACACTGTGATTTACCAGACATAAGGTCACGCTCAGAACAGTCTCCCAACTAGCAGTGGCGAGGTCGCCACAGGTGCAGGGGCTGCGCCTGATTCCAATGCCGTGCTTGAAGGGGTGCTTTGCAGGATCCGTGTGGGCGAGTAGACAGTTCTCAGGCAGTCTCTGTGACCCACCTGGCAGAACTAAGGGACTGCCTGGCTTAATCCTACAGCTCTTAGTGGACTAGTGTTGTTATATGCTACGAGGACATAGTGTATGCCATTATTCTGCTTAGCTCAAGGAAGGATAAAGAATTAGAATCAAACTATAACCAGTTCTCTAAGCAAAAGACACAAAGTAAGTGCTGAGGTTGACAAGGGTGTGACAGTCCTCTTCATGTGGCCTTGTACTGCTTTGTGAGCTGCATTATTAAAAATCCTGAGCTTAACAAAAATCTTTATAAATCAACTCATCAAAACAGACATTTGGCCAATAAGAATTTAATTTCACACCAATAAAACTTTAGACTTTAGATTTATTTAGGGCCATTTGTACACACTTATAGATTATTTTAGTTTACTCTAAAAGATGATAAGACAGCTCCCCTTCAGTGAGACCCTGGCCTTAGTATATTCGCTTTATTTATATAGCAAGAGGAGAACATTAAACATGGAAGCTTTTGACTGTGGCACTGAACGATGATCTACACGGGGCATCCTTCAAAGGCTACAATTAAGGACCCACCTAGCTTCTCAGCAATACAAGCCCGGTTGAGGTCTTCTGGCCCGTTCGCTTGACATTCATGCTTTATGCCTAGAGAGGAAAACAACAATCTATTTAGAGTCATGGCCATAGTTTCCCTCTTTCCCTAAGTTCCCATCTGGGCAGATAAGCTGACGCGGGTACAGACAACGGCACACCACACGGGAATGGGGTCAGTAATCCAAACTCCAGGCGTCATGATGCAGGAGCCTACAATGCAAGCAGACTGAGAAAAGCCAGACAGCAGCACGCACGTTCTACATGACCCTCTGGGCAACAAACAGCCAGCCCGGCCCGTTCGCTGTGAGAAGCCCGGGAGTGGCTGCTGTGAGGGGGCACAGGAAGGAGGCCTCTGGGTGCTGCCACTGAGCAGGAAGCTGCCATCGTGTTCCCTCTGCGAAGCATCCAACATGTTCTACGAGGATGTGTCACATAATAATCTACGAGGATGTGTCACATATACTTTTCTACAGACAGATAAGAAAGTAAAAGGCAGGTCTAGAAACAGTGTTTCCTTGGTTTTAAAAATATATGTAAAAACATGAATTAGGCTTCTCTGATCGTACAGCTGATTTAGTCAACCGTCCTGGAAAGCACACGCAGCAGCGCTTGCTGGCTCTCCAATGGCCTCACGCTACACACTGAAGAAATCTATCACTATGAAGACGACGTGAAAGGGTACCAATTGCTTTCTTAGAAAAACATCACCGCGCTGCACGTGAGCTCAGTGTACTTGCAGAGCAGGACTGCAATGGCCATTTGTCCAGATGCTACAAGCTCAGCAGATCGGCTTTTGAGCCGCCCAGGACTGATCTGAGAGCCAAGTCAAGTCTCCACAGCCAGTCCAGTTCCTCCGAGGCAAGCAGAGTCCGGATGGTGCGGAGCCCCTCGGTGTCATCCTGGTTGTGCTGGGGAGGCTCTGAAGCTAAGGAGTCATTTAGAAACGTCCGTCAGCAGACTAGGGGACATGCTGCTGGGGACAACCAACCAACATCCAGCCAAGTGCCTGAGGACCTGACACAGCAGTGAGGCTGCAACTGGAGCTCAGGAGAGGCAGCAGAACTGTTTTCCTGACTAAGTACAACAAGCTCGGCAAACCTGCTCCACAAGAACAGAAAAACCAGTCAGGCGAGACACACAAAACAAAACCAACATTAGGCCAGGCCCTGTGACCGAGGCTCGCTCAGCTAACTGGAGACAGCCATGTCAGGAAGGCAGCCACGGGCTCTAGGCGGAAGCTCACATGGGACTCAGGCCCAGCCCCCCACTCTCTGGCTGAGACAACTGAGGCACACGCGGTCACACGGCAGCTAGATGACAAGCCGAGCCTCGGTGCAGGCTTGCGGGCCCTGGTCCGTGCTCTTCCATCATACCAATGCTCTCCCCTGGCAGGAGGAGTCTGGCCAGGCCATCTCAGGATCCCATCACCCAGGGGCAAGTCAGACAGGACTGGCTCGCGAAGGAGTGCACTCTCTTTTGGACACATACGACACAGTTACCTAAAATCATACCATTCAACAGTGAAGCTGAACTGGGGCATCCTTCCCCACCGATGGTCATTTCCTTTCTGCAACTTTGTTATACCAACATTCAAAGGCATAGCAAGTTTACTATTAAATTATGCCCAATGATGCCAGGCGTGGTGGCTCATGCCTGCAATCCCAGCACTTTGGGAGGCTGAGGTGAGAGGATTACCTGAGCCCAGGGGTTCAAGGCCGGCCTGAGCAACTTGGCAAAACCTCATCTCTACAGTAAATCGAAAAATTAGGCAGGTGCGGCGGCATAGTCCTGGCTGCTTGGAAGGCTGAGGTGGAAGGATCGCCTGAGCCCAGCAGGTCGAGGCTGTGATGGCTGTGGGCATCCCACTGTACTCCAACCTGGGCGACAGAGTGAGACTCCAACTCAAAAAAAAATTATGACCAATATAAACCAGTGTAAACCTACAATATGAGAAACTTGACAGCATTTCAAACTAATTTAAACCTGCTGGGGCCATGCATACTAGCTCATGTCTGGAATCCCAGCACTTTGGGAGGCTGAGATAGGAGGATTGCTTGAGCCAAGGAGTCCAAATCCAAACACAGTGAGAGCTCATCTTAATCAATCAACATTATCTATTGCTGGGTATGGTGGCTCATGCCTGTAATCCCAGCACTTTGGGAGGCTGAGGTGGGAGGACTGCTTGAGTCCAGGAGTTAGAGACCAGCCTGGGCAACATAGTGAGAACTCATCTCCACAAAAACTAAAAAATTAGCCGGGTGTAGTGGCACACATCTGTAGTCCCAGCTAGTTGGGAGGCTGAGGTGGGAGGATCATCTGAGCCCAGTGGCCACAATGAGCTGTGATCCTGCCATTGCAGTCCAGTCTAGGTGACCGAGGGAGACTCTAACTCAAAAACAAAAATAAACAAAAAACCTTCCAGAAAAGATAATCTGAAGACAGTGTCCAGGAACACAGTTATGAAGCACAGGCTGGGCAGACTCAGTGACAGCAGAGGCCACACAGCCAGCCAGGCTCGACCTTCTGGTCTTCTTAAAGTGAGTGGTGCTTCTGCCTTCTTTGTGCCCTAAGTTCTCCGAGATGAGGTGCTTCTCAGGAAAGCCGCAGCCCCACATTGCACCTTTGCATGTCCAGAGGTATCAGACTGTACCTTGGAACTTCTTCTTGATGGCGTCCTTGGAGCTTGCATAGATCATCTTGCTCTTCAGAGGTGCTAGTTCTGGTGCCCTATACAGGAATTCGCCAAAACGGAAAAGGAGGTTAGAGAGCTTGGTGGACATCTGCTTCAGGGATGGGAGGAGCCTCTGCTCACACCACCCTGAGGGTAAGTGCTGTGGGTGGGCAGAGTCACACAGACAACAAACGGCAAGAGCAGGGATCCGCGGTGGGAGGGGAGTGGACGCTGGCACGAAGTCACAGCAGCATGGCCCCAACAGAGAGCCAGCTGGGGCACTTCCCTGTAGAACCCGATTCGTTTCTTTAAAATAATTTTTCAATTTTTTTAAGTAATAAAGGGTTGAGTTCAGGCTAATGAATGTATTTATACAAGGTCCTGACCGTTTTCTAGAAGTTGGAAAAATAAAGTTTCAAAATACAGAAAAGTACAGAGAACAATCTGTAAGTATCTGCCACCCAGAATTAAGAAATGCTGGCATTTGTGCTCCAGGGTGTTTTCTAAAAAAGAATACAGCATAAAGTCCAAGTCCCTTCTTGGCTCCCCCGTCACTTCATTTGCGTCTACTCCAACAGCAGGCTCCGGTCACCCAAGCACTTGTTTTCCGTCTTGGAGTAACATAACAACACACATTCCATGATCAAACTGGGAGTTGAAACCTGAGTATCAATAATTCTCTTGAGAAAACATTAACTCCACATATATAGAGGGTGCCCCCCCCAAAAATATATATATACACATTTTAAGAAATGAAAAAACTGTATTAAAATTGTAATACTCACTAAGATGAATACAAGTTACGTTTGACTTCTGCAATTACAAGCAGTGCTCAGAGTGGTTCCCATCAGCATCCAGACACTTCTGATGATGGCAAACGTCACTTAAGATGTGTACACATTTTTTTGGCACCCCGGTATAATCTCATGATTCTAAATCTAGCTTTCACAAATATTTCTGCAAGTTAAATGGCAACTCAGCAATAATTATGTCTTCATTGTCAATTTTATGACTGTCTCACAGTTAGACTATTTTAGCACCATCCCCGCTAGGGTGGAAACACACTGGAAGCACAGCATATACTTCGCACTTTTTTCACCAGCTATTCTGAGAAATCACAGAAATGTCACTCACAGTGGACAGAAAGCCTCATCCCCCACCCCGACCACCTCCACCTGTTCTTCCCATGCCACTGCCTCAGGCCCGCCTTCACACCACGCTCCCAAAGCATCCAGGAGGACGCGCACCACAAGTCCTCAACACGGCCGATGGGTTCATGGGAACTGTGGCTAGAAGCAGATGACATAACAAAACCAATTCCTTTTCTCATCATCGATGCTGGAGGAAACAATGTTCAAGGCCCTGCTGCAAACACACCATTTTTGCTTCCAGTCACAGCTTCTGAGCACCTATCAACATTGTGAAGTAAGGCCTTACTGTAGAGTTAAACATTTCCAAGCATTTAACCTTTCCATTTAGTGGTCGTATTTCCAGGACATCCAATGGCCACGAGCACTGTCGTATGGCCTCACCTTACCTACCACACCAAGGGAGCAGGGATACTATTCTAGGGAGCTGGAAAGAAGACTGTGCCCAAGGTTCAGAAGTATAGTCCTCCCATTCTAAGGCGAGCAAGGGAGGCAAGCCGCAGGATGGGCAGGTGTTTGAGCTACAGTGTTAAGTGGGTACTATTCTCAGGCAAATAGGTCAGGGACACGAACATGCAGCAGCTGTTCTGATTTTACTCTAACCAGATTGTTAGAATACTTTAAGAGCTACTCCCTGGGGCCTTGGACAGTGCTTGCTATGGTAAACATCTGCAAAAAGGTTTTACCTTTTCTTAAAATAAGTAAGTAATGGTACAAAATAAACCACTGCTCTAATAACATTAAATTTCCATTTCTTCTTTCTACTTTCATTTTCCAAATTTTTTTAATAAGAATGTGTAATATTCAGCTGAGCACAGTGGTTCATGCCTGTAATCCCAGCACTTTGGGAGGCCAAGGTGAGAGGATTGCTTGAGGTCAGGAGTTCAAGACCAGTCTGGACAACATAGCAAGATCTCATCTCTACAAGGAGAAAAAAAAAAAAGAATGTATAATTTTCACAGTGAAAAAATACACACAAAAAAACAGGGAAAAAACGCAAATGAAGGAAACACTGACCAACCTAAAACCCTAAGACATTGTTGGCATATCTTCTACTCTGCTGTAAATCCCACAAAATCAGGGATTTTAGCTGCTTTACTCACAACTGTTTTCCCAGATCCTAACATAACACTGGCATTTGACAGAAAGTTTAACAAATGTACCTTCATTCAAATTCCAGCTGTGCCAACTTCAAGTCTTACCATCTCTTAACTTCATGTACCATCCTCAGTGGACAATGAATCCCAACATGTGCCCCTGACCGCACATCTACATTCCTCACAGCAACTTGGTTCAATCAAGCACCATGAAGGTTTTCACAGAAATGGACTGATGCATGAGCAAGAGGTACTTTCTGCCTAAACCTCAAGTCTTGAGGCCTCCCAGCCCCACAGCTCTCACACCCCAGATGCCGGTGGTGTCCCATAAATGGCCACATCAAGGAATGTAGTAAAAGATAAATTAAATGAGGGACACAGGTAACTATCTTCTACAGCTTAATCTCAAAAACTGACTTACTCGAAAAGCCCAGAATAAAAATTTAAACAGAATTTCAAGGAACAGACCATGTAAAATCACATCATAGCACTTTTTCACCACCTAGTGCAACACCGTCCAACAGAGTTTTCTACAATGTCAGAATATTCCACATTTGCTGCCCAATAAGGTGGTTGTTAGTCACATTCCAAAGGCTTCTAAGCAACAGAAATGTGATAGTTCATCCATTCAACTAAGACACTGAACTTTTAAAATTAATTTCAATTTAAACAGCCACATGAGGCTGGTGGATACCCTCCAGACAGTATGAATGCAGAGCAGATCACATGGGGAGAGAACAGTCCCAGCTTCTTTAAAAGGAGCAAATCACAGAGGCACAAGCAAAGGCTTTGCATTTTAGACAGTGCAAGGCTGGCTCCTGGCATAGCATGCTGGAAAAGCAGGGTTTCTTATAAGCAGGAAATGTGTGGCAATTGTTAACTTATACAAGAAGTAAATCCAGAGGATGTAAAAAAAACTGCCTCTTGACCTTCCTCCACCAAAACAAAATTCATTATTTAAAGTCACTTTTTTTTTTTAAGACTAGTCATGTGCAGTAGTGAAAAAGGGGAGAAATTAGAACAAGGAGTTCAATCTATAACTGACTATGGACAATCCACTGAGACAGCTCACTACCTTCGGACCAGCCGAAAATCACATCCTTTCAAGTACACACACAACAGTCAAAGCTTAATTTTGGTCCCACACACATCAACCCAGCTGGGATTATGAAATCTCGTTAACAGAAATTAAATGACAACAACTGAAAGTAGCTTGAATAAAAATTGCTTGGATCCCAGATCCAGGTGTCCAAATGATAAAAGGAGTGGAACTCTGAGGCTCACCACTTCTCTCAGGCTTACCACAGAAAGAACATCAGCTCTTCTTTCCTGGACTCCTTGGTCTCGAAGCTCGCATCATACAGAGCATAGCGACAATCCTTCTCAGGAAGCATTCCCACGAAGTGCTTGAAGGGGTCGGTGATAGTGACGCCAACGTCTCCCACGAGGATCTCTTTGCCTTCTTCTACGATGATGCACTTCTTGTCTGCGCTGAGACAGAAAATGACAGCCTTCTTTCTCTTCTTGATCTCTTCTGGCGTGGAGCACTTTCGAACTTTCATGTCATAGAAAATGCGACAAACTTCATCAGCAACTTGCACTCCGGAGGCCTAGAATTAGAAAATCAATGAGAAAGAAGCTCCTGATCTTTATCATGCCAAATGCAAAATCAATTTAACTTCTGGTTATAGACGGGCATATAATTAAAAATGTTAAGGTATGGTACATGTATCATCCAATGAGAAAACTGGAAAATGTCAGCTGTGATCACCACTAATTTCAGACACCAGACTTTTGAAAAGATCCCACACATTAGTCATCTGCACAGCAGCTGGAGTAAGGCAAGGCTCCAGGCTGCAGAGCCTCTCCCAGCTCCACAGCCTAGAGGGAAGGGCCCCCAAAGATGCCAGCTTAGTTTCTTCTTTCACAATTTGCTTAGAGCCTTCACTGGAGATAGGTGATCTCCCAGTCTGTATATTAGTGATATCTAAAATTTCTTTTATAATACACAGTGGATGGTCACAGCTGTTGGGTTGGAAAAATTCCATTCTTACAGCATCTCTTTCTTAAAAAAAAAAAAGAATTAATACTAAGGGGTCTTTGCCCTACTCACATTTCAAAAGTATGTGTCTGATATTCAGAAACATACTTACATTACTCACTTGCTGTGAAAATTTCACTTATAAAATCTTCAAGTTTCAAATTAAGTATAGATAAGAAAATGTTTACTGGTATATAACAAAGAGGATAGCTTAATTTGGGATTACACTGACCAGAAAAAATAACCTTTTACCATGTTACACTTGCTGTTCTGGGATAAAGGACGGCTAAACAAGATTTGATGGCACAAGAGCTCAAACCAGCTTTTGTCTTTCCATCTTAAGAACTATGCTATTTACATCAGCCTTATCTATAATTGTTTATGCTTCACTTAGTACTGTGGTTTGCATGTAAGCTTTTCTAAAGCAAGAATTATAAACTTAATATATTTTAAATATTAAACAATGCAAAAATATTAATGATACCCAAATTTAAATGTCAATTAATCTAAGAAAAAAAATGTATGCAAGATGAAAGGATATCCCATAGAATGAGGGAAAATATCTGCAAATCCTGTAAGGAACTTGTATTCAGAATAAAGATCCCTTACAACTCAACAATAAAAAAGACACTGCAAATAAAACATGGTAAAAGGATTTGAATAGTTCTCCAAAGAAGATACACAAATGGTAGGTAAGCAATGGAAAAAATGCTCAACATCAACAGTCATTAAGAAAAGCAAATCAAAACCATACTGAGATGCCACTCCACACCCACCAGCATGGCTTAAGTAAAAAAGAGAGACAATTACAAATGTTGGTAAGGCTGTGGAGAACCTGGAACCCTCACATACAAATGCAGAACTGTAAAAGGGTGTGGCGGCTCTGGCATACAGCTTGGCAGTTTCTCAAAAAGTTAACACATGGAGTTAACACCTGACCCAGGAGCTCCACTCCTAGATACACACACAAGAGAAATGAAAACATGTCCGCATAAACACCTGTTCACTGCAGCATTATTCATAATAGGCCAAAAGTGGAAACAAGCCTAATGTCCATTAAATGATGGACAGATGCTAAAAATGTGGTATATCCATACAATAAAATAAAAAATGAGGGACTGATACATGCTACAATATGGATGGATCTTGAGATATGCTATGCTAGGTGAAAGAAGCCAGCCAGAAAACGCCACATACTGCATGATTCTATGTATTTGAAATGTTCAAAAAAGGCAAATTCCACAGATAGAAAGTAGCAATTTCCAGGAGTTGAGGAAAAGGGAGAATGGGGAGTACTGCTAAGAAATACAAAGGTTCTTTTTGGTTGAAAGTGTTCCAGAATCGGACAGGGGCAATGGGCACATAACTCTGCAAATGGACTTAAAAACCACTGAACTGCACTTTGTGGCATATGAACTCTGTCTCAATAGAGCTGTTACAGCAAATAGGCATGTTCTCACTCACAAGTGCACACGTGGAAGGAAGGAGAGTGAGGAATGACAGACAATGATGGCTTAGAGGGGGAGGGGCGAGAAAGTACTTATGAGTACAACGTAGGTTATTTGGGTGATGGGCACCCCAAAAGCTCTGACTTCATCACTACCCAACCTGTGTGTGTAACAAAACTACTTCTGTACCCCATAAATTTATACAAATAATAATTTTACCAGGCTTGTTTAAAATGCATGCAAGAATTCAGGAGGGATACACTAAGATCCCAGCATTTACTTAATATCAAGGTAATCATCTCATTTATTAAAGAGCACTAAATATAATATACTTCAATCCCATCTAACCTAATCCACGTTTAATTATAATTCACTTCTAATATAATCCACATTTTGTTTATAAATGAACATTTCACTCTAAATTAATAAAGTGACATACAGAAAATTGAGGCTAGAAAACTCAAAAACTACACAACCTTATTACATTCTTCCTTTTACAAAGCACCTTCCTTAAGCCTTTTACTGCTTTTGGAATAGTATGTTTCTACCTTTACTAGGTATCTATGCTAAGCAAGTTAAAAATCTTTATTTGCAACAGATGAATAAAATGTTCAAAGTATCAAAAATTAATGAACAACTAGAAACAGGCTCAATTTCTCTAACTCCTTTGTCCATAATGTTGATTTGTAAATCACATTTGACCCAACAAGCAATTTTTAAAAGCATAAAGGCAACATTTGAAGCCTTATATTCAATCAACTGACCAACCAGTATCTGAATATATCTGTCAATATCTAAGCACTTCAAACAACATTCTAAATTCAATCAAATGAATCATATACTAGTCACTGAAAACAGAAAGTGGCTGGGTTTGGTGGCTCAGCCTGCAATCTCGCGCTTTGGGAGGCTGAGGTGAGTGGACTGCCTGAGCCTGTGGATTCGAGACCCGCCTGGGCAACTTGGCGAGACCTCATCTCTGCAATAAATAAAAAAAAATAGCCGGGCATGGTAGTGCACGCCTATAGTTCCGGCTACTTGGAAGGCTGAGGCAGAAGAATCGCCAGAGCCCAGCAGGTTGAGGCTGCGGTGGCTGGGAGCATGCCACGGCACTCCAGTCTGGGCGACAGAGTGAGATTCCAACTCAAAAAAAAAAAAAAAAGGAAAGAAAACAAAGTAATGTATGTTCTGCAATAATAATGTAGCTAAATCTGGTTGTAACTTACAGGCACCTTAAAAGCCTTAGTAAGGAGAAAGTTGGGCCTTTTCAAAATCAGAAATGAGGTCTGTGGCAGTTTCTAATATCATTAGACACTTTTGCTCGAGAAAATTAACACCGAAGCCTGTAAAAGAAGCTGGCACAGAAAGTGGAAATGGAAAGCCAATTTTGAGACAATTACAAACATCCAGAGGAGAAAGCTCTGAACAACAGCAGGAGACTAAAAAAAAACAAAATTCCAAGGACGTCAGAGTTAAACCAACACAGTTGAATAAGGTATGAAAGTTATTTCAAAGAAGACCCAGGATTCTCCATACAGTCACTAGACTGCAGCATATGGACAGAAAAAGGAAATGGCCCATACACCACTTTGACTCTGAAGACTGTGTAAGACACCCAGGTGGAGAAGACCAGTTGGGAATGCGGGCAGGGATCTCACCGGAAAGCTCCGCCCAACACATGTTCTAGACCAGCCCACACCAGGGTCACCAACATGAAGCAGCAAAAGACCCCAAGCAAGGGGACTGGTAGCTGGGCCCAGAGGTGCAGTAGGCTGGAGGAATGGGGAAGAAGTCCAGGGGGATGACCCCCAGAGAATTGAAGAGGCCTGGAGGGCAGATGGGATGGGAAGGGGAAGCCAGTGCCAACGGCGTTCCCTCTCACACCTGGGGAGATGTGACCACACTAGACGTTTAAGAGCTTGAAGGAGGAGCAAGAAGAGTAACAGAACATTAAAACAGCAGCAGCAACAACCACCCAACTGATGCTGAGTACATCCTACTGCCAGGATCACACTTCTAAATCACACTTATGTCTCGAGGCGGCTGCTATCCTTATTTGTACCTTACAGATGGTTGGAACTAAGGCACAGAAAAATGAA
Organism: Cephalopachus bancanus; assembly: GCA_027257055.1. NCBI lineage: Eukaryota > Metazoa > Chordata > Mammalia > Primates > Tarsiidae > Cephalopachus > Cephalopachus bancanus. Next base: position 695,972 of record JAPVLO010000175.1, read on the forward strand.
GTGACTTGCCCAGAGTCACGCAGGAGTAACAGCAGAGCTGTGGGTTGGACTCAGGCAGTTTGGCTCGAGAAGATACCCTTAAGCACCCAGACAATTAAAAGAGCTCAAAGAGACTGAGGCCATCCAGGTGGGGGAGGCGAATCTAAGAAACAGACAGACTTTTTTTCCTTTAAAAAGGGGTTAGAGGAAGATGACAGTATGGCAGGGAAAGGATATACTGCACACAACAGTGCCTGAAAGGCTCCGTGTTCTCTGTGCAGGGCAAGTCAGGAGAAGCAGGAGTTTGAGGGTATACCAGGTAGATGTGGAATAGCTATTTCAGGGTGCTCCAAAGGAAGCCGCTTAGGGACAAGATAAAGGGTCCTTGGGACCTTGGCTGCCCTGGTGGCAGGGCAACATGGCAAAGGTAGACGCTGCCGACAGTGTAGGTGGAAAGGAAGGATGCAGCCGTCTCCCGAGGAGCTTTGTCTGAGCGCAAGCTCCCAACCACGTGGGCCCAATGACTTTGCCTCCCCCCCCAGCCTTTCTACCTAGCATCCCACTGACCCTTTCTGGGCAGTATCTCCAAGGTATATGAGGCTCAGCACGTCCAAAACTGAGAACATGAGGATCCTTATCTCAGCAGTCTTCCTTTCTCTGTACCTCTCACCATTCTTCTAGTCACATCAGCCCCAAAACCAAGAGACACTCCTAACAACTTCTTTCCCATTGCCTCTCTCAGTTTTCTTGATTTTCATCTGTCTCCAGGATCCTCATTCATCCTCCCAGTCCAAGTTCCCCACCACCTCCTACCTGGACTGCCACAGTACCCTCCCAAGTGGAAAGGAGGGAGATTAGGATACGTGTATAACATACTGCTTTTTCTTCTGGAACACACAGAAGCCTGCATCCCTGCATTGAGTCTTTCCTGCAGTTCAGCTAGGCTATGACAGTTCTACACAGCGAAGGAGCCCGTGATGTCAGCCATTCCCAGCCCTGGCTTTTTAAAAGTGACCTTTCTTCTTTTTCTTTTTTTGAGTTGGAGTCTCATTCCATCGCCCAGACTGGAGTGCAGTGGCCACCACAGCCTCAACCTGCTGGGCTCCAGCAATCCTTCTGCCTCAGCCTTCCAGGTAGCTGGAACTACAGGCACATGCTACCGCATCTGGCTAATTTTTGATTTATTGTAGAGACGAGTTCTCGCCAAGTTGCCCAGGTGAGTTTCGAACCTGTGGACTCAGGCAATCCACTCACCTAGGCTTCCCAAAGTGCTGGGATTATAGAATGAGCCACCAGGCCTGGACCCAAGAGTGACCTTACAATATCTTAAATATGTGCAGTTTTTAAATGTGAATCACGCCTCAATAAAATGGTCCTTAAAGTATAAAAAAATTAAATTAACCTAAAAAACAAAAGTGATTTTAAGTTCTGTCTTCTGCCAAGTAACTTTGGGGCCATGCTACAGGATGGAAGAGGACACCTCACCATGCTGGAGTTCACATGACAGAGGCAAATCTTCAGTGTGTCGAGCCACTGAGAGCTGGGATGTAATGTGTTATCGTGGTTGTTCTAATACAATGACACTGCCCACACAACCCGCCAATCTCCTCCACCCTCCAAGTCATCCCTTCATCACAGCCAGAGATCTAAAACACGAGTCTAGTCACCACACTTACCTCATCAGCAAGGGTACCTGCATAATGAACATTTGTATACCTAACCCTGAAATGTACCCCACATCTTTAAAATAAAAAAATTAAAAGAAAAAAAAACCACTGGAATGGTTTTCCACTGATCTGAGGATAAATGGCAACACTCTAATATGTATGCTCGCCCCCCCACCATACACGCCTCCAGCCCCACCGTATAGCACACGCCCTGCCTCACTACCTGGCCTCAGTCATGTGCTGGCCATGCTCCCTTGCCCTTCAGGGCCCTGGTCCTCATGCCCACTCTGCCTGGGGGGCACTTCCCCACTATTCCTGGTCTAATTCACTCTTCAGGTCTCAGGTCCATTCTCACTTTGCAGAAACATCTTCTGGGTCAAAACTACTATCCCATGTTCCCATGAGATCATGTACCTCTACCCCACAGCACTCCCAGTTTCAATGCTCTACCTTTAATATTATTTAATTAACTCTGTCTTCCTTAAAAAGGCTATAAGTTCCTAAAGGACTATAAGTTCCTTAAGATAAACTGTGTCTGTTTTCCCATTATTGTGTTTCCCTGAAAAAAATCAAAGATGAGTCAGATGATTCATAAGTTTGGCAGTGGAGAAGATAAAACTAGCATATATAGAACTTTAATACCAGCCAGGCTCGGTGGCTCAGCCTATAATCCCAGCACTCTGGGAGGCTGCGGCGAGTGGATTGCTTAAGTCCATGGGTTTGAAACCAGCCTGGGCAACTTGGTGAGATCTCATCTCTATAAACAATAAAAAATTAGCCGGGTGTGGTGGCACACACCTGTAGTTCCGGCTACTTGGAAGGCTGAGATGGAAGAATTGCAGAACCCGGCAGGTCGAGGCTGGGGTGGCTGTGAGCGTGCCATGGCACTCTAGCCCGGGCAACACAGTGAGACACCAACTCAAAAAAAAAAAGAAGAATTTTAAAAACTTTAAAAAAAGACCTTTAATACCAAGCAGAACACTCCCTGTTCCTTTATAACCTCCAGAGGAAGGGACTCTAAAGAGGGTACTGCTTAGACTGGAGGTGCAGGGACACCGAAGGGCAAGTGGTCAGGGAGGGCCTCAAGAGGCAGCAGGGAAGCTGACATGAAGCACTCCAAAACAGGGGATGAAAGGATGGAGAGACAGCCCCTGACAAAGAGAGCCCAGCAAGTACAACATGAGAGGAGGAAAAGGAGAAGGAAACAGGAGACTTGGACCGGGTTTAGATGGCTCAGGAGTCTGGAGACATTGGCTATTTTTAAAAAGAAGAGAACAGGGCACAGAGTCTGGTCTAGATTTAAAAAAAAAAAAAAAAAAACACAAAAAAGAAGATGAAACAGAGTGCGCATCTGGAAAATACATGAAGCCATGCATAAGAGAACAAGAACAGGAAGAGAACCATGGCAGATAGCCCAGCTAAGAGGCGAATTCACAAGCCAGGCAAGAGGTGATCAGGCTTCACCAAGTAGTGGCAGCAGTGCTGAGGAGGAGGGGATGAGTGCTAACGCTGCAGAGGAAAAATCAATTGCACTTGACAATCACTGGACTAGGAAGGGAAGGTGGGAAGAAAGGAGCTGGTTTGGTGACCAACATATTGATAAGTGATTGCTCCCCTAATCTTTCTGCTGTGGTGGCTTTAGAACCTTGATATTAGAATAGCGTGGTTCTTCAGGAATAGTAAAATGTAAGACTAAATTCTGCCTGTGAAAGTAAACAAGGTAAAATGTCTGTCAGTCAATGGATACACTTAAATGTGTTATACCTTGGTTACTCAGTACATACTTGAAACAGCACTGACATGGAAGAAATGGTAATTAAACAACTGGCCCCTAGATTCTTGGTAATGATCTTTACTAACAAAACTAACACCATCATGGCAGATCGAGAAAGCAGGAATGGGAGGAACCCTGCCCATGGTTCCTCCCATCCTTCCACTCTGCTCTCCTCGTGCCAGCATGTCTGCTCTCCACAAGCTGGCAGCTCTGGTGGCCTCAGACTCTAGTGGACGAGCTGGAAATCTGGGGCCAAGATTAGTGGATGGAGAGAAGATAAAACAATCCTTAAGTAGCTGCAGTCTATTAACATCTTAGAGAGCAAGAAGAGATGTCTTAAAGTGCCAAAATCATAAAAGCAACAGTCCATCCACACTCCTCTACTAAGTGTCACCTTGGGCAAGTCATTCAACCGTAATTAGGTGAGTGCACTAAATTTGGCTATCATCAGACTTCCATGTGCACAGCAATCACCTGTAGGTTTCAGATTCTGACTTAGAATACCTAGGGCGGAATCTAGAGTTCTAAAATTTCATGACATATAATGTAATCTTACTAGCTCATTGCTACATTTACCTCTTTGCCTATAGTATAATTTTTATAACGAAGCAGTAGTGATGAGAGTACTTTATTTTACAGACACGAGCAGGCCCAAAGTCAAAGCATTTTTTGTGTGTACCATGGATTGCTGACAAAGCCTAGGGGCCTTTTCTCAAAATAGGTTTTCAAATAAAATAAAAAATATAGGTTAACAAAGAAGTCAATTACATTAAAATATAAGTTATCCAGATAATGATTAAGAATATTTGTATATTAATTTTGGTGGATTTGTTATCATAAAGCAACATCATGGTGAATCTTAAAACAAAACAAAAACAGTTGTGACGCCAACATGCAGAATCATGTGTTCCTTATCTTCACACTGTGCTTCATCTTTTCACCTAATAGGAAAGATCCTCTCCCACCAGTCCCTTTTTTTGGTATTTCTCTAAAATGTTACATTATTAAGATATTAACTGCTTAGCTGCCAAGAAATTTAAGTTTTATTTTTAAAATCAAATTCAGTTTTTACTTTAAATTTATTTTTTGAGAGCTACTGATACTTCAATGCACAATTCTAACAATAAAGACCATTAAAGGATACTCTGAACACACAGCATCAACATCTGCAGTACAATTGGGAAGGAAATCTTGAGAACAAAAACAGACTGCAGCCATAACAAGTGCTCTGTGATTACCTTAAAAAGACGTGCTGCCCACAAGCTCAGGCTCTCTGCATTCTGCCTAGTGACCACTGGGAGAAACAGTGGATCCTGGAGCTCCACCCCCACGTCAAAGCAGTGGCTGCTGAAGAAACACTGCACTGCGTCTTCTCACGTGACTCCAGCTCTTAACTTGTTCATGGAGCATAATGGTTCTCAGGCCTGAGTCTCCTCTAGCAGAGCTTTCATAAAAGGCTGACTTGGAAATAAAATTGAATCACCTGAGGCCCCCCGTCTTTCTATCAAGACTCACTCAGGGTGAGCCATCTTTAGAAATGCTACCACCCACACACACAGGGAAAATAGAGAATACTGGGTATTTTAAGTTGCAAATAACAGAACACAACTCAAAACAATTCTCTCAATTCTAGCATAAGGGTAGTAATATTTGAAACTTGAGCATCAAGGATTTCTAATTTGATTTTCATAAAAAACTGAACCAGTCCAAAAACTAAATGCAGTGATGACTTTATCCATCCTAAACCAAAATATTAGAAACAGTGGTCTATTTTTGCATGACTCAGAGTTGGACACCTGACCTTGGCCCCATAATTAATGCCAACTACACTTTACCCAATTCTTACCAGAGAAAACAGAATGAAAGTGATTTTGACACTCAGAAAATAAGTAACTTTTAAAAAATTACTTTGCTAAGCTGAAGTCTGAAATGTATGAAAGCAGGATGTTGCACTGCAGCAAATACGATCACAGTTTCTCAAACAACAGGCAGAACACAGGCATGAGCATCTTTCCCAGTCCTCCTACTTCTGTCAACTTCTCCAAGGACTTGGGAATTAAAAGTTGGGTTTGCAACTCGCCTTTATTGACACCATGTCTTGCACAAGGGCCAACAGCAATGGAATCACTGACAACAAAATGCCTGGGCTTTTGGCTCCTACAACTAATGCCTCTGAGCAATAATGCTGAGAGAAAAAGAGAGTGGGAAGTTCTTCAGGCTCATTTCTTTTTTTGTTTTGTTTGTTTGTTTGTTTATTGTAAAGATGTGGGGTACAATTCAGGACCAGGTATACAAGTGGCCATCGTCAGGCAAAGTTTGGGCCTTCCTTTGGTCCCACTTCGCCTGGTTTGAGATCAGGTACCCTTACTGATGTTCTATGTACCCCTACCCCCTAGAGTGTCCCACCCCTGCCAACTCCTTTCTTATAGTATTAGGGTGAATGTTCAGGGTCCACATATGAGTGATTCAAGCACATTTCTACCCAAAGCATCAAGGGCTCACAGGGCCAGCATTAAGATGGGGGCCCTATACATACATCTAACTCATCTTACTACCAAACGCCACAGAGCGTATACAGAGGGGATTACAAGGAAAAGATAAGAACAAGGAGAACAGAAAAAATATGGAAGTCCAAATGAGGAAGGAGTGAAATTCCTCTGAGAAGCACATAGATGCTTGGATTCCCTTCTGACCTCCACCCTGCAGCCCTCTCCTTCCCCCTGGAATTCTGAAGTATATTCTCCGAAGTGGGTAAACAGTGGTTCTTTCTGGCTTGGTCATCACACTGAAAACATGAATGAATGCTAAGATACTTCCCACCATCACCACCCTGAAACCTGGCCATGAATTACTAAATCCTTAGTCCCACACTGTTCTAGAGAATGTGCTGTTTGATAGAACTTTCTGTGATATTTTCTGTGATGAAATGTTCCTTTTCTGTACTAATATGGTAGCCACTACCGCCCCTGGTTACTGAGCACTTGACGTGTAGCTAATACAACTGAGGAATTAAATTTTAAGTTTATTTTTTAAATTTTAAACTTAATTTTTAATTTTATTTTAATTTAGCATAAAATAACACAAACAATTAACTCTCATAATACTAAAACAGTATGGGATAAATAAACAAAATGTATGACAGTTTTCTGCCTTAAAAAGCAATGTATTATTTAGCTAGATGACTTGTGTCATCAGAAACCTCAGTTATACTATGCAATGACAGAATAATGCCCCCGGGGGAAGGATTTCAATTCTAGTTTACTATCCTAATTATGGGTAACTATATCTGGTGGCAAGGAAGAATTCTTGAGGGCAAATTCAAATAAATTATTACTTTTTTAAAGTATATATTCTGGCCAGGCATAGTGGCTCAAGCATGTAATCCCAGCAGTTTGGGAGGCCAAGACAAGAGGACTGCTTGAGCCCAGGAGTTTGAGACCAGCCTAAGCAACATAGTGAGACCTCATCTCTACAAAAAACTTAAAAAAATCAGTCAGGCATGGTGGCGCATGCCTGTAGTCTCAGCTACTCAGGAGGCTGAGGCATGAGGATCACTTGAGCCCAGGAGTTTGAGGCTGCAATGAGCCCATGATCTTGCCACTGCACTCTATCCTGGGTGACAGAGTGAGATCGCTACTCAAAAAAAAAGTATAATTCTGAGTGTTAATATGAGAGTCAAACAACCAAAATTAAAGTGAAGAATGGTCATAAAGCTTCATACAAGAGGGTTTGACTTTAAGCAAAGACTAATTTTTACAGATGGTGTAACGAGTTTTTTTTTATTCCTTGGGAAACAAAAACTAGCTATTGGGGAAGAACTAACATAATGAATTTAAAATACAAGGTCTATATGGTAACAACAAGGCTTCATTTTATATGTAACACATAGGGTTATTTCATATGAATATTACAGTTAACTGGGAATATGTTTTTTAAATACACTGAGAAAGTCAGATATGAATTTTTTAACTAGCTGTACTCCTCTTCTTATAAACAGAATTTGGAACATTCAACCTTAGAAGAACTTTTTAACCAGGAGAAAGCAGACCACAGGTTTTAATCGACTTATTAAAATCATGTAACTTGAGCAAGTTAGCTAACTTCTCTAAGCCTCAGTTTCATAAACTGTAAAATGTGAATTATGATCCTGCTAACTTAAGAGGATTGATAAGCCAACACATGTGAGGCTTACCATTCAGATAGCAAAGACTCTTGTAATTTTTTTTTTTGAGTTGGAGTCTCACTATGTCGCCCAGACTGAAGTGCAGTGGCCGCCCCCGGCCACCGCAGCCTCGACCTGCTGGGCTCCGGCGATCCTTCCGCCTCAGCCTTCCAAGTAGCTGGAACTACAGGCACGCGCACCACACCCAGTTAGTTTTTTTATTTATTGTAGAGATGAGGTCTCACCAAGTTGCCTAGGTGGGTCTCGAACCCACGGGCTCAGGCAATTCACTCACCTCAGCCTCCCAAGGCGCAGGATTACAGGCTGAGCCACCGAGCCCGGCTGTAATAGAAAATCTGGTTAGAGTGTCTTTGACTCTTTCTACTTACTGGTTCTTCCACTAATGTAGCCAATTTTTATAGAACCTTTGGCTAAGGGAATGCTATAGATAAAGACATCCAGACAGCTTAAAACTGATTTTGAAACAGTAATTTCTATTTGTTCTCTGATGATCAGAACTATTAATTAAAATCAAACCTGACAATGTTATCTCTTCCTTCTTCCCATGACTGTTAAGTGGTTAAACAGCAAAGACATGCTACAGCAAAAAGAGTTAAGAGTCCCCTCAACACCATGAGAGTTCACTGCATTACCTGCTACCATTAAGGCACAGTCATTTACAGCCATAAAACGAAACACACAATGATAAAAATTGGAGCCTATGAGGTGAGCCAGTAGGTTCTGTTCTAAAATCTGTCCCTTTCCAGTATATACAGGCACACCTCAGAGATACTGTGGGTTTCATTCCAGACCACCACTACAAAGCAAGTCACACATATTTTTTGGTTTCCCAGTGCATATAAAAGTTATGTTAGTCGGGCTCGGTGGCTCAGCCTGTAATCCCACGCTTTGGGAGGCTAAGGTGAGTGAATTGCCTGAGCCTGCAGGTTCGAGACCTGCCTGGGCAACTTGGTGAGACCTCCTCTCTACAATAAATCAAAAATCAGCTGGGCATGGTAACACGTGCCTGCAGTTCCAGCTACTTGGAAGGCTGAGGCGAAAGGATCACCGGAGCCCAGCAGGTCGAGGCTGCGGTAGCCGGGAGCGGCAATTGCACTCCACTGCACTAGGTGACAGAGTGAGACTCCAACTCAAAAAAAAAAAAAAAAAGTTATGTTTACACAACGCTGTAGTCTGTTAAGGGTGCGAAAGCATCACATCAAGAAATGTACAGCCGGGCTCGGTGGCTCAGCCTGTAATCCCGTGCCTTGGGAGGCTGAAGTGAGTGAACTGCCTGAGCCCGTGGGTTCGAGACCCGCCTAGGCAACTTGGCAAGACCTCATCTCTACAATAAAAATCAAAAATCAGCAGGGTGTGGTAGCACACGCCTGTAGTTCCTGCTACTTGGAAGGCTGAGGCGGAAGGATTGCTGGAGCCCAGCAGGTCGAGGCTGCAGTGGCCAGGAGTGGCCACTGCACTCCAGTCTGAGAGACAGAGTGAGACTCCAACTCAAAAAAAAAAAAAAAGAAATGTACATACTTTAATTTAAAAGTATTTTATTGCTAAAAAGTGGTGACACAGAGACATGAAGTGAGCACATGCTGTTGGAAAAATGGTGCAAATAGACTTGCTCAATGCAGGGTTGCCACAACCTTCAATTTGTTAAAGACGTTCAATAAAGCCAAGTGCAGTAAAACAAGGTGTGCCCGTATCAGTCAAGCAAGCACACAGAAAATTCTCAGTCTAAGTTGCTGCATGCAGTCTTCAAGATTATGCCTTGCTTAAGGGTGCCTGGCCAAAGGAACAAAACCGAATTCAAGTTCATATTTCAATAGCCAAGCTATAAGAGGGGGGAATCCAAACAAACCGGAATTATCTTTTGGAGGATGGGCTCCTTGTAGTACAGGCTTCCCCCACTAGGTAAGTATTCTAGGAACCCAATGGCATCAGCATACCAGCTAGCGTTGTTGTGAGTAGCTGTGTTCGGCTTTAGTGATTTTTTGTGTGTGGCAAACAGGTGACTGGTTCTTCTACCTTGACAATACACCCGCCCACACAGTGCTGAGTGTTCAGCAGTTTTTGACCAAAAACAGCATGACCCCTCCCTGTGCCCCACCCTCCTGATTCACCTGATCTCACCCCAAGTGACTTTTTTTGTTTCCCCAGATGAAAAAAGTTCTTAAAGGGAAATGTTTTGCCAATAGGAAGAGGTGAAACAAAAAAACAGCAGAAGCACTAAAAGGCATCAAAATGAACGAGTTTAAAACTGTTTTGAGCAGTGGAAAAAGCATCTCGATAAGTATATTGCATCAGATGAACAACACTATGAAGGTGACTGAAGTTTAAACGTGTAAGAATAAATGCACCATTTTTTATAGATAATTCTGGGATTTGGGGATCCCCCCTCGTCCAACTGCAGAGTGGCAACTATTTGGAGGAGTGTCGTCTGCTAGTCTCCTGAGACTGCATCGCCCAGCAGGAACCTGTTCTCCAATCTGCACAGTCACCAATAGGCTATCAGTGATCTGGAAAATGTTCCAAGTTAACTTTGCCTTAATACACTGGTTCATTCCCTAAAACACAAGGTGAATAGTGTTAAGTTTACAACCAATTTCCAACTACTGAAATCCTCATTCACCTTAAAACAAAGTGCAGATAAGTCCTTAAGAATGACAGCCTGCCAGGCTTGGTGGCTCAGCCTGTAATCCCAGCACTTTGGGAGGCCAAGGCAAGTGGATTGTCTGAGTCCGCAGGATCGAGACCAGTCTGGGCAACTCGGCGAGCCCTCTTCTCTACAAAAAATCAAAAATTAGCCAGGCGTGGTAGCATGCACCTGTAGTTCCAGCTACCTGGAAGGCTGAGGCAGAAGGATTACCAGCAGGTTGATGAAGGGGTGGGTGTGAGAGTGCCATTGCACTTCAGTCTAGGCAACAGAGACTCCAACCCCCCAAAAAAGAGAGAGAATGACAGTCTATGCAGACCAGAGAGACATATACTGTTTAGAGAGTGCCAATAAGACACTTTCATAATTGACTCTTACTTCATGGGAAAAAAAATTCATTCCATAACCCAAATCCTATGAACCAACACCTCATCCTCACCGAAAGGAAAAAAAGAAAACTTCACCTCAACAGCCAAAGTAGATTGGAAACAGTAAAGTCCAGTTGCTAAAAATAATCCACCTCACCCCAATTGTATGCAATCTTATTTTAGAGACAATCCTAACAAGGTTTGTTAACAGGCTTCCAACCCCAACTGAGAGGTGGAAGCCAGAAAGGAAGGGAAGGAACAGTAAGAGGTTTTATAAGACCGCTAGAGAAAAGAACACTCCTCACTTCTCCCCTGCCTAACGACCTCCCCCCAAAAGTGGGAGGGGTAGAAGCAACTCGGGATGATAGGCAAACAGTCCTATGCCATTACTGCTTTCTTTCAATGATTTCTAATTTCCCTAAGGATAAAACCCAGGCCCCTCTGCATCCCGTGTCCAGCCCTTCATGGACTGCATCTCCAGCCTCCTTTCCTACTTCTCCCTGGCACATACTCAATAGCTCCAGGCATGTACATGTTTTGTGATTCCCTGAAGATGAGGTCTGACAATTAAGTTCATGAATTTGACCTAGAAAAAGTGCTACATCCCTCATTGCTGAATATCATCACTACAGTCACCTTTGAAGTACTCCCCTTGGGAGGCTATGCACTGACGCCAGCCCCTAGTCCACCATCAAAGCAGTTTTGGAACTCTTTTCTCTGGAATGGCCATTGGAGCTGTTGTTGTATTACCCTTGATATTCTGAATGTCATCAAAATGCCTTCAATATTCTCTTTATCTTCATGTAAAGAAAGAGTCATTGGGGGCCAGATCAGACAAGTAGGGAGGGTGTTCCAATAGTTATTTGCTTACTGGCCAAAAACTCCCTCACAGACAGTGCTGTGTGAGCTGGTGCATTGTCATGATGCAAGAGCTCCTTCAGGACATTTTGCACACACCTTTCTTATGACAAGATTTTCCGTTAAGATTTTCTTAATTGTTTCTCTACCAATGTTTATTTGGTCTGCTATGCTTTTCACAGTCAGTCAACGATTTTGACATACAACTCAATGAATTTTTGCAATGTTTTCATCAGTTCTGCTTGTTACTGGCTGTCCTGACCTCTCTTCATCAATGACACTTTCTCTCCCCCCAGAAAAATGTTTAATCCATTTGTACACTGCTGTTTTCTGCATGGTATTATCCCCATAAACTTGGAATCACATGTCCCTGATTTCACTTTCACTCTTGCCAAATTTAACAAGAAATTTAATATTTGTTCACTGCCTAATTCAAGCTCTGACAATTCTCATGACAGGACACAAAAACATGCAACAATAGTTAACGCCACTCAGTAAAATACCACCATATGTTGACACAAACACATCTGTGAGACACTGGTATACCAAGGTTATGAGACCTTATTAAGTTGCTTGCACAGTGTTGCCAACATAAGTGCACAGTGGCAAGTTCACGAATGTAACTCTCAGACCTCCTGCACCCTGTTCTCTTGTGATGCTTTACCTTCCTTCTCTATACTTGGTTACGCAAGTCCTTCAGGTTCAGTTCCAACATCACCTCCTCTGGGAAGGCAGCTCTCACTATGCCCCCAATCACACCTCTAACCTAAGTTACAGGATCCTTGCATATACTAACACAGAACACAACTAGTATTATCTAGTACTATGACTGTCTGATTAACCCCCCTCAGTAGACTGTGCTCCTTAAGAGCAAGAATAAGACAGGCTCAGTGGCTCAGCCTGTAATCCCACGCCTTGGGAGGCTGAGGTGAGTGGACTGCCTGAGCCTGTGGGTTTGAGACCCGCCTGGGCAACTTGGCGAGACCTCATCTCTATAATGAATCAAAAAAAATTAGCCGGGCGTGGTAGCGTGCACCTGTAGTTCCAGCTACTTGGAAGGTTGAGGCGGAAAGATCACCGGAGCCCAGCAGGTCAAGGCCGCGGTGGCGGGGAGCGGCCACTGCACTCCAGTCTGGGCGACAGAGTGAGACTCCAACTCAAAAAAAAAGAGCAAGAATAACTCTTAGTATCTTTATCAATCCCCTCTGCCCAACACACACAAACACACAATTCTCCATCTACCCAGAACTGCAAAGCTGCTAACAACATTCACTTCATCAACAAAAGTTACTTAGTTTATCCAAGGTAGAGAAAATTACTGTTTCAAAGACTTAGCAATATGAGAAAAAGAAAAAAAAAACTCCTTACAATATTCCACCTCGTCCTTCACTAAGACAAAAAAACAATTCAAATATATCCTCCAGTGAGGGGTGGAATAAAATCAAGAATAAAAAGGAACAAACTGCCAATACACAAAGGCCTCGTGCTAAGTGAAAAGCAGCCAGACTCAAAGCATATGACTTGTATGATTCCATTTTTATGGCATTCTTGTAAGGAGGAAACTATAGGGACAGAAACAGTCCAGTGGCTGCTGGGGACGGGAGGAGAGATTAACAGGGAGAATTTCTGTAGTGAAGAAACTATTCTATATGTGTGTGTGTATGTATACATACATATATACACATATATACGTGTGTGTGTGTGTGTGTGTGTGTGTATATATATACACACACATATATATATATATATATATATATTTTTTAGTTTATTTATTTTTTTCAGTTGGAATCTCACTCTGTCCTCCAGGCTAGAGTGCAGTGGCACGCTCATGGCCACTGCAGCTTCAACCTGCTGGGCTCATATGATCCTTCTGCCTTGGCCTTCCAGGTAACTGGAACTACAGGAGCGCACCACCACACCTGGCTAATTTTTTGATTTATTGTAGAGATGAGGTCTCAACATGTTGCCTAGGCTGGTCTTGAATCCCTGGGCTCAGACAATCCTCTTACCTCTGCCTTCCAAAGTACTGGGATTACAGGCATGCGCCACCACGCCCAGCTGCCTATTCTATATTTTGATTGTGGTGGTTCACATATGCCCAAGCTTGCAGAACTTACACTAAGAAGGGTAAAATTCATTTTATGTAAATTAGGCTGAATGGGGGAAAAAAATCTTCATCTAATCCTTATTTCAAGGTCAGGAATATTATAGAATAATAAAAATATTCTACTCCTCTTCGAAAAAGAGTATGCTAACCAAACAATAGCTGTATGTGAAAGTTTTCTCCTTGGTTTACAATCTGTCTTAATTCTCTCTGGATGGTTAGCTAGCATGTCAGTCAACATGAAACAGATTTGATATTGCTAGTTAACTAGTCTACTGTTTCCTGGCAATGCCCTGTTTTCTAAGCCCCACCCCTCCCTCCTTCCATGTGAGTTCCAAATCTATTCTCTCATCTACTCCCAAGAGCTCATACCACTCCCAAGATGAGAGCTCTTTAGCAACTTCCAATTACCTTCAAAATTAAGTCCATATTCATTAACAGAGCATGAAAACCCCTTTATTGTCTGAATCAACCTACTCTTCTAGATTCATCTTCCACCATAGGCAACCCTATTTATTACCCATTAATAACTTTCAGAAAGCAATTTGGTCATTTATATCAACAGCCTTAAATAATCTACAACCTCTGACTCTTTAACCCAGTAATCCCACTTTTAGGAATTTATTCTGGGGAAATAATCTACAGAATACTAAAAACCAGACAGTTCAAATAAATAAAAACGGGAAAACTGCAAAGTAAATTACAGTGTATGCACAGGAGAGTTTCTGATGCAGCTGTTAAAATCATGTTTATGCAGTTTTTAGTGACATGGAGGAAATATTTATGACTTTAAGTGAATAAAGGTGAATATAAAGCAATATATACTGTATAATCTCAAATGATGTAAAACAGCATAAAGAAAAAAGATTCTATGATTTTATCTCTAATAGTGGGAATATAACTAATTTTTATTTATTTCCTCTCTAATTTGCTGTACTTTCTAGGTTTCTCTGACGAGCTTTTTTTTTTGAGTGAACTCTCACTCTGTCACCCAGGCTGGAGTGCAGTGGCATGATAACGGCCACCACAGCCTCGACCTGCTGGGCTCAAGTGATCCTTCCACCTCAGCCTTCCAAATAGCTGGGACCACAGTTGTGCACCACTACACTCAGCTAAATTTTTGATTTATTGTAGAGATGATATATAACCAAGTTGCCAGGCTGGTCTTGAATGCTCAGAGAATCCTCTCACCTACGCCTCTCAAAGTGCTGGAATTATAGGCATGAGCCACCACGCCCGGCAGTATATTTTTTAAATTAGAAATACATATACACAGCTTCAGTGATTTCATACCTAGGACTCTCTTTTGAAGAAATAATGCAAATGCAGGCCAAGATTTATGCACAAGATGACAGAGCACTTCTTACAATAATAAATTTAAGACAGGGATTTAATATCATCATTACACGTGCATGATTCCACCAAGTAGTATACAGATAAAAGTAGTTTGTACAGACTTTTTTTTTGAGAAAGCAGGATTTATTGAGAGGATAGAAAAGCTCCAGAGCAGGAGGAGACCCCAGGGGGTTGCCCTCACAGACATCTTTTATATGCCATAAAACTTGCCCATTTAAAGGGTTTTAGTATAGTCACAAGATTGTGCATCCATCACACCAACCTAATTTGAGTACGTTTTGACCACCACAAAAAGAAACCCAGCACCCATCAGCAGTCACTCCTCTTCCCACCTCCAGCCTCCTCCTGCCTAATTTACTTTCTATCTCTGTGGATCTGCTTACTATGGACGTTTTATATCAATGGAATCATATAACATGCAGTCTTTTGTGACTGACTTCTTTCACTTAGTATGTTTTCAAGGCCCATTCATACTGTAGCATGTATCAGTATTTTCTTTTTATTGCCAAATAGTATTCCACTGTATCAATATAACATGTCATCTATCCATTCATCAATGGATAGACATTGAGTTGTTTTCACTTTCTGGCTATTATGAGTAATGCTGCTATGTACATCTGTGTACACACTTTTGTGTACACACAAGTTTTCAATTTGCGTGGGAGGTAAGCAGGAACGAAACTGCTGAGTCATACAGTAGATCCCAAGTCCTACTTTCTGAGGAACTGTCAAATTGTTTTCCAGAACAGCTGTGCCATTTTACATTACCACCATGACATATAAGAGTTCCAACTTCAGTCTCACCAGCACTTGTTACAATCATCTTTTTATTACAGTCAGCCCACTAGGTAGGAAGCAGCATATCACTGGGTTTTGGTTTGCATTTCCCTAATGCCTCATTGATTTATAAGCATTTTCACTGGTTTATTGGCCATTTGTAAATCTTTAGAGAAATGTCTATTCATATCCTCAGTCCCAAGACCTGGGCTCTTCACTGCTGAGTTGTACAAGTCCTTTATAGTCTACAAACGTGTTTCCTGTCAGATACATGATTTGTAAATATTTTCTTCCATTTGACAGGCTTTTTGTTTCCTCAATGGCATTCTTTGATGCACAAAAGTTTTATTTTATTTTATTATTTTTTTTTTTTGAGTTGGAGTCTCACTCTGTCGCCCAGACTGGAGTGCAGTGGCACACTCCCGGCCACCGCAGACTCGACCTGCTGGGCTCCAGTGATCCTTCTGCCTCAGCCTTCCAAGTAGCTGGAACTACAGGTGCGCGCTACCACACCCGGCTAGTTTTTTCTGACTTATTGTAGAGATGAGGTCTTGCCAAGTTGCCCAGGTGGGTCTCAAACCCGCGGGCTCAGGCAATCCACTCATCTCAGCCTCTCAAAGGCGCGGGATTGCAGGCTGAACCACCGAGGCTGGTTGCACAAAAGTTTTAAATTCTAATGAAGTGCAATTCTATCTTTTCCTTTTGTCACTTGTGCTTTTGGCATCACTGCCTAGAAATGCCAGGGAAAGTAGCATCATAAATTGCCTACCACAGGCTTACAAAGATCTATGCCTACTTCCTTCTAGGAGTTTACACTCTCACACTGAGACCTACGATCCGCTGTGAGTTCCGTTCTGCAGGCAGCATGAGGCGGGAATCCCGTTCCTCCAGTCATCCTACTGAGTTATCCTGGCATTCTACGCTCTTGTCACGGTGGGACATGAGAAAGTTGTTCTTTATGGAGAAACTCAGCTGTGTGAGAAAATCCCATAACGGCAATCTCCAGTTAACCACTGTCTTGCTCCCTTATTTCTATTATAGCAGGTATTAAAATCTGTAATCATCTTACTTCTTTCTTAACTGTCTCCCTCATTAGAATGTATACACCATAGGGACAGAGACTCTGTCCTGCGTGTTGTTCAATCTCCAGAGCCGATAACAGCACCTGGTTCCTAGAAGACACCTGATAAGTACTTGTTGAAAGAATGAGAACATATGTAAAATGGTTTAGGGGAAAATGTCCCAAATGTTAATGCCTGAGCCGGGACACATATTACATGCAATGAACATACATTACTATTACAATCAGCTATGAAATTAAGGCATTTAAAAGATGTCCAATACTTCAGGATCAATTTTTTTATTCCTCGAAGTTCTAAGAAGTTCAATTTTGCTAAACTACTTTATTTTAGATTCTTTTACAAGTCACCAGGCACAAGAGTCTAGCGGCTCAGGTCTAAATCTTAGGAGCCAGAGTCATCCTTGATCATCTTCCTTTTCCTTATGCTACATATCTAAATAACCAGTAAGTCCTGCCAGATCTAACCCCAAAACATAAATCCACTCTAACCACCTCTCACTATCTCCACTATCAACACATCTTCATCCAAGCTACCACCATCTGTTGTCTGAATCACAGCAACAGTTTCTCCATAGGTCTTTGTACCCATTTGTATATCAGCCACAGGGATAAGGCATGTCTCTCTCTACTACATAACACCTCCTCACGACCACACACACAATGAATTCCTGGTGCGACTAGAATAAAATCCCTCATTAGAATTCCTCACTTTTGGCCTGATGGCCCTTCCTGGTCTAGTTCTTGCCCACAATCCATTTCCTACATATTTTCCCCTGGTCACTGAGTTTTAGCCACACAAGCCTTTTTATTCTTGGCAAATGTTAAGCTCATTCTCCCCTCGAGGCCTTTTTACTCAGAGGTCCTTCTGCCCTAAATGCTCTTCACACAGCTAGTTCCTTCTCGCCAGGCAAGTCCCACCTCAAAAGTGGCCTGCCCTAACCCTAGCTAGACACCAACTCTTCTAAGCACTCTCTATTGACTACCTTCTTTTCCTCATATCATTCACCACCATCTGACATGACTCCTCTTTTTTATCTCTTCGAAAAATTAGAATGTTAACTACCATGAGAACGTTGTTTTTCATACTGTAACCTTAATGCGTGGACTAGTGAGCCACCACATCCAGCAGCAAATTTTAAAAATTAGAAATACATATACACACCTTTTTGATTCAGTGGTTTCATAGCTAGGATTTTCTTTTGAAGAAATAATGAGAATGCAGGCCAAGATTTATGCACAAGATGACAGAGCATTTCTTACAATAATAAATTTGACACAGGGATGATTTAATATCATCACTACACATGCATGATTCCATCAAGTGGTTTACAGATGTAAGTAGTTTTTATAGACATATTTTATATACCATAAAACAAGCCGGGCTCGGTGGCTCAGCCTGTAATCCCGCGCCTTTGGGAGGCTGAGGTGAGTGGCTTGCCTGAGCCCGTGGGTTTGAGACTGGCCTGGGCAGGCGAGACCTCATCTCTACAATAAATCAAAATAAAAAAATTAGCCGGGCATGGTAGCGCGCCTGTAATTCTGGCTACTCGGAAGGCTGAGGCGGAAGGATCGCCGGAGCCCAGCGGGTCGAGGCTGCGGTGGCCGGGAGCGGCCACTGCACTCCAGTCTGGGCGACAGAGTGAGACTCCAACTCAAAAAAAAAAAAAAAGAAAAGAAAAATATATACCATAAAACTTGCTCATTTAAGTGTAAGTTCAGTGGGTTTTAGTATAGTCACAAAGTATATAACAAACTCTCAAATATTTGTTAATAAATGATTGCTACTCTAAACACTAAGGACAGTGCAGAACTGTGTTTGACTCTCCATTAATTCTTCAGGAAAAATATAACTAAGAGTGGAAGACATTTTGCATCAAGAATCAAGCCACCTGAAAAAGCAAATTAAAAAGTTGATTATATAGAATGATTCTGAGTAAAACAACATTAGTTTAAATAAATAATAAAATTACTGGAACATGTTCTGATATGCTCCTCCCACCCTTTTCCCATTTTCTCTGCATTAACTGAAGCATGCACTTGTGTAATCAGAATGCAAAGATGAACACAGGATACAAAGATTAATAAGAACTTTGAGCTATTCTAAAGACATATCCAGTTAGATAGAGATTCCATCCATGCCCAAGTGGGAAGAATATATGCTTAAAACTATACCAGCAGCAAGATCTGCATGCTCTGACAGCCCAGGCAATGAGTGATTCTGTATGTCAGGGAGGTCATCCCAAAGCTGGTCCTTGAAGGAATAGCTACCTTTTGATCAGATAGGTAGAAATTCCCTTTCAAGGAGTTAAAAGTAAGTGATTTTTAACTTTTTCCACTTGAATAGCAAGTAATGATAAAAAAGACCACTAAACCAATTAGATCTGAGGTTGCTACTATGTAAAGATTATTTTAGCCAACACTGATAAGCACTTTACTATGTGCCAGGCACTGCTCTGAATTAGTTACACCCATCACCTATACTGTTGTAATGGTGGGTATCATTATCATCCCCACTTGGAAGAATGATAAAATTGAGGCACAAAACAGTCAGTCACTCTGTCACTCCTACAATCAGACAGTAAGATTCAAAAACCCCTGCGGCCAGACGCTGAGCCCAGGCTTTAACTGCTCGCCAGTGTAGTTATTAGCAATGAATGGTAATAACATCTACCTTACTGGGATGACACAAGGATGGATGAGACAGTACAATGCCTGGTACACAGAAGATATTTGTAAGTCATCTAAGACAGTGTTCCTTCTTGCTCTTTCACTTGCTAGGCCTTCAAGTTACTTTCTATGGTTCAGGATGCCTCAAAGAACATCAAACTAACTTCAGTTTCTTTTTTAAGGAAAGGAAGAAAACTGGCATTGACTGATAGGTTTCTGTATGCCAGAATTTATTTTAAAGACATTACTCAACAATACTTGCCTTATCTATCTTGAAGGATTTTCACTTATAAGACTCAAATTAAATTGTATTGCAGTATATAAAGAAGGGGTACCATCCAATAGTTCAGTACTTAAAACTCAATTTCTACAGCATAAAAAAAGGTATGTGGGAATAGGAAGTAGAAAAATTAAAGTAATCCATCTCCATGGGAACCTGTCCTTTGTCATAATTAAGAATGCCCTCTCATTCACTCACTGAGTTTAGTCACTATACCTGTGTAAACCTACCATGAGAGCAGTGTCTTGCTACTGGAAAGTATAAACACCATCTTAAAAGAACTCAACAGTCTCACTTCATAAAACATCTCAATAAGTGCTACAAAAGAAATTCATATGCTATCTTAGCACTGCTTCTTAGACAAGTACACAAATGCAGAGAATTTAGTTGGTATCCATACTAACTTCCTATTACAAATTAAGTAGGCCAGTCTAGACAAAGTCTAAGCAAGGTCCAATAAAGTAGCCACTAACCACATGTGGGTTTAATGTATCCTTTAAATGTGGCTAGTGTGACCGAGGAACTGTATTTTGAATTTTATTATTTCATTTTAAAGTTAAAAATTTAACTCAATTGGATCTCAATTTCATTGCTGGAAAACTTGTAAGTATGTTTGGAGTAATAGGTATGTGAATATACTTTTTCACTGTAAGTTTTATTGTATCTAAATATAGACATTTCTGGCCATGTACTGTGGCTCACACCTATAATGCCAGCACTTTGGAAGGCCCAGGTGGCAGGATCGCTTGAGCCCAGGAGTTCAAGACCAACCTCGGCAACATAGCAAAACTGTCTCTACAAAAAAATCAAAAAATTAGCCGGGCACAGTGACTATACACCTGTAGTCCCAACTACTCTGAAGATTGAGATGGAAGGATCGCCTAAGCCCAGAATATAAAGGCTGCCGTAAGCCATGATTGTGCCATTCCAGCCTGGGTGAGAGAGACACCAACTCAAAAAAAAAACAAAAGTAAACAAACAAATGTAGATAGTTCCAGTGAAATTTTAGTGTTTGAATTGAGATGTGCTTTCAATGTAAAATATATGCTGAATTTCAAACAATTTGTAGGAAAAAGGGGATGTAAAGTTTTCATTAATTTTTATACTGAAGACCGGGAACAGTGGCTCATGCCTGTAATCTCAGCACTTTGGGAGGTTGAGGTGGGAGGATCACTTGGAGCCAAGAGTCTGAGACCAGCGTGAACACAGCAAGATCTTGTCTCTACAAAAAATTTTAAAAATTGACCAGGCATAGTGACGCATGGTGATAGATCAAGCTATTCAAGAGGCTGAGGTAGAAGGATCGTTTCAGCCCAGGAGTTCGAGGCTGCAGTGTACTATGATCGCACCACTATACTCAGCCTGGGCAACAGAGTGAGACCTCGTCTTTAAAAAACAAAAAGAAACTGTATTGGTTAAATGTTGGCATAACATTTTGGATATATTGGTCTAAATAAATTTCACCTTTCTATTTTTATTTTTGCAATGGGGTTACTAGAAAACATTAAAGTACACGTGTTAGCTCACATTTTATTTCTATTCGACAACATCAGTCTAGAAATTACTCATACATTCTTATAAGCAGGGCATTTCGCTGCAGATCCCTACAATAACTAGAGAATTCCTCAAAGCTCCTGAACCCTAACAACCAACTTCAAAGACTGCTCCAGGGCAAGCTGTAGGAGCCTGACCTATACTGTCCAGGCTGCACTTTGGCATTAGTCATTACCACGTTAGCTTTGGCATTAGGCTGAGGATTCCTTATCTGAAATGCTAAGTGTTTCAGGTTTTTGGTTATTTTCTAATTTTGGAATATTTGCCTATATATAATGAGAATGCTCAGGGGTGGGATGCAAGTCAAACACGAAATTCATAATGCTTCATATACTCTTTATACTCATAGCCTAAAAGGTAATTTTCTACAGTATTTTTAATAATTTTGTACACAAAACCAAGCTTGGACTACTTGACTACGATCTGTCATGAGGGCAAGTGTGGAATTTTCCACTTGTGGCATCATATCAACACTTAAAGTGTTTCATATTTTGGAGCTTTGGGATTTCTGGATTAGACATGCTCAACTTGTACATGAAAATGTCAACAAAGACACGTGAAAACATGTAAAAATAAATGCTAATGACATTTACAAGCTGGTTATTTTCTGAAAGCAAGCCACGATATAAACAAGAGTAGAAAATTCATCTTTGCTTTTCTCTGGCTAGCAGAAGTAACAACCTATAAAACAATGTACAAATGCTGAGAATAGCCTACAGTCTTCCTCCCACTGTGATCTGAAACCACACACACAACAGCAACAACCGTCTATCTGTAGGATGAACTCACTTCTCTATTTCAGGCACTCATCTATGTCTTGCTGCAACTTCAACTACAGATTAAATTGTTAATCCAAAAACTTTAATTGGCCAGGCACGGTGGACCATGCCTATAATCCCAGCACTTCAGAGGCCAAGGCAGGAGAATTCCTTGAGCCCAGAAGTTCTAGACCAACCTGGGCAACATAGTGAGATCCCCATCTCTGCAAAAAAATCCAAAACTTAGCTGGGTACGGTGGCATGTGCCTGCAGTCCCAGCTACTCAGGAGGCCAGGAGGTCAAGGCTGCTGTAACCCATAACAGTGCCACTGCACTCCAGCCTGGGTGATAGAGTGAGACCCAGACAAAATAAATAAATAATTGCATTTTTTACTGAAATCAACTGCTTTTTAAAAATGTACATAAGTCTGTCACCTTCTGGAGGACTTTATAAAAAAAGAGAGAGAAAAAGTTTACGTAAAACTGACTCTTCAATTTTAACAAAGCAAACTATGAAAAAATGTAAGCAGCATGTGAGCATTACAATATCAGCTACCAGAAGATGAATCTTAGAGCTGAGAATCACTCTAGGCTAAAAACTGAATAACTCAATGCAGGTACTTGTGCTGAGATGAACCTGATATTGATTTTTCTAAGTCTATACCTCACCCAATGTAAAATTTTTTAAAAATGGGCAGGAGATAGTTCAGAAACACAATTCCAAAGGAAAACTTCTCACTTCTAACATCAATGCAAGGAGGCAGAGACAGAAGAAAAGTTGTGGTTAAAATATTTCCAAAGTGTTAGGTGTAAATCTTTGAGTATGACTTTCATGGATGATCCAGAAAGAAATATTATGCCATAGAAAAGCTCAAGACACTTCAACACTCTTATATTATCTATTATGCTCTGTGGTTTACGTATGCAAATAACCGTATAATAAAGAGGGAGGTCTACTTAGCAGAGTCTAGAGTGTCACTCTGCATACAAATACAATGCACTTATATGTTAAATTCGGTTTTTCAAAAGTTACAAGATTTTTTTCAAACTTCAAGTGTGGTGTCCTTCATCTCAAAGTATTACTGAAAGAAAATATATTATAAGCCGGGCTCGGTGGCTCAGCCTGTAATCCCGCGCCTTTGGGAGGCTGAGGTGAGTGGATTGCCTGAGCCCACGGGTTCGAGACCCGCCTGGGCAGCAAGACCTCATCTCTACAATAAATCAAAAAAATCAGCCAGGCGTGGTAGCGCACGCCTGTAATTCCGGCTACTTGGAAGGCTAAGGCGGAAGGATCGCCGGAGCCCAGCAGGTCGAGGCTGCGGTGGCTGGGAGTGGCCACTGCACTCCAGTCTGGGCAGGTCACACATATAAAAACACAAATGTCTTCCTGAATGCTAAATACTATGCTGATTTAAATCAATTATATTTACGAAAAATAGTCATAGTTACTTGTTTTGTTATGCCTGTTTGTTTTTCAGACTTTTTTCAAGAGAACTTTTGGGTTCAGAGAAAATTTGAGCAGAAAGGAGAGTTCTCATATATTCCCGGAGTGTGTTTTTTAACATTTTGGCTCAATGGAACTGCCTAGGAAAAAAAAGAGGAATGCAAACAGACAGAAGGATGAGTATGAAGTGAGGATGTTCATTTCCACGGCCCTTGACAAAGTTCACTTCTCAATCACTCTACATCCTACCACTACCAGGAGATTGAGACAGCAGTTGGCTAGAATTAAGAGACAGTATTGAACTTCTGTGACACAGCAGCTTAAGACGCCAGGAGAGAAAACTCATGTGCCAGAAGAGAGGAGTGTAGGTCCTCGGCATGAGGTTCTGCCCAACAATCTCATTCTTGTTTTTGGGTTTTTTTTTTTTTTTTTTGAGTCGGAGTCTCACTCTATCGCCCAGGCTAGAGTGCAGTGGCATGCTCACAGTCAGCACAGCCTCAACCTGTTGGGCTCAGGTGATCCTTCCGTCTCAGACTTCCAAGTAGCTGGAACCACAGGTATGCACCAACCGTGCCCAGCTAATTTGTTTTATTTATTGTAGAAATGAGGTCTTGTCAGGTTTCCCAGGCTGGTCTCAAACCTCTGGACTCGGGCAATTCTCTCGCTTCTGCCTCCTGAAGTGCTGGGATAACAGGCGTGAGCCACTGTGTCTGGCTTCATGTTGGTTTTTTAAACGGTGGGTTTACTTCATGCTCCACAAGTAAGCTTAAATGAAGACATGATGAGTAATTACACAAGGTCAGGTTCACAGGATGCAGCAGGCACGTAAAAACACAAGCTGCAACAGATTTATAAGAAGTCAAGTCACTACTAATCAGAGAAATCCAAAATAGAACAACAAGAAGCCATCTCACACCCATTAGATTGGCAAAGGTTTTAAGGCTCATTTCAGGTGGTGAAAGGAAATGGGGAAACAGGCTGTTGATGACAGGATGCAAACTGAAACAAACTAGTCCGTAGAGTGGAAAATACACACACATGTTGTCCTCCAGCCCAGGACTCCCACTTCTAGACACATGCCAAGGAGAGACACACACGGGTTTAAAGACTACTCAGTAATATAGACCATGGAAACAGACTATTAGAAAAGCAGTTTAAATAGACAAAAAAATAAAAGAGCAAAAAATTAGGAAAATGTCCAAATGCCCATCAACAGGGAAAAAAGTTGGGCACAATGGCTTACACCTATATAATCCCAGTACTTCAAAAGGGCGAGGCATGAGGGTTGCTGGAGCCCAGGAGTTCAAGAGCAGTCTAGGCAACATAGCGAGACTCGTCTCTACAAAAATACAAATAAAAAAATTAGCAGGGCATGGTGGCACATGACTAGTTCCCAGCTACTCAGGAGAGGCTGAGGCAGGAGGATCATCTAAGCCCAGGAGATTGAGGCTGCAGTCAGCTGTGATCATGCCACTGCACTCCAGCCTGATTCAAAAAAATTTTTTTTGAAAAAATGGATAAATTTTCACACTCATACAAAAGATACTATACAGCGGTCAAAATAAAAATATCTAGCTAAAACCAAAAATGACTCCCCACCAAAAATTTAAAAACCTACAAAGTTAAATTTTTTTCAAAAAGCTACAGAAGGATACATGATCCATAACACTTCAATTTCAAAAACACATCAAGGAAATACATAGGATGAAGGACTAAAAGTATAGAAATATTAATGAAAATGAAACACATCAATCTCAGGTGACTATGTTGAACTTTTTACCTGAGTCCTCTGCTCCTGGAAAGCAGTGATGGTTAAGAAATCCACCTCATCATGTTGTGTTCTGGGAACAGGTAACTGAAAGGACTAACCTGTGGCATATTCCCAGATAAGGCAATTAAGAATGTTCTCCTAACTGCAATATCTTGAATAAAATCATCTATTAATGGGGCAGTATATTCTGCCTTTGACACAGGAGTGGTTATCTCTGGGGATGGAAGGAAATTCGATGAGGAAAATGCATATTTAGCTATAATGGTAACACAAAACTTGAAATATGGAAAAAAGTTAAACTTATTTTTGCACAAAGGGATCTGTTATTCTCTGTACTTTTCTTCTTAAAATGTTTCTAAATTATTTTTAAAGTTACTTTAAAGTGTGATACGGAGTCAGAAAAGGTTATTTGTCACAAGTCAATTAATCCTTTACCATCTGTTTTCTCATATGTTAACGAGGCACGCACCCAACCCATTTCACGGGGCTGTTATAAGTGCTTTTGTTAATCACCAGGGGGTGGAATGTACCTGTAGTTTGGTTTCAGCCAGTCAGGGCAGTTTGTTAGAGCAGAGTTCAGATTAGGGTAAGGGTAAAGGTTAGATGACTGTGTAGATCCTTTAACTCTATTTCAGAAGCATGACCACACCCCTACTTTCCAAGAGAGCCATAAGCTCTGCTGCAAACATACACCTTGATTACAAGAGGAGCTGGGCAAGGCTGGTGTGACATATCATGCCACACCCAACAGAACTGCTGAGCAAATAACCCTAGGAATTTGATGGTGGGCTGGTAAATACTCTGCATAAGAAGGCTGGCACACCCAGTACACACATATAAAAGTTTGAGCTGGGCGTGGTGGCTCACACCTGCAATCCTAGCACTTTGGGAGGCAGAAGTGAGAGGACTGCCTGAGTCCAAGAGCAGACTGGTAACTTGGCGTAATCTCATCTCTACTATAAATCAAAAAATTATTTGGGTGAGGTGGCCCATGCCTGTGGTTCCAGCTACTTAGAAGGTTGAAGTAGAAGGATCACCTGAGTCCAGCAGGTAGAGGCTGCAGTGGCCATGAGCATGCCACTGTACTCCAGCCTGGTGACACAGTGAGACTCTGACTCAAAATAAATAAATGAACAAATAAATAAATAAATCTTTTGCTTGGGAGGTAGGCTTTTTCATTTGTTTGTTTTTGCACTATAAAGTGAGACATTTAAAAGCATGAATTATCCTAACGTGCCCAGGATATGGAGACAATCTTTTGAGTTGGTTCCAAACTGCTTTATTTCAAGTGCTTCTAGAAGATTTGGTGAATACCAGGAAGTGATTCTGCTAATTTAAAACAAACCTAATAAAATATTTTTTAAAAATAAAAAAAAACAAACCTAACAGCAGTTAAAATTTAATCTTAAAGAGAAACTTAGAAGCAAGCATCTAACAAAGAGATCTAAACAATTCCAAATACAGACAGAAGGGCCTAGAATCTGGGATAATAACCACAATAGTCTCTAACCGCTGGACTTAACAAAGATGGTCCTCTGTTCATAAAGCTTAATACCAGAATAACCTTTTAAAAAGAGGCCAGCTGTGGTGCTCAAGCTTGTAACCCCCAGCACTTTGGGAGGTCGAGGTAGGAAGATTGCTTGAGCCCAGGAGTGCAGCCTGGGCAACATAGCTGACCTCGTCTCTACAAAAAAATTTAGTCAGGTGTGGTGGTGCACACCTGTAGTACCAGTTATTGGGGAGACTGAGGTGAAAGGATCACCTGAGCCTGAGGTAGAAAATGGTCAGTCTATACTTTGAACTCTCGTTCTTTGCAAACATCCAAACAAAAGTACCTTGTAACGTCTTCTTGGTCAAAGTCAACAAGTTTGAAATGTATCTGGAATCCGCTCATCTTTATTTTTATTATTTCCATTCCCCCCAAGAACCAGGAAACATAAGACTCTTCTTCATTGTTTTCAAACATATAGAAGTATGGGAGTTAAGCTTTAAGTAAAACTAAGCATTTAACTTAAGCAGTTAACTAAAGTTACAATGTTTGGTCCTATTTTCACACAGGAAATAAGTCTGCATTAACAATTCAAACAAAATAAGATGTCAAACCAGAAGACCCCACAGCAGACTCCAGCCCACATCAAAGCACTTACACCGAGTGGATGACCCGAAATTTATCAGAACTCAAAAGCCCTTAGATTAAGCCTTTTAATATACAGCACCATATACATTTAAAATCTTAGCGAGGTTACAAAGACTTAAGGTACTGATCCTCTTTGTAGCTTACGGCATTAAACCGAAGAAGAATCAAAAAGTGACCAATACCAAAGCCCCATCAATGAGAATCGACCGGTTAACCTTTTTCTTTCACTAATGAGCAACCTGCATCTCCATGAAAGTTGCAATAACTTACGAAAACCAAAACTACTACGCAGTGAAAACTGTGTACGCAGAGAAGCTGCTACCAACTGTTTCCAGACAGACAGACGCAATAACAGGGTGATATTTCCAGCAAAGTCTGGGAAGGCTTTGCCTGCAAATCCTTGACCAAAAATGGTAACAGTGTGTGCTGACAAAACGTCCCACCTGATCGGCCCGGTGGAGAACACTGCTTTACAGCAGAGGAGAGCGGCAGTTTAAAAAAGGGGTGGAAATATGTAAGTTACGCTAAATGTTCACCCCACGAAATAGACGGGTGAGCACCTGTTTACCTTTTAATGGGCTTTTTTAAAGCTCTTAACCGTGCTCGCATCAGCATGCCAGCGTCAGGCCCACGCCTTGCACGCGAGGAGCTGGCAGCGCCAAACTATTTACAGGTAGAAGACGATGTCTAACCATACTTGGTGAGGTCGGGCAGGGAAGGATTCAAAGGGACAGCGTCAAGCTGGACAAGCACAACAAGAGTGCTGCTGGAAGCTGGGCGCCAGGTTAAAAAAGAAAGAAGGAAAAAAAGGGTTGCAACCACCGGTTCTGAATCATGCTAGAGTCATGCTCGCCGGCGATCCCTCCGCCCCGCAGGGCTGCTCAATCAAGGCCTCATGTTCCTTCCTGAGGTGGACCGAGCCCCACCCCCGCAGGCCTGCAGCCCCCAGTTCGGATCCACGGAGGGGTAGGGGTGCCTGGCCCCGACCAGCCGCACTGAGGATCGGGCGGGGGCGCCGTCCTCGCAGCAGCTAGGAGCGGAGCGCGGCCCGGGGTCCGTCCCGGGGCGCGGGGCCCGGCCGGGGCGGCGAGGCCCGGGGACGCTTCCGGGGAGACGGCAGCCAGGCCGGGCCCCTCCGCGGGCGACCGCGCCGCCCCCGCCTCGGGCTCCCTCCCACTCACCATCTTGGCCGCGGCGGTCGCAGGGACGCGGGGAAGGGAGCCGACAGGCACCGAGCACAGAGAGCGTCCTCCTCAAGGCTGCGGGACCGAGAGAGCGAGCGCGGAGCTGACGCGGCGGGGCCTTCCAGGGGCGGGCGCGCCTCCGCACGCCACGCGCCTGCGCACGTCACGCGCCGCCCGCCGTTGCTACGCGACCGCCCGGCCTGGCGACTCCCCGCCCCAAAGGCCGTCCGGGCTCCGGGCGGGCGGGGTCCTCCCTCACCTGCTGCGGCAGGTGGGGCGGGGTCCCCGGGTCCCCTGCTCCGGGATGAGTGTTTGAGGTAGGGATAGGTCCTCCCTTGTCTGCGGGGCACTAGGAGGAGGATTGGGCTGGCTCCTGCTGGCGAGGGGCGGGCCAAGGAAGACGGGGCGGGGGGGGGACTTTCTGCCCCTCACCTAGGGCGGGGCCGCGTGATGCCCCGCCCAGTGTTCAGCCGTCGCAGGTACGTAGAAGTAGCCACCTGGCCAGGTGTGCGCACCGCTGGGGGCGGGACTGGGAGTGAGGGGGAAAGAGAAGCAGAGAGAGGGGGAGGGATGGAGGAGAGGGGGAAGGGGGAGGAGGCGGAGTGAGAGGGAAGTAGAGAGATGGGGATAGAGGTAGAAGAATGGGGAGGCGGAATGAGAGACGGACTGGGAAGTGAGGGATTAGAGTGGGGGGGATAGAGGAGAGGGAGGAGACGGGGAGACGGAGGGGCAGAGGAGGCGGGGAGACGGAGGGGCAGGGGGCGGAGGAAGAGAGGGAAGTGAAGAGAAGAGGAAAGGGGGAAGGCAAGGAGAAGGGGGAGGGAAGGGAAAAGAGGAAGGGGGAGGAGAGGGGAGGAGGGAGGGGGGTTTAGGGGAAGGAGGGAAAAGGGGAGAAGGAGGGAGACGAGAAAGGCAGGAAGGGGAGGGAGGAGAGGGAGGGGTGGAGGGGAGGGAGGGGCGGAGCCCGCAGAGGACGGACTTGGGAGGGAGGAGCGGCGGGCGCGGGGCGCTGGCCGAGGCCGGGGAGCCGTATCCCGCATTTTTTGACCTACTTTGGTGCGATTCCCGCCACCCTTCCCTGATTGGCCCAGCCTGGCACGTCGGGCCCTCGCGTGAGGGGAAAAATCGGCACATTTTTCCTCCTTTCCGAGGCGACCGTGGCCGCCCAGAGTACTCTGAGTCACCGCTAATTTCAGGTCTGGAAAAACAAGGAGCGATGTATTTATCTTCGGGAACTGCCGGGGAAGGGGCCGGGCGGCCCGCAGGGGTGGGGCTGGGAAACGGCCGCGTGGTCCCAGGACAGTGGCGCCAGTCCCGCTGCTCCGTGTTTTGGGGCTTTTAATTTGGGTTTGCGTTTCCCTAATGGGCGGTTGCATCAGAAACACATTTTGCAGAGGGCCAGAAGGAACCCCAGCGATTTTCCTGCGGGTGTTTTTGTGGGAAATAAAGAATTTACATCTGGGACGGTAACTTTAAGTTTTACTTAATTTAGGCTACCGAGAACATCATGGCCTTTCCCAAAACTATTTTAATTCTCCAAATAAGAGGTTTTTGGACAGAATGGTCAGTATATTTTCTCTTTCTGGGCACTATATGAAATCTAGGTTGTATGTGGCTTTTGTCCTGCCCACTCAGAATAGAAACCCATTTCTCATTGCTGTCGTCCTTATTTTTAAAGACAGTAGGCAAGTTGTGGCAATGTTAAGCTTCCACCACCTGCTAAAGGGTTTTTGGCAGGCTAGAATTCTGGATGTTAGCATGCATCAGAATCACCGGAGGCGTTGTTCAAAGTCAGATATGTGTACCCCATCCCCAGGGGTTCCTGAGTACTTCTAAGGTGACACATGAGGATTTACATTCCTGACAATTCCAGTGTGACACTAATGATGCTGGTTGAAGACTACACTGCTGGGCTGATGAGAAAGAATCCACCGGAACCCTCTGCTTTTCTGTCTACCTAGGACTCAGCAGCCCACTCCACCCCTAAGTATTCAGACTTCCTTTCTCGTCCAAAAGTGAATGTACTCATTTAAGGACACATGGCTGCCTGCTCCCACCTCTCACTCCTGCACTGCACCCTCCACTTCACCACCAGAGTTTTGTTCAAACATACAATTCTGATCTCGTTTTCCTGCTTGAAATTTTCTCTGGCTTCCTCCAGAATCCCCAACAGGTCAGCCCGGTTCTCTGCCTCTGGCCTCAGCCTCCTTTTTCTGCCCTAGCTCCCACATCATCCCACTGTGACTCCCAGACTAAACTTGTCATTCCAGAAGACTTGGTCTCACTTTTGTGATGATGGGCCTGCTCCTGCTCGCATCTCAGCCTGGAATGTGCTGAAGCTCCCTAACCACTTCCCAAGGGATTGATAATGGGTCCTTCTTCTATCACCCCACAGTTCATACTTCTCCAATTGCCATTGGCATCTTAATCACCTGGGATCTTATTAGAATGCAGATTCGGGAATGTAGGGGTGGAGTCTCAAATACACTGGGAGTGTGGAGGTTTAATGGTCTTTCCCTACAGTTGGTGTGGCTCTGTATTATTTATATATGTCTACTATTACTACCAGATCAGACTGTGAGTTGAGGTCATGGGATATTTAGGATGCATTTGTAGGAACTGGCATGTGGATGAATCAGGAAGTGGACCCTCCCCAGACATGGGATTTGCTAGCACCTTGATCTTGGGCTTCCCAGCCTCCAGAACCATGAAAGAGAAACTACCATTGTTGATAAGCCATGCAGTCTGTGGTATTCTGTTATAACAGCCAAAACAGACCAAAGCACATAAGGTGTCTTCTTACAAATGAGATTGGCATATTCCATTTCTCATTTAGAAAGCATTTTGCATATTTAACCATCTGTGAACATAATAGGCACTTGAATGTAAAACCGTTAATAGGAACAGCCAGGAAGAAGAAATGCTATGGTTTTTTTTTTTTTTTTTTTTTTTTGAGTTGGAGTCTCACTCGGTCGCCCAAACTGGAGTGCAGTGGCCGCTTCCGGCCACCGCGCCTCGACCTGCTGGGCTCCGGCGATCCTTCCGCCTCAGCCTTCCAAATAGCCGGAATTACAGGCGTGCGCTACCACGCCCGACTGATTTTGTGATTTTATTGTAGAGATGAGGTCTCGCTGCCCAGGCGGGTCTCGAACCCGCGGGCTCAGGCAATCCACTCACCTCAGCCTCCCAAAGGCGCGGGATTACAGGCTGAGCCACCGAGCCCGGCGAAATGCTATGTTAATGAGGAGCTTGGAGAGATGTGTTGACAGTTTGGGGAAAACTCCTTTGCCAGGGGACATGACCCTGTCGGTGTATGGCATAGAAGAGTCTACTAGTGTTTTGTGTGATGGTTTTATGCTGGGTGTGTGGTGTATTATAGCTTACTTTTGTGTACTTAATGACTGTCTTGGTGATCTTACCATGTCAATAAGTACTTGTAATTGCTGAGAGTGTGACTACCCATTTATTTCACTTTTCCCTGACTGGTGACCATTTAGGCTATTTTCAGTCCTTCGCTATTATAATGGTTCAGTGAGCAGCCTTGTGACCATCCCCTTTGCATACGTGAGCTAGCATATTTCTCAGAAAAGTCCTCTCATTGACATTACTAGGTCAAAAGGAGTGCATGGATTTTATTTTAAGAATCACAGCTGGGCTTGGTGGCTCAGCCTGTAATGCCACGCCTTTGGGAGGCAGTGGTGAGTGGATTGCCTGAGCCCGCGGGTTCGAGACCCGCCTGGGCAGCGAGACCTCATCTCTACAATAAATCAAAAAATCAGCCGGGCGTGGTAGTGCATGCCTGTAATTCCGGCTACTTGGAAGGCTGAGGTAGAAGGCTCGCCGGAGCCCAGCAGGTCAAGGCTGCGGTGGGCAGGAGCGGCCACTGCACTCCAGTCTGGGTGACAGAGTGAGACTCCAACTCAAAAAAAAAAAAAAAAAAATCACATACTACCTTCTAAAAAGACTATACCAATTTTTAATCACTTTCACAGTGGTTGAGAATATCTATTTACTCTCCGCTGACTTTTTATTAAAGGTTTGAGACATTTTAGAACAGGCAAAAGTAAGCATGGTGGAAAAAATCAGAATAGGCATTAACTGAGGTGAGAGTGGGGCCTGAATAGACTTTTAGGGGTAATGGTAATTTTTTTTTTTTACTTTGTTGGGGGTTTAGGTTATATGGGTATATACATTTTCAAAACCCATCTTAAGACATGTACATTTCACCATATGTGTATATATATATACACACACACACATACTTACACATACTTGGAAGAGAAAAAAGAACCCTTGCCTAGATAAATATTGGACTCTAGTCAAATACACACACACACACACACACACACACACACTGAAATGTTTAGAGGTCAAATGTACTGATGTCTACAACTTACTTTTAAATGTGTTCAAGCCAGGCTCAGCTACTCAAGAGGTTAAGGTAGGAGGATTGCTTGAACTCAGGAGTTCAAGACCAGTCTGGGCAAAATAGTGAGACTCCCCCATCTCTAAAATAAATAAATCATATGTAAATAAATACAATGTATCAAAAAAACTAAGATGGATTGCTAGATGGATAATGAATAGAACTGTGACAACACCAGCTTTTTTTTTTTTTTTTTTGAGTTGGAGTCTCACTCTGTCGCCCAGACTGGAGTGCAATGGCCGCTCCTGGCCACTGCAGCCTTGACCTGCTGGGCTCCGGCGATCCTTCCGCCTCAGCCTTCCAAGTAGTTGAAACTACAGGCATGCGCTACCACCCCTGGCTAATTTTTTGATTTATTGTAGAGATGAGGTCTCGCCAAGTTGCCCAGCCGGGTCTTGAACCCGTGGGCTCAGGCAATCCACTCACCTCAGCTTCCCAAAGGCGCGGGATTACAGGCTGAGCCACCAGGCCTGGCTTAATTTTTTGATTTACTATAGAGATGAGGTCTTGCCAAGTTGCCCAGGCGGGTCTTGAACTCGCGGGCTCAACCAATCCACTCACCTCAGCCTCCCAAGATGCGGGATTACAGGCTGAGCCACTGAGCCCAGCTAACACCAGCTTATTAATGTTAATTGTGGAATCTAGGTGGTGGCCATTTGGGTGTTCATGGTATAATTCTTCCAACTTTTCTATATGTTTGAAAATATTTAAATTAAAATTTGAGAAGGGTAGTTTGAGAGGAAAGAAAACCCTTATTGAGAATATACTGTATGCCAGGCGCTATTTCAAGAATGGCATGGACATTGTCTCATTCTGTTTTCCCAGTAATTCTCTGAGGCTTTCAGGCTACTGCTCTCACTTGTTTCCTACTGCTGTCTCCCTGGCTCACATCATCTACAGCCACCTAGGCTTCCTGCTGTTCTTCAGATGCACCGTGCATGCCCCTACCTCAAGGCTTTTGCATTAATAGTATCTTTGGCCTGGCAGTGTCTCACGCCTGTGATCCCAGGGCTTTGGGAAGCCAAGGCTGGAGGATCACTTGAGGTTGGGAGTTCGAGACCAGCCTGGGCAACATAGCAAGATCCTGTCTCTACAAGTTTTAAAAAAATTAGCCAGATGTGGTGGCATGTTCCAGTAGTCCTAGCTACTCAGAAGGCTGTGGCAGGAAGATTGCATGAACCCAGGAGTTCAAGGCTGCAGTGCTATGCTCGTACTACACTCCAACCTGGGTGACAGAGCAAGACCCTGTCTCAAAAAACAAAGCAAAACAAAACAAAAGAAGTATCACTACCTAGTACCCTCCTTTCCCAAATATCCACAATCTTCATTCCTATATTTCCTTGAGAGTCCCACAGAAACATCACATTCTCATGAGGCCTTTTCTGTAAGCCTCTTTAGGATGGAAATTGCCATCCCAAGCATCTCTATATCGGCCTTCTGGTTTTATTCCTGTCATTGTATCTATTATTATCTAATACTCTATACACTTTGCTTATTTTTCGTTTTGTTTATTGTCCATTCGATTACTTCTACATTCTAGGCAGCAAAAAGGAAGAAAAGAAGACAAAAAGGGAACCCCCCTTTTTACAGACGCTTCCCAGAAGTAGCATATAGGATTTCTGCTGTTAGCTCAGAACTTAGTCACATGGCTGCAAAGGAGGCTGGGAAATGTGTGTTCTCTGACCAGCGGTGTGCTCAGCTAAGACACTGGGATTCCTTTACTAAGGAAGAAGAGAAAATGGTTGTTGAGAGATCACCAGTAGTGACTGCCATGGTGGACATTATTGTTGATCTCTTACAGATGAGGTGAAGAAATTGTTCCTCAGGGCCCAGAGGATCCGCCATCTGATCCCAAGATTTTATCATCAGGCCACATGACACATCACCTGTAGGTGAGGCTGGACAAGAGAACTGGGTGTGTCCTGTTGCTTCCTTAACCACAGAGGTTGCTTATTGGCAAAACGAAACGCATGGAAGCTGCAGAAAATGTATCCTGGACATGTGTTTACGACCCACAGCTTTGTTCTAATGGATCCGATAGCCCCAAGGGCCCTGGCATCTATCTATTTTGGGAAAAGGCTAAATATATTAAGTATATTCGTGGGAATGACACAGTATCACATGGTAACATTATTGACGTCTCAGTCCTTCATAGTAGAATAAAAGTCATACACCACATTTTATTATGTTAAAGATTGGCCAATTTTATATCTATATCTATATCTATATAGCATATATTTATATTTTAGCATGCAGCATGCTTCTAGAGGTGAACCGTGAGAAAACGACATAGAAAGTGGTCAACAGTACCAACCCGTGGATCTTTTTTTTTTAATTGGAGTCTCACTCTGTCAGGCTGGAATGCAGTGGCACACTCACGGCCACCACAGCCTCGATCTGCTGGGCTCAGGCAGTCCTTCCACCTCAGCTTTCCAAGTTGCTGGAACTATAGGTGTGCACTACCACACCAGGCTAATTTTTTGGTTTATTGTAGAGACGAGGTCTCTCCAAGTTGTCTAGACTGGTCTCAAACCCCTAGGCTCAGGCAGTCCTCTCACCTCCACCTCCCAAAGTGCTGATATTACAGACGTGAGCCATCGTGCCAGCTGACCCATGGCTCTTAACCCTTCTTGGGCCGTATGTGCCCTTTGAGATTCTTATGAAAAGCACAAACTCTCTCTCTGGAAGAAAGGCATGTTCCTTCTCACAAGGCTCAGCCTGTAATCTCAGGAACTCTGGGACTGCCCTGAGACCATCTGTTAAATTAATATCTCAGGAAAGTCATTAGGAAATGTCCTAAAACAGAAACCCAGCATAGGGATAAATGTACAGTCTCAGTAACTCAAACACACACGTACGCATACCACAAGCCAAGCTCGTATCACACTCCTTACCCATTTAATGCAGGACCTTCCAGATCTTTATACTATAGAATGTTTTTAAAAATATAAGTGGTCTCAGCAATATATATAGGACTGCAACTTGTTTTCATTCATTCAGTAGCATGTCTTGTGGTCTTCATGTCATCTTCCTGTTTTTTATATACACAGTACACTCTTTCTACAATTCCAATCATTTCTTGTACTTCTGGAGAAAGAAAAATGAGCTACAACAGATTCAGAAAGGGACAAATAATTATTTTTCAAAGGATGGGCAAAATAAGTTCAGACTCTTCAAAATGTGGAGAAACCCAAGGGCTGAGTATTATCACAAGTCATAAAATCATGAGGGAGAGGAATGAAGTGACTAGAAATTTCACTGCAATTTTTTTTTAGTTGGGGTCTCACTCTGTTGCCCAGGCTGGAGTGCAGTAGCTTGATTATGGCTCACCACAGTCTCAAACTCCTGTGGCTCAAGCAATCCCCCTGCTTCAGCTTCCTAAGTAGCTGGGACTACAGGTGTGTAGCACCATGTGCCTGTCTATTTTTTTTTTTTTTTTGTAGAGGTCTTCTATGTTGCCCAAGTTGTTCTCGAACTCCTGGTCTCAAGCAGTCCTCCTGCGTTGGCTTTCCAAAGTGCTGGGATTACAGCCGTGAGCCACCCTGCCTGACCAGCAAATTTTAACATAGAAACGAGGGCAAAGTGGGCATGGTGGCTCATGCTTATAATCCCAGCACTTTGGGAGACCCAGGCAAGAAGATTGCCTGAGTCCAGGAATTTGAGACCAGTCTGGGTGAGACCTCATCTCAATGATAAATTAAGAAATTAGCCAGGTGTGGTCACGTGTGTCTGTAGTTCCAGCTACTTGGGAGGCTGAGGTGGAAGAATCACCTGAGCCCAGCAGTTTGAGGCTGCGGTAGCCTTTAGCCTGCCACAGAACGCCAGCCTGGGTGACAGAGTGAGACTCTAACTCAAAAAACAAAACACAAGAGGGCTTTTCTGAAAGCTCAAAAGAAGGGATTTTAGGAAAAATAGGAAGACTTTTACTTGGGAGGAAAGACAGTCGGAGAAGAAAGGCATGTCATGGACAACAACAGGCTGGTAGTGACAGATTCTCTGGGTGGGACCCATTTCCTCCACCCCTTCCCACTATTCTCTACAGATTTCTGCCTCTATCACTGCGACTGAAAGGGCAGGAAACCCTCAGAACCAGCAAAGCATCCACCTCAGAGGCTGCCAGGTCATGTCAAGGCAACGCTGAAGCCCCAGGGTATGTGGGGAGTTGCAAGTGGGCTGCCCAGGCCTGGGGCTTTCCCTGGCCTCCCTTACCTCTGAAGACAACATAATTATGTCCTGGAACAGAGAGAGGCAGGGGATGGGGAGTTGTCTGCAAGGGAGACAGGGTGTGAGGTTGAGTCCAACTGAGGACATCACTGCCTCAGTCTGGGCCTCCTGACCTTTCTCCCCTCAAGCTCCCCAGAAGCAACCCCAGTTCACACCCCTCCCCAGGGATAAAGATTTTGGGAAGCAGGAAGGAGGAACATGCAACTACGAATAAATTGGAAACATTAGAAATATGAAATGTTATCATAGAACTAAAAGATTCAACGAGGTGAGGTGGCTTACGCCTATAATCCCAGCACTTGGGGAGGCCAAGGATGGATTGCTTGAGCCCAGGAGTATGCGACCAGCCTGGGCAACATAGCGAGACCTTCTTTCTACAAAAAATAAAAAGGCCCAGCAAAGTGGCTC
Organism: Cephalopachus bancanus; assembly: GCA_027257055.1. Lineage (NCBI taxonomy): Eukaryota > Metazoa > Chordata > Mammalia > Primates > Tarsiidae > Cephalopachus > Cephalopachus bancanus. The sequence goes on from JAPVLO010000175.1 coordinate 733,613, forward strand.
ATCCCTGTAATCCCAGCACTTTGGGAGATGGAGGCAAGAGGATTGTCTGAGTCCAGGGGTTCAAGACCAGCCTGGGTAACATGGCGAGACCTTGTCTGCACAATAAATCCAAAAAATTATCTCAGAATGGTGGTGCCTGCCTGTAGTTCCAGCTACTTGGAAGGCCGAGGCGGAAGGATCACCTGAGCCCAGTAGGTTGAGGTTGTGGTGGCCATGAGCATGCCACTGCACTCCAGTCTGGACAACAGAGTGAGACTCCTACTCAAAAAAAAAAAAAAAAAAAAAGATTACCTGGTGGTGCATGCCTGTAGTTCCAGCTTGTTGGGTAGCTGAGGCAGGATGATCACATGAACTTAGGAGATAGAGGTTGCAGTGAGCCATAATCGTGCCCTTCTACTCCAGCCTGGACAACAGAGTGAGATCCTGACTGAAAAAAAAAAACAGAAAAAAAAAGTTCAGTAGATGGGCTGGGAAAACAGACTGATTATATGCAAAAAAACAAGAATGTGAGTCTAAAGATGAGGTCAAAAAACTAAGACGGGATAAGCAGATGCAAAGAGAATCTTGAGGCAGAAAAAATGGAGGGTAAGGAACCAATATCAGATGAAGGAATCCCTGGAGAGCAAAATTGGTAAACAAGAGAAATATTTAAAGAAATAATGAACGAACTTTGATTCTGCTGCTTTTTAAAAAAAATTACTGAATTCAGTGTTTCAGCATTTATTTTGTGCCTATCACATGTTTACTCTGTTCTGAGCCATGAATTAGACAGACAAGGTTCCTGCTGTCCTGGAGCTTAAATTCCAGTCTGCCAGGGATCAACAAGCAACTAAATAAAAGAGTATGGGGTTGTGAGTTGTAGGTGTTTTGCTGACAAGACTGGATGAGTGGCCGAGGGTAACGGAGGATGAGGGGGACACTTTATTTATTTATCATTTTTAGTCAAAGCCTCACTCTGTCTCCCAGGCTGGAGTTCAGTGGCATGCATGCCCTTGGCTACTGCAGCCTCAACCTGCTGGGCTCAGGCAATCCTTCCGCCTTAGCTTTCTAAGTAGCTGGAACCACAGGAGCATGCCACCACACCCAGCTAATTTTTTGATTTATTGTAGAGTCGCAGTCTTGCCAAGTTGCCCAGGCTGGTCTTGAACCCCTGGGCTCAGGCAGTCCTCTAGCCTCTGCCTCCCAAAGTGCTGGAATTACAGGCATGAGCCATTGAACCTGTCCTGGGAGCGGGGACACTATTTAATTGGTACTCAGAGAAGTCTCATCTGAAGAGGAAGGATTTAAGCGGAGAAGTAAATGCCACAAGGACCCACCCACGTGAAGATCTGGAGGGAGAGCATCCCAGGTGAAGGAGTGAGTGTGGCATGGTCAGAGAACAGAAGGAAGGCCTGTCCAGCCTGGGTGGGTAGACCCAGTCAAGGCTGAAAGATAACCCTCAGGTTATCTGATCATGTAGGGCTGTGTAGACCAGGGGGAGCAATCAGGGTAGATTAATGGATAAATTGAATGATATCCTCAGTATTAAGCCATCTATTTATGGTTATGTTATTTTCTATTATACTAGGTTGAATAGTTTCCTATTGACAATAATTGACTATCTGTGACCTACAAAGACAGGACTTTCTTATGGTTCAATCAAGCATGCCAACCAAGTAAAAATCCAAGCAGTCTTTTCAGGCGTTGTTGGCCTTTTTAAAGGGTTGTTTGCATAATTGATTATTACCTCCTGAATTTCTTGTGTGAAAGAGAGCAGTTAAGTGTTAAAAAAAAAAAGTTTGCATTTGGAGGCAAAACAAGTATCTTGTTTATATTCACAACGAGAGGTCACCGTGAAATTTTTTTCAGTTAGATTTGACAGATGTTTACTGAGGTCCTACTTTGCTCTAGCTCTGACCATGTTGGCTACCAGGAATACGAAGATGAATGACTAGATCACAAGTGGGGACAGAGAAATGCCAAGATAAGCTTGGCCTGGCTTCCCCTGGGAACTCTCAGGATCCTCACTGGTGCAGCAGGTCACACAAGGGAGATTTTACTGAATCCTTGATGAGTGTGAATGACATGATTTCTCACTGAAGCTGGGGAGTCTGAGGACAGAAGAGATAGCTGGAGGGTTCACTCTGTGTGATGTTTGGCGGAGGAGGACACCTGATGTTCCTACCCAAAAAATTAGACTCCATGGACCCAGATACATAAGATAGATGGAAATATGAGTGGGTTTTGTTGGGTTTTTTTGGTTTTTCTGGGGGTGGAGGTTGCTGGGAGGAAGATTATCAAAAGATGGTTCAGCCAAAGAAACCCGGCTCTTTCTGATGGAGGAACTTAGAGTTGTATTCAGGGATGACTCCACCAGAAACAGCTAGCAGGCAGTGATCATGATATGAAATTTGAGTGACCTTTAGTATAACTTTCACTCGTCACAAGACTCTGATATTTCAATCGCCAGTCCTTCAGCAAGGGGTTTGACTCTAGATGCCTGCTGTTGGCTGACCATGTGACCTCCACATGGCACACCTCCTTCAGGTCTCCTTCTTGTTGCCTGTAAGCTAAAGATGTTGATGAGTTTGACCCCTTTGACCCTAAAATGTGACTCCTGAACTCTACAGATGATTTATTGAGTGCTTAGCACAGGCCTGGCAATTTGTGAACTGTCTTATTCTTGTAATACTAAGGCAGGCCCTTGAACTTGGGTTTATAAACTCTAGTCCTGGGGCTCTAGACATAGGGCCTGTTCCCGCTCCCCCCCACCATCCCCCACGGAAAAGCAATACACTGCTATAGCTGTCCAGATTATAGACTTAATTGACCCTCTCATCTATTCATGTCTGGAGAAAGGGAGCTGATTGGCACAAAGGAAGCAAACAGCATTCACACGTTTTACACATAAATGAGGCAAATGTGTCACATCTTGTAATTGGTGCTGCTCTTTTTTTTCTTCTTCTTCTTTTATGGGGTGAAGGGTGGGTAAGTGGTCTGTAAATTCAGGCCCGGTCACTGAGGTAGTCCTCCTGTAAAATTTTTCCATGCTGGAACTGGAGGGAGTCACGTGCTCAATTTTATTCTCCATCCTGTAGAAAGGCTTCCCCTCCCAACCTTTGAGCCAGTGAGTCATTTCCTCTGTGCAAACCTCTGAAGCTTCCTTTCTTTTGCCCACCAGTAGGCAGGATACTCAAGCAGCAAGCAGCCCGGGTGGGCTGTGTGCCAAATGACTTTTTTACTTTTTGAGTCAGAGTCTCACTCTTGTCACCCAGGCTGGAGGGCAGTGGCATGCTCACGACCACTGCAGCCTCAACCTGCTGGGCTCAGGTGATCCTTCTGCTTTAGCCTTCCAAGTAGCTGGAACCACAGGTGTGCTCCATGACACCCGGCAATTTTTTGATTAATTGTGGAGTCATGGTCTCATCATATTGTCCAGGCTGGTCTCGAACCCCTGGGCTCAGGCAATCCTCTTGCATCTGCCTCCCAAAGTGCTGGGATTACAGGCGTGAGCCATCCCGCCTGGCCTGAATGACTTTTGAAATGTTAGAGAAGGAGCCTCCATGCACAGGAAAGCACGTATGTGTCCTGACAGATGCCAAGTGCTGGATTCCAGGTTCAGCCATTTTTCCTTTTATTTTAAACAGCTCTAGGAAAGAAACACCCATAGAAGGTACGGTGGGTTGAGGGTTTATTTTATGACTCATGGAAATTTCTAAAATGATAAATATTGGCTCAGCACTAGCCTGACATAAGAAACACTTGACTCAATCACCATGGTTACAAGAAACAAGAAGAGCCTATTCAACAAATAAACGGTGACCCGGCTTCCAAGCTTCAGAGAAGCAAGAACAGAATGCAAGGCCTGGATTCTGGAGTTTCCCTTCCTGACTGGCCAAAGTTCCAGTTGTTTTTCCTGAGACCAGAAACTTGTCTGAGAGAGTTATAGTATCTTCCCGGCTGGGAAGACATTTTCAGTGACTCTGGTTCTATAACTTTATTTAGTCCAGACTCTTTTTGGCCAAAATGATGAAAAAACTTCACCAACCATAAAAATTAATGAGGGTAAACATGAAAATATTTTCTTTTCAAAAAATAAAAAAAAAATTTCTCATTAAGTAAAAATTCCTACATCTCTGTGTGTATAAGTCACTGGACATCTTGGAGAGATGTTAAGAATCTGGAATGTCAACTTGTTTCAGAGAAAATTTAGATCATGAGCCACAGATAATGGTTGGGGTCCTTCTGAGTGGATTTTTATTTTATTTTATTTTATTTTATTTTAGCTGTAGGGTGCATGGGAACATTTATTACATAAGTAAGTTGCGTGCAGGTTAAGTTTGGGCTTCTAGCTGGCTCTCCTACATAGTGGACCTGGTACCCAATGTTGCCATGTGCCTCCTCCATCCCTTCTCCCTCCCTCCCTCCTCTAGCCATATCTGGAGTTGGCTGATCCCACCCTTGTGCTCATGTGACCAGCAATCAGGGCTGCTTGTGAGTGAGAACATGCGGTGTTCGGTTCTTTGTTTCTGTGATAGTTTGCTTAGTATGATGTTTGGAGTTTTTATTTCTTATGAAACAAAGTCAGCATTTCTTTAACTTCCCATCAGTGGATTGTATTTTCTAAAGAAAAGATAATATACTTATATTCATACCCCCATGAAAAGGCTAGTGTAACCACGTACTGAAAACTAGGCATGCATGGCTTGAATGTGCCTTTGAGCTGGGATCCTGCATAGCTGGGGTTTATTAACAGAGCAGCATTACTCATTGGCAGTGTTCTAGAATGATCTCCCTCCCCCAACACACACACACTGTACCGTCTGGAGTCATGATAAACACGTGGCAAGATAGATTAGTCACAAAATGAATCGAGAAAAGACTCAGGCTACAATTCTGTGCTTAAATAAAACAACTAAAGGGACTGTTAAGCGTGTGAGGGTCCCAGGCAAGGGGCCTGGAAGGAGGCAGTAAATCTGCCAGGTCTTGCCAACAACCCCCTACAATCCACTCGTGAACACACAGATTTCCCTTGAGCTAGAGGGAGACCATGTGAGGCAGACGTAGGGCCCAGGACTGAGACTCTGGAATACATCGGAGAGGAGGCAGGAGGAGGGCAGAGACCTCTAAAGCCATTCTGTAAGTGCCTGCAGTGAAGCCACCTTGAGCGGGAAGAGAGGCGGGGTCCCCAGTGCAGTGGGAAGGCGTCTGCCAAGGGACATTGCATCCCACTCCTTTTGACCCTGCTGCTGGGAAACTTAGCTCAAGTTTCTCCAGAGAGAGAAACTTTGAGGGCCAGGCTAAGCAGAGACGTGACATGGGGCCTGGTGTTGATGCTGAGGAAACCGGATTTCCCCTTCGGAAGGCCTGGGCCCCTGCATTTTTCTTCTCTATATGTCTCTGCTCATCTTATATTAATCAGCATTGTGACCCAATGGGAAGGGCATTCTCCCCATTGACGAGGCAGCAACAGGAGTGTCTCTGCAGGTAGCCAAGGTGACGCTGGCAGCCACAGAGGCAGCAGTTGGGATGGCTTCGGCAAGAACGCCTTGCTGGCTGCCAAGGGAGACAGCTCGGGCCCTGAGCCAGGATGCGGAGAGGCCTGGATCATTCTGCCAGTTGAGCCAAAGAGTATGAAACATAATTTCAGAATGGAAGTCACTTTCATGCATTTTTTTTCTGGCTATTAAAAGATAAAGGTTTACTAGGGAAAAACATCTGAAAATGTATAGGAAAGAAAATAAAGGTCCCCTATCAATTGTCCCATCACCTTTTTAGCTAATAATCAAAAGTTTTTTTTTTAAATCACACAAATTATCTGGGAATAGCTTCTCTTTATAAAAATAACAGTACAACCTCGGTATAGAAAATCTTAGCCCTCATTCTCCTGCACTTCATCTCACCAAATTTAAGCCCTATCATTGGTTTCAAATGTACAGAAACAGTCTCTCCTAGATTTTTACACACACATGATAGATAGATAGTTACATAGGTAGATAGATATGATAGATAAATACAAAAATAGATAGATTGATAAATGGCTTTGTGTTCCTGTGATTTTTTTTTTTTTGAGTTGGAGTCTCACTCTGTCACCCAGACTGGAGTGCAGTGGCACGCTTGCGGCCACCACAGCCTCTACCTGCTGGGCTCCAGTGATCCTTCCGCCTCAGCCTTCCAACTGCAGGCGCGTGCTACCGTGCCCGGCTAATTTTTGATTTATTGTAGAGATGAGGTCTCGCCAAGTTGCCCGGGTGGGTCTCGAACCCGCAGGCGCAGGCAATCCACTCACCTTGGCCTCCCAAAGCGCTGGGATTACAGGCTGAGCCACTGAGCCCAGCTGTGATTTTTTTTTCTATGCATAAATAGTATATTGGCAAGGTGCAGTGGTTCACGCCTATAATTCCAGCCCTTTGAGAGGCTGAGACAGGATGATCATTTGAGGCCAGGAGTTTAAGACCAGCCTGGGCAACATAGCAAGACCCATATCTCTAAAAAAAATAAAAAATAAAAATAAAAAATTAGTCAGGTGTGGTGGTGCATGCCTATAGTCCCACTACTCGAGAGACTGAGGCAGGAAGATTGCTTGAGCCCAGAAGGTCAAGGTTGCAGTAAGCTATAACCACACTCCTGCAATCTAGCCTGGGTGACAGAGACCCTGTCTCTTGAAAAGAAAAAATGTATTGTATTTCATCAACAACTTGCTTCTTGAAAAGTGATATGTCTTAGACATCTTTCTATGGCTTTTCTTTTCTTCTTTTTTTTTGAGTCAGAGCCTCACTCTGTCACCCAGGTTGGAGTGCAGTGGCACACTCATAGCCACCACAGCCTCAACAAGCTGGGCTCAGGCAATCCTTTCTCCTCAACTTTCCGAGTAGCTGGGACTACAGGCACATGCCACCATGCCTGGTCAATTTTTCTTGATTTATTGTAGGATGAGGTCTTGCCAAATTGCCCAGGATATTCTTGAATCCCTGGGCTCAGGCAATCCTCTCGCCTCTGCCTCCCAAAGTGCTGGATTACAGGCATGAGCCACTGTACCCCACCTCCATGGCTTTTCTGATAGATCTATCTTATGGTTTGTTTTGCTGCATAGTTTTCCATAGTGTGAGCACACTGGAGTTTATTTATCCCTTTACTGAGAGATATTTAAATAGCTTATCTTTAAATATTTTCTCTTTCATATGAATTTTAGAATCTACTTGCAAAGTTCTATAAAGAATCCTTATGGCATTTCATTTTTTTTTTTTTTGCACTGGTTTATAATACATTTGCAGAGAATCCATTATCTTTACAGTATTGATTCTTCTCAACTATGAACATGGCATGTTTCTGTAATTGTTTAGGCCTTTCTTGGTGCCCCTCAATAAACTTTATACTTTCCTTTATGTAGTGCCATGGCTTAACTGGATTATTTTTAAAGTATTTTATGGTTTAATTATATCTTATAATTATTGCTTATGTAAAGATAAGCACTGATTTGTGTATATTAGTCTTATAGCCAATCACCTTGCTGAGTTCTCATTACTTCAAATGCTTTTCCACTTAATTTTCTTAGATGTTTTGGAAATGGTACCATGTAAGTCACAAACAATGACAGTTTTCTTTGTTTCTAATTTTTATATCTAAATTCTAACTTTTGTCATTGCATGATACAGGTCTGAATCCATAATGTCGACTGTGGCAATGATAGCATCCTTGCCTTGTTTCTGACTTTAGCAGAAAAGCTTCTGATGTTCCACTGTCTCTCACACTCCTTGCATTAGACTTCTGGCAGATATCCTTTAATAAGTGAAGGAAATTTCTTATCTTATTCTTGTAAGAGTTTTCGTTAGTAGTTCTTATTCAGTTTCATTAAATATTCTGGAGATACCATAGGAGTTTCCCCTCTTTAATTTGATAATGTAGTAAATTATATTAATGGATTTCCTAACATCAAACCATCCTTGGCTGGGGATTTTGGTTCACGTCTATAATTCCAGCGCTTTGGGAGGCGGAAGCGAGAGGATTGCCTGAGCTCATGGGTTCAAGACCAGTCTAGGCAACTTGGTGAGACCTGGTCTCTACAATAAATAAAAAAATTAGTTGGGCGTGGTGGCACATACCTGTGGTTCCAGCTACTTGGAAGGCTGCGGCAGAGGGATCGCCTGAGCCCAGCAGGTAGAAGCTGAGGCCTCTCGCCTCTGCCTTCCAAAGTGCTGGAATTACAGGCGTGAGCCACTGTGCTCAGTTAAAATTTAAATGTGAGAGATAGAATAATAGTGTATGTGATATTTCCTATTCCCTTATACTAAAAATATGCCACTGTAACTGTAGTTTAGTTACTTTTGCACCAAATATAATTAAATTGTGACTTCTCCTATTTTAATTATTTAAAATAATTAATAAATATATATACTTTTATTTTTTGAGTTGGAGTCTCACTCTGTCACCCAGACTGGAGTGCAGTGGCCGCTCCCGGCCACTGCAGCCTCGACCTGCTGGGCTCTGGCGAGCCTTCTGCCTCAGCCTTCCAAGTAGCTAGAACTACAGGCGCGCACTACCATGCCCGGCTACTTTTTTGATTTATTGTAGAGATGAGGTCTCACCAAGTTTCCCAGGCGGGTCCCAAACCCGTGGGCTCAGGCAATCCACTCACCTCAGCCTCCCAAATCGCAGGATTACAGGCTGAGCCACTGAGCCCGTCTTATACTTATTTTTTTAACAGGTCTTTTCTTTTTTTTTTGAGTTGGAGTCTCACTCTACCACCCAGACTGGAGTGTAGTGGCCACTCCCAGCCACCGCAGCCTCGACCTGCTGGGCTCCAGCAATCCTTCCGCCTCAGCCTTCCAAGTAACTGGAACTACAGACGTGTGCTACCACACCCGGCTAATTTTTGATTTATTGTAGAGATGAGGTCTCGCCAAGTTGCCCAGGTGGGTCTCGAACCCGCGGGCTCAGGCAATCCACTCACCTCAGCCTCCCAAAGTACTGGGATTACAGGCTGAGCCACCGAGCCCGGCTATAGGTCTTTTCAAACATCCCAATCTTAACTGATATAAGATCTCTGCTTGAAAATCAGAGAGGCTTTGATAATCACCTTATCTAAAATAATTTACTGCCCCCACTCTCTAGCCTCTTTCCATTCTGTATTATTCTTAAGGTGCTTATTAGCAACTGACATATTGTATTTTTATTTGTTTTATTGTTTATTGTCTCTTTCAGTCTAAGAGAACATATGCTCTATAAGAGCAGACACTTTGCTTTTTCATCACTGAATTTCCAATTAATTTTTCAAACATGGGAAGGTATGGTGGCTCAAGTCTGTCATCCAGCACTTTGGGAGACTGAGGCAAGAGTACTGCCTGAGCCCAGGAGTTCGAGACCAGCCTGAGCAATTTCACAAGACCTCATCTCTACAATAAATTTTAAAAAATTGACTGGGTGTGGTGGTGCATGCCTGTTGTTCCAGCTACTTGGAAGGCTGAGGCAGAAGGATCACCTGAGCCCAGCAGGTCGAGGCTGCGGTGGCTGTGAGTGTGCCACTGCACTCCAGCCTGGATGACAGAGTGAGACTTTAACTCAAAAAAAATTTTTTTCTTTTTCAAATATTACTTGGCACATAGAAGATCTAAATATTTGTGCAAGTTCAAGTTGTTGATTGAATGGATGTGATTGAGCACATTCAGAGTGGTATGCTCATAGATCCCTTTCACTTCAAAAGAACACAAATGATCAGATTATGTAACAGATGTATTTCTCAGTTTAGGAATGGAGTTTATAGGTGTCAATAACCATTTTAGTATTTGCACGTCTGTTTGGATGCATGGGAAAATCTTAAAATGTTGTTTGTCCTAAAACCTTGAGTGGTTTCGGTTACTGGGAAAGCCTGTTATTGCAACTGTTAAAAGCTTGAAGATTTTTGAAAAAAAAAAGGATGTTTTTCTTTTTTCATAAAGACTTGGCTATTCCACAGCACTGAGAAAAATATCCCCTACATCCCTAGCTTCAGTCAATGGACACTGAGGAAGAGGTGAGAGGTTCAAAGCAGAATTAGGGTTTAAATTCCATACATTATTTCACAACTCTGTGTTGACTTGACGGGAACTCTCACACTCATTTCTTAGTACTTCCATTAAAACCAGCATAGAATGAATACAGTTGTTTTGTTACACCTATATCTCTAGAGGGTTGATCCATTAAAATAAACACACAGAGGAACTTCAGCTAATTTAGTTATCTGACGCAACGACTCAGGCTGTGGCCATCCCCTCTCCTCCATATTCCCGGAGCACTCAACTCCACATGCTAAGGGCTGCTTGTTTTGAACTGCCCGCCACTTTCTGTCTCATGAGTGTTGCGCCCTAGAGAGCAGCCCTCAACCAATGATGGACACAGAGTGGTGGGTAAGTATCCAGCTTCCCCACCCCATGCGTTGGATATCTCTGGTGTGTTCCCCTCTGTCTCCTAGAGCCCCCAGATGCAACAAGCTCCAGTTGCCCACAATGGCAATTATGGTTCCCCTCCCGTCACTGATGGCCTTCCCTTCCAGGCTTCACATCCCCATTCCTCCATGAGTGTCCCAGGATCTTGTCCCAAATACACTACTTGTACTTGAATCTTTACCTCAGGGTCTGCTTTTGGGAGACTCCCAACTACAACAAATGCTTATAATAAACAGATCGCCTGTGAAAAATAATGACTAATATTTGTTAAGCACTTACTATGTGATAGACAACATTCTCACATATCATCCAACACTCACAACTTTTGGGAACTCCTGTCACCTCCAGTTTGAAGACGGGGTACGTGAGGCTTAGAGAGGTTAAGTGTCTTGTCCAAAGTCACATAGCTAATGGGTCGTGAAGGATTTAAACCTAGACTATTTAATGTCTCTCTCTCTATATATATTGGAGTTGGAGTCTCACTGTCCCCCGGCTGGAGTGCAGTGGCACACCCTCGACCTGCTGGGCTCAGGTCATCCTTCCACCTCAGCCTTCCAAGTAGTTGGAACTGCAGGCACGTACCACCTAATTTTTTGATTTATTGTAGAGATGAGGTCTCGCCAAGTTGCCCAGGCTGGTCTCGAATTCTGGGCTCAGGCAATCGTCTCGCCTCAGCCTCCCAGGTGCTGGGATTACAGATGTGAGCCACCATGCCTGGCAGTGGCCATAGTTTTAATCCCCATGTGTCCTATGACAGTATTATCAAGTTGCTCCAAATATCTTCACCAGTACAAATTTCCTAAGCTTTTGGAATATTTTGGTGATGGATATTGCTGATAGATGAGCTGATAGATTTTTTTGGTGATCTATCAACAATAATAATGTCACATAACTTGGATTGTCTGTACTCATGCAGCTGCAATCTGAGTCACATGCCAGAAGCTCTTTTTCCCAGCCACATCAAGAAAGCCACCCGTGTTTTCTTTACTCTTGGCTCTTCTAACATGTCTAGTCTGTTTTTGCAGCTAATCACTGTTCCTGTCCTGCTATTTTTGTTCAAACTTGCTGCTCAGCTTAAATGCATTGCATGATACATAAAGGTCACCATTTGGGCCCTAATCACAAGGTGAATGGATCCAGGATTTTCGTTGGTTGTGGTGTATGAGACGTGTTCATTATTGATGTGGAAGACAACATTTTATGGGGTGTGGATATCAGATTTGAACTGAAATATTCTTCTGACTGCTGACCTTATCAAGTTTTTTTTTCTTTGTTACACGGCAAAAATATGATGCTCTCTGCTTGCCCTCGCAGTACTAACTTATTCTTCAGAAAGAGTAAGACAAATGTTTTGTTCCTAGACAATGTTATAAAATTGTTTCCCGAGTTAGGTTATTGCAGTGACAAAATTTTTTTTTTTGGTAGAAGACTTGGCGAAAAACAACAAAACCGATGGTCAGATATTATTTTAGGGGGAAAAAATCTTGAGATTAGCTGCAAGTTGCTGTCCCTTTTCTGCTGAAACATAGACAAATTCCTCTAGCTGGGTTCAAACTATTTTGAGATAAATCTCCTTCTAGAGATATACTTAGTTTACTGGCTGACTTTTCCTGTATTCAAAATTGCTCCATAAAATTTTGGAAAGTATTTTTACTTTAGAAAGCAATTTATCATAAATTAATTTTCAGAAACTTCTTAAGCCAACTGGAAATAAAAACAAACCACATTCTTAGGCTGTATACTCTGATTGTAGTCTAATATTTTTTAGCTGGGCATTTAAATTTAGGGTGTTCTTTGAACTTGCAGAGACTGGGGAAAGGATGTCAGAAGTTTCTCCAGCAATTTCCACTGATGGGTAATGTGATGTTAGTAAATGTTGAACAACAGACTTTCTAGGCGGGAAATGTTTTCATCTGTAGTGTTTGTCAATTCCTGTAATGTAGATACTTTCATCATGACTGATCTCAAGCTACCAATGAGGTGTCAATCTGCTTACAAAATTCCTGAAAATTTAGCAATCAGCTCTCATAAGCACCTAAAAGACAACTCCAAAACAGCATGACAAGTGAGTTGACCAAAGAGGGCCCCAGATGCCAGCTGGGGAGCACTGAGGTGTTGGTTCTGTGATACCCTGGAATTGATCTTAGAAGCTATTAGGACATCAGGTGGCAAACCCACACAGAGTGACACTTTTTCATACAGTGTGTGTATTATCCAAAAACTCAGATTACCCCCCAAAACTAATGCATGCTGGGAGAATTTTGTCCAAAATGTCCTGTTCTTGCCATGACATATAATAAGGGTCATTGAGGACAATCCAAGGGCAATTTAGACACGAGCCCCACTCGCAGCCCTGTGGCTCTGGTTCAGACTGTTATGTTCAGCAGAGGCTGACCACAGAGCTAAATAAGCAACCGGCATCCTGACTCAGATGCTACCATTTAGAATGGATTTTGTTTTAGGTTGACATCTGAAAAGCCACAGCCTTTGAGAATGCCTGGGAAATGTCTTCATCACCTATCACTTAAGGACGTCTCATTTTTTTTCCCATCTTATTAAAATAGAAAGCTCTTCATTTTTCCTTTTCCTTTTCATGTGTCTTGTGACTATAGACTAGAGAACAGTATTTTCTTTCTTAATGAATGTGTTTTTGTTCTGTTCTCATAGGTTTTTCTAATGATGATAGATAATGTAAGCCTAGCCATCACAGTAGAGAACAAAGTCAGTTTCAGTGTGGTGCTGCCTCTAAATTTGATCATGCCCTTAGAAAAGTCCAGTCAGCAACTGTGGACAGAGAGGGCCAGGAGCTGCTGCTAAGAGCCCTTGAAAAGTTTCATCTTCAACCAAGCAGTATTTAGCTTCCTCATTTCAAAGTTTCAAAGTGAACCTCCTATCTTGCAAGAACTTTATCTTTCATTTCAAGTTTATATCTAAAATTCACTCATTCTTTTTTTTTTTTTTTGAGATGGGGTCTTGCTTTGTTGCCCAGAATAGAATATAGTGGCTATTCATGGGCATGATCATAGCACATCGTTGCCTCGAACTTCTGGCCTCAAGATGTTCCTCTCACCTCAGCCTTCCAAGTAGGTGGGACTAGAGGTGTGTCACTGCACCTGGATCTACTGTTTACTCATTCTTTGATTCAATTTTTTTGGGCTACCTACTTTGTGTTAGTAGCTTTACTGGTTGATGAATGAAGTATTGCATCTCTCAGGGTTCTTATGGATAGAAAGGGAAATACATGGCATAAACAAAGGGCTTAACTGAAGGAACAATTTCCAGAGAAGTGGGCAGGGTCAAAGGAATCAACAAAGGATAGTGAATGCCCAGGCGCCGTAGCCAGGGTGCAGTAGCAATAGTGGGAAGCCTTAAAGGAGCAAGAGGAAAGGGCCTTGGAAGAGAGATTGTGCTCAGAGGGATAGGGAGACAACAAGGGAGTCTTTCTGATTTCCTGCTGGTGACTCCCATTTGCCAAACCCCACAGGTAGCTAGAGGAGTTGGGGGGTGGTCTGGGAAGGCCAGATTCCTAGGGTGTAGAGAGGCATGGAGGAGGACGGAGGCTGGATCCGAGGTGGAGGATGGCCAGTGGGGAACACCCAGTGTGGCTCTCAGCCTCCCCCAAAGAGTTGCAGGAAAGCGAGAATATTAGGGCAGTTCTGCCAGGATCACAGAGAGGGAAGAAAGCCTTAATGGGAAGGAAGTCTTGGCCCATGAAGGGCTTGAGTATGTAGAACTAGAAACCACTATAGACATCTATTTGCATACCTTAATATGCGTGAGGGATTGGGGTGGGAGGTACAGAGGAGTAGGAAAGATGCTGGTGTCTAAACTGAGGGTGACAGGCAAATGGAAAGAAGGCCGGTGTCTGCTGGGTAAGAAGTAAAGCCTGATGGCACAAATTTTAAATAAATGAAGGGATGGGAGTGGGTAGATGGTAGAGGGTAGAAAAGCAGGAGAATATTTGCAGCTCTTGGTGCCCCTTTCCAAATGAACTGGCACATCAAATGGTTAGAATAGTTCTTTGAATTTTGGTCAGATTCTGCCAAGCAACGGCAATCTTCTGTAAGTCGGTTATTGTTAGAAATTTCAGTAGAAAACTTCACATGGAGTTTAGGACTGAGAGTGGAAGGATTGGGCTTAAAATGTCCAATGTTAGTATTCCTCACTATACTCTTAAACTGTGTGCACATTCTGAAAATGCCTGATAACATAGCCTAATTTCAGGTCAAAGCTGGGAAGCTGGTTGACTCCAGAAGATAGAACACGGTCTCTTATGAAATAGTTCCATCAGTCCCGATGGATATCAATAGGACCTATAAATAGGCCTGGACCTATAAAAACATTGGATACCCCAAATGTAGGTTTCAACTGATGAATGTGTATTTCTATCAGAAATGCATTTGTGAATATATGTGCCCAATTTCTTGGGATTTGTCTCCTAAATGATATAAAGCAAGGTTTGGTACATTCCTTTTTTGGGGCAGAGTGGGCATGCCAGTTGATCAACTGTGTCTTGATAATATATCCAACCACTTGACAATCTGTTCCCAGAAGGAAAGGGGCTGTGGTTCAGATGTAGGCTGACCCAACTTGAGAGTGGTGGTAGGTCTGCTTAATGACATCTTAGAGAGAAGAACAGAGCGGAAATATGAATATTGTGGCTAGATTTATATCCACAGAAATTATAACTGAAAGAGACTTCTCTAAACTCAGTCCTGAGGATGGCGCCTGCTGGGACAATGACTCACTTCTATATCCCTGAGGTCATGGGTATGGCCACTTTTCATGCATAGCCAGAATGTTGATGAGTTGGTGTGACAATGTCTCAAGGACATTCCAAGGTTGTACTCCATCATCTTGTGTGCAGGGAAAGTAAGTTCAGATGTGTCTCAAAATCTCTGCTATCATAAACCATGATGATTTACAGTAGGTGCTAAACTCCTACCATAGCTGTTGATGAAATCCTGGTTGTCGAGACCATGTCACTATCTGGTGAATCAATGGAGAATTTTTGTAGTTTCTTACTGTCGTTAAGAAACATTAGCCTGGCTCAGTGGTTTACACCTGTAATATCCCTGTAATCCAGCACCTTGGGAGGTGGAGGCAAGAGGATTGCCTGAGCCTGGGTGTTCGAGACCAGCTTGGGCAACTTGGTGAGAACTTGTCCCTACAATAAATAAAAAAAATTAGCCAGACATGGTGATGCACACCTATAGTCCCAGCTACTTGGAAGGCTGAGGTGGAAGGATTGCCAGAGCCCAGCAGGTCGAGGCTGTGGTGGCTATGAGTGTGCCTCTTTACCCAAATCCATCAGTTGTTTACATTTTGCTTCAATTTCTTTATCGGTCTATATACTGATTTATATATGTATATGTTATATACATGCTTATATATTACTTATTTTCTGAACCATTGAGGGTAAGTTGGGCATTGTGCCTCTCTGCTTAAACCAGTGTGCATTTCCTAAGAGCAAGGTCATTTTTTTACATGTAATAATACAGTGATCAAAATCAGACATTTTAACTCTGCCACAATATTATTACCAAATCCACATTCCATATTCAAATTGCATCAATCGTCCCCATAAATTTCTCTTGGAGCTTTTTTTTGTTCTGGTTTAGAATCCAATTCAGGCTCATGCATTACATTTAGTTGTCCTGCTTTTTGTTGGGGCCTATCAGTCAAATAACCAGGAACATACTTGTCACAAAAATCCTTTTTTTAAAAAAATACTGCTTCAGTTTCTTCATCAGAGCCTGAAAAAAGCAGGTTGGATGCTTAGCGCCCCTGTGCCTTTGATAGTGTTTGAATTTGAGGTTCCACTTTCCAGAGTCAACAGTGGGTGCACTTGGGGAGTGTGTCTTGTTTTTGTGTGTGTTTCTCCATTCATTGTTCGCTTTTTTGTCTTTTGTGTGTGTGTTTTTTTTAATCTGAGGTCTCACTCTTTCACCTAGCCTGGAGTGCTGTGGTATAATCACAGATCGCCGCAGCCTTGATCTCCTGAACTCAGGCTATCCTTTCATCTCAGCCTCCCAAGCAGTTGGGACTACAGGTGCATGCCACCACACCTGGCTAATTAAAAAATTTTTTTTTGTAAAGACAACATCTTACTGTGTTGTCTAGGCTGGCCTCGAACTCCTGGGCTCAAGCAATTCTCCCTCCTTGGACTTCCAAAGTGCTGGGATTACAGGTGTGAGCCCTAGCACCCACTCTCCATCCTTTGTGATCCTTCATGTAGATCCTTATTTCCAGCAGCTCTGGGCATGCTTCGCAGTGTGTCTTTGGAGACTGGGGTTGGGTGGAGAAGCCTGGTTACACAGATTGGGGATCTGGGAGCCAGAGGTCTGCCCCTTCACTCCTGGGTTGTTGGCCACTGGACTCAAAACGATACTTCCCGTGGCTGACTTGCCTTTTGAGTCAATCCTGTTTGGTGGAAAACACCGAGCGGTGCGCCTGGCATCCCACTGCCTCCTCTACTATTCGCAATGGCTTTCCCAGACCACGTGGCATGGCGTTCAATTTTAGTGCAGCATGGCCCTCTTGTGGCAGACATTTGTATTAATACGTTCTGGGAAAAAGACTAGAAGGCACAGAATCAGATTGTAAGAGCTGTGCATTCGTTGCTGAGGCTGCCAAAACAAAGTTTGGACTATTGAAGTTCCGCCTCCCGGAAGATCAGTGGCGGCATTAGCTTCTCATGGGAGCACGAACCCTATTGTGACTGGGTGGCTTAAACACCATGTTTATTTCTCATAGTCTGAAGCTAGAAGTCCGAGATCTAGGTGTCCACAGGGCTGGTTTCTTCTGGACTTCTCTCTCCTTGGCTTGTCGATCGTCATCTCTCTGTGCCTTCACGTGGTCTTTCCTAACAGATGACATCTGTTACACTGGATTAGGATACACCCCAATGGCCTCAATTTACCTTACTCCCCTTTTTAAAGGACTTATCTCCAAATACAGCCACATCTGAGGGGATAAGGATTTCAACATATGAGTTAGGGGGACATAATACAGCTTCTAATAAGCAGAAAGGAGAACTTACAAGCTTTCTTTCTTTTTTTTGGACTCGAAGTCTCACTCTCTTGCCCAGGCTGAAGTGCAGTGCATGCTCACGGACACCGCAGCCTCTACCTGCTGTGCTCAGGCGATCCTTCCTCCTTAGACTTCTGAGTAGTTAGAACTATAGGCACATGCCACCATGCCTGGCTAATTTTTGATTTATTGTAGAGATGAGGTCTCAACAAGTTGCCCAGGCTGGTCTTGAACCCCTGGAGCCAGGCAATCCTCTCATCTCAGCCTCCCAAAGTGCTGGGATTACAGGCTTGAGCCACCACGCCCAGCTCTCATACAAGATTCTTAACCCCATACCCTTATTTTAGAAAGCAGAGTGGTCGGGCTCAGTGGCTCAGCCTGTAATCCCGCGCCTTTGGGAGGCTGAGGTGAGTGGATTGCCTGAGCTCACGGGTTCGAGCTCATGGCCACACTCATGGCCACCACAATCTCGATCTGCTAGGTTCAGGTGATCCTCCAACCTCAGTTTTCCAAGTAGCTGAAACCACAGGCATGTGTCACCATGCCCAGTTAATTTTTATTTATTTATTTATTGTAGAGATGAAGTCTTGCCATGTTGCTCAGGCTGGCCTCAAACCTCTGAGGTCTGGTAATACTCTCCCCTCTGCCTCCCAAAGTGCTGGGATTACAGGTGTGAGCTACTGTGCCCAGCAAGAAAGATGTTAATTAAATACTTTAAAAAGTTTCTTCTACATTTAAGCAACTTTAAATGGAAGAAAAAGATGTTAACATAAAACCAGGTATGTTTCACTAATTTCTGGATATATTCTGAATATATATGGCAATAATCACCAAGCATCTGATATTTCATTTTTTCTATCCTCCTTCATGTTTGTCACAGGCATTTTCATTGATATCCAATATATTCTCCAATATTAAAATTGTTCAATGGTTATAGATAATTTTCTCTGATTGCTATCGCAGTTAGCTAAATCATTCTCCTCTCTGTCCCTCTCCCTCTCATTGCTATGTGCATATATATGTCTGTAAAGCAAAACAAGAACAAGCTGGGTGTGGTGGCTCACGCCTGTGATCCCAGCACTTTGGAAGGCAGAGGCCAGAGAATTGCCCGAGCAACATGGCAAGACCTCATCTCTACAATAAATCAACAAATCAGCTGGGCATGGGAGCGCATGCCTGTGATTCCAGCTACTTGGAAGGCTGAGGCGGAGGGATCACCTGAGCCCAGCAGGTCAAGGCTGTGGTGGCCATGAGCATGTCACTGCACTCCAGCCTGAGAGTGAGTGAGACTCCAACTCAAAAAAAACCAAACAAAAATAAAGCAAGTACTATTCCTTAAATACCTATACTACAAAGTGCCTAATATATAAGGTAATCATACTTTTCACAAATATTTTTGAAAATAATTTCAAACTTTCTAGGAAAAATTGCAAGAATTGTACAAACACCCATATACCCTTTACCCAGATTCACCTCTTATTACTTTTTTGCCCAATTTCCTTTCTTTATCTCTCCATACGTACTTATATTTATGTTTATATTTACATAGTATTTGTTTTCAGAATCACCTGAGAATAAGTTGTATACATCATGGGTCTTTAGTCCTAGATAGTTCAGAGTATATTTCCTAAGAATAAGGATATTGTTTTATATAACTATGGCATAGTCATAAACTTCAGTAAATTTTTGTTTTTTTTTAGTTGGAGTCTCACTAGGTCCACCCAGGCTGGAGTGCAGTGTTATGCTCCTGGCCACAGAAGCCTCAAGTTGCTGGGCTCAGGTGATCCACCTCAGCCTTCCAAGTAGCCAGAACTATAGGCAGGCACCACCATGCCTGGCTAAACTTTTGATTTATTGTAGAGACAAGGTCTTGCCAAATTGCCCAGGCTGGTCTTGAACCCTAGGTTCAGGCAATCCTCTCACCTCTGCCTCCCAAAGTGGTGGGATTACAGGCTTGAGCCACCACACCTGGCCAATAGATTGTTCTTTATTTGGGATTTATCTGGATGGATTCCATTAGATTCAGGCTACATATTCAGACTATGCAGGCCAGAATAAAAGATGTGTCTTTCTCAGACAAAACAAGATACTCTTGAGCATGAAAGAGGGTGCTTCCTATAATTCTGCTGAGACAGTGTAAATGTGAACTGCTTCAGGAAAACTGGGATGTATGATGACCCTATTTATGTGAGATATTATTCCCATTCTACCAGTGCCTCTATTGGGACCAGATTAGTTAAATCACTTATCAATGTTATGGGCCCAGAATTTAACCTCAGGTTGTTTTGAATCTAACATCCATTTCCCAACCTCATCAGTAAACTAGTGCCATTCAACTGTATTTAGTGTAGCTCTTCCATAGTTGACCATTCATCCAGTCCTGTGGAATCTCTACAAACAAGTCTCTGAAGTAAAAAATTAATTCAGCAATGAGTCCCTCTTGTTCATGTGATCTCTATGTAGTCTTTAGGGTTGTTGATAAATATGCCTGTCCTTCCAGGCACATGGCAGGATTGCATTTCCCAATGTACTTAAAGCGAGGCAGCACAACCACAGTATTTTACTAAGATCTCTCTTTTAGAACTTATTCCAGATTCTCTTGTGTTTTAATTAGTTGAGTATGAGTCTGTCTCCTGCACCCTGAAGGCAGAAACTTGACCTTGTTCAGTATTTATCTCTCTGAGACTATGCTTTGTGAGTAGATATTTTCTAAGTGTTTGTTCCACTGGATTAAGTTGAAATAGTATTTTTTCCCTTTGTTATAGTTCTGATATATAATTTTCTCAAATGGGATTACCACGTGTGGTTGATTGAGTAGTAGGTCCCAATTCTTCACTCCAGTATGATGGGGTTATACACCCACACCCTTGCCATGGCCTCAAGGTGCGCCACGGTCCTTCTCTGCCTCCTGACTTTCTCTATGGCCATGTGATTTGCTTTGACCAATGGGATGCTAGTGGACATTTGCTCTGACCAATGGGATGCTGTCAGTCATTTGCTTTAACCAAAGGGATGTTACCTGTGGACACGATGCAAACAAAGGCCTGGGATGAACTTGTGTGGCTGGGCTTGCTCTTGTGCTTCTTGTGCTAGTTCGTAAGGATGAGGGATGTTTGGCGCAGAGCTGCTACAGCTGAACAGAAGACCCACAGTTGTAAGGAAAGCCATCCAGCTGAGCTCACAGCTGGGGACCTGGAGTGCAGTGATACACTTTTGTCATTGCATGCCACTTAGTTTTGGGGCCAGATTGTTTCTGTAGCAATATCTGATTAATTCAAGGTACCAAAGGGAATGAATTATTCTATAACTCTAGTTGTATGCTGGTTTTGCGCTCTAGGAAGCCTGAAATCAATTTACCCTGCCATCAGCATGGTATATATGTACCTATAAAAAATATTCTTAGGCCACTCCTCAATTTGACCATAAAAATCTAATTTTAAATGACTTAAGAAAAAAATAAAACAATAACCATGTCACCAGCACAGCGTAGGACCTTACATAATTTATTCCAGACTGAACCTATTATCTTACAGTAATAATTTGGAGTGATAATAAACTCGACAAAGATCTGTGTAACTTTCTTCCTCTATCTGTGATAACTATGACTTTAATTTGTAGTATATGTGCAAGTCATATAGTTGGTAATTATATGGTACTGCTAATCTTTTAAGGAACAGCTCTTTTGATAATTTTTAAAATTGGAAATATGACAAAATATGTGTATTCAGAAACATTCTCATCAAATGGTGTTAATTTCTTTCAACACCCAGTTTTCATTTGTCAAAGCTTAGTAATTATATATATATATATATTATATATATATATAAAGTTTGTTCTCAAAATCCTATTGTTATTTTCTCTCTCTATCTATCTCTCTCTGTCTTGTCGGAGTCTCACTCTGTCACCCAGGTTGGAGTGCAGTGGCATGCTCCTGGCCAACAAAGTCTCTACCTCAGTCTTCCAAGTAGCTGGAACCACAGGTGTGCGCCACTATGCCTGGCGATTTTTTGATTTATTGTAGAGAGGAGGTCTTGCCAAGTTGCCCAGGCTGGTCTGGAACCCCTGGTCTGGAACCCCTCTATTCAGCCTCCCAAAGTGCTGGGATTACAGGTGAGAGCCACCACACTCGGCACTTGTTTTTTTCATAATAAAAATAAAATGAAACATAGTGGCAAACAATCCTTTATTATTCTGAATTGAAAGTTAGCCAGTTTAGGCAGCAGCGAGATCCTGCTGAGGTGGGGGGATGGGGGACACACAACATCAGTAAGTGTACCTGATCTCAAACCAGGCAAAGCGGGGACCAAAGGGAGGCCCAAACTTTACCTGTACGATGACCACTTGTATACCTAATCCTGAATTGCACCCCACATCTTAAAAAAAAAAAGTTGGCCAGTTTAATAAATCTTTAGGCTGTAAGGATTTTTCCTTTGTTCAAAGAACTGAATTAGAACCTAGGTTTCTTTTACTCAACAGAAGATATCAAAATCCATCAGAGCCACGGGTGAATTATGGTAACACAATCGTACATGTTTCCTGAGTTATTGTAGGGTCTTCACAAATGTGCACAAGTATTACTAATCAAATACTCTAAACACCCTTCACGATTTACCCAGGCGTGCCATTTTATTTTGCACCCATGGTTGAGACCCTCTACCACACAGAGAGGGTTCCTAAACAACGTGCTATCATTATACAAAAGGATTGTTCCATGGATAACAGGGGTATTGGGAAGAAAAGAGAAAAAAACACAATTGCCTAAGTCAGACAAAAATGGCATTGTTAAATAACTGAGAGCTTGACCGAAAGACACGGAAGAGACAAAGCGACGGGCCCTGGGCTCTCCAGCGAATCCAAGTTCAACAAGCTCGCCCTGGTGTTCCTTCCCAACTCTCAGCGGACTCCATCAAAAGGCCGTCCCGCTTCTCTTGTCCCCTGACCCTACCCTCAATCAGAAAGAAGCAGGCCCTCACAATCGCCGAACAAAACCCTCGCCGCGCGTGTCACCTCCCAACCCCGGGGCTATGCTGGCCGCTAATCCGCCCCACAAAGCGCGCGGATGCCCTTTCATTGTCCGGCGCCCGCACCCACGTGGAGCGCAACTGCTGATCGGCTCTGGAAGGTGCCAGCGGCGCGCCAGGGGCCGACGCCGCGTATTTAGCGCGCGGCGGGCAGGGCAGGGGGCCTCCTGGAAAGCCGGCTCGGCGCGCACCCGCCCGCCCGCGGCCGAGGACCATGTACCGGCGCAGCTACGTCTTCCAGACCGCAAGGAGCAGTACCAGCGCGCCGATGAGGCGTCGCGCGCCACCGAGCCCGAGCGCCCGGCCGACCAGGGCTGGGCCGGGGCGGCGAGCCTGGCGGCGCTGCAGGGACTCGGCGAGCGCGTGGCCGCCCACGTCCAGCGGGCCCGCGCGCTCGAGCAGCGCCACGCCGGTCTGCGGCGGCAGCTGGACGCCTTCCAGCGCCTAGGCGAGCTGGCCGGCCCCGAGGACGCCCTCGCCCGCCACGTCGAGAGCAACCGCCAGCGCTCCCGGGACCTGGCGTCCGAGCGTGCGCGGCTGGAGCGCCAGGGCACCGAGGCGCAGCGCGCGCTCGACGAGTTCCGGAGCAAGTAAGGGGGGAAACCGAGGCAGGGGTCGGCAGGGGTGAGCAGGGGCGGAGGCCGGCTCCAGTCCACCGGCGACCGATGACCTCATTCCTGCACGCAGCTGGCATATTTCCTTCAGACGGGACTAGCTTCTATTCTGATGGCACTCCACAGTTTGACACGAAATGACATAATTTACTTTCCACGTATTTTAAAGTGTAGGCATAACTTACAATGAAATGCACAGATTTTTGAGTTTTGACAAATGCATATACCCGTGTGACCGTCAAAACAATCAAGACATGGTCAATACCCCAGATGGTTCCCTCCTCCTCCTTCCCAGTTAATCTCCCTCTCCCCCAAATTAAAGCCCCCCCAGTCTTCTGATTTCTACCACCAGAGATTGATTTTGTCCTAGAATTCCACAAAAATAGAATCTCTGAGTATGTACTTGTATATGTCTGCTTTCTTTTACTCAGCACATTGTCTTTGAGATGTTACCAATGTTATGTAATCCTCACAGTTTATCCTTACTACACCCATTTTACAGATGAGGTGATTAAAGATCAGTTAATCTAGGGATTTGGGGCAAGGTTCCTGAGCTAATGAATTACGGAATTTAGGTCTTGGGCATGGGGAGTCTAATTGTCTTCCTGGCATCACAGCTGACACCTGGGAATTATACTTCAGTGTGTCTGTGTGTGTGTGTCCTCTAGCATCTAGCACTCAAAGTGTGGTCCGTGAACCAGCAATGTTGGGATCACCCAGGAGCTTGCTAGAAATGTGAACTTTTGGACCCACTTCAGAGTTCCAGAGTCAGAATCTGCATTTTAAAAAGATCCCCACGTGATTTACAGTTTAAGAAGTTAAACACTGAAGTTTAGAAATGTAGAACTTGTGCAAGTGTGTTTAGCTGATTAGAACTGAGCTTCTGAGATAGTTTTAGATCCAGAAATGTGTGCTCAGTGCGCATATTTTCTAATTGCTCTCCCCTGATCCAGGAGTTTGAATTCTGAGAATACACCTGCCTGGTTTTACAGCTCCTTTCATGACTGAGAAGTCCTTGACTTAAACCTGTGGCATGGGTATGCAAGACCACAGAAAGCTGTGCTCTGTGGGTTGGGCTCAGTGTTCATTACAATTGGTTTTAATCTCAAATGACATAAACTCCAAAGTGACACTGACCTACCTCAGACTCGTTAGAATGGATACTATCAAAAACAGAAAATAACAAGGGTTTGTGAGGATGTGGAGAAACTGGAACCCTTGTGTGCTGTTGATGGGAATGTGAAATTGTACAGCCACTGTGGAAAACAGCATGGTGGTTCATTAAAAAGTAAAAAATATGATGCAGCCGTTCCACTTCTGGATATGTCCCCCCAAAAATTGAAAGTAGGGTCTTGAAGATGTATTTGGACACCCATGGTCATAGCAGCATTGTTCACAATAGCCAAAATGAGGAAACAACCCAAGTGTCCATCATGAATGGACAGATAAACAAAATGTGGTATATACATATCAAAAGGAAGGAATATTCCGACACAGCTACAACACAGATGAACCTTGAGGACATTATGCTAAGGGAAATAAGCCAGTCACAAAAAGACAATGATTCTGTTTATATGAGTTCCTAGAGTTGCCAACTTCACAGAGACAGAAAGTAGAATGGGCCAGGCGCAGTGGCTCAAGCCTGTAATTCCAGCACTTTGGGAGGCCGAGGTGAGAGGATTGCCTGAGTCCATGGGTTCAAGACCAGTCTGAGCAACTTTGTGAGACCTCATCTCTACAATAAATAAAAAAAATTAGCTGAGCATGGTAGCATGCACCTATGGTTCCGGCTATTTGGAAGACTGGGATCGCCTGAGACCAGCAGGTTGACGCTGGGGTGGCCGTGAGCATGTTCACTGCACACCAGCCTCGGTGATGGAGTGAGACTCCAAATCAAGGAAAAAAAAAAAGAAAGTAGAATGGTGGTTACCAGGGGCTGGGTTGGGGGGTTGGGATGGGGAATTAGTGTTTAATGGGTACAGAGTTTCACTTTTGCAAGATGAGTTTTGGAGACAGATGGTGATGTTTGTGCATTATGAATATATTTAATACCATTGAGCTGTACACTTAAAAGTGCTTAGGATGGTAAGTTTTCTTTTATGTGCATTTTTTACCCCCCAAAAAAAGAAAGAAAAGAAAAAAGTGACAATGTCTTACCCAAGATGAAAATGTGTTTCTGTCTTCTGTAAGGTCTAGTTGAGCAGTTTAGTACAGTGTTCTACAGTATTCGAGACCCAGAAGGCTCTGTGTGGCCTTCAAGAAGGCAGCATCCATGTTTCAGGCTGCAGGATGGAGGAAGGGATGTAGATGAAGAGGCAAAGGGCAGGCTTACACCATCACTTACCAAAGATACCTGACTTTGTTTCCATCCCATTGGCCAGAACGTAGTCACATGGCCACACCTAGCTTCAAGGAATGCTGGGAAATATTGTCTATTTTCTAGACAGCCCAATGTTTACCACACATCCAGGGCTCTAACTCCTGCAAGAAGGCAAGAATGAATACTGAGAGGCAGCTCACAGGGAACAAAGGAAGGGGTCACTAGGGAAGGTGTCTTTTCTCTTTCTTTAGGGCCAAAATTCCCCCTGAGGGAAACTGTCACTCAGACCAGAATGGTTTCTGGAGTCTCTCTGCTTCCTTGATATATATATATATATATATATATATATATATATATATATAATATATATATATTTTTTTTTTTTTTTTTTTTTTTTTTTTAGTCAGAGTCTTACTCTGTAATCCAGGCTGGAGTGCAGTGGCATAGTCACAGCACTGCAGCCTCAACCTGCTAGGCTCAGGCGATCCTTCCACCTCAGCCTTCCAAGTAACTGGAACTTCAGGCATGTGCCACCATGCCTGGCTACTTTTTCTTGATTTATCATGAGACAAGGTCTCACCAAGTTGCCCAGGCTGGTCTGGAACCCCTGGGCTCAGGCAGTCCTCTCACCTCAACCTCCCAAAATGCTCGGATTACAGGCATGAGCCACCATGCCCAGCCTACTTCCTTGATCTTTATCATTATCTAGAAGTCCAGAAAGAAATTGTAGGAGACAAAAACAAAAAACATAAACAAATACACCTGCTCCTAGTATCTGTTGCTTTATTAATCTTGAGAATGTTTAAATTGGGGTGACAGGAGTTCCCTGCTGCACCCAAGCAATGTATGGTTATCAAAGCACAGTTTTTGGTGTCAGACTCAAGTCGGAATCCTGACTTTATGCCTCTCTTAGTTTGAAGTTCTGGAGAGGCCAAGCCTGAGACAGGAGTTTGAGAACAGGTAGCTTCTTTGGGAAGTGACTTCGGGGGGCACCGGTAGGCGAGTTAGGAAGTGAGACAGAGAGGAAAGGCAGCCAATACCGAGTACATGATCAAAAGAGTCACCATCATGGCACTGGAATGCAATAGCTGGTTGTAGGATATGCCTCAGTTATCCCAGCTGATAGGGGCGGGAGTGGGTTATATGTGCACCAATTCATCTCTATCAGAGGTTGAGGGCTCCCCCTAGGGGTCCTGACTTGCTGTCACATCCAGCCTGCCCTATCACCAGCCCAGAGGAGTCCTTAGCTGTGCAGGAATGATACCACAAGGATAAGGGTGAAGTGCTGCTAGCATTTGCTTGAGACCTTGGGCAAGTTTCTCAGCCTCAGTTTCCCCACGTTTCATACAACAGTAGCAATAACTGCCCCCTTCCAGGATGTGACGAGGATTAAATGACCTAATCTAGAAAAATGGGCATGTTGCACATGTCTACAGATAAAATAGCATAGGAAATCTAAGTGTGGTCAGGGTCAAGGTGTTCGTGGTGGGTTTCGTAGGGCGGCCTCCTGGTCTCTGTGCTGCTGCTGCACTTAGGTTACAGATAGGCCAATATATAATCCTCTCATCCTGGGGGTGGCTGGGCACCAGGGGCTGTGCGTGGGGACTCGGGGTCTCCAGCTGGGAGACTCCTGTCCCACTGACTCCTCCCAGCCACCCCACACACTATACAAATGTGAGAAGAATTGGGAACCATCGGGAAATGAGGCATTTATTAGCCACTTTGTTAAAATTAAGGCCCTCTCCTGAAAGAAGTCAGACTGAATTTAGTGCTGACTGTGTGATGCACACATATGAAAGCATGGTCGCCACCCAACTCTCACTTACGTGTCCAACTTGCAGGTATGAAAACGAGTGTGAATGTCAACTGCTGCTGAAAGAAATGCTTGAACGTCTTAACAAGGTGAGATGAACTTGGTCCTTGGTTTACACACCTGAATTATAGCGTTGAACTGATGGTGGAAGCAACTGCCTCACATGCTCCCCTCTTTGGTGTTTTGGAGTTTGCCTACTTCTTTTGCAATCACTCTCTCGGCTTCTTAATTTCAACTGAGTCTTTGTGGGTGAACTCGCATAGCCATACACACACCCCTCTACCACAAAATACGTGGTTTCATGAGAGAAATGTCAACTCTGAAGCTTATTGGGTAGGCTAGCCTAGCAAAATATGTCAGCATCACAATGACAAGCTGCTGTTGTAGCCCTCAGACATATTGATCACAAACACTGAATGTAGGAAGGAATTGACTTTGGGCAGAAATTATTTGGATGCAGTGATACCTCTGTCTTGTTGGCTAAGAGTCTTGAGAAAAAGTTTTGAGGAAAACTCTTGAGAGAACAGAGGAAGAAATTTCCATTGCCCCTCAAGCTCCCTCTTCTTGGAACATGGAAAGTTGTTCCATGGGAGGTACTGGGGATTCTTATCTGCTTTCTGAGACCTTTCTGCACAGGTTGTGTAGAGTTGTTCTTTGTAAGATCCTTCTTGGTATTCCTCCATCATCATCCAAAATGATTGGATTTTTTGCTTTAGCCAAGAGAACTCCACTCCCAGATAGCAGAATAATTCTGGACAATGAGGGTTAGACAAAACCAGCCATGCCAAATAGCTTTAAGCCTTGTCCTTTTCTTTTCTTTTCTTTTCCCTCCCCTCCCCTCCCCCCCTTCCCTTCCCCTTCCTTCCTTCTTTCCTTTCCTTTCCTTTTTTGAGTTGGGTCTCACTCTGTTGCCCAGGCTATAATGCAATGGCACAGTCATGGCTCACTGCAGCCTCTACCTCCTGGACTCCGGTGATCCTTCCACCTTAGCCTCTCAGGTAGCTGGGACTACAAGTGTGTGCCATGTGCCCAGTTAATTTTTATAATTTTTTTTTGTAGAGAAGAGTTCTTGCTATGTTTCCCAGGCTGCTCTTGAACTCCTGGGCTCAAGTGATCCTCCTGTCTCAATCTTCCAAGTACTGGAATTATAGGCGTGAGCCATCTAGCCCAGCCCCTTGTCCTTTTCTGATCTACTTCTCAAATGTCAGAGTGGAAGGAGCCATGGAGACTGTTTAGTTGAAGGCTTGCTTACTCAGGCCACACGGGCTGCCATCCTCTGCCACAGACTCTTTTCTGCAGGACCCAGATAGGCCTTAGGATTCATTTCCACGTGGAATTCCAGGCCACCGCTTCAGACCATCAGGGTTGACGCAGGGTGTCTGCCATGCCCTGGCTTTGTCCAGCCTCTGTTGTTTAGGACTATTCTACTGAGTGGTGGGAGAATCAGAACTAGAATCTAGGGAGACCCAATTTTGCTTTGTCTATGTTGCCTTCCCATGGTATCCCCTCTGTGTGTGAGCATAGAGTATATTGTGTAAACCAGGAAACTGGTGTGAAAAGGGTGCTGTCAATCATCATGCAGCCAGAGTGGGATGGTCTCCGGCCGCCTTATTTATAAACTCAAAGATGGCGGTGAGAAGGGGCTTCAGAAAAACCCTAAGGACACAGACTCCATGGTTGACCTGAGGAACAAGGACCTGTTGGACATCTGAGTTGGGAGTTGGGCCTTGTTGGCATCTGACATCACCCCGCTGTTCTGACCCCTGTAGCTCATCCTCGTTCTTGTGTTTGGGGCAAACCCAGGCTGCCAGGTGAGCCACCATCTTGTCCCTAGACCTCTGCCTCCAGGGACATAGGTGCCTGACATCCTTCAAGTAGGAGCCATTTCAGGCCTTCCCAAAGCCCCCTCCGCAAAATGACTGTATGTTGCTTTGCCTTTTCCTCACTGTGAGCCAGGCTTCCTTTGGACTTCTGAGGTTGTCACTCACTCAGTGCCATCCTGGGCATTCCTCCAAGAAAGGCGACAAAGAATGGAGTCCCTCTTTTTACCCTTGATGAAAAATGACAGTGGATTTAAGAATAAGCTTAAACTTTCTGTCATTTTTCTCTTACTTCAAAAAGCAATACGTGGCTGGGTGCGGTGGCTCATGTCTGTAACCCCAGCACTTTGGGAGGCGGAGGCAAGAGGATTGTCTGAGCCCATGGGATTGAGATCAGCTTGGGCAACTCGACGAGACCTCATTTCTACAACAAATAAAAAAATTAGCCAGGCATGGTGGTGCATGCTTGTGGTTCCAGCTACTTGGAAGGCTGAGGCGGAAGGATCGCCTGAGCCCAGCAGGTTGATGCAGGGGTGGCCGTGAGCATGCCATTGTACTCTGACCTGGGCGACAGAGTGAGATTCCGATTCAAAAAACTAACTTGTCTAGTAGCTTGAAGAAGTAAACATGGGAGGAGGAGGAGGAGGGGAGCAGGGGCCGTATGCCAAACCTACCGTGTGGTGGTGCATGCCTGTATTTCCAGCTACTTGGAAGGCTGAGGCGGAATGATCGCCTGAGTCCAGCAGGTCGAGGCTGCAGTGGCCATGAGCATGGCACTCCCCTCCAGCCTGGTGTCAGAGTGAGACTTCAACTCAGAAGAAAGAAAAAGGCAATACATAGTCTCAGTAGAAAAATAAGGCAATATAGATAATGAAAAATGAGGAAAAGGCATCTCACCATCTCACCTCTCAGATAACACGGTGGTCACACCTTCCTGTGTATTGTGACATCGAGTATGGGAGTCTGAGGTACTGGCCCCATAAGAATATCATGAAGGTTCTGGGGAAAGATGTTACCAAGAACATGGGTGAAGGGCCGCCCAGGAACTGGTGTGAGTTAAGGGATTATCCTGGGTCCTGGATGAGATTGCTTCTGCCCACAAGTGAGCTGTGCAGTTCTTAAGGGAAAGATGACCTGTTCACAGGAGACTTATGCTATTGCTGAGTATCTGTGAAAGGGAAGAGTAATAGTCTCCACTGCCATAGGAGTGGAAGCTTACGTGCCTAGTGAGAACTAAACAATGCAACAATATATATGACTTGCCTGTCATCTGGTGGTGCTCAATCCCTCCCTGGTCATGGTTATTATTACAGAGCACTTCATGTGAAACCAAGATGCCAGCTTGGTTTTCTCCACCATGTGGGTTTGCATACCCCTGGTGGGATGGGAAATGATTTTTTTTTTTGAGTCAGGGTCTCACTGTGTTACTCAGGCTGGAGTGCAGTGGCCACAATCATGGTTCACCACAGCCTTGATCTTCTGGGTTGAGGCAATCCTTCTGCCTCAGCATCCTGATAACTGGGACTACAGGTGCATACCACCACACACAACTTATTTTGTTGTAGATACGAGGTCTTGTAGTGTTGTCCAGGCTGGTCTCAAACTCCTGGGCTCAAGCGATCCTCCCATCTTGGCTTTCCAAAATGCTGGGATTATAGGCATGAGCCACTGCGCCCAGACAACGTGAACATTTTTGGAAAGGTTTTTGACATCCAGGTTGATGGAAAAGTGTTTTTTAGTTAAATCCTAGCAAACTAAAAGTCTTAATGTACTTGAATACCCATTTTTTAGCAGTTGAGTTAAAAAATACACACACACACACACACACACACACACACACACACACACACACACACTGAAACAATGAAACAAGGTCTTGCTATGTTGCCCAGGCTTATCTCGAACTCCTGGACTCAGGCAACCCACCCGCTTCAGCTTCCCAAAGTGCTGGGATTACAGGTGTAAGCCACCATGTCTGGCCAGCAGTTGGGTTTTTAATGGCGTTTCCAGAATCCTTGTGAATAGATTGACAAGTGTGATTTTCAAGGGCACATTGAACTCTAATTAATTTTCTAGTCCCTTTCCCAAAAATGGCTGTAAATAGTCTAGACCAGTGGTTCTGAGACTTCAGTCTATTTTAGTGTCACGTGGAGGGCGTGTTAAAATCCAGATTCCTGGGTCCCAGATCTAGGAATTCAAACCCAGTAGGTCTGAAATATGCTGGGTATTTGCATTCGTAATCAGTTCCTGGGGGGTGTGGTCCGGGGACCACACTTTGAGGTCTGCTGGTCTAGATCTGGAACATTCACGATATCAGAGTTGGAATGTTGTCTAAAATTAGACTATGACCCTGAGTCTCAATGCCGAAAAATCTAGATGCTTCTGCTAGTGAAGCTTTTGAAAATTCAGCTGACAGCATTCAAAGCATAATAAAAACACAAGCGTCTACACATTTCTGAGTTCTGGTGCAAACAAAGAAAACACTTCCGAAACACATTTTCCTCAACGTATCAGCAACTGCACATTCCAGTGGCCCCTACTCTCCTTTGGTGGTTTTTGGGAGACATTTTATCAGGTGATTATCTTCAAAACAGGACAGTGAGTTTGCAGAAGCCATCTGGTTAATCCGCATTTTAAGGACAAATATTAACTGGTCTTTTATTATCCCCATGAACAATTTATTATTATTATTATTTTTTTTATTTTTTGAGTTGGAGTCTCACTCTGTCGCCCAGACTGGAGTGCAGTGGCCGCTCCTGGCCACCGCAGCCTCGACCTGCTGGGCTCCGGCGATCCTTCCGCCTCAGCCTCCAAGTAGCCGGAATTACAGGCATGCGCTACCACACCCGGCTGATTTTTTTTTTTTTTTTGATTTATTGTAGAAATGAGGTCCCGCTGCCCAGGTGGGTCTCGAACCCACAGGTTCAGGCAATCCACTCACCTCAGCCTCCCAAAGGCACAGGATTACAGGCTGAGCCACTGAGCCCAGCTATTTTTTTTTTTTTTATTTTTTTTTTTTTTTAGTTGGAGTCTCACTCTGTCACCCAGACTGGAGTGCAGTGGCCACTCCTGGCCACCGCAGCCTCGACCTGCTGGGCTCCGGCAATCCTTTCACCTCAGCCTTCCAAGTAGCTGGAACTACAGGCGCGCACTACCACACCCGACTAATTTTTGATTTATTGTAGAGATGAGGTCTCGCCAAGTTGCCCAGGTGGGTCTCGAACCCGCGGGCTCAGGCCATCCACTCACCTCAGCCTCCCAAAGGCGCGGATTACAGGCTGAGCCACCGAGCCCAGCTTATTATTATTTTTTTAAATCAGAGTCAGTCTCACTCCATGACTGGAGTGCAGTGGCACGATCACGGCTCACCGTGGCCTCAATCTCTTGGTCTCAGGTGATCTCTCGCCTCAGCCTCCGAAGTAGCTGCGATGACAGACACACGCAACCATGCTCAGCTAATTTTTAATTTTTTTTTATTTTTGTAGAGGTGAGGTCTTGCTATGTTGTCCAGGCTCAGCCTCCCAAAGTGCTGGGATTACAGGCATGAGCCACTGCATCCAGCTACATTATTACCACAAGCAGTTTTAAAGCCTTGACTGAGGGGAACCAAGGGTGGTGGTCTAGGCATGATCCTGAGGAGGTAGGGAAGAGTAGCAGGCACCCCGAAGGTTGGGATCTGGGCTTAGCCCTCAGCCCTTGACTGGTCTAGAGAAGCACAGGGCGGATTTCAGGTCCATTATCTTCCATCAGATTTTCTTCACTAGAATGCCCCATCGCATCAGCCTGGCCTCAGCCTCCCATCTGTAAGAGGGAGACTATAACTTTTTAGCTGCATCGGCAGAGTCTTGGTGTTGCATGGAGTCGCTTGAAGGCCTCTAAGGAAAGAGAGTTTCTGGGTAGGAGGGTGCCTGTGGCCTTCAAGAAGAGCATCTCTCTTGACTTCTGTACGTTGGCTTCCTTTTTTTTTTTTTTTTTTGAGTAGGAGTCTCACTCTGTCACCCAGGCTGGAGTGTAGTGGCATGCTCACGGCTACTGTAGCCTTGGCCCACTGGGCTCAGGTGATCCTTCCACCTCAGCCTCTCAAGTAGCTGGAACTACATGCATGTGCCACCTTGCCTGGCTAATTTTTTGATTTATTGTAGAGACAAGAACTT
This sequence comes from Cephalopachus bancanus, assembly GCA_027257055.1. Taxonomy (NCBI): domain Eukaryota; kingdom Metazoa; phylum Chordata; class Mammalia; order Primates; family Tarsiidae; genus Cephalopachus; species Cephalopachus bancanus. The sequence continues at coordinate 766,787 of JAPVLO010000175.1, forward strand.
GCCAAATTGTCCAGGTTGGTTTTGAACCCCTGGACTCAGGCAATCTTCTTGCCTCTGCCTCCCAAAGGGATTACAGGCGTGAACCACCACGCCCGGCTTATACACTGGCTTCTATGGGATGCTTTGTTTGCAGGATGGCACTCGTAGCTTAAAAAGAGTTTGAGGTCTGATGACCTCTGAGGTCCCTTCTATTTCTAAAATGTGGAACATTTGATCCCTTTATAAGTCATCATACGAAGAGTTCTTGAAACCCTGCTTCTAGGTCTTCAGCTTTGTGTCTCAGTTGTGGGTGAATTTTTGGTAAAATTAAGATGACTGGAAATTCTTACCATACCCCCTCCTCAGTAGTCTCAAGAAACATTGAGGAAAGGTAAACACCACCCAGAGGGACCGGCTCAAGGTCTTCACTCAACACTCCTTGCCCTCTGGCTGGATCTAGCTATGCCTCCTTGAGGGAGTAGCTACAACCCCAGGGTTGAGAATCGCCCCAGCCGGGCTTGGTGGCTCACCTGTAATCCCATGCCTTGGGAGGCTGAGGTGAGTGAATTGCCTGAGCCCGCGGGTTCAAGACCCTCCTGGGCAACTTGGCGAGACCTCATCTCTACAATAAATAAAAAAATTAGCCGGGTGTGGTAGTGCGTGCCTGTAGTTCCAGCTACTTGGAAGCCTGAGGCTGAAGGATCGCTGGAGCCCAGCAGGTTGAGGCTGCGGTGGCCAGGAGCGGCCACTGCACTCCAGTCTGGGCGACAGAGTGAGACTCCAACTCAAAAAAAGAAAAGAGAATCGCTCTAAAACGAATACTTGGATTTTTCCCCCCCATCATGTGGTCCAGCTGTCAATCAAGATGAGTCATGTGACTCATGCTGGCCAATCGCAGCTCTATCTCCTGAGGGAGTGATGCTGAGATGAATTCATTCATTCTGAGCTGGGTTCATTCACTTCTGCTTTTTAGATTCTTGGTACTGCTCAGCTTTCTGTCCTTTATGAGGCTTGACTGTTTTTAGGTATTTTATAAATTATCCAGGATTTTTCTGGTTCCTCAGCCCTTTCCTATACTGGAAAGAGTCAGGCTTCCCTTTGTCTACCATTTCTCTCAGAAAGGGGCTTCATATGATAAGCCTGGGTAGTACAGAAAGCCAGGCACCAGGATGTCCAAGGGGCCTGTCTATGGGGTAGGAATCAAGGGATAGAAATGTCTTGATTTGAAGAAGTGCGCCAGCAAGGGTCTTCTCTCTCAGGCTGGGCAGTGAGTGTCTTCTGGAAGAAGGAACATCACTATTGAGTTTGCATTGAACCCTTCCTAAATGTCCATGGGATGCAGGATGTGAGGGCTCATCCTTAAGGCTTCAGACAGGTCTCCTGAAGACAGAGCTCATTTATTCATCACATGAATGAGCTCAGATGCTGAATACCCATAGTGAGATTCATATTCATGTAGTTTGGACAGTTCAAAGCCCTGGACCTGGAGAAATGTATCCCTTATTGTGGTTTGGTCCAGCCTTCCGATTTAAAACAAAAAAGCAACAATCTTTAGGCCATGTGTGAGTTTCTTCAATGGAGCAATTTTCCCACAAGTCCTTGTTTCTCCCCTCAGGCAGCGGTACTGGTAGCAGCAAGGGTCCAGTGTCAAGGCCAGGAATCCGGAGGTGCTTGGAGAAAGTAGGCAGGAGGGTCCAAGGGCCTGGGGGTGAGAAGCCAACTGGATATTGGTGTTCCCCTTCTGTCTGAGGGGCTCTCACCTGGTCACTCAGTGCAGGCATCCCTGATGACCAAAAAAAGGGTTTCAGAATCTTCAGAGGAAAGGACTTGGGAACTGGAAATTCAAGCGCAAGGAGGCTGGAGCAGAGCCTTGGAGGAGACAGGAAGAATGAGATGCTTGATTATGCCTCCAGTTGATTCTGGAGAGCTGCACAGTCCTGGATGGAGCCACCAGCCACAGGTAGCTGCAAAGCAACTGAAATGTGGGAGCATGAGTTGAGATATGTTATAAGGTTTCAGAGACCTCATATGCTGGGTACGGTGGCTCACGTCTGTAATCCCAGCACTTTGGGAGGCTGAGGCAGGAGGACTGCTTGAGCCCAGAAGTTTATTTTTATTTTATAGAGATGAGGTCTTGCCAAGTTTCCCAGGCTTGTCTCGAACCTGCGGACTCAGGCAGTCTTCTCACCTCAGCCTCCCACAGTGCTGGTATTATAGGCATGAGCCACCACACCCAGCCTGAGCCCAGAAGTTTGAGACTAGGCTAGCAACATAGTAAGACCTCATTTCTAAAAAAAATCAAATTTCGTCTTTTTTGTCTTCTACAAGAACAATCCAGGAACCAAGTGCCTTTCCTATGAATACAGTCCCAAGGCCTTGCTGGAACTGAAACCCGTGTAGTGCAGGGGTGGGTGTGTCTCAGACTACCTTGACCAGTCCACATATCTTTGATGGTCTTTTATTTCTTTATTTTTGAGACGGAGTCTCACTCTTTGCCCAGACTGGAGTGCAGTGGCATGCTCACGGCCACTGCAGCCTCGACCTGCTGGGCTCAGGCAATCTTTCTACCTCAGCCTTCCAAGTAACTGGAATTCCAGGCACACACCACCGTGCCCAGCTAATTTTTTGATTTATTGTAAAGATAGGGTCTTGCCATATTGCTCAGGTTGATCTCGAACCTGTAGGCTCAGGCAATTCTCTCACCTCCGCCTCCCAAAGTGCTGCGATTACAGATGTGAGCCACCGCGCCCGGCTCTTTGACAGTCTTGACTCTGTTTGTCCTAGTGTGGAGAGTGTCTCTGAAATATTTTAGCTAAACCACACCCATGTATCCACCTTTATGAATGAGAGTCCATTGCTAATATTCATCATGCTTATTAACAAGTCAGTAAAGATCTACTTCCCAAGACTTCAGGGAAGTGTGTGCATGGCAGAAATGTCTTGGGAGAGTGGGGTCCCCGATGAACCTAGGCAATGCTCCCCTTCGTATCATACCAAACACGCTAAGTCAATTCCAGATATCACAGCACAATTAAGAGCATTAAGAGCATTAGCAGATCTTGTTCTGGTTTATCCAAATAAGATCAGTGAGATGGAAGTCAGTGAACTGTCCGAAAGTTTGGTGAGAAAATTCAATGGTTTTGATCCATGTCATTTCCAACTTTAAAGAAACAAATGCTGTCCACAAAAGCAGTCATTCTAAAAAATGCATTTCGGTGTTCAAGGTACATCTTTTAAAGGTAAATGTTAACAATCCTTGGGAGAAGAAAACTGTTAGAATATAGATTTCAGTATTAAGGGAAAACGATTTTTCTGTTTTAGTCTTAGAAACTCAACTCACTGATGATGAACTATAGAATGAATATAGATGTTGCTTAAATATTAGGGCTATTTGCTATGTAAATATACCCTAACTCCCTATCTGTCTAGATCAAGGTTTCTCAGTCATGGCCTTGTTCACATTTTAGGTTAGAGAATTCTTTTTTTTGGGGGGGAGGGGTGTAGCTGTCCTGTGTAATGTAGGATATTTATACCTCCTGGCCTCTACCTACTTGGTATCATTGGGAACACCCTGCCACACTAGCAGTGACAAAAATGTCTCCAGGCTGGGTGTAGTGGCTCATGCCTGTAATCCTGGAACTTTGGGAGGTGGAGGTAAGAGGAAGATTGCCTGAGCTCAGGAGTTCAAAACCAGCCTGGGCAACTTGGTGAGAACTTGTCTCTACAATAAGTCAGATAATTAGCTGGGCATGGTGGCACACGCCTGTGGTTCCATCTACTTGGAAGGCTGAGGTGGAAGGATCTTCTGAGCCCAGCAATTCAAGGCTGCGGTGAGCTGTGATTGTGCCACTGCACTGTAGCCTGCAAGACAGAGTGAGACCCCGACTCAAAAAAAAAAAAAAGGAAAGAAAGAAAATAAAAGAATCTCTAGATGTAGATGTTGCCAAATATCCCACTGGGGACAGAGTCACCTCCCTCCCTCCTCTCCTACTCTCAAACTCTTCCCTTCCTCCCCCCTCCCACACTGAGAACTACTGTTCTAGGCCAGGTCCTAGAACAAGGCAATGGGCTAACCCAATGCCTTGGTAGGATGTAGAATCTCAGACCCCCTCCTAGACTTACTGAACCAGAATCTGCAATTTTTCTTTTTAAGTAGGAGTCTCACTCTAACTCCCAGGCTGGAGTGCAGTGGCATACTCACGGCCACTGCAGCCTCGACCTTATAGGCTCGGGCGATCCTTCTGCCTCAACCTTCCAAGTAGCTGGAACTACAGGTGCACACCATTGCACCCTACTAACAGTTTTGAATCTTTGTAGAGATGCGGTCTCACCAAGTTGCTCAGGCTGGTCTCAAACCCTTGGGCTCAGGCAATCCTCTCGCCTCTGCTTCCCGAAGTGCTGGGATTATAGGCATGAGCCACTGTGGGCCCAGCCAGAACCTGCATTTTAATGAGCCCCCAGGTGGTCTGTGTGCTTCTGAGCCTGGCTGAGTCCACACCTGTGCTCTGGGGTGCATGCGGCGGGACACATGACTCTTTCTCATTGCAGGAGGCTGACGAAGCCTTGTTGCATAACCTGCGCCTTCAGCTCGAGGCCCAGTTTCTTCAGGATGATATCAGCGCGGCAAAGGACAGGCACAAAAAGGTAACTGTGGCCCCTTGAAAGCTCTGCCCAGAAAACCCAGAGCACTAGGACTGGGAGCAGAGATGGCCAGAGGGGCCTGCCTGGGTGGGTACTTTCCCTTGAACCAGATGGAGTAGGCAGGTCACTGGACTGCACTTGGTGAGCCGGAAGAGTATTGGGGGAGGCAGGAGGGGTGTGTTGTGTGGGGGTGTGTGTGCTGGGAACTGGTGTCTATACTGTACACTGCAGTTTATAAAGCAATGTTATATAGATCTGTTGTGCTGAAGCCACAGTCCGTCAACTGTTTCAGCTCAGAAAATGCAAAAAAGGTGTTGTTTTCAGCTCTGCCTGTGAGCCCATTAATTGAAGGCACACAATTATTCAGGGGCTCCCTCTCCCAAGTGCTCTGACCTCCCTCAAGCCCCCCAGCTTCTCACAGACCTGACTTTGGTGATCCTTGTGTACGGGAAAGATGAAATCCTATAGCTGGGTAACCTGGAGTGAGGGAGGTCTCTGAGCTGAGTTGCATTTTTCATCTTTTCTTCTTACTTTCTGAGTCAGAGTCTCACCCTGTCGCCCAGGCTGGAGTGCAGTGATATGCTCACGGCCACCACAGGCTCGACTGTGGGCAATCCTTCCGTCTCAGCCTCAGGTAGCTGGAACTACAGGTGTGCACCACCATGCCTGACTAATTTTTTGATTTATTGTTGAGACGAGGTCTCATCCAGTTGTCCAGGCTGGTCTCCAACCCCTGGACTCGGGCAATCCTCTCGCCTCTGCCTCCCAAAGTGCTGGGGTTACAGGTACTGGCTGCCTCTTCATTTTTAAAATGCGAATGCAAGCCGGGCTCGGTGGGTCAGCCTGTAATCCCGCGCCTTTGGGAGGCTGAGGTGAGTGAATTGCCTGAGCCCGCGGGTTCGAGACCCACCTGGGCAGCGATACCTCATCTCTACAATAAATCAAAAAAAAAAATCAGCCGGGCGTGGTAGTGCGCGCCTGTAATTCCGGCTACTCGGAAGGCTGAGGCGGAAGGATCGCCGGAGTCCAGCAGGTCGAGGCTGCGGTGGCCGGGAGCGGCCACTGCACTCCAGTCTGGGTGACCGAGTGAGACTCCAACTCAAAAAAAAAAAAAAAATGCGAATGCAGATTCTCCTTGCCAGCGCAGCTGTGTGAGTGAGCTAGTGTGGCAGACCCTGGCCCTGCCTCTGCCTTTTTCCCTCCCCAGTGGACTCTGTCCATCCCCCACTTACTGCCAGTATCTGCAACTTTGCCTGAGTACTTTCTCCAAGCAGCTAAGGATGCTCTGTCTGATAGGGAAGCATTGGGGAACAACTGCCCCTTGGAACACCCTGGGGTGAGGGGAGAGGGGAGGACACGACTGGGGTTGGTGTATATTAACACCCAGACTCCCTCTTGGTGTGTGGGCTGACTCTGAGGCTCCTGTTCTTTTCTGGCTCCCAGAGATCCCTACCAGAGTGGAGCTCCTGGTGCCCAAGGTGGTGCCCTATTTTTTTTTTAGTTGAAGTCTCACTTTGTCACCCAGACTGGAGGGCAGTGGCACCTTCACAGTCACTGCAGCCTCAATCTGCTGGGCTCAGGTGATCCTTCCTCCTCAGCCTTCCAAGTAACTGTAACCACAGGTGTGCGCCACCACACCTGGCTAATTTTTTGATTTACTATAGAGACGAAGTCTCGCCAAGTTGCCCAGGTTGGTCTTGAACCTGTGGGCTCAGGCCATGTTCTCACCTCCGCCTCTCAAAGTGCTGAGATTACAGGCGGGAGCCACCTCACCCTGCTTGGTGGTGCCCTATTGATAATGCACCGCACGTGGGCTGCCCTCCCTTCCGGCTCCCCTTCCTCTCTGCTAGTTGTGTTTCCTGGCATCATCGCCCAGATTTGCACTCAGTTATTTGCACTCAGGTACTTCTCCCAGCATCTGCTTCTGCGGAAACCAAACTAAGATGTTGTGGCCAAGTGGACACAACCGGGGCTCGGCAAGTGCTTATGAACCCTTGATGTTCTTCTTGCCTCAGTTGCACCTGCATCAGTGCGACAGACCTGTGTCCTCCTGCCAAGGTTCCTCCATCTTCCCATCAGGCCCAGCCCTTTCTTCCCCTCCACCTACCTTCTCGCTTCTGCTCTGCCTCATGGAATCCTGGCAGCAGTTTTGAAGCAGCTCAGAGCATTCTTCAGGGGCATTTAGAATGATGATGATGATGATGATGACAGCTCACTCTCTGAAGTGTCCCTGTGTTGTTGCATTGGATCCCAATGAGAGCTCGATGAGAGAGTGCTCAGGTCGGGTTCCCTACACAAAGAACCCGAGGTAGTGATTTTTGTGCCATTGATGTCTTGGTGGAGGGCTCAGGAGACAAAGGGAGGGAGGGAGGGGAGCCAGGCAGGGCAGGGAGGAGCAGAGAAAGGTGTGGTCTCGTGGGAGGTAGGTCTGGCCCTATCTCATGATCTCACAGGGAGCCTGGTTCCTCCTTGAGTCAAGATGGCTGGTCTCTGTACTCCTGTACCAGGAAGTCACTGGCCTGGGCTGGGGACAAGGAGGGACCTGTGTAGCTTCCTGGAAAGATGGCTGTCTGTTGGCCAAGGGCCACTCCCTGGAGAGGGCTGTGCCGCCTGTCATCACTCACAGAGCTGGGGACAGGTGCGCTGGCTGGGAGAGGGGGTCAGGTGTCCCTATAGATAGTTGTCTCTGTTTCACAGAAGAACTTGCGTTTTCAATTTAAATAGCTTACCTGAGGCCACACGCAGTTAGGAGGTCACTTAGTCCAGGCCTGACTGACCAATGCCTGTTCTTTGAAACACAGCCCTCTGCTGGTGTCAGAGACGGTCTTTGTACCCTTCAGTTCCTCTTTTTACTCTTCTGTTCATGCCTCTGCCATCTAGGGTTCTGGAAAGACAGAGCAAAGGACCAATGGAAGTAAAGGGAAATGGAGAAATAGACCATAGACTGAGCCTCAGGCTATTCATCTGCTCTGTTGTCCTTTTATTTTTTTTTTTTTGAGTCAAGGTCTCTGTCATTCAGACTGGAATGCAGTAGCTCGATCATGACTCACCTCAGCCTCGAACTCCTGGGCTCAGGTGATCCTTCTGCCTCAGCCTCCCGAATAGATGGGACCACAAGTATGCATCACCATGCCTGGCTAATTTTTTGATTTTTTTGTTTGTTTGTTTTGAGTTGGAGTCTCACTCTGTTGCCCAGGCTAGAGTGCAGTGGCATGCTCACGGCCAACATAGCCTTGACTTGCGGGGCTCAGGCAATCCTTCCACCTCAGTCTTCCAAGTAGCTGGAACTACAGGCATGGGCCACCACACCCAACTAATTTTTTTATTTATTGTAGAGATGAGGTCTCACCATGTTGCCAGGCTGGTCTCGAACCCCTGAACTCAGACAATCCTCTTGCCTCCGCCTCCCAAAGTGCTGGGATTACAGGCATGAGCCACCGTGCCTGATCCCCTACTGTTCTCGTGAGATGAAAGATACGATGTGCCCATGACATGGTGGGCATAGGGGGCAGGCTCACCCATGGTGGCAAATTTGTCACTCTCTTCTTTATCCTCAACTCCATCATGGTGATGGTGGAACATGTGAAAATGTTCACTCCTGGGCCCGCCCGGTCCTTGAGGGAAAAACTCAGGCAGCTCAACTTACAGTGAGAATGTTCCCTCTCCTCACAGAATCTTCTGGAAGTTCAGACCTATATCAGCATCCTGCAGCAGATCATGCACACCACTCCTCAAGCCACCATCGTGACGAGTGGGATGAGGGAGGTAAGAACTGGAGTGGGAAAAAGCCAAGCCATGCTGGAGGGAGGCTGTATCTGGAGAACTTTCTCCCACCCCTGTGGGCCCAGTTCACCTTGGTAGAGACCCCGGGAAATGTATCAGATCAGGCTGTGAGGGCAGCCACGGGAGCTTGACTCTCCCACCCCTCACTCCTTTTTTTTTTTTTTTTTTTGACTTGAAGTCTCCCTCTGTCACCCAGGCTGGAGTGCACACTCATGGCTCACCACAGCCTCGACCTCCTGGGCTTAGGCGATCTTTCTGCCTCAACATTCCAAGTAGCTGGGATGATAGGCATGCACCATGGCACTGAGCTAACTTTTCTGTAAAGATGAGGTGTCTCTGTTTGCTGAGGCTGATCTTAAACTCCTGGAATCAAGCAATCCTTCCGCCTCAGCCTCCCAAAGTGGATTACAGGCATGAACCACTGTACCAGCCTGGAGTCTCATTTGAATTTTGCTCTTGTGTTCTGTTCTTTTTTTTTTTTGAGACAGGATCTCACTCTGTTGCCCAGACTGGAGTGCAGTGGTACAATCATATCTCACTGCAGCCTCGAACTCCTGGGCTCAAGTGATCCTCCCGCCTCAGCTTCCCAAGTAACCGGGACTGCAGGTGCACGCCACCTCTCCTAGCTCTGTTTGTTTAGACATCTGAGGCTACAGACTGTGTCCCTGACCGTTGTCTTAGGCATTTCTTGAAAATTTTGAGCTGCTCTCCCTTACACACTTTATAAGCAACCGCCAAACTGTCTTCCGAGATGGTGCCCGTTGTGGTGTCCGCACCCGCAGTGTGTGAGGGTTTCTCTTGTTCCATGTCCTTGCCAGTGCTGGGTATGGACACAGGGTTTGGTTTGCTTTCACTTTCCTCATAGCCACGTTTTGTATCTCGTCCCCTTCTGGCTAAGGACGCTGAGCACCTTTTCATGCACTTATCTGCCATCTGTGTGTCTTTTTGGTTGAAGTATCTGCTCAAATATTTTGCTTATTTAAAAAACATTGGGACCCTTGTTTTATTGTCCCCCTTATCAACCTGATTATAAACAAAGGGATCCTCAGACACAGCGAGTGAATATTGTTTCAAGACCGAGCTCTGCTGATGATCATGTTCGTCTGTGGTGTGAACACGACTGGGAAAGGACAGAGATTATTGACAACGATTTGTAAAAACTGGGGAGGTGGATGCGAAACTTATTCCTGATAAAACTCTCCAAAGTCCCTCTTCCCTTGGCCCTCTGGCCGCCCAACAGGATGGTGACGTGTTTTGTTCCTAATGTGGCTTATAGAGTTTTGTGATGCATACTGTGATACATATGAGTGTCAACTGAAAAGGATGAAAATGAAAGGAAAAATGTTACTGTGATCTTTCTCCAGGGTTGTGGTAGGCTGATGTTGGCCTGGGGAGTGCAGACTTGGTCATTTTTATGGTCACCTGGTGATCTTGTGGTCTGTGCTCAGCATGGGTCCCTTTCTGCTCCCAGCTACCCTTTTTCTGCATCTTTGAGGCAGGGAGGTGGGGGTTGAGACCTCAGAGAAACAAGAAGGACAGAGACGGAGACTGAGAGACACATGGAGAGAGAGCAACGGAGGGGGCTGGGGAGAGAGAGACACTGAGAGACACATGCCTCCATGCCCTGAGAGACTCAGCAGAGAAGGCACCCTCTGCCGTGTGGCTCGAGTCCATCTTTTCCCTGTGGTCCGGCCACAGGACTGACCCACACTTTTTTCCAGCGTGCTGGCTTGCTCTGGCTTCCCGTGTACTGTCTTGGTACTCTGGCCACTTTGCAAGGTGTTTGTAAGCAAGAGGCTGCCACCATGTACCGGCTTGGTGTGTTTGACGTAGAGTTGGTTTCTGACTGTGCATGGCTTTGAATCAGGGTGTGTGTCAGAGTCCCTGCTCCAGGGCAGTCAGGCTGCAGTGAAGCCATCGAATGTTTTTGAATAGAAATGGCGAGGCAGGGTGGAACAGGGGTGGCTGCTTGGCAGAATGTGGGGAGGTTGAAGAAGGCCTTCCTTCCAGGCCATTCTGCTTCTGCTTTACCTGATGGGGCTGATGGCACCTCCTCTGGGCTGTGGTAATGTCTTAGCATAGTGGGTGGCTCAGAGCACAGACGGACGATTGTTTTCATAGACACAGAAAACAGAGCCCAAGGAGCATCCGCCTTCCAGGTTTCCCTTGTGACAGGAGGGAAGACAGAGGCTGTGAGAGTCCAAAGCCTCTTCCAGAGTCCCTAGCGGGTTCTTGGCACTACCAGGTCTCAGCTCAGGTTTCCTGATGCTCTGCCTCTGTGCTTCACACTCACAAGATGGTTCTGACTTTGAAGACAAAGTGAAAGGCGTTGACGGTGGCTGCTGTAGCCTGTCTTAGTCTGCTTAGGTTACTGTATAATGGGACATCTTCGACCAGGCATTTACACAATAGAAGTTTACTTCTCACAGTTCTGGATGTTGGAAGTCCAAGATCAAAGTGCCCGCAGAATCAGTGTCTGGTGAGGACTCTCTTCCTAGCTTGCAGACTGCTGCCTTCCTGCTGTGTCTCATGTGGCAGAGAAAGAGAACATGTGTGTGCTAGAGAGGGACAGACAGAGAGAGACAGAGAGATAAATAGAGACAGAGACAGAGACCAGAGAGAGACAGAGACAGACACAGAGAGATAGAGACAGAGAGAGGGGGAGACAGACAAAGACAGAGACAGACGGAGAGACAGACAGACAGAAAGACAGAGACAGAGAGAGAGAGTGTGCTCTGGTGTCTCTTCCTCTTCATGTAAGGGCACTAATCCCATCATGGGGCTGCCACCCTCAAGACTTCATCTAATACTAATCACTTTCCAAAGGTTCTAATACCATCTTCTTGGGGGCCAGGGCATGAACACATGAAGTTAGGGGACACAGCAATCTGTCTGTACCAGGGCCCGAACCTTCTCTGCCTTCTGCCTGACTGCATTTCCTCTCCCGCGTGCGTCTGACTCTGGTCTTCTTTGTGCAGGAGAAGTTCCTGACTGAACGGGAGGTGGCCGCCCTGCGCAGTCAGCTGGAGGAGGGCCGGGAGTTGCTCTCCCACCTGCAGGCGCAGAGAGTGGAGCTGCAGGCCCAGGTACCCTCGTGTCCGCGCGGCAGGGTCCCCCACACGTCCTCCTGGGGTGTCCCAGGCACACATACCTATGTAGTGTGAGTTGTCACACTGAACACAACCGTGTACCTGGCAGAAACAGGGCCTCTGAGTGGGTGACTGAGCACCAAGGGGTTTCCCAGGATGCCCTTAAACTGGAGAGTTCTGGGAATGTGGGGACAAGGCCGTGCTCATTCCTGGTCCCCCAGAGATGCCCTTAAGACTCCTTGGAGTCAGGCCCTCCCGCCAAGGGTGAGGCTGTCCCATCATGATTCGTTTTACCCTAGTTGAAGTTGGTAAGAACAAGAAGAAATGGACGCTTGTTGAGAATTTTTTTTTGAATTGGGGACTCACTCAGTCACCCAGGCTGGAGTGACATCATGGCTCACCGCAACCTCGACCTCTTGGACTCAGATGATCCTTCTGCCTCAGCCTCCTGAGTAACTGGGACTTCAGGTGTGTGCCACCACACCTGGCTAATTTTTTTATTTTGTTGTAGAGACGAGGTCTCACTATGTTCCCTAGGCTGGCCTCAAACCCCTGGGCTCAAATGATCCTCCCACCTCGGCCTCCCAAAGTTCTGGGATTACAGTCATCACCCACCCTGTCCAGCCTTCTTTTGGGATCTTTGTCCTCCACTTACTCAGACCCATGCTTCCGGTTTTTCTTGTTAAGATAAGATTTGTCCTTTGGAATTTGGTGACACATCTGGAAAAAGCATCAGTGTTTGCCTCAGGTTAGGAATATGCTGGTGTAATATACCCATTGCTACCCTGACCCCTTTTGGGGAAAGCTTAATTTGGAAACTGAACTCAACAGAAAAGCCTGGTCTGGCCCATTTTCCTTGTTTCCTTCTGGTTTTTTTCTCTCATTACCACACGGCGGGTCATTCTGATGGGGACGATAGGGTTTAAATATGGCACCTTCATCCTCTGTGTCACCACGTTTCCCACATCAAAAAATAAATTGACTTTCGATTTGACAAGTCCCCAGAAGGGATAGGAGAAAAAAACTTAAAAAGCCGACTCTCCAGAAACCTGGAACATCCGGATGCGATGTGTCATCTGTCTCTGTCCTGTCATTGCTCACAAAAATTGAAAAAGGAAAAAAGCGAAGCCACAGCTAGATGTGGCACTTTTCATCAATATTCAGGGCCCCCCATTGGTGCAGGGCCTCATCTCGGGACCTCGAAGTTCAGGTATCCCAGTGCCCAACACGCATGGCACATGCATTTGCTGAATATCCAAATGAGACATTCCTCAGGGATGAACCTGGCTTCTGAGACCTCGAGGTGACACTATCCGGCTGGCCACCCCTTCCTGCCCTTGGTGGCTACAGGAGAACGTGCTAGCTTTACTCTGATGTGTCGCCTCTCGAAGGCAGGATCTTAACCTCCTCTTCTGTGCCACCCCTGACACCCCCGCCTTGGGTGGTCTGCTGAGGGTGTGGACCCCTATGTTAAGGGCAGAACACCAATCCTTACAAGGAAATCTTGAAGCAGATGTCAAAATACCACCAAACCCTTTCATAGGAAACAGGCTCAAATCTGGTAACAGAATCGAGCCATGTGTCTCATGAGACATGGTTGTTTCAGTTTTCTGTTGCTGCCCATGACTTCCCACATGGGGGACTTCACAGGGTCCCACTTACAGCCACCCCTTTTTATGGGTCAGACATCCAGGAACTTCCTCTGGTTGCTCTGCTCTGGGTCTCACAAGGCTGTGTCGGCCAGCCCAGGCCCTCGTCTGGAGGCTCTTGGGAGAAGGTGCTTGCAGCCTTGTTCAGGTTGTTGGAATTTGGGTCCATGTATCTGTAGGACGGACGACCCCTCAGGCTGGTGGTTGGGTACCTACTACCTGTGTCCCTTGGCTTTGGGCCCTTCTATCTTCAGAGCCAGAAACAGTGTGTTGAATTCTTCTTGTGCGTCTCCTCTCTCTCTCTCTTTGAGTTTGGGGTCTCACTCTGTTGCCCAGGCTGTAGTGCCGTGGTATGATCACGGCTCACTGCAGCCTCGACCTCCTGGGCTCAGATCCTTCTGCCTTACCCTCCCAAGTAGCTGGGATTACAGGCATGTGCCACCATGCTTGGCTAGTTTTAAAATTTTTTTGTAGAGATGATGTCTTGCTCTGTTGCCCAGTTTGGTCTTGAACTCCTGGGCCCAAGCAATCCTCTGACCTCGGCCTGGGATGACAGGTGTGAGTCACCATACCCAGCCTCATTTCTCTGACTTTCTCTTCTGCATTTCTCTGAATTCTGCTTTTAAGGGCTTGTGCCATTAGGGGTAATCTAGAATAATCTTCTTTTTAAAATTTATTTATTTAATTTTATTCTTTTTGAGTTGGAGTCTTATTCTGTCACCCAGGCTGGAGTGCAGTGGTATGCTCACGGCCACTGCAGCCTTGACCTACTGGGCTCAGGCGATACTTCTGCCTCAGCCTTCCAAGTAGCTGGAACTATAGGAGTGTGCCACCATGCCTGACTAATTTTGTGATTTATTGTAGAGATGAGGTCTCCCAAGTTGCCCAGGCTGGTCTTGAACCCCTGGGCTCAGGTAGACCTCTCGCCTCTGCCTCCCAAAGTGCTGGGATTATAGGCATGAGCCATCACGCCTAGCTCTTTTTTAAAATTTACAATTAATGAATTCAGAACCTTAATGGATTGCAGCATTACATCTACAAAGTCCCTTTTGTTGTGTAGCACACATTCATGGGTGTCACACCAAGGAGCAAAGGTCATGGGGACCAAAATTCTGCCTAATCTGCGCTAATTAAAACACAGACTTGGCTGGGCCCACCTACATGTTTCTTATTCAGTGGGTCTGGGGTGTGGCCCGGCAATATGCCTTTTTGAGTGTCCAGGTGACGCTGATCTGCTGGTTCAGGAGAGCTGCTTAGAGAGTCATGGTGCAGGGCAGGTCCTGGGAAGGGGACAGAATTCCCTACACCTGGCTCCTCTGAGTCCAGGCTTGGGTTCTCTGTAGCCTCATTCAAAATGTTCATGGCTGAGTTTTTTGGTTGGTTTTAAAAGGTTTTGTGGGTTCCTGATGGAGTGGCTAAGCTGAGAGCCCTGAGAGAGACTGGCGGCACACCTCCCAGCCAGGCCAGCACTGATTGGGGATACAGTGCAGGAGGGGAGAGAGAGCTTCTGGTAACCCCAGGGCTACAACCTGGCTGGGCTGTGGCAGCTAGCTGGCTCTGCCTGTGGTTGAAGCATCCGACGTTTCCAGAATCCCCCAAGCAGGGATCTTCAGGGTGAGGTCCCTGTCCCAGCAGCATCGTCTCCTGGGACTTGTCAGAAACACAAATCCATGGCACATCCCAGGCCTACTGAACCAGAAACCCTGGGGCGGGCGTGTTCTGTCCTCACAAGCCCTCCAGGTGACTCCGCGGGCGGGAGACTGGAACGGAGCCTGAACCTGGGGCTCGGGCCGCTCCTTCGAGGAAGCCAAACAGACACGGAAGACCCATGGAGAAGGCGCTTCTTACAGGTAGAGGAGAAGGGGCAGGCAGTTCTGGTTCCCTAAATTGCATCAATGGACAGTTTCTGGGACAGGGAAGTGGAAAAAAAAAAATCATTGATGGCAAGGTGGAAACCTTCCGGGCCTTATTTCTCATGAAAGTCACTTACCACCATCTAGTGGTGAGGTTTGGTAAGACACCCCGTTTTTTTTTTTAAAATTATTTTTTGTTTTAAAGATGTGGGGTACAATTTGGGGTTAGGTACATAAGTGGTCATCGTGCCGGTAAAGTTTGGGTACTCTTATTGTTGTTAGGTACCTCCCCTTCCCTCTGGCAGTGTCCCACTACTGCCAGTTGTTTTCTTATAGTGTTATGATAAATGTAATACTCCGATTTTTGTTTCTTTGACAAATCACTGAGTCCTTGGACCCTGAAGCATCCGGGATCCTAAGGAGACTAAGAGGGAGGGGGCTCCTCTCTCCAGATGTGGCTTGCTGTCAGACCCCTGCCTGGGTCCTGCCCTCTGGTCCATGCAGAAACATAACAGGATGAAATTCAAGTTGGCACGTGACCATGGACCACTGCTCTTCTCTTCTTTTCCTGACCCCTCCTGCCCCTTTACTTGTCTGTTTTCCCTTTCTGGAAGTCCCCTTCCTTCCTCAACACTCTGGACTAGCCCCACCTCCTCTGGGAAGCCTTCTTTCTCTGTGTTTTCCCCCCATCGACCCTGGACACATGTCATCCGCTGGACTGTGAGCTCCTGGGGCGGGGCTGTGTCTCATTCTCTGGTGACCAGGCTGGTGTGGGCGGCACTTGATGCCCTGCCAAGGTGGCTCCCATCAGGGGCATCATCTTAGCCCCATTCAGTTCCACATGTAGGGCTCTTAATGTTTGTCCAGAACATTCTTTTTTTTTTTGAGTCAGAATCTCACTCTGTTACCTAGGCTGGAGTGCAGTGGCACACTCACAGCTACTGCAGCCTCAACCTGCTGGGTTCAGGTGATCCTTTCGCCTCAGCCTCCCAAGTAGCTGGAACTACAGGTGTGCACCACCACGCCTGGCTAATTTTTTGATTTATTGCAGTGACGAGGTCTCACCAAGTTGCCCAGACTGGTCTCGAACCCTTGGACTCAGGCAGTCCTCTCACCTTCACCTCCCAAAGTGCTGGGATTACAGGCATGAGCCACTGCGCCCAGCCAAGAACATTCTTCTTTCTGATGAGCACTTTAAACTATTGAGCTATAAAAACCACACTGACATAGACATCAGTCCAGTTTCGTAAACCAAGTCATCACTTCACTGGATGCTGCGGGTTCTGGGTTGATTCAGCAGAATCCCATAGAGCAGTGGTCCCCAGCCTTTTTGGCATCGGGGACCGGTTTCATGGAAGACAATTTTTCCACAGACCTGGGATGCTTTGAGCATGTTACATTTATTGTGTACTTTATTTCTGTTATTATTATGTTGTAATATATAATGAAATACTTATTATGAAATTATTTTAGTATGAGGCTGCAAGCAATTGATATATTATAGTTTTGGTGCAGTTAGACCTCACTGCTCATGTTAGTCTGTATTTGCAGCCTCTCCCCTGTGCTAGCATCACTGCCTCAGCTCCACCTCAGATCATCAAGCATTAGATTTCATAAGGAGCAACCTAGACCTCTTGCATGCACTGTTCACAATAGAGTTCATGAGAAATTTGATGCTTCCACTGATCTGAGAGAAGGTGGAGCTCAGGTGGTGATGCGAGTGATGGGAACGGCTGTAAACAAAGATGAAGTGTCACTCACCTCCTGCTGTGCAGCCAGCTCCTACCTGTCCTGCCTGGCCCCGGGGTTGGAGACTCCTGGCACAGAGCATCTGCTGCCAGTTAAAGGTTGGAAGGTGCCCACAGGCATGTGTGGACCCTCCGCCCAGGGCATCTGGCCTTTAAAACATGCATCCAGGCCAAGTGTGATGGTTTACACTTGTAATCCTAGCACTTTGGGAGGCCAAGGCGGGGAAGGACTGCTTGTACCCAAAGGGTTTGAGACCAATCTAGGCAAAAAAAAAAAAAAAAAAAAAAAAATTAACTGGATGGAGTGGCATCTGTAGGCTGTACTCCCAGCTACTCAGGAAGCTGAGGTGGAAGGATCACCTGAGCCCAGGAGGTCGAGTTTCATTCTTCTGCATGTGGTTAGCCAGTTTTCCCAGCACCATTTGCTAAATATGGTTTCCTTTCCTCAATGTTTGTGGTTGATGGCTTTGTCAAAGGTGAGATGCTTGAGGGACCATGTTTTTATTTAATTATTTGTATTCTTATTTTATTTTGTTTTTTAAGAGACAAGGTCTTCCCACTACTACCAATCCCTTTCTTATAGTATTATGGTAAATGTTCAGGGTCTGCTTATAAGTGAGAACATGTGGTACTCAGTTCTTTGTTTCTGCGATAGATTACTCAGTATTATAGACTCTAAATCCATCCAAGTTGCAAAGGGTGGCCCAGACTTTACCTGTTTGATGTCCACTTGTATAATCCTGAATTGCACATCACATCTTTAAAAGAAAAGAAAAGAAAAAAAAGAGACGAGGTCTTGCTATGCTGCCGAGGCTGATCTTGAACTCCTGGGCTCAAGCAATCCTTCTGCCTTATGTTTTTATTATGGAACATTTCAAACATAGAAAAATGAAAGAACAGTTTCACGAGCCTTCAAGTCCCCTCCCCGACACGTGATCCCTCACATTATCCACACCCATGCACTCCCCGCGCTTCAGGTAATTCCAATGCTTCCCTGAGACTTAGCCTCAGAGGGGTCTTTTAAACCCACTGATTTCTTCGAAGCATTTCCTAGAGAGTGTGGACGCTGGTGTGGGTGAGAAGCTGTGGCTGCCCCAGGACTTAGGGGTGTGACTTGGTGTTTGACTCGCAGGTGACTGTTTGGATCAAGATTTGTTATTTAAAATGAGGAGTAGAAACCCAGTCAAACCAGCTGAAACAGGCAGGGCCCTCTTGTTTTATTCTGCAATGATTTTGGGCCACAGAAAAGTTGCAAAAATAGCACAGAGGCATCCAATATACCATTTCCCCCAGCTTCACCACATGTTAACACTTAGTGACCTCAGGAGAAGGACGGGACCTCTTGTACTGAAGTCCCACCAGCTCCCCAACTCGTGTCTGTTCCTGGTCCAGGTCCCACTCACAGTTTAGGTGTCATGGTTCGTCCCCTCCCGCCTGGGGCAATCCCTCAGTCTTTCTTTGTCTTTCATGACCTGGATGCTTTTGAAGAGTCCAGGCCAGTGACTGCGTAGAACCTCGCTCCGTTTGATTTTCTGTGATGTTTTCTCAGGATTAGACAGAGGGTCTGCATTTTTGGTAAGAACCCTGTGGAAGGGATGTTGTGTCCTCAGTGATGGCATTGTGTGACTGTGTCTTCATACAGGTGATGTTCACTTTGATCGTTTGGTGAGAGTGGTACCTGCCGGGTTTTTCTCCATTGGAGAGTTTCTTCCTTCCTTCCTTCCTTCCTTCCTTCCTTCCTTCCTTCCTTCCTTCCTTCCTTCCTTCCTTCCTTCCTTCCTTTCTTCTTTTTTGAGTCAGAGCCTCACTTTGTCGCCCAGGCTAGAGTACAGTGGTACATTCACAGTCACTGCAGCCTTGTCCCACTGGGCTCAGGTGATCCTTCTGCCTCAGTCTTCCAAGTAGCTGGAACTACAGGCATGCTCCATCACGCCCAGCTAATTTTTTGATTTATTATAGAGACGAGGTCTTTCCAAATTGCTGAACCCCTGGGCTCAGGCAATCCTCTTGCCTCCCTCTGCCTTCCAAAGTGCTGGGATTACAGGCATGAGCCACAGCGCCCAGCCTGATATTCGTTTTCAAAGGAGCAGTTATGAACAGCTGTTTGTGAAACCTGAGAGCAGGTGTGCGGCAGGTGTAGGAACCAGACAGCTGCTCCCTCCATCTCCCTCCCCTCCTCTCCCCCGCTTGCTCTCTCATCTGTGTCCTTCTCTTTGGCGTTCCTCTCTGCCTGTCCAGAGAATTGCTTTTCCCGACTTCTCCATGCCCATCATGAGAGATCG
Source organism: Cephalopachus bancanus (assembly GCA_027257055.1). NCBI lineage: Eukaryota > Metazoa > Chordata > Mammalia > Primates > Tarsiidae > Cephalopachus > Cephalopachus bancanus. Next base: position 785,811 of record JAPVLO010000175.1, read on the forward strand.
CTGCTGCAGAGTGGCATCTTCAGACCCTGTCTTTGTGTCTGGATCTGGAGCCTGCACCCACTTGCTGCTGTTTCTGAAATCCTGTTCTGTATTCCCAGGAGATGGGCCAGCCTGGATCACAACCACCCCTGGGCGTTCCATAGCTCTGGACAGGAGAGTGGGGTCACCTTGCTGCCAGGACCCTTTCTGGGGGTGGAGTGGGACAGTTGTCAGACAAAGGGATGACACAGGCTGGACAGATGTCTTCCAAAGTGCTTAGTATGTGTGCTTTTTCTTCCCTCTGTCTGCAACAGATTGATGTCTGAGCACCTCTGGAGGATACGTTTTTATTTTTATTTTATTTGGAGTCTCACTCTGTCACTCAGGCTGGAGTGGTATGATCACAGTTCATCACAGCCTTGACCTCCTGGGCTTAGTGATCTTTCCGCCTCAGCCTCCTGAGTAGCTAGGACTACAAGTGTATGCCACCATGCCCAGCAATTTTTAAAAATTTATTGTAGAGACAAGGTCTCACGATGTTGCCCAGGCCTGTCTTGAACTCCTGGGCTCAAGAAATCTTCCTGCCTCGGCCTCCCAAAATGCTGGAATTATAGGCATGAGCCATCGTGCATGGCCTGGAAGCTAAGTTTTCATGTAGGGAACGTCGCTATCCCAAGACCAGGTCTCCAGAAAGCGAAGAACAAGGTTGTGATAGGAATGGTTGTCCCCCAGGGGTCCAGTGTGTACATTTGAGTCTGGGTGTAGGAAATGCCTGTTGTGGTCAACCATGAAATTGACCACAGATGCATGTCTCCTCCATCCTGACTCAAGTGTGGCCTGTGGACCAGCACCCTCGACACCACCTAGGGGTTGGGGAGAAGCCAGAATCTCTGCCCATCCTTTCTCCACTGTGGCAGAAGCCTGGCAGCCTCAGGTGTTTCCGGTGCCCACTGCAGCTGAGGTGCAGGTGTAGAAGGAAGTAGGTTATTGTTTGTCTCATTTATTTTTTGAGTTGGAGTCTCACTCTGTTGCCCAGGCTGGAGTGCAATCATGACTCACTGTGGCCTAGAACTCCAGGGCTCAGGTGATCCTCCTGCCTCAGCTTCCCGAGTAGCTGGGACTACAGGAGCATGCCACCATGCTTGGTAATGTTTTTATTTTTGTAGAGATGAGGTCTCGCTATGTTGCCCAGGCTGGTCTCGAACTTCTGGGCTCAAGTCATTCTCCCGTCTCAGCCTCCCAAGTAGCTGGGACTATAGGAACATGCCACCATGCTTGGCTAATATTTTTAATTTTAATTTTTGTAGAGAAAAGGTCTTTCTATGCTTCCCAGGCTGGTCTTGAACTCCTGGGCTCAAGTCATCCTCCTGCCTTGGCTTCCCTAAATGCTGAGATTACAGGTGTGAGCCACTGTGTCTGGCCTGAGCCACTGTGCCTGACTGACGACTTTTTTTTTTTAGTAGAAAGAGCACATGCTAAAATAATGATAAGAAGTGTATAGTAAAAACATAAAGCAGTAACATGGTTGTTTATTATTGTTATTGAGTATCATGTACTGTGCATAATTGCACATGCTAGACTTCTGTACAATGGGCCATGCAGTAATCGTGTCTACATAGCATCATCACACCTGTGAGTAACGTGCTGCGTGACAATGTTATAACTGCTACGACATTAGTAGGCGGTAGGAATTATTCAGCTCTATTATCATCTCATGGGGCTGGGCAGTGTATGTGGGCCATTGTTGACCGAAACATTGTTCTGTGGTGCCCAGCTGCACATTTAGAGGTCTCGATGCAGCCAGAGGCTCTGAAAGGAAATAGGAAACCACCTGTTTCTATTTTCCCGCCTTCGGTTTTACTTGCCCTGCATTAATACGTACACAGTGTTTCCCAGATGTTGTCTTATGCGTATATAAGTGCACACACACTCACACCCATTTTAACCACCACGACATAAGTGCAGCTCTGCTGATCAGGACTCTGGAGAAAATTAAAGTACTCTGGTCACTGAGTGAGAATAAGGAAGTTTTTCTCTCCCCAGTTATTTCAGTAAAAGTAACATAGTGGCATCCTGTCTATTTAGTCCACGCTCTTTTAACTTATTTTTTGGCTATTAGATTTTTTTTTTTTTTTTTTTTGAGTTGGAATCTCACTCTGTTGCCCAGGCTGGAGTGCGGTGGCACGCTCATCGCCACCACAGCCTCAACCTGCTGGGCTCAGGCGATCCTTCCGCCTTAGCCTTCCAAGTAGCTGGAACCACAGGCATGCACCATCACGCCCAGCTAATTTTTTGATTCATTGTAGAGACAAGGTCTCGTCAAGTTGCCCAGGCTGGTCCTGAACCCCTGGCCTCATGCAGTTCTCTCGTCTCCATTTCCCAAAGTGTTGGGATTGCCGGAGTGAGCCACTGTGCCCAGTCTGGCTATTAGATTTAAGTTAATTTATTAAAGTATGACAATTGTACTTTTTTTGAATTGTACATATTAAACCCAGTAGTGGGTTTCTTTTATCTTCCAGTTAATCATCTTTTTTTTTTCTTTTTGTGTCAGGGTCTCACTCTGTCACCCAGGCTTGAGTGCAGTGGCATGATCATGGCCACCGCAGCCTTGACCTGCTGGGCTCAGGGAATCCTTCTACTTCAGTCCCCCGAGTAGCTGGGACTACAGGCATGTGCCACCACCCCTGGTTAATGTTTTGGTTATTTGTAGAGATGGGGTTTTGCTGTGTTGTCCAGGCTGGTCTTGAACTCCTGGGCTCAAGCAATCCTCCTGCCTTGACTTGCCAAAGTTCTGGGATTACAAGCATGCATCACCGCGCCTGGCTCCGGTTCATCATCTTACATGACCTTGGGGGCAGTTCTCCTATGAGCTAATCCCCCAGAAGGGCTGAAATTAGTACCAGGAGACAGAAGTTCAGTTTTCACATTCCTCTTTGGTTTAAGGATTCCAAAGTGACTCATGGCAATTCTCGGGTTGACAGGGAAACAAATAAAACAAAATTTCAAGTCAGGTTCTTTCTCCTGGTGGAGTCCACGTCTTGGGGTCAGGGTGGGATGGATTTTCTCACAGTGTGTCTTTGCCCGCAGACAACGACCCTGGAACAAGCTATTAAAAACGCCCATGAGTGCTACGACGACGAGATTCAGCTTTACAATGACCAGATCGAGACCCTGCGGAAGGAGATTGAGGAGACAGAGCGGGTCCTGGAGAAGTCCTCCTACGACTGTCGCCAGCTGGCACTAGCCCAGCAGACCCTGAAGAACGAGCTGGACCGGTACCATCGCATCATCGAGATCGAAGGCAACAGGTGAGACAGTGTGCCCGGCTCCCCCATCAGGCTGCTTGCGCCTCCCACAGTCCTTGGTTGAGGGCCTACTGTGTGCCAGACACAGGCCTAGGCAGTGCGGACGTGGCCGGAAAGGAAACGCAAAACCCCCAACTTCATGGAGCTCCAAAGCTTGTGGGGGACACAGATGATGAACACATTTGTAACAGAGGGGGCATGGCCTACAACTTGGGCTAGGGAGGAATTTCTGGTAGGGAGGAGGGCGGTGACCATGGGTTGTGATGGGCATGCTTTACATCTTATGTAGGGTGGTCACAAAGGCCTTGGCAGTCTGCGCTTTGCCCATAGGCCTCTGGGGATATGTCCTGGCATGTGGGATGACCAGGAGTGTTGAATGAGGTACCACAGACAAGCTGCTTTACACAGAATCTGTACCCGAGGGGGGGTGCTCAGAGGCACTGGTGGTGTCACTGAAGCCACCTTCCCTGTTCTCAGCACCTGCTTGGGCCAGTCTTGTGGCTGTCAGTACTGTGGCTATCTGGCCCTTCCACGATGGAGCTGTGACTCAAACTGCATGCACCTCAAGCCAGCTGGGAAATTGTCTCTCTCTCTCTCTCTCTCTCTCTCTCTCTTTCGCTCTCTCTATTTATTTTTTGAACCAAAGTCTCACTCTGTTTCCCAAGTTGAGTTGGAGTGCAGTGGCAAAGTCATGGTTCATCACAGCCTCAACCTCCTGGGATCAGGTTATCCTCCCACCTCAGCCTCCCTAGTAGCTGAGACTGCAGGCACACACCACCATGCCTGGCTAATTTTTTGATTTCTTTTTTCATGGTGACAAGGGCTTGCTATGTTGGCCAGGCCGGTCTCGAACTCCTGGGGTCAACCAGTCCTCCCGCTTTGGCCTCCCAAAGTGCCAGTAGCTGGGACTACAGGCACACGCCACCATGCTTGGCTGGTCTCAAACTCCTGGGCTCAAGCAATCTTCCCGCCTCAGCCTCTCAACGTTCTGGGATTACAGGCATGAGCCACTGTGCCAGCCTTTGTTTATTTCTCTCTCTGTCTCTCTGGCTATGTCTATCCATATCTATATCTATAGAGATTCATCAGAGGACAGGCTGGGAAGTCACCCGTGATTTTTCAATTCAGTCTAGCTGGTTTCCTGGGTTTAGATTGAATTAAAAGAGAAGCCCCCGCAACTGAAGTACCCCACAAGGAGCAGTTCTCCCTTTGCTCTGGTGCCCTCTGGGCTGTGAGTGTTCCAGCGTTGAGGAGGAAAAGCAAGATGTTTGTTTTCTTCCTCCAGTGATGGTCAACACATCTGGTGTCATTCCAGAGTATACGCATGTCCCAGTGAGCACTTTCCGTGTTCCTTTCGAGAATAAGCCTTGGATTATATTGTTTGTTTTGAGGATGTTTTGAGGTGACTGGATAACCCCTTCCTAAATTTTGTTGAGTTGGAGTCTCACTCTGTTGCCCAGCCACGCTCACAGTCACCGCAGCCTTGACCTGCTGGGCTCAGGCAATCCTTCCGCCTCAGCCTTCCAAGTAGCTGGAACTACAGGTGTGCGCACACCTGTAGTTAATTTTGTGATTTATTGTAGATTTTTGTGATTTATTGTAGAGACAACGTTTCACAAAGTTGCCCAGGCTGATCTCGAATCTCTGGACTCATGCAATCCTCTCGTCTTAGCCTCCCAAAGTGTTGGGATTACAGGTGTGAGCTACCACGCCCGGCTAGATACCTCTTTTGTTTGTGTGTTTATGAGTTCTGACTGTGACATAATTTTAAATGGATAGAAAAGTTGCAAGACTAGAACACAGAACTCCTGACTACTTTCTATCCAGATTTGACAGTTGTTTACTTTTTGTCTCAATTGTTTTGTCATTTTGGTCTCTATTTGTATATAATATGTATGTTTTTTAAAATTTGGAGATATTGGCCTGGCATGATGGCTCCGGGCTGTAATCCCAGCACTTTGAGAGGCTGAGAGGGGAGGATTGTTTGAGCCCAGGAATTTGAGATCAGCCTGAACAACATAGTGGGACCTCACCCCCACTAAAACAAAAATAAAAAATGAGCTGGGCATATAGTCACCGCTACCTGGGAGGCTGGGGTAGAAGGATCGCCTGAGCCCAGGAGGTCAAGGCTGCAGTAGCCGAGATTGTGCCACTGCACTCCAACAGAGTGAGATTCCAACTCAAAAAAAAAAAAAGAAAGAAAATGTAAAAAAAATTAGAGAGGGGGCACACTTCATCAATAAGGGTATCTGATCTCAAATCAAGTGAAGTGGGGACCAAAGTGAGGCCCAAACTTTACCTGTACAGTGGCCACTTGTATACCTAACCCTGAATTGTACCCCACATCTTTAAAACAAAAAATAAAAATTGGATATCATCATATCCTGTTTTCCATAAATACTTCAACCTGGGTTGCTACTCTTTAACTACAAACAAACAAAAGCTGTATCCAACAGAAAAATGACATTTTAAGTGTATAAACAGTTTCCATGGTGTATATTTTATAGTGATGTTTATGACTCAGCTCAGATTAATCATTCTTTACATTCTTATTCAGGGGGTAAATGTGTGTGTGGCTGTTTGACTTATTATATATAATTCCTGAGCAGTTTGATCTGGATAAGCTGTTTCTGCTTCTTAACATTAGAGAGTCGCTCCTGCCCTGACCCCCTCGTTGGCTTGTTCTTTCTGGTTCTTTCTGCAGGCTGAGCTCTGCCTTCATTGAGACTCCCATCGCCCTGTTCACCCCGAGTCATGGAGTCTCTCTCAGCTCTGGATCCGGTGGGAAAGGTAACACTTCCCACGCTGGCTTCTGCTTCCCTCTGTCTTGAAAAGCTGGAAAAACTAAGTGGCTTTCTTCATGAATTTTTTTTTTTGGATTCGGGATCTCACTCTGTCACCCAGGCTGGAGTGCAGTGGCACAATCATGGCTTACCATAGCTTCTACCTCCTGAGCTCAGGCGATCCTCCCACCTCACCCTCCGGAATAGCTGGGACTACAACCACGTGCCATCATTCCTGGCTCATTTTTTGATTTTTTTTGTAGAAACGAGGTCCAGGCTGGTCTCAAACTCCTGGGCTCAAGCAAACCCCCTCTCCGGCCTCGCAAATTGCTGAGATTACAGGTGTGAAGCACCATGCCCAGTCTTTCTACCTGACTTTAACATTCATGTTCCTTTCCGACCTGTCTGGAACTTAAATGCTTTTAAGGGAGAGAGGACTCGTTCCCTCCCTCTCTGGTGTGCTAAGTGACCGAGCTAAGAATTTTCTGGGGAGAAAAATTGGCTGGAGGGACAGGGCACCCTAGGAATGCCACCCTTGAACACCAGGCATTTAACTGGGGGAATAATACAATTCAGTATTCATGACTTGACAGTGTGAAGAAGCCGAAAGTGGTGGACAGTGAATGGTATTTTTTCTCCCCCAACTGAAGTGAACTAGTCTGTGCAAAGATGCATGCATATTCCAGTGCCTGGGCAGAGTAGATGCTTAATTATTCCTCTTTCTTCCCTTCAAACCTGAGCAGAAGCAGCTCAGTTGGCAGGTGTGACTTCTGCCTTCCATGTTGGGTCTGTGAGATGTCACCTTGCGTCGACATCTTCCAGATCTGAACTAACCCAGCTTTGGGTTTGGGAGGAAAGAGAAGCTTGTCACGTGGGTCCTGTCCTGGTGTTTACAAGGCCTGGAAGTCACTTCTCCTGGACTATGTCGTTGGGAGGGTCATGGTCCTGCAGCCAGACACCCCGGCCTGACTCTGGGGCATGCGGCCCTGTGTGGGGCCTTCCTCAGAAGGTTCCCAGGTTGGCTTAACGCTCCACTGTTGCCGTCTGAAGTTCTTACTAATTCTGAACAGCAGTCTTGCATTTTTCTCTGGCGCTGGGCCTGAGATTCCTGGGAGCACTCCCTTTTCAAACACCAGCTCCTGGCGACTGTCCCCGTGACCTGTCCCTCTCTGTGTGCCCCCTACCCCCTGCCATGGCTTTGTGACCCACGTCTGCTGTTGTCTGCTCTTTCTGCTGTGGGTCAGCCCGTGCCAGGTGCCTGAGCTTGGTCTGTCTTGGTCTGTGGTTCCTGGTGGGAAGGACGGAAAGGAACTTTGGGTTAAAAACTTCAAAACTGACTTTTTGAGTGGAGCTGGGAAGCCTCCTAGATTATGCAGGGTGAGATTTTTGTGTGCTTTCTTCAACTTCTAGTTTTTCCTTTCAGCTAGTCTGAAGAAATGAGCATGGCTCCAGGGCCAGGGGATTCTGGTGGTTTCTGAATTGAATAGTGTCATGGCTTCCTCTTTTGGCCCAGGAGGAAGGGGCTGCTGATGAAAGGGTGATGTTTCATTAGTGTGAGACAAGTGTGGGCTGAGGGAGCTACCCGAGATGAGTCCATTCCCAAGCCTGAGGCCACCAGGGCATGTGAGAGGGCCCCAGGTAGCTCTGCCGTCTCCTCTCTCCTTTGAGGAAGTCAGAGGAGAAAATGACTTTGAGGAATGGGCTTCTCTGGTGCTGCCTTGGATCTCAGGACCCTCTGTGACTCGGCAGGGGCTGCAGTGGGGGCCGGGGCCGTGGCTGAGCACAAGTGTCAGAGCAGCGGTGTTGTGTGTCTCAGTACGCTCTGCCTGGGGTGATGGTATGCCATGAGTGTCAGAACACGGGGTCCCTTCCCCTCCCTCTGGAAACCCAGAGGGACCCAGTGACTTGCCCAGAGCCACCCAGTGACTTGCCCAGAGCTGACTGGCAGAGCTGAGACCTGCCCGTTGCTTCCACCCAAGATGTAGGAACCCAGCCCGGTGCTGCGTGTTGGTCTCTGAGAGAGCTGGCTTATTTTCCAGCCAATGTGTTTTCTTTCTCCTGCATGGACAATAACACTTGACTCACTGCCTGTATGTTCCTTCAGATCTCTCCAGGGCCGTGCAGGATATCACTGCAGCAAAACCAAGACAGAAAGGCCTTCCCAAGAGTGTCCCAAGGAGAAAGGAGATTCTAGCTAAAGACAAGGCAGATGGCGCTCTGGAGGATGCGCCCTTGAAAAGTCTGGAAGACACGAAGCTGGTGCAGGTGACGCTTAAAGAGGAGGGTGAACCCAAGCTTGAACTCGAAGGTAAAGAGGCAGGTCTCCCAACACAGGAAGGGACCCCGGAGGATGTGCCGGATGGAGGACACATCAGCAAAGCCTTCGGAAAACTGTACAAGATGGTCAAGGAGAAAGTGAGAGGCCCCAGGGAACCTGAGACCCCCGCTGACCTCTACACCAAAGGGCGCCATGTGCTGGTCACGGGGGACGCCAGTTACGTGGACCCTGATTTCTGTGTGTCCTCCGTCCCGGCCAAGGGTGGAGTGGCCGTTTCCACTGAGGAAGACTCTGTGCTTCTTGATGGCCACGTAGAGCCCTCTCCTGAGCAGCCCGAGCCCCCTTTGGAGAATGGGCAGGAGGCCCCCCCGGAGAAAGAAGGTGGACCCCCAAGTGAGCAGCCAGCTATAGACAAGGAGGCTGAGCCAAGCATCACAGAACTGAAAGGCCCTGCGGAGAAAGTCGATGGTGAGGGAGAGGATGAGGGGTCTGAGAGACCCAGTCCCGTGGTCATACCCGGTCCAGAGGAACCATCTACACCTGAGTCTCAGATGCCTGGGGCCAGTCCAGATGGAGTGGAGGTGACTGGCACTAAGAGCAAAAGCCTGCCGGAAAAAGGCCCTCCCAGGGCGCTGGCGTACAAGACGGTGGAAGTTGTGGAATCCATCGAGAAGATTTCCACGGAGAGCATTCAGACATATGAAGAAACTGCTGTGATTGTGGAGACCATGATTGGAAAGACCAAGTCAAACAAGAAAAAACTGGGAGAGAAAGGCTCTTAAAATGCTCAGGCTTGAGTGGAGGACATATCTCTGGGGTCCTGCTGTTGAGGTCCTGCTTTGATACTTTAGAACAAATGATACAAGGGTGAGGGTTCCTGTTTGGATTAGACCGTAGTTGACCTGCCTGGCGTTGCCAGTGAAGCCTTCATTAAAACGTTTTCTTTGCTTGCACACCCTTTGTCTAATTAATAGCGGTCTTGGGGATGTAGGTAGGTCAGCCATGCTCAGGATGAGGGTGCTCTGTTGATGGCCAGCCAGCCATCCTTGTTTAGGAAAGAGACATGCTCTCCATCATGGTTCATTTATTGTTTTGAGACAGGGTCTGTCTCTGTATGCCCAGGCCGGAGTGCAGTGGCATGATCATGGCTCACTGCAGCCTCAATCTCCTGGGCTCAGGTGATCCTCCTGCCTCAGCCTCCTGAGTAGCTGGGGACTACAGGCGTGCACCTCCATGCATCTGGCTAATTTTCTTTTGGTTGAGACAAGGTCTCACTGTGTTGCCCAGGCTGATCTCGAACTCCTGGGCTCAAGCGATCCTCCCTCCTTGGCCTCCCAAAGTCCTGGGATTACAGGTATGAGCTGTCATGCCCGGCAACAGTTCATTTAAAGACTCATTAGAGACTCAGATGGTGCCTGGATTTCTCACAAAAATGCTAGTGAATGAGGCACTGGCTCATTTTCATTCCATGTCAAACATAAGCTCGTGGCCACATGGAGGAGTGTTTTTAGTAGAGATAAGATGATTTAAAGCGTCTGTTTTGGTGTGAGTTCCCCCAGAAGCTGATCCTGAAGCAGAGATTTGAATGTCAAGTTTCACTGGAGTATGATCCCAGACTGTACCAGGAGGGGAGTGGAGAGGGATGCCAAGAAGGTAGGCAGCCAGCAGAGGGCGCTACCACATCAGGCAGCTCGCACAGCGGCCATGGCCTGGGGTCTACTGGGGAACTCTGGGAGGCTGAGTAGACACGCGCCTCAGTTATCCTCAATTATCCTCCTGGGGGTGAGGGAGCTGGGGTATTGATGCACCAAGTCCCGTCGCTCAGTGGGAAGTGTGCTTCCAGGGGCCAAGAAAGCCCGCAGGCAATGACGTGCAGGTGCTGGCATTTGGAGTCAGACCTAGAAGTACGCTGGAGTAGGAAAGGTCAGGGGTAGAGGCAGAGTACCAGGGTCATCTGCCACCCCACGTGTACCGAGGTACTTTTGTATGAGATACTTAGGGTCGGGCGGTGGCTCATGTCTGTAATCTCAGCACTTGGCGAGGCCGAGGCAGGAGGATTGCTTGAGGCCAGGAGTTCAAGGCCAGCCTGGGCTACATAGCATGACCCTGTCTCTACCAAAAAATTTTAAAAATTTAACTGGGTGTGGTGGCATGCACCTGTATCCCTAGATACTCAGGAGACTGAAGCAGGAGCCTAGGAGCTCAAGGCTGCAGGGAGCCATGATTGTGCCACTGCACTCCAGCCTGGGTCACAGAACGAGACCTTGTCTCAAAAAACAAAAACAAGCTGGGTGTGATGGTTCATGCCTGCAATCCCAGCACTTTGGGAGGTGGAGGAGAGAGGATTGCCTGAGCCCAGGGGTTTGAGACCAGCCTGGGCAACATGGTGAGACCTTGTTTCTACAATCAATAAAAGAAATCAGCTGGGCATGGTGGCGCATGCCTGTAGTTCCAGCTACTTGGAAAGCCGAGGCAGAAGGATCACCTGAGCATAGTAGGTTGAGGCTTCAGAGGCCATGAGTGTGCCACTCCCCTCCATCCTGGGCGATAGAGTAAGACTCTGACTCAAAAACAAAAACAAATCCCCAAATCCAGAAAACAAAAAATGAGATACTTAAAATGTTCTGATTCAGAGACTGTAGCCCTAGGTCAAGTTTCAAGAAGCAAACTCAATTATCACTGCGGTTCCTGGTACAGAGGTTATTTCCTTAGTCTGACAAGCATTTATTGAGCATCTACTGTGTGCCAGACAGTGTGCTATGCTGTTCAGGGGAGATTTTTCAGATTCACTAATGATCCCAGTAACCATAATGTAGCGCCAACACACATGAGTGTGTGTGTTCTCCTATGTGTACACACACACACATGCACGCAGATGCTTACTGTGTCACATCCTAAGAAACAGAAATTACTCTAAACCAGAATCTTTGCAAAAATTTCTCTGCCACCCATAGGCATCTATTTTTCCATCAACAGCCCAAAGATACATCTTCACTTATGCCAATTAAAAAATCTCTCCTTCCTTTTGTAGATAAGTCAAAATACATTAGAGACACTGGGCAAATGTGCAGAAATGGATTATTGTATTGGCCTAAAAGAAAAAAGTATCTGGCAAGACAGCCATGCATTGTTAGAGAAAATGGACAGAGTCACAAATAACATCTGTTATTTCCTTGTAACAAATGATAGAATACCATATGGAATCACCTTTCTATTTAGAGCTTTAAACAATCTCATTCTGGATTCATCTGAAGTTTTGATTTCAAGAAAGGAATAGGCTTTTGTTGTTCCTTCTAAAAGATGTATGAAGAGTCCACTTCATTGCGCAGTGTTGAAATATTTATAACTAAAAAGCTTAAGAGACAATGATGGGTGCTGTTAGTTGGAGCTGGTATGAATGCAGGAGTTTGGGCCTGTGTGTGTATTATATTCAATATCAACAGCCATTGCAGATCTTTCTTTTTCTTCATTATGTCTTTTTATATTTTGGACTGTATGTTCAGTTAATAGTCTTCTTTTTTCTTTTTTTTGAGTTGGAGTCTCCCTCTGTTGCCCAGGCTGGAGTGCAGTGGCAGGTTCACAGCCACTGCAGCCTCGACCTGCTGGGCTCAGGCAATCCTTCCACCTCAGCCTTCCAAGTAGCTGGAACCACAGGCATGTGCTACCACACCCAGCTAATTTTTCGATTCATTGTAGAAACGGGGGGGTCTCACCAAGTTGTCCAGGCTGGTCTCGAACCCATAGGCTCAGGCAATCCTCTCATCTCCACCTTCCAAAGTGCTGGGATTATTAGCATGAGCTACCACGCCCAACCAATATTCTTCTTTGAGAAGGCAGGGGCTATCGTTTTATAAAGAAAGATCATTTTTGTTTTATATTCAATCTGTCAAGAAAAAGCAGTTGGGATCTGTCCTGTGCCAGGTGGGGTTCTGGGCGCTGGGGAGACAGCAAGGAGCAATCAGACACGGTCCTGAGCTCGCAGACATGATGTTCTGGTGGGGAAGAAGGGAAAGGCACAGGCAAGCAGATAACTCAGCGAAAGTTAGAGACGATACCGGGAAGGAAATCAGATAGGATGACATGCGAAGAGGGGCTGGGGGTCTACGCTGGATTGAGAGGTCAAGAGAAGACCTCGTGGAAAAGGTGATGGTATCTGAACAACAACATGGGGCCTCAGTGCTGAGTGTGTGAGGGAGGAGCATTTCAGACTGGGAGAAACACAGGTGCAAAGGCCCCGGGGCAGGATTGCACCTGGCCTGTTCAAGAGGAGAAATAAAGGGGACTGGAGGGGGCAATGGGAGGTGGTGAGGTCAAGGCAGGCAGGGGCCAGGTAAGTACCACTTCCTGGCCGGCTCACCTTGGCCTGAAAGTTGGGCCCAAGGTGTGAAACGTGGGACTGGCTGTAATGGACACTTTGGGCCTAGGCTTTGTCTCTCCCTCAGGGATTTGCCCCACATGCCCATTTCCTTGATGGCTACTCTCCACTGACCGTGTTGGTTCTGTCTTCCCCTGCAGAGCTGCAGAATGGGTGTATTTCCTGACTTTTCCTCTCCCCAGGGTCTCTGCAAACAAAAACTTGTGGTTTTATGAGAAGAATTTCTTGTTAGTAAGCACAGACCTTCCAATAGCATCTAGGTCTCAGTTCCCTCTTCTCTGATGCAAACACAAGCCTAGCCTGGGAGCAAGACTCCTCAAAGAGCCGCGTGGCACCTCCTCACCCCACTGGCTTTCCGGGCACGGGAGTCGGCGTCCTGTCAGACCCTGGCCCTGGCTGTTCTGGTCATGCCTGCACTCCGAGGTGTCTCACTGCAAGCATGTGCGACTCTGCCTTGGGGTTTCCTGTGGCCACGGGGGCATGTTTGGTCCATATACTGGGCAGGATGGGCATCCTGGGAACCTCACGCTCCTGGGAGCAGCCCTCAAACAAGGATGGACAGGACCTGATGGGTCAATAGCCTGGCTTTCTCATCTCTCCGGAACAACTTTTAGACACATTCTGCATAGTGTCTTGGAAGATCCTGGTGGTTGGAGCCTTTGATGTCCCCAAAGAAACCCACTTATCTTTTTTTTTTTTTGAGCTGGAATCTCACTCTGTCGTCCAGGCTGGAGTGCAGTGGCACACTCACAGCCACCCCAGCATCGACCTGCTGGGCTCAGGTGATCCTTCGGCCTCATCCTTCCAAGTAGCCAGAACTACAGGCACGCGCTCCACATCCAGCTAATTTTTGATTTATTGTAGAGACAAGGTCTCACCAAGTTGCCCAGGCAGGTCTCAAACCTGCGAACTCAGGCAATCCACTCACCTCGGCCTCCCAAAGTGCTGGGATTATAGGCTGAGCCACTGAGCCACTGTGCCCTGTACTGGGCTCCTTTCCTGTCTTGTTTTCCCACTTCCCCTACATAGATGCTTCCTTTCAAATAAATGACTTGCCCGACACTCCTTGTCTCAGGGTTGGGGGGACTCAACCTGGAACAGCAAATTGGTGCCTGCTGCTTTCACCTGTTCAGCAATGCCTCCCACTCCTCAGGCAGCAGCTCTGGGTTTTCTTTTTTTCGAGTTGGGGTCTCATTCTGTCACTCAGGATGGAGTGCAGTGGCACAATCATGACTCACTGCAGCCTCGACCTCCTGGGCTGGGTGATCCTCCCCCATCAGCCTCCCGAGCAGCTGGGAATACAGGCACACACCACGACGCTGGGCTAGTTTTTTGTTTTGTAGAGACAAGTTCTTGCTATGTTGCCCAAGCTGGTCTCAAACTCCTGGGCTCAAGCAGTCCTCATTCCTCAGCCTCCCAAAGTGCTGGGATGACAGGTATAAGCCACCCCGCCTGGCCCAGCTCTGGTTTTGCACTGAGGAACTGCTTCTCCTGAACTGGATATAGCCCCGGTCAGAATGTCAGTCAAGTCAGTCAGTCACCCTGCCTTCCTCTGGCCTTGGGGGTGGGCAGCTGACCCAAACGCGCCCTGTCAGATTCCCTGTTGTAGAATGCCAAAATCTGAGTCTTGTGTTGGAGTTTGCCCTCTGCTGGAGGTGTTCTGACAAGGTCACCCACTGGTGCTTGCTGTATACCTGAGTCCCCAGACTTTTTCTAGGTTGATGTTGGTGGGTCCTTCAGGCCTGAGGGCTACTCTGCCCTCCCTCCTTCCTTTCCTTTCCTTTCCTTTCCTTTCCTTTCCTTTCCTTTCCTTTCCTTTCCTTTCCTTTCCTTCCTTTCCTTTCCTTTCCTTTCCTTTCTTTCCTTTCCTCTCCTTCCTTCCCTTTCCTTCTTTCCTTCCTCCCTTCCTTCCTTCCTTCTGTCTCCCTCCCTCCTCCCTTCTCTCCCTCTCTTCTCCCTCCCTCCCTTTCTTCCTCCTTCCTTCCCTCTTCCCTCCCTCCTTCCCCTTTCTTCCTCCCTCCCTCCTTCTCGCCCTCTCTCCCTCCCTCCTTCCCTCTCTTCTTCCCTTCATCCTTCTTCTCTTCCTTCGGACAGGTCTCACTCTGTCACTCAGGCTGGAGTGCAAGTGGCATAATCATGGTTCACTGCAGCCTTGATCTCCTGAGCTCAGGCAATCCTTCTGCCTCAGCCTCCTGAGTAGCTGGGACTACAGGCGTGTGTCATCACGCTCCGCTAATTTAAAAAAAAATTTTGTGAGTCGAGGTCTCGCTATGTTGCCTTGGCTAGTCTCAAATTCCCGGATTCAAGCAATCTTCCTGCCTCGGCCTCCCAAAGTGCTGGGATGACAGACATGAGCCACTATGGCCTCCACACGCTTTCGGCAGATTGCCTGTTTGTTTTCACTCGTTGGTTTCTGTTGCTTGCCACCCCAAAGAGCCCCAAGATAACGGCTCATTAATGAGGTCAGGTATCAACAGAGAACTTAAGGAGGTTTGGAGTAAGCTAGGTTGCCCCCAAAGCGGACCCTGAACAAGGTCTTGGGAGCAGGTGACTTGTCAGTGCAGGAAGCTCGGCGTGCCAGTGAGTGGGATCCTGCCTCCTGCTCCAAACCTGCCCCCTCTACTGGGAGATGCCATGGCCGGGACTCTGCAGCACCGTTCAGTGTTCTGGCTGCTCCCTGGGAAGCTCTGTCCTAGAGCAGGGGGGGAAGACTGAAAGGCTGGTGGAGGGAGACGGATTCGCACCTTTGTTTTCTTCCTTTTCCTGTCCCCATCACCCCAGCAATGCTTCTGCCATGGTCAGAACATTGATGTCCCCCAGGTCCCATGTTGAAGTCCTCACTTGCAAGGTGAGGCTATTAAGAGAGGGGTCTCTGGGAGGTGATTAGGTCAGAGTGGTGGAGCCCTCACACATGGGATTAGTGCCCTTAAGAAAGAGACCCCAGAGATACCCTGAGGTCAGAGTGAGAAGGTGCTGTCTATGAACCAGAGAGTGGGCTTCACCAGACCCCAAATCTATCGGTGTCTTGATCATAAACTTCCAGTCTTCAGAATGGTGAGGAATAAATTTCAGTTGTTTGTAAGGCTGATGGCATTCTGTTATAGCTGCCCAAACGGACTGAGACAGCATCTTCACCTTGCAGGGGCAGCTCCTGCCCGTAGGAGGACAGAGAGCTCCCTCCCTCCCTCCCTCCCGCCCTCCCTCCTTTCCTCTTCCTCCCTCCCTTTCCTCCTTCCTCCTTCCTCCTTCCTTCCTTTCTTCCTTCTGACAGGGTCTCACCCTCTCACTCAGCCTGGAGTGCAGTAGCACAATCATGGTTCACCCTTCCCGTAGTTTTTCGGCATTCCCAGAATGAGCCCCGTGGCATTCTCCTCAGAGACACCTATCCTAGTCAGTTGATGCCAGATGCTCAGAGGTTGGGAATCTTAACCCCAGGCACCTCCCACCCCAAGGTGCTCGAGTTGCATGAATTCCCGTCTAGATGGTCACCAGCCACTTCCTGAAGTTCTGCTGTCCAGAAGTGGCCCACCAGACACTTGTGTCCCCTTCCCAGTCCCACACCAGCCAGCTGGGCCTCTCATCCACTCAGTATTTGGGATCATTTCAGCCCCAAGACCTCTAAGCATTGGTTTGACCAGAGACAACTGCATAGGGTCCTGTGAGGGAGCATCAGCTGTCCTGAGGGAAACCTCAGAGTCAGCTGGTACAGGTGGTGTCTTTTGTCTTTTACCCTGTGGCCACTGTGCCAAGGTTAGAGGACAGGTGTGCATGTCAGGACCTCTACAGAGCTTCCTCTGGCTTTGCCCTGCCATGCCCAGCTCACTGTCTTCAGGTCCTGCCATGTGCACTTGTGACCCACCTCCTAGCACTGCAGGTGAGGCAGGCTGGTCGCACCTCCCCCCTTACTACCTCTGAAGATGGGGAGGCGTTGGGATACTACCTAGGCCCCAGCAGCTTTCATGTGAATTTCCACATATGTTGGGCTCCTCTGTCTGTGTGACACTTGTGTTCTCTTTTGCCTTTTGGGCTAACTAGGTAATAATTCTTTTCTTTTTGAGTCACAGTCTCACTCTGTCACCCAAGCTGGAGTGCAGTGGCACGATCACAGTCACCGCAGCCTCAACCTGCTGGGCTCAGGCAATCCCTTTGTCTCAGCAAGTAACTGGAACCACAGGTACATGCCACCATGCCTGGCTAATTTTTTTTTAATTGTAGAGATGAGGTCTTGACAAGTTGCCCTGTCTAATCTTGAACCCCTGGGCTCAGGCAATCCTCTTGCCTCTGCCTTCCAGAACGCTGGGATTACAGGCCTGATTAGGTAACAATTCCTTATACTCAGCTTATGGCGCTTTATATTAAATTCCATCTGGTGAACTCACTGGTATGGTTTCTGTCTCCTGAGTCGGGGAGGAAGAGGCAGGAGACAGGGAAGTGACGTGTCCACCCAGGGTGCATTAACAAGCAGGCACTGCTGTGGGCAACTGGGGCTCCATCTCACCTTAAGAGACAAGGCAGAACATCTTCAGATTGTCCCAGCAGGAGGTGAGGAGGCTGAGCTATCCGTCCACCCGCTCCCTTCCTCCTCGATTGAGGGTGGCCCTGGGCATGGATATCCTGGTGCCTCCAGTCTGCTCCACACAAGGTCTAGGGCATCTCTGCAGCTGGGCAGAGAGACAGAACGGCATTTGGTTTGCATGGAAGCAGTCTGCAGGTGACCTCCAGGCATGTGGAGGAGACAGAGTGCAGAGGCTGACCAACATGGTCTAGGAAGGGCCAGACTGTAGGCTGTGCAGTCTCTGTTATAACTACCCAACTCTGTCTTAGCATGAAAGCGGCCACAGACAATACAACAGTAAATAGGCATGACCGTTGCCAACAAAATGGTATTTTCTTTATTTTTTTGAGTCAGGGTTTCATTCCGTTGCCCAGGTTGGAGTGCAGTGGCACGATCATGGCTCACTGCAGCCTCAATCTCTTGGGCTCTGGCAATCCTTCTGCCTCAGCCTCCTGAGTAGCTGGGACTACAAGTGCACCCCACTGGACCTGGCTATTTAAAAAAATTTTTTGTAGACATGAGGTCCTGCTATGTTGCCCAGGCTGGTCTCAAACTCCTGGGCTCAAGTGATTCTCCCACCTTATCCTCCCAAAGTGCTGGAACTCCAAGCAGGCACCACTGCATCTGGCTAATTAAAAAAAAAAATTTTTTTTTTGATAGAGATGAGGTCTTGGTATGTTTCCCAGACTGGTCTTGAATTCCTGGACTCAAGTGATCCTCCCACCTTAGCCTCCCAAAGTGCTGGAACTCCAGGCAGGCACCACCATATCTGGCTAATTTTTTAATTTTTTGTAGAGATGAGGTCTCGGTATGTTGCCCAGGCTGGTCTCGAATTCCTAGCCTTATGTAAGTCTCCTGTCTCAGCCTCCCAAAGTGCTGGAATTACAAGCATGAGCTGCCATGCCTAGCCTGTGTTTTCAAAAGCAGGCAGTGTGCTAGGTTTGGTCATGTGCTGTAGTCTGCAGACTCCCTAACACAGAGGATGCACTAGCAGGGTGTGCTACAAAATTCAACCTCCATATCAGAAGTCACCTCTAACCTGGCCTTTCTACTTGTCTCTGCCTTCCATCTTCATTTTGGAAAATTCCATTCAGTTCTTTCCTTGACTTGGAGCTTTTATTATAAGAAAGGATCTTCAAGCAGTCATTACTATCAAGTTTATTCTAACATTTTCTTTCTTTCCTTTTTTTTTTTTTTTAGTTGGGGTCTCACTCTGTTCTGGAGAGCAGTGGTTCAACCATGGCTCACCTCAGTCTTGCTTTTTTTTGTTTTTGTTTTTTTGAGTTGGAGTCTCTGTTACCCAGGCTGGAGGGCAGTGGCATGCTCCCGGCCACCACAGCCTTGGCTTGCTGGGCTTCGGTGATCCTTCTCCCTCAGCCTTCCAAGTAGCCAGAACTGCAGGTGCGCGCTACCACATCCAGCTAATCACCTCAGTCTTGACCTCTTGGACTCAAGCAATCCTTCTGCCTCAGCCTTCCCAGTAACTGGGACTACAGGTGTGCACCACCACACTTGGCTAATTTAAACAATTTTTTTAGAGCCTCTCGGTATGTTGCCCAGGCTTTTCTCATTCTCCTGGACTCAAGCAATCCTGTCACCACAGTCTCCCAAGTTGATGGGATTACAGGCATGAGCCACTGTGCTCAGCCTATCCTGACATCTTTCTATCACAGGTTTGTGGTTGAGACATTGCTGGTGAATGAAATCACCCCAAAGCTCCCATGGCACTTGGTACATTGATTGTGAAGGGTGTCATTTAGGAACTTTGACTTGTACAGCGCTCAACTCCATTTTCTCAGGCTTAAATAAAAGCAAACAAAGGCCATGAAAAGCCACACTCACTTATGTCGTATTCAAAGAAACAGGGTTTGTGGGTGGAGATTTATTCTCTTAAAAGACACATCCCTGTTCAGTAATTCCACTTCACACCCGCCCTCGCCATTCACACCTGCCCTTTCACCTGTGTGGCTTGTGTTCCTGTGACCAGGAGCTTACCTGACGGCTTAAACCTGTCACCCATGGCCAGTCAGTGGTCCCAGGATATGGAGCCGGAAGAGAAGAAGACAAGTTTTAGCCTCTGTCCCTGCTGGAGTAGCCCAAGGGATGTACTCTTAGATTCAGAAGGACATCTCTGAGGGTGGTATATTGAGGTGGGACATCCCATGTTGGGAGGGAGAGGAGGGCTGGCCTGAAACCTTTTTGGTGGAAATCGGTGACAGTTGAAATTTGACCTAAGGAACTGTCAGCCTCATTTGGTGGAAATTCTATGAGCTGAGATTGCTAATCACCTTCCCACCCCACCCACCCTAGCCTTGCAGGTCTGAGCACTAGGAATTTAGAAGCACACCTTCTCCACCTCCTTGGGATGCGTGAATGTCTCACCATGAGTTCATTTTATTCCCAACTTCATAGACAGTAACTCTCTTTCAAGTTCTAAGAGAAAAACAAAGCTAACAGGTTGACTTGGAGAATTTACTCCAGGTCAATCTTTGATTCCAGATCCCTTATACATCCTGAACCAAATTCAGCCAGAGTCTTTTTTTTTTTGGTAACCCAAGGAAAGTGTTCAACTGAATGCACAATAGATGAATGGGAACAACTCAAAGTACTAGTTGATTAGTCATTTGAGAGGCAAAGAAGGGATGTTGCTTTTGGTAGCTCTAAGTGCCTGTGTCCCTTATGCTGGTGTTAATGTTCCTGGGAAGTTGATTAAGGCATCAGGAGACCATGGGTGGGCATGGACCAAGACCATTGGCAGAGGGTGGTGTTTCAATGCACTTCGTCAGTGGGTGGCTCCCCCAGTGCATGGGCCTGTCTCCCTGATAGATTCAGCTCTTTGGGGACTGGAATTCTCCTTTCTACACCAGTTTCTATATTTTCCTACCCTGAATGCTGCCAGACATTGTCTTTGACTTCGGTCACCTTGACTCTCCATTTTTCTGAGTTTCCATGTGCTAAATGCCCTCCTTCCTCCCCCTTCCTTCTGTTGACTCATTCCTTCTCAGGAGACTGAGAACCACCCTGCTAACTACACCCAAATCATCTACATTGGCCCAGGAGACATTCTATGCTGAAATTATTCCAAGCTCCCAGAATGTTAAGGATCCCTTACTCTCTTCCATAACCACTGACAATAATCTTTGCATTTTGTTTTTTAGAAATTTCTATCAAATTTTAGTCTTTGCATTTAAAGACCTACTTTGGCTATGAGATCATCAATTCCCCTTATTCAGCATTTCTTTATCTCGCAGTGTATTTTATTTTATTTTTTAGAGACAAGGTCTCTCTATCTTGCCCAGGCTGGTCTCAAACTTCAGGGCTCCAGCCTCCCAAAGTGCTGGGATTACAGGTGTGAGCCACTGCATTCTGTCTCTTAATATAAAATGCTTGGCTATGTGTTCTGAAGGTTTTATACTGTGTGATTTTCATATAATCGCTGCAATGAATGCATTGATCACATGAAAACCACTCATTAATTTATAAGCAATATTAACAATGACATAGAGTAGTAACTCATAAGGATTTTATCATTTTTTAAAACTAAATATTTTGGAAATCAATCTTTGAACCTAAGTATTGGAAAGAAGTGTCTCAGTATCACAAGATCAGACTTTGGACCTTACACCCTCCAACACTCTCCATGGTAGAGACTCTAATGCTCACAAAGTATTCCACTGATCACGATCATCCTACATTTCCCAGTTTCTCTGCATTTAGCAAGGTCATTGACCATTACTGACCAGTGGGTAGCAGTTAAAAGTGGCATGTATATCTCCTTCAGGCTAAACACAGAAGAGTGGATGAGTTTCATGGGTTCTCTTCTGCATGGTGATTGTAGTAGAGACTATAAACCATAAGACTGAGCTTCCTGGATCCCTGAATCACTGCATTGAAATTTGTGTGGATGATAAAAAATCTTTGTTGTATAAGACCACTGAGATTTTGAGGCTGTTTGTTAGTATAATATAACTTAGTCATTCTAGCTTTACTAATATATTTTAGAAGGGTGTTTCTAAAAGACTTTTGGCCATGATTCACAATAAAAAATGTATTTTACATGGTGAGCTAGAACACTCACCCAGACACACACACACACACACACACACACACACACACACACACACACACACACCAGAAACAAATATTCAGGAAAAAATACTTATCCTTAATATGCATGATCTATTCTATTCTACTGTTCGCGATTCTATTTTATTTTATAAAAAGATGACTTCCTAAATTGATTTTACAACCCACTAATGGAAGTAACTAGAGTTTAAAAAATACAGTGGTAGATTATAAGTTGTGTATGATTTAGTTGCTACTTATAAGTCTTTCATGCATATTTACTAAACCAGACTTTTTAGATCTCTCTCTGGCAGCTTTTTATTTTCTGTCCTTAGATTGAATGGAAGTATTTTCACATAACATATAGCACATCCCACAAAATTTCTGGAAGTTAATGTTTTATTGTTGAACTTCCTAATTTACAACATGTCTTTTGAAATTTGCTTATAAAATTTTGTCACAGGGAGCAACAATGTTAACCTGATGAATCCTTATTCACTTATTTTCATTTTTTAAAATAAATGACTATAAATAACTTTCTCCTGTGAGGATCAGGAATATCATAAAAACATCACTTGCTAGACATATTATAGTGTTAAGACTGGTGCAAAAAATTAAATAGAGACCAAGTATTTATATATAGCACTATATATATTTTTATATACTGTATACTCATATCAAAACTTGCCATTTCTATGAAGAAGCTGATAAGTTACTTTCTAATTTCATAAATTATACCACAACTGTGAAAATATGGACAACTATTTTGTATTTTTGCTGCTATATAAGACATTTAATGTTTATACAGAAAGCTGCAAAATTACAGAGGTGACAGAATGGGAATTGATGAACATTTTCACCTGAATTTCCACCGGCTTTTTCTTCAGCCAGAATCATCTTGATAATCTCTGAATATTCTTTTAGAGATGAAGATGGTGCATGTTTCTTCAATAAATACACATACACACACTTTAGGTATATGTGTGTATATACATTTATACAAGTGTATATATATATATACACATATATACACACATGTATATAGTCTACATATGTATATATATTTCTGTGTGCACTTGTACACACATGCACACATAATGTCCTTTGGTTTATTTTCAGACCATTACTGTGAAATGAATTTTCAATGATTTCCATTTATTTATTTTTCTTTAAATCTAAACTGGTTTAAAAAGATCCTTGCAACAAGTAATAAATTTCTTTTATAAAATCATATGATTACACTTTAAAGCATGATATACAGAGGGTCACGCGGTGTTAGAGAAGACAGAAGTTCATGCCAATATGGGGGAGAAAAGAAAGAAAATGGGTTTCTGAACTTCTTTCTTAAAGTGGCCACCTGCTGGGTTTATATAAAGGAGCCCAGGCTAAGTGACATGCTCCCACAGGAAGGGAGGGACGGGAAGGGAGGGACAGACCCAAGAGTGGTTGAAGAACAATCATTTCTTGGAAATGGGTGTGCTTTGGGATTGGGGAAGAGATGCCAATCCTTGGGTGGGTGACCAAGTGACAAAGGGTAACTTTGGAAATGAAGTGGTGTCTTTTGGGATGGACAACTATAACATTTTGGGTTGTGTGCTAAATGTTCTCATGGATTTCGTGCCAAGATGGTCATGATGTGCTTTCCTAACTGAGGCTCCTCTGGGATGATGGGCATGGCCCTGTGCTGGTGGAAGGGCTCCCCACCCCACAAGTGGACGGCCATGCCAAGATGGCGCTCCTACCTCCAAATATGCCCCTTCCTCTGTCACATGCTCTTCCCAATTGGAGGCCTTTTCCCACCACACAAGTGACATCACCACGTGAGGGAGTATGGTATTCTTCTCCAATTGTATGTTTTGGAAATCAAAGTCCACGTGTGTGTGTGAAGCTGTCAAAAAAAATGCTGCCCTCGTCTCTCACTCACATCAGATAAAGAGGCCTCAACGTGGCTTAGAAAAACCAGAGAGATACTCTCACCAGATGTATTTCCAGACTTGTGGTCATTTTGTTTCTCTGTTGGATAGCTAGGTGGGAAGTCCCAGAAAATTGGGGCTGGGATGAACTCTATACAAACTGAGAGGCATCTGGGCTGCACTAGCAGAATTGAACTTGACTCAGAGCAGTAGCTGGTGAGAGCAGGGTCATTGCTCTGTAGATTTCGTATTCACCACGCTGGCTGAGGAGAGGGGCTCTTGATCTTGGTGTTGGTGGTAAAACATTCAAGACTTTCTTTTTTCCACCAGTAACTAGGGCTCCCTACGGACGGCATCTTTCTTTGTGGTGTTTTTGTTTGTGTTTTAGAGATGAGGTCTTGTTATATTATCCAGGCTGGTCTCGAAATCCTGGGCTCAAGCAATCCTCCCCCCTTGGCCTCCCAAAGTGCTGGGATTACAGGCGTGAGCCACTGCACTTAGCCAGGATGGCATCTTCCAAATCATGCCACCTTAACCTATGTTAACTTATGAAAACCTTGCTGAATTTGAAACACCGTTCCCCAAAGAATTTCCAGCATCTCCTGTGCTTTCAGAGATGGAAAGCTCCCTCTAAGTCCTCAGCTTTGATTTTCTTGTTACGCGACCACTCCTGAGTTGAGGTCATGGATCAACGTTCTTGGAGTCACCATGTGTGACTTTTCAAATGCATTCTCTTCTTTCCTCAGAAATGAAAAAGAAAATTGAGGGGGAAAGATGTCCCAGTTTTGTTTGCAGGATATCACCCCTTGGAAGGACAGAAATAAGGAATGTAGAGTCACACACAGGACACAGATGTTGGTGGGAACACTATATTTGGGGCACAGAGTAAAAAAGATGGTTTCCATGGTAATGAAAATAATCATTGATGGTGAGCAAAGCTTCAGATGGAGAAGACAGAACTGCTTGGATGGGTGATAGTAATTGCTGGGTGGCTGCCAGAACTGAGGGGCGAGGACAGAGGCTGAGCCAGGGCAGGAGGGCACGGGGGGCGGCTGTGGGCATTAGTTCTTGCTGAGGATGCTCTTGAGACTTCTCTCCACGGCTTCATCCAGCTCCTCCTCCAGCTCCTCCTTCTTGGACATGGCCAGCTTGGACTGGTAATCCCTCACCACCTGGTCGATGTAGGGGGCGCTCTGTGTGCCATGCAGCATCAGGGTCCACTCCTTCAGCACCCCCTTCTGGGGGGCGCTGCCCACAAACCCCAGCTCCAGGGTCCAGGTTCCTCGGGCATCTTCCCCCCACGTGTGAGTGGTCATGAAAGGCCACTTGTCGAAGCCCACCTTAGAGTCGTCATCCCTGGGACGCCGGCTCAGCAGAATGGACTTGGTGCCCATAGGGGACGTCATGTTGATGTTTAGATCTCCTCTCCTGGTTGCATTGACTGTGATGACAGCCTGGACGTGCTCGAGGTAGCGGACGAAGTTTTCCTTCCCCTCACAGGCGTCGGTTGTGAGTGTCAGCACCAACTTGCCAGTGGATGGTATTTTCCTGAGGGCAAAGTGAGGGGGAGACAGGGTGAGGGATGGTGGACACATCCTATGAGGGGTTGTAAAGGCAGTTTCAGGAAACAGAAAGAGCAGGACCTTGGGGTCAGTCAATTAGACAGACCTGGGTTTAATTCCCACACTGGCTATTTCCCACAGCCTGAGCAAGTTCCTTATGCTTGATACCTCCGTGTAGACGGGGAATGTAGCAAACGTTGTTAATGACCCTCCCACGTGTCCTAAATTGCCTCTGCATTCGCTTGCAGCTACAGCTTACCTGCACAGCTTACCTCCCCGCTCAGGCACAGGCATCTCCCAGCTTTTTCCCTGGGGGCTCAGCCTATGTGCAGGGCCGTCCAAAGGGGCCAGGAGTGGAACCCCTCAGGAATAACCTTACACCAACAGTGGACAGAAAGTGGTGGAGAAATGTACCTTGGTTTCCCTGTTCCTCAGCGGGACAACACAGCGTCCCCAGTGGGACTGAGCCTAGCTGTCCCGGTGGCAACCTGCTCATGAAGGCACTCTTTATTGGCTTTTTCTCCTTCTCTGTCTCACATCTCCACGTCCTCACTTGCGTTGCCTGGGATCGTCTCTTGAAACACTATTGGGACCCAAGCCCTGTCTCAGGGTCGACTTTTGGGGCAACCTCATATGGAGATAAGAGCTCATCATGCTTTTCTTTTAAAGCCCTGAGTACCTTGATCAATAGAAGCTACTGCTAATATGACTCATTGTGACCATTAAAAAAAGGTGAAATTGAGTTCATTAATTCCAGTGAAAGACAGTCCTAGGAAAGACTAGGAGACTTTGGGGGTCTCTTTGGCCACAGCTTGGAACCCCTTGGGGTTCAGCCTAAGCATTCCCTAAGCTGTTCTTACAGTCAATCTCCTTTCTAGAGATGGTCTCCTTTGAATGTGAGAAGCTCAAAGGTTCTTGCGCTGGAAACCTAATGTGGGGAAACTACATTTGAAGATTGCATGGCATCACTGAAACACTCTAAACTTTGGGAATAAACCTATTTGGATTAGAATTCTGCTTCTGTGCTTACTGCTCATGAGAGCTTGGGCAAATTATTTCAGTCCTTGAAGTCTCACTGTCACTGTGGGTTAAACAAGACCATGTATAAAAAACACCAAGCACAATGCCTGGCATGTGGTATGAGGTTCCTCTCCCTGGTTCCTTACCTATGCTAATATCCTTCTCCAACATGGCTTTTGTTTTAGAGCATAAAGTGGTGGATATTTTAGAGCACACATCTTAAAAAGTACATCTACAAAAAGACATCCATTGCACACCCAGCTCGGGGCCAAGCCTTGGTTCTGTGTTGCCCTTGGAACCAGGGCCACGAAGGAGGGCTTGCTGAAGCTTACATTACTGCTTGTTAATAAAGGCAGTCTTCTCCAGTGGAACTTTATGAATATGTACTTAAGTGGTTTCATGGAGTGCTACTGTGTCCCCCCATGCCCAGATGCTGATGTCGAATGATGTTGGTGGTGGTGTCCTTCTGTTTCTAGACTCTGAGGAAACTGTGCAATTTGGTGGAGAGCAGACTGACTTTGGAGGTTGAGTATGGAGGGTCATGACTTGGATCTCTCTGAGAAGATGCTATTGATTCCAGACAGGATCAAAAACAGAACAGCTGAGGTGATACATGACTAAAGATAGTTTGGGCTCTCACCTACAGATAGACAGCTGTGTGGGGTAGCATAAAGAGTTTTAGACTAAAGGTTTAGTTGTGAACAAGTATTTGAATGTTCAAGCCTCATTTTCCTTACCTGTACAATGGGGATATTAATTCCTACCTTGAAGAGTTGTTGTGAAGATAATATATATAATCTTTATATATTATATAAATATATAAATATATAAAAATATATATATTATAAATGATATGAGGTAACAAAAATGTATACACATTTTAAGAGATGTTATCTATGTATGACTTTTCAAAGTTGAATTAAATTATGGTAGCAATGTGTAGTATGATGTTTGCTCAACTGTACTTCCACCATTTTCTTTGACTATCCTGCCTGTCATATGGTGACACTAACATTCATTTGATTAAAGCCATCTTTTGCTGAGCTCTGTGGCTCAGCCTGTAATCCCGTGCCTTGGGAGGCTGAGGTGAGCGGATTGCCTGAACCCGCGGGTTTGAGATCCGCCTGGGCAACTTGGCGAGACCTCATCTCTACAATAAATCAAAAATCAGCCGGACGTGGTAGCGCGTGCCTGTAATTCTGGCTACTTGGAAGGCTGAGGCAGAAGGATCGCCGGAGCCCAGCAGTCAAAGCTGCGGTGGCCAGGAGTGGCCACTGCACTCCAGTCTGGGCGACAGAGTGAGACTCCAACTCAAAAAAAAAAAGTCATCTTTTGAGTGAATGTCACACTTAAAATGTGTATACATTATTTTGGGATGCCTTGTATATAGTTATATCCATTCTCAGACTTGCTTCCAGGCAATCCAACCTAAAACACATGATATATATCTATAGAGAAGAGCACCCGGAAATTAGTAACCAAACCCAGTGTGCAGTGTCTGAGGCCTGTTGACTATATTCATGTCATTGTTGGCATTACGGAATAAGAGTCTCCTTCCATTTTGTGGACTCAATCACTCTCACTTCTGCTTTCTTTAAAAAGTCCTGGAGAAGTTGTAGTGATAGACCTAGGCTGGGGACTCCTTTGACATTCAGGGCATGACAGAAGAGCCTGGGATTCCAGTCCCAAGAAGTAGCCCCGCCGGTAGACCCATAAGGGCAGGTGTATCCTTTTCTGGCTGTGCTGCATGTTAGTCTTCCATGGCAGTTGTCTTTCCTGCTTTCCCAGGTCACAGGGAAGGAATGAGAGACAAAGACAAACAGAGAGGAAATGACGGCAAGGCTGACAAGGGGACGCCAGGACAGGCCACCTACTGCCCAGTCTAAGGGTTTTACTTGGGAATGAAGCCGTGCATTTGTGACAGAGGGAGGGATAAATGGAGAGATGTGAAAAGAAATATTGGAATTTGACAATTCACCGTGCAAAGCTGAAAGACAGCTTGGAGTGGGCACAAACACACAAACCTGTGTTAAGAATCACACATTTTCCCAGAAGACTTGGATGCTGGGCTGGGTGAGTTGTCTCATGCCTATAACCCCAGCACTTTGGGAGGCCTAGGTGGAGGGACTGTTTGAGGCCAGGAGTTTGAGACCAGCTTGGACAACATAGCAAATTTTTGTCTCTACAAATTAAAAAAAAATTTACTGGGTGTAATGGCATGTGTTTTGTGTCCTAGCTACTTTGGAGGCTGAGGCAGAAGGATTGCCTGAGCCCAGGAGGTCAAGTCTTCTGTAAACTGTGATTGTGCCACTGCACTCCAGCCTGGATAACAGAGTGAGACTCAGACTCAAAAAAAAAGTCTTGGATGTAGTGCTGAGTGCAGGGGTCAGAGGCCACGTCAGGCATCCCTGGGAAACCTGACTTGTTTAGTACCATAAAGGAACTGCCTACTAGAAAAACTCCCTGACCCCTGCCTTGCTATGTGAACTGCTTACTGCACAGGAGCTGGTTCCCTGAGAGTGGAATATGTTCCCATGAAATTAAATTAAAAGCCTGTAATGTATTCCAGAGGTCACAAGCTTGGAAGAGAAAGGAGAACAATGTCCCCTCCTCTCACAGGTAGGGTTTTCAGCCGGCATCATGGCACCGAAAAGCCTAGAAACAGTATCTGCCAGGTGTTTCTAATTTCTCATTTCTTTTTGCTCATTTATATTTTCTCACTTTCTTGCAATGACCATATATTACTTTTATAAGAAGAAAGTGAATGACACACCTTATTCTTTTAAAAGAAAAAGAAGATATATGAACAGCCAATTTATATGAAGATTAAATAGGAGACGGCTGTTTGTGGAACAAAAGGAGGCTCTGCTGAGAAACTTAAAACAGACACAGGGTGTTCGTTGGCTCCCAGGACACGTTCTGGAACTCTCTGGCCACGGGAAAATGAGGTGTGCATGGAGAGGCTTAAGAGTTCCTCTCTGACCTTTAAGAGATGATGTGTGCAAGCCTGGTGTTCAAGTCCTAAGGAAAGATGAACTTGGGCACCTGGGAGTGGCTCATATCTTCTATGCTAATACTATATGAATACTGTTCGTGTTACGAATCCTCCACTGTATGAGAAAGTTATGAAGCTGTGCTCATGTTGTTAAAATTATTGCAATAGTAAGAATAACAGCCATTCATTTGGAAGCGCCCAGAATGCTTGCTTGTGTGGTGGTCTGAAGGAACATTTAGCAGGTGGCTGAAGTTTTTCTCTTGCCTGTGTCAGAGTTACGCAGGAAGAGGAGCTGGCACAGAGCCGAGAACACACTCTCCTCTTGCTCCCATGCTGCTTCTGGCAATTGTATCAGGGCTTTTGTTTTTTGTTTTCAGCAGGGTCTCATTCTGTGGCCCAGGCTGGAGTGACTGGCAAGATCACAGATCACCGTAGTCTTGACCTCCCGGGCTCAAGCCATCCTTCCACCTCAGCCTCCTCATCAGCTGGAACTACAAGTGTGTGCCACCATGCCCAGCTAATTTTCTGAATTATTTTGTGGAGTAAGGTCTCACTATGTTGCCCAGGCTGTTCTCAAACTCCTGGGCTCGAGCGATCCCTTCTGGGCTCAAGTGATCCTCCTACCTCAGCCTTTCAAAGTGCTGGGATTACAGGTGTGAGCCATGGCACCTGGCTGGTTTTAAAGTTGATTTCCAAATTCATGGAAAGTCGGAGCTGGATCACACATTGTGCTATAGCCATTTTGTAGCCGAGTGAGCAGTCCCTGTGGGGCACACGGAAAAGCTGGGGGGCGGCTGTGCCAAGCAGGTCCCTCTGTGCTGGCCGAGGGACAGGCCTATGCTGCTCTGCTCATTCCACACAGCAGGTGGAGCTGGACACAGTCAGGTGTGGTTTTCCCTTTGATTTTAGTCCAGCACCCTTCACTCACCCTCCTGATAAAGTCTTTTTGGAAAATTGCTTTTCAAATTGACTTCTTCTCTGGGAAGATTAATGCCTGAGGAAACCCACAAAGCTGACAACTGTCACTCACTGCACCTTGGAGGCTGTTTCCACATCACGGAGAGTGGCAGTCACCAAGGTTGTGGACTCTTCTATCCCAGCCTCTCAGGAAGGAGCACACGGGATTGGGCACAGTGGCTCACGTCTGTCATCCCAGCACTTTAGGAGGCTGAGGCGGGAGTATAGCTTGAGCCCAGGAGTTTGAGACCAGCAACATACAAGACCTCATGTCTACAAAAAATTTAAAAAAATCAGCCATCCGTGGTGGTGCACACACGCAGTTTCAGTTATTTGGGAGACTGAGGCAGGAGGATCTTCTGAGGCCAGGAGGTCAAGGCTGTGGTGAGCTGTGATTATGCCACTGCACTCTAGCCCGGGCATCAGAGTGGTACCCTGACTCAAAACAACAAAAAAAGAAAGACATAGTACATGGTAATAAGGACCTCCTCTGCTAAGTGGCATAGCCAGCCCTGGGCCACCCTCCAAACCCCCATGTCAGTCTCTGAGTTCTCCAACAAGCCTATCTGCCCTAGACCTAACTCGCCTGCATCTGAGAACAAGTTCCGGTATGGGGATCGATGGGGGAGCAGAGGGCACTGAGCGGACACCGAGCCCTTCCAACCAGGGACTCCTTCCTAAGTTTGCCTGCCTGGCCTGCTGGTCCTAATTACAATTAGACACTGTCCTTATGCCCTGCTGATGCTTGCTGAATATTTTCATTCTTTCATTCATGTAAAAAATATTTATCACGTGTCTGCCAAGTACCTGGCACTATTCTATGCACTGGCAGTACACTCATGAACAAGACAGACAAAGGTCCTATCCTTGGGGAGCGCCCAGCTGAGTTATAGCTGCAACAACTCTCTTGTTTCTTTTAATGGAAGACATTGCTCTGATCTTGGGTAAAGCTCCTGGCTCCTTATGAGACAGTGAAAGGATCATGCCTCTGACCTAAGAGTCCTTGCAAGAGAAACTCAGACAACATAATCTCCAGGGCTCCTTCTGGCTCCAAGTTCCACATGTATGTAGATTATGTTGGATTGCGAAGCCTGTTCAGAAGCTGGGTGGTCATCATTCACTGCAGTGTGTGTCCTGTTCTCTTTTCTCTTTCCCTCCCTTGGCACTGCCCTCTGGTCCTCTCTCACAGTCACACAGTACTGGAGGGTCATGAGAGGTGCCTCCTGCTAGTTCAGGGCAGCCTCAGAAAATACAGTCTGATATCAGCATGTACCTCACAAAGAGAGCCTCAGTATATGAGGGGGACCCCCCAAACCCATAATTTATTTATAAACAATTGTGTATTTATTCTTATATGATTAAGCCTCAGTCACCTTCAAAGTACTCTCCATTTGATGCAATGCATCTTATTGAGACACTTTTTCCACAGTTCAAAACAGTTTTTGAGCTTGTCAGTTTTGATGCCTTTTAGTGCTTCTGCTGTTTTTTGTCTCACCTCTTCCACACTGGCAAAACGTTTCCCTTTGAGGAATTTTTTCATCGGGGGGAAAAGAAGTCACTTGGGGTGAGATCATGTGAATAGGGAAGATGGAACATGGGGGTCATGCTGTTTTTGGTCAAAAACAGTGCGATGTGGGCAGGTGCGATGTGGGCAGGTGCGCTCATAAATAACCCATCATGAAATGGGCAAATACATTGAAGAAAATCTCCAAAAAAGAATTCACTGAAGCCGAACACAGACTCTAACAACAACATTAGCTGATGTACTGATGCCAATAGGTTCCTGGAACACTTACCTAGCGGGAAGAGCCTGTGCTACAAGGGGCCTGTCCTCCAAAAGATAATTCTGGTTTTTTTGCCCCCCTCCATATTATGAGTTAACTCTTCCCCTACATATTGCAATGTTGCCAACTGTTTGCTCAGTGCTCCTGTCGCACTGCCTGCGAGGGATGTTCCGGCTCCCACCCGCTGCTGGAAGAGCATCTGGAAGGGTGCAGACACTGTCTTTCCCTCCTAGCAATAAAGGAGTGAGATTCAAGGACCCACAGCCTTGTAGAATGGATAGTATGTTGGAGTTATTGGCTCACCTCGTGTGATTAAAAGAGATGGTAGAAGTAAAGAGAATTCCTTCCTTCCCTCCTTCTTTTCCTTCCTTTCTTTCCTCCCTCCCTTCCTTCCTTCTTTCCTTACTGAGCCAGAGTCTCACTTTGTTGACCAGGCTGGAGTGCAGTGGCATGCTGCTCATAGCCACTGCAACTTTGACCAGCTGGGCTCAGGCGAGCCTTCCACCTCAGCCTTCCAAGTAGCTGGAACTACAGGCGTGTGCCACCATGTCCAGCTAATTTTTTTTCGATTTATTATAGAGACGAGGTCTCACCATGTTGCTCAGGCTGGTCTTGAACCCACATGTGCAGGCAATCCTCTAGCCTCTGCCTCCCAAAGTGCTGGGATTACAGGTGTGAGCCACTGAGCCTGGCTGTTTGCACTGTTTAATGTCCCTCTTGCAATGGTGTAAGTACCAGGTGTGCTTTACAGCTGGGCTGCCTGAGACAGGGACTGCTAGCCATGTGTGGCTATTTAAATTTAAATTAGGATGAAAACAGTGGTCCCATTTCTGATGCTCAACAGCCATGAGCTATTGTACTGGACAATGCAGATAGAGAATATTTTCACCACTGCAGAAAGTCTCTGCCCTTCCAAATATCTCAAGAAATTATTCTGAACTCTAACAGAGAAAGAGTCATCCATGCCCACTTAATGTTGACTTTGGGTAAAGTGTGTCAAGGTAAGCAGGGCTTAGCCTTAAATTCGCCATTTGGACTGTGCTTTCCAGTCTTGCCTCTCTGGTTAGTCACTCCCAGAAGACATGGTAGACCCTGGCAGTGACAGGGCTTCCGGAATGGCAGTTATGGAGTCTAGAAGGTGGGGCCACCCACTAGGTGGGTGTTTCAGAGTCCCTAGGGGAGTCCCTAGGATTGGAACTCCCATCCCCACCCCAGTTGAGCCACTCAGGAGCTGGGTGACCTCTGGTGTGCCCTTCTCCTTTCCCAGCTTCCCCTTGACTGCAATGACACTATGAGCTCACAGCAGGGCTGCTCTGGCATAGGGCCTAATGGAGGGGCTTGTGCTCCATAGACACCGACTATGGTCAGGATCATGCAGTGAAAAGAGCCCAGGATTTGGATTCAGATGGGCTTTTTTGTCAAATCCTGCTCCGTCATTTGTGGCCTTGAGCACATTTTTCCTTATTGGTAAAAGGTAACAATGATAGGACACACCTCCTGGGCTTAGAGGATCAAATACAGTGACTGTAAAAGACCCAGCAAGCACCAGGCACACAGTAGGTGCGTCAACCCCCTGCCCCCAACTGCCCCAAAGACACAGCATGAGTCCGGTCTGTTGTTAATGCTGCAACACATTCATCCTCTGACGGGTAAGTTTAAGGTCACCCTCAACAATGGGGAGGCTAGGAAGCTAATGTGTGTGGAAAGCGCATGATGCGTAGTAGGTGCTCAATAAAAGTTAGTTCCGGCTGGGCGCTGTGGCTCAAGCCTGTAATCCCAGCACTTTGGGAGGCTGAGGCGATGGGGTTGCCTGAGCCCACGGGTTCAAGAACAGCCTGGGCAACTTGGCGAGACCTCGTCTCTACAATAAATAAAAAATTAGCCAGGTGTGGTAGTGCACGCCTGTAGTTCCGGCTATTTGGAGGACTGAGGTGGAAGGGTCGCCGGAGCCCAGCAAGTCAATGCTGGAGTGGCTGTGAGCATGCCACTGCACTCCAGCCTGGGCGACAGAGTGAAATTCCGACTCAAAAAAAAAAAAAAGTTAGTTCTTTCCTTCAGTTTCACTTACAGTCTCTGTGACCTTAACTACATCCGTCAGTGTGTTTGGAGCTCAGTGAAGCCTGCTTTACCAAGAGGAGGGTTAGGAGGATGAATGGAAAGGGTGTGTGGACATGCAGCTTTGGGAAAACTGTGAGGAAGTCTGCAGAGTAGCTATTTTTATTGTAGAACGTCGGTAACATCACTTGGGAGTTGTGCGGTTCTGTGTTTTGAGGTTATTACAGGGTTGGGCTGAAGCTTTACTTTTCCAAGCAGTGTTGATTGGAGTGAGGCCTTATACAATCATGGGCTGGTTCACAGAAAAACCACACAGCTCTGCAGTAAACTATTTGGTGCTACTTTCTATGGACTCAGTGAGTGAACAAGAAGGATGTTTGCCCCTGGAAAGATGCTTGCTCATAGGAGGTCATCCATGGGAGCTTGTAGGATTATGCGCCACTAAAGGAGGGTGGTCACCATGCGAGGATGTGGTCCTATGGAAGGGTGCTCTCCTGGGGAAGAGTGGATACCATGGGAGGATACTCTCCTATGGGAGGATGTTTTCCCATGGGAGGGTGCTCTCCTATGGAAAAATGGTTACCATGGGAGAATGCTTCCTATGGGAGAATGTTTATCCAAGGGAGAGGCTCTCCTATGGAAGATGCTCTTATCCTATAGGAGGATGCTCTCCTATGGGAGGATGCTTTTCTATGGGAGGATGTTCATCCACGGGAAGAGGCTGTCCTATGGTAGAATGCTCTCCTAGGGAAGGATGTTCTCCTGTGGGAGGATGCTCTCCTATGGAGGAGTGGTTACCATGGGAGGATGCTCTCCTGGGACATGATGCTTTTCCTATGGGAAGAAGCTCTTCTATGGAGTGATGCTCTCAGATGGAGTGATGCTCTTCTGTGGGAAGATATTCTCCTATGGGCTGATGCTCTCCTATGGAAGGATGCTCTCCTATGGGATGTTGCTCTTCTATGAAGGATGCTTCCCTGTGGGATGATGGTCTCCTATGGGATGATGCTCTCTTGTGGTTTGATGTTGCTTTTCCATGGGAGAATGCTTTCTAGTGGGATGATGCTGTCCTATGGGATAATGCTCACCTGTGGGATGATAGTCTCCTATTGGAGGGTGGTCATCATGGGAAGATGCTGGACCATGGGAAGATGTGTACTCAGAGCACGTGCTTGCCCATGGGAGGATACTTTAGGCTACTGGGATACACAATTTTGAATTTGTGTAAGAACCAGGCAATTATTTTACCCCAAATTCTAGGAGATTATTATCTTTCTTTTTTCACAGGTATGAACTAAGAGTGCTTAAAGTAATGAATGAGAGGGAGAGACAAAGTTACATTTATTAAGTGCCTGCTGTGTGCCAGTTTTACACTTGTGTGTTGTTAAAGTCTTCTAGCAGCCTGGTGAGGAAAGAGACCTTAGCTCCATTTTACAGGTGAGGAGGGAAAGAAGGGTCTCTTGCTTTGGTGTCCATTAGGACAGAATTCATGGGTCTAATAATTTAGATGGAAAAAACTCTTACATCCTAATTTTCACTTCCTATAATAGAAACTAAGCTTCCTTTTCGATTATGACTGCAGGCCACAAAGCAGAGTGGCATTAGTACTTCCTCAGACTTTGCCACCAAAGAATCTAGAGATTGTCATATCCCATTATAGTCATTGCATGGATCTTGCAGGAGCATTTGGTCATCATCACTGCTCTGAAATTATTGTGGCCAGTAGACTTGCCACTGGAGCTTTTTACTTAATATATCAGCAAAAGAACATATATTACTTTTCCACAAATGTGTCTTTAAAAGCATTTTTGTAACTGTTTTTTAATACAGTTAGCTTCCTTTGTAATTCTATGTATTTCATGTTGTGGATTTAGAGAACATTCTGTTGATATGGGGGTCCATAGACTTTACCATACTGCCAAAGAAGGACAGGGCACAAAGATGAGCATTGCTAACATAGGGGGTTAGAAAGGTCAAAAGTATTGTCTAAGTTGGTGAAGTCAAGACTCGCATTCAGGCCTGGTCAACTGACTGCAAAAGCTGCAGAGAACCTAGGGCCAAAGGAAAATGACCAGGAGGACAGTCTGAGAGGGGCTGGACACCGGTCAAGCTCAATGACCAGTGAAAATAAGACCAGGGCAGAGGATGAATTTAACCATTTAAACAACATAAGCCATGGGGAGTATTTTCACAATGGAATACTACACAGCAATGAGAATGAATGAGCTTTAACTATATGTGATAACTCAGACGAATCTCATAAACCTAATGTTAAGTAGAAGAAACTGGACCCCAAGGCATCCAGACCATATGATTCCAGTTAGATGAAGTCCAAGAACTGGTAAAACTAAGCTTTAATGAGAGGAATAAAAGTAATGGTTGTCTACAAGGTGGTGGACTAACTGGAAGGGGACATGAGGAATCTTTCTGGGTCAATGGAATGTTCCATCCCTTGATTGGGTGGTAGCTTACCTGAATGTGTACATTTATCAAAACTCAAATAATACTTAAGTTGTATGCATTTCATGGTATGTGAATAATATCTCAGTGATGATAATAATAATAATTGCTATCTGTATCTTACTGATGAACCAGTGAGGATAGAGAGACATGAAATAAGATACTATTCTTACTGAAAAATCTTCTTGTCAAGACAGGAAAGGGAAATAAGCATACTTGACCAGCCCAATGGTTTCTGCAGGGGGAAGCCCTTATTCAAATTTCTCCAAATGGCAATCCACTTCACTCAGAATAAAACCAAGTCCTTACATTATCCCACAAGTGGAATGAATAAATAAATTGTGTCATAGTCACACTCTGGAACACTCTCCATCAATAAGAGTAAACTGCAAGCATACACTAAACACTATTAAAGCTCACAAACATAAATTTGAGCAGGGGAATCTAGATATAAAAAAGAATACAAGCCGGGCTCGGTGGCTCAGCCTGTAATCCCGCACCTTTGGGAGGCTGAGGTGAGTGGATTGCCTGAGCCTGCGGGTTCAAGACCTGCCTGGACAGCGAGACCTCATCTCTACAATAAATCAAAAAATCAGCCGGGCGTGGTAGCTCACGCCTGTAGTTCCAGCTACTCGGAAGGCTGAGGCGGAAGGATCGCCGGAGCCCAGCAGGTTGAGGCTGCGGTGGCCGGGAGCGGCCACTGCACTCCAGTCTGGGCGACAGAGTGAGATTCCAACTCAAAAAAAAAAAAAAAAAGAATACAGTATATGATTCCATTTATATAAAGTATAGAACAGGCAAAATAAGCTACAGAGTTAGAAGTAAGAACAGTGGTTACTCTGGGGGGATGATGATGGCAGGGGACATTGGGGGCTTTCTGGGACATTAATCATGTTCTGTTTACTGATTTAGGTCCTGGTTGACTTGTGCACCTATAAATAATGGCCTAAGTCATGGAAACACTTAGGGGTTCTGAGTTACACAACTGTGATCTGTGTAAATAGCACTCCCTGCAGTTGTGCAACCCTACAGCTCTGCCGAAAGCTGGCTGATCCTAAATCAAATTCGGTGCATGCCCCTGACACACAGAGGGACTCTGATACTATTGCCACTTCCATGAGCCAACTCTGGGGCACCTTCCACATGTAGCAGTAGGACCACTGCCCCCACTTACTCAGGGTCCTGCACGGAGCCTCCCACACAGTGGAACCTCTCGGGTACGGTTTTCCAGTCTTTAGCCATTTTCACCATGGCACCTGCATCCAGGACCCATAGCCAAAGAGGTGATTAAACTCCAGGCCGACTCCATTCCTCCGCCACTGGTGGACCTCGTCATGAAGCTGGTTTCGTTTGGAGGTGAGCACAGTCAGATGCTGCATGTCTCGCCAGGTCAGACCCAAGCTGGATACAGGAGGCAGAGAACAGGAGGGCGGGGCAGGAGGTAGGGCAAGAGAGGGAGAGAGACACAAAGACTAAGATACAAAATACCCAGGACACAGACCCCTTGTAAGATTCTGGAACATATGTGAAACCCCAGTTGCAGGGATTGCACTATTCAGAACCTTTATATATTTCTGTTAAAAAAATTCTTCTTTCCTTTTTAACTTAAATATATTTATTTCAAAAGAGCATTCTAACACACACACACTGGATTAGCTAAAATGAAAAGACTGATAATATTAAGTGTTGATGAAGCTGTGGAGCAACTGGAACTTGTGTATGTTGCTATAAGTGCGTAAATTTTTGCAAACACTTTGGAAAACTGTTTGGTTGTATCTTCTAAGATTGTCCATATGCCTAAGCTATGGCCCAGAAATTCCTTTCCTAGGTATGTACCTGACAAAATGCACATGTATTCATCAGAAATATTCTAGAATGCTCATAGTCCCAAACTGTGGAACCCCCAAATGCCTATTTTCAGTAAATGAATAAACCAACTTATGGAATGTGGGATACTCTACACCAAGAGATAATGAGAGTGAATGAACTACAGAGATTCTAAACAAGATGGAACAATCTCACAAATACAACATTGACCTCAAGAAGCCAGACAGAAAAGAGAATGGACTGTAGGGTTCCATTAGTTTAAACTCTAAAAACAAGAACTACAAATCTGTGCTGTTGGAATTCAGATTATTGGTTAGTCTTGGGGGGTAGTGACTGGAAAGGGACATGGAGAAACTCCTGGGTGCTGGCCTTGCTGTTTCTTGATCAGGGTGTGGCTGCATGGGTTTGCTCCATTTTTGAAAATGAGGCTATCAGTTCTTCAGGGGTAGAGAAAATATCTTAACTTTTTTGTATCCTCAGTGTCCAGGACAGTCTTTAGTATACTGTTTGATCTGCAAATCAACTGGTCTGCTTACAAATGCTCTTACTTTTGAAATTAGTGTCTATAACAACTCATTATCTGTGTTTTTCATGCTGTAAGTCATGACTTGTTTGTAGGCTAGGAAATCAACTTATTGCACAGATGATCTAACTAGGTGGCACATTAAAATCTTCTCATGGGAGCATTTAAAATACCACTGGTTGAGCCTCATCCCAGGGCAAGTCGATCAGAACCTCTGGGGGTGAGACCCAGGCATTGGAAATTATTAACACCTCCAAGATCATTCCAGTAGACAGCTAAGGCGGAGAACTAATGATTTAATGGGTGGGACTATCATTAATAAACGAATTAATTAGAACAGAAAAAAATAACAGTGTGCACTGCACGTACTATAGGAAATTTTTTTCCTTGAAGTGTGTGTGTGTGTGTGTGTGTGATTTGTGAAAAATGAGGATTCTGGTCAAAAGGTTGGCAAAACCCTGCACTACAATTCTCTTCAGAAGTCAAACAATTCAAAGGACTAGGAACAATGTAACTCATTTGATAAAACTTCAGTGCATTTCAAGTTCATTGGTTTGAAGATGTGAATCAGAGTCAAATGTTCTAATGATTTATATGCTCTCAAAATGCAGACATTTGTCTATTACGAAGAAAGTTCCAAGGAAGGTCAATGCTTATCTGAGGAGATTCAGAACATATCTTGGACATATGGTCCCCTAGGCCCTGAAAAAATGCTGTGGAAGTTCCTAGAGTTGATTATGGCTAAAAACTCAGTGATTTGCTGGAATGGAATTCTGAATTTATTAATTCCAGAAGTGTTGACAAATGAGGATCTGAATGACCCAAGGGCTGGATAGTTGGTGTCTCATTTCTTATCTTTGTCATGAAAATGTGCTATGTTTCCTGATGCTTGGAGCAGGACTCCTTCAAATGTTTTTCCACAGATTTATTCTCATGAGATCCGAGAGAGGGGGAAGGGAGGGTACAGGAAGGGACAGGAGAGAGGGGAGGGAGGGGAGGGAAGAGAGAGAGAGAGGAGGGAGGGAGACAGGAAAAGAGGGGGGAGGGGGAGGGAGAGGAGGGTAAGGAGGAGAGACAGAGAGAGAGAGAGAGAGAGAGAGAGACAGAATGTGTCAGAACAAGGAATCTCACTTCTGAGATAAGTCAGAGCATAGTCCACACTCCAATGTAAATGAGTTTGTACTCTGTTTGACCAGCTATTTGCTTATTTCTGGAAAATAAAATCATGTTCTTCCTTATTTCTCTTCTAAGCAATTTCAGAACTGACGAGAATACATTCTTCTGTAAAATAGGTATTTCCTTAACCTGCTTTAAGCTTTAATCCCACCATAGCAGATCAAGGATCACAGGTGACAGTTATTAAATCATAACAAAGAAATCTAGTGTATCTGCAATATAAAGATCACTGTGTTGGAGGTTGTAGGACAAGGAGTGTGACACATTCTTCCCCATTCTCAAATGTTTCACATAATCCTTGGGAAAATAAAATGATGATATGTGAAAAGATTCGCACAGTGAAGTGATTCCATGGGTGTCTACTGAGCGTCCACCACTTTCAGGCACGGCCCTGACTCTTGGCATGTCATAGGGTGGTGTCTGCCCTCACAGAGCCTGCAGTCTAAGGGACTAGACTAGATGGACAACTCAATATTGAGAAAGTGAAGGCTGTCCCTTTAGGTGGAGCTCGGGATGCTGAGGGAGACATTACTGGAGCCCTGTGTCAGTCAGGGATTCTCACTGCGGTCCTCACGCCCTTGTGTCAGAACCATTTGATCATTGGTGACATCTTTAGGTCCTCAGCTCTCCTGAATCAGTATCTTGGAGTTGTGAGCCTGAGAATCTACATTTAAGTCAAACGATTCTTCTGCACACTAATGTTTGAGAACGTTGGTTTAAGATGGTGGTTCTCAACCTTTTCTGTCCATGTGAAGCATCTGGGGATAGTTTTAAAATAAGTAATGATGTCAGGGCTCAGAGGTTTTGATTCCTTGCATGCACCCAACCATCTGTGTTTTCAAAGTGCAGTCTAGCTTGAGCAAACCTGGCCCAGGGGCGTGCTTCCTAACTTCCTGCACAGCACTAGGAGAACTTGGGGGCGCTTGTGAAAAATATTGCTTTCTAGGCACTGCCCTGGAGATTCTGACTCTGTGGATCTGGGGTGGGCTTGGGTACCTGTGTTTTTAACAAGCACTCCAGAGATTCTGATCATCGGGAAATTTGAGAAACTCTGGTCCAGGGGTCAGCAGAGGTCTCTGAGGAAGTGTCTAACCATGAACCTGACTTCTAACTACATAGATGAGTTTCTCCTGCTTGCAAGAAAACTTTCTCTTTCTGAGTATAGTACTTCTATTTACGGAATCAAGTTCCCCTGAACCCAATTAACATTTTCCTCCTAATTATCAAGGCAGCAAAGGGAATTTAAGGAGAGCACATGCATCCTTAGCAAAATTGAAAACTGAGATATTTGAAAGATGTTGCAGTTTTAAGGGCAGAGGAATGACTTCTACTAACATCTGGTAAATTTGGAAGCCAACAAGAGTATTTTAATCCCTTTATTTATCGGATCTGATCTTTATCTGAACAATGCAAAGTGTGTGAACCTGAGCACATTTTTTTTATTTCTCTGGGTCTTGTTTTCTTCATCCACAAGAGATGTTTGGAATAGTAAAAGACCTATTTGTTTTCTTCCATCTTTAAAATTCAGAGTCTATTCTCTAAACTCTGACAAGGTTAAAAAATAATTTCAAAGGTCTGGATTATTTCCCATCTGAGAAAAACAATGCATTCATGAGTCAAGCTTCTGTTCTTTCCACAGTCTTTGTTTTCCCACCTTCTATTAAATGTGAGGGAAAATTCAGTTTACCTGACACCTGGTGTGGTTGTGGTGTGGAAAATCTCATCTCAAAGTAAGTGAAAACTGATTTTGCACATCATGTTTGAGGAAGACTGAATTAACTCACTGAGGCCCATTGGCATGAACAGAATGAGTGGGGAGACCCTCAGCCAAGGTGGTGGCAGGGCATCTTCTAACGGCCACTAGTGAGGCTAAGAAAAGATCCCAGCATCACAGCCCAGACACCCTGAGATTTAAATCCAACTGTGTGAACTTGAATTTATCTTAACAACCCAAGCTCCTTACAGGCTCATTGCAAGGTATAAATGTAGATCATGTATATAAAGGGCCTAGAACATTGCTGGGCACTGAGTAAAGCATTTATTAGTAATGCTATTTTATTTTATTGTAGAGACCAGGTCTTTCCAAGTTGCTCAGGCTGGTCTTGAATCTCTGAACTCAGGCAATCCTCTTACCTCTGCCTCCTAAAGTGCTGGAATTACAGGTGTGAGCCACCATACCCAGCAAGCATTTATTAATATTAATAATAAAATAGATCTCACATATTAGAAATTGAAGTAAATTAGAAATGAATAGACAATATTTCTCAAGCAAAGTAATGGTTACAGTATTTCAAAGTATGCAAATAAGTGTTTTTCAATTTTAAGGCATAGTCAACTTTAAAATCACCACACATCCAGTAAAAAATAGAATATTTCTGAAGCAGAGATAATATATTACAGGAAGTCATTTGAACCTTATTGCTAATCTAACTTTATATTTTGCAGATGAGACACTAGAAATCCATAGAAGGTGAGTAATTGTCCATTTAGATGCTGAAAGACATTGTCAGTTGTCTTTCCTGCCATATCTAGCTTCCTCCTTCCATATTAAGAAAACCTAATTTTATTCAGAACAGCAATGTGCTTAACTATAAAACTACATTTCCCAGCCTCTTTTGCAGTGTGGTATGGTCTTGTGACAGTTCTGGTCAATGAGAAATAAGCAGAAGCCACTGGGTGGAACTTTTGGGAAACCCTTTAAACATGGCTGACTCAGCTGGTGGACTTTTTATTTGTCCTTTGCCCCTTTTCCTGCCTGAAATGTAAACACAATGGCTGGAGCTCCAGCACATTCAGAGACCATGAAATTGGCAGAGCAGAAAACTGGGAAGCTGGATTCTTTTATTCACAGTGGCATGCCCAACCACTCTAGGTTCCTTATCTTGGTATTATCTTTCACATCAGGAAAAGAAAAAAAAAAAAAAAACAAAAACCCTTGTCAGGTTAGTTGTTATTATTTGCAGACAAATTCAATCTTGACCTAATACTAACATCTAATCAGAGACAGAGTCCAGTTACCCACACTCTGCACAACACCACCTTGAATCTTAGTTTCACAGAGCCCCTGCCTTATTAGTCATCCATACACCCCAGTCCACAGACCAGTGACAGGTCGCCTGCTTACATATTTCCAGGGTCAT
Source organism: Cephalopachus bancanus (assembly GCA_027257055.1). Lineage (NCBI taxonomy): Eukaryota > Metazoa > Chordata > Mammalia > Primates > Tarsiidae > Cephalopachus > Cephalopachus bancanus. Next base: position 828,563 of record JAPVLO010000175.1, read on the forward strand.
TCATCCCTAGAGATTTGTAGTCAATGAATCTTGAGTGGGCCTTGGGAATGTAGCTTTTTGAAAACTCTCCCCAGTGTACTCAACTTTAATAGTTATGAGACAAATGCAAATTAAAACTATAATGCAATTCCACTGCATACTTGTAAGAATGGCTAAAACACAGACAACTAATGATGTTGAATTTTGGCAAGAACATGGGCCATCTGTAACTCTCATATACTGCTCCAGGTAAGATCAGTGGGCACACCCACTTTGGAAAACAATTTGGCAGAGTCTACTAGATACAGAAATGCATCAGAACGTTCACCAAAAGACATGTACAAAACTGTTCTTAGCAACATCATTTGCAATAGCCCCAGAGTGGAAACCATCTAAATATCTATTTATACAATGAATGACCTATAACAACACACAACAACATGGAAGAATCTCTGAGACAGAATGTTAAGCAAAAGGGCAATAATGGTCTGTTTCTTGATATGAGTGTTGGTTGCATGGGTCTGTTCATTATTCTAAAATTTCATGGCGCTAGAGTAATGATTTTCTTAATGTATGCAATACTTCAATACAGAGTTTACATAATAGATTCCTCCCTTGGAAGGTCAGTTTTGGAAACATTATTCTAGTCCAACGTGTGGGTCATTTTATTCTGGATGATTCTCTTGAGCCCCAAATTTGTCTCCTTATGGCATCTACCTCTCAAGCCTAGCTCAACCCTGGAGAACCACACAGAAAACTCCAGGTCATATGAGAGAAATCTAAACATTTGAAGGTTGCGGTCACCCATACTAAAGAAATTCTTTGAACTTTCTCTAACATTTGTCACATTGGGAGATGTGAGCAATACTCCCTGGGACTCAAGTAGGCATTTTCAAGCATTTGGCAGAAAATCACTTTACAAGATTAAAAAAGTAATGGCATCAGGAGAGAGATAGGGATTCCTTTTTCTCCCCTGGAGTCATGGTGGAAGGGTGGACCTTATTCTCTCTCTCTTTCAAGATCCTGATGGGCATACGTTTAGATAATTTGTTGTCATACACATCATTGAGGATACCTTGTCGCCTTATGTCAAGATAAGCGAGCAATGAGCTGGAGGACTGTTCTATGGAAAGCCTTTCGCTCCTCCATCTGGGCTGTTTCTTGGGGTATTTCTTTCTGACTCACGTTTTTCACTTTTGGCTGTCGGAGCACTTTGCTTACAGGGGAAGAAAGCCAGGGGTGTCTTGGAGTTGACGTCCCCAGGGTGGCTTTCACCCAGTGACTGACTTGCACAAGAATGAGACGGCCCATCTCCCTGGCCTGGAGGTAGAACACACTCCACAGCATATCTTGGGATTAGGCTGGGGCCAGAATGTCTCCTGAACCTGGGCCATTGCTTGAATTCTTCCCACCCCTAACTTCCTCCCTCCACTTCTTGCTGGTCTTTCCTGGGAGTGCTTTCTTAATAAATCACTTGCCCTAAATCTCATCTCAGGGTCTGCTTCCAACCTCAGGCAGTTGGTGTTCTGAAGAACTTTAGGGCTAGCTCCTGTGAGGTATCAAGTTTTTCCCTCTTTATGGCGTTAGAAAGCACTGAATTCATGACCATTGCTCCAGGACAAAGTGTGCCTCTGGGGTGACTGCATTCTTTTCTGCAGGATATCCACACACGTGTGCTGGAAGAATGAGGAAGTCGAGGCACAGCCATGAATCTCTGCAGGGATCCAGCAACTTCACTCTATTACTTTGACCTAGTAAGATTGTCCCTTGGTATGTCTATGCACCCTAGCAGGACTTTTTGTTGCCAAAATCTCAGGAGACTGTGAGTCAAGTTCTGCCCCCTTAAGTTGAAAGGGGAACTAGAAACCCTCTTGGTTTTTGGAGCACCCTTGCTCCCTGTCCCTGTGAACCTCAGCAGGTGGCAGCAGGCTCTCCTGCTTGTCTGCTCACAGCTGGAGAGAGCAAAGCCAGCTTAGACTCCAGGGTCCATTCAGATGCATGGTTTCATCTTCAGTATTGTTTTCCCCCTTATGAAGGAAAGAGTGGCATTCCCAAAGGGGGAAGAATAAACATTATCAGCTAAAGTCTACCTAGAAGGGCAGGCTTTTTTTTTAAAAAAAATTTTTCTGCATCTAAAATCTATGGAGAGATTCTGAGACATGTCAAGTCCAGACAACCCAAGGGCACTCTTATTTAGTGGGGGAGACAGGGAAACTGAGCTTTAGGGGACTTTCACAAAGAGAAAAACCTCACTTTCAGTGTTTGTGAGAGCCAGGGTTTTCATTAAAATCATGTATAAACTACAGAAATTCTTTCTCTTCCTCTGTTTGTAGGATCCTCAAGAGAGTTTGTTATTTTGCGGAACAAAGTATCAGGGAAGATTAAAGGCACTTAATGTTCAAAACTCAAGATGCTTCCTCAACCCAAGTGAAAAGATAGTCATAGATGAGGGTTGAGGACAATGTTGACCACCGGAGAGCACTTGGGGTGGGGAGTGAAGCTTCTAGAGGGTCGAATCATCACCTCATGTGTTTGCTCCACTCTTCTCCCTTTCTGCCCGTGCAGCTTGGAAGATAAGAGAGGCCGAAACCCCCTACTGCTTGGGAGCAGCTGGCATACTCTTCATTCCCTTCAAGACCAAATGCACATCACTTGCGAATACATTTTGGTTTCCGTGCTTAGTAGGGCAGTGGTCTCTGTGCTTAATAGTTAAGCTTTGACCAGTATCTGTTTCTTGATGTCCTAAAGTTTCCACCTGACTTTTACTAGAAGAATCAAAATTTAGACTGGCCCAAAGAGGGGAATCACTCCCAATTTGGGGTCTTATCTGTAAAAGGAGGGTAATTATGCCCTTTTTTCTGTGAAGGTAGAAGATTGAACTAGATCACCTTTCAAAGTTCCTTCCTATTCTAGGAACCAACTCTTGCCTCCTTTGCAAATCAGAGAGTTGTGAGAGAGGCTGGGTGTGGTGGTTCATGCGTGTAATTCCAGCATTTTGGGATGCTGAGGCAGGAGGATTGCTTGATCCCAGGAGTTCAAGATCAGCCTGGGCAACATAGAAAGACCTCTTCTCTACAAAAAGTCTAAAAATTAGCCAGGCATGGTGGCACTTGCCTGTAGTCTCAGTTACTTGGGCTGAAGGATTGCCTGAGCTCAGGAGGTCGAGGCTGTGATGAGCCATGATCATGCAACCGCATGTCAGCCTGGGCAACAGAGTGAGACCTGGACTCAGACAAGCAGGGCTGCCTAGAGATTGATGCTGGAAACTCTGGTTGCCTAGCAACTGCTGACAGGGATGGAGACCTCAATTCCACTTCCCCAGAACCTGAATCTAACTTCTCACAAGTTGCTGGGTACTGTTTTCTCTGGGAACTCCTGGCATAGCTGTCATCTATACTCATACCATGCACGTGGTGTCTGATGCCCATGTGTCCACTCCTTAAACATAAGTGCAGACTCTTACTAGGAGAAGACAGAGTAGCAAGTGGGCAGGTAACTGCTGCCCAATCTAAGGTGAGTCCAGTGGTAGCAATATGTGGCCTCTCTGTGAGATGGTGACATCACAGGGAAGGGTCTCCTCTTACCTGCAGCTTGGATGGTTTCCCAGCAAGCCTCATTGTTGTCTATACTGTATGACTCTGCCTACCTCGTCTCAGTGTGGGTGAGTGAATAGTGAATTTTAATAATTTAATAATAGTGCTTAGTGAATTTAATAATTTAATAATAGCGAAAATTAGTGAATTTACCTCATGAATGAACAAATCTTGAGTGGGAGCTCTCTGCTTGCCATGTATTCTGAAATACTATGTAAGTACTCAGCTTGGCAATTTGATGTTTCTTCTTGTATCTGATTGTATGGAAGACCCAGAGGATAAAGGGGTGAATTTCATGAAGAAGTATCTGTGCACCCCCACTGGGTATCTGAGTAAGTTGCTTATACATGCTGTTGGATGTTGAGCTCTCTCAGGGATGTGGTTTTATGGGTGTGTGTGTGTGTGTGTGTGTGTGTGTGTGTGTGTGTGTGTGTGTCCTTCAGGGCCCAAGCAGAGGTCATCTTAAATGCCCAGCAGAGTTCATTGGCCCTGACTATTCACAGTTCTCACATCCACTTTTGCCTCCATGGACATCTGGTAAATGGGCAGAGAGACATGTGTTAGTCCACCCTGCAGAGCCCGGCCTGGGCCCAGAGCTGGAAACATACTTAGCCTCCAAAGCCAGTGCAAACACGCCGGCGGCCTCAGGAGCAGCCGCGGATGTCCCAGAATGCCTCAGAGTACAGTTGCCATACAAATCTGTGGTCGCCTGGAAGGGAAGGTATTGAGGAATGAATGAATGAATCACATGATTTGACCCCCCTAAACAGTATGCAGCAGGGGATAATCTATTTATTTTCTTTAACTGAAGCCTTGTGTTTTTTTTGAGTCGGAGTCTTACTCTGTTGCTCAGGCTGGAGTGTAGTGGCATGCTCACGGACACTGCAGCCTCGACCTATGGGGTTCAGGTGATCCTTCTGCCTCAGCCTTCTAAGTAGCTGGAACCACAGGCATGTGCTGCTATGCCTGGTTAATTTTTTGGTTTATTGTAGAGACGAGCTCTTGCCATGTTGCTCAGACTGGTCTCGAACCTCTGAGCTCAGGTGATCCTCTCGCCTCTGCCTCCCAAAGTGCTGAGATTACATACTTGAGCCACTGCACCCGGCCTATGCCTTGTTCTGAAGAATATTAAGATGAGGCCAAGGACAAGCTTAGCGTCCATATATGTATCTCTTTTGCCATACATTTTATCTGAGCTTTCTAGTGGCTCAGATAAAAACAAACATATAATCAGTTATAGTTACAGTGTCCACAAGATAAGTCAATTGTTCAAAGAAACATAGACTAGAGAGATGCTTATTTTCTGAATACTAAAAGGAAGTTGTAGGAAGTGGGATGTGATAAGTCAATAACACTATCACAATTTTGCACTGGGACTGGCTCTTGGAAAGGCCAAGGGCAATTACATCAGCATTTCCCCCCCCATACAAGAAAGGGTGGCATTCACCAAGAGGGAGGAATAAATATGCTCAGCTAAAATCTACCTCGAAGGGCAGGCTGTTGAAAAGATATTTCTGTATGCCTAAAATCCATGGATTTTGAGTCAATACAACCCAATAAGTACATATCACTTCTACAACTTATTCAGGGGGAAGACTGTTACACTGACTTTTTCAACCCTTTACCCATTAAGGAAAAAAAAAGCGCAGCATTCATTTAGTTTTACAAAAACTTGTTCTTTGAGGCTGAAGCAAATATGACTTATTTCAAGGTGAAAATAAAATATAAAAGCTGTTCTCGAAGTTATTTCTAAACAGAACTTGTCTCTAATCCTAGCAGGAATTACTAAAAGAAAAAGAGAGAAAGAATTACTATATTCTGCAATGCTCTTCCATTTTATTGTATTTCATCTGGGGTAAACGCTGCTGCCGTAAGCACCAACAGTGAGTATCCTCAGGTTAAATGGGAAAAGGTTAAAGGATTTTCACAAAGAGAAAATCCTCATTTTCAATGTCTGTAAGAGCCAGGGCTTTCATTAAAATCACGTATAAACTGCACAAATTTTCCTCTTCTTCTGTCTGTAGAGCCTATTATTTTGAGGAACAAAGTGTCAGAAAGGTTTAAAGGTATCTACTGAGAAGCATTATACGATTCAGAGGAAACTCAAAACGCTTCCCCAGCCCAAGTAGAAAGAGAGTCACAGATGAGGGCTGATGACAATGTCACATCATTGGGAGGCCCTTGTGGGGGGGAAGGAGTGAAGCTTCCCGGGGGAGGAAACATCACCTCACCTGTCCCTGCCTGCTCTACTTTTCTCCGTTTCTGCCCATGCAGGTTGGAAGATAAGAGGGGCCAAAGGCCCCTTCTGCTTGGGAGGAGCTGGCATACTCTCCATCCTTCCCAAGACCAAGGGGGAACCTGAGAGGACTCTTGGGAGGGACAGACTATCAAGGACCTTGTTTCTTCTAGGTAAAGGGCCCCTCCGGCTCACATGGGAGCCTGGGCCTTTAGCCAAGGTGGCAGCCCAGGTGAGGATGTGTGATTGAAACATTAGATGGTAATAATGATTTTGTTCTGAGTTTCTATCCTCCTCTCTCTCTCTTTTTTCTTTTTTGAGTCAGAGTCTCACTCTGTCACCCAGGCCGAAGTGCAGTGGCACACTCGTGGCTCACTGCAGCCTGACCTTGGGCTCAGACAATCTTTCTACCTCAGCCTCCCAAGTAGCTGGGAATCCAGACATGCCACCATGCTTGGCAAATATTTTTGTAGAGACAAAGTTTCACTATGCTGCCCAGGCTAGTCTTGAATCCTTGGCCTCAAGCAATCCTCCCATCTCTACCTCCCAAAGTGCTGGGATTACAGGTGTGAGCCACCGTGCCCGACCCTGTTCTTCTCTCTTGAGAAGTCCTAATGGAGGTGGGTAGTCAGTCAGGATGTAACTTATCCATGACTATTAAACCACCTACTAGATTCCTGGTTTGGAGGCCTGAGGAAAGGCTGATATATGAATGAAATAACCAGAGACAGGAAAAAATTCAAAAGGTTCATAGTGCTCTACAGATGATTTATTATTATTATTATTATTGAGTAGGAGTCTTACTCTGTCACCCAGGCTGGAGTGCAATGGCATGTTCATGGCCACTGCAGCCTTGATTTACTGAGCTCAGGTGATCTTTCTGCCTCAGCCTTCCAAGTAGCTGAGACCACAGGCATAAGCCACCACACCCAGCCAATTTTTTGATTTATTGTAGAGACGAGGTCTTGCCATGTTGCTCAGGCTGGTCTCGAACCCCTGAGTTCAGGCAATCCTCTTGTCTCCGCCTCCCAAAGTGCTGGGATTACACACGTGAACCACTGTACCCAGCTGATGATATTTTTTTTAAGGGCTTGGCACACTCACCATTATATCCAGTTGCTGAGGAAGGAAGATTTATTTTTTTTTTGCTTAGAAAAGAGCAGTAAATAACATACATCTGTGATTCTTAACCTTTTGGTTTTTTTAAATCACGGATCCCCTAAAATATAATGAAAACCACGATTTCCCTGAGAAAACACACAAGTGCTCCAGTTTAGGGAGTTTACAGACCTAGAAAAGTCCACAATTGAATGCTATTTTTCAATTACTATATATACACGATTGGGGGTCTTAGTTCAGAGGGGGTCATGGTGGGATGCCCCAACTCTTGCAATGAGTTTTTCTTATAAGTGATGTGATGGAACACCTCATTGGTAAACCAAAGCTCATCATTATCTGTAAGTCAAAACAATAAATGAGAACATCTATGGAAAATGAGCTGGAAAGGAATCATTCCTGTCCTTGCCTCTAATTTACACGTGGTAGGTCTGTGCCTTGATCAGGAAGCATGACAGGGCATGGAGGAAATGGATCTTCCCCTCTGAAGGAGGGAGGAGAGCGAGTCAACGTTTCTGCACTCTCCCCCAACACAAAGGGGGGGGTGACGATAGGAAACAAGGACAGAAGTGGCCACACTCACCACGCCAGCCTCGGGGTTCCTCTTCCTCCCATTGCTGAAGGTGGAGGCCAAGGTGGAGGAGCAGCTCTCATCATACAGTGCAGTCCTGCCATCGTTGATGGCTGAGTTGATGGAGATGGTCCACATGCTGGAGGCGTAGCCGTCACAGTTGCAGTCGTCGTAGCTGCCACCATCCCCAGAGGCCCACACATAGATGCTGCCTTTGCCGCCACGGCCCTAGGGAGAAGAGGGAAAGACATTACCCTTCATTCCAATGCCCGGGCTGCCAGGGGATGTCCAGGCCCAGGGGTAGGGTGGGTCCCAGCCCGGGGAAGGTCCTGGCCTGGGGAGGGTCAGGGTTTGGGCTTCTTCACTGGCTGAACCTAATGGCTGGATTCACTCTTTAGTTTGGCTGAAGACATAGTCTTCTGGGGAGCACTGTGGCAGACTTTTTCTTCAGGAAGAATCCGATATAAAGAGTCACCTGAATTTGCAATTTAAGCTGGAGATAATGAGGTGAGAAACGCTGAAAGAATCTCCTTAAGCTCTACAAATGAACTGCTTTTGTGAAAAGCTATCAAGGTAGTACAGGCTCACTGAAAAAAGCCAAAGTATATGGAAAGGAAAATGAAAGAAAACTCTCTAGAGGTCATTGTTATTATCCCATTTATATGTATCCTTATGTACCAGAAATTTTTCAGTGAAAATTTAAGTACATGTACATATATTTATTCTTAGCTATAGAAGATATACAAAATATTTATAGTAGACATTTTTTTTTTGAGCTGGAGTCTCACTCTTGTCACCCAGGCTGGAGTACAGTGGCACACTCATGACATATGTCTTTAAAATAGTTGTATATATCATATATACATGTAGATATTATAAATACAAGATATATGTTTACCCAAAATATATTAAAATCTTACATATATATAGATATATTTTTTTCTTTTTAATTCACCCAATTGGATCATACTAGAATCTTGTTTTTTTATTTGTTTATTTTGAGACACAGTTTCACTCAGTCACCCAGGTTAGAATACAGAGGCATGATCATGGCTCACCATAGCCTTGACTTCCTGGCCTCAAGTGACACTCCTGCCTCAGCCTCCCGAGTAGCTGGGACTACAGGTATGAACCACCATGCTTGGCTAATTTTTCTGTTTTTTGTAGAGAAAGGGTCTTGCTTTGTTGCCCAGGCTGGTGGTCTTGAACTCCTGGGCTCAAGCAATCCTCCCGTCTCAGCCTCCCAAAATGCTGGGATTATAGGTGTGAGCCATTGTGCCCAGCTATAATCCTATTAAACATAATATTATATGACATTATACTTCTGCAAGGTGATACCAAATATAGAAAGAAAATCTAACATGGTCAAATAAAACATATGGCAAATAAAACTTGAAACACATCATACTATGCACAGTAGTTATTATCAAACACTAATGATCTTAAACGGCAGGCTTTGTCATAAATCAGCATTGCTCTTCTGTTCAAACCATGCTCTTAGTGGTTTGAAAAAATCCTTCTTTTTTTCTTTCTGTATCTCCTAGGAGTATTCTATCTCAGCAATCAGGATTGGACCATTTGCTTCTTGCTTCCCACTTTTTTATCCTCCCCAACCCAGACAATGAGGCTTGAGGCTCCTGCCATTTCACTTCGGACTGGGCAGCTGGGCAGGAGAACAGTCATACAGTGTGGGAAGTGAGGGACCAGTGTACAGCCTCTTTGCCCCCCCACAGTCTGGCCTAGGGGGTTTGGTGTTCCTTTAGAGCAAGAATATAGAAGATATTGGCAGAGAATGTCTGTCCCTGTGTGGCCACCAGGTGTCCACTGTTCTGACTCAGTGGTTTAATTGCGGAGATGTCAGAACAACAAAAAAAGACAACTGAATTTCCTCCAAGCTCTGTCTGCCTCCTGACAGTGAGATGTGACATTTTCACTTGCTTGGAACAGGACTGGGAGTTAATTAGCCTGTGACTGATTGAATCGATAAGTCAACAAATATTTATTCAACCACGGACTGGGAACTGTCCTCAGCATCTTGGTAAATCTATACTGGAGAACTCCAACTGAACAAGAAATTGCTCTCAGAAACGAGGACAGAGAGGGAAACAGATCATTTCTACAGCTGCTGCAGAGAATCGCACTCTCCAAAGGACTCAGATTTGGGCTCAGTCTCAAGAAATGGCACCTTCTGAAAGGGAAACTGATGTGAATCAGGATCAACGGGTGAAGTTGACCATCTGCAGAACTTTCCCCAGTCCACATGTCAGCTGCCAGTGAGATGAAACCACCTTTGCTAAAAGGGAGGAAATTCATGCTAAAGCATTCTCACCTTTAGGTGAGAAGGGAGTGTGGAATATTGATCACGACTCCAATTTTTCACAATTCCCTATATCCATACCTTTTGCACTATGACTCTGCAGCCCCACCCATCAAGAGGAGGGGTCTACCTTCTGCCCTAGGTTTCAAGTTGGCCCCATGTCTTGCTTTAGCCAAAAGAAAGTGATTCTGTTCCAAGCATGGATCTCAAGAAGTCCTATATTCTGTGCTCTCTCAGAACTCTGTTGCACCATGAGAATAAACCTGGCTCAGTCTGCTATTTGATGAGAGAGGCATACTCTAGTCAGATTCACTGGCCCAGTTGCCAACCACTAGGCATGTAAGAGAGGCCATCCTACACCAGTTCACCCTGCAGCTGACCAAAGAAGGATGAATGAGGCCAGCTGAGATTAGTCAAGGCTGGTCCAGATCAGCAAAACAACCCAGTCGACCTGTAGACCCATGAGCAAGATCAACTAGCTGTCACTTTAAGCTACTGAATTTTGGGGCATTTTGTTACGCAGCTAGCTCACTAGTACACAGAGAGCAACTATCAGTCTATTTCTGAGCAGTAAACAAGCAAAGTTTTGTATTATACAGTCAGGCTTGCCCACCAGAATACTTTGTTTTTTAGAAAAAATAAACTTGTTTTCTGAAGTGAGATAGAACATATGAGGCAATAATAATTATACTCTTGCTTCTAATGATTGGGTTTAGCACCAAACAGTCCCCGATTCTGGGGAAGATGGGTGCATGAGGAGAAAATTGGAAGTTGGGGCGGAAATGGATGGGGATGAAGCATCTCTAAGACTGCAAGTTGAATACGGGAAGGGCTGTTATTGACAGCTATGGTTTGAATGTATGTGTTTCTCTAAATTCGTATGTTGGAACCTAAGACCCAATGTGACAATATTAAGAAGTGGAGCCTTCAGGAAGTGAAGCCTTCAGGAACTTCAAGAGGTTCCACCCTCACGGATGGGATTAGGACCCTTTAAAAAGGCTCCAGAAAAGTAGCTAGGCCCCCTCTGCTCTTCCACCATGTGAGGACACAACATCTGTCCCCTCTGGAGGATGCAGCAAAAAGGTGCCATCTTGGAAGCAGAGTGTGATACTTCATCAGACATTGAACCTGCAGTGTCTTGGTCTTGGACTTCCCAAGAGAAATTCCTGCTCTTTATACATTACCTAGTCTGTGGTATTTTGTTATAGTAGCACAAATGAACTAAGACATAGATTTTCCTATTAAAATAATGCCCTAAGATCCCATATCCAATCAACAACCAGTTAGAGGAGGCAATGCAACAAACAAAAGCCAGTCATAGAAAGCATATATGTGACACATACTGTATGCTCTAGGTACTTAAAAATATTCAGTTGAGTCCCTACAGTAACCGTACATTGCAATACCATTTACTCTAGCCTCACTGAGGATACTTAAGAAGACACCCAACAAGCTACAAAAAAAACCCCACCCCAAACAGAGTGCTAAACAAAACTTTGAAACTCTACGAGGTTCGACAGATTCACAAACCACCCTAGAAAAAGTGCTCCATACCTTATTGCTGAATATCACTACGGTCACCTTCGAAGTACTCCCGTGGGGAAGCTATGCGCTGACGCCAGTACCCAGTCCACCCGTCAAAGCAATTTTGGAACTCTTTTTCTGGAATGGCCATCAGAGCTGTTGTTGTTATTTGTTGGTGTCTGACAATTAAGTTTACAAACTTGCCACCATGCACTTACACTGGCAGCACTGTACAAATAACTATATTGGAACACCCTCCCTACTCACCAGATCTGGCCCCCAATGACTTTTTTCTTTACCTGAAGATAAAGGAAATATTGAAAGGAAGACATTTGGTGACATTCAGGACATCAAGGGTAATACGACCCCATGGAAATACATCATGTTCTTGACTAGAGAGACAGCATCACAGCAATGTCAAATTTCCCAAATTTAATGCATAAATTTAACATGATCCCAATATATTTACAGGACTGTATTAATCAAGATTCAGACAGATATTGTCACACTGGGCAGGTCAGCAGAGGGGATATTATCCAGGGAACAAGTGGTAAAGAAGCACCCCAAATCCAAGTCAGGCTCCGGAGGTCACTCAGAGATTAGGAACTCTCTAAGGTCCGGAAATGGAGGACCAAGGGAAGTGTGCCCCGGGCGTGGGTGCCATGGAGGGAGAGCTGGGCTCGCAGGGGGTGGGGCTGTCTGCTGGGGGAGGGGTCTTCGCACATACTCTGCTGTACATGTTCAGTGAGTGGGCTGGCAGTCAGTTGCCTGTGGGTTTGCTTCGGAATTGTCTCCCCCTCCTTCTTGTACTACTCTGCTGCTTTTAATTAATTAATTAGTTAATTTTAAATTTAAGAAGGTAAGTGCATTTAGGTGAAATTAAATAAGTGGTGCAACTCCACTTTGAATTCTGTCTTCGAATCAGGCAGTCGTTTGGAGTTCAGCAAGACGAGTGCATCTCAAACGTTTTCACCCAATGAAAACTTCTCACCTAGGCACTACAGATGGTACTTAACCACTTTGGTTCTCAACCAGGGGCAAGTGACTTTTGCTGCAGGGCACTGATGGAGACATTTTTGGTGGTCACAACTGTGTGTTATTAGCATCCAGAGGGCATAGGCCACGGGTACTACTAAACTTTTTCAATGGATAGATGAGCTTTGTCATCCCCTGGTGAAGAATTATTCCACGCAAATTATCAATAGTGCCCAGGTTGAGAAATCCTGCTCTAACCTAATGGTAAGGGACAGTGAATCGGAACTTACTGGGCATGGTGTAGGTATCCTCTCATAAACCCCAAACTTCTTAAAAGTTCATGCAGATTTCTCAGGTTGCTCATAACACAAAAATAATGTTACACATTGCTTACTCTTAGCTAAGGTGAAATTCCAGCTAGGGGCTGGTGCAGTGGTTTGTTGTGCCCTCAACACATCACTTGTATCCCAGGAGGTGAAAATCCTACGTTGAGAAGAAGGTTAGGCTTAAATGGAGTCAGTCCCTCCATCCTAACCAATGGGTAGTGATCTGGGTTAATGACCAGGCTCTGATCTGGTGCTGGTACAGTTGCACATGCCTGGAGCAGCAAGCCTGGGACAGCTTCCCTTTTCCTAAACACTCAATTATAGTAATTTTTATTTTCCAATCACCTTGACATGTTAATAAAACACTGACATACTTTAAAAAAAGTTATTATGTTTTTTATTATTAAAATAATATTCATTGTGGAATAATTAGAATACCGACTATGAAAAAGAAAATAAAAATTCGGTATAATCTTGCATGAATAATCACTGGTGATATTGTGTGAATTCCTGACAATTTTAAATATAAATGCGAAATATATGAACAAGTTTGAAAGTGAGATCTATTTTTTTTGACTTGCTTAAAGTGTATTTCTCACTAATACATAATTAATATTTCCTTATGTGATTAAATATTCTTCTATGACATAATTTTTTATTAATCTTATTAAATGACCTTCCATTATGCCTTTTTAGACATACATAAAAGGTGGTTTCTAGTTTTTTTTAAAGTGTTTTATGTTTAAAATGAGTAATTCAATTTTATGTATGTTTTTTGTATCTGTTTATTTCCTGAGGCAAAGTTTCTGAAAGAGGGCAAAGAATGGGTGAAAAGAATGTGAAGATTCTTAATCCAGATTACCATACTATTACTTTTAATAAAATTTGTTAATAAACTATATTTTGGATGGATGTAGTGACTCATCCCTGTAATCCCAGCACTTTGGGAGGCGGAGGCGAGGGTATTGCCTGAGCCCAGGGATTCCAGACGAGACCAGGTAACTTGGCGAGATCTTGTCTCTACAGTAAATCAAGAAATTAGCCAGGTGTGGTAGTGCCTGCCTGCAGTTCCAGTTATTTGGAAGCCTGAGGTAGAAGGATTGCTTGAACCCAGCAGAATGAGGCTGTAGTATCTGTGGTCATGCCACTGCACTCCAGCCTGGGCAACAGAGTGAAACTCTGACTCAAAAAAGGCAAAAACCAAAAAACACAACAAAACAAAAAACCAGGGATGGAGGTGGAGACCATCATCCTAAGTAAACTGACTCAGAAATAGAAAACCAAACACCGCATGCTCTCACTCATATGGAGGAGCTAAACAGTCACAAAGATGGAAATGATGGACACTGGGGATACCAATAAGTGGGGAAGTGGGGAGGTAGGTTAGGGTTCAGAAATTACCTACAGGGCACGATGTTCATTATCTGGGGAATGGGTCGCCTGAGACCCAATCCCCACCACTACGGAATATGTCCATGTAGCAAATACGCATGTGTACCTCCAAATCAAAAACAAACAAAACCCCTATATATTTCCATCAGTAGTGATAAGAATATCATATTCAGTCCATTTGGGTCACGATTTAAAATTACCATTAAAAAATAGTTTTGCCAATTTGATGGGCAAAATGGCAACTCATTGTTTTGAGTTATATATTTTTTCACTAAAGCTTGGGTTTTTTTTGGTATCTTTCCTGCTCACTTCTATTCTTACTTTGTGAATAACTTAGCAAAGCCCAAGTCCCCAAAGATAATATCCTCTGCCTATTTCTTCCTTTCATGGAATTCTTATTCTTTATTAGTTTCCTATATTTAGAAACTTAATTACATTTTAATCTATATTTTTATTATTAAATCTATAATTGAAATTTTTTTTGCAAATAAATATTTTAAGTCCCATATAAAACAATGCATTGATGTATAAATATTACCTTTCTGCACTCATAGTTCATGAAATTATGTTATTCAAACTGTTCACAAACATCTTTGCTATTTGAGTGTTCAAACACACTGGATCACTGGTTAGCTTTTGAGTTACCTAGCTGTTTTTCTGGGCTCATTATGGTGGTTATTGTTGATGTTTGCTAAACATTTCTAGCTGCCCTTGACCTCTGATTTAAATCCTTAACTTGATCCAATGTATTGATACCTATAGCCATTTTTCATGATTGCCTGGATCATGGTGTCACCACCTTGGAGGTCAGAATCCTGAGTTACTGGCCTCACTGCTAGAAGGATCCAGACACATTATGGGGATGAATCTTTCCAATGTCACAGGTGCTATCTAGGGGTTCACATTAACACCACCCTCCAACCTGGATGAATTTCCCATTCGGCCCAGATGAATCCAAACCAGTAAAAAGGTCAGAGGGTGGGGTGATCAATTGTCTTGGTTTGCCAGGATTGAGGGATTTCCTGGAATGGGGGACTTCCAGTGTTAAAAACAGGAAAGCACTTATTGGGTACAGTGTTCACCCTCTGGGGATTGACCCAGCTGAGGCTCAATCCCCACCACGACACAATATGTTCATATAATGAGCATGTGTGTATACCCCCTGAATCTAAAGGAAAAAAGACTAAAAAATAATAAAAACAGCAAAGACTGGGGCAAAGTGGGACAGTTGGTCACAAGGATCACCTGAAAGCCACCAGACTTTTCCTCTTTATCCCAGGAATGAAAGAAGGGGCCGTAATGGCATCAATTGTTTTCAGAGACTGAGTTGTGGACTCCACGCAGAGGCAATTCCTGTTGGGTGGCGACCTTCACCTGGCAGTGGAGCATAAATCAGGGCTCAGGCATCCTCCTGAGTGCTTCTTGGCGGGAGTCATTCATCGCCTGCCAGAGCCCCGAGCACTTGCTGCCACAGTGTCCAATCCACGTCTCTGATTAAATTTCAGCAGGTAGCACTGTGGCCTCCTCTGGCCCATGCCTGATTAATCACTGTCTCTCCAGTCAGCCCTCTGCCTCCCTCCCTGGATGGTGGCTTTCATGCAAGACCCCCCACCCCCAGTACATTCCAGCTGGAAGAAGACCCGAGATCTGTGCTTGTGCCCTTTCTAGCCCCTTGGGGAATAAACAATCAATGCTCTGTCTCAGCTGCACCACAGAGTTTTTTGTAGGCTTGTCTTTAAATATCCTTAAGATATTTCCTCCAGGAACAGTCCCAAAGAATGATTAATAAGAGGTGGAGCTGTAGCCATCAGAGCCAGCCCTGAAGGTGTGCAAGGGTTGCCCTGGGTGGCTGCGTTTCTTCGAGATGTAGAAGAAAGTTCATGAATCAATTGTCACTTTCAAGATCCCAGCGTCGTCTGATTTCCTCTTCTGATTGTCAGAGCAGGATAAGATACTGTGTCCCCTAATGGCTTTGATGCTTCATCCCTCTCTTTGCAAGGGTTTCTTCCTTTTCCTGAGTGGTGAACATGTCATCTTTCTAATGTTTTATCTACCCAGAGAGTGGCGATGCTAAATCTCAAATTAGGTTTTGCTCAAACTGCACCTGGAGATTGTAGCAGAGGAAGTGGGTGTTGCTCACAGCTTTGGACCTTAGGATTTCTCGTCCCTGGGAATTTCCAATTGGCAACTTAGATCACTGGCTGTCTTTTGCATTATCATGCTGTTTTTCTGGGCTTATTGTGGTAGTCATTATTGCTGTTTACTAAACATTTCTAGCTGCCTACACTCTGGGCCCTCCTTGTGGTTGGGTGGGGTCTTGTGTGCCATTTTAACTCATGAGTGACTGGGTTGTCTCACTCTATCAAGGGCTTCCTTCCAAGAGACTGAAGGTTGCTCTGCATACCTTCTGTTCCCAGGCCAGAAGTATTGGCGCGCTCACACCTTTTGGGAACAAACTCCAACAAATAACTTGTATCCCTGCTCCTTTGTCACAGTGGTAACTTCAGTGTGTGTACATGACTTTCTATAGTTTCCAGTGGGATCAAGCTCCGGTTGTTGACAGTGGTGGCTGGCTGAGCAACATGACTTTTATTGGTCTTTTTCCTTCCCTGTCTTTATTGGTCTTTTTGGTCTTTTTCCTTCCCTGTCTATCATATCTCCACTCTCCACTGGTATTCCCTTTACTTCCCCAGTAAATTGTTTGAATGCTGTCTCAAGATCTGCTTCTGGGAGATCCCAATCAATGGCAGAGGTCAATTATGGGACCATCTCCTAATTCAAGGGTCTCTGACTTCACCCATTTCCCATATATAATGTGAAAAATGCTTTAATTGTAAACCCAACATAGGTAAAGATTAAAATAACCAAAGGAAAAAAGATTTTCTTCTTGCCTATCCTTGCTGTTTCCCTCAAGTATTTATTGAGCAAACTTAGGAGGTGCAAACTCAAATCCTTAAGGAGCCAAGTTGGGGGTGTTTATATAAAATGCAGGCATCAGATACTTGGGAATGGTGGGGTCTGTGGCAAACAGTGCATGCCCTGATAAAGGTCTCTTAATCTCTTTCTTCTTTTTTCTCTTCCTTTTAATCACTCTGTTGGTCAAATAAAACACAATGTGCAGGATACTAAAATTCAAAGACAAACATAAGAACTATCTTCGTGTAACAGGTAATTATCTGACTGCTTTGTTTAGGTGAATTTTGCTTTAGAGTAGACTAGATAGAGGAAACTGGGAGGAAGCCTTTGCTAATAAATGATACATAGTCATTCATAAAATTCTATAATATTGCCCCCAAAATGTCACCTTGAAACAAGGAACAAATCATTCCCACAGCTTGGGGAAATGTCAAATGAGAAATCATGCATTTTTCACCCTACTCACTTCACTTTCTAAAATATTTATGTGCCTGCCCTCTGAAGATCAGCCCTAATAATTTCTCTCTTAAGCGTCAGTGTGCTTGGCATGTTTTGCAGGACAATCACATTTGAAAGGGCCTTTTAACTTGCAGCCAGGGAGGTCACAGACAGGGAAGAGAGAAATACCCAGCTTTGGGTTGTGGTGGAGCAGTTCAGAAGTCCGTGGAAAATGTCAGGAGCCACCAGGGACGTGCTGTGTTGAGTGCCATCTGCATTGTAAATCTGGGCAGAAGGTAGACATTACCTACGTGCCTGACTCTCTTTTGGCCTTGGGTGTCAAAAATGCCTCTCAGGGAAAACCCATGTCTGCTGGGGAAAGAGGGCATCTGCCAAGTGTTCCCTTAGATGCTTGCTGTCACTTGGGGCTGGGCTTGAATGTGTAATTGATAGAGTAGAGAGGTTAGACTAGGAAAACTGTATGGCTGTAGAAAAGTTCCAAGCTCACTGATGCCTGCAGTAGCCAGTGCTAAACATGCATACAAGTAAGCGGCCTTCCTACAGGAAATGTCCAGCCTACCTATCTGTCAGACCCTATCGGATATACCTGGAGCACTATAGTCCACCTATCCAGGATGCTTGCAGTCAAGAGCTACCCATCAAGGCAGGAACTGGCTTAGAAACTCTAGAGCATGAGCATCGACAGCTACGGTTGACCTAAGATAACCAAAACCCTTCACTGTAATACTATTAACATAAAATCACCCTAAGGAAGCTTCCCACCCCCATCATACACCTGACGCCATGATAGTACCAGTATGATCCCATGAAGTCTGATACTCCCTCGTCCTAAGACCATCCATTCCTAGGAAAAGCTCACCCCCAAACCCACTTCTCAAATCCCTAAGAATAATAGCTATAGCTCAACAATAGCTGGGTGCAGAAGCAGCAGCGTTCTATAGGCTGTTTTTGCCTGCTCTCCTCTCTGAAGTGTCCTCTTCTTTGCTTAATAGAGCTATTTGCTTATCCTGCTTCTCTGTGTGTCTGATAATTCATTCCAAATGTGAACACAAGAACTCGTTGTTAACCCTCTCTCTCTGAGAGAAGCACTCCTTCTCTTGATAACATAACCATTTATCTCCAGCCGCACAGGGCATAATGCAATAAAGAAACAAGCTGTTTATGCGTCAAAAGTTTCATTCTAGTTGAGTGAATTGCTTGGGCCCACAGGTTTTAGACCAGCCTGGGCAACTTGGTGAGATCTCGTCTCTGTGATAAGTAAAAAATTCACTGGGCGTGGTAGTGCGTGCCTGTAGTTCTGGCTACTTGGAAGTCTAGGGGCGAAAGGATCGCCAGAGCCCAGCAGGTTGATGCTGGGGTGGCCATGAGTGTGCTACTGTACTCCAGCCTGGGCGACAGAGTGAGACTCCAACTCAAAAAAAAAAAAATCCAGAAAGTTTCATCCTAAATATTCCTTAAGGAGATCGGGCATTGAAACAGGGCAGTGAAACCACCTCCTGCCACCCGATCCTGTTGGTAGACATTCTTTGTAAATTGCATTGTGCCATCACATGTCAGGGTCTTCGTTGTTGCTTCAGATGGGTTGAATTCCAACAACAGATTGGCATAACCTTGTGATAAAACAGCTCTTCTTTACTTCCTAAACGGGCCTCATCCAAGTGTAGTCATTGGTATTAGCTGCTCTCATGAGGCTATTTACTCCAAGGACTGTTTCCCATCTGATAACCGTGTTTCTGGGATCCTTGTGCTGAATGTAAGAGTACGAGGCACGAAGCCGTCACTTACTTAGAAACGTGTGTGACTGATAGACAGAATGTGTAACCGATGGACAGGTTAGACTAGGAAAGCTTTAGGGCTGTAGGAAAGCTCCAAGCTCATCGGTGCCTTTACAATCATGGGGTAACTTAAGACTCTAGCTGGGAATTTCCAGACTCCTTAAGGCAAGGTTGGCTGTTACTTGTGTGCAGAACACACGAGATCCAAAAGCTATAATTTAAGGGAAGCCAGTGTAGTCCTCTAACCAGGGGTATGCTGGTGTTTAACAACCAGCTCTCGGAAGGGGGCATAAATGATATTTATTTACAGTGTTTGCCAACTTCTATTCTAATTTCAAGCTACTAATGTGATGTCACTGGCAGCCAATTTCAGCACGGCACCGTGCCCAGTTCAGAAGCATTTTTCTCTCCCAGTATTACATCACAAGGATTTTGGCATGCTTGTTTCTTTGTGGTAGCTATGTCAGAATGGAGGAAGGAAACCCCTCAAGGTCTCAAACAGGAAGAAAAACATTGTCATTGGCTCAAGAATCAACCATCTTGGCTATAAGTGAGAGAGCCAAGTGACATCAAGGTAACCTTGGACAGTGACTAGGTCATTTCCACACTGCTAGAGTCTGGTCAAATTCATTTATTGACTGTCCGTTCTAAGATTGGAAGGAAGTACTGAATTCATTTTCTAGGACTGATGTAACAGTGAACACAAACCGGGTGGCATAAACGACAGAAATGTATTGCCCCAGCAGTGGCTGGAGGTCACAGGGGCTCCCAGAAGAGGCAGGTGTGAGTCAGCAGGCAACATGCACAGCAGCTGGGTGGGAACCCGGGCTGGCCTAGGTGATATTGAGGGGTATCAGCGGCACTCACCGAAGTTACCGATTTCCATGAGACTTTCAACCTTTCAACCATAACATTTCACATATGTACCAATTTCACATCTATTTACTGAGTTACATTTTCAAGCCCTAGGCTAGTCCCTGACCATTGTCTGGGGAGGTACACACATGTTCTCTGACTTCAAGAAATGAATAGGGCCGGATGTGTTGGCTAATGCTTGTAATCCCAGCACTTTGGGAAGAGGAGGCGAGAGTACTGACTGAGCCAAGGGTTTGAGACCAGCTTGGACAACTTGGCGAGACCTTATCTCTACAATAAATCAAAAAATTAACTGGGCATGGTGGCGCATGCCTGTGGTTCCAGCTACTTGGAAGGCTGAGGAGGAAGGATCGCCTGAGCCCAGCAGGTCAAGGCTGTGGTGGCTGTGCAGTGGCTGCCACTGCACTCCAGCCCGGGTGATAGAGTGAGATACAAAAAAAAGGAGAAATGAATAGGAAAAAGCAGCCTTCGGTGGCCCACTCTCATTCCCTTCAACATTCTTACTATTCTAGGCTAGTGTTAAATATACAGGGTTTTGTACATACACATATTTTAGCATTTTATTATAAATGTCTAAGTAATGAGCTTCTGTATTTTCCATATGCAGACTGTAAGTAATTTAAATGTACATGATGAACAGATGCATATTAAAATGTGTTTATAACCATACTGGTTTCTGTGTCCAAGTATGGCTATAGCCATTTTATTGATTTGAAATTTGTCTAAATCCAAGAAGCAAATTAAAAAAAACCCAACACTTTTTTTGAGTTGGAGTCTTACTCTGTTGCCCAGGCTGGAGTGCAGTAAGATGATTGCAACTCACTGAAGCCTTGACCTTCTGGGCTCAGGCGATCCTTCCGCCTCAGTCTTCCTAGTAGTTGGGACTATAGATGTGTGTCACCACACTTGGCTAATTTATTTTTATTTTTTGTAGAGAGGAGGTCCCACTATGCTTCCTGGCTTGTCTTGAACTCCTGGATTCAAGCAATTCTCTCATTGTGGCCTCCCAAAGTGCTGGGATTTACAGATGTGAGCCACTGTGCCTGGCCCCAAGCAGCACATTTTTAAAAATTCCTGAAATAGAGTTCCTAAGCTCACACAGTAAATCTCATGCACTTTCCCCCCCTTTCACTCAGGGCTGGATGACTCTCGGTCTATACACTGTTGCCGTAACCTTGCTGTGTGATTCTCGCATCCAGGCTGATTAGAGAGAGGGCCCTGAAAGCACCGGGGTGGGTGCTGGTGGCACCACTGTTTGCGTGATGGTGAAGACAGTCCTGAGAAAAAGACCGGGTTGGACAAAAGGACTGTGCAAGCCTGGGGTTGGGTGCATAAGGCTCCAAAACAGCATGCGAAGGCACGACAGTTTGGTAATTGACGCCCAAGTCACAAGTGTTCCAGCTGAGGTCCAGGAGGTGTGAACCAGATACAAGCTAGCCTCACTGTGCCCTGTCCAAATTCCTCACCCATGGGATCCCCACGCCTAGTAAGACAGTGTGTTTTATGCTATGAAGTTTTGGAGTGAAGCATCCACAGTGACAGAGACAAACACTGAGCGTCTGTTTGACTGTTTGCCAGACACTTCCCAGCGCCAAGCACTTGTATATTGAACTCATTTACACATCACAGCAACCCCACAAGTCCTCTGCATCACCACTGGTTTACAGGCGACACAGCAGTCTCGGTGAGCTAGGTCACTTGCTGAAGGATGCTGAGGTGCTGAGTGGTACAGTGGGGTTCGCACCCAGGACTGATCCCTGAGCTTGGGCTCATGCCCTGTCTGGGTTGGCCTTCCCCTCCCCTCAGTGTACAGTGCTACCTGTGTCTTCCCTGGCTGCTCATTCCCCTGCTAATCACAGGGAGCTGTGGCTGAGAACACGCACTGCTCAGACTTTCTGCCCTGAGACATCCTCAGGTCATAGTCTTGGCTGTTGGACCTGGACCATCATCCCATGTGCGTTGAATTCCCACTTCCTAAAAGCCTGGTGGAGGTGCTGATGCAGCCTCTTCTTGCCGGTGATGGGTGGCATTGTCATGGGGACCGCTTTAGGGTGGTGGGACTGCAGTCTGAGACCTCCCTCCCCAGCCTCCTTCCCTACCGCCTTCCTCTCAGGGGCCAGACCTGCATCAGGTCTAAGGCTCACTTCCCCCTTCCTGCCCCTTCCTGACCCAGCTTTGCTTGTCTCCTCTCCCTCCCCCATCCTTCACAGGTATCCCCTCCAATCATCTTCCAGCTGTGCTGCCTGTTTCTAGCAGGGCCTGAACTAACACGCAGGGTGACATCCCACCTTTGCCTCGCCACCCCCCTTGATGTACTGTGTGTCACTGTTACTCTACTGCCATGTGCTGTCTTGCAGGTTGCTGGCCCCCAGGGCCAGGGGGTCTTTACCTTGTTCACACCGTCGGCCATGGCTTGTAGCGTGAGCTCCCGGGGCCCATCCACCGTCTTGCCATTGTCCGTGGGGCCCCAGCTGGCACTGTAGATGTCAATCAGCTGTGGCATGTGGCTGATGGAGGAGGCCTCGATGATGTCAGTCATGAATGGCTGGTCCAACATCCGGATGCCTGTGGATACGGAGAATACCGGGTTTGGGTTCTCCAGTTCACAGGAGATGAGTGATGAGGGAGGGCTTGGGTCTTGGGTGTGCTTGGAAGTGTTGGTGACCCCCACGTTCCCTGGGGGACACTGTGGAGTCCAAGAATTAAGAAAGAGGCACAGGCTGAGCACGGTGGCTCACGCTTGTAATCCCAGCACTTTGGGAAGCTGAGATGGGAGGATCGCTTGAGCCCAGGATCAGCTTGGGCAACACAGCGAGACCTCATCTCTACCAAAAAAAAAATTAGCCAGACATAGAGGCATGCATCTGTAGTCCCAGCTACTCAGGAGGCTGAGGTGGGAGGACCACCTGAGCCCAGGAGGCTGAGGCTGCCATGAGTCATGATCATGTCACTGCACTCCAGCCTGGGTGACAGAGTGAGACAACAACTCAGGAAAAAAAAGAGAGAAAGGAAAAAGAAGGAAGCACAGATGGTTGCAGTCACCCCTTTTTGGGACCCCCCTATGCCTTTTCTTATGTAACTATTTGCAGAAAATTTTATTCCTCAAGCAAACCTTACAAGAATTCCCAGTGGGGAAGAGAATTCGCCTTTGTTGAAGAAATTCCTTGATAAGCCTGTTTGCAAGTGGACACTGAGCCTCAAGGAACTAGATGTTGCCTGTGACCAAGTTTCAGGGGAGAAAAAAAGCTACTGCCTGTGACAGATGGGAGAGGCAATTGATATCTGATATTGAAAAAGCAATTCAGATGGTGGTGGGCAAGGGGCAGGGACAATGCAGGAGGTGAGATTGGGTCACGAACCAGGAACTCCTAGCTGCACTGCAGCTGAAGAGGAAGTTGGGGAGGACAGAAATGTTGGGTGCGTTATACCAAGCTGTATTAGTAACGGGGCATGAGATACAGTCCCCTCCTCCTTCTTCTCCATGGCATCTTTGTTAAGTTTGGTTACTCTCTGATGCCTCGTAGAAATGACTTCTTGCTGGAAGCTGAAAAGGAGCCGAGTCCTGCAGACCAATCTTGTGACAACAAGGTTGTAGGGAGAATGGCGTGGGTGGTCTCCATGTCAGCTGCCCCTGCCACAGTCAGTGATTCATGGCTCACACCCCGCTCCGGCCATCCACAAAAGACCTCTCCAGGGTTCACTCAGGAGCAGCCAATGGGATGGGCTTCTTTCCCTCCAGGACTACACTCAAAACTTTGCTGACTGGGGACATACGGCTCTTTGCAGGGTTTTGTCATCTGGGATGAGTCAGGTGGTTCACTATTCCATGGCAAGGAGCCCAGGGTGTCAATGAAGCTGACCTAAGTCTTTCCAACCACTGCAGTTATGGAATGAAGGGAATGAATAAATTCCATTCATGAAATGAAGGGTGGCCATGCATAGTCAAAACCTGGAACCCAGGTGTGGTGGGTTGTGCCTGTAATCCCAACACTTTGGGAGGCCAAGGCAAGAGGATTGCTTGAGTCCAGGAGATCAAGACCAGCCTAGGCAATGCAGTGAGACCTCGTCTCTACAAAAAAATAAAAAAATTAGCCAGGCATGGTGGCTCATGCCTATAGTCCCAGATACTTGGGAGGTTAAGGCAGAAGGAACATTTAAGCCCAGGAGTTGGAGGCTGTGGTGAGCCATGATCATGCCACTGCACTCCAACCTGAGCGAGTGAAACTCTGATTCAAAATAAAACAAAAAAACGAAAACAGAAACTTGGACCCTGACACTATTGTTCCCCCTGTGGTCAGAGGACATGATTACAAGGACATTATTTCATAAGCATCCCTCTCTAACATGGTATGCAAATCAATTTAAATAAGGGTAACTCAGGTTCTCTCAGGGCATGTGAAACTGACATGAAATTGCTTTTTTCTTTCTTTTTTTTTTGAGTTGGAGTCTCACTCTGTTGCCCAGACTGGAGTGCAGTGGTATGCTCCTGGCCACCGCAGTCTTGACCTGCTGGGCTCCGGCGATCCTTCTGCCACAGCCTTCCAAGTAGCCGGAACTACAAGCGCACCCTACCACACATGGCTAATTATTTATTTATTGATTTATTGTAGAGACGAGGTCTTGCAAGTTGCCCGGGTAGGTCTTGAACCCATGGGCTCAGGCGATCCACTCACCTCACCCTCCCAAAGTGCTGGGATTACAGGCTGAGTCACCGAGCTTGGTCAGCTTTCTTTCTTAAGGGTCTGCTATTTTCAGACCTCAGTAGGCTCCGGGGTCTCTGTTTTCTCCTCAATGACTCATAGACCAACCCTTGCGCTTGGATGACAACTTCCCTCAATGCACTTTCATCCCAATGGCTTACTTGAATGGTTCATGCACTACCAAGTCACAAGGTCTTTGAGTCCAAGGGATGTGCTTATTTTGTTTGCTTCTGTGATCCTTGGACCAGCATGACGCTTGGTATTGATCTTCAGCTTGGCAAATATTTGGTGAATAATTATCTGGTGTTATTACTTTATTTGGTTGATTTTCTTCCCAACAGAAATAACAGGCCCAGATTATCCATGGTCTACCATTAATCCATAAATCAGGTCACCATTTTTGCCAACAAACATCCAGTTATCAGTTAACATCCTTTCTCCTGGAAAAGGCTTATCCAGAAAAAGCCTAGTCTTTGGTTTGAACTTTCCGGAGGTCAAGTTTTATAATTCAAAACTATATTTTGCTTTTGGTCCACCTATATTTTATTAATTTAAACAATTTATTTGGCTGGGTACCGTGGCCTGTGATCCCAGCACTTTGGAAAGCTAAGACAGGAGCATTGCCTCAGCCCAGGAGTTTGAGCCTAGCCTGGGCAACTAAGTGAGACCTTATCTCTACAAAAAATAAAATTAGCAGAGCATGGTGGTGCACGCCTGTAGTCTCACCTACTTAGAAGGCTGAGGTGACAGGACTGCATGAGTCCAGGAGGTCGAGACTATGGTGAGCCATGATTGTGCCACTGCACTCCAGCCTGGGTGACAGAGTGAGACCTTAACTCAAAAAAAAAAAAAAAAGAAAATAAAAAAATTACTCAACAAAGGTGCCAACAGGCCACAGTATAAACCAAACAATGCAACTTCTTATGTGAAGTCAGGCCCACTCTGTGGATGGGAAGTAAACACGGAAGAGCCGGCATTCACTTGCTCAGACGCTCTTGGACTTGCCTGGTGCCTGGATGACCAGGGCTGAACTGCCCACAGGAAGGTGAGAAAAATTCAACTCTGGACAAAGTTGGCCTCCACTGCCCCACCGCCAGCCAGTGGTGCACGTACCTGCTTCCTCCTAGCAGCTCTCGTCCCTGTGCCTCTGTCTCTCTGTGTCCCCTCATGGGCTCCCTTTGTGCCGCACAAGAGCATCAGAACGGACGTGTATTAATCTTCTGACTGTTTTAGCAGAAAGGGTGGCCACAGACTGAGAGCTAGGCTCTCATTCATATGCAGGGGCCAGGCGCCTGAGGCTCTTTTAATCTCATTAAGCTCAGGATGAATGAGGCATGCATTAATTGAATGAGATACAGTATTAATTCTGCTAGTGACTGCACCATTAGCAGCCCAGGCAGAGGCTCAGGGTGGCCCAGGGGTTTTAAGGGAAGACTTCTCCTCTGCCCCTGGATATGCTCTAGATGCTACAGGGTCAGGGAGAGAGGGAGAGAAGAAGAGAAGGAGAGAGATGTGGGTGAGAGGTTGGGAGGAAGGAGAGACAGAGAAAGACACACACACATAGAGAAAGAGAATGAGAGAAATAGGGAGAGCTAGAGATAGAGGAAAGAGAGACAGAGAGGAGAAGGAGGGAGACAGAGAGAGGCAGAGAGACAGAGAAAATGAGAGAGGGAGGGAGGGAGAGAGACAGAGAGAGAGAGACGGAGAGGGAGAGACACACACAGAAAGAGAGAGAGGAGAGAGAGAGAGGAGAGAGAGAGAGAGAGAGAGAGAGAGAGAGAGAGAGAGATCTCAAAAGAGTTGAGTGTCAGTGTCTTCACATCCATAACATGCTCTGTTGGCTGATATGATTCCACGGGCAAGGACAGAGAAAAGCTCACAGGAAACGCTTATGCCCCCCCACCCCCAGGCCTGCACACCACAGTAATGGCCAAAGCTGACTGTGTGTCCCTCTTCCATCCACTTAGGGGCCTTACCCACCTACCTGCAGGGCTTGCACTGTGCCTAGCCCTGGTGCCCTGGGGGCTGCATGGCCCAGTGGACTGGACACCATCCTCTTTGCCTTTGCTTCTGTTGCACAAGGCATGCTGGTACCTGCCACCAGTAAACGCTACATCTGTCCACAAACCTCAGCACCCATAATCACTGTCTTTTGTGCTCATGCGTATTAGCCCGTAGGTTAAGGAGCAAGTTCATGCTCATCCAGGTTTTAGGATCTAAAAACTCATGTGAATCATTGAGCTTATGGTAACTTTTACTGGTTTATTGAAAAAATATGTATAAATTCACTGCAATGCTATGAGATTTATTAGCTAACAACAACAACAATAATAATATATGAAAGCAACTTATTGCTAGTAGAGAAATTATGGGGTATTTTGACACTGGTCAGCAGCGTGGATTTCAAACTATTCAAAATCTACCACAAAGGTGATCGTACCTGACACCCAGTGCATACATGTATACTAGGGATACCCCCCAAAACCTAGAATTATCTTTGGAGGGTGGGCGCCTTGTAGTACAGGGTTCCCCCATTAGGTACGTGTTCTAGGATCCATCAGGATCAGTGTACCAGTTAGTGTTGTGAGAGGCTGCTTTGGTTTCAGCAAAATTTTTTTGGAGAGTCTGCCCATTTCATGATGGGTGATTTATGGGCACACCTTACCCACACCTCACTGAGAGTTCAGCAGTTTTGACCAAAAAAAACATGACCTCCATGGCCCACCCTCCTTTTCCACCCAATCTCATGCCAGGCAACTTTGTTTCCCCAGATGAAAAAATCCTCAAAGAGAAATGTCTTTCCGATGTGGAAGGAGTGAAACAAAAAACGGCAGAAGTACTAAAAGGCATTAAAATAGATGAGTTCAAAAACTGTTTTGAGCAATGGAAAAAGCATCTCAATAGGTGTATTGTACCAAATGGAGAATATTCTGAAAGTAACTGAAGTTTAAACACGTAAGAATGAATGCACAATTTTTAAATAAATCTGTTTTTTGGGGGTCCCCCCTTGTATGCTCTGGTTTAAAAAAGAAGATGAAGACCAAACTTGCCTGACCTGACCCCACCGTGGGGCTGCTCTGAGAGTCTCTGCAGAAGCCCAGCGCACTGTGGAACTGCGCAGCTGACTCTCAAGTCGCCTGCTGTCCCTAGGCCTTGGTTATTGTCTGTCATCTTGCTTTAATCTGTTTACGGCACAAGTCATCATATGATGTCCTCTTGCTTGTCCATGCCCTGTCTGTGTCTCTCCCTAGGCTGAGCTGCATGGGACAGGGGCCGCTGTGCACCCATCACCTGAACAGTAAGGAGCCCTCAGTAACTGTGGACTGCATGAGCGGACAGGAAGTAGAGGCTTAGTGCCGTCTTGAACTTTAATAAGTCTCGAAGTACAAATCTGACAAGTTTGCAAGAAACATCCCTTGGAAGGGTCCTTATTTATATCTGTTGTGCATTTATTCGGCTTTGTACACTTTGAATAACACATTTTTAAATGTAAAGTTTTTGTCTCAATCCCTTTGATTGAAGATGTTCAAACATGGATTTAAAAATTAGCATTAAAAAAGAAAAGAATTGAGTTCTCTTTTTAGAGAGTTTCTTGAATAAGCACATTTTGAAACTAAAAAAATTAATATTAATATTTTTTCTTAAAATTTATAAAATTAAAGGAATGGATAATAGAATGTAAAAAATTAAATTTTCAAACAGAAATTTTGAAGTTATTAAAGCTTTGAGACTACAGTAAGATTTTTGGGACACCTTTATGTTTGGGTCTACAAAGTACAGAGTTTGATATAAAAATAGATAGGAAGAAGATATTTGCTCTGACTAAAACAGGTCAGAGCTAAAGTCCGTACACACCAAAGGGGCCTTCACATAACCAGGGAGAAGACAATCCTCGATGGAAAATGAGCCAAGTTCATGAACACAAGAGGAATTCAACAGGCAGCAAGCTGATGAAGAGATACTCAGTGCTCTTTCTTCCTTTTGGAGGACTCAATTTATTATGGATTCTCCATTTTTGTTTTTATTTCTGGACTAAGATTCTACAGCATTTTAACTTTCGAGACAGGGTGAAGGGGTTACTTGGGAAGGACTTCAGACATTGCCACCGCCATCTCCCCAACCTGTGATGAATACCTTGAGACTTCCAGAGACCAGCAATAATCTCCACTGGCCACCAGGTGGTGCTCTATATCTCCCTGGAGGATTTGGCTCATTTTTAGAGAATAATTAAAAACCAGCCAACTTTTGGAATTGCCAGCCAGGATAAATAAAATGTTCCTCCAAACCTGCAAGGTTGAGGGGCCTGAAACTATTTTTGTTTGCAATTATGAGTGATTCTCTAGTGCCTCCTCAAGAAGAATTCATTCTGAGTCCCCAGGGAGAGGACACTGGATGCCCTAAAGGGCACAGGAATGGCCTTAGAGCCTCCCCAGCCCTTGAACAATTAAAACCAGTGTGCATGGTAACAAAGGTGCAAAGCAGGGGTCAAGTGTGGCTGGGCGTGCCTCCCACCAGCTCTGTTCTTAGGCTCTGGAACCTCCAAGCATTGCTGTGACTCCTGCACTATCCCGGCATTTCACAGAAGCAAAGTCGTGTCTTTCACGTGTCAGGCTACATCTAGCAGGTGAGGCGGGGCTGCTGCTTTCTGCTTGGATCCTATGGATTGGTCTCTGTCTTTTTGCTGGGGTTGTTCTCTGCCCAACTGACCTGGGTAGATTGGACAGACCAGGGTGTTAATGGCCTGGCAGTGACTGAACGATGGGAGCTGATGGATGAATGCCCCAGCTTCCTCACTTTGGGGTTCGCCTGTAGGACTGGGCTCCTGTCGTCCATGAGACCCACCAGCTCAGCAGCACGCCCTTTGTGGGCACCCTCCCTTCCCTGTCCTGCCTCACTCCCTCATTCTGGTTTCCTGGGACCACCTCTCACATAAACTGCTTGCATCCAAATCCTTCCCTCAAATTTCGCTTTAACAGAATCCAGACTAAGAGAGCAAGACCATTAGGTATATTTGATGAGTACTTCCGATTTTTTTCAGAGTGCAAGTTTAACAAGAGAGAGAGAAAACAAGCAGGTAGACAGTGAAATCCTCATGAGTTCAGAAAGCCAGGAGCTGCTCCCAGCTCTTTTAACGTTTGCAGGTTCATTCAACTTCATTTAAAAACCAGCTACCTTGGGTATGTGAATAAGCAATTCAGGTTTGAGTTTTCCAGTGGCCTCCAGTTCTGTTCTGTGAGCAGAGAACCTCAAATGCCAGCCCAGGTATGAGCCTGGCTTATGAAATATTTACCAAGTGATATTCATTCCCCTAGCTCCTGATGGCTCCTGACATTTTAATGCCAGTTCTTTGGATGCACACAAGATCAGGAGACCTGGAACTGAGGGGCCAAGCCGTCTCTGTTTATATTCCAGAGACCTCCAGACGTGTTCTTTCGTAAAATTCAGCACCCAGTTCAGGCAAGTCTCTCAGCAAACAGTGCTGAAAGTGGTTCACAGTGGGTCTGTGAAGGTTACTTTTGCTTTATTTAGTTCCCTGGAAATGTGCATGTCAGCAGAAAATAGGTTTATGATTTCATTAAGTTGCCAGGAGAAAAAAATATTGAGACAGTTGTTAAAAAAAAAAAGAAAGAAAAACAAGGTTGGGTGACTCAGCCTGAATAAATTAAGAATCAATCTGATACAAAACTTGGAACAGGACAGAAGCCACACCATACCCAGGCATCCTGTTGAAAGCCTATGAATCTCTCTGTTTCTCCTTCTCTCTCTCTCTTTTTTTGGGGGGGAGGGGGTCTGTTTGTTTCTAAATTTCCTGTGATTTGCGACTTCCATTTCTGTAGCCTCTGTAAAGAGGGAATTGCTAAATATTCTACCCAGTACAACGTAATAACGAGATTCTAAGTGGAATTTATCCTCTTAAAGATGAGATTTGTGGTGCCAGACATTTTGAAGGGCTCTGAGGACATTCACCAGGAATTTGTACACACCTCCGTGTATTCATCAGTCAATATTTGAGTCTCATTAAAATAATGTTGACATTGACACAAGAGAGTAACGGCTGTACAATTCCATTTATATAAAATCCAAAAACTGGCAAAGGCCAGCTTTTGCTGTTAGAAGACAGGACCCGGGTGATTCTTGTGTGTCTGGGTAGTGATGGGAAGGGGACAGGATGGCCTCTGGGGTGCTGGTAATGTTTTGTTTCCTGATCGCTGCCTAGGTGTGGCCAGTTGGTGAAAATTCATTGAGCTGTGTGCTTACGATCGGTGCCTTTTTCTGTATTTATATTATACTTATGTTAAAGATTAATAATGTTCAGATACTGCCATGACATTTCGCTTGTGCTGTGTCTCAGATCCCAGTTCTCTTGCCATAGGGGAGTTTCGGGCTGGGCCCTGGATGAACTGGAGACCCTGCTGTGATTTTCTGGCCTGCTGCCCAGCAGGGGTCTGTTGTGTAGCAGGGACAGCTTACCTGCCACCCTGGAGTTGTAGGCCACTCCGACCCCACAGATGTTGTTGTTGGCAGCCGCAGAAACTTCTCCTGCACACCGGGTCCCGTGGCTTTGGGAAAAAATGAAGACACGTCAGCTCCAGAGGGAAAGAAGGGACTTGGAGGGAGGTCTTTACATTCTACCAGTTGAAAACAGTCTAATTCTCTTCAATACTGCAGCTAGAGTTGAGCCAGCATGTGGCCCAACCAGCTTTTTGTCTGTGTATCCCATGTCTCTTTTCTCTTCTTCTTCCCCCTCCAGTTGCTTTATTTCCTTTTCTTTTTCCTTCCTTCCTTCCTTCCCCCTTCCTCCTTGCTACTTCCGTTTCTGTAGCCCCCGTAAAGAGGGATTGTTAAATATCTTACCCAGTGAAACGTACTAACAAGATTCTAGGTGGAATTTATGCCCTTAAAGATGAGATCCATGGTGCAAGACATTTTATTTCTTCCTATTTTTTTATTTATTTATTTCAAACAGGGCATCTTGCTTCAGACTCTCTCTCTCTTTCTTTCTTTCCTTCTCCCCTTCCTTCCTTTCTTCTTTCTTTTCTCTCTCTCTCTTTCATTTCATTTATTTATTTTCAAACAGGGCATCTTGCTTCAGATCTTTCTTTCTCTCTGTCTCTCTTTCTCCTCCCTCTGAAAGGTACCTAGAGAAACCTAGAAGAAACTTAGCTTATTCTTTAGTCTTTGTGCCTCAGTATAACCATTAGAAAGCATTCAAACGTTCTATTGCAGGACAAACCGCAGCCTATCCCATCCCCCCCAGGCAAATCTCCTTCAGATACAAGATCAGGACAACCCAAACGACCACCCCACCTTTGGTCAAGGAATTTGTGAATTGCAAATGTCTAACAAGTCTCTCCCAGGATATCCCCCACCCAGGGTTAACCTAATCAGCCCTTGTGACCTACGTGACATGAATAAGCCCCACCATGGTGGCAATCATGTGACTAACCCACCCATCTGCCTGCTGTCCATCACATCACCTGACATCATCAGTACCTGCGCTTGCCTGCCCCTTTGTGATGACATGGAAGCAGATCACCACCCAATCACCTTAATGATCCTCCCCGTCTAGGGGAATGGTTAAAAGGACTCGACCACAAACTACCGGGGGCCATTGCCTTGCTAGAGTCCGGTGTGGCCATGTGCTCTTTGAACCATGGCTGTCGCCATGCTTCCTGGCTTTGGCCTCTCCCCCACCTGGGGGAGGTGAATTTTCACTCTTCTCTTTCTCTTTCTAATTTACTTCTAAATGAACTTTTCCTTCTTAACCTTTTTGTGTGCCGCAATTCTTTGCATTTACTCAGATCTCTGGGTTGCCGGCGCGCACCTCTGGCTTGCCAGCCCCGACAGTGCCAGCCCCGACAGTGCTGTGCACCTCCCCTCGCCTCTCCACCCTCACCTGGTCCTGGTGGTACCCCAACACCCTCTCTCCCTCCCTCCCACCTTCCGATTTAATTAATTTATTTCTTTCAAACAGGGCCTCTTGCTTCAGACTCTCTCTTTCCTTCCTCCTTCCCTCCCTCCCTCCCTTCCTTCTTTCCTTCTTTCTTATCTCTCTTTCATTTTATTTATTTAATTAATTTATTTTCAAACAGGGCATCTTGCTTCAGATCTTTCTCTCTCTCTCTGTGTCTCTTTCCCCTCTTTTCCTCCCCTGCTCCCTCTTACCCTCCCTCCCTTCCTTCCTTTCTGATAGGATCTTTTTTTTCTGAGTTGGAGTCTCACTCTGTCGCCCAGGCTGAAGGGCAGTGGCACACTCCCGGCCACCGCAGCCTCGACCTGCTGGGTTCCGGCGATCCTTCCGCCTCAGCCTTCCAAGTAGCTGAAACTTGCTCTGTCACACTCAGGCTGGAGTGCAGGGGGTGCACTTATAGCTTACTACAGTCTCAAACTCTTGGGCTCAAGCCACCCTCCTGCCTCAGCCTCTTAAGTAGCTGGAACTACAGGCACATGCCACCGTGCCAGGCTGTGTTTTTTTATTTTTTGAGTCTCACTCTGTCATCCAGTGAGTCAGGGGCTCACTCTATCACCCAGAATCACAGCTCACTGCAATCTTGAATTCCTGGGCTCAGTTGATCCTTCTGCCTCAGCTTCCCGAGTAGCTGGGACGACAGGCATGTGCCACTTCGCCTGGCTAATTTATTTTTTTGTAGAGATGAGGTCTTACTATGTTGCTTAGGCTGGTCCTCAGTTCCTGAATTGAAGCAATCCTCCTGCCTCAGCCTCCCAAAGTACTGGGATTTTAGGCATGAGACACCTTGTCTGGTCAATATTTATTTTTTGTAGATACTGGTCTTGCTGTGCTGCTCAGGTTGATCTTAAACTCCTGGCCTCCAGTGATCCTCCCACCTCAGCCTCCCAAAGCTCTGGGATTGACTAAAATATATTTTAAATGTGCATATTTAAGTATTTTTTTACTTATATCTTCCTATAAATTTATATTTTGATATGTGGCAGATACATTAAATATATACTTATGTCAAATGCATCACATGCAAAGCGCATTCATATAAAGTATATGTATGCACATATACATATTAAAATGGAACTTTAATGGATACCGATTATATTTGACTTGCTTGCTGTTTAGTATATGCTGAACAAGTGAGTATCTACATAAAAGCTGAAAAATCAAGTCCATGTCTAATTCAACTGAGCACTAATTTCATTATTATTTAATAATCAACCCTGACAAGATCTCCCAAAGTGCACAATGAGCAGGGGCTTGCCAGGTCTGAGATCAACGCTGAATTTCAGGACCACCTGCGACCCTTACCGAAGGTGATGAGCCCATCCCTGCCCTAAAACTCACCAAAGCCTGGAGGACAAATGCCCATGAACTGGCTTGAGCAAGGTAAAGAACCTGAATAATGCTTCTGTATCCTTAGTTTTGGCCTTTAGGTGGGGAAAATAAATGTCATGGGCCCCTCAGGGGAACATGTGGGGCGAAACATTTCACTGCTAAATTAGGCAACACTAATGAACAATAAGCATCAGATGGTGATGCCCTATACCTGCTCACGACATCATGTTTCTTCACAACCCTGGGCTTTTGATCTGGACTGGTCTTGTGACTTGCTTTGGCCAAAAGGATATGGCAGAAGTGATGAGCCTGGGTCTCCAGTGACCTCACGGCTTCTCTTCTCTCTTGAAGTCCTTGGTGCCATATGAACAAGCCTGGGCTAGCCTACTGGATGAGGAACGACAGGTAACCTGTCCTGCCTATCACCCCAGTCAATAGCCATTCATTCTGCAGACAAGTGAGGTGGTCCTAAACAGGGGAGCCCCCAGCTAATGTGCCAGCTGACGAGGGCTGTGTGGTGAGTCCAGCCAAGACATGCCTACCCTGGGCCAGATCAGCTGACCTGTTGACTTGGGAGCAATAATCAAATCTATTGTTATAAGTTACTGAATTCTGATATAACTTGTTATGCTGCATTATCACAGCACTAGATAACTGATGCAATGTGAAAGCAAGGCCAGGTGGACATCCATGGCTTATATGTGAGAGGTTGGGGTTCACACCCAGACTGCCATGATGACTGTATTGGGGTTTTCTTGAATAGTCTATATTGGAGGGCTGCTGGGGTGTCCAAGTGACAACCTGAGGCACTGCACACAATCCTGAGGAACTCCAGAGAGACAACACAGGCACTTTCCATTCTTCCACACTGCTGGCCTTTGCACTAGAGTTATTTGGTCAAACATCTTGTGTCTTCCAGCCAAAAGCATGCATTGCTCTATGTGCTACATTCAAGGCATAGTGTAAGAATGTCAAGCAGTATGAATAGAATAACCGCCATTTATTAATACCTGCTGGGGCTGGGCCTTGTTCTGAAAGTGCTACATGGATTATCTAATTTAATCCTCACAGCATCTTATTATTATCCTCATTTTAAAGATGAGGAAACTGAGGCTTTAAGACATGAAGTCACTTCTTAATTTGGAGGCGGCAGAACCAGAATTCAAATTCAGGTCTGCTGCTTCCAAAGCTTTGCTCTTGACTATTATTCCTGACTATCAGAAATATGCAGATAATTCTGATTAACTTGATGTATCCACATGACTGACACATAAAGATACCACAGGGTATCCAGATATTTGGTCAAAAATTATTCTAGGAGTTTCTGTAAGGGTGTTTTGGGTGAAATTAACATTAAATTGGTGGACATTGAATAAAGCATAATGTGAATGGGCCTCATCCAATCAGTTGAAAGCCTGAATAGACAGAAAGACTGGCCTACCCTGAGAAGAGAGAATTCTCCAGAAGGCTGCTTTGGGACCTTGTCTAACATTGGCTCTTTCTAACTATGTAGCAGACTACCTTCAGGCACGAATTGGAGTACTAGTTCTCCTGGATCTCCAGCTTCTTGGTTCACCCTGCAGATTTTGGACTTGCCAGTGTTGATACTTAGATGGGCCAATTTTTAAGATACAGAATCGCTTTCTCTGTGGATACATATCCTATTGGTCTTGCTTATCTGGAGAACTTTAATACAAAAAGTAACAGAGTAATTAAACCAGTTTTCACTGGTTTTTAGTTCAGTGATTTGTCAATAGCCTTCACCCAGGTTTTCTGGTACAACATTGTCTTATAGTTTGCAACTTGTTTTTGTTGGTGGCAGATAATGCTGACAGGTCACCAGGGTCATTTTCTGTTCTCCTTGGGCTGCAGTTGGGCTTCATTTCCCAGCCTGCCTTGTGCTTGAATGTGGCCATGTGACTGAGTTTGGCTAACATTGTGTGAGCAGTGGAATATGTTGCTACTTCTAGGCCTGGCCCATAAAAACCACCCCTGAGCAATTGTCCCTGCTCTTTCCTCTTGCATAATTTGATACAAAAATTTCCCAACAATTCCAGAAACCTACATCAAAGAAGAAAGGAGCCTGCATCTGTGAATCACTGCTTAGAGGGGAGCTGTTTCACCAGAAGCCCAGAGTGGGGCTAGTGGGTGAATAATAAACTATTATTGGGTTAAGCCATGAAGCCTCTAAGCTGCCAAGATTTGGGGTCTTGCTTATTACCGCTGCTAGAGTAGCCTGAACTAGTGCATTTCAGTTTTTTTTTTTTGAGTTAGAGTCTCACTCTGTCGCCCAGACTGGAGTGCAGTGGCTGCTCCCGGTCACTGCAGCCTCGACTTGCTGGGCTCCGGCGATCCTTCCGCCTCAGTCTTCCAAATAGCTGGAATTACAGGCGCGCACTACCACGCCTGGCTGATTTTTGATTTATTGTAGAGATGAGGTCTCGCTGCCCAGGCGAGTCTCAAACCCGCGGGCTCAGGCAATCCACTCATCTCAGCCTCCCAAAGGCGCGGGATTACAGGCTAAGCCACCAAGCCCGACTGCATTTTAGTTTTATTCTTATTGACTGTTTCTATAAGTTTATTGGAGGCTACTTGCTACCTTTTTTTGGAAGGAGAAATTCTAATAATACATGAAATAAGCTAACTTTAAGGGTACCACAAAAAGAGATGTTTGGGAAACAACGGTCAGAACAAAGCAATCCTTGATGAATGGAGAAAAGTGGCTGCCTTGT
Source organism: Cephalopachus bancanus (assembly GCA_027257055.1). NCBI lineage: Eukaryota > Metazoa > Chordata > Mammalia > Primates > Tarsiidae > Cephalopachus > Cephalopachus bancanus. The sequence goes on from JAPVLO010000175.1 coordinate 865,351, forward strand.
TTAGTCATAGTGCTTCCCTGCCCTCTCTCCAGGTGTGTGCAGGGGATGTGAGGGACCGCTGGCACTTGCAGATTGAGTACACACTTGGAGGCTGGTGTGAAGTGGTTCTCTTCATGGTGACTGGGCCTGCCTGACACTTTGGTGTTTCTCCTGAGCTCAAGTTTATTATGAAGATGTGAAATTATGAAATATTTAAAAAAGTGTAGACAATTTCAGTGAATAACACAATGGATCTCGTATGGTCACCACCCAAGTCTATCAAAAGTAACTATCTCCTATACTTTGGATTTTTTTTCAAGAAATAAGTCTTTATAGATTCAATAGAAGCCCTCTCTGAGGCCATTCTCTCCCCTCTTTGCTGCCTCAGAGGTGACCATGGTACTGTGTTTAGTGTTTGGACTGTTTTTATGATCTTACAATCAAATATGCATAAACACATATGCCACTGTTTGTGTTATCAAGTTCTCTGTAAGACTTTCCCAGTATATGGTCAATCTAAAAATGATGGAATATTGCACAGCCATAAAGAAGAATACAATTTATGGTCTTCACTGCAATTTGGATGGCTTTAGAGTCTATAATACTCAGTGATCTATCACAGAAACAAAGAACTGAGTACTACATGTTCTCACACATAAGCGAACTCAGAACATTCACCATAATACTATAAGAAAGGGATTGGCAGTAGCCAGAAGCTGCCAGGGAAAGGGGGGCACGTACCATTAATAAAGGTACCTGATCTCAAACCAGGCGAAGTGGGGGAACCAACGGGAGGCCCAAACTTTACCTGTACAATGACCACTTGTATACCTAATCCTGAGTTGTACCCCACATCTTTAAAATAAAATAGACAGACTCTCGGCAAGATGGCGACGGCATAGGTGAACTGGTGGGGTTCTCTGAACATGAGTTCCCAAAAAGGCTATTACTTCTCTTCTCCCATCCCCCAGCCCACCACCAGCCGTGCTGGTGCCAGGCCCGGGAATTTCGGTCCCACACAGGGCCAGATATTGCGGCCCACTACTGCTGCTGTTCTACTGCGTGTGTGGGAGTCTCCGGTCCCAGCCCCCTCCAGCTCCCTCCCTGGTTGCATTGTCTCCAGCCCGGCACCTGGCACCAAGCCGCCGGTCACACAGGGAGGCTCTGGGCACCCCCCCCAGATACACCGGTCCCATTCCTGGCTGAAGTACCCTGTGGGGGGCCCAGAGCCACTCTCGCCACTCACCGCCTGCCCTTTGGAGCTTTGGAGCTCTGGAACTCTGGGCCCACCCTGGCTGAGGCACTCAGCGTGAGACCCCAAGCTGGGGGACCCAGACAAGCGGAGAAAAACAGATCTGCTTAAACTGCCTCGCCACTCTCCAGGCAGAGACTTCCATTGCTCCACCCACCTATCAACAAACTTTACCTCATTTCCTAAGGCCAGATATTGCAGCCCCCTGCTGCTGCCGTTCCACTGCGTGCATGGGAGTCTTGGGTCCCAGCCCCTCTGACTCCCTCCCCGGCTGCACTGTCTCCAGCCCGGCACCTGGCACCAAGCCGCTGGTCACACAGGGAGGCTCTGGGCGCCCGCCCCTCAGAGACACCGGTCTCATTCCTGGCTGAAGTACCCTGTGGGAGGCCCAGAGACACTCTTGCCGCCCACTACCTGCCCTTTGGAGCTTTGGAGCTCTGGAACTCCAGGCCCACCCTGGCTGAGGCACTCAGCGCGAGACCCCAAGCCGGGGGACCCAGACAAGTGGAGAAAAACAGATCTGCTTAAACTACCTTGCTATTCTCCAGGCAGAGACTTCCATTGCCCCGCACACCCATCAACAAACTTTACCTCAGTTCCTAAGGCAACAGCGTGAAATAGGAGACAAAGCCCCAACCCTATGCTGCAACAAAAAACAAAAGGGAGAGGCTGGAATCGGAGATCAGCAAAGTGACTCTAGTCTGGTTGCTTATTTTGACTTATGATTTTATCATTGAAACTGTTGGTTTAGATCACGTTTGGTGTTTACCTTCTGACTTACACTGTTTCTCGATTTTATTGGTCTGTCTCTGTGTAGCTATCAGTACTATTTAGGGAATCTTTCTTACGTGTCTTTCTTCATTTCTTCCTGGCCCTGTGTCTCTTTCTCACCTGATAGTTGGTATGTATATCTGTTTTCCCTCTCGCACTTCTCTCTTTCTAACTCCCTATTGACCTCCCCTTCCTACATTATTTTCCTCTTTTATACGCACCCTTTTTAAATCTAGGGACCAAGACTACATACTGCTGAAAAGACAGACTGCAAAGCAGAAGGAAAAGTGAACAAAGCCAGAAGACCCACATAAAAAAGAATAGGACATTGCAGAAGAGAAATAAAAGCAACCCCACCTTCCCTCAAAAACAGAATTGAAGAAGGAGAGGGAAAGGGGGAGAGGGAGAAAAATCTACAGAAATGAAGAAAAACCAAAAGAAGAGTATGGGTCTCTCCCAGACGCCTGGGAGAGCAGACACTGAAAAAACTGACTTTGGAATGCAAACAATGAAAAGCCCCCAGAATGAAGGGTCTCAAACTGCAAATGTAGATATCAAGACAATAATGTAGAGATTAAAAAGAATTGAGGAGACACAAGAAGAAACTAGGAAGGAGCTTATATCTGAGATAACAGTAATAAAGAATACTGTGAATGAAATAAATAACAAACTGATAAGCAGGGAAAGCAGAATTACCCAAGCAGAAGAAAGAATCTCAGAGCTTGAGGACCAAAATATAGAAATAATCCAAACTCTTAAAAACACAGAAAATAAGCTCAAAAAGACAGAACAAAACCTTCAAGAGATGAGTGACTACCTCAAGAGGCCTAACCAAGAGTAATCAGACTCCCTAAGGCAGAAAGAGAAACAGGGACTACATTGGAACAAACTTTCCATGAGATCATTCAAGAAAACTTCCCTTATCTAATCAGTGATGCAAAAATTCAAACACAAGAGATTCAGAGAACCCCTGCAAGACAACAAATGAGAAGACCAACTCCTAGACACATAATAATTCGCCTAAATAAAGTAGACACAAAAGAAAAAATCCTAAAGGCAGCAAGAGAAAAAGGTCAGATCACCTACCATGGAAGACCAATCAGAATAGCAGCAGATTTATCTGCAGAAACCCTGCAGGTTAGGAGAGCTTGGAGCCCTATCTTCAAAGTCCTAAAAGATAAACAATTTCAACCAAGAATTACCTACCCGGCCAAGCTAAGCTTCATCAGTGAGGGAGAATTAAAATCTTTACCAGATATCCAATCCCTAAGAACTTATGCTGCCACCAAACCATCTCTACATGAAACACTTAAGAAAGTACTAAACACAGAAGAAAAGGAAAAAAGAACAACGTTCTTCACAAGAGTACAGGAAAAAGAATAAAATATACACGAACCAATCCCAAAACCAAAAGAAAGACAAAAAAAAAGAGAAAAAACCAAGTGGAAGAACAACAACTCAATAAGAATTCCATGATAGGGATGAACTCTCACATTTCAATAATTAGCCTGAATGTGAATGGACTAAACGCACCACTGAAAAGACATAGAATGACAAAATGGATAAAATATCACCAGGCAACAATATACTGCCTTCAAGAGACCCATCTCACTAGAAAGGACATACACAGACTCAAAGTAAGAGGATGGGAAACAAATTTTCAGGCAAATGGAACACAAAAGAAAGGAGGAGTCATGATCCTAATTTCAGACAATTATACCATTTAAGCTATCAAAAATTAAAAAAGATACAGAGGGCCACTACATAATGATAAAAGGTTCACTCCATCAACAAGAAATATCTATCCTAAATATATATGTATCCAACATAGGTGCACCAACATCCATAAAGCAACTTCTAGGAAAACTAAAGAAAGACATTGACTCTAACACCATCATAACTGGGGACTTTAATACACCACTCACAACCCTAGACAGATCATCAGGACAAAAATCAGAAAGGAAATCCGGAACCTCAATGAGACTCTGGACCAAATGGACTTAATTGATACCTACAGAACACTCCATCCAAAGACCACAGAATACACATTCTACTCATCACTGCATGGAACATATTCTAAGATTGACCACATAATTGGACACAAATCAAGCATAAGCAAATTTAAAAGGATTGAAATTCTGCCATGCACCTTCTTGGACCACAGTGTAATAAAAATAAACATTGACACCAACAAGGTCCCCCCAAAACCCACAAAGACATGGACACTAAACAGCATGATGCTAAACAACTCCTGGGTCAATGATGAAATCAAAACAGAGATCAAAAGATACCTGGAAACAAATGAAAATGAAGAAACATCTTACCAAAATCTCTGGGACACCTTAAAAGCTGTAATAAGAGGGGAATTTATATCCCTACAAACACACATGAGGAAAATGGAAGGAACACAAATTAACAACCTAACAAGCCACCTAAAGAAGCTGGAAAAGCAAGACCACAAAAACCCTAATTTCAGCAGAATCCAGATCACCAAAATAAAAGCCCAAATCCAGGACATAGAAGACAAAAAGATAATACAAAAAAATCAATGAAACAAAAAGCTGGTTCTTCAAAAGAATAAACAAGATCAATGGTCCCCTAGCTAGACTGACCAAGAAAAAACGAGAAAAAAACCAAATAAGCACAATCAGAAACACAAAAGATGAAGTCACATCTGACCCTGAAGAAATACAAAAGATCATTAGAGACTACTATGTACACTTGTATGGAAAAAAACTTGAAAACCTTAAGGAAATGGAGGACTTTCTGATATCACACAACCTACCTACGTTGGAACAAGAAGAAATTGAGACCCTAAATAGACCAATAACAATTAAGGAAATCAACTACGTAATAAGAAAACTTCCTACCAAACAAAGCCCTGAACCAGAAGGCTTTCCAGCAGAATTCTATAAGACATTTAAGGAGGAGTTGATACCAACCCTACTGAAGGTATTCCAGGTGATTGAAAAAGATGGAACTCTCCCCAAATCATTTTACGAAGCCAACATCACATTGATACCCAAGCCAGGTAAAGATCCAACAAAGAAAGAGAACTAAGGCCAATATCTTTGATGAACATAGATGCTAAAATTCTCAACAAGATCCTAGCAAACTGGATTCAGCAATACATCTCAAAAATCATCCATCATGACCAAGTAGGCTTCATTCCTGGGATGCAAGGCTGGTTCAACATTCGTAAAACCATAAATGTTATTAAATACATCAACAGATGTCAAAAAAACCCCACATGATTATATCATTAGATGCAGAAAAAGCTTTTGATAAAATCCAGCACCCCTTCTTGATAAAAACCCTTGAACACCTAGGCATATGGAGAACATATCTCCAAATAGTAAAAGCCATCTACGAGAAACCCATAGCCAGCATACTCCTAAATGGATAAAAATTAGCACCATTTCCCCTGAAAACTGGAACAAGACATGGATGCCCACTCTCATCCCTCCTGTTCAACATAGTATTGGAAGTCCTGGCTCGAGCAATCAGAGAAGAGAAGGCAATCAGGGGTATCCAAATAGGAAAAGAGGAAGTCAAGTTATCTCTCTTTGCAGATGATATGATTGTATACCTTCACAACCCAAGAGAATCTGTCAAAAACCTTCTTACATTGATAAAGCCCTTTGGTACAGTCTCAGGATACAAAATAAATGTACAAGAGACAATAGCATTTCTCTACACCAATACTAAGCAAACAGAAACCCAAATAAAAAACACAATTCCATTCACAATAGCCACAAAAAAAATGAAATACCTTGGCATCTTCCTAACCAGAGACGTGAAAGACCTTTACAAGGAAAACTACAAAACACTACTCAAAGAAATCAAAGTTGACACAAACAAGTGGAAAAATACCCCATGCTCATGGATCGGAAGAATCAACATTGTGAAGATGTCCATCTTACCTAAGGCAATCTACAAATTCAATGCAATACCCATCAAATTACCAGCAACATTCTTCTCAGACCTAGAAAAAGCAACACAGGAAATCATATGGAAACACAAACGTCCAAGAATAGCCAGAAAGATCCTCAGCAAAAAAAAAACAAAGCAGGTGGTATCACTTTACCAGACTTCAAACTTTACTATATAGCTACAATCATCGAAACAGCTTGGTATTGGTATAGGAACAGGCATATAGATCAATGGAACAGAATTGAGATTCCAGAAGCAAAACCTCAATTTCTCAACCAACTCATCTTCGACAAACATTCCACCACCTACCACTGGGGAGAGGAGAACCTATTCAGTAAATGGTGCTGGGAAAACTGACTGACCACATGCAGAAGATTGAAACAGGACCGCTATCTATCCCCATGCACAAAGGTTAACTCCAAATGGATCAGAGACCTAAATGTAAAACCTCAAACCATAAGAACCTTAGATAATGAAGGAAATACCCTCATGGAAATCGGAACTGGCATCCAATTCCTGAACAAAACTCAAAACCCACAGCTCATAAGACAGAAGATAGACAAGTGGGACCTTATTAAACTGACAAGCTTCTGCAAAGCCAAAGAAACCATCAAGAGAGCAGGGAGACAGCCTACAGACTGGGAAAAAATATTTGCCAACACCAGTTCTGACAAAGGCTTAACATCTGGATCTACAAGGAACTCAAATGTGCTGAAAAGAAAAAAACAAACAACCCCATTATAAAATGGACAAAAGATATGAACAGACACTTCACAAAGGAAGACATCCGAGTAGCCAACAAACACATGAAGAAATGTTCAACCTCACTAATCATCAGGGAGATGCAAATAAAAACCACACTGAGATACCACCTAACCCCAGTCAGAATGGCAATTATCAACAAGTCAAAAAATAACAGCTGCTGGAGAGGGTGTGGCGAAAAGGGAACACTTCTACACTGTTGGTGGGAGTGTAAACTAGTGCAACCTCTGTGGAAAGCAGTGTGGTGATTCCTAAAAGTTCTAAATACCAATGTCCCATATGACCCTGCAATCCCCCTACTGGGAATATATCATGAAGAACACAAATCACTCTATAAAAAAGATACCTGCACACGCATGTTTATCGCAGCATTGTTCACAATAGCAAGAACCTGGAAACAACCATGCTGCCCGTCAAAAGAGGACTGGATTAAAAAAATGTGGTACATATACACGATGGAATACTACGCAGCCATAAAAAAGAACAAAATCATTAATTTCGCAGCAACCTGGATGGAACTAGAGTCTGTAATTCTGAGTGACCTCTCACAGAAACAAAGATCCGAGTATCACATGTTCTCACTCATATAATGGACCTTAAACATCCCATGCAATACTATACGAAAATGACTGACAGTACTGGGAAACTATGGTGGGGGGAGGGAGATGGGACTAACAGTAGCATATATCTGTCTGGGAATGGGGAAACACCCCATATCAACAGGGTGCCTGAATGAAACGCAATTGTATACCTAACCCTTAACCGTACCCCACAACTTCATAATAAAAAATAAATTAATAATTAAAAATAAAATAAAATAAACAAAAATAAAAACAATTAAAACATGCAAAATAAAATAAAATTTGCTTTGCTTGAATATTTGAAGTCAACTTGTAAATTCTGGTCTGTTCATTTTTGGTGCTGTGTAGGAATCCATTTATGAATATGCTACAACTTATTTATTCATACTCCTTGTGATAGGGATTTAGGTTGTCTGCACTTACTATTACAAATACGTTGAAAAGAAATGTTCTTGCTTCTCATTTCGTGTGCACATGTGGGAGAGTTTCCCCGGGGCCTTCATGTAGGTATGAACACAGATTGTGTGGATATATACTACTTCCTCTGTATCCGAAGGGTTTCTGCTGCTTGACATCTTTGGCAACATTCAGTATTGTCAAACTTGACCATTGTTGCTAGTTTAATTGATGTGAAATGGCATCTTATTTTTTCATTGTGCATTTTTCATTACTAGCAAAGTAATCTTTTCATATGCTAATTTGCTCAGTTTTTCTTTTCTGTGAATTGTAAGTTCATAATGTCAGCCCATTTCTTCTACTGAGCTTTTCATCTTTTTTCATTGATTTGTAGCTTATGAACACATCTCCATCTTGCTGTTGTTTTGTTGTTGTCGAACTTCCTCAATTTTCTTTTTCTTAATCTTCATTCTCTTCCTCTTTCTTCTTCCTGTTTATCTTCTTCCTCTTCCTTTTCCTCCTTTTCCTTTCCCTCTTCTTCTTCCTCGTTATTTGTCTTCTTGTATTTTGGCCTTTTGGTTTCTCGTATCAATTTTAGAATCATTTTGCCTACCTCCCTGAAAAACTCTATTGAAGCTGTATTTGAAATTGCATTGAGTTAATAGATTAACTTGACATCTTTATATTGTTCCTCTTCTTATCCATGAACTTAGTATGCCACTCTATTAATTCAGGACTCCTTTATGTCTTTTCTAAATTTTATAGTTTTTTTCTTAACAATCTCACACCTTTTCTTTTCTTTCTTTCTTTTTTTTGAGTTGGAATCTCACTTCTTCACCCAGGCTGGAGTGCAGTGGCACACATGCTCACGGCCACCACAGCGTCAACCTGCTGGGCTCTAGTGGTCCTTCTGCCTCAGCTTTCCAAGTAGCCAGAACTACAGATGCACTACCATGCCTGGCTATTTTTTATTTTATTTTAGAGATGAGGTCTCACCAAGTTGCCTGGGCTGGTCTCGAACTCACGGGCTCAGCAATCCACTCGCCTTGGCCTCCCAAAGTGCTGGGATTACAGGGTGAACCACTGCCTGGTCTACATCTTTTCTTAGATTTAAAATTATTGATTGGCTATGAGATATAGCCTAGTGTAGAATAAAAAGAGATGATGGCTGAACCCTCATCTTGTCCCAGACTTAGACAAAACTTAGATGATGTCTCACCATTAAGAATAATGTTTGCAGCCGGGCTCGGTGGCTTAGCCTGTAATCCGCGCCTTTGGGAGGCTAAGGTGAGTGGATTGCCTGAGCCTGCGGGTTCGAGACCCACCTGGGCAGTGAGACCTCATCTCTACAAGAAATCAAAAAATCAGCTGGGCGTGGTAGCACATGCCTGTAATTCCGGTTGCTTGGAAGGCTGAGGCAGAAGGATCGCTGGAGCCCAGCAGGTTGAGGTTGTGGTGGCCGGAAGCGGCCACTGCACTCCAGTCTGGGCGACAGTTTGAGACTCCAACGCAAAAAAAAAAAAAGAATAATGTTTGCTGTAGGTTTTGATGAACAGACAATGTTATCTTCAATTTAATAATTATCTATGAAACTTCATCCAGGCTAGATTTTTATCTCATCAGTTAAAATTTTTATTGCACAGGCTGTATTTTTCTTTTCTTTTTTTTGGAGTTGGAGTCTCACTCTGTCGCCCAGACTGGAGTGCAGTGACCGCTCCTGGCCACTGCAGCCTCAACTTGCTGGGCTCCAGCGATTCTTCCACCTCAGTCTTCCAAGTAGCTGGAACTACAAGTGCGCGCTACCACGCCCGGCTAATTTTTTGATTTATTGTAGAGATGAGGTCTTGCCAAGTTGCCCAGGCGGGTCTCGATCCCACGGGCTCTGGCAATTCACTCACCTCAGCCTCCCAAGGTGCGGGATTACAGGCTGAGCCACTGAGCCTGGCTCACTGGCTGTATTTTTCAACTGCAATTGGTTTTTGTCATATTCACGTTTTAGTTTTTGCTTATGTTTCTCCCATAATTTATTTTTCTTTTGAAATGGATATTATCCATGCATTTATTGCACTGAGCAAACTAAAAATAACTTATTTTAAAGTTTATTTCAAGATTGCTTCATAAAATCATTTTCATCTGGCATAAATTAATATAATTAATTTTTAATTTGGTTGAGTGTGTTTTTTTGAGATATTTTGGAATTTGGAGATGAAGTTTCTTCCCCCTCTTCTTTCTTTCTCTTTATGTGGACTCCTTTCCTGGTGACTGGTCCTATGGTTGCTTCCACTGACTCTTTAGTTCTGTTCCCACAGCCAGACCCTATGATGGTGTTTCAGGGCTGTGGATTCACAGAGATAAGGCAGATCAGTCAATAAGCCAGTGTGCAGCTTGGCTAGATTCATGCACATGAGGCTGTCTTTGCCATCCAGACTCTATTCTCCCTAGGTCTGTAGATTCTTAAATAACCAAAGACTCACGGTAGCCAGCTGTTGTCTTTTCAGCCATATTTTTGGAGGAAGAAACACCAAAATTGGATGTTACTTCCTCCAGAAAGAAACAGAGCTGAAACGCACAGACTCCCTAGCTAGTTTGGCATCAACCACATTTGCTGACTAATGTCCATTGAACTCTATAGGACAAGGCTTCAGGATTTCAAGAGCCTACTGGTTAGAATAGATGAGAGATGAACAGGTTAGACAGAACAGGTTAGAATAGGTGACACGTGAAAATGTTTAAAGCAGCTTCTGGGGAAATCCTTGGGTTTGCTGGCAAACAATCAGTGCCTTCTGGAGAGCTGAGAGGGTTCTCCATCTTTCTGAGGCCGGATGCAAGACATTTCAATTTTCCTGATAGACCGACCTCATCTCATGCATACAGGGCATCTTTGTATATAACTCCTCTTTCAGTCAGCAATGCAGAAACACAGGCACTAGACTCCTGCCAGAAGCTTTAACCTTGAGCTAACTATTATCTAGTTTCTGTCAAAAACTCAGATGAGAGAGTGAATGTCTGAGAAAGACAAGTAAATGGGTAAATTTACTCTGTTGGCATAAATTCTCCTACTTTTCTATCTAGTTGGAGAATCTTTGACTTAGCTCCTGTAGAAATTCCTTTACTGAATTTCACAGTTATATTGGTTGGTATTTAGAGAGTATTTACCATGTTCTATGCTCTGTATCCAGCACTCTGTATACCTGTTCCTAATCCCAGTCCAAAGCTTCAAAATGACAGCTTTAGTTCCATTTTATAGGTAGGGAAACTGATTCAGAGACCATTCATTTCATACCAAGCAATTAACATAACAATACGTCTTTCCATCATAAACTGCTTCACTTTTCTCTCTTAGAAAATAACTATTGCCACCTGAGAACTGTAAAATCCCTACGGCACATTCGCTTCTAAAGTGGAAACTATTGTACCCACATATAGGTATTTCTTTTGCAATCTTTGTAGGTTTTTCCTTAACCCCTAAATCTATATTATATCTATTTCTTTTAGATGAAGGGAAAATTTAAATAACACTTTTCTAATCCAGGTAGGGGGCTAGAAATTAAAAAAATAAGAAACCTGTGGTATTTTTTCAGTGGCTTAGGATAGTTAACAAAATTAAGCTCTGCTGGGTTCGCTGTGCTCTGGTTTGAATATGGAAAGGACTGGTTACAAGTGCCTAATATTGACTTATGAGGTAGTCTTAAAGCGCACATAAAAAAAAGTTAGAGTATGTCTTTGAAAACAGTTTGCATGTTATAATCCAAGAGGTGATTTCAGCATTAGTCCATAAAAACATAAGGGAAAGATGTTCATTTATATCGAAACCATTCAGTGTGTCACTAGGGTGAGGTATCAGTTTATATCAGTGTGGAAACAGCCAACCTGAGATGGCCATTTTTCTCACATGTTCTTCTGTGGCTTGTCATGTAGGGTTCTTCAGAATGAAAGATGACTTTTAATAAGAAAAAAAGTTAATCACTGAAAATCTTTCTTACTTGAAGTTTAACTAATGCCATTCATCAAACGAGCTCACATAGAGATCAATGTTCTCCAGCCTCCATCTACCCTCCTGCCTTCTCTCCATTTTGCTTGCTTAAGTAATAAATATCTTCTCTCTTCCTGAATTTATAGTAAACTTTTTGCAGCCAGGAATTGCACTGAGTCCACTCTTTAGGGCTTAATAGATAGAGTGTGCTGCATCCTCTGGTGCTTCATAAATATTGCCGATGGCAGGGATGACATTTCGGTGGCGAATGCCTGTCAAAGGAATGCTATGCAAGAGGGATTTTTATGGACAACAGCACAGTAATGGAATACGGATCTGCAATGCATCACCAAACATTGACCTAAAACTGAACAAGGCTGTGGGATTATTGACAAAACGTGGGCTGCAGACCTTGCTGGCAGCAGGCAGCTCGAAATGGAAAGATGTCAAGGCCACTCAACATCTTGGCGTGTCTGAAAAAGGGTGCCACTCATTCATCAACCAGTCAGTCAATATTTACCGAGTGCCTGCAAGGGAAAAATTGGAATGCTAGATCCTGATATCTCCCAGAGAATCTGTTACATCTGTTTCGCACATTTTTGATGCTCATTAAGTGTGCATTACTGTCTACCTTTTGCAATCTGATTTATTATTATTATTGTTTTGTTTGGCCCAATGTACTTCTCTGATTACAAGCTAGGAGAAAATTATATTCCTTTTGCAAATTTCTCAACTGTGTTTCAACTCTTTCCCTGGAGCTCAGATACTGCATGTAATTATTAAAATGGTTCACAGTAGGATAAATACTGCTTGACTTAAAAAGGAACAATCCTACAAAATCAAACCAAGCACAGGGTCAGAAATCCTATTATACATATTCCCTAACAGCAGTTCTGCATGTGTACATGGTTTTGTTTTCATAAATCACCCTTGGCTGGAGGTTTTAAATATGTTTTTAAAGAAATGTACACTTGAAGGAAGATAATAAGTCAGTGCAGAGTGCATGATCCGTTGGGTTAAGGCATCAGGAAAATCCAGGAGACGTGCATTGCGATTGAACTTGGTTTCCCAACCAAAGGGAATATTCTACTCGCATGCAAATCCACTGGTGCAGAGCTGCTGCCTTCTCCTAAGTGGCAATGGCTCCTGCGTTCTAACCAGCCTCTGTGGTGGGCAGTGTGGCTGCACTGGTCAATAGCAACAAGCCCATGACTGGTCACCCCCGGTCAACCTCTTTGGGAGTTTCCGTGTGTGCTGAAATGGGCACTTCTCAAGAACCCCTAGTCTCAAACAGAGATGGGGCATTGGATTTGGTGCCCATGCCCCGGAGAAAACACTTGAAGAGCCCATGGTGTGCCTCAATTCTGCATAGAGTCAAAAGACTCATGCTGGCTCAGCAGCAGACCCTGTGCCAAACAAGGACAAGTGCCAGGCTCCAGACTCTTGTAGCATCTGTAGCAGCATCCCCGAGTGCCGTGAGAGAATGCTTTTCCTCTATTCCCTGGCCCACTTTCCAACCCAGCCACAGAATCTCTTTTTTGTTTCTCCTAGCAACCTGCCCAAACCTTTCATGCTCCACTTCTGTCATGAATCCTTCTTAGAATGTTGCCTCCTGCACCAGCCTCCAACTCTCTGACCAGTTATTCAGGCACACCCCTGCTTCCCCATCTTTGTCCAATTTATACCCTTGCCCTGGAATATACTTGCCCCCTGCCCTTAACTCTACCTTCAATTAAATCCTAGATCAATTTTCCCCACCCATTGGCGTTAAATTCTACCTCCACCACTTGCTAGCTGTGTCAACTTGCCTAAGTTACTTAACCTCTCTTTGCCTCAGTTTCCAAAATGGGGAAAAATGACAATACTTATTTCAGAAGGTCATTATGGGAATCAATTAATATATGCAAAGCACTTAGAACAGTGCCTTGAAGACAGTAATTGCTCAAGTACATTAACTCTCCTTGTGTTATTTTAGCCTTGGCTACATTTTGTCTTGTGGTGACTATGGCTTCCGAGGGCTTCTCACAGGACATTGCAAGCGTCTCAGAAGCTTGACCACCAGAACTCACAGTTTTGTGTCACAAAACTCAAGTCCCAATTCTGTCTATTGCCTCTTTTTAAGTCCTATGCTTGTTAAGCTCACTTCTTATTATAAGACTACCAAAGGTATACAAAAACAGAGAGAAATCCTATATACCCAATGCCTGACTTTAACAAGGATAAACTCATAGCCAGTTTCATGGCCTCTGTTCCCTAACCATTCTCCTTCTTTCTGCTTCAATTCATAAATAATATTGAGGAAAATACCAGGCAAAATATCATTTCATCCCAGAGGGACTTTTTTTTTTTGAGTTAAAATCTCACTCTGTCACCCAGACTGGAGTGCAGTGGCATGCTCACGGCCATCGCAGCCTCTATCTGCTGGGCTCAGGTGATTCTTTCGCTTCAGTCTTCCAAGTAACTGGAATTACAGGAATGTGCCACTGTGCCAGGCTATTTTTTATTTATTTATTGTAGAGCTGAGGTTTCATCAAGTTGCCCAGGCTATTATTGAACCCGTGGGCTCAGGCAATCCTTTCACCTTGGCCTCCCAAAGTACTGGGATTATAGGCATGAGTCACCGTGCCCAGCCCCAGAGGGACTTTTTAATAATCATGCCTTATGCTCAGGGGAAGGATGTTGAATTCAAATCCTCCTATGTCCAGTGTCCAGCAAGGAATCAACTCCAGGATGATGCCAACTTTTCAGACCAAGGATTCTCCTGCTGTTGTGGACTTGTGCTCTGACCTACCAGCCTCCCATAATCACTTACAATAGCAGTTATGTTTTGAGAGGCCATGATTTGAATGATGGTAGCATTCAACCTTTGTAATAACAAGCTATGGTAGGTGAGGACCTTTGAAAATGACTTGATAATTGGGAAAAACCCATTTACTGGTCAAAGTGGATATTCTGTCTTGAGTCATTGGCTCCCTAAGACACAGGGATCATGCTTGCCTGAGTCACTGTGACTGTGTCTCGGGTAATTGGACACTTGAGAGTTCTCACCATTGACAATGACGAATTTTATTACCCTAAGCACTAATTAGTCCTAATTGGAGGTTTTTAGTTGGTTTAAAATTGTACTTTCGAGAACAAGTTTGCAAATGACAATATTTAAGAGAGAAGACATTTCCTTTGTGTGTGTGTGTGTGTGTGTGTGTGTGTGTGTGTGTGTGTGTGTGTGTTAAGGAGTATTTTCACAGCACATTACATAGGAAGAGGAGATTGTGTTGAGTTTAGAAAATGAGGTTGGGGGAAGCCATTCCACTGGCTCTATTGTGTCAGGATCAACCCATTGAAGGTTGAGTTAATACCTACTAGCTTCAGAAAGACAGCAAGTCACTGGCCCTTGAGGTGTCCTGCCCTTTCTGACATAATGTGGACAGGTGGTATCCCTCTTGCAGTAGCTAGGCTCTCTTTCACAGCCCTTCTCAGCACAGTGTTCCACACATCCATTGCCAGTTCTGTTCCACCCTGGCTCAGGGACATTTATTTGGTAACTTCACATCCGTGTGTCTGAAAATGAATTCGTTGCTAGGATCTAGGGTTAGAAGTCATGAGGGGTAAAACACACTTCATGCCAAAGGTGCTCAGACCTTTTAAATACATTCTTACTAACTGGATGGAGTTGGAGACCATCATACTCAATGATCTATCACAGAGACAAAGAACTGAATATCACATGTTCTCATTTGTAAGTGGGATCTGAACATTAATCACAATAGCAAAAGGGAGGGATCAGCAGTCGCGGGACACTGGGGAGGTGGGGGACACGTGGCAACACAAAGGATACCTGGTCCTAAACCAGGGGAAGTGAGGACCTGTTGGAGACCCAAACTTCACCTGCTTATGTATCTAATGCTGACTTGTACCCCACATCTCTATAACAAAGTAAAGTTATAAAAAATACTTTCTTAGCCTCTAAACACACACCTCCAAGCCTGGCATGATCATTTTCAGGCTGCAGGTGATGTTGCTTGAGAATGAATTGTGCTATTGTGTTTCAGCGATGACCTTTTAAAAATGTTACACATTTGAATTTTATTGTTTTATTTATTCTTTTCTGCTTTTTTTTTCACCATGAACCTGCGTGCCCTGTCTCTACCTCTGACATTCTTTTTTTTTTTGAGTTGGAGTCTCACTCTGTCTCCCAGACTGGAGTGCAGTGGCCGCTCCCGGCCACCGCAGCCTCGACCCGCTGGGCTCCGGCGATCCTTCCACCTCAGCCTTCCAAGTAGCCAGAATTACAGGCATGCGCTACCACGCCCGGCTGAGTTTTTTGTATTGTAGAGATGAGGTCTCGCTGCCCAGGCGGGTCTCGAACCCGCGGGCTCAGGCAATCCACTCACCTCAGCCTCCCAAAGGCGTGGGATTACAGGCTGAGCCACCGAGCCCGGCTTTACCTCTGACATTCTTAGGTCAACTTGTAAACTCTAGAGACAGAGTCTAAGCTACCTGGTCCACTGAGGATCAGTCCCTGGCCATTTTCCAGACACCAGTCTTCTTGTATAAAGTAATAAAAATGATACTTAGACAGCAATGATACAAATTTGGATTTAGAAACAATTTGAAGCATGAGTCTCATCTTGGCTTTGACTTGAATTTCAATCATTAGACCAAGAAGCCATTCAATGTTTCTGAGACTGTTTCCTTATCACAAAACTGAAAATGGCTACTACTTAGGTTGCCATGAGCGGTAAGATAAATGGATAAAGTGTTGTACACTTAATATATTTTTATACTATTAGTTGAAGCTCTTGTTTCCATGAACTTCACCCAAAGACATCAATAACAGGGAAGTACTAAGCTTAAAACAATTCAATATTCTTTTACTGAGCAAATCACATATCTTTATTTCTCAAATGTAATTAACCATTAAAGCAAGGTATTTATTTGAAGAAAATAAAGAAACCACATCTGCATTTTTAGTAGCACAACGAGTGGAAGGAAAATTACACCTTGGATGGATTGTTTGGATAGTTTTGCATAGTGGGACCTTATACAAAACAACACTTCAAACCTCCGCCAATGACACTTACTCTTTTGTTGAAAGGAGCTACATGAGCTATTAGTAGTTTATAGCACAAATGCTTTTCAAAAACAGACACACAGACCCCATGGGGCAAAAAGGTTCTCTGCAAAAGTTTCAACAGATTGAGCGAAATCAGTATGTTTTAAATCGCCTTGTGGTGGATTGAAAAAGGATTTCTTATTTCCATTTTCTTTTTGTTTTAGAAGATGAAAGTGGCCAATGATTTCTAATTCAACAGAACAAAACAGTCAAAAAATAATTCTAGAGGGAAATTACAATGTTAAAAATTCCACAAATTTAGAGAAGGTAACCACTAAGAAGAAAAATCACAATATAGCTGAGTGAAGCAAGGAGCTTATTTGCTGGTGATACTCAGGCCTTAAACAAAACAATGCAAAATAAAAACCTCAAAACCTAAACTCCACAAGACCCCCGCCTCCCCGAGACTCAGTTTACCTGTTAAACCAGTCATCTGTGTATCGAGGGTAAGGATAAGGGTCGTTGCTGCTGAAGTCGTAACTCGCTTCTGCATTCTGAAAAACACAAGGTATCTCATGAGGTCAATAAAGCTGGAGGCATAGCCCGGGGAAGGTGCCGCAAGACTGTTGTATGTGTGTAGTCCATCCCTGGAGTGCTGCGTTAATGTTCTGTGCTGGTCCAGCCCTTGCAAAGCTGTGACAACTGGAGTGCAACCTTGGAGCTGTCTAACTTCCAGATGCTCCATCCCATCCTATTTCAGCTTTTCCATCCTATCCTATTTCAAGCCTTCAAGGGGTCAGCCAAAGGGAGCCCTGTGCTCTCCAGGACTGTCTTCTTTTAAGCTGAGGTATCCCTTGTGGATCAATGGATTTCACTGGGAATCCGGGCTTGGAGTGAAATTTTTTTTTTTTTTTTGAGTTGGAGTCTCACTCTGTTGCCCAGGTTGGAGTACAGTGGAACACTCACGGCCACCTCAGTATCAACCTGCTGGGCTCTGGTAATCCTTCTGCTTCAGCCTTTCAAGTAACCGGAACTACAGGCGTGTACTACCACGACTGGCTAATTTTTCATTTATTGTAGAGACGAAGTCTTACCAAGTTGCTGGGCCTGGTCTTGAACCCAGGGCTCAGGCAATCCGCTCACCTCAGCCTCCCAGAGTGCTGGGATTAGAGCCACCGAGCCCGGTCTAGAGTAAGCTTTCTTGATGCTTCCTTGGGCTAATGGCCAGATGTTCTAGTTCTCAGGTCACAAGTGAGATGGCCTCTAGAGTTTTCTTGCTTTATTCAGTTCCTTCCTTCAGATTGCCATAATGCTTTTTCCTTGGGGTGTTAAAACCCTGCCCAAGACCCTAATGTTGCCCATAAATGACTTCATTAATTCATTCAACTAATATCATTAAGAGTCTAAGACAGCATATCAGAGACTTTGCTAAGTACAAGAATATAATGAAAGCACCCTGCTCTTGTGTAATTTACAACCTAAGCTTAGGGAACAAACATCCATCAAACAATAAAACATATAAATATACAATTGCCAACTGTGATAAGTATGTATCCTCATACCCTAAAGTATATGGCAAGAAGTGTAAAATTCTATATAATCCAATGCCTCCATTTTTTCCATTGAAAGTCTTTCCTCATATAAATCAATTATGTATTCTCTTAAACTGTTTTTAAGTGATGTCGTGTTTTATTTGTTTACATTGAGGTCTTCAGTTGGTAGGTATTTTATTTTGGTCTATGATGGGCAATGATCCACCATCACTTGGTGAATAATTCATTCCTTCCCCATTGCCTTCCCTGCTTGTCCAGGGTGCCAATCTCTCAGAAGTTTCCCTCTCCTCCTTTCCTTCTCCTCTTCTTTGTTTTGGGGTCTGAAATAAAGATCCCGATAGCTTCTTTGTTCACAGTATACATTGGTCGAGGAAACACTGTGTTAGAAGCAGGTTCCAGCTTTGGCATTGCTCGACTGCGGGGGTCCTGAGATATTTTTAGGAAATGTGATCCTTCATGAGGATCCTTCACTTCAGTTTGTGACACACTTTAGTTGGTCAACCTAACATATTAATGGCATAATGTTTTAAAGAGCAGATTGATCAATTCCATTCATTTTTGTTTTGGTATGTCAGACCAGTAGTTGTAGCCATCAGACCCATAATACTAATTTATTTAAGTAAGGGCTGCCATTGGACAAGAGTCACCCTGAGATTCTGCCCAGTCATTTTGCTTTGAATCTTGAACGTATCTATTTTTTATTTCAGAATCTTGGTCTACATTCAACCCTAGGTCTTTAGAAAGGAAGTCTTCATGTCTCCCCATGCCCTAATTATTGGCAAGTGTTCAGTCTTTCTCGTCCATTACCACTTAGATGCAAATTACTTTCATTCACTCTAAAAGTTTAATTCTATATCTGGTCTACAATCCTTGTCCCTGGGAGACCCTCTTAGTTTGGGCATTTCCCACCCTACCCCCCTACTTTCCATGAGATATTTAGATTTCTGTTCTTTTTTGGGATTTATTTTGAAATAGCATCTCATTTGTCTTCCCCAAATATGTCCCATTGTCCCTAACCTCTGACTTTTTCAGAGACAAGAGCATTCTTTTTTTTTTCCTTTTACATTCCTTTACTCTCCATCACTTATGTATACATTTAGGACCACACCAATAATGTTGTAGTATTTGCTTCAATCATCACATATAATTTTGAAATTAAAAAAATCTACTGCATTGTTCGTATTTTGCTTATCAAGATATTTTTTCTTTTCTGATGTTCAGAGTTCCTCCTTGTATCATTTTCTTCTGTTTCTAGAACTGCCCTTAGCCATTGTTGTAGAATAAGTTTACTGGCAATAAATCCTCTTAGTTTTCCTTCATTTAAAAATGTTCCCTTTTTTCCCCTAAAGGATATTTTTACTGGCTATGAAATTCTAGACTACAGTTCTTTCATAGCTTATAAAATATTGTGCCATTTATTTTTTGTTGTGTCTTCGTTGTTGACAAGAGCATTCTTAAGCAGAGTAAGTGGGGTAAGTTTAATACTTTTTCTCTTGGGCCTCAAAGATCGAAACTTAAGTAAAAGACTATTTGCTCAGTCTAGTTTGTTTCTCCATGGAAGAGATTGAGATTCCCTGACCTATGGTGAGGTGGGTAGGACATTTGTCATGAATAGCCATTATGGGGCTCTCAGAGGGACCTCGAGGGCTGTCTCCCTTAAGAACTGTGCTCTTGGTGTGGGATGGGGCATGATGGAATGATCAACCTCACAGAGGTCTGGGACTCATTCCATGACAGGGGCATGGAGCCGCGGATCCATCCATGGCCCTGTGAGATGTATTAACTATAGCTCTGGTGTGGCCCCACTCTGTTCCCAAGACTTCCAGCACAGAGCAGGGAGTGACTGCATCTTCTGTGGAAGGCAGGTTGGTGAGGACATGACACTGACAACCAACTGGCCTAGAAAGTTCTGGTGGCAAAGACAGTGAGATCCAGGGTTTAGGAGGGATCCGTGTGAATTGACCACTGAGGCCAATGGGAATGGGGTTGCCACAAAGCCAGAGTGGACCAGATGATAAAACACCAGCACCAGGACCCTGTATCCCTCTCTGTCACGCTGTGGTAGTCCTTTGGAGCTTGAGGGCACTTTGAGAGTCAGGGAGGGCACGGGGGCAAAATCTGAGTTGACCTATGAGCAGGGCAATTAGGCTGGCAGAAAGAATGTCTGGCCCTTTGCTGCTTGCAGCTTGAGTTATGGGCTGCACAATCCTCCCACCCAGGATTATCTTTTGGGCTCAGAATTACCATCTGGGTCTTGGATGAGTCTCTTGGTTCTGCTCCTGATTCCAGGGAAGTTGGCTCACCCTGAGATGATGGGGACGATGAGGAAGATCTGGAGAGTTCTGAGAAAGAGCTTATCACTGAGAACTCTGAGACCACTTTTGTAACCAGAAGAAAGACTATGTATTGCCTAGGGTCCAATTTGCCTCAGAATGTTGAGATGAATGATAATTCAGAACCCCCAATTATTTTGTTGCCTTTATAATTAATTTGATGACTAATGTTTAATTCTTTGGGTAACAGTCTGCACTGAGCATTAAGGAAGGCAGACAGAAGTTATTCTTGTTTTCTGGCTAAAAATCAAATGGTTTGTAACAAGAAAGAACAATGAACAATATCTGGCTGTAAAAGTATAAACAGAACCCTTGCAAATCATTTATTGATTTGAGTTATAATGTTGTCTCCCATGAAGTTATGTGTGTCCAGGAATAAGTTAACCTGGGCTTGAATTATCCTAGACTTTTCTATAATTGCCATTAGCATGGACATTTGAGGTGGGGAGGAATCAGTGTATTCCTAAATTCAACGTTCTGGCCATCCTAGGCTAAGCCAAACATTTGTTTTGCTTGGACTTCTCTAACTTCTTTCTAAAATACATCAGTCTATTTTCTTGTTTTAGAAAATACTAGTTGTTTAAGTGAAAACAATTTAATCTTCGATGATTTAGGATCAGGATGATTCAGAGTCATCATTAAGAACTTGAATTATGAGAGGACGTGGCAAGATGGCGACAGGGCAACCCGGCATCTGAAGCCCTCTGTAAGGGAGATCTGCAGTGGGTCTCTGACTCTCGCGCCGGGGGGCTGGGGACCCCAGCATTGCAGCCTGCTTTACAGACAGAGCTCGGCTGCTGCCATCAGAACGACTGGACAGTTTTGACTGCATTCCAAATGGTCCCGCCGCCGCAGCCACGGCCGCCGCAGCCGCCCCTCCCCCCACCGCCGCTGCTGTCACCAGCACCACCGACGCGGCCTCTGGGAGGGGTAGCATATTGCACCACGCGGCCCGAGGAGATCCACAACGAACCGCTTCAGGGAAGATCTGCTGGGATCGCTGCCACCTATCCTGCGTCCGAGACTGTCCTGCCAGCCTGGCGTGGGGCTCCTATTGCCTGCTTGGAGGCAGGCAGCCATCTTGTTCCTGTCCGGCCCCACCCCCTCTGGAGCGAGCAGATGAGATAGCACCACCTGCTGGCGATTCAAGGGAGTAAACCTACAGCCCCACTGCACGGACAGATTCCAGGACAGTGGGAAGTGGGTTCCACATTATCCA
This sequence comes from Cephalopachus bancanus, assembly GCA_027257055.1. Taxonomy (NCBI): domain Eukaryota; kingdom Metazoa; phylum Chordata; class Mammalia; order Primates; family Tarsiidae; genus Cephalopachus; species Cephalopachus bancanus. The sequence continues at coordinate 887,156 of JAPVLO010000175.1, forward strand.
CACGCCTGTCAGCGAATACCAGGACCTGCAGACAGATTTTGAATCACAGCTCTCCCCTTAAATACATCTCAAAACTTCAAGAAGGACCACCTCCAACCTACAGTGCAACTTCAGAATTGAACAAAGTAAGAGGACATACATAAAGAATAGGAGATTGAACAAACAGAAGTAAAACCAATCCCTTTACCCCTGAATAACAGAATTAAAGAAGATGGTGACGTGGAGGGAAGGAAAAAGTAGAGAGGGGGAAAAAACCGCACAAATGAAGAAAAACCAAAAGAAGAATATAGGTCCTACACAGAGCCCTGGGAAATCAGACACTGAGAAAACAGATTCTGGAACACAGACAATGAAGAGTCCCCAGAATGACTGGTTACATGCCACAAACCCAGACATCAAGACATTAATGGAGAGAATTAAAAAAATTGAGGAGAGACAAGAGGAAAATAGGAAGGAGCTGTTGTCAGAAATGACAGCAGTAAAGAATACTGTGAGGAAAATGAACAACAGACTAATAAGCATGGAAAGCAGAATCAGCCAAGCAGAAGAAAGAATCTCAGAGCTCGAAGACCAAAACACAGAACTAACCCAAACTGTCAAAAGCATAGAAAAGAAGCTCAAAAAGACAGAACAAAACCTGCAAGAGATGAATGATCACTTCAAGAGACCAAACATAAGAATAATTGGGCTTCCTGAGGCAGAAAGAGAAACAGAAGCCATGCTGGAACAAACATTTCATGAAATCATTCAAGAAAACTTCCCTCATCTCATTAAGGATGAAAAAATTCAAACACAAGAGATTCAGAGAACCCCTGCAAGACAACAAACGAGAAGACCAACTCCCAGACACATAATAATTCGCCTAAACAAAGTACCTATGAAAGGAAAAATCCTAAAGGCAGCAAGAGAAAAAGGCCAGACTACCTACCAGGGAAAACCAATTCGAATAGCAGCAGATTTATCCACAGAAACCCTTCAGGCCAGAAGATCCTGGAGCCCTATCTTCAAAGTTCTAAAAGAGAAACAATTTCAACCAAGAATAACCTACCCAGCCAAACTAAGCTTCATTAGTGAGGGAGAATTGAAATCTTTTCCAGACATCCAATCCCTAAGAACCTACGCTACCACCAGACCACCTCTACAAGAAACACTTAAGAAAGTACTGAACACAGAAGAAAAAGAAAAAAGAACAACAGCATTCTTCACAAGAGTACAGGCAAAAGATTAAAAACACACATGAACCAACTCCAAAACCCAAAGAAAGACAACAAATAAACAGGATCAACTCTGTAAGAACCTTATGACAGGGATCAACTCTTGCATTTCAATTATTAGCCTAAATGTGAATGAACTAAATGCACCACTGAAAAGACATAGAATGGCAAAATGGATAAAATATCATCAGGCAACAATCTATTGCCTTCAAGAGACTCACCTCACTAGAAAGGACACCCACAGACTCAAAGTAAGAGGATGGGAAACAAACTTTCAGGCGAACAGAATACAAAAGAAAGGAGGAGTAGCGATCTTAATTTCAGACAAAATACCCTTCAAGCTATTAAAAATCAAAAAAGATACAGAAGGCCACTACATAATGATAAAACACTCAATCCATCAACAAGAAATATCTATCCTAAACATATATGCACCCAACATAGGTGTGCCAAATTTCATAAAGCAACTTCTTGGAAAACTAAAGAAAGATATTGACTCTACCACTATCATAACTGGGGACTTTAATACCCCACTCACAAACCTAGACAGATCATCAGGACAAAAAATGAGCAAGGAGATCCGGAACCTCAATGTGACTTTGGAACAAATGGACTTAATTGATACCTACAGAACACTCCATCCAAAGACCACAGAATACACATTCTACTCATCACCACATGGAACATATTCTAAGATCGACCACATACTCGGCCATAAGTCAAGCATATGCAAATTTAAAAGGACTGAAATTCTACCAAACACCTTCTCAGACCAGAGTGAAGTAAAAATAAACATTGACACCAACAAAGTCCCCCCAAAACCCAAAAAGACATGGACACTAAACAGCATGATGCTAAACAACTCCTGGGTCAATGACGAAATCAAAACAGGGATCAAAAGATACCTGGAAACAAATGAAAATGAGGAAACATCTTACCAGAATCTCTGGGATGCCCTGAAAGTGGTAGTAAGAGGGGAATTTATATCCCTACAAACACACATGAAGAAAACGGAAGGAACAGAAATTCACAACCTAACAAGCCACCTAAAGAAGCTGGAAAAGCAAGACCACAAAAACCCTAATTTCAGCAGAAGAATGCAGATCACCAAAATAAAAGCCCAAATCCAGGACATAGAAGACAAAAAGATAATACAAAAAATCAATGAAACAAAAAGCTGGTTCTTCGAAAGGGTAAACAAGATTGATGGTCCCTTAGCTAGACTGACTAAGAAAAAACGAGAAAAAAAACAAATAAGCATAATCAGAAACACAAAAGATGAAGTCACATTTGACTCTGAAGAAATACAAAATATCATTAGAGACTACTACATACACTTGTATGGAAACAAACTTGAAAATCAGAAGGAAATGGAGGACTTTCTGACATCACACAACCTACCTAGGTTGGAACAAGAAGAAATTGAGACCCTAAATAAACCAATAACAATCAAGGAAATCGACTATGTAATAAGAAAACTTCCTACAAAAAAAAGCCCTGGTCCAGATGGCTTCCCAGCAGAATTCTACAAGACATTCAAGGAGGAGCTGATACCAATCCTACTGAAGGTATTCCAGGCGATTGAAAAAGATGGAACTCTCCCCAAATCATTTTACGAAGCCAACATCACATTGATACCCAAGCCAGGTAAAGACCCAACAAAGAAAGAGAACTACAGGCCAATATCTTTGATGAACATAGATGCCAAAATTCTCAACAAGATCCTAGCAAACTGGATTCAGCAATACATCTCAAAAATCATCCACCATGACCAAGTAGGCTTCATTCCTGGGATGCAAGGCTGGTTCAACATTCGTAAAACCATAAATGTAATTAAATACATCAACAGATGTCAAGCCGGGCTCGGTGGCTCAGCCTGTAATCCCGCGCCTTTGGGAGGCTGAGGTGAGTGGATTGCCTGAGCCCGCGGGTTCGAGACCCGCCTGGGCAGCGAGACCTCATCTCTACAATAAATCAAAAAATCAGCCGGGCGTGGTAGCGCATGCCTGTAATTCCGGCTACTCGGAAGGCTGAGGCGGAAGGATCGCTGGAGCCCAGCAGGCGAGGTTGCGGTGGCCGGGAGCGGCCACTGCACTCCAGTCTGGGCGACAGAGTGAGACTCCAACTCAAAAAAAAAAAAAAAAAAAAAAAAAAAAAAAACAGATGTCAAAACAAAAACCACATGATCATATCACTAGATGTAGAAAAAGCTTTTGATAAAATCCAGCACCCCTTCTTGATAAAAACCCTTGAACATCTAGGCGTACAGGGAATATACCTCAAAATAGTAAAAGCCATCTACGAGAAACCCACAGCCAGCATACTCCTAAATGGACAAAAATTGGAACCAATTCCCCTGAAAACTGGAACTAGAAAAGGATGCCCACTCTCTTCCCTCCTGTTCAACATAGTATTGGAAGTCCTGGCTAAAGCAATCAGAGAAGAGGAGGCAATCAGAGGTATTCAAATAGGAAAAGAGGAAGTCAAGTTGTCTCTCTATGCAGATGATATGATGGTGTACCTTGAAAACCCAAGAGAATCTGTCAAAGGCCTCCTTACATTGATAAAAGCCTTTGGCAAAGTCTCAGGATACAAAATAAATGTACAAAAAACAATCGCATTTCTCTACACCAATAATAAACAAACAGAAACCCAAATAAAAAACACAGCTCCATTCACAATAGCCACAAAAAAAATGAAATACCTTGGCATCTTCCTAACCAGAGACGTGAAAGACTTTACAATGAAAATTACAAAACACTGCTCAAAGAAATCAAAGCTGACATGAACAAGTAGAAAAATATCCCATGCTCATGGATCAGAAGAATCAACATTGTGAAGATGTCCATCTTACCTAAGGCAATCTACAAATTCAATGCAATACCCATTAAATTACCAACAACATTCTTCTCAGACCTAGAAAAAACAGCACAGGAATTCATATGGAAACACAAACGTCCAAGAATAGCCAGAACAATACTCAGTAAAAAAAACAAAGCAGGTGGTATCACAATACCAGATTTCAAACTTTACTATAAAGCTACAATCATCAAAACAGCTTGGTATTGGTATAGGAACAGGCATATAGATCAATGGAACAGAATTGAGATTCCAGAAGCAAAACCTCAATTTCTCAACCAACTCATCTTCGACAAAGCCCCCACCACCTAGCAATGGGGAGAGGAGAACCTATTCAGTAAATGGTACTGGGAAAACTGGCTGACCACATGCAGAAGATTGAAACAGGACCGCTATCTATCCCCATGCACAAAGGCTAACTCCAAATGGATCAGAGACCTAAATGTAAAACCTCAAACCATAAGAACCTTAGAAAAGGAAGGAAATACTCTCATGGAAATCGGAACTGGCATCCAATTCCTGTACAAAACCCGAAACCCATAGGACTTAAGAGAGAAGATAGACAAATGGGACCTTATTAAACTGACAAGCTTCTGCAAAGCCAAAGAAACCATCAGGAGAGCAGGGAGACTGCCTACAGACTGGGAAAAAGTATTTGCCAACTCTAGGTCTCACAAAGGCTTAACATCCTTGATCTACAAGGAACTGAAACGTACTGAAAAGAAGAAAACAAACAACCCCATTATAAAATGGGCAAAAGATATGAACAGACACTTCACAAAAGAAGACATTCAAGCAGCCAACAAACACATGAAGAAATGCTCAACCTCACTAATCATCAGGGAGATGCAAATCAAAACCACACTGAGATACCACCTAACTCCAGTCAGAATAGCAATTAGCAACAACTCAAAAAATAACAGCTGCTGGAGAGGGTGTGGTAAAAAGGAAACACTTCTACACTGTTGGTGGGAGTGTAAACTAGTGCAACCTCTGTGGAAAGCAGTGTGGCGATTCCTAAAAGCTCTAAAAATTGAACTTCCATATTACCCTGCAATCCCCCTACTGGGAATATACCCTGAAGAACACAAATCACTCTATAAAAAAGATACCTGCACATGTATGTTTATCGCAGCGTTGTTCACAATAGCAAGAACCTGGAAACAACCATGCTGCCCATCAAAAGAGGACTGGATAAAAAAAATGTGGTACATATACACGATGGAAGACTACGCAGCCATAAAAAAGAACAAAATCATGAATTTCGCTGCAACCTGGATGGAACTAGAGTCTATAATACTGAGTGACCTCTCACAGAAACAAAGATCCGAATATCACATGTTCTCACTCATATAATGGACCTTGAACATCCAATGTAATACTATAAGAAAATGACTGACAGTACTGGGAAACTATGGGGGGGAGGGGGATGGGATTAACAGTAGCAAATATCTGTCGGGGGATGGGAAAACACCTCTTATCAACAGGGTGCTTGAATGAAATGTAATTGTACACCTAACCCTTAACTGTACCCCACAAAACCATAATAAAAAATACTGATTAATGAAAAAAAAAAAAGAACTTGAATTATCACTGTACCATCACACAGAAAGTGAGAAGGCTGGGCTGAATCCAAACTGACCTCAGGGCTTCCCTGGTAGCTCTTTCTGGAAGAAACTTCTGATAACTGCTCATTTTCTCTTATAAAAATTTAATGCAGGGGTTAAAAAAAAACTGTCTCTGATATTTTGTCATTCTAAGGCTTAGTTTCTGAATATTTGAATAGAGTCAGAAAGGAAGATTGGACTTGCTCTTAGCTAGAAAGTTAATAATTTTGGCATTGTTTACACCGTGTACTTTTCAAACAGATGGCCTGCATGCATGTTATGCTAAGAAAGGACAAATGAGACAAATGGCTTGTTTTCATGAAATCCTCTGGCTTGTTGTTTCTTAGGTGCTGTACAAGCGGGTACCCACAAAAACCTGGAGTTAATTTTTTTTGGAGGGCAAGCACCTCGCAGCATAGGTTTTCCCTGCTAAGTAAATATTCTAGGAACCCATCGGCATCAGTGTACCAGATAGCGTTGTTGTGCATCATGATTTGCGAAGAAACATCCAGAGTTGCAACAAACAAGTGACTGGTTCTTCCACCGTGACAATGCACCTACCCACACCATGCTGAATGCTTAGCAGTTTTTGACCAAAACCAGCAATGACTCCTATGCTCCACCCTCCCTATTCACTCAATTTCACCCTGAGCAATTTTTTTTTTGTTGTTTCCACAGGTGAAAAAAGTCCTCAAAGGCAAACGTTTTGCTGATGTGGAAAAGATGAAACAAAAACCGACAAAAGCATGCAAAGACATCAAAATTGACACAATCAAAAACTGTTTTAAGCAGTGGAAAAAGTATCCTGATAGGTGTATTGCATGCAACAGGGAGTACTTTGAAGGTGACTGAAGTTTAAACATGTAAGAATAAATACACTATTTAAAAGAAGTAAATTCTTTTTTTTTAAGGGCCTCCCCTTGTATTTATGTGGCCATCAAAGGCAAAAGCAGACAAAGTACACACTTCAGATATGGTGCTCGCCTATGGAGGAGGCTGGTAGCAAAAGATGGGATATCCTGAACCCAATGATGACCTGCCTGTTGCTTTCACATCTACAGAGAAGGTTCTGAGCCTCCCGAGGTTGAACCTGACTCTGGTTCTGCCATTCATATCCCACATCTGGGATGCAATGCTTCTGAGACCAGCAGGCTTCCCTTGCTGGGCTGCCCAAGACAAATGAGGGCACCAGCTTGATGGAGGGAAAGGAAGAGAGACGTTCAAGTCAGATAGATCTGGTTGCAAAGTTAGGCTGTTTGGGGCCTAGGAAATTTTCCTATGTTTTAGGAACTGTAGTTTTCTCATCTTTAAAATGCAGATGGTAAAACTGTTACTACTTGGGTTGCTGTGAGGATAAAATGAAAGAAGGGATTTAAGCTGACAAGCATGTGGCCTGCTTCAATGTGGCATTTTTTCAGTTCTGATATCCCCTTTAGCATCCTTTTCTTCCTTTGATCACTTATGTATGGCAAGGGTCACAGAAAATGCCCACAGGCTAAATTTGGCCCATTGCTTGTTCTTGTAAATAAAGTTTTATTGGAACACAATCACCTCCACTTGTATATGAATTTCACACTACAGCTGCAGAGTTAATCAGTTGTGGCAGAGGCCCACAAAGCCTAAAACATTGACTAAATCTGGCCTTTTCTTGGAATGAGTTTGCCAACCCCTGACCAATGTCCTAGGTCTCATGAGCTCCCAGGCTGCCCTCTGATAGCCTGCACTGCAGCATGTCACCCTGTCATTGTCCTTCTTGGCAGCCCTCTTTGCTATGAGACATATTGCTCCATGTCTTGTTCTTTCTGGGTGGTTGTGTCTGCTGAAAAGGAATCTGATATAAACTAGTCTGACTACACAGTTAGGAGTTCGAAGAGTATCCCTCCTATGTCTCATAACAACCAAAGGTGGGATATCAGGCAAGATATCATGATGAGAAACAGGCTCGGCCCACGGGAGCCCTGATGAAGGGAGGCCATGAAGAGTATTGTGCTGTGATGGTAAGGAGGGGACACTACTGCCTCTACCACCCCAGTGTTCACTGTTGGTTGAGAGTAGTTTCTAGGGGCCACCAGCTCTCACTCTCCTGTTTTTTCCATTTACAGATGTCCTGTTTGTTCCTATGGTCAGAATACCACTCTCCATAGACAGTGGCAGCTGTTTGCAGTAAGTCGGCTAATATATTTAATATGTGCACCCACTGATGTGATTGAACAGATATTTTTAGAGCATTGAGGGGCAAACTCTGCGATCCGACTACAAAATTGTGCAAGTGGTTTCTGTAATCAGAACTGTCATGCACAGTTGTGCAGGTCATGCCATGTACAAGGGTGCCTGTCTAAGGGGAGCGACTGGGGGCTGCCCTGGACTCGCCAAGCCACATACTCTGCGGTGGGGCTTTATTTTATTTTTTATTCTTATTTACTTTTATTATTTAAAATTTTTTTTGCTATGATTTATTTATTTATATTTTAAAATTGTGGGGTACAATTCAGGGTTAGGCATACAAATGGTCACTGTGTAGGTAAAGTTTGGGCCTCACTTTGGTCCCCACTTCACCTGGTTTGAGGTGTGTCTCCCCAACCCCTGGTCGGGCTTTAAAAGAGAATTGATCAGTCCAGAGGGGATGCCTAATTTTTTAAAATTCGTCTACACAGAAGGGGGCACCTTTTCTAATTTGTTCACCCAGAGGGAGGGTGCTGTTTTTCAATTCACACACTGGTATGGAGCGCTGTTTTCAACATCACACGAGTGGCACAATGTATCGACCCGCATGAGCCCCCATGAGGAATAGGTTCCTAGAATGACAGTCATGCACAAGCCTAGACCTCAAAGAAATTGCATCGCAGAAGACAAGTTGTTTCCTATGAAACAGCAAATCATACGAGACTTAAGTCACATCTCAGACATCAGGAGTTTATGATCATGAGTCCAGCGTGGCATGTGATGAACGGCCAGTGTAATTCCCCGCAGCAGGAACTCAGGATGAGAAGCGACATCGCATTTGTCCCTTTACTCTGGTTCACTCTTCTCCCTGAAGGCATGTAACCAAATAACCCAACTAGGAGCTGTGTAACAGTATTAGCTGAAATTGCTCTATGCTCATGGGCTAATGAAAGAGAAATGAGCTTCCCGGGATAGACTCTCCAACGGCAACCATATTGCCCCAGAACAAAGCTCATCTATATGGAAACCCAGCAGCAAAACAGTGCAGTCCATTAGAGCCAAAAGAGTTTTGCTATCATGCCTCCTTGCATTTAATATGGTCATGGCTGAGTGTTCCCAATTGTGCCTATTTTGAGTTTCCTCAAATAATTCTCCCCTATGTACCGGTTTAACGATAATGTTCAGCTCACTTTTGACTAAAACCAACATTAAAGGGATTTATGTCTATATTAAGTCTGGCTGTAAAACTTAATGAAATTTAGCATTTCTCTGGTACTCAAAAAATTTAAAAAAATGCATAGTCAGAAGTTTGTTTGAGATATTTTTCCTTTGTATTCCTAAGGCTTCTGGGATCGGATATTTTTCCCGTGACACAGTGTTCTCTGCTTGTGGATTTGACACTTCTTCCCACCACTCCTCTCTTGCTGCTGAAAATTCTAACAGCTTCTGTGGTCAGGGGAGCACTCTCCAGATAGGAAGTATGAGACAACTTAATAGTCAGCCACACAAGTATCACCTTGCCCCACGCTACATCCTGGTCTACTGAACTTTTCATATTTTCCAGTACTGAGCCTTTGGCCTTCATTGCCATCAAAATCAGCAGGCTTGGGAGAGGTTCTAAGTACTAAACAGAAGAAGAGATGATAATAATAATATTAATTCCTGATGGTTGGCAGAGTGCCCTAAATTAATAATGTGGCTTTGAGTTTTCCAAAGGAATTTAAACATCTCTTATTTAATTTGTATTTCCCAGAATCCTGTGGGAAAGGAGAGCACACATACTGCAGGAAGCAGTGAACAGTTGATCTAAGTATTAGCCAAGTTAGCACTTCTGGAAGATGACTTTAGAGTAACTGTTGTCTGTCTGTGTCTTCTGGCTTGTCCTGCTGCTTTGGAAAGCCAGGGAAGCTTGTATTAAGCAAATGCAGAATGAATCCCACACGTGCATTTTAAGAGCTTCTCTAAAAACATAAAGTCCTGGGGCTGATCTGATGTGTCAAAGAGACACTGCCACTCACTGGAATGAAACTCCCAGAGTTGGTGCCAACGTAGGCTCCAAAACTTGGGTGGAAAAAATGTTTAACTTGGTTTTCATTAGCCACCACCTCAGATCACACAGTTCCTTCAATTACACAGGTGGAGTACAAACCACAGTACTACTGGCAGCACCTGTGAGTGTGTCAGCAACACCCATTTTCATATCCCATTGTGGTTTTTGTCAATTTACCGAAATATCTTTCTAACACATCTCAACCTGCCATTAGATTTTGTTATTCAATGAGTTAATAAGAGACCTATGTTACCATTTCACAAACGCATAATTATAATTTTTTGATAACTGTGTTTCAGTATAAAAGCTTTCCTTGGTGTTATGGTCTGAATGTTAGTGTCTCTCCAATTTAATAGGTTGAAATATGAACCCGAATGTATTGGTATTAAGAGGTAGATTTTCTGGGAGGTGATTAGGCCATGAGGGTGGAGATGTCATGAATGGGATGAGTACTCTTATAAAGGAGGCCTGAGCCGGGCTCCGTGGCTCAGCCTGTAATCCCGCGCCTTGGGAGGCCGAGGTGAGTGAATTGCCTGAGCCCTCGGGTTCGAGACCCGCTTGGACAACTTGGCGAGACCTCATCTCTACAATAAATGAAAAAATATTAGCCGGGTGTGGTAGCGCGCACCTGTAGTTCCAGCTACTTGGAAGGTTGAGGTGGAAGGATCACCAGAGCCCAGCAGGTTGGGGCTGCGGTGGCCGGGAGTGGCCACTGCACTCCAGTCTGGGTGACAGAGTGAGACTCCAACTCAAAAAAAAAATTAAAAAGGAGACCTGAGGGGGCCTGTTTAACTTTCCCACCATGTGAAGATGCAGAAGGAAGGACCTGTCGATGAGGAACAGGTATTTTCCAGACACCAAATCTGTGGGTGCCTTGATTTTGGACTTCTATCCTCCAGAACTGTGAGCAATATATTTCTGTTGCTTATAAATCACTCAGTCTAAGATATTTTGTTATAGCAGCACAAACAGATAAGATACTTGGTTACCTTACACATTCTGTTTATACATTTAGAATATTATTTTGAGAATGAGGGGACATAGTCATTCGTGGACACGGTTGGTGTGCAAATTAGTGTAATCTCTTTGAGGAGAAATTTGGCAGTATTCATCAAAATTTAAAAATGAACTGACTCTTTGACTCAGAAATCTCACCTCTAAGACTTTATCCTAAAGATAGACTTGCATATATATATGTGATGTATGAAAGTTGTATGTTTAGACCAGGCTTGGTGGTTCAGTCTATAATCCCATCACTTTGGGAGGCCGAGGCGAGTGGATTGACACAGCCCACGGGTTCGAGACCCACCTGGGCAACTTGGCGAGACCTCGTCTCTACAATAAATCAAAAATTAGCCGGGCGTGGTAGTGTGTGCCTGTAGTTCTGGCTACTTGGAAGGCTGAGGCAGAAGGATTGCCCGCGTCCAGCAATTCGAGGCTGCGATGACTGGGAGCATGCCATTGCACTCCAGTCTGGGTGACAGAGTGAAACTCCAACTCAAAAAAAAAAAAAAGAAGAAAGTTGTATGTTTAAATACACACATGGTAGCCATGATTGTAATAGTGAAAGATTGGAAGCAATCTAAATATCCAACACTGGTGATGAGTTAAAGATATTATGGTGCACACATACGACGCAAAACTCTGGCAAAGAATGAGATATGAAACCTGCAATGAACTCATTCTCAAGGAATATTGCTAAGTAAAAAAGACAATGTACAGAATAGAGTGTGTATTGAGCTCCTATTTGCATAGAAAAGGGAGACATATCCCTGATGGTAAATGCATAGGGTATTTCTGGAAATAAAACACCAGAGTCTTGCCTCTAGGGAGGGGTTTGGGGTCTGGGGTGGAAGGCATAGTTTCATTGCATAACTTTTCATTTTACATACATATTTTTTCCATAATGACAACAGGTGACACACATTGAGTGCTTGCTTTGTACAAGGGGCTTTTTGATGTTTTGTATGCATTAGCTCCTTCTTATATGTCCGCAAGTGGGTAGCACTCTTATTATCATACCATTCATTGAGCAAGAAAACAGAGGTACAGAGAAGTTGAATATTTTGCCCACAGACACACAGATGACAAGGGTCAGAGAGGGGATATAAAGCGGGTGGTCTGGCACCAGAGTCCTCTCTCCTAACTGTGCAATCTTGCTACTTTACAGTAGAGTCCCATTCTTCACATTCTACTGCATGCATTGTTTAGAGACAAAGCAAGCACCTAGCACACAGAAAAAGAATAAGCTAGTGTGCATACTCCCTGGAACATCAATTGAATCATTCTGTTTCCATTCAATTACATACATTTAACTAATAATTTAGACCCCCACACAGGGACACACCTCACTAAAGAGCCCGGGAAGCACATGTCTGCCTTGGTATTGCCCATTCATTTTTTTGACAATATGATTTTATTTAGTGAATTCTCTCGTCCAAGGTCGATAATGCCTTTGAGGCCTAAATAGCAAATGTGATTCTCCTGTTTTCCTCAGCAGGGCTCGACCTCCTCCTTTGCTCTCTGTTGATCAGACTCTTTATCATAGAGGTAAGAAGTTTTTTTTTTTAATGAAAATCATACTCTACATAAGACAAATAAGACTGATGACTGGACTCTTCAGAAACTGAAATCTTGGAAATACTTTTTTTTTTTTCCTGGAATTTCTTTAATACTACCTGGTGGCCCTTGGGTCTCTGAGTACAATTTGAGAATTAGTGGCTGAGAATGGGATACCATGAGATGCTTCCACGTGGTGCCTGCTTTCCACCTTAAAAAGCATGGTATTAAAGCCAGGCACGGTGGCTCATGCCTGTCATCTCAGCACTTTGGGAGGCAGAGGTGAGAGGACTGACTGAGTCCAGGAGTTTGAGACCAGCCTGGGCAACTTGGTGAGACCTTTTCTACAATAAATCAAAAAATTAGCTGGGAGTGATGGCACGCACCTGTGGTTCCAGCCACTTAGAAGACTGAGGCGGAAGGATGGCCTGAGCCCAGCAGGTTGAGACTGCAGTGTTTGTGCCACTGCACTCCAGCCTGGATGACAGAGTGAGACTCCTACTCAAAAACACACTAATAAAAAAATCAAAACCAAAGCCATGGGATTGCATGGCAGAATGATGGCTCTTTCAGAACTCTCCTCCAGTTCTTATTATGTGAATGACAAGTCTCTGTTAAGTGCTCCTCTGGCTTTAACACCTCCCTAAACTTGTTAATCCTTCTTATCTGACAGAGGTAAGCACTGGTAGGCAGGAACATCCAGCTTCAGTTGCTTTCATTGCATTTATTTTGTCAGTCAATTCTACTGATGTCAAGGGATATTAGTTGTTTTTTTCTATTTGTAATAGTGATGTATGGTTTCCCTTTCAAATACATTTATTTTTGTTCAAAAAGCAAGTCAATTTAAGGAATCATACTAGGTAAATTATACCACCTGTAGCGAAAATTGCAAAGGTGTGCTGTGACGGATGGCTGTTTGGGCAACAGTGGGAGAAAGTCATGGTAAAATGTATGGTTTTGACTTCTCCAGTTATTAACAGAGTCAGTCTTAAAATAGGCCCAGGAATTAAGCAACTGTGTGAGGGATTTGAAGGAGTGATGGAGAAGACTTTCTGTCCTCAAATCTCCATCCTGCCCCTTGTCATCTCCACACTGCAGCTTCAGTACCTCCCATTCTATAGACTGCCGGCTTTATAGGTCTTCAGCCATTCCTCCATCCAGCCGAACACTTAATTTTTTTCATGGAACACATACTTACTGAGTACTTGCTATTCGCTAGGCAATTGCAAGTCACTGTTGGAGGGGAAGATGCTCTTAGATGGGGTATCTCACTAACCCTCGTAAGCAAATCCATTAGTTACGGGATTTTTGATAAAGTTTTTAGTTATCTGCTTACAGCAGCTCCTAACTTAGACTGCACAAGAGAATCACCTGGAGAGTTTTCACTGGGGCAGGGTGCAGTGGCTCAAGCCTGTAATCCCAGCACTTTGGGAGGCTGAGGTGAGAGGATTGCCTGAGCCCAGGGATTCAAGACCAACCTGGGCAACTTGGCGAGACCTTGTCTCAGAAAGGAAGGAAGGAAGGAAGGAAGGAAGGAAGGAAGGAAGGAAGGAAGGAAGGAAGGAAGGAAGGAAGGAAGGAAGGAAAGAAGAAAGAAAGGAAAGAAGAAAGGAAGAAAGAAAGGAATGAAGAAAGGAAGGAAGGAAGGAGAGAGAAAGAGAGAGAGAGAGAGAGAGAGAAAGAGAGAGAGAGAGAGAGAGAGAGAGAGAAAGAAAGAAAAGAAAAAAAGAAATACAGATACTTGGGCACGCTTGAGGTTCTTGACCAGCTCCTAAATTCAATTAGATCTGGGGTGGGGCGTGGGCATCAGTACTTAAACCAACAGCAGCAGCAGCAGCAACAACAACAACAACAACAACAACAAAAACCTGCTCAACAAAACCTAAGAGTTAATATTCTAGCCACCGTGTGTCTGGAAGTGTGGTCAGTGGACCAGCAGCACTGACATCACCTGAGAACTTGACAGAAATGCAGAATCTCAGGATCCAGCCCAGGCTGTCTGAATCTGCATTTTAACAGGATCCCAGGGGATTCAAGTGCACAATGGGTCTTTTGTTTGCAATACACTGGGCTTGCCTTTGGCTCCACACTTGTCCTTGATGCCTCAGTCATCTCCCTGTTATATTCCTCTCCCTCTTTCCCTCCTCCCCCTCCCACCAAAACTCCTCCACAGGAAGAAATGGAATTTGATAAGCCATTTCTAGCTCAGCATAGATAAATTCAGCACACGGCCCTTCCCAATAATATTTGCTTTAGCAGAAGAGCATGGGCAGTGAGTGACCAACATTAAAGAACTCAATCCCTAACAGTAAAGATTGAAAGGTGTTATTTTTGGGAAAGTCAAGAATTTCTTGGCATGTCTCAAACAGAAGTCTGAGAAAAGCAGAGAGGTGGAGGAAGGGGTTAGGGTTCAGAAATTACCTATTAGGTGCAATGTTCACTGTCTGGGGAATGGGCCACCTGAGACCCAATCCCCACCACCACACAGTATGTCCATATAATAAACATGCATGTATTCCCCTGAATCTAAAATAAAATGAAATTATAAAAACATAAATAAATAAAAAAAGGTCAGTCTGAGAACAGATTTGTCACAATGAATTTCTTTAGCTCTGAAGGAGATGCCCTGATGAGTCAAAGGAAAACAAAAGACAACAAGATAACATATGGGATTATTATGCATAATATTATGGAAGTTTTTGTGCTTCTGGCAAGTGAGGGCTGCTGGGGGGATTGATTCTGCAAGAAAAAAAGTAAAATTCAGGGTGAAGGGTTTCCTGCTGCTAAATAAATTTTGATGAATATTAAGGCCTGAATTATTTTTGCCTCCTGCTGTTTAAAAATAAAGTTTCTGTCAAAACTTTTAAAATACACCCAATTACAGGTAAACTAAATGCACAACGGCAGTTAGAGGTAAAACATTTCTTTTAAAATGTGTTCATACACAGCCGGGCGTGGTAGCGCGTGCCTGTAATTCCGGCTACTCGGAAGGCTGAGGTGGAAGGATCGCCGGAGTCCAGCAGGTCGAGGTTGCGCACTCCAGTCTGGGCGACAGAGTGAGACTCCAACTCAAAAAATAAAATAAAATAAAATAAAATAAAATAAAATGTGTTCATATTTCAATGCACATTTCTTTTCCTGAAAAGAAATAATATATATTTTCTGGATTTTTTTTTTTTGAGTTGGGGTCTCACTCTGTTGCCCAGGCTGGAGTGCAGTGGCATGATCACGACTCCCTATAGCCTCGACCTGGGCTCAGGTGGTCTTTCTGCCTCAGACATCTGTATAGCTGGGACTACAGGAGTGTGCTACCATGCCCAGCTAACTTTTGTTGTTTTTGCTAATTTTTTGTAGAGATGAGGTCTCCTTATGTTGCCTAGGCTGATCTTAAACTCCTGGGCTCAAGCATTCCTCCTGCCTCGGCCTCCCAAAATGTTGGGATTACAGGTTTGAGCTACTGCACCTAACCTGTTTTCTGGATTCTAACAACTGATAAAGACAAACAAAAGTTAACAGTGAGGTAAGTTATCGTCTGGATTTAGTAAAAACGCACAGAGGTAACCATAATTGTCCTGTGATTCTGTTCTTAGTCTTTGCTTGGCATCTATGTCCAGATATGACCTGAGCATCTGTAGATGCTTGAAGCAGATCCAAGTTCATGATCTGTGCCACTTAGGGAACTGCCCTGGAACAGGTCAACTCTCTCAGTCTTGCACTAGCCTTGCTAGTCCTTCACCATTGAGGTCTTTCTGTGGCCCCCATGATGACAAAGTTGACCTTGAGTATGTTGCATATAAAAGCAAACCCAGCAGGGCTGACAGCCATTATCACTTCATTTCCTGTCCCATCAGGAGAGGGACATGTGGAAACAATGGCTAATTTGAGGTTGAAGGAAAAAGGAAAGATGTGGGCTTAAGAAAGCCAGTGGGATTTAGCTTTGATAACTCAATAAGAGGTTAAGGCGAGCGGTTGCACAGGGTGACCGCAGGGATGCCCTTCAATTCAGGTCAGAAGAATGACCGCCATTACATGGCCTGATCATAGCTACTGACCAGAAGCTCGCCTGGGTGGAAGGCTGAAGACGGAAGGGGGCGGGAGCTGCTGGCTCAGAGGGCAATCCAAGCCTGATTCTCGTAGTGCCACACAGGTTGAGTGTGCTGTCAAGGTCCCACAACAGTGACTGTGTAAATCAGCACAGGAGAGAGAGACACATGGTTCTGGAAAAGGAGTCAGTAGATAATGTAGTAGCCAGGATCTAAATCTGTGTTGTCAAGGTGATAAGGTATAAGTCAATCTGTGATTCCCTCTCTTTTGCCTGGGTGTTCTCTGATATTGTGGAGATGGGAGCTCAAGGTTTCACCACCCTTGTCTCCTGTGTACTCTGGGTTTCTGCTCACTTTCCCCTCTGTAATAAACCAGTGTTCTGCTTGCCTTTGAACATCTGGTGAGGTCAAGGCCATCACCTTTGATTCCAGACGTCTTGGGAGAGACAGAGACGCTAGTTTATAGTCCTCCCCCCACCCCCCGCGACTGATTACACAACTTCAGTGTCACCTGCCTTCTCCTTTTTCAGCTCTAAAAATAGCAAAGATGAATTCACTGATAGCGCTGAGTCATCTCATTGATGAGGTTACTCTGTCCAGTATCTTTGATTGGAAAGTTTGTCTTAAATACATCTCACACAAAGTTTCTTCTTCCTGTCAAAAGCACAGCCAGGTGGATAATAAATATTGTATCACATGGGGGTCTATAGCTATTTTACATAGGTGTGTAAGTTTTATATATACATTATGTTTGTGTATGCTTCAACATAAATTGATTTCATTTTAGCCCTACAGCAGTTTGGAGAATTAAGCATTGTAAGCCCATTCTACAGATAAGAAAACTGAGGCTCAGTGAGGTTATGTGATGTCATTTGCTGGAAGGGGTTGAGTTTTTACTAAACATTAGATCTTGGGACATGAAATACATTCTCTTTTCTCTGTGCTGCATGACATCTGTGGTTCATTTGTATGATAACAAGTAAAGAAAACAAAAACAAAACAAAATACAAATCATCAACACCTTGCTTATCCCAGCACACCCAGAACTGAATGGGAACATCAGGACCTAAGATGAATGGAAGGACAGCAAGATTGAGACTACTGACATGATGGGTGGGCTCAGTACTCTGGGTGCCTGCTCACTTTCCCCTCTGTTATATACCAAGCTCAAAAATTTGTCAGGAACCTTCTTGTTTGTATCTTTTTGCTTCAAACAGTGAATCTTTGCCTTGATGATTCCTTTTAGGATAACCTTGCTAAGAGGCAAAGATGGAAATAGAGTGCCATGACCTTGGCAGATAACAAAAAGGAAGCATAAGACACATTGTAAATACCTCAGTGTTTAGAGCTGAAACAAAGCTAAGCGGATCGGTCTTCTTTCATGAAGCTGTTTGAGTCTCGCCTTTGAACAAGACCCAGTTTATGTTCCTAGCTAATGTGAAATGTGACCAAAAAAAAGGACTGATCCCAACTGTTCTGGAGAAAGACTAAATGCACTTCTGGTTCCCTTCACAGCAATTTGTCATTTTAATTGGTTTCTGAAGTAAAAAAAAACTTTGACGGCATTTGTGATGGGAATCCAACTTCATAATTCATAAACTATGGAAAAGTGATTACAGCCTGCATTTGGAGGCTATGCACATCCTTTATTAAGTTGCTACAAGATGGAACACCGGAATCTACATTAATCACACAATCTCTGTGCTCGGGAGTTCCAGCAGGCAAATTATGGGACATCAGTCCCTTGGGAAGGAAATACTCTGCTTCAGACCTTTTGGATACGACATGCCCCTGACTCATGGTGTTCCTGCCATCCCTGCTACTGCTATCATTCTCAGCATTTTCAAGGAACAGGGAGAGAGATCATCTGGCCCTCCTGCCTTCCTGGTGCATGATTCCGCTCCCAGACTGGCACTCTGCTTGGAAAAGATGCCCCTCCATCATCCTTGCCTCACTTTCCCATCCCCTGCAGCTCACTGGAAGTGGTTCAAGGGTATGGACAGGGTCTTTGACTTGATACACCACTGTGCACATAGCAGATTCTCAACAAATGTGTTGAATGGATGAATAGACTAATTGTAAGAGTTGTCTAAGTTGTTTTGTTGACTCCAGTATCCTTTGATATTATGGGAGTTGTCAGGTAGAATGTGTTCATGTCTGTACATTGAAAAATTATTATTATTTATTTACTTTAAGATGGAATCTCGATATGTTGCCCAGACTGAATTTGAACTCCTGATCTCAAGTAGTCCCCCTGTCTCAGTTTCTAAAGCACCTGGGACTACAGGCACGTGCCAACATGACCAGCTAGCAAAATCATTAAGATACAACGGTTTGCTTTTGGAATTGGGCAAAGCAACACAAGCATACTTCCAAGAGTTTTCAAACCTTGAAACATTCAACTTCCCATAACTGTATGAGTATTTGTATTTGTATTTTTTTTTAGTTGGGATCTCACTGTCACACCATTGGAGTGCAGTGACATGATCATGGCTTACCCTAGTCTTGAACTCCTGGGCTCAGCTGATTCTTCCACCTCAGTTTCCCATGTAGCTGGGACTATAAGTGAACACCACCATGCCCGGCTAATTTTCAAATTTCTTTTGTAGAGACAAGGTCTCACTATGTTGCCCTGGCTGGTCTCAAACTCCTGGCTCAAGTGATTCTCCTGCCTCGGCTTTCCGGAGTTCTGGAATTACAGGTGTGAGTCACTGCACCCAGACCTGTACCTGCATTTTTTTTTTTACATTAAATGCTGACATCTCCAAACTTTCTTTTAAAAATGTGTCAGTGTCATACCACTTTTACTTATACCACATTTAGCTGTAGAGGTGTTGTAAGCAGCATTATTTTCATATTTTGATTGCATTTTGTTGTTGTTGTTTTAGAAAAACAAGTAGAAAATGGAAAAATGAAATAAGCTGACACTAGAGATAAAGAAAGGTCTCACAAATTTATCACAATTGAAACAAGATGGAAATCCTTAGGTGTGCTGCAAACAGCAACTCTTTAGTCCCAACTGAATAGCCATTAGCTTTTACTTAGTCATTTTCAGTTGTGATTGAAAAGAAGAACAATTTTAAAAGTAGTTCTCTTTTTGAAGATAAGTGATAAAACTTTATGTCTAAGAGTTGAGGTATAACAGGGATTGTGTAACTAGAATAATTTTAACTTTTTTTTTTTAGCTTTCTGGGGACATAATCTTACATTACAAATTCACATTTATTGTTCAAATTTTGGGATTGCATATATTTCCAAAAAAATTTCAAGTGGAAAATAGACTGAATTTCATTAAAATTTATTTCATTCAGTTAAAAATTCCAAGATCTATTTGTTTATAGATCTTTATGAAAGGTGTAAGATACAAACATCGATGAGAATAGGGAAGATTATGAAGCATCTTGGCTTAGCTTGACATGGGACCTAAAATAAACACAAACAAGTGGTTTCACAGACTCCCTGGATGGAAGCCATCAGAGTCTACAGTCCGAGTTCCTTATCCGATGTGGGGACATGGCTGAGATGGACGGCCAGACACAGCCAGATCACAGCTGTTCACTCCCAGACCAGTGCTACCCAAGTGAGAAGGACATTCCCAGCCCCAGGGACAGCCACACTGTCTCCAGGCTTCATGCACTCTGAGAATGTGTCACATTTTCTAGAAAGTAAATAGTCATTGGTTTGCCATACAGCCCAGCAATACCAAGACAATCTAAGTTCCACACAAAAACCTGTATGTGAATGTATATGATGATTTTCTTATAGCTGGCCAAACTGGAAGTCATCCAAATGTCCCCAGGCTGGGAAGTGGATAAACAAATTGTAGTCATCCTATGATGGAATACTATATAGCAATAAAAAGGAACACATTATTGATATACACAGCCATGGTGATAAATCTTAAATGCATGAAAAAAGTCAGACTTAAAATGCTATATACTATGAGATTCCGTTTATGTGACAGTCTAGAAAAGACAAAATTATAAGAATAGAAAACAGATTTTTGGTTGCCAGGAACTGTGGATGGGACAAAAGACAGCACAAGCAAATTTTTTGGTGGTAATGGGGACATTCTGTCTCTTGATTATATAAATTTTTGTCAAAACACATAGCACAGTACACCAAAAAGAGTAAATTTTACTTTTGTATATCAAAAGTTAATTAAGCAAAGCAATTGGCTGCCAGGTTAGAGTAATTCCATAATAAATAAATCAATAAAATGCTTCTTCTCCTGGTAGAGAATTATAGGTGATTTTCTAATCATGACCTTGGAATGTACTGACTTTCATTTTTGTGGGGGTGGGGAGTCTATTCTAAAAAACGATTCCCCCCAAAATGGACTAAAATGATCACTGGGTGGGTCATGAGTTCTCCCTGACTCTGTCAACAGGATGCTGGAGAGCTGCCTTGTGTGTTTTTCCTGTTTGGGTATTTCATTATAGGAACAGACATAGTTTCCTTCAGGGTCATATTCCTCAGGTTCAGAAAGAGTTTAACTCCATTCAGGGAGAAAAAAAATACCTTGGGGGATACAGTCTAAATGTGTTAGTTGAAAGTGTCCTATTTCCTGAAGGATGAGTTGCATGATATAGGGGGTATTTGGGATGCCCTGGACATCTCCGCTTTTGAGAACCCAGCACATATTTTGCAGAATGAAAACTGCTTCCTGTTCCCACTCCTAGCCCAATTTTTGCCTTCCAGTTTCCCCACCAAGTAGCTCATTACTCAGCATTTACATTAAGGCTGGGTTGGCAAGGGAGGCTCCCTTTCATTTGTCTTCATTTCTGGTTAATTACAGTAATTGACACAACACTGTTTCTATCCCTACATCTATTAAACAGCAAATGTTCAAGTCATAGGCTCTCAACTCTCATTAATCTCATTGTTTAGGCATTTTTTAAAAAACGACGTGTTTTATTTCCTCATCAAGGAAATTTCAAGTCTGCAGTGAAAATAAGGCCATGTGGGTCTCAGCTCCACTTCTGCTTTTCAAGGGCATTTGAGAGTCTTTGAATATTTCAACATTCTCTTGACTTGATTTTTTCTTTTTGAGTTCAAAATGAGAAGTGATGCTCCTGGGAGGACTATGAATTGGTTTAATCTTTACAGAGAATAATTTGATAAGGTTTATCAAAATTAAAATTGCATGTACTCCTTGACCCAGAAATTTAACTTCTAAGAAATTATTCTAAAGGGATATTCATACAAGGATTTGAAGATCTATATTCAAGGAAATACATTTATAATAGCAAACCTTTAGGGGAAAACTGAAATGTAAGTCATTAGGGGTTTGGTTAAATAAATTATGGTGTACCCATACTGTGGGAGAGAAGATGTTGTTAGATAAAAGAGCAAGTTGCATGATATGATGTGCTGCATGATTACAGTTTGGAAAGACACAAAATCTAGAAGAATCCACACAGAAATGCTACATCACCAACACTGGAAAGAGAGTGGGATGTACAGAGGAGGAAAAGGAGAAGGGAGAAAAGAAAAATTGCAGTTTTAATTTTATCCACACTTTTGTAATGTTTGAATCTTTTTGGAGATGAATAAGCTTTGCTTCTATATTATAGTTCAAATATAGAAAAAAGAAAGAGTGATGTATGTCTAAGAATTTAATAAAAATGATTAAACAATATCCCCTTTAGCCTGTACAGAAATTGGAGAGTTTCCAAGGGCTTTGGCATCTATTATCTCCTTTTATGCTTGAGACAATCTAGGGAGGTGGGTGGGCAAACATCTCCCAGGTGGGCAGTAGAAACCTTAAGTTTCCCTGGATATGGACCAATTCCCACTCCTTTTCTTCCCACATTCACAGGGTATTTTCAGTGGTAGCTGACTTCTAAATGGGTTCTTTTGTTAATAGGCTATTTAAAAAAAAATTCATTTTCTATTGAGGTATGCTTTATTATAGTAAAATATGTGATCGTAAGCATGCAATTTTGATGCATTTTGGCAGTATGTTTACTCATGTAACCATCATGCCAATCACGACAGAGAGCATTTTCAGCACCCTGGAGAGTTCACCCATGATATGATACCCTTCTCAATTAACCACCTACGTGGGCCACCACTGCTCTGATCTCTATCTTACAACTCAGTTCTGCCTGATTTACAACTTCATGTAAATGGAACCAGAGAGTAGGTACTCTTTTGTGTTTGCCTTCTTTCGCTAACCTAATGCCTGGAAATTCACCTGCTTTGAAGTATGCATTCATAGTTTGTTCTTTTTGTTGTAGAACAGTATTCCACTGTATGCACCAATCACAATTTCATTTATTCATTCATTTGTTGATGGACATTGAAATGATTTCCAGTTGGGTGCGGTGTCTCATGCCTATAATCCCAGCACTTTAGGAGGCCGAGGTGACAGGATTGTCTGAGCCCATGGGTTTGAGACCAGCCTGGACAGCTTGGTGAGATCTCATCTCCACAATTTAAAAAAAAAATAGCTGGATGTGGTGGTGCATGCCTGTAATTCCAGCTACTTGGAAAGCTGAGGCAGAAGGATCACCTGAGTTCAGCAGGTTGAGGCTGCGGTGACTGTGAGTGTGCCACTGCATTCCAGCCTGGGCAATAGAGTAAGACTCCAACTCAAAAAAAAAAAAATTATTTCTGATAAAATAAATAAACCTAGTAAATAAAAATATGTTTTTGTTTCTCTTGAATACATACCTAAGAGTGGAAATATTACTTGTATGCCGAGGGTGAATTTAATTTTAAGAAACTGCCAAACATTTTCCCAAAAAGATTACACCATTGGACATTCACACTAACAATGAGTGAGGCTGTAGGTAGGTTGCACATATCTTTAGGTATATCTGTAGGATTTCCCCTAATAGAACACTTGCAGGAATCTTTAAGCAACAGTAAACCCTGTGTTGAGCCCTTACTCATTCCAGTGCCTCCCCAGATTAGAGAGACGCAAGATAAATGAGACTTGGCCCCTGCCCCAGGAGACGAGTCCTGAAGATGAGTCTTTTTTAGCTGGTGATCACTAGGTTTGTGAAGTCTATGCAGTGTCCAGGCCTGAGAACCTATCTGTTCACACCTTTCACAGGACCAAAAAGCATCTGTTTGTTTGAGTTCAGTTGATATTCACTGATGTTCACTTACAAGTTCTCCCTTTCTTGTTCTATCATTCTTTCCATATATCAATCACTGTGTGTGGACATACAGTCTATATCACATATATCCTATGTCGTATAGGGGCATATTACCTATATCACAGTGATGTGAACTGATGACTCTGGCTATACCTTCCAAGACCCTTGGCTACAAGCACATCCATGTTTAGCACTACTCAGAAAGTGTGCTGTGCCCACTCTGGGCTGCACATGGGGGATTTCAGGTGTGGACTCTATCTACTTTTATGACTGTCTTATTTTTATTACAAGTGAGGTTTTCCATTTTTGGTGGCAACGTACAATTAACTTTAAAAATGATCTGTTAAAATAGTGACTCAATTAAGTGCAAATGATGCAATAAAGAAAAGCACAGTGGGTCATGAGAATCCTGGTTTGAATTCACATTTAGAAAACTCCAACTCTGGTACAATTCTTCATTAGCTATTAAAGACACTCTGAGCAACTTGGTTGATCATCATAATCAAAAGAGATTTACTAAGCACCCGTTGTTACTCAGAATATAATGAGCCCCAGAGTAGACATGCATCCCTGCTTGGGACTGAACTTCAGTGATACTGTTACTAAATATATTCCTGTCAAAAATCTTTGTAATATTTAACTCTCCATGATGTGTGAAAAACCCGAGCATCCAATTAATTCCCAGATCAACGCGGTATGCTTTCTGATTAAGCAACCTAAATGCTATTCAGAGCTCTCTGTGGGTTGGTCTGGATTCCTGCTGATGGGAGAGCAAGGCCTTCAACTTGCTGCTGACTCTGTGTTTCCTACAGACAAGACCCCTTCAGGACCCTAGTGCTGAGCTTATGAGGTGCCTAATGAGAACTGCACTACTTGACGGTGTTTTTGTCTGCTTTTTTTTTTTTAAAGAAATATTTGTTTTGCAGATAATCTTGTTTTAAGCATTCCTGGGGTATTTATTTATTTTTAGAGGAAGAGGGAATGAATAGTTAGTGAGCATCTCCAAAGTTCAGGGTGTTCTAACTACTCTCCCCTCCTCTTCCCCCTTCTCCCTCCCTCCCTCCCTTCCTCCCTTTCTGCCTCCCTCCCTCTCTCTCCCCCTTCTTCTCTCCCTCCCTTCTTCTCTCCTTTTCTCTCTCTCTTTCTCTCCCCCCCTCCCTTCCTTCCTTCCTCTCTCTTTACTTCTTTCCCTCCCTTCTTCTCTCCCTCCTTTCTTTTCTTCTTCTCTCTCTTTCCTCTTCCAACAGCTCTTTAGCAAATAATCTTTCTCCTAGGAAAGTCCCCCACATCCTCTTCCTGCTTTCATTCCTATCCACCCCCCAATCTATCTGCACAGCAGGCAGATTTTCTAAAATGCCAAATCCAGGCAAGTTATTTCACCCTACCCCTAAGCTTTCTTTTGCTTCTAGGATGAAGCTGAAAATCCTCCTGATTCACAAAGTTCACAAAATCAGTCCTCTTTCTATATCTCCAGCATCATCCCATACTGTTTTTTCTCCCTCCCTGGACTGATATTCTTCTGCTTTCCCCCACCACACACACTGTTCTTCAGTTTTTTGAAAGGGTTGAGCATGGCTGCCTCATGGTCTTTGCATGAGATGACTTTCTGCTGCCAGATTCCTGGTTAACTCTTCTTCATTCTTAAAACCCCAGCACAGGAATAGCTTTTTCAGGGAAACCTTCCCTCATCCAGAAGCGCAGATTAAGCACATTTATAGCACCCAATACTCTCCCATCATAGCAAAGCACCCAGATAATAAACAATTATTTCTGTAGTTATTTCTTTGGAGCATATTTTAGCCTCTAGATGCTAAGGTCCTTGAGGGTAGAGACTATGTCTACTTTATTAATCAACTTATCTCCGTCTCCCAGCTGGATCCCAGTGACTTGCCTCAAGTATTCCTGATCTTGTATATAATCCCTTGCAATGAACAAGGCTGACCATATAACCAATAGGATATTGCAAAATTATAGTGTGTGACTTCTGAGACTAGATCATAGAATATATTGTAGCTTCCATCTTGTTCTCTCACTCTATCTCTGGTTCTGGGGGAAATAGGTTGTCATGTTGTGAGGAAGCTCAAGCAGTTCCTGGAGAGCAACACACAGGGAGGAACTGAGGCCTCCAACCAACAACCACCACCATATGAATCACCTTGGAAGTGGATCCTCCAGCCCAGGTTGAGCCTTCAGATGACCGCAGTCCTAGCTAACATCCTGACTGCAACCTAATTAGAGACTCTGAGCCACCCAGTCAAGCTGATCTTGAATGCCTGACCCATAAAAACTGTGTGAGATAAAAAATATTTCTTGTTTTACGCTGCTATGTTTGGGGATAATCTGTGATGCAACAAAAGGTAACCAATATACTGCAGCTTCTGGTATAGGATAGCACTCAATACATAGTTGTTGCATGAATAATGAACATATATATCCTTATTTTAAGGTTGAAGAATGTACAGCACAGAGAAGTTGATTAATTTGTCCCAAATCACAGTAACTAAACAGTAGAGGAAGGATTGGACCCAATCTACCCAATGGCATTAGTGCCATTGCTGTTATGCTGTTTTATCCTCCATGAAGACAGAAACCTCAACATTCAGCTGGTCAAAGGATTGTTTCAAAATACAGAATCTTTTACTGAGTACATGAAGAACAGGGCTACACATGGCTATTCAGTGCCAAAGTGGGTTGTACTCATTCTGGGATGTGCAGGGTGAAATATTGGAGTGTGGGGGAGAAACATACGATGTTTTTAAAAACTTTGATTTAAACAATGTATGTATTCATTCTAATTGTGGTAAAAATCCATGACATGACATATATCATCTTAACCATTCTTAAGTGTCCAGTTCAGTAATGTTCAGTACCTTGTGCAAACAATCTCCAGAATGTCTTCATCTTGCAAAACTGCAACTCTGTACTCATGAAACAACAACTCCCATTTCCTTGCTCAACTTAACCCCTGTCAACCACCTTTCTACTTTCTCTCTACATGAATTCAATTTCTGTAGGTATCTTGTATAAGTTGGATCATAGCATTATTTGTCTTTTTTGTGACTGGTTTATTTCACTTAGCACAATGCCCACAAGGTTCATCCCTGTAGTAGCATGTGACAGAATTTTCTTTCTTTTGAAGGCTGAATTATATTTCATTGTATGTATATAACACATTTTCCTCATCCATTCATTTATCCATGGACATTTTGGTTGCCACTACCTCTAGGCTGTTGCAAATAACGCTACTATAAACATGGGTGTGCATGTTCATTTAAAAAATATTTCTATTTTTGTCCTTTAAAATTTCCTTTCTTGGATATGCCTTCTAATGCTTATAGCCCATTGTTATAGCAGTAACACATATACTGCATGAATAAGCAACTATGCACATATTGGGAGAGTCTGTTCAAACATTTTTACAGATAAGATGTGTGATTAAATACTTAGGAGATCTCTGATGATGTTGGATGCCCCATCCATGACTCCTTGTTTTTAGCATTTCAACACAATTGACTCAACTTTCATCTGTTAGCATTCTCTATCTCAGAGCCCAATCTGTCCATGATATGGCTGCCCAGAAGTACAGACAATTGCTCCACTATCCATCCTGGTACTGGTCCTTGATATAAGACTGACGGGAGTTAGTGTACTAATATCCCCACTCTTTCTCCCTCATGTGTTCTAATCCATGCTCTAGGGCTGTTCATTAGAATTGAGCTCCACTTGCCCACAGTAGAACTCACTTGTTCACACCTGCATGGACTCCCTTCCCTGTCTCACACCCCTGCTCCCCTACCTGTGCTTCCTGGGACCAAATTCCAAATAAATTGCTGGTCTATGAATCCTGTGTCTCCAAGTTGGCATTTGGGGAAATCCCAACTGAGATGTGAATAAATAAAATAAAAAAACTTGTTGAAATCACTCAGCCCTGGTGATTAACGTACAAAGCATCATGCTTGGAAAAGCAGCATAACTTTGACTTAATGTCTGTCATTCTCAAAAGCAAATTAAGTAGATTCGAACTACTTGACAATTTCATTTCCTTACAAAACCAATTCAGCTTTTGTTTCTTCATCAGGGGTTTTATTGGAAAGGAGGAGAGTTTCATAAGATTTTAGAGTTACAGCAGACAAGAGTTCAATTTTCCAGCTCTCAGATGAGGATGCTATGCCCCCAAGATGTTTAGTAGCTTGCCAGATGTCACACAGCTAGAATGTGGTACAGCTGTGACTGGACCTGCATTGCGGTTCTCTGGACTTAATGTTTCTAACAGAAAACCATTTTCCTATACCTTGATATACAACTGGTTAGATTGGGGAATTTCAACAGACTTTTTTCTTAAAGGGTCAAATAGTAAAAAAATTGTAGGATTTGAAAGTCATATGGTCTTTGTCACAACTACTTCACTCTGCCATTATGAAAGCAACCATAGATAATAAGAAAATAAGGGGGTGTAGTTTGCCAATTCCCAGAAAAAATATTAGAAAAAACACATGTTCTCTTTGTCTTTACATTTAAGAGAAATACTTTAATTTTTAAGCCTCTCTTTATAGCCTTTTTGTATTGGGAAATAATTTATTTTTAAGTACTATGTAGTCACTTAAATACAGGCTGAAGCATGTTATTCCTCAGAGTCAAAGAATAGCTTCCTGGGTCCTGAGATGTGTCATCACTGTTTGTCTTCCCTTGTCAGGTTTCTGTTGTGTTACTCCTGTGTGTCAGCCCTCCTAGTGCTGGGTATGTTGTGTTCCACTCACTTCTTATAGTACGCAGTAGAACGCGCAGACAAGGCTTCCTCCCCCATATATCAAAATGAAAGTGTGTATTTTTCACTGTGTCAATATTAATTACTTGTAATTTAGTGTTCGATGTTATTTTTTATATTAATTTCAACACAATGGGATGAGTCTAATTTGGAATGATAAGATTCATTTGCATTTAAATTGATATTTTAAGCATTCCCTGTGAGGAACAGATAGAATCTATGATTATAATTATAAGCATTGTTTCCAGGGCAGGTTTATTTCCCTTTGGAAGGATTTGTAAATGTAGTGCATCAAATTTAATATTAATAACGGCAACACGATAACACCACATTTCTCAAGACAAGCCCTGTGAATAGGGTTTCCATATTTTGAGAATTCTCTTCTCCTAGTGGAATAAGGGATAAGCAAAGCTTATTAGCTAAGAACATGCCTAAGTATATCTTTTTTAAAAAAATTTCTAACTCTTTTTGATACTTAACTGAATATTTAAAAACTTAGGTTAATTTTTCAGCTTGAAATTGCATGCTTCGAGAAATCAAATGGCTATTGCTAATTGCATATAACACAAATGAATGAATTAAAAGCACCGAGAAAATCACTCCTGCTGCTTTCTCTAGTTCCTTGTTTTCTTGGGATGGGCAAGGCAGTCTTGGGCAGAGAGGCTTGTGTTCTCTGGTTTGTAGGTATGAAGGAATACAGCAGTTCTCCCCAGAAGGTGGGAAAATAGTAAAAAGTGACCATTTCTTGGGTAGATTGAAATGCTGGTGTTTACTGAGGCATACATAAATAATTTCTAATATGAGCAGGACAAAAGGAGGAACATAGCAAAAGCAGAGATAGGAGCTTTGTGGGGAGAAAGCATGTCCAGAAGAAATTAAAGGGTGATGGCAGATGGAAAGGAGAAAAACAAAGTGTTCATCCATCAGTGAGTCAGTCATCCATCACATACCTATTGACCATTTTACTCTGTTCCAGTCACAGTACTGTGCTGAGGATGAAGGCGTGAACAAGACAGATGAGTTCTCCACATCCTCACCCTCCTGGGACTGACATTCCAATGGGGGGCCGTGGGGACACACACACACACACCAAAACAAAAGCAAAGACATGACTACAGACCATTTTAGGAACTAGCAATGAACTAAACAGGGTGTGATATTGAAGTTGAGATAGATTCAACTGTGGGAGGAGCCAATGTAAGAGTCTTCTAAGCCTTGAATTAGGAATAGATCCCAGATTGTAGCATCTGATCCGCCATGAGTGAGCAGGACAGAGGTAGGACATGCTGAACCTCATAGGGAAGGGAAAGGGAGCCACAAGTTGGGTTTAAGGGAAAGGGAGCCACAAGTTGGGACATGTCCTCCCCTACTTTTTTCTTTGTGATGACCTTTCTGGCTGTTTTTGGGACGCACGCATTGGGCAAGAGTGGAAGCAGGAAGCTTTTGTGAGGTTCAGGAGGGAAGTGAAGTTGGCTGGGTCCAGGATGCTGATGATGGGAACAGAGACATGAATGTGTCATAGAACAGAGCTAGCATACAGGGCGGCTGGGGGGAAACAGGAAGGAGGAGGAGTCAAGGACTACTTGAATGTCATGGGATGTTAGTTCTTGCATCCATGGCGATGCCATTTGCTGAGATGTGGGAGTTTGGAGGGGCCCAGGTTAAATGAAATCAGCATGACAGATGGTGAGCCTCCCATTTGGCTACCTACTGGCTATGTGATCTAGGAGAAATCACTAGCCTCTCTGATATTCAGTTTCCCAATAAGAAAGTGCTACTTCACTGGTTTAGTATGCCAATTAAACATGAAAATGTGTGTTGAAGGACAAACACTCAGTAAATACTCAACAAACACTGGGAGCTAGTACCCCTGCTATTCAGCAGATGACAACGGAGAAAAAGGTGACCCAAGAGCAGGGACCACAATGTGGGAGACAAAATGTGGATCTTACAGTCTGCTAACCCATGGTCAATTCTCCATAGGAGGGCAGATAGTTTTGTGAGCTAAAACCAAGCAAGCAACAAGTCAGAACTCCTCCACAAAGCTGCCGTGTAGATAGGATCACAGTGACCACTCGTGAGTGACTGACTGATGAACCTCAGCTGTGGTCTTATTCACAGAGAATATATCCTTTCTTTGTCAGTGCCTGGGGAGAATCCCTATAAAGTACTGACTATATCAGATGACTCAGTACCCATCTGGTCACCCCACATCCTATACAGGGATGGTGCCTTCCCATGGGATCTTCTGGAACATTTTCTATAAGTTAGAGAGAAGATACATGTGTGTGCATGTTTGTGGGGGTTGGTGGAGAAGAGAAGGGAGGGTGAACCAGAATCCATGCCAGAATAGTTTCAGTGTCTTTAGCATTCTGGGGAGTTCAATATATATACAGGCATGCGTGTGTGTATTTAATATTTATTTATTTATTTTTATTTTTTGGTAGAGATGGGATCTCAATATGTTGCTGTGTTGCCCAGGCTAGTCTTGAACTTCTTGGCCTCAAGCGATCCTCCAGCCTCAGCCTCCCAATATGCTGGAGTCACATGCATGAGCCACCACACTCAGTTCTTCATTGATACGGAGATCAACAAAGACTCAGTGTTCATGTCAGCAATATGCATAATCATTATACCCCTCTGATTCTGAAGACAGTCAGCATCTTGCCAGGAGGAAGACAATCATCCCTGTTTCACTGAGAGGGAAACTGAGGACCAAAAAGATCAAACAATACATTTTTTGCTTGCCATGACTCCACAGGGGTTGTTGAACTGCTGCTCCCTGAGTAGCTTAGATTTACACTAAACCCCTTATTTAAGAAATTGTCAACGTTTGAGTTATACAACATAATCCATCTCTTTCCATAGCTTAATAAAAACATCTCCCACACGCGTAATACATCTCATTCTTCCACCTAGCAGAGTGCTTATTGTGGAAAGGTTGTGTGCGTGCCATATTGAAAGTGCAGACCTCACGGTAACACTCGTGTGATGTTAAGGAACATTGCTCAGAGCCAAGTCCGAGCTTCCTGTGCTTGGCTTTGAGTTTTAATGATCGGTTAGTAATTAAGGGTTCTTTCTTTGTGAAAAATAATTTCCTGTAGGTGGGGAGTCAGCAACAGGGTTACCATGGCTGAGAAGCTAATCTTATTTCCACGTCAGAGATTTTTTCTGCCTTGGCCACAAAGGATGGAAAATTCTGCTTTGCCCAAAGCTCAAGGCTGCTCACATGGAAGAAAATCAGGATTCTCAGGAGATGAAGGCTTGTGGACAGGTGACTTAGTAAGAATGTGCTCCCAGGGGAAACCGGGAGTCAGGGAGGCAGGACAGGGCAGGGAAGAAGTGTAACCAAGATGCAGGCAGCGTCCTGAGGGGTCGCTTCTGCCTGATCCTTCAGGGACTCTGAAGGTGAGTTAAACCTCAGCTTTTTCCCAGCCTGAGACAAGGTCTTTTTATCCTGCAGTGAGTCACTGATTAATGGCTTCCCAGAGGGGTATAAGTACTGAAACATATCAGGCCTTCATGCATGGGGGTAAGGTGGATTCTGGTAGTTCTTGGGTAATCCCCCAAAAAGGAGCAGCAAGGGTTAAAACTAGACTGAAGCAGGGATGGGGGGGGTATGAAAAATGGTACAGAGGGTTTCCAGCAGGCTATCCTGCTTCCAAGGGCTCCCATTGATGACTGAATGTGGGGGTTGTAGGTGGCAGAGTGGGCTGGGAGGATTTAGCAGCAGGAAGGCTGTGCCAAGAAGGGTCAAGAAGCTCGAAGCTCCCACAGAGGAGTCTGCAGATGGGTCTCCACTCGACCAGATTTTATCTAAGTGCTTGGCAGCAACCTACGTGCCTCAGCATCCCTGTGAGAACTGGCATGGTAAGAGTGGATACCTGCAGTCACCGGGGAGCGCCAGAGACACGAGTTCCAGATGGGCTCCATTCCAACCCGCTGTGTGACCTCTGACAATTCCCCTTGCTTCTGGGCCTCAGTTTCCTCCTCTGTAGAGGGAGGGAGTGGACAACCATACCTCTACAATCCCTTGAGTTGTTACGACCTTGACTCAGGCACAGCAAAGTCCGTCTTTCTGTGTTTTCAGGGACGAGTTTCAACTGTGTGACATGGAGGCATGGAAAGGAGATTGAAACATAGGTGAATCCTCAAGCCCACACCTGAGCCACCCTGAAGTGGGGGCAGTCTCAGCTTTGAAAGAGCATGCGCAATGAGGAGGTGAGGTCAGTGTGTTCATTTGCATGAGGACTGAGAAGCCCCCAGGGATGGCTTTGGGCTGTATGGACCCGTCTCGAAGTTCACATGCTTTTGCTCACTGTGTCTCTGAGGGGGCTTTGATTTGCTAGACTTCCAGGTGGAACAGTTTTGGGCTCAGCTAGGCCTGCTGGCTTGGTTTACCTGTGTCCCCTCTGAGCCTGTAGTGCTGGGATAGAGTCTCAAGGTGATGTCCCAACCTTTGCCCCTTGGGAGATTTGGGTGTTGAATGCTCCTCCTGGTGGAGGGAGAACATTTTCAGTGAAAATAGCCTGTGTTGCTTTTCTATTGGTGATGTAAGAGGTTGCTAAACAGGGTTAAACAATACAAATTTCTTCTGTTATAGTTCTGCAGGATCAGTGTGACATGGATTTCACTGGGCTAAAATCAAAGTGTCAAGAGTACTATGTTTCTTTTTGGAAACACTAGGAGAAAATAAGTTTTCTTGCCAGTTCAGGTTGTCGGCAGAATTCAGTTCCTTATGGCACTGAGGTCTCTGTTTTCTTGCTGACTACCAGCTAAGGGCCCTTCCCAGTATCCATAGGCCCCTACATGCCTTGGCTTGTGCCTCTTTTTCTCTGTTTTCAGAGCCAGCAATAACGGGTGGAGTCCTTCTCATACTCTGAATCTCCTTTGCCCCTTTATCCAGCTTTGTTTCTCTTTCTGACCTAGCCTCTTTTTTTCCTCCTCCATTTTTTAAAAAAGACGATTCTCACTCTGTTGCCTAGGCTGTAGTGCAGTGGCATGATCACAGCCTTGACCTGCTGCGCTCAAGTGATCCTTCTGCTTCAGCCTTCCAAGTAGCTGGACCCACAGGTGCATGCCATCATGCTAGTTTTTTAATTTATTATAGAGACAAGGTCTCGCCAAGTTCCCCAGGATGGTCTTGAACTCCTGGGCTCAGGTAATCCTCTCGTCTCAGCCTCCCAAAGTGCTGGGATTACAGGCATGCGCCACCTTGCCTGGCCTCCTCCCCCATTTTTAAGAAATGTGTGATTGCATTTGGCCCACCTGGAAGGTCTCCCCATCTTAAGTGAAACTTAGGCCCAACCACAAAGTTCTTTTTACTTATGCCATGCAGCCTGACATAGTCATAGGTTGTGAGAAATAGGGCATAGGCATCTTTGGCGGCTGTTGTTCTTTTGACCTCATGGCCTTTCTTCTGTCGCCCTGTCTTTCCTCCTACCCTTGATTTAGATGGATCCTTTCTCTTCAGTCCTTGAGTTAAATCTCACGAATTCATTCATTCATTCAAACAGTCATTGCACACCTTTTATGTTTCAAGTCACATACTGAGCATGTAGGGTGCAGGAATAATAAGCCAGGGACCTCATCCTCATTCAAGAGGACCACAGAGATGCAATGCCTGTGTATGCAATGCTGTTGGTGTCTGCCCAGACTCCCTTTATTAGATTAGGACAGTGCACCCAGACCCCAGCTTTGGGAGTGTTGGTTGCTACAAGCTCACAGCTTTCTCCCTCCCTTGAAAACTGTGTTTGGACAAATGAGAGTCACCAGGTCTGGGAAGTTATACATGTGTGCTTCTGCAGGCTTCTGCAGGTTGACTGCAGCCAGTGACTGACTGACACAGGGATATGAAATGCTGGTTCCCTTCCTCAGGTAGAGATTGACTCTGTGACCTGATTTGTGCTCTGGAGCTTCCGTGGGAGGCTGAAGCTGGACTCCAGCTGAGACCATACCCTTGGTCAGCCCCTTTCCCATCCTGTGCTGTCCTCTCCACCTTCTCCTGGGAGCCCTCACCCAATAAAATCACTTTACCAGGAGACTTCAGCTCAGTCTGCTTTTAGGGGATCCAACTTAAGGTAGTTATTAATAATAATAACCAATCTCATCTCTTTCATCAAACTCTCCATCTATCTCTGATATGTGTGTGTGAATACACACATGCACATACTTGTGCATATTTTACTTTCGTAATAATGAAGAAGCTCAAATGTCTTGACTTCCATAGTCAAGACATATGTGCCTGTTTATCCAGAATATGCTTTATAAGGTGACCTTCAGCACTAACATAACTATTCCAACAGGAAACAGATTAAGTACTTTGTATTCTGCAATATATATATTTTTTAAATCAATATTTTTTATTATGGTTTTGTGGGGTACAGTTAAGGGTTATGTTTCATTCAGGTATCCTGTTGATAAGAGGTGTTTCCCCTTCCCCAGAATATTCTGCAATATTTAGGACCTGACTTAGAGTTGGATTAAAAAGCAAAGCAAAGGAAGGTTGTTCCTTGTGAAGTTCTTGCAGACTTTATAGCAGGAGGAACATGGAAGAAAAACTTAGAGCAGAATAACACACTGATTGCCCCTTTTAGTTTCTTTCTTTCTTCCCCCCATCTTTTTTTTGAGTAGGAGTCTCACTCACCCAGGTTGTAGTGCAGTGGCATGGTCACGACCACCACAGCCTCAACCTGCTGGGCTTGGGCAATCCTTCTGCCTCAGCCTTCCAAGTAGCTAGAACTACAGGTGCACGCTACCATGCCCAGCTAAATTTTTGATTTATTGTAGAGATGAGGTCTTGCCAAGTAGCCCAGGCTGGTCTTGAACCCCAGGCTCAGGCAATTCTCTCACCTTGGCTTCCCAAAGTGCTGGGATTACAGGCTTGAGCCACTGTATCTGGCCTTCTTTTCCTTTTTTTTAAGAGACAGGGACTTACTCCATCATGCAGGCTGTAGTGCAGTGGCACAATTGTGATTCACTGCAGTCCCGAATTCCCGGACTCAAGTGATCCTCCTACCTCAGCCTCCTGAGTAGCTGGGACTATAGCCATATGCCACCGTGCCTGGCTAATTTTTTGTTTTTTAATTTTGTATGGATAGGATCTCACAATGTTTCCCAGGTCTGGTCTTAAGTTCCTGGCCTCAAGCGATCCTCCCAACTCAGTCTCCCAAAGTGCTGAGATTACAGGCGTGAGCTACCATACTTGATCATTTTATTTGCAAAATAGTTTAGGCAAATATGTATGCGTCCCTGAGGCAACAAGGGATGGGGAGGCTAAAAGTACAGATTTTAGGGTCTGACAGCTTTAGACTGACTTTCTCTGCTAAATTCTAGCTGCCCAATCTCAGGCAAATTACTTAACAACAGGGAATGCTTTTCAAAGGTGTCCCATGTGCTAGGAACAGTTCTAAGGGCCTCGTGTGTACTACTTACTTGAATGATCACAAGCACAAATGAAAGTAATGTTATTATTTACCCATTTTTACAGACCAGGAAATTGAGTCTCGGAGAGATTAATTTGCCCAGAGTCACATAGTTAGCAACCAGTTGGAGGTGAGCGTTGAACTCAGAGGTTCAGAGCCTTAACTCCCACACTACATTTCTCTGAGTCCCTAGCTGTAGCAGAATTATTATGTATGAAAAAGCCCCATATGGCAATAGGTAAAGATTATACTTATTTTTGAGATCAAAAGCAAATGTATTTTTAAAAAGTAAAACCCGAACAGTAGTCTATTTTTATTAACTCAAAGAAAAACCAAGTCATTCAGTTTCTGCTCAGATGTCTACTGTAATCAAGAATACTGTCTCAGTTTTCTATTGCTGTGTAGCAAATTATCACAAACTTAGTGTCTTTAAAGCAACACAAGTTTATCTCAGAGTTTCTGGACATGAGTTAACTGAGGACCTTTGCTCAGGGTCTCACCTGGCTGAAATCAAGTTGTCATCTGGGACCAAGATCTCATCTCAGACTCAGGGTCCTCTCTCAAGTTCACTGGTTGTTGTCAGAATTTAGTTATTTGTGGTTGTGGGAGTAAGGCTCTCAGTTCCTAGGGGACCCACCATTCCCTGTCATGTGGCTTTCTTCACATCATGGCAGTTGCTTTTTCAAAGCCAACAGGTAAAAGTCTCTACTGCTTAAGATCTCTATGGCTTCTTCTTTCTCTGACCTGTTGATCCTCTTTTAAAGGGCTCACCTGATTAGGTCAGGCCTACCCAGAATAATCTCTCCTTTGATTATCTTAAAGTCAACTGATTAGGAACCTTAATTATATCTGAAAAAAAACCTCTTTAACTCTTTCATATAATGCAACCTAGTAATCAGGGTGATGTCCCATCATATTCATAGGTCCTGCCTACACTCAGGGTGAAGGAAGGATTTTACAGAGTGTTTACTGCAGAGGTGAGAATCTTGAGGGTCATTTTAGAATTCTACCTACCACAAAGGTTTTATCTTATCAAAAACCTGAGGTATTTTAAAGGGAAGAAAAATATCTATTTGAAATGAAAGGTGTAGCTCTCATGACTCTTCAACATAACTATAAAAGTGTATCATATATAAGAAGCTTCATGGCTCAGGGTCTGATCCTTCTTAATTGAGGCCTGGGCATTGCTTCTTGGTCTTTGTTGCTGCTTAAGAAAAGTGGAACTGGACAATGGGCCAGATGTTTGGTCTCCCTCAGATCCACATTTGTGCAGGCAATTACCCCATGTAGACTGAGCTCCAGTGGACACACCTACCTGGGCTCTGTTGCTTGTCAACAAGACACGGGCAAGTGTAGATGGCCACCCACTTTGCTGTGGCTTCATCCCACCACTTTCCTACTGGATGGGGTACATGGGTTCAGGAATCTGGGTAAGCCCACCACAGTTATCCAGAACTTCAGCTTTAAGAAAGTACAGTTGGCAAGTAGGCTCATGAGAAAAGGGAAAAATAACAATGGATGTCACCTCAGTAGAACCACATTTTTTATCACAGCTGCAGCAAAGAGTTATTGGCAAATTTGTAAGGTCTGCCTTAAGAAAGCCTTGATTATCTAAGGATTCTTGGTTCTCTGAGGTAGAAACCCAAAAAAGAAAACTAGTAAAATGTTTTACATTTTGAGAATCCAAAGAGTATAACTGATAGTGAGGAACAAGAAAGAAACCAAGGTAGTGGAGAAAAGTGGTCTTCTATATGTTTTTTATATTTGCATAAATGACTTTCTTTTGGTTAATCAAGTCATGGAAACTTGCCACACTTTTTCTGAACAGGTATGTTTGATGATAAACAGAATAAAATCTCAATAGTCTCATTAGAATTCTTCCTTCCTTCCTCCCCTTTTCTTCCTTCTTTCCATCCATCCATCTTTCCTTCTTTCTTTTTTTGGGGGGAGGGTTGGTGTCTCACTCTGTCACCCAGACTGGAGTACAGTGGCAAGCTCATGGCCACCGCAGCCTTGACTTGCGGGGCTCAGGTGATCCTTCTGCCCCAGTCTTCCAAGTAGCTGGGACTACAGGTGTGGGCCACCACGCCTGTTTTTTGATTTATTGTAGTTGCCCAGCTGGTCTCGAACCCCTGGACTCAGGCCATCCTCTCGCCTCTACCCCCAAAGTGC
The DNA here is from genome assembly GCA_027257055.1 of Cephalopachus bancanus. NCBI lineage: Eukaryota > Metazoa > Chordata > Mammalia > Primates > Tarsiidae > Cephalopachus > Cephalopachus bancanus. The sequence goes on from JAPVLO010000175.1 coordinate 925,121, forward strand.
TGAGATTACAGGCATGAGCCACTGTACCTGGCCCTTCTTTCCTTTCTTTTTCCTTTCCTTCCTTCCTCTTGCTCTTCCTTCCATCCTTCCTTCCAAGACATGGCAAGCATTGTAGATGGCTGCCCACTGTGACTTCATCCCACCAGTTTCCTACTGGATAGAGCACGTGGGTTCAGGAATCTGGGTAGATCCATCACAGATATCCAGAACTGTCTGCCTGTCTTCCTCCCTCCCTCCCTCCCTACTCCCTTCCTTCCTTCCTTCCTTCCTTCCTCCCTTCCTCCCTTCCTTCTTTCTTTCCTTCCCTCCCTCCCTCCTTCCTCCCTTCCTTTCTTCTTTCCATCCATAATTCAGTCATTTATTTATAGAAAAAGTCTCTATTACTCATTCCCTGGGAATAAGGCCTCCAGTTGATTCTCTCATGAACAAAAGAATTGGAAGACTTTATCCTGGTCTTTAAGTCACTTTAATTTAGGAAAAAAGATGAGAATCTGTCAAAGATCTTTAGGGAGTTGGGGGTAAGAAGACGATTTTTGTAGGCTACTTTTTTATTCTAGGCTTTTAAGTGGAAGCAAATCTCCAGATGAAAATCCGATCACCCATTTGTCCAGTGTCAGATCAATCAAGCTTCTAGATGAATTCATATGTTGTTATTGACTCAAGAAAACAAATTCAATCCCCATATGTTAAGCTGCTGCTCATTCTTTACATGCTTTTATGTATCTTTCCTTCTCTAATTTTTAGAGCCCACTTGCTTGTTTTTGTTGTTGCATCTCTGAGTGGGCAGTGTTTTATTTCCAGGATAGCACTGAGCACATTATAATGTAATTATATACTTACAGTGAACTCCCTGAGGGGAGGGATTAGATTTTTTCATTTTGTAATCCAGGTCCCTAATGTAGCATTTGCACACAGTAGGAACTCAACACACCTTTCTTAAATGTTGGCAAGGTTCCATGAAACAAAAACTAGTCAACTGAACAATTTTAAAAATTGAACTATAGCTGTTCATTTAGGTCCAAACAAGTAGTTTCACTTTGTTAAACAAGGGTTTCCCCTCCACCTCATTTTTATAGCAAAATATGTTGCTGTAAAAAGGGACAGTTTCCTCTGGTACATGGGTTGAGTGGGATGACAGTCATTCGATGGATGGCTTGTCAAAAGATTTTTAAAAAGTTCTCATCCTCGATATTCAGTCTGGCCTCCTGGTGACAAAGTGCTCACTGTCATCTGGCCAGCATTCAAGTGTGCATCAAAAATGCCAGCCCCTCCTTCCAATAAGACACAAAGGTTATTTAAACCTCAATTTCATATGCAATATTAATGTGCATATTTAAATATTCATAGGTCTAAAAGCCTAGAGCAATGTATGTGATCAATACTTCATAGCATCTGAGTCATTCAGGGCTAAGGATCATGTGTGTCTGTCTCCAGCTGGCACCCTTTTATCACGGAGGACACAAGCCTGGTGTGCACACTGCTGTTGAGCTCAAGGCACTTCCTGCACTGACAGCCCTTTTGAGCTCCCAGCAGGACCCCTCTTCAGAGATCGTCACCTGTCGGGATGCATCAGAAGAATGGAAAAGTGCAGGTCCTTAGAGGTGGGCTTTTTTTTTCCTCTTGCAAGAACTTCTGTTGGTGAAATAGCAACCCTGGAGCATAAGTCATGTTCCAAATTTTGAACTGAATCAAAAAACATAATTTGTCCTTTCCCATCTAGAAATCTAATCTAATTTCTACCAGTCCAAGGGGGTTCTAGACATTACAGAAAAAAAAAACTCAAGGTTTTCTGCATGTGAATTATCCATCTCTTGAATCATATGGGAGGAGAACCCCCAGAACCTATAATTTATTTATAAAAAATTGTGTATTTATTCTTATAAGTTTAAACTTCAGTCATCTTCAAAGTGTTCTCCATCTGATGCAAGACACCTATCAAGATGCTTTTTCCATTGTGCAAAACAGCTTTTGAACTTGTTAATGTGGATGTCTTTTAGTGCTTCTGCCATTTTTTGTTTCACCTCTTCCATATTGGTAAAACATTTCCCTTTGAGAACTTTTTTCAAGGGAGAAACAAAAAAAGTTGCTCGGGGTGAGATAAGATAGACAGGGAGGGTAGGGCATGGAGTCATGCTGCTTTTGGTCAAAAACTTCTGTGGGCCAGTGCGTTGTCATCGTGGAAGAACCAGTCACTTGTTTGTTACAACTTGGGATGCTTCTTCCCAAACTGTGATGTACAATGCTAGCTGGTACACTGATGCCACTGAGTTCCTAGAATACGTATGTGGGGAAAGCCTGTGCTATAAGGGGCCCACCCACCAAAAGATAATTCTGCTTTTTTTGGGGGGGAGTCCCTTCTTGTATTCTCTTTGGGCTGTCTCCAGTTGTGGGACCCAGTTATGTTCCAGGGTCCTCTATTCCCTGTGTCAGTGTCATGCACAATGGGGATGCAATGGTGGCCTCCACCTATGAGGTGATTGAGAGCTGGGAATTCGAGAGTTTTTCATGCCATGGTTTCTGGTCATTATAGGTAGGGGATCATCACATCATTTTAGTTCCAGTATCACTTGCAGTAGTATTGATGAATCAATATTCAATGTAACTCAGCAAATATGTATTAAATGCCTACTTAATGCTGTGCTAGATGTTAAGGACACAAAATTCTTTCAAAGAGTTTATGATCTAAGATGCAATGAAATCATGCATTATAGATGAGTCATATCATTGAATGAATGAATGAGTGAGTGAGTGAATCGCAAAATAAACGACCAGGTTAATCATCAGAATCTTAGAGAATTTTAAAGAAAATATACATCATGAGGCTTATCCCTAAGACTTTGATTCAGTAGGTGTAGGGTAAGGCTAGATATCTATATTCTCTTTATTTATTTTCTTCTGTGACTGGCGGATCAACTACTCAGGGGTTGATCGTGAACCCTATATTCTCTTTAAACTGGAGTGGGTATCAAGTCTAGGGGAGACCCAGGAGGAAGTCTAGCACGGGAACTATAACAGCTACTGCAGAAAACAACTATAATATGTAAGCAGCATATAACAATATGATTTTTTTCTGAGTCTGACTCTGTCGCCCAGGCTAGGGTACAGTGGATGCCATCATGGCTCACAGCAGCCTTGACCTCCAGAGTTCAGGAGGATTTGTAATATAAAATCCTTACCAAGAGCTTATGTTCTAAGATGCAACAAAGTCATATATTTTAGATGAGTCATATTGTTGAATAAATGAATGAGTGAGTGAATGAGTGAAGTGCCACAATAAGTGACCAGGTTAATCACTTTTGCCCAGGTAGCTGGGAATTCAGGCACGCACCACCATGCCTGGCTAAGTTTTTGAATTTTGTAGAGATGAAGTCTCACTATGTTGCCCAGGCTGGTCTTGAACTCCTAGGCTTAAGCAGTCCTCCCGCCATGACCTCCCAAAGTGCTGGGATTAAGCAATCAACATTTAGATAGCTTACGAGACTGCAGTTCATCTGGGTGTGAGGTTATCTAGGCTGGGCTCAGCTGGGCAGCTCTGCTGAGCTTGACTGGGCTTACTTGTTTCTGTGGGTCTGGCCAATTTTGGTGGGGCTGGGCAAGGCAGCTCTGCTTCTTCCTGTAGCTTCCTGTGGCAGTGCTTCAGGCCATGACAGATGTGGCAGCTCCTCTCCACATGTCTCTCATCCTCCCCCAGGGTACAATGGGTTAGCCTGGGAATGTTCCTCTATTGGCCATGGAAGAGGTACAGGAGGGCATGTGGGAACACACAGGCCTCTGAAGGCGTGGGCTCCAAGCTGGCACAGACAGTTCCATATTATTCCATTGCTCTAAACAAGTCACAAGGCCCAATCCAAGGCCAAAGGGTCGGAACTACATTACCCACATGAAAAAGTGCTCAGCCTCATTAATCATCAGAAAAATGCAAATCAAAACCACATTGAGATACCACCTAATCCCAGTAAGAATGACCATAATTAGTAAAATGAGCAACAACAGATGCTGGTGAAGATGTGGAGAAAAAGGTATGCTTCTTCTACACTGCTGGTGGGAATGCAAACTAGTTCAACCTCTATGGAAAACAGTGTGGCAATTTCTAAAAGAACTAGGCATTGACCTTCCATATGACCCGGCAATCCCCTTACTGGGAATATACCCGGAGGAACGCGAATTATTCTATAAAAAAGATACCGGCACATGCATGTTTATTACAGTACTATTAACAATAGCAAAAACATGGAACCAACTATGCTGCCCATTGAAACTGGACTGGATAAAAAGATGTGGTACATATAAACAATGGAATATTATGTAGCCATAAAGAGGGACAAACATATGAACTTCACAGCAACTTGGATAAATTTAGAGTCTATCACACTCAGTGATCTATCACAGAAACAAATAACAGAGTACCCCATGTTCTCACTTATAAGCGTACCCTGAACATTTACCATAATACTATAAGAAAGGGGTTGGCAGTAGCGGGATACTGCTGTGGGTGGGGGTGGACACAACATCAATAAGGGTACCTGATCTCAAATCAGGCAAAGTGGGGACCAAAGGGAGGCCCAAATTTTACCTGTATGATGACCACTTGTATACCTAATCCTGAATTGTACCCTACATCTTAAAAAAAAAGTTTAAAAAAAGAAATACACGTCCCCTCTTTAAAGGAAGGTTCTGTAGTATCTCACGGCAGAAGCTATAGGTGGAAGGATGCGGAGCTGAACTCAGAGCAATCTTCTGCATTTGCTGCACTCACAAATTCTTGGAAAAACTCACAATAAGAACTGAACATGGACAGAGCCTCAGCACAGGATTATGGAGCTGCTCAGGGGGTGACTCAGTTTCCAAGCTAAAAGATGGAGGACCTAGTGCCCATCTTCCTTGTTGTCAAGGCAAGAGCCCGTGTCCCCCTCCACAATGGCTTCAATACCAGGTGAGATCTCCCTGGCCCAGAGAAAACCTTGCTTGGAGAACCTGCCACCTTATAATCCCTTTCCTCACCTTGGTGATGAGCCCTCCCTTGTGACTATCTTGAATATTCATTTAGTTCAAAGGTCTGTGACAGGAAAAAGGATGTAGGTCAGACATCCTGCTTCCTCTGGGGCGTCCTTCTTTACTACAACTCTGACCACAAGCACTGGGTCATCTCTTTCCTTTTATCTTCTCTTTTTGCCATTTTTCAAAGCCTTTGAGATTTATTTTGGTAACCTCTGCTTTTTTGCCCTTAACTTTGTGAACCCTACGATCTTACACTTAGCCTGGATGAGGTGCACTTTTTACTCTTTTAATAACTTGGAGCCCACTGGGAAGTACAGTGAACAATTGCACTGGTTTCTTGAGTCATGACCCTGCTTCTTCTCCATCAGGACAACCTGAAACTGCAGAGTTGGAATCTCAGCTCTCTTAAGAAGGAAATGAATGCTTATTGAGCATCTATTATGTGCTAGGCCCGATACACATATTATCGCAATGATACTCCACAACAAATCTAACAAGACATTCATTTTGTCTGCCACACAGATAAGGAAATTAAAGTTCAAAGAGGTCTGATATGCAAGTCCAAGGTTGCACAACTATGCGGTAGGAAGCCAGGAGTCACAGTCATGTTTAACTCAGTTTCCATTATTGTCATACTGCCAGGCTGGCTGTTTTTCAACAGTCAGCATGTGCAACTCTTTGTCTAAAGACTTGCTACCTGTGGGACCCTGTTCTGCTTGTCTGTAGGGCAGGCCAGAAGACCCAGGAATTAATTCCCCTGTCTCCCAACTCATCCCTACTCGTGGGCAGCATCCTCAACCAGTAATTGACGGGAGCTGGTGGGTAACTTCAGAGCAGGCTCAGTCTACACTGCTTCCCAGAGTTTCCCAGTAAGGTTCCACTTCTGTGACCCTAGAGGGTAATTTGCCTTCTTGGCTGCTCTCCCTTTCTGGCATCGCATTCCTTCTGCCCAGCTGGTGCTTCCTGGGATCCCCTCCCACATGAACTACTTGCCTTCAAATTCTTGTCTCAGGGTTTGTTCCCGAGAAAACCTGGGCACACATCAAGAGACTCTCCTCGGGCTCTGCAGATCCACCAGTCACTTATTCACCTTTGTAGCTTCAGCAAGGCAGGCTTTTGAAGCAAAGCAGAGGATGCTCTCTCCCATGCACCCCCATGCTCTGAAAGCTGCCACCAAAGTCACACTTCACATGTTCTTGAACGAGTCTCCCTCTATTCCACTGAATCCCTGGGCGTGGGCCAGTACTGTGAACTTAGCCTGTGATCTTCACTGAACTGGGAGCCCACAGGAAAGGGGCCAATGATCCCCTTGTCTGCCTGCTCCTCACCTGACAGTCACCTATCACATAGCTGAGTCCTTACTGGTTTTCGGGCTTCTCTAGAGTGTGCCTGGGTCTTCCGCTGTGGATTGCACATGGAAGGCTCAATCTATGGCCACTGTATCAAATGAGAGAAAATGTCATCGGTATTGAGTAAGGGAGATGATGATTTTGACTTAGCCCCAAATAGGCTTTTGGTTAATACTCTTTTCATGGTGTTACTACTGGGGTGAAAAAAGCAAAATTTTAATTATTTGGAATAGTGAGCTTTTTTCCAGTGGGACTAGATTCCACCAATTAAATTCAATCATAGAACAAAAGAGTAATAATACAAGTGGTCATGATTATCTTTTGTTCCTAACACTCAGCAGACTCAGTGTAGGTTTGTTAAATTAGATCAACACTAACGACTTACATTTGTATATTGATCTGCAGTTTTCAAAGTATTTTAATTCTCAGTTTAATGGAAAGAACACCGAACTACCAGCATACACAAATCTCTCTTTTTTAATATACAGAATAACCAAGCTTTGAAAGTAATTCTGATTTGGGAAACATTTTGCCTGGGTTGAATATGAAGGCATTTTTTCTGAAACGCTTTAGGTAGAGTTTTCAGTCCTCACTGAAAATAAATCAGTATCAAGAAGGATTTTTTTTCACCACAGAATTCTCTATTTATTTTAACCTTTGATACATTTCCAAGGCATCTTCTCTGGCGTAGATGCTGCTACAGACCCCTCTGGCCTGATGACCTCATCGTCCTGGGAGCCCCAGCTTCCTGTACCTACAGCTTCGCTGAGAACTTTCCCCTAGGCTGTGGGGAGTTAGAAGCACCTGCTGAGACCAGCCCTCAAACAATGAGCGATGGGGTTGGTGTATAAATACACCAGCTTCCCTGGGCATCTTATCCCATGTGGGATAACTTGGGCACATATATTCTATGCTGTCTCCTAGAGTTCCCCAGTGAAATTAAGTGCTAGCTACTCACTGTGCTATCTTGTTTAATAATGCCCCATTTATTGGCTGCCTTCCTTTCTCTGTCTCTTTCCCCTTTTTCTATTCCTGCTTTCAAGAATCACCTCCCAAATAAACTACCCTCATCTCAGAATCTGCTTCTTGCTTCTGGGGAAACCTGAACAAAAACCCTCCCCATCCCTTCAAGTGTCTCTCTCTGAAAGGGCATGGAGCTAGCTCATCCCATCTAAGCCATTAGGTCACTTAACAAGGTGTGAAGCCGCCTGTTAATCCTCTGCTCAAACAATTTTCGAGCCTCTCATTGTCTACTGATTTCATTGCTCTCCCGGGCAGGTCTGCCCTATTTGCCATCCTCATTCTGTTAATGATTGTATAAAATTTTTAATTAAAAATAAAGAAGATTAATGTGCTTGGCAGTTCCACAGTTATCACACTCAACTCTGCGCAGGGTGAGGGAGACACGGTGTCTGGGACAAAGCAGTTGGTTTGGGTTCTCTGCTAAGGAATCAAGAACGAGGCATTTGGATGTTCAGTTTTTATATCAAAGAGGCAGAAAATTTTCATAGCCATGTATAAACGTATACAAATTTTTGGTTAAGTTCCAAGTGTTTGGCATATGTTGAAGACAAAGACCTTGGTCTGAATGGGCATTATCAAGATGTGCAGTTTTGGACAGAAATCGCATCTTCTGTTCAAATCTTAATTGTCATCTGGGTTAAGTTTAGCAAAACATTGCCATCTCTTCAACAGCATTCCTGCCGAGTGGCCATCAATCCTCCTTTTGAACATTTTTAGATATGGAGAATTCATTACTCTCATTTATTTATTAACCTTAAGTCACTAGACAGGTCTTCCCTTGACTGAATTAAAATCTTCCTTCTGTTGTTGCCACCCAGTTGGTGAGAATATTCTTGGGAGAAATGACTGAGCAGGTTGAACATCTCATTGCATAAGGAGCATCTGAAATAGTTGAAAGCACATTTTACGTGCCTAAATTTTCTTTTTTCCAGGATAAACTTCTCCAGCGCTTCCAGCTCTTCTTGGCAGGTTATGGCATGGAGTTCAGCCATGTCACAGTCAGCCATCTCCGTCTCAGAGGGAGACAACCTTTGGAAGCAATCTAATTGCACAACAATTGGGGATTGGAATGCTTAAATAAACTACGGCACGAGGTAATGCGATGTAGCCTTTAAAATTATATTTTGAAGAATATTTAATACTGTTCACGATATGTCAAGTGGAAGGGAAGACTGCAGCAAGACCCAATTTCATTAACAATAGACACACAAGCCGGGCTCGGTGGCTCAGTCTGCAATCCCGCGCCTTTGGGAGGCTGAGGTGAGTGGATTGCCTGAGCCCATAGGTTTGAGACCTGCCTGGGCAGCGAGACCTCATCTCTACAATAAATCAAAAAATCAGCCGGGCATGGTAGCACATGCCTGTAATTCTGGTTACTTGGAAGGCTGAGGCGGAAGGATCGCCGGAGCCCAGCAGGTCGAGGCTGCGGTGGCCAGGAGCGGCAACTGCACTCCAGTGTGGGCGACAGAGTGAGACTCCAACTCAAAAAAAAAAAAAAAAATAGACACAAAAATGAAGGGCTAAAAGCATGTCATATATTAAGAATGCTGGCTAGTTTGAATCTATTGTGTGCTTTCCCAAATTTTTGATGGAGAACATGTCCTTTTTTTCTAATTAGAAAAATGTTTTTGGAGCTGGTTGTGGTGGCTCATGCCTGTAATCCCAGCATTTTGGGAGGCTGAGACAGGAGGATTGCTTGAGCCCAGGAGTTTGAGACAAGCCTAGGCAACGTAGTGAGGGTTTGCCTCTACAAAAAATCAAAATATTATCTGGACATGCTGGTATGCACCTGTAGTCCCAGCTACTAGGGAGGCTGAGGTGGGAGGATCACCTGAGCCCAGGAGGTTGAGGTTACGGTGAGCCGTGATCATGGTCATGCTATGCTACTGAACTCCAGCCTGGGTGACAGAACGAGACTCTGACTCAAAAAAAGAAATGTTTTTGAAAAAGATAAAAGAACCCCATACTCACGGAGCCATGGAGTTCCTCAGGCATACTCTGGTATTGCAGCTCTAAGGGGAGCTGGCATGTCCCCATCTGGATGCTTCCCTGTCCAATTTCAGATGAGGGTTTTTGGCAGACGAAATACGCTGGAACACTAGTCCTAGACACACAGTGTTAAAGCACTGTTCCTGCAGCTCATCAGAGCCCTGGCAGGTTCGTCCCCAGGGGAATGACTCTCACTTGGATCTGGTAGCTGGTGTTGGCAGCAGCCCACCAGGACCCTCTTGGGCTGGGCACAGAGGATGGAAGTATGCTGAGGTCCTTTGTGTCTGTGGCCTTGGCAGGGCTGGACTGTGCGCAGGAGGGAGGTCATGCATCTGCTGGCTTTCCAGCCCAATGGGTGCTATCAAGACCTCCTCATGGCAAGACAAGCGACGATGCAGTGGCTGCCCAGCGAGCGCTGGGTCCTGGGAATGAAGGGGGCCGTGGAGAATACCAGTCCTCTGTGTGGAAGGAGATGGGGTTGCTGGTAGAATGGGGGAGGGAACCGCCCTTTGAGGCTGAAGTGCCGCCTTGCAGGCCATTAGCCCTACCCCGTCTCTGTAAGGTAAGGCCCTGGGTACATCAGAACCTGGGAGAAAAATGCAACAAACGGGTATCTCAGTCTCCCCATTGGAGACCTCTCCAGGGCCCTGAGGTTATGGGAGACGTGGGGCAAGAAGAAGAGGTACTAGAGGAGTCAGTCAAAGTCAGGAGGAGGCCAGCAAGGACTATGTCTGGGCTCCATGCGTGCGTGCCATGGAGGAGGTGCCATGGGGGGAGCTGACTCCATACTCAGGACCCTGCTGGACTCCACAGCTCACAGGTGGTCTATAATTGTCTCCTATAAGTGTGGATGACCCTCATTGCAAATACAGCTTTGGTTTAATTTTTATTATTTTCCTCTGGGGCTATATTGGCTGTACTGTACCAGTGACTCATTTAACACTTTTCCCCTCTCATATCAAAAACGATGCTCAGCTCAATGTATTCTCTTCTAGATTTATAAGACCCAAACAGTGTCCTGCTTATGGGTGTCCAGAACACAGCATAAGACCTTACTTTCTTTGTGCAGTGTAGACACACATACTGCCCAGGCAAATGACCCAGAATGGTGACCCCAGACACTATGGATGCTTCACTGACTTTTCTCCTATTAAAGTCCTTGTTCTCCTACATAGGAATTTCTTCAGCTACTCAGGTGACGTTTTTATACTTAAATCTGGAGGTTCTAGAAGTACAGCTTAGAAAGAGTTTGGATAACTTAAACGAACATATCGCTTGAGCATTGTACCCCCAGCGTTGAAATCAAGTGATCGATTCTGTTTAAAGGGCTTGTGGATTTCATCAGGAAAAGCAGCTGAGTAAAAAATTAGAGTGCGTGGCTCTTGCCCAGCAGGGTTTTTGTGGTTTCTGCTAACATTTCTGTTTGTCAAAGGATACTCTTAACACTCAACGTTGTAGGGAAAGTCAGTGTGGAGCAATCGTAGGCAACAAAGATAATCCAAAAAGATAGCGCTCTCCCCATATCTTTAAAATAAATTCTAAAAAAGATCAAGAAGAAAGATAGTGCTCTTGCTTTCATGAAGCTGGTTGTTGAATGAGTGGCTGCAGTTTTTGACTTTTTGCCTTTGGTTTTGTCCGGCAAGAACCCAAACAGCTCATTTCCACCCTTCGATTCAAGACGCTAAGCAAGCGTTGAGTTAAACCTTGCCAAGTTTCTCTCATCATCCCCCCTCCCTAAACCTAGCTTCTTGGTACCTTCAGACCTTGGGTTTCCTTCTTCTCTCAAAGCCACTGGCTTTGCCTGCTGCTGGGCCATGTGCCTTGCCCGTTTGCCTTGGCCTGAGCTGTGGTTCCCCCAAGATGGGCAGTCCTGACGTGGGTGCAGATGTGGTTTTCTAAGTGTGTGCACAGATATCTGTGTGTGAGTGCACATGTGCACACATTTTTGCGTGCATGCACATGTGTGTGTATGTTCCTGTGTGTGTCCCTCTGAATGTGCATTTGCTTGTGTGTGTGCACTCCTGTGTATGTGTGCATGTGTTTCTGTGTACTTATATGTATGTATGTAGACACACACATGCTCCTAATAACTAGGGGCACCAGGACACTTAAGACGCACACATTTCCCCACCAAAGTCAGTTTTTACTCACATAGTTGGAGGCCAGGTCTGGGTGGAGATAGTCGATCCCTGTGAAAAGACAACATGGGAACCAAAGGTTAATACCTGCCCCCATGTCCTCATAAAAGCTGTTCAGGAAAGCACCCTATTTACAGAGACTGGGACTGGGAGACTTGCCATGAGGGTGAATACCCTGTCCCTGAGCCCCTAGTTCCCAGGTGAAGGCATGAAGGTGGGCTGCACTGCCTGAGTGAAGAGACAGCTGCCCCCAGACACACTTCAGAGGACTGAAGCCAATTAGAGTCTAGGGCCCAAGGATAACACTTCTGACATAAATGTCAGCACTAAGGGGCTTAGTGACTGCAAGATGGATGGCTCATCAGAGCGGTGATCTGAAAGAGATTTGTAGAAATCTTGACATTTTTAAAGCATCAACTGGCATTTCTTCTGAAATGAAACTGGCCCTGGGGAGGAAAAGTGATTATTATTTAACAGGGCATGGCCAGGAATGAATTAGGAGGACGTTCTCTGGCAGAGAAATAATAAGAGAACACGGCTCAGCAGAAAAGCCATTAGGCAAAGGGCAAATGGTTTCCAGCAAGGTGTTGCCTATTGGGAGCTGATGCTTGTATGGCTCTCCAGGAAGTCTGAGGCTTGGATCACTCAGCAGGAGTCCTGTGTTTCTTCCTGAATGCAGGCCTGTCTTGTATCCCATAGTCTTTCCGAGGGTAGAATTATGGTCTGTGAGCACTGCTGAGCTCCTCAGATACTTGGACCTCACAAAACACCATGAAACTTCAATGGCAATCGGAAGGCTCTTGTCTGGGTCTGCAGAGCCAAATCATCTTTGCAGCAGTTACACCTGAGATCCAGCCCTCTAAGAAACAGGGCAAGTTCCTGCTGCCAATGTGGAATCATGGCATAGGTTTTTGGAGTCAAAGACAGGCCTTTGAGTCCCAATTGTCCTGACAACTGGCTGTAGGACTTTGGGCAAGTTGCTTGGCTTCTCTGTTCTTGCTTCCTTCTTGACTAGCTGGGGGTGAGGACAGTGCAGAGATCAAAGAAATGATTGCTTGTGGTGCACCTAGCCCAGCGGTGCATTTCATAACCATGCCGAGGTGCAATCCCTAGAAGCTAGAAGTATCATCAAGTCTAGCCTATAGCTGATATTTTCATGGTGTGCTTACTATGATTGTGCCACTGTTATAGTTTTGTCCTGAAAACAAGAGTTTGTATTAGAATGTGTATTTCTAAAAAGAAATTTTCCTTTGTTTTTTTCTGGCTGTACAATTAATAACTGGACTGAAAGTCATGGAACTACAGGACATCTGTTAGATTTCACTGTTGGTGTTTTGACATCTGAAGCAATTGCTGTTATTATGGCCTGGGAGAGTCTAACCAGGCACTTCCCATCCACAGTCATTATGCCTTCTTTCACTCCTCTGTCAGAAGAAAAGGGGTCAGAGGTGTAAAGACTAATGTTTTGGAAGCACATCAATCCTTTTTTGGGACCCTAATGCAAAAATGGTCAATTTAGGTTGTGGTGTGGGGCTGGGATGAGATCAGGCTTTTGAGATCAATGGACCCAGTTCCATTCTAGGCTCAGACACTGTAATATCTGTGTGGTTTGGGCCAAGTGATATAATCTCTCTGGACTTTGGTTTCCTCTTATTTGAAATGGAACTGTTATTTACTTTGCAAAGTGGTTTTCAAGATTGAGACAATTCACTGAAAGTCTCTTCTTTTTTTTCAATCAGAGTCTCACTCTGTCACCAGGGCTGGAGTGTAGTGGCATGATCATGATAATCACGGCTCACAGTAGCCTTGACCTCCTGAGCTTAGGAAGTTCTTCCACCTCAGCATCTCAAGTAGGTGAGACTACAGGTGCACACCACCCCCGCCAGGCTAATTTTTATTTATTTTGTAGAGACAAGTTTTCACTATGTTGCCCAGGCTTGTCTCAAACCCCCAGGCTCAGGCTATCTTCCCACCTTGGCGTCCCAAAGTGTTGGGATTACAGGCATGAGTCACCATACTTGATCTCATTGACAGTCTCTAACTTATAGTAAACACTTGATATGTTATATTTCTTATCATCATTATTAGTACCATCATCCTCATGTGACTAGAGCAATGTGGATAAAGAAAGATAGAAGCATTAAAAAAAAAATCTACTTGGCCCTGAATTGTACCTTACATCATTAAAATAAAAAAGAAAAATTATCGACTTGGTTTTAGAATGCTGTGTTGAAATTTAATTGTGTATATTTGTTAAAATAGGTTAAATTTTGTGTACTTGTTGGACAGTCATTTTTGTAACATATAGATAAGTTTTTAAAAATGCAGAGATAATTTTTTTTTCTTTTCCTTTTTTTTTTTTTTTTGAGTTGGAGTCTCACTCTGTCGCCCAGACTGGAGTGCAGTGGCCGCTCCTGGCCACCGCAGCCTCGACCTGCTGGGCTCCAGCGATCCTTCCACCTCAGCCTTCCAAGTAGCTGGAATTACAGGCATGCGCTACCACGCCCGGCTGATTTTTTTTATTAATTGTAGAGATGAGATCTCAAACCCGCGGGCTCAGGCAATCCACTCACCTCAGCCTCCCAGAGGCGCGGGATTACAGGCTGAGCCACAGAGCCCGGCTATTATTTTTTTCTAATAAGAAGTCAATTTTTAAAACATGACTCCATGTTCTGATAGTGGAAGTTGTTTAGGAGAAAAATGTTCTGAGGAATAGCAGTTTCCCCTCAGTGCAGGAAAAATATTGGAGCAAGGAGATAATTTGAAACCAGAAGGAAATTAGAATTAAAGTAAGATAAATTTAGCCTAATTAAAATAAAGCATCCTTAATTAGGTTAAGGGGAAGATTAAGTATTAAGTTAGAACAGACTTTGGTCTGAGAAAGAAAGGATTATTGATAGACAGTGAAGGATGACAGCTATAATTCAGAACAGTAATAATGAACTCAAAAATGGAAAACAATAACCTGGTAATTAGATAGTATTTAATATTTTTATATATTTGATTATCTCTGAAAGTGAAAGGTATTGAACACATGTTTTTTTATCAGCTTATTTATTTTGACTTCTTGCATTATTAATGTATTTATTCTTGTATTTCATGCTTTTGTTTATTTATCAGCAAGGAATGCCAGGCATAGTGTCAATCCTGGAAAAACACAGATGATTTAGACATAGAACTTGAGCTGTAAAATGACCTATAGCTCCCAGTGAATGAAGAAGACTGACAGATCACCAACCAATCATAATGAATGTGGTACATGAATGACAAATACTTGGTTACATTTGTTATCAAAAATAATTAGCATCTAATCATCAGTGTGAATCTTGACAAAAGGTGAACCGACAGAGTGTCCATTTTCAGGAGGTTCTGACAGTTCTGGAACCTCAAGGAAACAGTAAGAAGATGCATTTGGTCATTCCTCGTTAGAATGTGAAAATCTCAGTTGAGACATGTGACATTTTGGACCCTACAGCTAAGCTCAGTTCCTACTAGTACTAACCATAACCATATCCTTAACCTTATCCTAGCTGTAACACTAAACCTAAACTTAATCCAAACCATAACATTAACCACAACTTAAACCTAATCCTAACTTTAACCCTAACCCAAAAATTAAACATAACTCTAGTTTCAATCCTAGCCCTGACCCTATTCTCAACGTTACCAATAACCCTAAACCCATCTTAGCCATAACCTGAAACTTAATCCTAGCCCTAACATTAACCTTAACCACAGCCACATTCTAACCTTAACACTAACCACATTCAAACCTTAACCCTAACCCTAACCTTAATTGTAAATATAATCCCAATCCTAACACTGACACTACCCATAACCTTAACCCTACCCCCAACTCCAATCCTAACCCGAACCCTAACCTTAATCATAACCCTAATTCCAATACAAACCCTGACCAAAAACTCAACCAAACCCTAACCCAAATCATAGCCCTAACCCAATCATAAAATTAACCCTAACCCCAATCTTAGCCCTAACCCTAACCCCAATCCTAACCCGAACCCTAGAGTTAATCCTAACCCTAATCCCTATCTCAACCCTAACCCTAACCTCAACATTAACCCTAACTCTAACCCCAATCATAACCCTAACCCCAGAGCCTTGGACAGAGAACTGCCACAGGGATGGGCTACCACAGAAAGCCCACAGTAGGGCAATGGCCAGTGGAGCTGTGGGGAGGGGGCCACCCCTGTGATCCTAGAACTACAGAACCACTAACATGTGATTCTAGCCTGGGAGAACTGCAGGCATGAGACTCCAATCCTTGAGAGCTGCCCAGCGAAGCCATATTGGAAGGGTCACCTGGAGCCTTGGGGGCCCAACTCCCACCTCGGTGTGTCCACAAGGGTGGGACATGAAGTCAAAGAAGATTATTCTCAAGCCCAAGAGTTATCATTTACCTTTTTGGATTTTGGACTTACTTGGAATCTGTTACTCCCTTCTTTTTCCCAGCTTTTCCCTTTTGGGATGAGAACATCTGTCCTATGCCTGTCCCACCCTTGTATTTTGGAAGCAATAACTTGCTTGATTTTCACAGCTGGAGAGCAATTTGCCTCAGGATAAATCAGGCCTTGCATTTCACCCACATTTGATTTAGATGATATCTAGACGAGACTCTCGGTTTTAGACATTTACATTGGTGCTGGAACAAGTGAAGACTTCTGGGCTATTGGGATGGAATGAATATATTTGTGTGTAAGAAGGATGTGAATTTTGGGGGACCAGAGGTGGAATGCTATGATTTGAGTGTGTCCCTCCAAAACATTTGTTGAAACTGAATCCACAGTGCAATAGTATTAAGAGATGGGGCTGTTAGGAGATAATTAGATCATGAAGGCTCTACCTTCATGAGTGGGATTAGTTCCTTTATAAAGGAACTTGGAGTGAGTTCGTCCCCTTTCTGCTTCTGCCATGTGAGGACACAGCATTCATCCCCTTCAGAGAATGCAGCAACAAGGTGCCATCTTGGAAGTAGACAGCCCATACCAGGTACCGACTCTGTGACTTCCCAGTTGCCAGAATGGCAAGAAATAAATTTCTATTATTTGTAAATTACCTAGACTAAGGCATTTTTGTTATAGCAGCAGAAGTGAACTGAGACAGGTATGTTGTAAACACAACCAAATTTCCTGTCAGAGCAGGTGTGAGAAAGAGACCTCAAGGCCAAATTAGAGGAAAACACAACATGTGGGCACTGTATTTGACAGTCCCAGCTGAGTTCCAGTGGAAACCAGCATCAACCACCAGCCATGGGAGTGGGCCATCTTGGATGTTCAACCCACCTGAGTCTTCAGATGACAGCAGCCTAGCTAACATCTAACCTCAACTTCATGAGACACTCTAAGTGAGAAGTGCCCAGCCAGGCTCTTCCTAAATTATTGTGCCACAAAATTATGATAAAAATAAAAAGCTGAGTGTTGGGATCATTTGTTACACAGCAATAGTAACTGGAACAGCCACCCTGCTGGGCCTTCCTATCAATTCTCTATGTGATTCAGAGTTCTAAATCTCTTGGAAGGGCATGTCTTTAAGCTTGAACCTTCACTCACATGAATGAGACCCTATGCAAAGTCCCACCAGGAAGGCAGAACCAAGGCATCATGGGAATGGTGGTTAGAATTAGTTGTGAGACATTGGCAGTTTTTTGCTTCCCTAAACCTCAGTTTCTTTATCTGCAAAATGGGGATAATAACAATACTAAACTTAGGGAATTACTGTTGCTGTGTTTTCAAAATGCTGAGCAATGTCTAGCACACAGCGAGCACTTGAGAAATGTTAGTTGCTTTTTTGTTACTTCAGTTTGAAGTGCTTTCTGACCTCACCCCACTGGCCTCCCATGTTATATTTTTGGCTCCATCTGTTATCGGTCTTGACCCTTGCCTTCCCTAATAGTCTTTGACCTTGAGAGCCAGGCACCTACCCTGAATTATGTCTGGGCTGGATGACTTTGCCCTTTCCTTTGTCTTGTTATGGTCTCAGGTTCCCAACATTAAACAACTCCATTACAAATGGATGACGTTGTCATCACTAAGTGAGATCTTTACTGACATCTACATCACTGGGAATATTCCAGCAGACCTTTCAGGCGTGATTTTTGCCCTTTTAAACAATAGCTAACCATGGAGGCACTCTCCCAGTGATATGTAATATGGGGAAATGACATTTTATTGTACCTAAGTCAAAACAAAAGGTATTTATTGAGCCTCTATCATGTCACTGGATCTAGCAGAAGGGGCAATGGCTGAGTTTGAGTTGGGCAACTAGAGCGGGACAGATGGCTATTAAAACTGGCTGTCCACATATTGAAACTTACCCATGTTGATAACTGAGCATTTTCCATACAGGCCAAAATATTGAGAGCCAGTGTTTATAGAATATTACATTACTTTTGCCCTCAGATATCAGGGCAGCATCTGTGTCTGTCTTTAACCTTATTTTGAAACATCTTGCCAAGACAATATCTGGGAAATTACCATACCATTCATGTGTGCAGGTAGTTAAGTGGGAGAGCACAGCACTGCTGTTGCCAGCCTTCCTGGTTCTAGCTGTTAGATCAGAGATGCCCAACTAACTACACAGCACGAGGCTGCTGAACCCTTGGTCTTGTCCTCACTGTGTGGGAGGCTGTTCTTGTCCCCAATATGCTCATCTTGCTATTCAACAGCAGATTTGGGGAATGGTTTGGTTGTCATTCTTTTCTTCAGTTATGACTCTGAATAGCACAAGGTGAGTTAAAAATGGCTGCCAATACGTTGTCTTTCTCCACACCAGGAGGCAGAGCCCATTTTCCCTCCCCTGGAATCGGGACTGGCCTGTGACATTTATCCAGTCAAAGAGGCAGAGTGACATTTGCCCATTCCAAGTCTGACCTTTAAGAGGACTGGCCACTTCTGTTTCTTCTCTCTTGGAATGACTAATCTTGGGAGTTCTGAGTTACCTATAAGAAATCTAGCTACCTTGCTGGGGCCATCACCTATAGAGGAGAGGCCCTGGGACTACATGGAGAGGAGGGGAGGCTGCAGTATTTTAGTATCTTAGTTGAGCCTCCAGCCCCAGTTGCCTTCTGACTGCAACTACCTGAGAGACCCCAGCAAGACCTGTAGAAGAACTGTTCAGTTGAGCCCCATTAACCCACAAGATTGCAAGAGATAATAACATGGTTGTTTTTTATCAAGCCACTCAACTTGTTCCACAGCAAAACAATGAAGGAGTCAGGAATTGTAACTGGGGGGAGGAGTTCACTTTTTCTGGGAACCCAAAAGTCACTAATCAGCTAAAGAAATAACACCAAGGAAGAAATTCTGCTGGGCCTTTCTAGAGGGCTTGGCCTCTCAATGTGGAACAGTCTGGAGTCCTCCTCTTCTTTGCATCTTTGGAAGAGACGGTTTAGGAGTCAGTGAAATGGGTGTTTCTGGGACTGTTGGAAGTTTCCTAAGAACAATGTGCATGTGTTATCACTGTAGTGCCACTTTTAGGGTATCTTCTCTGATCCCTACTGGGGGTGCCTAGTAGACATACTATTAGAAATGGTCATCACAATATATCCAAATAGATTTCTCCCAAATCCTGTTGCATCTTTTTCTTGGGCAAGCTGGAGAGATTTCCAAGCCAAAGCAATAGGAAGGAAGAAGCATTTATAAACTCGGGACATCTGAGCACACACGCTCTCGTGCAGTGCTCCTTTCTTCTTGTGAATGCCCTCAGTCACTGGAGAAAGTAATACAACCACTTCAAAATGTCTCACATATCAGAAAACATGGAGGCACTGTTTTCATGTTGATGCTTAATGAGCCCACACAAAGACAGAGCCGGTTTTAAGCAGGCTGGCTCCTCTGTTTTCCCCATCAATTCTGCTTCAAAGGCTTGCTTTAGAGAGCATAGTGTTCTTTGAGGACCTTCAGAAGGGAAAGGCTCCATTGTTTCATCTCTGGATAGCCTTTGTATGTAATTGGACCAATAATGCACAGTGCAGCTTTTTGCAGGGGTGGGGGGAGGGGACCAGATGGGTGAAGAAGAGCAATACCACATCCCCAGTGAGATGACTACAGGATACAGGGCAGCGGGTTGCCAGAACCTTGGCAGAGCCAAGGATATGAGTAGTTGGAGAAACGCCAATTCATCAAACCCATTGGTTTGCATATTACTAACTACAGAAAACAAGGCTCTTCTAAATCTGTCTGGCAGGCATACTGGATAGAATAATGTGTAGGGGTGTCTGTAATAAAAGGTTGTCAAAGGCTGCTTTACAAGAGTTCACTCTAGAAGCTGTAGTAAAGTCAAATTTTCCTAAACTCCAATCCTGTTACCAAAGAGCAGCTTTATGGATTTAGGGTCATGCTGTCTAATAGGACTTTTTGTGATGATGGAAATGGAATTGAATTTCAGCAGTCACTGGCCCCATGTGGCTATCAAGAACTTGAAATGAAGCTGGTGTAATCGAGGAATTGGATTTAACATCTTATCTAGCTTTAACCAATTTAAATTTTAATAGCCGTATATGGCTAGTGGCTTCTACACTGGACGGTGTGTGTCTAGAAAAGTCCATGATAGATAGCAACAGGTTTAGAGGACATTTTAAGGTAAGGTGTAAGCAGTGGCCCAATAAGAAATTATGGTTGAGTGACAGGTAGCTTTCATTTGTTTGTCTGTTTAGCTTTTTTTTAATTTAACAAATATTCGTGAAGAACAACCTGAAGCTTGGGGACTACTGATCCGGAGAAAGGCGAGAGTTTGGTCACAGTGCAGTGTGGTTCTTAGGCGCGGGATGTGGTTATTCTGCCTCTGATTAGCATCTCTAAGACAATGAATCTTTTAGGTTCCCGAGCCATGCAAAGACACCCTTGCTTCCAAATGAGGGAAAGGCTTCGAAATACTCACCATCGTCCATAATTCCAATGGTAACACCTTTCCCGGTGTATCCCAGCTCCCAGGCTTCAGCCACATTCAAATCAAGGCCAGGAGTGCCATCAGCTTGCCCGGTATTGATCTGGTGCAGGAATTCCAAAGCAGAGAATTGCATTAGCTTGGTGTTGTAAAGCACTCATGGAAATGTTTGCTTGACTTGCTCTGTACTCAAAGGCCATATTGTCCATGAATCAGTACTTTTGGGTGATACCCCCCACCTCCAATCCACCTCTTACAGCCTCTCCTCTCTTTTTTGATATAAATGAATGATCGATGTTTTCTGTAAACATGCAAACTTAGTTTCAATCCCCCATCTCTAATAAATAGACTGCTATCTTTAAACTCTTTCTATAAAAAAACCTTAGTGCTGCCATTACAAGAAACCCTCCTTGACTTAGAATGAAATGCTTTCTTGTGTAGCTCTGAGTCTGCATTTTACATTTTAAATTTAGCACATATTGTCTTGGATTACTTTTCTATTTGAAAAATAATTTCCTCACTAAGTAGCAACATCCTTTGTAAGAGGGAGCATGTCCTAGTTGCCTTTGTAATTTTGGTACCACCACATTGAATCTTGCTCAAAATTATTTGTTGAACTAAATTAAAGATGGCTCATCTTTAGTGCAGAAAAATAAAATCTAAAAGCTCCTCCTGAAAAAATTCAAAAAGAAAGGAAGACAAAGCAATAATTCAAATTAGAGTGTTCTCTCTCATGGTTTTAGGCATTTTTGTCCCGTGCAGATATTCTCAAGGATAGATTGTAAAAAACTAGTGAAGTCGGAGCTTTTACTGGCAAAAGCCTATGGTGAACAGTGACTTTATGGTACTGCTAAAACATTGTGTGAATGTGGTTAGGGCTCTTTACAGAAATTACTGCTGTCTTCCTTCTGGAAACATGTTAAGGATACCCCTCTCCACCTCCCCTGAAGTTAGAATGGTCACATGACTAGTGTTGGCCAATGGCATGTGATCTCATGTGCCAGACAAAAACTTTAAGAGCTTCTTTTATACATTCTGCAATTTGCTTTTTTTCCTTGTTGACGGGCTAATGAAAGCAGTGTTGCGTGGAGCTCAGATGAACTTGATCAGCCTAAGTCTCTGTCTGAGGGGTTATGAAGCATTGGTTGTGTAGAAAGCATGAGAAACAAGCTTTTAGTTTTGATAACCTACTGTGATTTGAGGCGTGTTTGTTACTGCAGCAAACCTAGCATATCCTGACTAGCACATATAAGCTCATTCAATTACCCAGATGGATTTTCAGACTTCCATGCCAAAAAGTATAAGGCGTAGTCAAGCCCTGCAGCCCCAGGAAGGACAGAGTGATAGATTCCTAGAAGGTAGCCATCCACAGGGCTGCTATTTGGTTTTCTCTCTTGATCCTCAAATTTTAATCTTAAATATAATAAAGATTCATTCACATTTATGAATTTGTGACTCTCTTTCTTTCAGTATGCCCTGCACTTTATGCTGGTGTGGGGTCACCAATTCCTTTTAAACGTGGCTTGACCAATCCAAACAGATCACGATGGCCTCTTAGTGAGCCAGAAAATACTCACTTCACCAGACAGACTGGGTTTCAGTGCCTGAAAGCCTGCATTAATTAGCCTCATGGAATTGATTTCCTGCTACTGTTTAGGAAGCACTAATAGAAGCTACTTTGGTCGCTAAGCACCCGGGCTTGCCCCTGGAGAAGTCATTGGATTCTTTCTCTAGGTCTGTGACTTCATTATGTCCTCCCATTACTCTGTCTTTTGAGACCCCTGAATTACTTCTCCTAGACCTTTAATTTGACTTTTACACAGTTTTGCAAATCTTCGGTCACACTGGTGCACTTTTTCAGAGTCTAGGAGAATTTGATCAGTTGTTGGTAGTGGCCTTGGTCCTAGGAGACATTGTTACTTAGCAGTTCCAGAAGAAAGCAGATTAGGAAGCCAGATGCACAGGTGGTGATAGAAAATCAATACATATCAAAGGGGCCAGAGAAGTTCATTGAGTTGGATGCTGGCTTACATCCCGCTGAATAATGAGGAAATCGAAATACATCTCCAACCCAGATGAGAAACATTGGAAAGAAACTCACCAGATACCACTGCTTTGTAAAAAGAGGGTCATTCATGTTAATGTCGATCTCGTTGATGTCTCTGTACCCTCGCTTTTTTCGGTCAAATCCCTCTTGCTGCGTGGCCATTTTTACCTGGAATGACAATACTGGCACATTAACTGAGTATCAACCTGAATATTCCTTTTCTGGAATTCTTTTTTATATTTTTTGAGTCAGGGTCTCGCTCTTTTGCCCAGGCTGGAGTGTAGTGGCATGATCATAACTCACCTTAGCCTTGACTGCCTAGGCTCAGGCAATCCTTCTGCCTTAGCCCCCTGAGTAGCTAGCACTATAGCCATGCACTACCAAGACTGGCTGATTTTTTTACTTTTTTGTAGAGATGAGGTCTTGCTATGTTGCCTAGGCTG
The DNA here is from genome assembly GCA_027257055.1 of Cephalopachus bancanus. Lineage (NCBI taxonomy): Eukaryota > Metazoa > Chordata > Mammalia > Primates > Tarsiidae > Cephalopachus > Cephalopachus bancanus. The sequence continues at coordinate 948,012 of JAPVLO010000175.1, forward strand.
GTCTCAAACTCCTAGGCCCAAGCAATCTTCCTGCCTTGGCCTCCCAAAGTGCCTGGATGACAGGTGTGAGCCACCGTTCATTTTTAAGAATCCAAATTTCATTTGTACATAATGTGTTTTTTTCTCTCTCTTAGCAAAAGCATGTTCATCTCATATACATGCTCACTTTATGGTTATTTTCCAAGAACATTTACTTATAGTTGCACCAAACAAAAAGGCCTTGGTGATGGTTCAAAGATAATTTCCTTAAAATAAAGACTAGATGGAAAAGAGTATTCTCAAAGAAGATAAAGTGGTAGGGGAGGTTAAGTGAAATAAAATAAAACAGTGGAATATTTTCATTAGGGCGAGGAGATGGATGTGGATTCAGGAAAGGAGAGGGTGAAAACAGCATGGATCATTTTTCTGGAGGGCTTCTCAGCCTTTAATGTGTTGACCATACCATGCTATTATATTTGGAAATCAACTAAAAAACAAACAAACAAACAAGCTCAAAAAAACAAAACAAAACAATAAAGCCTGCCTGGAGAATCAGCAAGTTCTATAGCAATTCCCCAGAAGGTAAGAGAGGAACCTTTGAAAAGAAATTGATGAATGGTGCTGCTGTCCGTGCATTAACAACATTTCATTTTTGGACAGTTAGAATTTCTTGGATGGAAATGAAACTTATAAGCTGAGTCAGTTCAAGCAGGCTCCTGGCAACGCCTAGGCTTTGACCAAATTAGAAAACTTTCTTGCACTTGGACAATAACTAATTTATCATCCAATAAACTCTACAAACTCAAGGACCATGTACAGGCATAAACCTCAAGGACTATGCATATGCGTAAAAGGATGTGTGTTGGATATTGATATTATTTTTATTATATGCTATGGCTCAATATTTATTCTTCCTCTTCCCAAATCTCCGCAATGCAGTTGTGAGTTTACCTCTAGTCCATGGGGTTCTGTGTCAAAGGGATAATTCTAGGTCCCTGTCTGCTGTAAGCATTAAAGTCTCCTTCTGCCTCCATGGGCATCTCTCTCCCAGGATTGGAATCTTGAGAAGATGACACATGGGCACGAAACTCTTGGAGCCTGTTTATCCCAGAGGTCTACTCAATGACTCGCCCAGTAAATGATCCTACCTGTAGTTCCTGCAGCCCAGTCCTGGTCCTCTCCAAGACTGAGCCCTGAGCCTCCCAATGACTGTGAACCCTGGATATCTTTCCCACAACTTCTCCTCTGCTGAAGTGATGCAGAATCAATTTCTGTTGCTTGTAATCAAGAACCCTAGTGGATGTGGGATGAGACAGTGCAGAGTCAAAGTCAAGAGTGATGGCAAGAAGGGAAGAATGAAGAGATCACAGACATGGCCGAAAACCCTTTCCCCTCCTTTCCCTTCTACCACCTGTGAGAGGCTAGTTCATCACCAAGGAAGCTCTGCACCCTAGAATTCACTTGCTAGAGAAATTCTAAGTCTACCAGAAAATCTATGTGCAAAAGAAGTATTAGGTGTGACTCTGGCACTGTGAAGTCTTTGGAGGTATTCCAGCAAGAGACAATCCTGTGGCAAGCTTAAAAATTTCCCCCAAGAGCCGGGCTCGGTGGCTCAGCCTGTAATCCCTCGCCTTTGGGAGGCTGAGGTGAGTGGATTGCCTGAGCCCGCGGGTTTAAGACCCGCCTGGGTAGCGAGACCTCATCTCTACAATAAGTCAAAAAATCAGCCAGGCGTGGTAGCGCATGTCTGTAATTCCGGCTACTTGGAAGGCTGAGGCGGAAGGATCGCCGGAGCCCAGCAGGTCGAGGCGCGGTGGCCGGAAGCGGCCACTGCACTCCAGTTTGGGCGACCGAGTGAGACTCCAGCTCAAAAAAAAATTTCCCCCAAGGAAGCAACAAAATAATCAGAAAAATGGGGTAGATGGGCATTTTTATAATGGCAAAAATTTGGACACAACTAGCATCCATCAAATAAAGATAAATTATAATTCAAATATGCGTTTGCACATTCATGTATATGTACAAGGGGGTTCCAAAACCCCCAGAATTTATTTATAAGAAATCGTGTATTCTTACATGTTTAAATTTCAGTCATCTTCAAAGTACTCTCCATTTGATGCAGTATGAGTTTTGAGAAGGTTGCATCACAATTTGTGGAAGAAACGTCCTGAGTTGTGGCAAACAGGTGATTGGTTCTTCCACTATGACAGCATACCTGGCCATATTGCACTAGCATTGAGCAGCTTTTGACCAAAATCTGCATGACCCCTATGCCCCACTCTCCCAATTCACCCAATCTTGCCCCAAGTGACTTATTTTTTGTTTCCCCTGATGAAAAAAGTCCTGAAAAGAAATGTTCGGCTGATGTGGAAGAGGTGAAATAAAAAGTGGTAGAAGCACCAAAGACATAAAAACTGACAAGTTCAAAAACTGTACTGAGCAGTGGAAAAAGCGTCTCACTAGGTGTATTGCATCCAACAAAGAGAACTTTGAAGGTGACTGAAGTTTAAACATGTAAGAATAAATACACAATATTTTATAAATGATTCCCATTTTGGGAGGTTCTCCCCATATGTGTGTATATAAATACATATGTGTATGTTTGTGCACACACATATTTCTTCTCAGAAGCAGTTGCCAAGATGGGATGAAATGTGCAAGGATTTTATTAGGAGAGAAAACGCAAGAAAGTGATGAGAGTCTGAACCCAAGTAAAGAAGGGAGTGAACAAAGTTGGGCAAATGCATCCTCAACTGACCCCACAATCCATGGAAGGTTTGTAAGGCTGCTCGGAACCTAAGCTGAAGAATCCTGTGACTCCCAGGGATGGGCCTGCCTCAGTACTCCTCCCTTCTCAGTCACTGGGGAAAGCGTGGCCCTCTTACTACACAGGGATGGATTTCAGAGTGTGGCAGCTGGATCAATTCTTCTCCTTGAAATCAGACATCTGTGTGCCATATTCTCATAGGTGTATGTGCGTGTGTTCATTAGTGTACAACATTTAAAATGTTGAAGTAAATGTATAGTTCTTAACCTGGATAGCTGGCCACGACACACCCCTCTTGAAACTCTCTTTTACTATGGAAGCAAGTATTCAAAAACAAGAGTGTCACTTGAGCTTGGGAAAGAAGGAGTCTGAATTCAGCCACTGCCTCTTTCCCAGTTTGTTCCCACAAGGAGGCATTTATCTGGTCTACTCACTAAGGGAGGGCTTGACTGACTTTCACCAAAGGATTCCCATAATATCTGCTTCCATAGTAAAAGAGGGTTTCAAGAGGGGTGTGTCAAGGTCAGCTATCCTGTCATTGTCACAGATAACTTCCTTGAGATAACTATAATGCCTTTCCTTGAGAGGGTCTTTGGTAAACAACAGCAATTATCATGTGGAAGTTTGGAAACCCTCATCTATATATTGTCTCCCAGTAGCATAAGAGCAAAAAGACATACATCAGATTTTACCTTTTAAAATAACAGTGGAAGAATGGCTATTGCCATCACTCCCAACTAAATTAAACCCAGTGCACTTTAATGAAAAGACTGCTCAAATTCATTTTCATAAAATTAATTTTTAATTCCATAAATTAGGTTTTAATGGAAACTAGTGATGCTTGGGAATGCTGTACTCTCTGAACATGATGCCTCCTTGCAACTCAGGAACTTAGGAATCCTGAGACAGGAGGAGGCTTTCTGAGTCTATTAGTTTATCCTCTAGTCCTCGATGAAGAGCCCAGTTACACTTCAGGAGAGACGAACACCTTTAAAAATATCTATTTTCACTTGTTACACATAAATAACTGGTAAACTGTTTTTCACAATGATACCATGTAACACCATGAATCACTTTTCTGGGTTCTCATTCAATCCTCATTCATACCTAGTTTTTATATAATAGTAATCATACTATAGGTAAGATTGTGTATTCTGTCTTCACTGAGTATTCTACCATAATAATTTTTTTTTGAGTTGGAGTCTTACTCTGTCGCCCAGACTGGAGTGCAGTGGTATGCTCCCGGCCACCACAACCTTGACCTGCTGAGATCCAGCGATCCTTCTGCCTCAGCCTTCCAAGTAGCTGGAACTACAGGCATGCACTACTCTGCCTGACTAATTTTTGATTTATTGTAGAGATGAGGTCTCACCAAGTTGCCAAGGTGGGTCTTGAACCCATGGGCTCAGGCCTTCACTCACCTCGGCCTCCCAAATTGCTGGAATTACAGGCTGAGCCATCAAGCCTGGCCCTACCATAATAATTTTAATATGCTTCTGTTTAGCTATCAAATTTTAATTTCTAATGGCTACCTAAATATTCCAGAGTCATGTACCATCATTTACTCAACTATTTCCCTCTTATTGGTCATTTAGATTGTGTTCATTATAAATAAAATTACCATGACCAGAGAGATGAGGTTATAAACTATTTGAAAAGACCTCTGGGAAAGATTGCAGTGTAACAATGCCATGCATGACAAAGCCCTTCATGTCAGAGAAATATTTTCTCGTATCTAAACTGTATTTTTTACATTATAACTAAAAAGTCACTAACTTATTTTCTCTTCCTCCTTCTTTGAATGTTAACATTCCACACACTATACCTTTTATTACCATTTAGATGTGATACCAATTACATACATGCAACTTAATTGCTCCCCATCTTAAAAAAATAATGCATAGTTAATTTTCATATTTATTTTTAGAAGCCTTCCCTGAGTAGAACATTTGACCTAAACATTTTTACAAATAACAATGTATAAGAAGGACGTGTTTGTTACTATTATTTTATTAAAAAACGAACAGATGACTATTCCACAATTCTAGTCCGACATTTGAACCTTAGTTTGACATATGCCAGTTACGGACCATACCAAGATAAAAAGAAAACCATCCCTGCATATTTGCATATTATTTTTACAGTTAACAAGGTACATGTGACCTTCCCAACAACATTGTGGGTGGGTATTGTTAGAGTTGAGGAAATGAAGGTTTGGAAGACATTGTCTAACAGTCAAAACATGGCGGAGTTACCAGGTTGACCAATTCTCAGGGCTATAAACTTTCCTCTAAGACAACAATACCACATTGCCTCTTCCCACGGGCAACACCATCAACCTTTCAGTATCTGGGACAGCTTAACCACGGATAGAACTCTCTAAGGACAAGAGCCATGATCACTTTCCTGCTGGGTTGATAATTAAACAGCTGCTAATTAGCATGACTGTGTAAGGCAGCGAGGGGGCGGTAAAGGGGAGTGCAGTGCAGGTGGAACCTGACCCCAAAGAGGGTGAGGAACATCTTGGCTTGAAGTGAGTGCAAGGAAAGGAGCATAAAACACAAAACTAACTGTTGTTGAACATACTGATCTGTTCATGATGAAGTCCTTAATTGTGCAATGTTATTTTCGGTACCTCTAAGTATTCATTTGTTTCCCACTGTTATGGGTTGAATTGTGTTTCCCCTGAAAGATCTATTGAGATGCTAACCTCCGGTACCTCAGAATGTGAACTTATTTAGAAATAGGGTCATTGCAGGTGTGATTAGTTAATATGAGGTCATACTAGAGTAGGATTTCTCCTTGATCCAATGCAGCTGGTGTCATTATAAGAGAACAGAGAGACATAAGAGATGCCACATGAAGATATATAGGTACACAGAGTGAAGCCGTGTGAAGATGGAGGAGGCAGAGGCTAGAGTTATGCCACTAGAAGCCATGGAGGTCTTTATGAAACAGGGGACCCCAGACCTGGCAGCACAGCACAATCACCTGGGAAGGTGGTCAAATCTATATGCTCAGGTCAAGCTCCATAGCAGCGACCTGAGCGTCACTTGGGGTGGGCTCTGGCCTCCATAGTTTTTAAAACTTTCCAGGTGATTCCAGTGAGCAGTCAGGGTGGCAAGCTAGAGTATTAGGGACTCCTCTCTCTTCTCACTTGACACTGTCCGATATATCATAGGTTGAGAACTGAAATAAAATTAAACCGCAGATGAGAGAAAGCGACAAAAGGCATCTTCATCAAAAGTCTTCAAAGGACCGATCTCAGATCTGTAGGAAAACATCTTCCATTCAAGAAAAAGTCACATCTCTGTACTTATCTGGCTGGTGGGGATGGTGCTGATGACAGGATTGGGGGGTGGGAGGTAGGTGAGAGGAGTATCAAGAATCAAGCAAACCTTTCCAAAGAACATGGCTTTTTTAATGTATTCAAAACCTCTTAATTTGCACCATAAGGTACTCAGCTTTTATTGTGGGCTGAGGATATTTTTCCCCTTGTAGGTTAAACAACAAGACCAGTTATGCCAGAAGATTCTCGCCTAACACTTTAGCCAGCACACTCATGGGTGGGCTTGAGGATGCCTCCTAAACCTCTATATGGGACACAAGATGATGACTGAATGACAAGGCCCCTCTGGCTCTTGGCCTGGTTATCCTTGTCATTGTTACCCTCTTGGGGAGGGGAGAGGATCTGGTCATTTTTGGTGCATACTTACAGAGGTAATGGCAAATGGGGACAGGGCCTCTTCCTCTTGTGAGGTGCTGGAGGCATGGCGGGGGACTTTTGTTTCAAGTTGGGGAGAGTTGAAATGGATTGGGCACGTATCATTCATTTCATGGAAAGGAGTACATAACTTGACTTTTTATACAGCACATTGTTGATTTCTACATAGTATAAAATGTGGAAAAGGAGACATCATAGCACTGTGGGTGACAACTGGGTCTCAGGGACATGCAGACATGAGTTATAGGCCCTGCTAGACCTGCTGCTCCCTGGAAAGCTGCTGAACCCATTTCAGGCTCTGTTTCCTCACCCGTAAAGTGGGGAGTGAGACTTAATGATGACTAATGCTTGTTGAAGGCTGATCATGTGCCAGGGGTGCTCTGAGTTCTGCACGCACATCATCTCAGTTATTTTTCCCACTCAAGAAAGGTTAACAATGGAGGCATGAGGACATTAAGTGGCTGGTTAAGATTCACATAACTAGCCAAGGGCACTGCCATGGTTCATACCTGTTGTGGGCTGGACTGTGTCCCTCCAAATGCATGTGCTGAAATTCTAACCCCCAGTACCTCAGCATGTGACTGTATTTGAACATAGCATCTTTAAAGAGGTAGCTACATTAAAGTGAGGTCATTAGGGTGGGGTCTAACCCAATACGGCAGGTGTTTCATGGAGACAAGGGTACAAACAGAGGAAATAACATGAGGACACAAGGAGAAGACGGTCAACTACAAGCCAAGGAGAAAAGCCTGGAACAGGTCTTTCTCTCATGCCCCTTGAAAAAACCAGCTCTGAAGACACCTTGATCTTGGACTTCTACTTCCATGAATTTTTTTTTCTGCTCTTTAAGCCATCCAGGCTTGGTTCCAGCAGCCCTCAAACACTGACACAATCCCCCAGGAGGCTAGCTGCAGGGCCTGCATATTTCTCTATTGCTCCCACCTCATGATTCGGTTGTGGTGAGAACTAAGGGACATGATGTATAAACACACCTGGCCTACTGTATGTACTCAAGAAATGCCAACAATTTTCACTACTGTCACTGCTAATGTTGTGATGTGGAAAGGCAGTGAGGTGGTATCTTCTGTCTTTCTAGACCAGCTCAAGCCAGGCTCATCTTGTTCCAAAGCAACCCAGACTGCCTTTACTTCATTCTTCTTGCTCTTATATAATTGCATTCCAATTTATCCCATGGTATACCTTGTATACAGATTGATTAAGCATGGAGAGAGAAAACAGGTGGGGTGGAGTCCATTCCCATGTGTGTCCTGAATGCACAAGTGCCCACCTGCAGGAAGAGCACTTCTCCAGCTCTCTCCCTCTTTTTTTTTTTTTTTTGAGTTGGAATCTCACTCTTGTCACCCAGACTGGAGTGTAGTGGCCGCTCCCGGCCACCGCAGCCTCAACGTGCTGGGCTCCGGCGATCCTTCCACCTCAGCCTTCCGAGTAGCCGGAACTACAGGCATGCGCTACCACGCCCGGCTGATTTTTTGATTTATTGTAGAGATGAGGTCTCGCTGCCCAGGCGGGTCTCGAACCCGCAGGCTCAGGCAATCCACTTACCTCAGCCTCCCAAAGGCGCGGGATTACAGGCTGAGCCACCGAGCCCGGCTTCCTCTTTTTTTTTAAAAGAGACTTTTAGAGCTGTTTTAGGTTCACAGTAAAATTAAGAGAAAGGTGCAGAGAGTTCCATATATACCCTGTCCCCACAAAGGCACAGACTTTTTCATGATCAACATTCCCCACTGGAGTACAGGGCACATTTGCTACACATGATAAACTACACTGACACACACCATCATCACCCACAGTCTACAGTTGACATCGGGTTCATTGTTGGGTTTCCACCTCTTTCTGACCTTGTCTTTCCAAGGCAGTGTGTTATCTCAGCATTTGAACTGATGAACTGAACACAGCTCGCCCAACAAGGAGCCCCCAAAAGCCATTGTTTTTTGGGTGATGCGGGGGATTATGGGATGTGGGGAATTATGGAAGAAGGAGGCCACTTCTAGGCTCAGGTGTTCTAGTTCATCTGCTTTGCTACCAACTGCTGGCTTTAGTTGTCCAGTTGCAGACAGGGACCTAGAGAGGAAAGAGGGCTGGAGAGGGAAGATGTGACCCATGGCGGTCAGATGCTGGGAGAAAGGGAACAGGCAGCCACCAGCCAGGGAGTCTGGCTGCTTAATTGCCTCCTTGAGCAGGTGAGTATGACTTTTTGGAAAGCCCAATTAAAGGTAAATCGCATGGCTTAACTTCTCAAAGAACACCAAGTTAAGCCACGATTATGGCTGAATGCACAGTATTGATTGCCCTCATTTAGAGAGGTTGGCCCATCTTGTAAGAGCGAAGACGATCAATGGAGGAGCGAGGATATGGCAGCGTGCCTCTGACCACAGTTCCAATCGCTGCATCTCAGTGACAAGGTATTAACGAATTGCTATCTATCATCTAAAGCTCAGTATACAAGGTATACCATGAGATAAATCAGTGTAATTAGGGAGGGATCGAAAGATGTTTCTCGTGGAGTGAAATGCCTTGAGAGGGTACGATTCCAGTTCCCAGGTTTGCTGGAGTGCTTGTGTCCTGGTTGGGGTGAGGCTTTAGTTAAGATTCAGGTCTCTCTCTTGCTTCTGTTCCCAGGGTGCTGAGGGACATTAGGAGTTGGATTTAGGGGAGTATATTAAGGAGAAGGATATTAAAAGATGGTAGGTCCTATGCCAGATGTTGAGAAAGGGATGGTTAAACTGGGACAATTTTTCAGAGAAGCCAGAAACCCCCAAGTGCTGTCTTTGGCCAAAATGCCGTGGTCCTCTCAAGGAGGGTCTCCTGGAGGTGAGTGTAGAAAAGAGGCAAAGCCAGGCTAAGTCACTTTAATATATGAATAGTTTTGGCCATGCTCGGTGTAGAGCCTGCCTGGGCCAGGTGGGCAGCTCTGTTTCGCATTGCAGGTGGGGAGAAGGACTTTAGTCTGGAGGCTTCAGGGAGGGAAATGGGAAGAGGAGCAGAAGGAGGTGAAGGGAGGGAGGAAAGAGAAGAAGCTCTGTCCTTCTCCATCCAGCTGTGTCCTCACATCTGACTAGTCTACTCAGCACTCTGCCTCCCTGGAAGGTGACAGGGGTGACATGAAGAGAGGCCATTAGAGTCCACAGAGGAGGTGCTCATGGTACCCAGCTGGGAACCAAAGACTCCAGCACTGCACAAGAATGCAGCTTCCAAAGGCTTTGTCCTTGCAAAGCCAGCACCATGTTGTGGCACACATTCCAGTTCTGCTAGTGAATCAGAAGGAGGATGCTGGATAGGGATGTCTCTGGTTTGCCCAGTCTCCATTCTATGCTAGAAGAAGGACTCATCTTGTGCTTCTGGAAGGCATGGGTGAATTTGACTGAAGGTGTACCGCAGCCTCATTCAATTATGCCAGGTATGGCTAGCAAGCTTCGTTGAGAAAAGCTAGTAGCATTAAGGTCGCCAGGCTTGGTCCTATGGGTCAGTTACTTTGACTCTGTTTCCATGACAACAGGTTAATGATTGTACTGTAGCCCCAGCTCATGCCTCATGCATATGTGTGATGCAAAGGATGAGGGGATGGGTGAGTGGAGAGTGTGGTTGGTTTGATCCAAAGTCATGACTCTCCTAAATGTTAAAGACCATGCCCCAACTTGGTATGGTTCAGTGAACAAACACTAGAGTTTGAACCAGAAAGAATTGGGCTCAGGTCCTGGCATGGCTTCTTTCTTAGTTGTGTATGTCCAAGTTAGGTCCTTAAATACTCGGAGTCAAGATTTCCTTATCTAGAGCAGAGGTTTTTGCAAATCCAGCCTGCTGTTTTTGTAAATAAAGTTTGTTGGAACACAGCTATGCCCATTTGTTTACACACTGCCTATGGCTGCTTTCACACTGCAGAGACAGAGTTGAGTAGTTGTGACAGAGACCATATGGACTGCAAAGCCTACAATGTTTGCTCTGTGCTCATTACAGAAAGTTTGTTGATTCCTGATGTATGTAGCAAGAAAATGATGGAGTTCCTAACCTCATGGGCTTACTGGTGAGACACATGAAATAAACTTTCCTTCTTGGGAAAAACAAAACATACTATAAATGTGGCTGACTTTAATTGTGATGAAATATATGCCTGGATTCCATTTCATCCATCAGAGTAGAAGAAGAGACAGCATTTGGGCTGTGATTTGAGGGACACAGGGGAAGCCTCCAGTGACCCAAATCTCTCCCCTGAGCACCTGCACACTGGCTGAATCCCTGCCATGAAGGGTTAAGCTTTAATTTTAAACACTCATGATACAGGTTGATTGAGTCTGTACTGGAAAAGATTTGGAAAACAAGTCCTCTGGGAAGGCCAGCATGCCCAGGAGCTATCATTTACCCACACTTGTGCATGAACTCATGAATTAGACAGCTTTTCCTGATGATGTTGGTTGAGACTGGTGCAAGGACGAAACAGAAGTTATGGAAAAGGTGATTTTGAGAGCCTTGGGCAGTTTCCTGCATGCCAGGAAGAAGAAGGGCTATTGAAAGAAACATAAAAGAATCCAGGGCTCAGATCAGACAGCAACATGAGAGGAAGGACTAAGACAGAGGAGGCAAGAGGGCACTGGGAAAAAATCCTCCCAGAATTGTTTGTCCAGGCACCTTCTTCACGCCATGTACGTCTTCGGTGTGGAGGGACGTACCTGCCATTTATTGGCTATAACAAAGTTTGCAGGATTGTTTATCTGTAAGTGGTGAGCAAACAAGAAAGCTGTTAGCTACAGAATACAAACAGATTCTTGAAAATCTCCAGTCTCCTTCAACTGACATACTTGGAAGAAAGCTTGATTTTTGGATTTGGACAATGGATGAAGAGTTAAAGAAGAGAGAGGACTCACTTCTTCAGCTCTTTCTTCCTCAAGGGCATCTGTTTTTCATCTTCCTCAAAGGTTAGCCCCTTCGTCAGCAGTGAGACCTTGTCAATTCCTTCCTCCTATTGGTATTTCATTAGTTGTCAATGGAACAGTTCCAGGGTGATGGGGCAGAAATGTGTGTGGAAATTGCAATTGGCATATGTCTGAAATATTTGGGGGCTGGTGACTGTGCATCCTAGCACCAGGCAGCTGGAGAGAAATTCATATGTCAGGCCATGCAGCCCATGAATGACAAAACACCAACAAGGAATAAAGGTCAGAGCAATTGATTTTTAACACGCTTCTACTTACGCACGGAGCACCCAGTGACAGGGCGTTAATGAGCCCCTGCATGGTGATGCGGAACAAATAGAAAAAGTAATGAATCACCTTTGCAATGGTGCTTCTGGAACGTACAGAACAATCCATGGGCTTAGATCTACCTTTTGAGAAATACCAGGGGAAGGCAGCTTACCATTCTGCAGTGTCTTGTGGTGTGGCCACAAATTTAGTGGCGTAAGACAACACAAATTTATTCTAGAGATCAGAAGTCCAAAATCAAGGTGTAGGCAAGACTGATTCCTTCTAGAGGATCTAGGGAAGAATTCGTTTTCTTGTTTTATTCTGGCTTCTGGAGGCTTTCTGCATTCAAGGCAGCAGCTGTGGGTCAAATTCTTCTTTTGTGGCATCACCTCAACTTCCTCTTCTGCCTTCCTCTTGTAAGGACACTTGTGATAACATTGGGCCAATCCAGATAATTCAGGATAATTTCCCTATCTTAAAGTCGATTTATCAGCAACCTTAATTCCATCTACAACCGTAATCCCATCCATAACTTGAATATCCTCTATAACCTTAATTCCTCCTTGCCATGTGGCATAACATTTCCACAGGTTCTAGAGAGTAGGTTATCTTTGGGGTGGGGGAATCATTATTCTGCCTACCGTATGCAGAAAAGAAGTGGATATTCATGCTGGAGAGGGGAGGTTGGTTGTTGACAGTTCTACGTAGATGTCTGTGTAGGGATTAGAGTCCTGTTTCGTGGCTGGCAAATGATGTAAGCAGAGACCACCTTCAGAAAGACAGCTACATGGGGGTTATACTATTTTCTTATACGAGGTAAATTGAAGATACTAAAACCACCTACTTCCATTCATTTCCACAAACATTCAAGATAGGCTGACTAACTATCAGATATTGTGATGTCCACTGGGAATGTGTAAATATATAGATCTGTTTCCTAAATGCAACTGATGTGAATTGTATGAAATTCAACTACAAATGTGCATGTATTTCTTCTCATGCAATACAGGAGAGGCTGCATGAGGGAGACGTTGAGAGTTAGTCTCTGGAAGAGGATTTCTAGGCCCAAATACCGGATCTACCATTTGCTAGTTGTTGGCCTCTTTCTTTTTTTTTAATTTTTAATTTTAAAGATGTGAGGTACAATTCAGGGTTAAGTATACAAATGTTCATTATGCAGGTGCCCTTGTTGATGAGGTATGCCCCTTCCGACAGTTTCCCACTACTGCCCATTCCAACCTCCCTTTCCTGGCAGTTTCCCATTACTGTGTTGGCCTGTTTCTTAAGCTTTCTGTGTACATTTGTTTTCTGACCTGCACAACGGGTATACTCATAGTAGGAACCTCACTGTGTTATGATGAAAATCAAATGTTTATGAAAGAGCATTATGTATTGCTTAGCACATAATATGTCCTAAATAAATTAGCAAGGCATAATGACACCACCTGGACAATGTTCCTTGGAATGTGTGTGAAGTTCTGAATGATGCTAATTTTGTTATGAGTGTGTAAGTATGTGTAATTTGCTGGTGCTAGGTGTGACACACAACTTATCACTCAAGAACTTTTACAGGCTGGGTATGGTGACTCATACCTGTAATCCCAGCATTTTGGTAGCTTAGGTGGTAGGATTGCTTGAGCCCAGGAGTTCAAGACCAGCCTGGGAAATATAGCAAAATCCCCATGTGTCTGTCTGTCTCTTTCTCTCTCATAGTATGCAAGCCACCCTTTAAGCTCTCAACCTCAGTTTACCTTCTTGTAAGATGAGACTGAATAGTGCTTCCATAGCAAAATCAATTACTCATATGGCCAGCTAACCTTACACCTGTGGGAACACATGTGGTTTTCATGGAGCAGCTGTCAGTTAAGCAGGCTGGTCAGGACTGGAAAGATGTAAACATGCATATTGCACATGAGGTTATTGAGAGATGGCCATGGGAGCATGTTCATGGACGATTATGAGAAAAAGTTGTGGAGACAGATTTCTCAGTAAACAAAGTCTGACTTTTGAGAGCATACGTGGTTATTCTGGTCTTGTAACTGTTCCTCTTAAAAACAGTTTTTCTGCCAGAATCATTTGTCTGAAAGAGGCTTGTAGGTACTAACTCACTGTCTAATGCTCTTGAGTGTTTCACTGAAGTGCTTAAGACATACTGAAAAAAAGGTGAAAACTCCCACTGCCATGAAAAGTAGGACTCACAGTCCATCTAGCGCTAGAATTCAAAGGGACTGCTACTTAGTACTAGGTCAGTGCAGCTGAGCAGATAAACACATTTGATGACCCACCACTGTGATTTCCTGAAAACAAGGACTTTTCAGCAAAAAAATTGATTTAATAACCCTTAGTCTCTGTCCTGCTGACTGCATCTTAGATGCCTCTATTAACCATTGAGAGAGCTGCTGTGTACCCCTCTTTCTACTCTCCACCCCAGCTTCCCACAGCCAAGATTTCTTTTCACACTATTAAGAAACATATGAGGGGGACCCAGAAAACCCCGGAATTGTCTTTTAGAGGACAGGCTCCTTATAGTACAGGTTTTTCCATCTAGGTGAGTATCCTAGGAACCCATCGGCATCAGTGTACCAGCTAGTACTGTTGTGAGAGGTTGCATTCAGCTTCAGTGAATTTTTTTGAGATTCTTTTTTTGTTAACTTTTAAATTTTTTATTTTAAAGATGGGGATACAATTCAGGATTAGGTATATGAATGTTCATTATGCAGGTACCCTGGTTGTTGAGGTGTGCCTCCCTCCCCCTGGTAGTTTCCCTCAACTGCCAATCCCAGACCCTTTCCCCTTGGCAGTTTTCTACTACTGCCAGTCCCTTTCTTTTAGTATTATGATAATTGTTTAAGGTCTACTTATGAGTGAGAACATGTGGTACTCTGTTCTTTGTTTCTGTGATAGATCACTGAGTACAATCGACTCTAAATCAATCCAAGTTGCTACGAAGTCCATATGTTTGTCTTTCTTTATGGCTGCATAGTACTCCATTGTGTATATGTACCACATTTTTTAAATCCAGTCCAGTTTCAATGGGCAGAAATCAAACCCTGTTGATATGGCATGGGAATGATCTGAGGGCAGATACCCCTTTGTGGGGACCTGGCTTGTGTGCTTTTATTTTAGAAGCTTCAGTAGTTCCTGAGTTTCAGGAGAAGGAGGTCAGTGGTGGATTTTCTTGGCTCATTTGTGTCAGTTGGTGCCAGTATTTGGAGTAGACACCATGCTTATAAATTTATAGCCAAAGAGCTATAAACTAGGACTGAGAGGAGGAATGTAACACATAACAGGCAGCATCATATAGAGATGGGTGGCATGGATGATATAAAAGGTAAATCCTAAGACCCAGAGGTCAAAGTATCAACTCGAGACACATTCACTGCTAGTGTTCACTGTAACTTACAATAAACTGAACACATTGTCTACCCATAGTCAGAAGACTACTTGATTCTTTTCTATTGCTGGTCCTTAGGCCTGGAATAGCCAAAACAAGAAAGTTGGGCCGTAAAGAAGAACAACTCAAGATTCCAGATTTATCAGTGGGAGCCAGCTCTTCAGCTTGAAAATGCTTCTAATAATATTCCTGGAAAACAAACAAACAAACAAAACCACTGGGAAAGCCACAAACTAAACACTCAAGTATGTAGATAGAAAGACTTACCACATTCTAAGCAAGACTAATCACATGAGATCTATACTTAGCTATATTCTAGGGAATATTTGAGTGCAGTGATAGAGACGAAATCCCAGAAGCTTCCAAGCAGAAAAAAACAAAGCAAAACAAAACATATTCATCATAAATGAACCAAAAAAGCCAACGCAGGTGAAGCCTTTTCTGCCACACTAACTGGAGGAAGCCAGTGAGGAAATATAGATGGATCAAGAGGTCAATGTTTGTGTTCCAGCTACTGCTGCTGTGTAACAAATGACCCCAGGGCATGATGACTCAAAGCAGCCATTCCATTGTGCTCACAGATTCTCAGGTCAGGAATTTGGAGATGGCACAGAGGGATGGCTTGTCTCTGTAATATTATTTCCAGAGCCTCAGCTGGAAAGACTCAAAGGCTGTGTGTGACTCAAGGGCTGGGGCTATGTGAGAGGCCAATGCTATCATTACTGGGTTAGGATCTCAGGATGGATTCTGTCAAAGAGCAGCACCATCTCCTTAGCCCTGCTCCTGCTGTCTTGCTCATTTCCTCTCTACAAGCAGGGGTTTTCAGATGAGACAGAGGGTCAGTAGGGAAATTGCCTTTGGTCTTCCAAATGTCTTAGTCCTAGATTCTTTTCATAGCTACAAGCCCCTTCCTTCCTTCCTTCCTTCCTTCCTTCCTTCCTTCCTTCCTTCCTTCCTTCCTTCCTTCCTTCCTTCCTTCCTTCCTCTTTCTCTTTCTTTTTTCCTTCTTCCTTCTTTCCTTCCTTTCTTCTTTCCTCTTTCTCTTTCCTTCTTTCCTTCTTCCTCCCTTGCTTTCTCCCTCCCTCTCCCTCTCTTTCTCCCCCCTCTCCTTCCTTCCTTCCTTCTCTCTTTCTCTTGCTCTTTTTTTCTCCCTTGAGAAAGAGGTCACACTCTGTTGCCCAGGCTGGAGTACAGTGGTGCAATCACAGTTCACTGTAGCTTTGACCTCCTGGGTACAAGTGATCCTCCCACCTCAACTCCTGAATAGCTAAGACTTCAGGTATGCTTCACCACACCTGGTTACTTTATTTTTATTTTTTTTTGTAGAGACAGGGCATTGCTATGTTGCCCAGACTGGTCTCAGACTTCTGAAGTTTGAGACCATCTTCTGAAATGCACAGCACTACCCTGTCATTGATGCCAGTTCATCCAACCTCTAGTCAGGCCTCTTCAGACAGGGAAGGAGCTTCATTTTCATGAATTGGTTGGAAATATTTTCCACGGTGCTATTTAGTCCATCTGGGCCAGCTGTATTATCAATGGGCAAATAATAAAGTGTGAATAGTTGTGTGTACTTTCCAATCGAAAGCCAGAGTGTGTGTGTGGGCACCTGGTGCTTAACCAGCTTCCCCTCCAGGAAGCCATAACTGCCAATGTTGCTCCTCACTTGATCTATTTCTACAAGGCCTACCATTTGCCTGATGTTTACCCAGCACCTGGTAAGCAAAGAGCTTTCAAAACAGGTAGAAAATAAAATCAATATCTCTGCCCATTTAGACAGCCTCTCACCATTCAGTGACATTCACACAGTGCTGGGGAGAAAAGCAGGAGATCAATGCATCTTAGGAACCTGGAGAAGGCATTTGGTCAATTCGTCTAAGCAGTCAATGGCATCCAACTAGTTGCTAACTTGGGTTCAAGTGACTAGGTTTTTATAAAGCCGTGGCTTAAAGAAACAACACCATATCCCTGTACCTCTCTTATAAATACATTTCTCTGACTGATGAGAGGCAGCACCCTGTCACTCTGCTGTAAGCAAATAATTATAAAAATCTCAACAGCACCAAAGGCAGACTACTGTCTAATCCTTTCAACAATCTCATAACATGGTATTATTATTGTAGAAGTGTTGAAATATGTCAGTAAGGTCTTTGATGTTCCACTCATTGAGAGGTAGGACTTATGTCCCTCCCCTTGATCTGGGTGAGTCTGTGACAGATTCAGCCTGTAGAGTGTGGTAGAAGTGATGGTCTGACTTCCAAGATTAGACCAGAAAAGGCCACTTTCCCTACCTAAATCTAAGGGAAGTCAGTTACCATGTAAAGAAGGCCAAGTTCTCTAAAACTGTTATACTGGAGAGGCTGTGCTTTGGTGCTCTGGTCAGTTCTTAGCTGGGCTCCCAGCCTATAGCTGTGTGATCAGTCATCTTGGATGTCCAGCCCTCTTGAGTCTTCAGATGACCCCAACCTCTGCTGCCATCTGACTACAGCCATGTGGTATTCCAAGTGGGAATGTCAAGCCCTTCTCAAATTCTTGAGCCACAGAATAGTGAGTCAAGTAAAATTGTTATTGCTTTCCATCTCTAGGCTTGGGGGTAATTTGCTCTATAGCAATATTAACCAGAATAATTATCCACTATTTTATAAACGAAGGAATTAAGTCTTACACATTGAGTAACTTGCCCGAAGTCACACAATATCAAAGTTGCTGGTCTTATACCACACTTGTCCCACTCTGAAAGCAATGCCCTTGGCTCTATACAACAATATCTTTCTAATTAGCTGGCCAATTACAGAGGAAACCCAATGTGACTTGGAATGTGTGTTTAAAAAAATGAATTACTGCTATTTTATATGATTCCCTGACGATCCAGTGTGTGGCAAGTGTCTTCACTCCAGGCTGATAAAACGAATGTGTGGATGGCAAAGTATTGATCACACGATTCTAGGTCTTCTTTACTTCTCTCAGGGCAGAACCCCTGGAAACCTTTCTTTCAGGTATTACTCTTCACCCCTCATGCTCTTCCTGTTGGCCCTCACTTGTCTCAACTTTGCCATCAGTTTCTCTGCCCAAGAGTCAGCCATCTTCCTCTTTTGGACCAAAGAACAGTCATTGGCTATCCACAGTCCCAGACCCATTCCCTCCAGATGCAGACCCATTTTCTCCACTTCCAGAGCCACCCCCACCATAGGCATCTTGTCTATTTGTTGTCAGCACACTGGGAAAGAAGTATTGCTAACCACACTTAATGGATGCAGAAACTGGGGCTTAGAGAAATTAAGTAAATTGCCCAAGTTAGTTGGTAAATTTAAACCCAAAGTTTTCTGACTCTCATTTTATGGACTGTGCTCCCTTCTCAGTGTCCTCCATACACCAACTGTTTAAAAAATGAGTTACAATTCGGTGCTCCTGTGGCATCTGGAAACTTCTCATTCTGATGACTGATGACTCTGGTGAGAGATGGTATTCCCATATGGGAAGGAACCTGGCTTCCTCCAGGCAAAACTATTTCCTACCTAAAGATCTTCTCTGGAAAACCAGAGTGCTCCCATCACTGGTCTTCCAGACCCCAAACTTCGAAAGAGTGCTGGCAGAAAAGACTCCAGACACAGATGATTTGGACTGGTAAGGAACACCGACAAGCGGTATTACCTTGGGCAAGTTATTTAACTCTCTGGATCTCCATTTCTTCAGGAATAAAGAGGAAGATGAATTGAACATGCTGTGAACATCCTATGAATGCACAATTATCTGGATTTGAGGCCATAAATATATGAAGTGACTTATAATGAAGAAATATATGGAAATAATACCAATGGTAAGCATTTACTGAATAGCTTACTATGTGCTTAGCACAGTTCTCAGTCCTTAACACTTTTATTTTGCTTAAATTTTATTTTTTGTAGAAATGAGGTCTTGCTATGCTGCTCCTGGGCTCAAGCAATCCTCCTACCTCAGCCTCCCAGAGTGCTGGGATTGCAGGCATGTTTCTTAGCCTTTTACACTTATTTAATCCCCCTTACTATTATTTTCCCCATTTGACAAGGACGCAAGGGCATGCCCGAGGTCACACAGGTAGAAAGTGGACAAGGCAGTATTTCAACCCTGGTTATTTGACACCAGAGGCTGTTTTCTTAAATCTTGTTTTAATACTGGCAAATGAACATTAAGGTTCATGGGACAGACAATAATGTCACAGGAATTCGGAAGGAAGAGGGACATTTCCAGCTGGGATGGTTGGGAGGTCCCAAGGGGTAGCCTTTCCATGCTGCTCCCATGCCTGGGGACCACCCTGTCACCAGAGGCATCTTCTTCTTCTGAAGGGAGGGAAGCAATGCCCCAGACACAACAGAGCAGGAGACACGAGCTTCTGTAAAGTCAGCTGCACATGTCGGGGCATAAGTCATGGCGACTCTATCTGATTCCTCTTTGTAAACTTTTCATTTTGAAACAATGCACAAAATGAGAAAAAACAGTGCATAGAATCACCATGTACTCTTCATTCAGATTTTCTAAATATTAACATTTTGCCACATTTGCTTTATCAGTCTTTCTCTACACACACCACACACGTGCACTCACTCACACAGCTATATTTTTCTGAACTGTCTGAGAGTAAGTTGCAAAGAGTGTTCCTTCTTAAGTTTAAATACATCAGTGTGTGTTACCTAAAAACAATAACCTTCTCTTACATAAACCATGGTTCAATTGTGAAGATCAGGAAATGAACATTGATATAATACAATAATCTAACTGATACCTTATTTAAATTTCATCAATTGTTCCATTAATGTTTCTTATGGCCAAAAAAAAAAAATTCAGAATTGAATCCAGGATGCCTTGTGTGTGTGTGTGTTTCACTTTGTTTTATTGTAAAGATATGGAATACAGGTCAAGATTAGGAACATACGTAATGTATGTGCAGGTGAAGTTTGGGCCTCCAACTGGCCCTCACTTCCCCTGGTTTAGGATCAGATATCCTTTGTGTTGTTACATGCCCCTCCTCCCCCCCTTCCCCTGGCAGGGTCCCGTGACTGCTGATCCCTCCCATGTGCGATTGTGATTAGTGTTCAGGTCCCACTTATGAGTGAGAACATGCAGTATTTGGTTCTTTGTTTCTCTGACAGATCGCTACGAATGATTGTCTCCAACTCCATCCAATGTGTTGAGAAATCCTTGTGTGTTTTTAGAAACTTTTCATCTTTGGATAAATCAAAGCCAAAGATTAGTTAGAGTTCTCTATGTAGGACAGGAACTAAGAAGACTAAAAGCAATTTCAACTATTGTCTGTATAATAAAATAAAGGCAGAGTCGACACAATCAAAAATGTGAACACTGCGTGGTTTCACCAGCCTTCTAACAGATCAGCAGTGGTGACTGCTGTGCACAGTTATATTTCTCTGTGTCTTCCTAGAGCATGGTGTTCAAATTCAGAAGCAGCATCAGAATCCTCTAGAAAGCTTGTTAAAACACAAATTGGTGGGCCCCAATCCCAGAGTTTGTGAGTCTGTAGTTCTAGAGTGGAGTCTAAGAAAATTCTGACAAGTTCCTGAGTGACACTGGTGCTGCTGGTTCAGGGAACACACTTTGAGAACCACTGTTCTATTGTGACCTATGTGAGCTGATGCCTGGCCAGCATTTCAGGTGACGATTTCGTCAATAACCTCCTGCTTGCCAAACCCAATGCTCTATTTTTTTTTTTTTTGAGTCAGAGTCTCTCTCTGTCACCCAGGCTGGAGTGCAGTGGTATGCTCACGACTACCACAGCTTTGACCTGCTGGGCTTAGGTGATCCTTCCACCTCAGCCTTCCAAGAAGCTGGACTACAGGCATGTGCCACCATGCCCAGCCAAGTTTTTGATTTTTTGTAGAGACGAGGTCTCACTAAGTTGCACGAGCTGGTCTTGAGCCCCTGGGCTCAGAGAATCCTTTGCCTCCACCTCCCAAAGTGTTGAGATTATAGGCGTGAGCCATGGCTCCTGGCTCAATGCTCTATTTTCAATTCCATTTTGCTCTGTGACAGAGGTGGCAAAGGGGGCATTTCTCTAATTCTTGGAGTTTTCCCATTTCTATCAAGATGCTCAGATTTCCATTCAGGAGTACTGAGAAAATAGTACTTATATGTGAGGCCCATTGAGTATGAAATTTTGAAACAAGGTATTATTTGTGTTATTCAGAAACACATTTGAACCCAGTCCTTGGCTCAAAGCCATGCCTGCCTGAGCCCACCCTAGATTAATTGAACCTCAACCAAGCCATATAAGACACATTAATGAAAAGTAAGTGTCTACTATTCTGGGCCCCTGTAAGTTTTGTTTTATGCAGAGATAGTGGTTGACACACAATTTTATAGGACTATTGTGAAATTAAGCAGGTTAACAAATGTCATGGGTTCAGAGCAGTGCTTAGCATGTAATAAACGCTCTGTAAGAATGAGCTATAATTATTGTTACATTGGGAAGGTTTTGATAATATTAATAGGAGAGAAGGAACCCTCCCCTGACCTGTGGTGTCCAAGGCCTTTCTCACATGTTCTAGAATCTAAGGCCTAGGTCTTAGCCACAGGCTTGATTTTGACCCAGTCACTTTACTTTTCTGATTCTTATTATCAAATAAGTTTGGACACTTCTGCCAACCCCATAGGATTAAAAAAAAATCACATGAGATAATGGGCATAAAAATACTTTGAGGATCATGAACCACCGTTGCTGTCATTATTTTTACTTTCTCTTCAAAAATAAATGCTATCCTGAGAAGTTCACAGTAGAGAGGTTATTCGGTGACCCCAAGATGTTTTACTTGTGGTCAGTCAAGGACTGGGTACCTATGGTTTTTTATAAATAGTAGAGCTTGTGCTCGGGAGATTGAATCTCACCTTGGGGTTTCAAACTGGCCATAAAATTCAGCTTGAGATTCTTTAATTATATTTTCAGTTTTCATGAACTATTCTTTGCTTGTCAGGATTGCAGCTGGGAATAGAAACCGCAGTGAGTCTGCAGAGAGAAGACCTGGGTTTAAGGGATGGTTCATGACTCGGTCCCTTCTTGGCTGTGACCCGGGAACATTATTTAACTTTTGGATAAAATGAAGGTGATAGTCATAAGAGCGTAAACCATACAGGATTATTTGAGAATCCAATAATGCTCAATGCACTGCTGATGCAGTGAAATATTTTTTCTTACACATATTTTGGAGGAAGTGTAAACACAGTGCACGTGAAGTGTGTTCTGGAAGAGTCCATCCAGCTCTGAAGTGGGCATGCTCTTGAGCCAGAAATTCTGATTTTGGGTCCATACAAGACAGTTCTATGGGGCCCATACCTTTTAATCACTCTCAACCCCTTTCTCAATCTCACTGTAGAGATTGAGATGGCCAGACACCTGCTTACCCAGCGTCCCTTGTGACCTGGGAAGGCCATTTGGTCTGTTCTGGTTGAGAGCTATAAAAGGGGTATTTGACAAGTATTTTTTTCCCCCTCCATGAATGAAGAAAGAGCTCTTTCTCACTTTCCTGCCATGTTTCTGCTTCCTGTCTTTGGAGGTTGGAGTGGGAAGATGTGATCTCTGGATGGCCACCAACCACCTAACAACCACAGAAGAAGGGTGGGAGGATTGCAGACACCCACCTGGAGCCTGGATCATTCACTGCTGGTCCAGCCCTGAACTGCCCACCCTGGACCTCCTGTTATGTGGGCTGATTAAGGTCTTTGGTATTTAAGTCATAATTGGTTTAATTCAGGCAACAAAAAGATCTCTTAACTGATAATGCCCTCCCACAGTCTTTCTCTTTCTTTCATATAGAAAGGTCTAGAGCTGCATTGCCCCCAGAAGTAGTCACTGCCCCATGTGGCCAAGGAGCCCTTGAAATGTGGCTAGTCTGAATTGAGATGTGCTTTAAGTATAAAATACACACTGGAATTTGAAGATTTAGTTCAAGAAAAGAATGCAAACGATCTCATAATTTTACATTGATTACATATTGACTTTTTTGATTTGAGGCACTCCATAAAATATATTATTATTAAAATTCATTTCACTCATGTCTTTCACTTTTCCAAATGTGTATAATATATACTGTTGTGACTCACATTACATTTCTATTGAGCAGTGCGGTTGTGAAAAGATAGATACCAATCTGATGGTAATGGTCACCTCTAGGGTAGGGTGGTGAAAGGGAGACTTGACACAGAGGGAGATATTTTTTAGCTCTGTATACTTCTTGAGTTTTCTATACTGAGCTTATATTTGTAGTTTACTTCTGTGAGTTTTAGGAACATAGAAAAAGATGAGCTAATGCGTGCAAACAATAAAGATATTCACGTTTTACTTATAAGAGTGAAGTCTTTAAACTTGATAGTCAGCTATTTTGGGACATTATATGCACTTAAATGATGTGTGATAAGGCCAGTGTGGTGGCTCAGTCTATAATCCCAGCACTTTGGGAGGCAGGAGCATTGCTTGAGCCTAGGAGCTTGAGCCCAGCCTAGGCATAACGAGACCTTGTCTCTACAAAAAAACAAAAAAATTAACTGGCTATGGTGGCATGTGCCTGTAGTTCCAGCTGCTTGGGAGACTGAAGCAGGAGAATTGCCTGAACCCAGGAAGTTGGGCTGCAGTGAACTGTGATCATGCCACTGCACTCCAATCTGGGTGACAGAGTAAGACCCTGACACACAAAAAAAGTGTAATAAATATTTTTAATCTTCACAACCTTAGATATTAAACAAAGCATACAGAAAAATACTGGGGTAGTGTTTGTGGTAATGAAACAGGGTGTGTCTGTTTTAAAAATAGAATTCACTCTATAAAATGACCTTGCTTCTGAATAATCGAGGGCATATTTATAAGTACAGTAACAAAAGTAAAAGGTGACATATAAAGAAATTACGATGTTTTGGTGTTAGCATATATACAACTAGCAATATTTATGATAGCCTCTTTTCACTGGTAGAACATAGCAACTTATAGAACAGTCCAGACTTATCCTGGTTCTTACTTTTTTGTGAAACATTGGTAGGTTTTCTCCCAAAGCCCCTGAGTCATTACATTTTGGATTTAACATTGATTTATTTCTTTTGAGGGTTTGCCAAATACCAAGATAAGTTACGGGGCCAAAGTGATTAAGGAAGAATAATGGTTTGTCTTCAGCTAACACTGTGCTTTAGTATTTTAATTATTATTATTAATTAAAAAGCCAACATACCATTCCCAACCTGCTAGCAGAGCTGGAGAAGAAAATAGCAATCAGGGTTCTGGAAACCCAAGAAAGAATTTATCAGACCATGCAGCAGGGCGGGAGGGGAGCCCATAGGACGTCTTAACTCGGTTGCTTGCTGTGTTCTGGCAAAGTTTAGACACTAATTGACATTTAGTTGTGTGCCCTGGAGTGTCTGAGTGTCATTTCATGACTGACCACAGCTCAAGCAGAAACCCAAGTGAGTTTGCTTGAGTTTCGCCATTGTACTCTCAGCTCAGTCCTAAGTTGGCTGTGTGCCGTGAGCCAAGTGAGTATATTCCGCCGGACCTCATCCCCAGGCCAGTAAAAGAAGGCAGTAGGCTGGAAGGTAATCCTGGAAGTCTTTGTCAGCTTTGAACTTGCCTCCCACTTCTCTTCAGTTTACCGTCTGCTGCACCCTCTCTCACCAAATGCTCAGTGTATCATAAACACGTGGAGATTGTCTGACATTTAAAGCTGCAGTTAATTATCTGCATTACAAATGTCCCTACTACTAATTATATTAAATTTTGTATGTGCATGTATCTTGATACATAAATTAAAGATAATTCTACAATTACATATAATTCTATGATATATAAAATTATGTGTAATTTTATAATTATATATAATTGTCTAATATATAATTATGTAATATGTATAGTGGATACATATATTATATATAATTTTATATATATTAAAATACACACAATTACATACATGGGGAGGATACTCCATTGTGAAAACTGTACACACAAACTCTCAGATGCCAAAAAATTTTCTGGAAGACATCAGAGAATTAAAACAATGTAATGAGATTTCTGAATCTGTAATATAACCTAAATTCAAAAATGCTTTACAGGTGTTGTTTGGAAATTCAACTTTGGTGAATGAATGTTAAGCTTAAGTTTTCTTTTATCCTGTGTTTTCATTTTCCTGCTATCCCTAAACTAGAACTCTTTAAAGGATGAAATGAGAATTTGTTGCAAACATTTATTCCATTTTGGTGCAATTGTTCTAAGTGTGGAGTCAGGTCAGGACTCAACAAACACAGCCTCTTAGCAAATCTCCACATGGACATCGTGTGTGTGTGTGTGTGTGTGTGTGTGTGTGTGTGTGTGTGTATAAAAAGCATGATTTACTTGGACTTATTGAGGCATCAGTAAATAAATTTGGAAGCACTGAATTGTATTAGGAAAACATGACTGAGCATTTAAAGCTTTTTCTCGATGAAATGAATGATATGTTTGCTGACAATCTCTCTCCCATGCATTAATATGGAAAAAGTGATTTACCAAAAAATGGTAATAGAAGTCAGCAAATACCTTAATTTGTGTTATTATCCCAACCAATATAAAATTCAAGGAAGCAGAAATGGCACCAGCGGAGACACAGCGGTAGCAGCTGCTCCTGACACCATGGAGCGTGGTCTACTGGAGGGATGCCGCGTTGCCATGGCAGCCAGCCTGTCTGTGCGAGGCTCTGCCCCAAGGAGGGGCAGAGGAAGGGGCGGGGAGCAGCGTCCTTCCTTGGGTATTTGGTGGGATAGGGTGGAGGCACCCGACCTAGCATTTTGCTGAATCTTTGGTGGCTTCAGGATGTATTATTCATGGTTATTCCTACCTTCAAGGGACTTAGAGTTAGGCTGGGCACCCTAGCAAAAGGCATCTGCTTACAGCTAAAAGAGTTTCCTATAATTGGAGAAAGCACAATGGGTGAAGGCTGTAGCAGTTAAGGAAGCTTTCTTGGAAGAAGGAGACTTAAATTAGATTTGGAAAAATAAATGATCCCATTGTAGCTGTGGACTTTTAAGTGAACCTGTTTACATGGTGTTGTTCCAAAATTATAGGAGTTTGGAGTTGGGTCTAGAACTCAACCAGTCTGACTTACTGTACAGGTGAGGAGGAACAGACGAAGAGAGGACACCTGTGCTGGGAGGCATATGACCACAGGGGAAGGAGGCTGGAAGGAGCCCACAGGGCGGTGCCCTGGGGCTGAGGGGTGGCTGCCCCACATCACAGGCAGATGCAGGAAGCTGGTCTCTCCTAGTTGACTGGAGATCTGACAGAAGCCCTCTCTACAATTCTCCAGCCCTTCTCCAGTAGATGTCTCAGGTGGGTACAGACAGACCTCTGGTCCCAGAGTCTCAGAAAAGGGCCTCAGAAAAAGACAGCAAATCTGACCTTTGTAAGACAGCAGTAAGTAAAAGGACATAAGATGGAGTCAATATACCCACTGAGTAATCATTTTAACATTGTTTAGCTTTGTCATGCTTCTCTAGCAGTTCATTTAAATTTACCCTCTAATCACTAGCCAAGGACAGAACTGGTTTCTCAGAGGTAGCTACTGATAATTGTTTTACAACCCCTTCCCCAGCTTGTTTTATATGAATTAGCTTTCCTATTTGAAGCATTTGCCTCCACATATAAGACCCAAGTTAAACTAATCAGCCCTTCATGACCTTCGTGATCCAGCAAGACCCTATCACATGGCAGCAATCATGTGACTAACCCACCCATCTGCCTGCTGTCCATTCCCTGACATCATTAACTGTGCTTACCTGCCCACCGTAATGATATGGAGCAGACCACCACCCAATCATCTTAATGACTTGCCCCCATCAAAGGTAAGGGTTAAAAGGCATTCAACTTCAAATAGCAATTGCCATTTCTTTGTTACACTCTGGTGTGTCCACATGGCTCTTTGAGCTATGACTGCCATGTTTTCTTAACTTTGGCCCCCTCCCCTACCCTGGGAAGGTGAATCTTCTCTCTCTCTCTTATTTATTCTCTAAATAAACTATTTTCTTATCTAACTTCTGTGCAATTCTTTGCATCTTTCACACGGCACTGGATCACAAACCAGACACCCCCCACTGGGCATGACCTAACAGTAAGGTTCAGAACTTGATGAGTCTAGACAAGAAAGGATTCTTGCCATCATAAACCATATTCCATCTCTGACTGCTTTTTAAAAAAAATAAACTTTATATTTTGAAATAGTTTCATATTTACAGAACAATTGAAAGTACAGAGAGTTCTCATATACCCTTCACCAATTTCCCTGTGCTCAACATCAAACATCAGTGTATGGCACATTCCTCACAACGAATGATGCAATTATTATTAACCAAAGCTCATATGCTACTCTAATTATCTTATTTTTTACCAGTCGTCTTTCTTAGTCCCATTATCCCAGGCAGGATCTGCACTACTTTTATTCATCATATTTCCTTAGGTTCTTCTTGGATGTGACAATATTCAGACTTTTCTTGCTTTTGATGACCTTGACAGTTTTGAGAAGTAACTGCCTTTCAAAGGAATTTAGACTTGCGTGTTGACTGAACCTTTGATTGCCACTTGGCCATTTGCTTTTCTAATGCTTCCTATCATTTACTTGACCTCTGATCTTGCGCTAGATTGCACTTTTGGCCTTGCTTTTTTATCCCTCACCGAATCTAAACCCTTCCATGGTCTCATTGTGAGCAGAGTGTACTTCCTGCTGCTTGACTTTGGGCTTGATCATGTTGAGTTGTAAGTTGGCTGGTAGCATGTAGGCAGAAATGACAGTGCATCATGACTGAGCATGGACCAGAGAATGTCTGTGATTCTGCTGAACCACTTTTGTGTCTTTGACTTCTTTTGCTCTGAGATAAACAAGCCTGGGCTAGCCCACTAGTGGCAAGAGAAGAACAAGCCTGGGCTAGCCCTCTGGTGACTTGAGAAGAACAAGCCGGGACTAGCCCACTGGTGGCTTAAGAAGGATTAAAGTCACCTGGAGCAGAGTCACCCCTGCTGAGTCTCCTTTAAATCAGCCCACACAGCCAACCCCCAGGTGAACAGACAATAACCAGTGATTGTTGTTCTCAGTCTCTGGGGATTAGAGACATTTTCTGTGTAGCTATCGTTAATTTATATATGTCCTCACATTGAATGAACTGAAGACTTTATACAAATTAAAAAAAAAATTAGTCTTCCAGCAAAACATTTCTTTGGGAATGTGTAATCAAGGGGGCCACATGCCTCACTGGGTTATTTTAATGTCTGTCCTGAGAGGACATGTTTCTCATTGAAAATATAAGCTGCTTTACCTCTGAGCCAAAAGGACAAAGTCTTTAGCTATTAACAAACTCTGTAGTGATTGTGAAAAAGTCTAAATTGAGTTGCTTAAGAATGTGTTCATTCATTTATTCATCCCTTCAGTGACTATCTATTTAGTGCCTAATATGGGCTGGGCCTTTTGCTTGGTCCTGAGCCTATAGGGGTGAGCAAAAGTGGACACAGCCCTCACTTTCAGGGAGCCAACTTCTTGTGAGGGATGTGAAGAAAAGTGCAATTATAAGAAGGATGTGTTTCTCTCAAGAAAGCTGTTGTGCATGCATTTATGGGGCATCTGACCTATCTGTGGTCTCAAGAAGTCTTCCTTGAGGAAGGCTGCCCTGAGTTCTGAAGTCAAGGGGAGTTGACTGGGTGGAAGGGAGCCATCTGTGCAAAGAGGACAGAACAACTGCTCACAATAGCAAAAACATGGAACCAACTGTGCTGCCTATCAAAACCGGACTGGATTAAAAAAATGTGGTACATATACACAATGGATTAATACACAGGCATAAAGAAGGTCAAATATATAGACTTCATAGCAACTTGAATGGATTTAGAGTCAATAATACTCGGTGATCTATCACAGAAACAAAGAACTAAGCACCACATGTTCTCACTCATAAGTGGGTCCTAAACATTCATCACAATACTACAAGAGAGGAATTGGCAGTAGCAGGATACTGCTGGGGGAGGGGGAGGCATTTAACATCACTAAGGATACCTGATCCTAAATCAGGGGAGAAGAGAACCAGTTGGAGACCCAAATTCACTTGCACGTAGACTACTTATATACCTAATCCTGACTTGCACCCCACATCTCTATAGTAAAATAAAGCTTAAAATAAGAGGGCAGCACACCATACAGCAGGAGGGAGCATGGAGGCCTCCTGACACAGTACAAACCCTGGTGGGCTGGACTTCTGGATGAGGAGGAGCCTGTGGGATGGGAGGGGACTGGCTTCCGACTGTCCTGAATCTGAGCATGCTGATTATTTACGATGTCCATACTTCCTACTGCAGATGCTCAAGTAGAAAGGAGATCTCTTTCCCTGCACTCTGGTGGCACACTTTTTAAGTATGTCAACCCTGCAGTTCAGAGAACACTGGCTGGTCCAAGACTTTCCTGAGGGGGCTGTTGGTAGCTAAGCATTCAGTAGTAGGGGAGTATCTGGGCAGGGGTATCTGGCATCAGAAAGAGAATGGTCAGGACTAAGTGTATTGCTGTGTTTGGGGAACACAGTCTTGCTCTGTTACCCAACTTGGAGTAACAAGTGGCACCATCATGGCTCACTGTAGACTTGAACCCCTGGACTCAAGTAATCCTCTTGTTTCAGCCTCCCAAGTAGCTAAGACTACAGGGACATGTCACCATGCTCAACTAATTTTTAAATTTTTGTAGAGTTGGGGTCTATGTTAGTCTCAAATTCCTGACCTCAAGCAATCCTCCAGTCTCAGCCTTCCAACGTGTTGGGATTACAAGTATGAGCTACCACACCTGACCCTAAACATATGGTTTTTATGGAAGGGCCTTGGCTGCTCTAAATCAACCTGGTTTCAGCCTTCTAAACTGATTCTGTGAGAGAGGACCTTCTAATAGATTTACTTTCTGCATTAGTTGTTCAGACTCTATTTCTGTTGTTAAAGCCAAGAACCCTGACAAGAACAGATAGGTAGGTGCCAGACCATGTCAGCTTTTCTGGGTCACCTTAAAAAAAGTGACATTTCACTTAAGAAACTAGAGGCCCATATGGAGGTGTCAGAGACAGGAGAGGTAACTATCTGATTGGAGACATAGCTACAGATTAGTGTCATTTGAGTTCCCTTAATAGAAGACCCTAAGACAAGGATTTGAGTGCAGTTTACTTGAGAGATAACCCCAGACATCCCCAGGGGGGAAAGGAAGGGAAGGCAGCCAATAAGGTGTGTTATCAAGCCAGTTGCTGCTATGGGCAGCTGGAGGTCAATCCCACCATGGAATTCTGGGAACAGAGTTATCCCATGTGAGGGAAGAGGGAACTGCGGTCTTTATCCATTAACTCCCATCAATCATTGGGTGAGAACTTCAGGGGAGGGGATGTGGGGTGGGTGTATTCACTTTCCAGAAATTCTAATCTGCACTTAACAAGGACCAAGGGGGGACCCTCCTCAGGTGCAGAGTTGCAGGTATTGGCAGTTGGGAGTCACAGACTCTCTCTGTGCCCCCAAAGGGTGGGACATGAGAGTGTCTGCTCACCTGGAAAAAACACCAGCTGGCCATTATACTTATAAACTGAAAATGTTATCCTCAGCTGGAAACTAAAGAAGACAACAGCAGTGGGTGTCCTGTGCTGTTCTCTGTCCCATCGAAAATTCAGCAATTGATAAAAGGTGTAACAAAGCCCCAGTGACTTTCTATGTAGCTCCTATTTATAATTTGTTTCTGCTTCAGAGGAACATTTAAGATATGAAGAAGAACTTGGTTTTTCCGTTTAGTAGACTGAATTTAAGATGTTGGCCCCATCATCACAGCTTTGTAATCTTGGGTGTGTTACTTAGCCTTCTGTTCCTGGAAGTATCTGCTTCTAGAAAATATGACTTTTTCTAGAACCCACTATGTTAGTTCACCAGGGTGCTGGAACAAAATATCACAGACCAGGTGGCTTAAACAACAGATATTTGCCCACAGTTCTGGAGGCTAGAAGTCCAAGATCAAGGTGTTGGTAGATTTGGTTTCTTCCGAGGTCCTTCTCCTTGGCTTGTAAATTGGCTGTTTTCCCTCATCTTTCCACATGGTCGTTTCTTTGTGTGTGTCTCTGTGTTCTAATTTCCTCTTCTTATAAGGACACCAGCTGCTATGGTCTGAATGTCCACCCAAATTCATGTGTTGAAACTTAATCCCTCTTGTGGTGATATTAAGATTTTTGGGAAGTAATGAAGCCATGAAGACTCCATTCTCATGAATGAATGAATTTCATTATAAAAGAGGCTTCAGAGAAAGTTTCTTTCCCTTCCCCTTCCATCCCTTCCACCATGGGGGGACACAGCCTTCCTCTCCTCCAGAGGATGCAGCAACAAAAACACTATCTTGAAAGCAGAGACTGGGGTCTCTTGTCAGGCACCATCCCACCGGTGCCTCAATCTTGGATGCCTTTGCTTCCAGCACTGTAAGAAATAAATTCCTGCTCTTCATAAATTATTCAGTCTATGATATTCTGTCTGGACTAAGACACCAGTCATATTGGTCATATACCTGTATGACCTCACTTAACCTCCATGACCTCTTTAAAGGCCTTACTGCCAAATACAATCTCATTCTGAGGTAAGAGGGTTAGGACTTCAACATATGAATTTTAGAGGCACACAATTCATCCTATAACACCTATTAAACAGCTTACTTATCAAGATTGTCAGCTTACTCATCAAGATTCCCTTAAGGCTCCTTACCTCCACGTAGCTATCAACCCAAAGTAAATAATAATGCCGTAAACTTTGACAGTTCCAACAATTTCTTCGCCTGGCAAGACCAACACTAAAGTCATCCAGCTTAGGCCCTAAATCCATTCTCTGTCAAGGTAGTGTTCTCTTTTATTGCAGTAAGTCTAATAAGTTTTGCTCGATCAACAAGTGTCTTTGTGGTCTTTGAAGAGTGGACAGGATCAAATAAAGTGATGAATAAAGATCCTGTCACAGTACCTGGCGTTTAGAGGTGCTTAAGCAATGTTAGTTTTATTTCCTAGTTCAATCTCATCACAAGAGAAAGGATTTTTAAAGTTTGAACAATAATTTTTATTTCTCTTCATTTGTTACGCCCAATTGACAAAATAATCTCACTTCAAAAACAGTCTGTGTCTCTCTGTTTTGTCTGAAATAAATCTATGCCTGATACAAGTCAGCAGTTCCTAAATTATTTTCAACTCTTGCTCTTAGTCCTTGGAATGTCTGAATCAATTAGAGGTAAGTCAAAGGTTTTTGTCATGTGTAATACAATTCTGTAGGACATGGCAGTTAGTGAGAATTTTGCAGACTCTAGCAGTTGAGTGTGAATTATGAAATCAACTACTGTTATGTAAATTACAAGAAAATAGAGGATGATTTCTCTCTCCCTGTAGATCAGAGCATGATGCTCTTTATATTTATTGCTACCTGATTTTGTTACAGCTGCTTCTTCGTATGCCAGTCTTTCTCCAAAACAGAAAGCTATTAGAAGGAAAGGGCTATTAGCTTTATGCCTCCTGAGTAAGCCAAGACAGATCTTCAGTAGTGAGGAGAATATTGGAGAGCTAGGACTAAGGCAGGTAACATTTGTGTGCCTTTCATGGGTGAGCTGCTTACCACACTTCTTTTCATTCAATTTTCATTGCAATCCTACAACCAGAATTGCTGTTCCCTTTTAATAGACAAAGAAACA
This sequence comes from Cephalopachus bancanus, assembly GCA_027257055.1. Classification (NCBI taxonomy): domain Eukaryota; kingdom Metazoa; phylum Chordata; class Mammalia; order Primates; family Tarsiidae; genus Cephalopachus; species Cephalopachus bancanus. Next base: position 980,773 of record JAPVLO010000175.1, read on the forward strand.
GAACTTTGGAGAGAATGACTTGTCCAAGGTCATAGTTTTAGAGGTGACAGGCACAAATTGAAACCCAAATCTAACTCATATTGCTTCCTAACAGAACACAGTGAAAAATTTTTTGCTTTTCTGTTGAGTGGGTTGGATAGATAACACTGAAATCCAATTATTTATTTAAGGCAGCTGAGGCATTATTGGTTTGCATAATAGCAATGGCAATATAAACCAACCAGTCAATAGAAGGGAGGAAAAGTAGAAATAATCAACAGGGTCATTTGGCACTGTAAGATTTTGCTCATTTTAATAATTTTTTTTGTATGCTTGTTTTGAAACCTTTATACATTTAAGCTATTCCTGACTTTCTCATCAGTTCTCCAAGGATGGTTAAGGGAGAAGGACTCTAGACCTGACCACATTTCTCCTGCATTTTCTTCTACAAGCTGAAAGCTGCTTCTGGAAACCCCAAAGACTTTCTGCTTGAAGATCTTTGTCTGACATGCTAGTTGTGTGCCCAAGGAAGGCACAGGTGCTGAATAATTAATTCTACTGAGCACCTTGGGTAGTACCTGGCAGGGAGTTGGTGTATGAACACCCCAACTTCTCCCCACTGGGTGAGTGACTCTGAATCATGTTCTTTAGTTTCCCAGAGGTACTCAGTATGGTGGTAATTTTCTTGAAAATGCATACTTCATAGGTTTTATTCTTTTTCCTGTCTCACTATTCCACCCTCTACTGGGGCTTCCTGAGGAATTGACAAACCCTTTTAGACCAACTGGCCTAGCCAGGGAATGGGGATGTGAGGATTCAGTTCTTCTCTGCCACAGTGAATAATAACTGTGGTTATAAAAATAAAAAATAAAAAATAAAAAAAAGGAGGAGGCAGTCTTGGGACAAAGGGAAGGAGTCTCCCTGAGGTGCACTGTAGGGGAGGAATTCAGGTTTCAGAATATCCCCTGTGAGTTCTAGATGAATTTTGGGAAAAGCATAGATGAGAACTGAGTGTCTCCTGGGCAAACACCTTTTGCAACAGGAGAGCTTTCCCTGGCAGGCAAGTCTCATGCACATTAAATTTGGGAAGCACTGCTTTCCGAATCTAAAAATAATATGAGCAAAAGACACCACCTTGAGATTCTACTGGGTTTCTCATGTTACATCTATTTGTTTACCCGCCAACTTGAACTTTGTCTTTTCTTTCTTAAAATATTTTGCAGACTCTTTAGTTGTGATAGAGTGTTTTTTTGACTAGTAGAAATAATTTTACCTTTCTGAATAATTAAGTCAGACGACTATATCAGTGATGCTTTCCAATGCCTTCATACTTAATGTGTTATCAAGTTAGTCATGTGATCTTAGACCAAAAAAGTCACCTTTCTGAATTTAAGTTGTCAAAGGAAGGATTTAAAGATATCTGAGATTTTTTCGGTTGCATGCTTGCATGATTCTAAGTCCTCAGAGTTTTGATCTGATAATTCAGATAATTAAAATATTTTAAAGAATACTTCTGTGGGTAAACAGGGTAGACTGTTGGAGTAATGGCCCTGATTTATTCTTGCCTCCCTATATCCACATTCAGCCCTCACTGACCCTCTCTAAGTCTGGCCATGTGACTTGCTTTGACCAATGGGATACAGCAAATATGCTGTAAATAGAGGCTTAAAAAGTGCTTGTGTACCAGGGCTTCCTCGCTCTTGCTGCATCTTGGAACACTGTGACCACCAACATGTGAATAAACTTAGGCCATCTTGTTGGAGACCCAGGGTCCATTCCCCTGCACCTCTCCAGATAATAGCCAGTACTAAACCCAGAAATGTGAGTGAGTCCATTTGAGACCAATCAGCTCCCACCCTCACCACCAGACTACACCTTCATGAGGTAACCCAGGCAACACAAGCAGAAGATCCACCCAGCTGAACCCATCCTAAATTGCTGACCCAGGTTAGCACGAGCAAGTTAATACACTTTTTTGTATTCAATTACACCTTGATGATTTGCTATATCATCAAAGATAATTTATTGCAATATTTTTGTCTTTGATTCTCCCTTCCAACTTCTTATAGGGGTGTAACTTGGCAACTATTTACAGTGGGGAATTACAGGAGCCCAGGTATAAACATGTCATTTTTATCATCAGAAATGGTTTTCTCCTTTTATGATGGATTCTTTAATGGCTCACTCATACTTAATTCTTGGTTGACAACACCCTATCTGAAAAAGAATATAATTTTATCACAAAGCATGATTCGTCTTCAAACACTGTCTCAGAAATGAACACGACATGCAACAAGATGGGGATTTTTCTTCTTTTCTCTCTTTTTTCCCCCTTTCTGATTGCAGCTGAATTGAATGATCCTGCACCGGCTGTTCTGATTGTGTGTGTACTCTTCCCATGGGCTTCTTGTCTAAAGTAGCAGATGTATTTCTCTCTGTCTCCCTGAAAAAATGACAATAGAAGTAAATTGTGGCCCTGTAGCTTATTCAAAGCTGCTGAAAGCCGAGGCAGGCTTCAGAGAAACCCAGCAGAACTTTGACATTTGTAGGCGTCCCTGGCAGATGGCGGTGGTTGGTTGGAATGCCCTGTGGAGATGAAAGACCACTAGCCACAAGTGGTTTGGGACCATATCGCTTGGAAAATGACAAACATACTCACTACTCACTGTTTCCTGACTTAAGTCAAAATAAAACAAACCAAAACAACTCCCACGCTGCAATCACAGCCACTTGACATTACCCAGCTCATATACAATGCAGAATGCATTTTGCCTTCGAAACAGGGACTGGTAATGTTGTTTTTCCATCTATACTGGACTCGGGCAAATGAAAAACGTGATGACAAACAAGTCAACCTCAATACAGTTTGGATCTCAAATGTCCATTCATCAGGGAGCCAGTCACAACTCCCGTCCCTCATAGAGGGCAGGCGTGGAGCCCTGCAGAACCTCTGAGTGGCACATGACACACTGGAGTGCAAGTTCAAGGTCCGGGGTTTTCTTTGGCCACGTTATGGATGGAAATGTCTTTGGCATTTGGAATTGGGTCCCAGCCGGGAGTTCACTGTAAGCAAGTAAATGAGCAGGTAACCTGGATGGCAGACCTCAAAACATATTCAGTCGTCCAATTAAGTTGCATCTAAAGTCTGGGATGGACACTGGAGATGTCTGGCACATCAAAACAGATTTCAATGACACACGACGTTTTAAAGGACTGTGTATAAAATAGAATCAGGCAAACATTTTTGTTCTCTTCTGATCTATATCCCTCATCTCTGCTGCAGGCAATCCTCCAGTTATTTGCAGATCCTCCTGCATCTTGACTTTTTTTGAAAAAAATGATTTTGTGTGTTGTTTTCCAACCTTTCGTTGTTTATGTGCTCTTTTTGTTTTTATCTTTTAAAAAATAACTCTTTTTGTGTCATTTTTATTTTGGGGTGATATTTTGTTATTATTTCAATTTTAAGTTATTTCTTATTTCTCCTCTTTCAAAAAAATGACAATTGGAATGAAAATGTCATAAGAGGGTGCTGGAGAGATAGAGGGTGGGTTACACTGAGGTGGAGTGGAACAGATGGCAGCTGTTAGTGAAAGAAAAACACCTCTAATAAACGAGGATTTAGTTGTCCATTTTTCAAATCCAAGTTTGCCAAGAGGGACACTAATGGACACAGCCAGAACTGGTGGGCAACACAGCAGGAAACTGCAAGAAATTATGCCCACTCCAGTGAGAAAAGTAAACGAAAGATGGATCGACTGGAAATGGAAGGAGCTCTGATAATTCAAACGAACTCTGATATCAGACCTCTCTTTGCAGAATCACAAAGATGTTCCAGGGAGGAAAGTTTAACAGGGGCAAAAACTATTCATGTATAAATATTCACATTTCTCTCCCTCATGCCAACCACTTTGTACTGGAGAACAGTTGAATCAGCTCCCAAGTTCTTTTTATTATGAATACTATGGAAGCTGAGAGAAAATTAATGCATGTGGAGAAGCTAAATTGATTTACTTAACTAAGAATTGGCTGAAAAAAGAGTTTGTTGAGAGAAAGAACACAAAGACTTTTGGGCAGAATGTTCAGGAAGCTGGGAAGTATCAGGGCAAAAAGAGAGAGGACATGGCACCCTCAAAATACTGGGGAACATCGTGTATATGTACCACATTTTTATAATCCAGTCTACTTTTGATGGGACCGACAGTGGTGGGAAACTATGGGGAGGGGGATCGGGAGGAGGAAGGAGGTGGGACTAACGGTAGTGAATATCTGTCTGGGGACGGGGAGACTTCCCTTATCAACAAGGGTGTCTGAATGATGCATATTTGTAAACCTAACCCTTAACTGTACCCCACAATTTTAAAATAAAAAATTAAAAACAAACTGGGGAAAAGGGGAAGCAGTGAAACCCGGATTTTAGGAAATGCTTCATTAGCATTCTCTAAGAGAGGTTGGGAAATACTAGAATTAATTTTTTATGACTTTTAGCTGCAGAATTGTGTTTCTTTAAAGAATAGACATTGTGGGGCCTAAGAATTATTTATATAAAAGAAAATATCCTTGTGCATTCAACTCTTACAGTCTATAGCCAGATGCGGTGGCTCACGCCTGTAATACTAGCACTCTGGGAGGCAGAGGTGAGAGGACTGCCTGATTCCAGGAATTTGAGCCCAGCCTGGGGAACTTGGTGATGTCTCTTCTCTACAATAAATTAAAAAATTAGTCGGGTGTGGTGGCATGTGCCTGTGATTGGAAGGCTGAGGAGGAAGGATCATCTGAGCCCAGCAGGTGGAGGCTGCAGTGGCCGTGAGCATGCCACTGCACTCCAGCCTGGGGGACAGAGTGAGACTCTTACTCAAAAAACCAAAAACAAAAGTGAAAAAAATAACAACAACAACAGCAAAATCTAGCTGCCACATCACAATATGACATATCACAACCACAACATCACACATCACAATATTAGAAACATGGGGGTGGTGGAGAAAGGGGTGTATTGTTAGTTTAGTAATCAAGTACAACTTCTTACGATCCTAACTTTCTCATGGGGGAGTGTGTTTTCTGAATGGAAGACTTCTGGGAAATAATACTAAATTGCCAGTACTCTGGCTTCGCTGAAAATCAGACCCTAACACCAGGATTGGAGAGCAAGTAGTTTATTTGGAAGTGGTCCCAGAACACTCTGGCAGGGGAGAGAGGAAGGAAGACAGGAAGGAAAGGAAACCCGTTGAGGGTGTGTTTTCAAGCGTGTTATCTGGAGAAAATTGCACAACTGCTTGCTGATATGGCATTTCACCTACATAGAGATGGAAACACAGAGGCTGACACACACACACACACACGTATGTATACACACATGCACGTTTCATTTTCAAACATGTGAAGGGTTTGTATCAATGACTGCACTCGTGGTCCTCTTCACTTACACCAGCCCAACTTTGAGTCAGTAACAATCCAGAGAGAAGCAAGAACAGAAGTGAAGTGAATACAGCAAAAAGAGAAGCAGGCAACGTGGGGATGGTGGTTAATATTTATGGAGCGGTTACAACTTGTCCACACCAGGTGCTAAGAGTTTTCCACACGTCACCAACTCTATGAGGTCAGAACGACTGTGATTCTCACCTGAACCATGGAGCATGAACCGTAAAGAGGGTGAGGTTTAAGATGGGTGCCCAGGCCGCCTGATTTGAGAGACCACTCTCACGGCAGTAATGACCAAGTTGTCAGCCGTAATGATAGAGTTAACAGGATGCCAGCCAGGTCCCTGCAGTTAATCATTAACACTGGGAAGTGGCCAACAGCTTTTGTGTCCCAAGAATCCCTCGGTCCCTTGTTCCTGGGCATGCCTGGCAGGTGTGTCCACATTGACCATAGAGCCACACTCGTTGCGGTGGGACCTGACATGAGGTGAAGCCACACCCGGCTAAGTTTTTGATTTATTGTAGAGATGATTTCTCGCCAAGTTGCCCAGGCGGGTCTCGAACGAGCGGACTCAAGCAGTCCACTCACCTCGACCTCCCAAAGCGCGGGATTACAGGCTGAGCCACCGAACCTGGCCTGCCCCTGTCCTTTCTTCAGAGTATGACAGAGGGTCAGGAAGGCGGGGCACACAGCGGGGGAGGGCAAGTAAAAGGCAACTACCTCTGCACCCGGCATCGCAGCCCTATCGGAGACTATTTTTGGGAGGATGACAGGCATCCCGCGGCATTGAGTGCGCTCCCTGCTGCAGGGCAGGAGAGCGATCCTTCCGCTTTGGGTAACCCTAGCCCTGAAAAGCAGCCGCCATCCACCAAACTCCCAGTTCAACTCTATTCGTCCACATGCAGAGAGCACCCTTTGCTGTGCTTTTCTGGATTCTGAAAAAATGACTTATTTTCTTTTTCTTCCCTCTTCTTCTCTATTCGACGACCACCAGCCCCTCCCACCTCATCCCATCACCACCACCCCGACCAGGCCACATTGGAGAGTCAGGCAGTGATATCCAATTCACACCTGATGTCAGAGCAGGAATTAGCCCTTGGAGGGGCTTGAGAAGTCGCAGGTCCTGGCACCTCGGGTTGGAGTAATGCACAGGGAAGGCTGCACAGACGTTTTTTTGGAGACTCTAAGAGAGGGTTTTAATTGCTTATTAGCCTGGCTTATTTCGGAATTATTTGAAAAGCTTTTTCAGCACTTAATATCTCTTGTTGTAAGGAAGTCCTTCCTTATGTCTATTCTAAATCTCTGTTTCTGCAATTTAGCCATCAGCACATCCCCAAAGAGCTATTTTGCTAACACACACACACACACACACACACACACACACACACACACACACACGATACAGCAAGCATAAAAGGAGTCACACTTAGATTAGTAAACATTTAAAACACTTCTGATAACATCAAGTGACAAAGGCAGCATGTGAAAATCTAATTTTTGAAGCCAGTGACTAGCAGACACTGAAGAATTGGAAAGGGTCTTAAAAAAAAATCAATAGAATAAATCAATACCTCCTACTAGGGACATAATTTTGAAAATCATTCAAAAGTAACAACTTATGTCTTTAGGTTCATCTTGTTTAATGTGCAATAAAAAAGAGAAAAAACAAAGCCACCTTCACAGACAAGCCAGAAACCAGCTTGCACCTCACTTTGGGTCACTGCGCATAAAGCTGTCCCTTCCAGAATCAATCATATTGGAGGAAGTAACTATAAGTTATTTAGAGCATAACCAAGTCATACCCTGTTAGTCAACAACTGCCAAACCAGTGAGATTTCTATGTGGGTGATGGACATTTTCTGGAGCGGAAGAATTTCACTTCCTGTAGGTTTGGAAAAATCTGCCTTCACTCATTCCCACTGGTGTCCTGGGTTTGAATCTGGAAGCCCCAGTCTTGTTTTTAAGCTTGGCTCTCTTTTTCCCAATATTGCCAAGTTGGTGTCTGCTGAAACACAAAATCAACAGCTACATAGAAAGGCAATCAAAACAAACTGGAAATTCTGAAATTTCCTAAACGGGAGGTCCATTCATCCAGGTGCTATTTCAAAACAGAGTTGAAATGGCTGAACTTGTTCAGATTTTGGTTGCCTGCGTATTTGTTTGGCGACATGTTGATACTCAGGGTAATTCAGTCTCTTTGGGGAGGGTGGCGGTGTGGAGGAGGTGAGGTTTTAGGTCTATTTTCTACTGGAAAAAAGCACTTAGTCTTTGGTAGAAACAAAAGCATGTCATTAGTTACTGCTATTCTGGCTGAAAAATGGAGTTTTCAGAGTTTACTTTCTGCATATGAGCTATTCATTTACAACCAGGCACACACGATTTGTGTCTCATTTATCTATTAGGAAATGTTCTGCAAATGGGTTTGGGCCTGGGTTTTTCAATGGGCTGATGGAAAAAACATTCACCCTTTTATCTTCCAGTCTGTTAGCATACACGTTCACGTTGACCTGCCATTAGCTAGAGTTGACTTGCAGAAAGAACCCTTATACATTATGGCCCATTGTTGAGTGAATCACCCATCAGTGACCCAGAAAGCAACTCTTGGAGGCCTCTCCCCTCTCCAGGATGCAAACAGATTGGGAAATGAGGCTGGTGAGGAGGAGAAAAGTGGGCTCACATTTTTCTTGTTTGCCAGCCGCTTTCTGCTCTCCCCTAGAAGTAAGCCACTCAAAGGCCTTGAGTCAATTGTTCCCTCCTGGACTTCAGTGTTGCCAGTGGTCCCTCTTAGAAACAAAATTGTAAGTTGCTTTTGGGGTCCCCTCTGGTGATGGAGGTCAAAAATAGTAGGGGTGGGAGAGCGGAGGTGGGCACATCCTTGAAGAGATCATTTTATAAGATCTGAGGAATAGCTTACGAGCTCTCTCGGAGAGAGCCTGTCAGCCACTGGCCGCGTGTGGCTCTGAGGCACTTGGAATGGGGCTTGTCTGAGTTGAGGTGTGCTGTGAGTGAAAAATATGTCCTGGAATTTGAAGGATGAAAATAGGATTGTAAATATCTCACCAGCATAGCTTAGAGCAGGCATGGCATGTCCAACTACGGCCCACAGACCACATGTGACTCAGGACAGCTAGTCATGCAGTCCCACATCATGTGATTTTTAGTGTTTATTTTCTTTGTGACCCCATGTGGAGTTCCATTTTTGAAGTTCATGTTACTCCTTATTCACAACATGCTTTTTGGCAGCACATACATTTGTGAGCAGCTGTTTCAACGATGAAGCATGAGAAGAGCAAAATTCAAATAAACATTTCTGATGAGCACCTTGAGAACTCACTAAGAATTGCAACCACTTCCATCAAACTCGACACGGATAGATTAGTTTTATGAAAACAAGGTTAACTTTCCCACTAGTTTTATATTGTTCTCATTTTCTACACTTTATAATAAAAAATATAAAAAAGTAAAAGATTCCTTATTATGTATATACATTAATTATATTATATAATTTATGTGCAGCCCAAGAGAATTCCTCTATATCCAATGTAGCCCAGGGAAGCCAAATGGTTGGACGCCACTGGTTTAGAGTATTGATTACAAGTTGAAACAGGTAATATTTTGGTTATCTTGGGTTAAGTGAAATATATTATTAAAGTTACATTTAAAAGGCCTTGTCTTGCTTTTTAAAATGTGTCTGCTGGAATATTTAAGATATTCTATGTATATCCTATGTGACTTCCTTTATATTTCTAGTGGATAGTACTTGTCTTTATGAAGAATTTGGAGAAGAAGATGCTTGGACAAGGGTAGTGACCCCAATTCTCCTGTTGGGAAGTAAAATCAGTACTTTTAGGAAGAGTTTAAAAGGAGGGGGAAAAGACTTGGGTTCAAAACATATAAATCTAATAGTTTTAAAGTTCCAGACACATAGCTGTGTGTGTTCTGTTTCCTAGTTTAATTGTAGTTTCTTTGGGGCTGATTTAGTGGCTACAGTTGAACCATATATTTTTTTAAAAAAATATTTATTTTAATAGCTTTAGGGGTACAAATGTTTTTTGGTTACATGGCTGCTTTCTATGGTAATAAAGAAGTCTGGGCTTTAAGTGGGCCAGTCATTCCCATTAGTGCACATTGTACCCAATAGGTAATTTTTCATGCCTCTCCCTTGCCACTCTTCCCCTCCTGAGTCTCTGGTATCCATTCTGCCATTCTCTATGTCTTTATAGACCCTTAGCTTAGCTCCCATTTATCAGCGAGAACATGAGTTATTTGGTTTTCTGTGCTTGGGTCACTTCCCTTAGGATGATGATCTCCAATTCCATCCAAGTTATTTCTAAAGTATTATTTTGTTCTTTTTTTAATGACTGAATAGTATTCCATGTACCACATTTTCATTATTCACTGATCAGCTGATGGGCATTTAGGTGAATTACACATCTTTGCAATTGTGAATTGTACTGTATAGTCAAGTTATTCTTGGGAACAGCCCACCCCAGCCCACTGCTCCATCATGGCTGCCCCTCTCGTCTTATCATCTTAGAGAGAAACTATGCATAGATGAGTGGGAAATTTCCCCATTAGGAGTCAGGTCAGAAGATTTTTTGTTGTTGTTGTCCTGATAAAACATAGATTTTTCTGTTTGTCTTTGGATTTGTTGTTTGAATACTTTGTGCTTGGCTTTCTCATTTGCTAAAAAAATGTTAATATTTGGCCTGCTGACTTCATGGGATTGATATGTAGACCCAATGAGTAAATGGGCTTGGAAGTATTTTTGGAGAGGATTAAATGATTCTTAATGAGTGGGTTGTTATTGACGCTCCAAAGAGAAGAGTGCTGGTCAAGAGAAGAGCTTTCCTTCTTGAGAAACCACAAGGAATCAGAAGTCCCTGGTTGACTCGATTCTGTTCAATGCTCCTCTGTGATTGATCCCACAGTGATTTCAAAATTTGGGTCTGGCAGGAAAGGACCTGAACAGTGAGCTGACTTCTGAGTTTTGAAACCCATAAAATCTGGCCTCTAAACCTGAAAAATGAGAGGCTGCCTTTCAATGTCATCTGCTCTGTAAAGAACCTTTGACGTGTTTGCAACCAAAATAGATAATTCTCAATGATAGAGACTGCAGAGTAAAGCAGTTTGGTTATAAAACCTGAACAAAATATCTTTTATTTATCTGGGTCCCTCTGCTTAGCTAGGCCTGCTGTGGGCATACATTGAATGGGAAAAAGAGAGAAATGCTAACTATATAGATCTTTTGAGCAAGCTAGCTCTAATGGCATTTAGAGTATATGCCAATTACAGAAGGAGGGAAAGAGAATTATTCTTTGGTGATATTTACTAAGCCTGTGAAATCAGATTTGGAGCCCTTGTTTGATGTCTTGTAAAACTCACAGCCTCCTAGCTCTTTCTGGTCTAGATTCTTTGTAGGGTCATTGGGGGGGGGTCATGCTCCCTGAAAACAGACTGTACCAGGATCTGAAGATGTGAGTTTCTATCCCAGTCCTGGTCTATCTGTTATAAGTCACATAATGAAGGCACATCCATCATTGTCAATGTGCACTTTAATGGCCCAAGGTGCATCCTAAAAGCTGAGAACGTCTTCACATGATCCTGAAATGAAATGATAAATCACCCACTTTTAGATGCCATCATCTACTTGCTGTGTCACCTTGGAAGACCAACAGCCCACAACTCCAGTTAAGCAGTGATAACAGCACCTGCCCCTCAATGGCTCCTATCGGGATAACAATTAGGTCACAGAAGTTTACATTTTTTAAAGAAAGATATACATTTGAAGTATTCATGTAATATTTATCATGATCAGGAATTAAATTATTCCATTTAAGTGATTTTTTTCAGGAACTGAAATGTGCCAATTGAACACCAAATTTTAAAAAAGTAGGTGTTTTCAATGGAAATCTTTCCAAAACCTACTACAATGCAGAATAGATATTAACCCTTTTTTTAAGGACAGAAAGTTTTCATTATGATGCTCAAGTAATATACAGCGGTGAAACTGGAGGGTCTTGGAGGGATTTGCTTTATACTTAGTGGCCCCAAACTAGTCACTTGTTGGTCTTTCTGGTTTAAAAATTTATATCCCCTCTATTCTTGAAGAAGACCATTCATTCATGTTATAAATATTTTTGATGGACCACATGGTGCAAGGTGCTATATGACTTACTTGGTACATGAAGATAAATAAACCCTACACCCTGACCTCAAGGAAATCAGTGAGGAGACAGACTATGCAGTGAGGAGACAGACTGACTTGGAGACTTATTTTCAACAGAGGAAAATATAGCTTGAAAAACTGCACTGCAGGTACTGGCAACATTACTTTTTGGCATTTCAGAGGTCAAGGTCAGATGAACAAGGCAAGTTCTCAACAATGTTAACTATTATCATATTATTTTCATTAGCTCTTTTAAATGGTTGAGAGTATCAGATAAAAAAACTTCCACATAAGGAAATATGATCATGATTGCTCATAATCATCCATGTTTTTTACCTTGTGATTGCAAGCTAATCTCCAGACACTGTGTCTGGGAGAAAGGGTCAAGATTTTGAGGACTGCTTTTGTTTTTTTAAGTCTATTAGGTGGCAACAGATGTCTCAGAGCGTCTAATCAAGGGAGGATATGGTGGCTAGAATGCCTGCTGTATAGAAATGAGGAGACCTGCTCTGAAATGTCAGCTTTTCTATTAACTTTCTGGAATCTAGTAAGGATGAGAAGATTAAATTTGGATCAACAAAGTCTCTCCCAGCTCATCAATTATATAATACAATGTTCATCATCACAGCTTTTATCTCCTTCATGCTGCCATAACCTGACTATCATTTTATGGCCATATCAAAAGAAAGCCTCTCTTTACTGATTCACTTCTTTTCTGGTCATGGCTTCAGCAGCAGAGGTGGCCAAACCCTCTGTAATCTGTCTCTGGTGGATCTTCTCCATTCTAAAGTAGATTGTGCAAAAATAGCTATTATGCTTCACTCACTCCCTTTGCAATGTGACTTTTCAGATCCTTCTCTCCAGAGGCAGAGTCTGTTTCCCCTTCCCCTGAATCTGGGCTGGCTTTGTGTCTTGGTTTGATACTTACTCTGCGATAGAATTTGGCAAGAGCAATGCTGTGTCAGTTCTGACGTCAGGCCTAGATTCCTGGGAGCCCCTCTCTGCCTGGGAGTTTATGCAGTCACCAAGCTGGGCTGAATTGGATGATGAGTGACTGTAGGAGCAGAGGTGACTCAGTTCAAATGTCTCAACCCAAGCCCCAGACATGCTGGGGGTCTTTGCTAAGATCAGCAGAGTTACCTACGTGACCCACAGCTATTCACAAATGCAAGAGGAAGTCACCTAGCCAAGCCCAGTTTAAATGAATGACACATACAAGAGTTGACTAAATACATCATTGTTGTTTTAAGTCACTAAGTTTTGAGATGGCTTGTTGTGGAACAATAGCTACCTGGTGCAAGTACAGATCTCCCTACACCCAATCTTCTGGCCTTCTTTCTATTCCTAAAACACCTTGAATTTGTTCTTTCCTTAGGGCTTTGCACTTCTGCCTGGATGCTCTCTTCTGAAATCCTTGCATGTTTAGTTTCCTTTGTGACTTAGGTCTCAGCTTAAATGTGAGCTCTTTGGAGAGGACTTTTCTTGCCAGTGTTTCTTTCATTTTTCTTTTTTTCTTTTGAAGATATGAAGTAAAATTCAGGATTAGGTATACAAGTGGTCATCGTACAGGTGAAATTTGGGCCTCCCTTTGGTTCCCACTTTGCCTGGTTTGAGATCAGTTACACTTATTGATGTTGTGTTCCCCCTATCTCTACCCTGGCAGTATCCTGCTCTGTCAATCCCTTTTCCTGCCCGTATTTCTAATCATACCATCTAGTTACCATCTGTCACGTTTCTATGCTTCAATACTCTGCAGGGTACTTATTATTTCTTGAAATGTTATTTTACTTTTGGCTTTTCAAATCCAAGATCCATCATACCTAGCTGGAATGTAAGTTCTATGAAACCAGGGAGTACATTGTATCCTAGGGTCTAGGAAACTGCTGGCAGGTATTTGGAGTTCGGTAAAATGCTGAAGAGATAGAAGCTTTCTTCAGCTTGCTAAACTTTGGCAAAGCAACATATGGATAGTTGAAACCCACCTCTACCAGAAGAGTTCCTTTTTTTTTGAGTTGGAGTCTCACTCTGTTGTCCAGGCTGGAGTGCAGTGGCATGCTCAAAGTCACCCCAGAGTCAACCTGCTGGTCTCCGGTGGCCCTTCTGTCTCAGCCTTCCAAGTAGCCAGAGCTACAGGTGCATGCTACCATGTCCGGCTAATTTTTTGATTTATTGTAGAGACAAGATCTCACCATGTTGCCCACGCTGGTCTTGAACCTGCAGGCTCAGGCAATCCACTCACCTTGGCCTCCCAAAGAGCAGGGATTATAGGCTTGAGCCACCACCTGGCCCCAGCAGAGTACTTATAGCTCCTGTCCTGGCCCTAGCCATTTCTCATATCTGCCACTGCCACCACCACCCTTTGGCCACCCGAGGCTGAATGTCATATTCCCTAATGGCTCGCCACCTGTGGTCTTGCTATTCACTTCTGAATGACCTTGGTCACACTCTCATTCATTCTTCCAAGGCTCTCGGCTCAAATTCACCTCTTCTCTCTATTCATCTCTGCTCACCGAGGAGAATTAATTATTTTTCATCAATATTTTTAGAGCACAGAGCAACTGTTTTTATGCTAGTCTCATCCATTAGCATTGAGATTATTCAACTTTGGACTCTCAGTGCTTGGCAAGAAGGGTCTTTGAAAATATTGGCCAAATTAAATGAGATAAAGTCTGTAAAAGAACTCTGTGTGGTATAGGGAACTATAATCAATAAGACTGAATCATCTTACAATTTAACATGGCCGACACGCTCACTTCTAGGTTGACCAGCTAGTAAAACATTTAGGTCTCATACCAAGCTTAGTGGAATGAATAAATGAGCCAAAAACATCTAGACTATTTTCCTTCACAAATACCTAAATGTGAACTATATGACAGTTGAATCTCAAAACTTTTTTTTTCCTAAACCAATATCGTTTCAAGAGAGACTTTCCTCTAAGATTTATGGCAAAGGAATTATAAGTAGGTCTGGCATCAATTTCTTCAAGAACGTTTTCAAGGCCAAGAGAGTCTGTGTGCAGTTCATCACATATTGCTCTGAACTCTTCATAAGACATAAAAATGATTCTGGAGTCATTGTAAGTGTTTCTGTTAATGAAACCAATGGTCTAGCCAGGTCTTGCACAGATGGAACTATAATGAGAAATGGGGAAAGGGGACGGGGAGGCACTGAGTCGCTATTCCCATGGGGACAGTGTCCCCTACCCCTCCTCCCAGCGAGCCCCTCATTTCTCATTAAAACTCCACCTGCGCAAGGCCTGGTCTAACCTTTACACATTGCGCATTGAGAGAAAAGCAGTTTCACTTCATACATCTAATGCCCGCTAGACACACGAAGTCACCACCTGCCTGGGGTCATTTTATGTTTGAGGATTCAGATGCTTTCTTTGAGAAGCTTCAGCCCTTTCCATCAGTCAGAATGCAGGCTCACTCACCAAAGGGCTTCATTTTATGTATTTTTTTTGGGAGGGGGAACATGCTTTACTTTTTCAATGTCAATGCCATGTTGAAAGCAAGTCACTTTCTTAACATAATAAACAGCTGATTAACTAAAGAACTTCACATAAACTTTGCACAAATTGCATTGCCAATACTCTGTTGTTAAAGGGAGATAAGATTGTATTGTCCATCTTTATGTCCATATAATTGTTTTAGAAAGTCCTATAAAAACACTCCATCCTAATAAATCCAATGTTTAGCACCAAAACACCATGCAGATTCTGTCCTTATTTTGGAAGTAATACATTTGCAGAAAATTGTCAAGCTAAGAAAAGCACGTGGCATTCACAATCAGAATGCCTAACCATGACAAAAATATCAAATTCAACTCAATTACAATGATAACATTATTATTATTATTATTTTTGAGTTGGAGTCTCACTCTGTCACCCAGACTGGAGTGCAGTGGCTGCTCCCGGCCACCTCAGCCTCGACCTGCCGGGCTCCGGCGATCCTTCCGCCTTAGCCTTCCAAGTAGCCGGAATTATAGGCATGCGCTACCATGGCCGGCTGATTTTTTGATTTTTTGTAGAGATGAGGTCTCACTGCCCAGGCGGGTCTCGAACCCGCGGGCTCAGGCAATCCACTCACCTCAGCCTCCCAAAGGCGCGGAATTACAGGCTGAGCCACCGAGCCCGGCTGATAAGATTATTTTTAATGTTTGTGTATGAGGCATAGTGATGAGCTTGCAAAGGTTTGATTAATCACTCATTCAGTGAATTAATGAAGCTCTTTTGTTTATTTATTTATTTAACAAAAATCTAATGGGTGCCCATTATGATAGAAGCCATATCCATTGCTAAAAATGAAAAAAATAAAAAAAGGAAAATGAGAAAATTTTCTGTGTTTATGTTTAAACTTTCTGGTTCTGAAAGCATACTTATTAGGCTACGTACTTCATATTTTTCTAACTAAATCCTAATAGTGACCCTTTGAGGGATACCCATTTTAAAGATGAGGAAACAGCTTCTAAAAAGAAATATAGTGACCAGTTTAAATCACGTGGCTGGGAAGTGGCAGAACTGGGAATTGAAGCCAACCCTCATTCTGATAGTGTCGTTCATGTCCCTGGACCACAAACACCACTCTTTTACCTCTTCCCTCCAGACCCCTTTCTTCTTTGTCTACCCTACTTTCAAGATTTAACTCCATCAGAACATTTCCCAACAAGTGACCTTTCAGAAAACCTGTTCTCTAGATGCTTCAGAAAAAGCATTTTCATGTTGCAAGTGGCTTACCCTGTTCCTCTTTTCAGATATGCAACAGAACCATCTTGTGTTTAAAATGCCAAATGACCTTGAGATAGCACCATCTCTTCAATATTACTTCAAGCATTTCCCTAAACTTCTGTACCATAGAATGATTTTCTTGACTGGCATTTATTAGTAAACATTTATTAGTAAACCTTTCTTCTTTTCTCCTTCTTCTCCTTCTCCTCCTCCTCCTCCTCCTTCTTATCTGAATCAGAGTCTCACTCTGCCCCCCAGGCAGGAGTGTAGTGACACACTCACACCCACAGCAGTCCCAACCTGTTGGGCTTGGGTGATCCTTCTGCCTCAGCCTTCCAAGTAGCTGGAAGCACAGGCACGCATCACCATGCCCGGCTAACTTTTTGATTTATTGTAGAGAAGAGGTCTCGCCAAATTGCTCAGGCTGGTCTCAAACCCCTGGGCTCAGGTAATCCTCTCGCTTCAGCCTACTAAATTGCTGGGATTACAGGCAGGAGCCACTGCGCTCGACCATAATTACTTTTTAATGGAGCAGAATCTGAACCTTGTCTTAGATCCCAACCAGTAGGAGACACAAACTGGTACCAGGAGGAAAAAATGAAAGGGTTACTGGGCTTGTGAAATGAGATTGAGAGATGAGGGAGCAGGGAGATGCTGTAGCAGGTCCACATGGGCTCAACCATAACCAATGACTTGGTCAGAAACAAAGGAAAATAAAACACAATAGGAGGCCAGGAGGCTGAGTGAAATCACTTTTGACTGTATTCTTGTCAGAGTTTCTAGGTACTGTAAACTCTTTCCCTACTGTGTCTTCGTTTTAAAAGTAATTAAGCACAATTTTTTTGCTATGTGACTATTTATTTATATTGTGGGTAATACTGATAATAATAGCTAATTGTAACTGAGTGCTTGCTATGCACTAGTTCTGATTTCATGGATTTTGCATTTATTATTTCATTTAATTTTTGCTATGACTTTGTGAGGTAGGTACTACTATTATCTGCATTTTACAGATGGAGAAACTAAGTCAAAGAGTGGCTCAATTGTACAGGACCACACAATTAAGAATTGAGCTGCAACTAAAACTCAGAAGCAGGGACTTCAACATTAATTCTCTAACTAAGTTCACAGATTTTTTTTTTAAATGTGTAAGTTGCTTTATGGAAATCATACAAGCACACAGAAAAGTTTCCAAGTAGAGAAAATAAACAAGCAAGAAAGAGTGAGTCTTTTGCCCAGACTCTGAATCCAGCATCTTTACAATAGTTTCTTGTGTACTCTTTCAGAAAATTCTATGTGTCTATTAACCAGAAATTGACCTTTAAAAATATAAGTAATCATGTAGTGAAAAAGCTGAACAAAGAGCTATCTTACCAACTCATAATATACTATTGTTTATCTCTTTGGGGCTTTCAAGCTGTGACTGCTGTTCATTCCTTTATAAGCATTTATTAACTACTATGTGGCAGAAATGCATCTAGACATTAGGAGCATAGTGTGAATCAAAACACAAAGGCTTATAATTGTTTATAATAAAATAACTACTGTTTATTGAGTGCTCATGTTGTGTCAGTCATTGTGCTAAGCACCTTTTTTGCTGTGCATAATGAATTCTCTAAAACAATCTTAAGAAATTGTTATGCTTATTATTCCCATTTTGTGGATGAAAAAACTGAGACTTAGAGAAGTGAAGTCACTTTCCCAGAGACTCCCAGTTTGATACTCATAGTTTTGGAGGTCTCATTCCAGAACCTAGTATTTAAAAAAAAATCATTAACTATACCAATCCCTTTGCCTGGAAAGAGACTGAACAAAAAAGGAACTTCTTGTTAGAGATGTGGGGAAATTTAAATGGGAAGAGACTAGAATTTATAGGAAAAAGTTTAGGAGGAAAATACATGAGGAGATAGAAATGTAATTTTCCATGTTCTGTGTTTCAAGATGTCAGATTGAGCCCACATTGAACCTTCTTCCATCCCAAACATAGACTAGATAAAATACAAAAGGTATTAAATATATCTCTGTGCTCAAAAATAAGGAAAAAAATAAACGCTTCCTCAACTACAAACAGAAGACAAGAACAACAATAGCAAGAGTATATTAGGAAAAGAGTGAGGTTTGAAGCTTTCCAAGCTGTTTGTAACCAGTACTGGATAATGCTATTGAAGTGGGTTCCTCAAAGCCTTTGTAAGGATTTGGGTCAGACAAACCTCATTCATAGTGTGGGCTGGATGCTGGTACCCTGTGTGAGTTCAGGAACTTGTACAGAGATGTCTACCCATGAAAGGGAAGGGAACAGCTTCACTATTTCTTGAGGTAAGGGAGGTGAACCTGGAATTTTATAACCAATATACTAATCAAGGGTGGGCATGACATGAAGAACATTTTCAGACATAAAGGGCTCAAAAAATGTATTTGCTTCAGACCCTTACTGAAAGAACTATCAAAGGGTGTGCTTCAGCAAAAAGAAAAATGAGGCCTGGAGGGGGGAATGGGGTACAAAAAGCAATAATAAACAACAACAAAGTAAGCTAAAAAAATGCTAAATTTAAACAGGCCCAGAGCAAAAGGTAAAAAGTAATTGATAGAAACATACATAGACTGGTGAGGGGTTGTGACATGGATACTGGGTCATGGAGTTACAAGATTAAGGAAAATTTAGTATCAGCTGTTTGACTTGAGCAGGGAGCTCCTACTGTAACTAACAAGAAAATTCTTGTTTCCTCAAGACTTGGGGCTGTGTGAAGTGTTGGGTCAAGCAGGGACAGAGGAACAGCCTATAGAAAGAAGTCAGAAAAATGTGACTTTTTATTGTCTATATACCAAACCTTGATATTTCTAGGTTCACACACTTTGACTTAATGTGAAGGTCAAGAATGCTATACCAACTATGTGAATTAAAGAGGACATATATGAGGGGGGACCCCAAAAAACCTAGAATTATATTTTGGAGGAGCAGGCCCCATGTAGTACACTTAAAATTTGTTCCTCCTAGGCTGGGCATGGTGGCTCAAGCTTGTAATCCCAGCACTTTGGGAGGCCAAGGTGAGAGGACTGCCTGAGCTCAGAAGTCCCAGACCAGACTGGGCAACTTGGTGAGACCTCATATTTATGCAAATAAAAAAATAAGCTGAACATGGTAGTGTGTGCCTGTAGGTTCAGCTGCACGGAAGGCTGAAGTAGAAGGATTGTCTGATCATAGCAGGTCGAGACTGTGGTGGCCATTGAGCATGCCATTGCACTCCAGCCTGGGTGACAGAGACTCCAACTAAAAATGGTCAACCAAAGTTTTAATGTGAAAGTTTTGAAAAGGTTGTGTCATGATTTGTGGAAGAAACATCCCAAGTTGTGACAAACAGATGACTGGTTTTTCCACCATGACAACACACCTGCCCACACAGGTGTTCAGCAGTTTTTGAACAAAAATGGCATGATGTCCATGCTCTATCCTCCCTATTCATCTGATCTTGCCCTGAATGCCTTTGTTTTTTTGTTTCCCTGAATGAAAAATGTCCTCAAAGGTAAACATTTTGCTGACGTGGAAGAGGTGAAACAAAAAATGGCAGAAGCGCTCAAAGGCATAAAAATTGTTAAATTTGAAAACTGTTTTGAGCAGTGGGAAAAGCGTCTTGATAGATGTATTGCAACACACTGAGAGTACTGGAAGGTGACTGAAGCTTAAACACATAAGAATAAATGCAAAGTTCTTAAATAAATAAATAAATTCCATTTTTGGTATCCCCACTCATATATCTATATCTGTATCTACCTATATCTTAGATCCTTGTTATTGATAAATGTGGAGTACAGCTTGGGGATTCCTAACAACTTTGCCATAGGTAATATATAACTATTTTTTTTTTTTGCCAGCACCAAAAATTATACAGGGCAACACATAACTATCATTCTTCAAACTTCTTAATTGAAATCAAAACAGTCAAGAGACTCCATTGGGAGCAATTTTCAACTTGCTAACAAACAGCAACAGGACAATGTACAGCCAAATATAAAATGTTCATAATCTTGGCATTTTAAAAGGTCATAAACAGAATTGATCTATAAAGTGAAATGGAAGGACCACTTTTCCCTTGAAATATACTCATTTATTTTATGTTTCATGACAGTATTTATACTGAATCTGTCCAAATAAAAGGTGACCTCAACCATAAGTTGATACCCCATTTTCTCAAGAAGAAGAATATCGAAACTTTTAGATTTGCTAAACAACTTAAATTCAAAAGCTTTTTGGAATGTTGATAAGCTAGTCAAATGTCTCCTTATGGAAATTGATTTATTTGTTCACTCACACATTTAAAATTGCATGTGCAGAGTGTTGGTTTCAAACCACTGCTTCTTCACTCTCTCAGTTGGTAACACTACTGCATCTCAACTTTTTCCAGGGATCTTTACCTCAGGGCCCTTCTTCTCCTCTGAGCTACATTTTGAGTCTACACAGAGTTGTCAGAGTGAAGCTGCTCACCTTGTCTCTTCCTTTGAAATGATCTGAGATTCAGAACTTTTGACATCCACATATTGCCAGTGCTGGAAATTTTATCCTAAGTCCTAAACTCCTATTCCGGATTCCTAACATCAATGACCTTTTCTTGCTTCATCTATCCTGAAGGTCATGGTCTGAACTTTTAGTGTCTTGCTTTCTAAATGGATGTGAAAAGGCTCTTTTCAATTACACCCCATCCCCCTGAAAGTTCAAGGCCTTATCCCAAGCAACAGTGACTACATCTTTTTTTAGTTTCTTTGCATCGTTTTTTCACTTATTTCATTTGGGCCAACTCTCTAAGAGCCCAATTAACACTAGTTACAATTGTTTGAGGCAAGTTTGGCCTCTCACAAATAGAAATTTATTTTTCAAGTAAAATAATTTTGAGAGCACCCAGTAGTATAAGAGGCTTTGTGAGGACTTCACTTGAAAGCAACTCTCTCTTTTCTGATGGTAATTTTGGTAAACCACAATTCACATTAGGAAAAACCCAGTACTTTATGAATTATTTTGAATGTTATCATTTAAAACCCCTCTATTTATTATTAGCCGAAAAAGTATGAAAATAAGCAATGAGAGAAATGAAAATGTTTTCATTGTAGAAATCGAGACATAAATAAAGCTCAACATTCCTTTGGCCACTCTCTACTGAAGGTTCCAGAGAAAGGGTAGGACATGGATGTCACATCCTCACCCTCCTCAACTCTTGCAGAAATGACTGAAAGGAATGCAGAGAGAGAAACCCACTCCTGGGCTCTAAGCCAGGCAATGTGCCTAGTTTAAAGACAGTAGTGTTTCTTCCACAATCAGTGCAAATGGTCTGGGTAGGGATCTTTGGAGAGTCTGTCCATGCCCCATCACTCAGCCGACCAGACCCTGGGGAGATGTAGTTTAATCCCACCAACACCACTGGGTAGCAGGCACCTACTGCAGTGCACACTCTGGACTACAACAGACACAGATGGCTTTGTAGGGAGGGTAGGGCTGTGGACTTCTAATGAGGGCAGCTGTAGTTGGTGAACCATGGAGAACCTGCTGGGGCCATCGCATGGCTATCTCAGAGAAGGGGGAAGGAGGCAAACAGAATGTTGTGACCATCCCTAGGGCTCTGGCACTTTCCTCTGGATCTCTGAACAGGTGAAATCAAATCAGAGCAAATCTCAGCTTTTCATTCCTTCCTTCTCTGGGCCAGAAGTATGTGGATGGTCATCTCTCAACAGTGGGCAAGTGAGGGTAAACCCAGACTTGCTTCTATGAGAAAAACAGGGAAGAACTGTCAGACTCTAAGTCATTCACTCCAAAGAACTGCAGTCAACATTTCCACCAAAATAGATATATAGCAAGGAATGGGAGCAAGAATTGTTTTTCTCATTCTCAATCAAATACGTGAAAGTAGAGCTGAGAGTCCTCAAAAGGAAATGCCTTGATAACAATAAAGATTGCACGAAGAACATAATGAGATTATTAAATTCAAAACCACTGCACCAGAAGAATGTTGGATTATGTAGAAAATCGGATTGGTGAAGGAAAAGGTAATTTTGGGAAATTTTTTCAGAATTCAAAGAGAAATGAAAGGTGGGTCAGAGATATCTAGTATTGCAATAATTCTTCCCATCCTAGGAAATGTAATACAATTCCAAAAAAAGGGAATATTTTTTGAAACTTTATAAAATTATCCCAGAATTCTTCTGAAAGAATACATGGGTAAGAAAAATTAAAAAGATGGTTGTTAAAAGTAATTGCAATGGGCGCGAACGCTTTGGGTTCCCTCCCACTACGGGAGCTTTTCTGTCCTCTCAATAAATCCTGCTTTCTCAAAAAAAAAAAGTAATTGCAATGAAGGAAATCTGGAAAGTATTAAAACATATTATACAGTTAAAATAGACAGGTTAAGGTAAGAAAAGATAGATTTGATGAAATAACACATAAACTCCAGAAACTAGCCTTCATGTTTAATACATAACAAAGATGACATTTCAAATTCGAGAGGAAAGGATGAATCCTTTAATACACCATATTGTGAGAACTGCTTAGAAATTTGAGAGTATTTTATCACAAACACCAAAATAAAACTTGATGAATTAAAATTATCACAAGTAAAATCATAATTTGAAACAATTCAAAAAATATTGATCTCAGGGTAGTGAAGGCTTTTCTGGAAAAAACAGTGAAGGAAGAGATACTGAAGTAAATTTTAAAAAATTAAATTTTTGTACATAAAAAGTTGGAAATAGGAGTAAGATATCAATGATATCCTCAATATCATAGGTTAAGTATTTGTAGTACATTCATTAGACAAGGGGTAATATGCATAAAAAAACCGCATAATGTAGACAATAGGAATAGATAAATGGGTAGGATGAGGACAGGCAATTAACAGGTGCAGGTGTAAAATGTGCAGCTATATGGGTGAAAACATCTACCAGAGAAATATCCCTTCTCCAGAGGAAGGGGGTGACTGCCAACCTCATCTACTTCCACTGAGTTTGTCTGGGAGGGTATTAAGAAGGTGTACTCAGACCCTGGGAGCTTAAGGACTTGTAATTCCTCTTCTCTATGGAGTCTACTTGAAAAATATTACTTAAAAACATTTTCTGGTCAGTCAAGGGATAAACAACAATTTAAAAAATAATGAGCACGAGAATATGAAAGTACTGGTGGTAAAAAAAAAAAACAAAAAACCCTAACAGCCACAAAACCTCTAATGCAGAGTTTTTTTTATCCCAACACTATTGACTATGGGCATTTGGGCTGGTTAATTCTTTGTTGTGGACTCTGTTGTGTGCATTGTAGAATGTTGTCAGTATTCCAGGTCTCTACCCATTAGATACCACTAGCACCCACCCCTCCACCAACAGTGACAGTCATAACTGTCCCCAGACATTGCCAAGTGTCCCCTGGGGCTCAAATCATCCCATTCTCTGTGGTGTTCCTTTCAAGTTGAGTTATAAAATGCAGACTATGTGGGCGGTGGCGATGGCCAAAAACTGTGTCTAAAACTTCCACCTATATCAACTGATCTTGGACAGTAGCCAAGTGGAGGGGAAGTAATAGTGTGCTAAAATTTAGTATCTCCAAAAAAAAAAAAAAAAAAAAAAAGTAAATTAGCCATGCATGGTGGCATTTACCTGTAGTTCCAGCTACTTGGAAGGCTGAGGCAGAAGGATCGCCTGAGCCTAGCAGGTTGAGGCTGTGGCAGTGTGAGCATGCCACTGTACTCCAGTTGGGTGCCAGAGACGCCAACTCAAGAAAAAAAATTTAGTATCTCACTCGGGGATGATTTAATACATGTTGTTTGATAGCTGCCATTTTATAACTAGAGAAAAATGGGTTCAAATATGCTTAAATTTTTATGAAGACCAAGAAGAATAAAAAGACGGATGACGGCTTTCAAAGCATAAAAGGAAGGAAAGAGCAATACAAATATAATCCATAAAATAAAACAGAAAAAAGGAACCAGCCTAGAAGTCATAAGAGCAAATGGATTCATTTTGATTTTATATAAAATGCCTTAAAATGACTTACTAAAAGAAAAAATACTTTTAGTTTAGATCAAAACCCCAAATCCAGCGTGGGTTATTTTAAAAAATTACCTAAAAAATAATTAACAAAGGAAGGCAAAAAAATACAAGAATTAGCAAAGCTGTAGCTGGTTCACATAGCAATAAAAAAGCAAGGATGGCAGTATTAACATTGGACAAAGTAGACGAAAATGCAAAAGCATTAAATGATAAGATTTTATATTGATAAGAAGCGATATGCACAATGAGGATATAACAGTGATAATCCTGTGCCAAAGCACATAACCCACTCTTGCCACCGCCATGGAATGGGTGGGCTCCAGGGAGATGCCAGTCCCGAAAAGAGACACATCGCGAAGCCCTGAGCCCTGCCTGCGGCCTGGAGCCCACAGCCCAGCCAACTGTGCCGGTACCTCTTCAGATGGTGGTGTTGGGTCTGGATTCATCCACGATAAATACCTTCCCTGTTCTCCAGATGATGCTTCATTGTTGCATAGCTCTCTCTGCCTGGGCAGCTCAACCACAGCACCTGACACCAACACTACCCTACTGGGTTCCATCCTCCTCTTCAGGTTCAGTGGAGTGACCAATCTGCTCTTCCAAACCCCAGATCCTCTCACTCCCTGTTGCAAAGTGAATCCAAACAATAGCACAAAGGAGGGATCGGCAGTCATAGGACACTGCCAGGGGAGGGGAAGAGTGGGAGCACATAACACAAATGGTATCTGATCCTAAACCAGGAAAAGTGAGAACCAGTTGGAGACCCAAACTTTACCTGTACGTAAATTACTTATGTACCAATCTTGATTGGTACTCTACATCTTTATAATAAAATAAAGTTTAAAAAAGTCAACTAAAAATGCCAATTAATTTTAAAATACACAACAAGAAATCTGTCAGAAATATAAGACGACTCATTTTCAAGGTGTTGACTTGAGCATAGGTGCTCTCTTTCTTTCCCTGCCAAAAATTCTGCTGAAATAAACAAGGGGATGTACATTTAGAATAAACTATGCGATACAGCTGGAAAACCCAGAAGGCTCAAAACCCAGGTTGGAAGAATTTCTGGAAGACAGGAAACAGATGGCATCAAGGAAAGCACAGGTGAAGTCCCCAGGGGCACACACGTGGCTTGGCTGTGTCCACAGTAGGGATGTCTACAAAAGATCATCGCTGCATTTATTCTCTCTCTTGAAAAAATTGGATTTTTTTTACAGTTTTAAATAAAAAAGAACCTATGATAGGTTTCATAATTTATGTGGTTGATTAGCCTAGTTTATGTAGCTGATTAGTCCTCTCTTGCTCTGGGAGGTTGGGAGTTTTTGAGATGCTGAGGGGTAGCAGACCTTGTGCGTGTCCTGCTCAGAGGCCCCTGGCACTCAGCATCGCCATGCCGTGTCTCTGGCCTGCGGCAGTCTGCTCCTTTCAGGCTGCCTTGCTGCTTTACACGCTCACATCTCTGCCCACCAGCCATCAGAGGCTGGAGCACCGAAATTGAGCAGACATCAGATTCCAGGGTTTGGAAATCCTCCAAGCCGAACACCCTGAGAGGCTGGCAAGGCTTGTACCCCAGGTCTATGCTATCCCTGGCATAAGCGCTTTGGTGAATCCCCTGACATCAGCGTACCTGGCTTGGGAAGGGTGGGTGATTATCAGTGTGGATACATTATTTTATTTGTACAAATGAGGCAGATAGCAGAAAAACGATGGACATGTCTATAGAAGCAGGAGCTTGAAACAGGGGATGCAACTGAGCATAAAGAATAGATACCGGCATTGCACAGTGGTAGAATGTTCTGGAAGACCACGGAGCAGAATAAAGATAAGCTGAAATGATATTCAAAGTCAGACTTCCTGGGTCTGGCTTTTAGGCTCTGCACGGTCTCCTGTGTGTGAAATGTTGGTAATAATATCATATCGAAATGTAATAACTATATAATCCTCACAAGGTTGCTTGGGATTAAATGAGTTAACAGATGCACTGCAATAAGAAAAATGTCTGGTACCCATTATACTCTTGATAATTGTTAGTTGAATTTAAGTGCAGACTTCTCTGAAACAATTGAAAAAGTAGGGAAGAGTACAATTTTGAATAACCTCAGTGAAATTTGAGGGCTACTTCTGTTAACAGAATATGAACAATTTGCTGTGAGAAAACAAATACATAGGAAAAAAAGAACTTGCTAAGAAATTAAAGACAATTACTACCCCAGATTTAATATAACAATAAAACAGGCACTGCTGAACACCAGACTAATAAATAAGAAAACAAATTCAAAGAATTATCCCAGAAAACAGAAGAGAGAGAGAGAGAGAGAGAGAGAGAGAGAGAGAGAGAGAGAGAGAGAGAGAGAGAAAAGAAGGATAAGAGACGTGGAGAAGAGAGCCAGAGTATCTGATACTTATGTAATAAGAGTTTGAGAAGGAGGGAGCAGAAATGGAGGAAGATAAACTAAAGAAAAAGTCGTGTAAACTTTTGACAGACAAGGAAAAAAAAATCGCCCCAAACACCATAAAAGAGGGAGTGGACTTTTCATTTGAAACACCAAATGCCAGGAGAAAATGGAATCCATCTCACAGAGCTCAGAGGGAAATGGATTGTGACTCCTGAATTCAATTTGGAACTGTCTAGCCTTCTGTGTGAGGGGAGGAGAAATGAAGAAAAGCTGGTTATTCCTGAAAAAGACAGGAAATGAGCAAAAGGAAGCATCAGGCAAGTGTCATAATATACAAGACATACAATGAAGGATATAAGGAGAACATAACCAGGGTCACAGCGAACATGAATAAATTTGATGACTCACGAAAGGCAAATGTTGTCAAACTCAGTAAACCAAAGCCAATGCTGGTCAGTTTTATGCTATTAACCAAGATGCACCCATAAGAGAAAGGCTGAGTATGCAGGGATAGTGAGAGATCAACTGAATAAATGCGAAACATCTACCAGCTTAAAAACAGGGTTTGCAATGTTACTATCAGTAGAAACAGAAGCCAGATGAAAAGTACTCAAAAGAACAAAGGGGGATATTTCACATTATTAGAAGAAACACCCACTGAGGAGATGCGACAATCTAATTTAAGCATTCAAATAGCTTTGGAATACTGAAAGTGATGCAATATATTGTTGTATTAAATCTTATTATATTGTTATATTAAATCTTAGAAATAAAAGGAGAAATAATTGGACAGCAATCACAATGTAGACTTTATATACTTCTTTTGGAAACTGGCAGACAAGGAAGAGCAAAAAATCATGAGAATGTAAAACAATTTATGTAGCATGATGAACATGCTGGATTTAGTGGTTACTTCGAAAGTTCTGCAATTGTCAAGCAGATACTGCACATTTTCTTCAAATACTCATCTTAAAAGTAATTATACATTACTTAGAAAGAAATAAACATGGAAGATTTCATTTCAAAGTTCGTGAGATGAATCTAAGTTTAGAGTCAAAGAAAAAAACGAATAAAATATTTATTAATAAAACAGTTTTTGTTATATAGTTTTAAATATTTATTAATAGAACATATGTAGTTTTTATGAAATAAAGTAACTCAAAAAACAAAAAACAATAATTTCAAGGGAAACAGGAAAAGGTATTTTAAAGATAAAAACAGAAACAAAATCTCCACTTCACCCAAAAAGCAATATTGATAAATAAAACCAAATTTTGGTTCTTTGAAAAGGCCAATATGCATTAGTGGAAAACTGCCAGGGAAGGGAGGGGAGCATACATCTTCAATAGGGTACCTGATCTCAAACCAGGTGAAGTGTGGACCAAGGTGAGGCCCAAACTTTACCTACACAATGACCATTTGTATACCTAAACCTGAGCTGTATCCCACATCTTAAAAAAAAAAGAATATATATATATACATATATATATATATGCCAATAAAATACAAAAATATTTTTAAAAAAATATATATAGGCCAATAAAATATAAAAATATTTAAAAACTGTAAAAGAGAAAGAAAGGAGAGAGAGAGACAGAGAGAGAGAGAGAAGAGAGAGAGAGAATAGCAATACACTACATTATAAATGAAAGCATATAACTACAGGTATTGACATGATTTTTAAACAATAAGAAAATACTGTATACAAGTTTGTAGCAACACATTTAATAATTGAGATGAATAAGTACTCTTTAAGGAAAACATTAATTACCAAAATTGACTTATGGTAGAAATGGTAGAAACCTGGATAGATGTACGTTTTAAAAAAAATGGAAACATCAAAGATATACTTACAAAGATGGATTGGACCAGTCCAGTTTTAAAATGAGTTATACTGATCGGGAAGGGATGTGTTTTTACCTTGCTACTTAAGCTGTTGACAAGCACAGGAAAACAGAGTTTTCAGTTCATTTTTTGGGCTTAAAAATTCTTGAGGAGAGACTGCCAGAAGAGATTACAAACAAACATCTTTTATAAATTAAGGGTTTTACAGGTCTAAATAAGATATCAACAAATTGAGTCTAGAGTATCATAAAATATAATCTTAAGATAGAGTCAAGTTTAATATAGCAATTTTGGGATGTTTTTATATTGATAAGTCTGCTAATATAATATACTTTATTAAATTAATTGGTTAAAAGAAAAAATATGTAGACATGCTTCAAGTTTATTTGATGTGTTTGATAAAGCTTTCATTTCTGGTACTCTGCATAAAATAGAAACATAAAAATTGTTTTGAAACATGATAATAGGTACTTGTTTGAATCAAATAACTTAAAAACAAAACAGTGGCATTCTTATTAAAATTATGAAAAAGACATGGGTGCCCACACTGATAGCTTTTATTTATTTCTCTGAAGGTTGTAGCCAAAACAATGGCAAGATTGCATAAGCTATAAATATAATAAAACACATGTAAAACAATAATTATTTATACTTTATATAAACACATACTTTCCTAGAAAATTCATAAGAATCATTATGCAGGCTGTTATAACTGGTAAGAATTCAGCAAGCTGGAGAAAATCAACATTTCAGAATTTCATAGTTTTCCTATATATTAGTAATAGATTTTTATAAGAAGTAATAGAAAAAAAGTTATTCACAATAATAACCCATCTATAAAAACCTTTGGAATAGATCTATAGGGAATACACAAAACCTAAATAAAGGGAACGATAAAATTCTACTGAAGGACCCACACAAAGATGTGAGGAACCTGAGAAACATACCATGTTCTTGAAGGGGACAACCCAATATTGTAAAGGTGTTGATTTCACCCCTTCCCAGTAATCTGTAATCTTAATGGAAACTCAGTTTAAATATTTGATTTCAAACAATTTGTATATAATAAATTCAAATCATTGGGGCTAAATAAATTCAACAAGTGATGTTGAGTCAATTAGCTAAGAAAGAAATTCTTACATCACACCATACACAGAAGTAAATTCCAAATAGATTAACCATGTAAATGTATATTTTTAATCAGTTTGTCTAATGTTTTTATGACTTTGTCTTGTGTAAATATAGAAAAATATGCAAGTTTTTTTTCTTTCTTTTTTTTGTAAAAACCGAATATGGAGAAATCTTTCTATAAGGTCCTTCTTTTCTTTCTAAGCAAAGAAAAATATTTTTAAATACTACATATTAAAATAAATTCAAAATGAATTAGAGTTAAAATTGAGATCATAAGCCGGGCTCAGTGGCTCAGCCTGTAATCCCACGCCTTTGGGAGGCTGAAGTGAGTGGATTGCCTGAGCTCGCGGGTTTGAGACCCGCCTGGACAGGCGAGACCTCATCTCTACAATAAAATAAAAAAATTAGCCAGGCGTGGTAGCGCGCGCCTGTAATTCCGGCTACTCGGAAGGTTGAGGTGGAAGGATCGCCAGAGCCCAGCAGGTCGAGGCTGCGGTGGCCGGGAGCGTCCACTGCACTCCAGTCTGAGCGACAGAGTGATACTCCAACTCAAAAAAAAGCAAAAAACCTCAAACAAACAAACAAACAAACAAAAAAATTGAGATCATACAAAAGTAAAAAAAAAAAATGCAGGTAAACATTTATTTTGAAATGAGGATTCTATGAAGAAAGACAGACATGTGACACAATAATAGTGATTGTTGCTTGTCTATTCAATATTCATACTCTTCATTTTACCTTCCTTACAGAACCTCTGACAGCAAGGTTCTCAGTCAAAAAATTATGCTTCCCAGCCCAATAGGGTTGGGCAATGATACCCTTGGGCTTCTGTGAAAGTCCCTTTTCACCCATCGATTTTTCTTGCTCTCCTTGTCTAGAATGGTGATGTGACAGTGGGGTTTTAGCAGCCATTTTGTGACCTTGAAATTGGTAGTCATATGTTCAGAATGACAGCCCCCAAAATAAAGGAACCTGGGTTCTTTATGACTTTGTGGAGTTTTCACATCAGCTCTACACTACCTCTCTCCAGATTCCATTTATGTGAGAAAATAAAACCCTTATCTGTTTACGCTTCTGTGGTTGGGTCTCTGTTATTGTCAGACAGCTACAATTGCTACCTGATAAAATAAAAATCCTCTGTATCCCAGAAACACCATCAGTACAAGTGTTACAACTTGTGCAGAGGTCCATATAGTAACATCTATCAAAATTACAAATGTATATATCCCTTGTTGTAACTATTTCATTCTGGGAATTTTTCCTGCAGATAAACTTGCACATGTAGTAAGCAACAAATGTAATCCTGTGTGTGACAGCAAAAGATTGATAGCAACTCACATATTATATAACATTTCATTTGGTTAAGTAAAATATGATTCATTCGTACAATGCAATATCATTTATCTGTAACAAACAATCAAAACCAAGAAATCCACTCATGTACTAGTCAAGAAAGTGATAAAAGGAAGATATACAGTGGTGTTTGTAGTGTGCCAACATTTGTGCAAAAGGGGAGGGGTTAAAATTTATATTTTTATTCATACATAAGGAGACTCAGGAAAGCTGTACTAGACATTAAGAATAGTGGCTATCCCAGAAGCAAATATCTGTCTGGGGATGGGGAAACACCTCTTATCAACAGGGTGCCTGAATGAAACGTAATTGTACACCTAACCCTTAACTGTCCCCTACAAAACCATAATAAAAAATATTGATTTAAAAAAAAAAAGAATAGTGGTTAACCAAGGTAAGTAGGGATAAAATGGGCAAATAGGGGAAGGAGATTTTAAAAACTTTATACCTATATGTGTTATTTTTGATACAGATGGATGTATTATTGCTGTGGTTTGAATGTCTCCTGCTAAACTCATGTGAACTGCCACTGTAACATTATTTATTTATTTATTTATTTTGAGCTGGAGTCTCACTTTGTTGCCCGGACTGGAGTGCAGTGGCCGCTCCTGGCCACCGCAGCCTCGACCTGCCGGGCTCCGGCGATCCTTCCGCCTCAGCCTTCCGAGTAGCCGGAATTACAGGCATGCACTACCACGCCCGGCTGATTTTTTTGATTTATTGTAGAGATGAGGTATCGCTGCCCAGGCAGGTCTCGAATCTGCGGGCTCAGGCAATCCACTCACCTCAGCCTCCCAAAAGCGCGGGATTATAGGCTGAGCCACCGAGCCCGGCCACTGTAACATTATTAAGAGGTGAGACCTTTAAGAGGTAACTGGGTCATGGGAAGGGAGCCCTCATGAATAGATTTTTGCCATTACTATGGGAGTGGGTTAGGTATTGGGGTTGTAAGATCTAGATAAAGAAATGAGTTTGGTCCCCATCTGCTCTCTCTGTGTCATGTGCACACTTATCTTTCTGCTATGGGATAATACAAGAGGGCCCTTACCAGATGCCAGCACCATGCTCTTGAACTTCCCACCTCCAGAGATGTGAGCCAAATAAATTTTTCTTTGTAAATTACCTCTTCTGAGGCATTCTGTTAGAACAGCAGAAAATGGACTAAGAAAATGGACCTACTTCAAATAACCCACATAAATATAACTTAAAAGGAGGCAATATAGCATCATAGGTGAAGGCTTGTGGGATTTCAAACAGAAATGGGCTCTACTGTTCCTTGAGAGTATGACCAGGGCAAAGTATTTAACCTCTGGGAATGTTAGTTTTCCCATTAGTAAATAAGAGTAACAGCATCCACTTTTTAAAGTGGTGGTGAGAATTAAGTGAGATAAAGTATATAGAGTGCAAATCTCAGATTGGGCACATGGTGACAATTAGTGCTGACAAATGTGATTGTTAGAAATTTAAATGAGAAAAGGCGACACACTATCTTCCATATGAATGACAGAAAAAGGGTTGATGGTCTTCTGACGAAACCGGGTCATGCAGATCCTTAAGGAGAAGAGAAACACTCTCTCCAAAGTTGGCAAGAACATAAAGAGACAAATCATTCATTCAGTCATGGACCAAAGACTTACAGTCCTACTATGCGGCAGGCAGAGATCTGTGCTGCAGGAACAGCTGTGAGCAACACATTCAAATTCTCTGTCTTCTTATCAGAAGAAAAAAATATATACATTATGGAGAAATATGTGGAAAAAATAATTCACTTTCACTAAAAACCAAGGAATGCAAATTAAAATAAAACAAGGTGTTATTTTTGCTCCATGAAACTGAAGATGAAAAAAATAGCACCCTGTTGATAGAAGTGTGTTTAGAAAAACCTAAAAGAGTGAGTAAACTGATTAATGCCGTAATTCTGTTTCTAGAAATTCATTCTGTGCAAATAATCACATGTGCTTTATAAAGTACATACAAAAATTTGTCTATAACACTGTCTCTGAAGCTCATTTACTATTAAAAATTAAAAATGGCTGTTGTTCCAAAATAGATAAGTTATTAAACAAGCCATAAAATGGAAATTAATGCAGTTATCAAAAAACATAGAGGGAAATGAAACGAACATTGACTTTTTCAACAGAATGACAGTTTTGTAAAATAAAAAAAGAATAGAGATAAAATGCTGAAAGAATACAAACAAAAAATGCTGTGATGTTTAACTTTGCACATGGATTTTATTTTTAAAGTTGCTTGCTCTAAAAAATATCTTGATAAATACAAATTGATGTGTTAGTATTTTGAATAGTGAAAGTATTTCTGTTACTATTTTCAGTTTCTTTTTTACAGTGAATACATTGTGTTTTTTAGAGTAGTTTTGGGTTCACAGCAAAAATGAGAGGAAAGTCTAGAAGGTTCTGTTACACCTAGTGTCTCCACACATACACAGTCTCTCCTGTAGCTGACATCTGGCACTGCCATAGTACATTTATTGCAACTGATATGTTAATTTTTAAGAGAGGAGCTTCATATTCCCATGGACCCTCGAATATGCATCTGTAACTTCCTGTACTACTTTAGCAAAACTACTTTGGCTTGTTTAAGACACACAAATCTAGGCTTTGAAAAGATCAGCTCCATCCCCTGTTCTCCTCTCCAACTTAGACATTGACTAATCTAACTAGACTAAGTGGTTGAGGAAAGTTGAAAGGTACCATTACTCCATATGCTTGTATCCAGAATGGTAAGGCATTTATTATTCAGAATGGTAAGGTATTGCTTATTCCATCCGGGACCTTATTGCCTCTGCCCCTCGGAATGAAACACTTCCTTCCAGGCCCAAGGTGGTTGAAGGCCACCTCTGTCATCCTTATTTTCTTTTATGACACAACAGTAGGGTACAAGACCCCAGCTTTTTACCCCTATAGAATAGCTGTGTGCAGTCTTTTAGATCTGCTAACCACAATCTGAAGTAGAGTGTAGACAGCAGTTTGACTGGGAATCTGGGATTTGGATGGTTTTTTCTTCTCTTCCAGAGTGCCTTACCTTCCTCATGCAAAGTGATGTCACTTTTGCCCAAAGGATCAGCTCTACAGTCCGGATCACGTGGTTGCACATGCCCTTCTTTTCTTCCCATTCCAAACTCTTCACCAGGCCCTTTCTGGAATAGACAACTCTGTTCTCTGGAGATCCTTTCTCCTGGCACAAGACATCAGCACCATTTTCAAGCATGTCCCTGGGTCTCCATGTCACTTCTACCTTAGCAGGGATCCTGCTATCCTAAGGCACATGAGGATGCTCCCAAGACAACCAACATCCAGGACAGCCTTTCAAGAACATGTGTTAGTTTTCAAGGTCTGTTGTAACAAAGTTTTGTAGACTGGGTAGCTTAAACAACAGACATTTATTTTCTCACAATTCCGGAGACAAGAAGTTCAAGATCAAGGTGTTGGCAGGGTTGTTCAAGCCAAGGTATTCTGGCTTGCAGGTGACCATCTTCTTCCTGCATCTTCATATGATCTTCCTTCTGTGTGTCTGTGTCCAAATTTCCTCCTCTTATAAGAACACCAGTTGTATTTGATTGGACTCACGCTTATGACCCCATTTTAACTTAATCCTGTCTCCAATTCAATTACATTCTGAGGTATTTAAAGGGCTAAGACTTTAACACATGAATTTTGGGGGGACAAAATTCAGCCCATGACGTCAGGCATGTCACTGATGCAGCCACCAGTAGTGGAGCAGACGAGTAGGAACCTGGCACTTATGCCTGTCTCAGGCACCTGGAGCTGTCTTCTGTGTTCTTGGAATTCCATCCTGAGAACTCACTGAGAATTGTGACCACTTCCATCAAACCAGACATGGATAGATCAGTTTTACAAAAACAAGGTCAAATTACCCACTAGTTTTATGTCATTCTCATTTTTCCTAAGTTTATAATAAAAATATAAAAATAAAAGAAGTCTTATTATGTATATGCACTAACTATATAATATAATTTATGTGTGGCCCAAGACAATTTCTCTTTACTTAATAAGGCCCAGAGAAGCCTAGGAAGACCTACCCTTTTCTTGCTGTTGCTCTCCATCCAAGTCATCCACTTCTGAGCCACATCATGCCATTAAATCCCTTGTCATTCCACTTCATGAAATGCAGTGTTGGATTTCAGCTGCCTTTGGGAGCATTCCTACGTGTGTGTGTGTGTGTGTGTGTGTGTGTGTGTGTGTGTGTGTGTGTTGGAGTCTCACTCTTGTCACTTGTCACTCAGGCTGGAGTGCAGTGGCACACTCATGGCCACCGCAGCCTTGACCTGCTGGGCTTAGGCAATCCTTCCTCCTCAGCCTTCCAAGTAACTGGAACTACAGATGCTTGCCATCACACCTAGCTAGTTTTTGTGATTTATTGTAGAGACGAGGTCTCACCAACTTGCCCAGGCTGGTCTCGAACCCCCAGACTCAGGAAATCCTCTTGCCTCGGCCTCACAAAGTGCTAGGCTTACAGGCTGAGACACCACACCTGGCCCCCAAATGTCTTAGGGTACAAGAGTACCCACTAAGGTTGGATGGAGATCCTTTGAAGGGCATGTTTGAAATGGTGCTGATGTCATCTGCCAGGAGAGATCTGAGAGCAGATTTGTCTATTCCTGGAAGGGCCTGGTGCAGGGGTCCTGCTTGGTCAGGTCAGTTTGGAGTGGGAAGAGAAGAAGGGCATGTACAACTGTGTGATCCGGACTGTGGAGCTGGCCCTTGGGTGGGAGCCACGTCACTTTGCATGATAAGGCAAGGCATTCTGGGAAAGAAGAAAAAATCACCATCCAAACCCCAGATTCCCAGTCAGGCTGCTCTTTCAGGGTGAGCTGGGGTGAGCACATCCAGGTCAGATGTAAGGCCAGGGCAGTGAGGACCTCATGGTGAAGCTACCTTGAGGATGAAGGCTGGCAAGCCTTAAGGCAGGTTCACACAGCCCTAGGGACTTAGGAATGCTCCCCAGGTTTCCTGCCAAGATGGTTTGAGGGAGCACTGGCTGGCCAGGGGTGGGAGTTTTAACTAAAGTAGTTGCAGGTTTGGTGCCCTCCTGGGAAAAGGACAGCACCCCCCTTAACTACTAATATCACTGCTGACTCTGAGGCATCAGATTCTGGGAGCATTGAAGACCTTCTTCCAGTAAGTTAAGAGGATCCTGAAAATACTCGTTAGAAAATAAGAAATATAAACCCTTATGTGTTCCTATGCTTGAGTTGCAAGTCATATTGGACAAGAAATAATCAACCCTCCTTTCTGGATCTGTTTTCAGGTTCATTCACGTTACTCTTGTTTCCTTCCTCCTTACACTCATATACATGCACACACACATGCATATGCATACACACACTTATGCTGATGCAAGATCTTTGAGATGCTTCCACGTCCTCATGGGGAAGTATTCACTTTTTACTGTACTTTCCTCTGCCCTCACCCTTGTAGACCTTACCTCTCAGCATTCTTCCCCAGTACCTCTGTTGATCGATTGCTATTTGATTTTTCTGCCTTGCCCACTGGACTGTGGGATGGTTAATTATATGTGTCAACTTGGTGAGGCCACGGGGTCCAGATGTTTGGTCAAACGCCAGTTTAGATTCTGCTGTGAAGGTATTTTTTAGGCGTGATGAACACTTCAGTCAGTGGACTTGAGTACAGCAGATTGCCCTCATAATATGGGTGGGGCTTCTCCAGTCAGGTGAAGGCTTTAAAACAGGCATGTCCAACCCATGGCCTGTGGCCCAAGACAGTTAGTCATGTGGCACCACAAAATCTTTCGACATTATGTGTTTTTTAGCCTTTATTTTCTTTGTGACCCCATGTGGAGTTCCGTTTTTGAAGTTCACAATCATGCTTTATTCATGACATCCCTTTTTGGCATCTCCTACATTTGTGAGCAGCTGTTTTCAATGATGAAGCATATGAAGAGCAAAATTGGGACAAACATTTCTGATGAGCACCTTGAGAACTCACTGAGAATTGTGATCACTTCCATCGAACCAGACTCGGATAGATTAGTTTTACAAAAACAAGGTCAAATTTCCCACTAGTTTTATATTGTTCTCATTTTTCCCAAGTTTACAACAAAAACATAAAAATAAAAGATGTCTTATTATGTATATGCACTAACTATATTACATAATTTACGTGCGGCCCAAGGCAATTCCTCTTTACTTGACGAGGCCCAGGGAAGCCAAAAGACCTTAAGAAAGAAAATACCAAGGTTCTTTGAGGAAGTGGGAATTCTCCCTCCAGACTGTTGTAGACTCAAGTTCCAGCATCATTGCCTGCTGGCATTTCCAGCCTACTGGGCTGCCCTACAGATTTCGGATGTGCCAGCCTTCACAATTGCATGAGCCAATTCTTTAAAACAAGTCTCTTCATGTATGTCTACCTTATTGGTTCTGTTTCTCTGGAGAATACTGACTAATATAGACTGTGAGTATGACCCCCTCCATCATGATGGAGACAAGAGCCGAGGGTGTTGAAGAGGGAGGCATGGACTGTTCTGCAGTTCGTGAGCAAAGTAGGAGGGCTTATAAACATTGTAAATTCTTATTGAACTTTCCACCAAACCAGGATTTATATAAAAACGTCTACCAAAATATGACTGAAGGGTAATATCCAAAGCATGGCACCACAACAATTGCTACATTCTTTTCCCTCTAAATACAACTGAGTAGTTTTGCTTTTTCTTTGAAGCTAAGCTCCTGGAACAGTCTTTAGTACTGTTCTTCTAAAGCATCTGACACATTCTAGGTGTTAAAGAAAAGGTTAATTTCCTTTAAAAAATAAAACATAAAAAAGATCCTGAGAGAGCTGGCTGTTCCAAGTCTCATGAAGGCTGAACTTAACTTTCCCATTTATTGTGAACATTCTTCTTCCTGTCTTTGAAATTCTTTCATTTAACATTAGCATTTGATTAACCTTTTAGTCGAGATATCTGAGTTTTGTCACTGTCATGTTGATTCTAGCTTGTTTTTATTTCAGATAATTTTCAAGTAGCCACATGTGTCGGGTAGTAAGGTCTTTTATTGCTAGTTTTTGGCAGTGGGGCCCCAAGAATGAAGCTCTTACTTCATTACGCAAAGCTTTTTCACTGTGAAGCAAATCGGAGCAATCAAGTAATGACAGTGGGAGATTGTATTTTCCACATAGAATTATTGGGACAAACGTCCTGGCCATTTTTGCCTTATATTTATGCACTTCTGCAGGTTTGGAAAATTATGTTTTCTATCAATTGAAATTCACATAAAAAACGATTTAATTGAAAAGACTAAAGGTAAGTCTGTAGTTACCGCCTCAGCAGTTCCTGTGGGGCCTGGTAGTGAGAGAGTTTTCAAGTCTCCTATGAGGCCATTTGTACGAACCCACAGGTGGACTGTGACATGTTATAACCCAGATACAGTTAGCTATGGCCATCATGTCTGGAGCAAGGAAAATTCCACTCCTCATTCTTTAGCAGTAATGATGGGTTGTGGTTGCCAGAACTGATTCAGGGTTTGTATATGCTTTGGCACTTCCTCAGAGCTTTGGTCTGAAGGTTACTACTCTTGTGGGGCCCATATGTCTGCATCTGTCTACAGTAGGAGCTGCTCAAAACACAGTCTCCCCAAGAATTCAGGGCTATTGAGAGATTCACAATGTTAAACAAAAATGGTGGGAGCCATTGTTTTGGACTAAGCTCCTGCACTAGGCCCCAACAGACCACACCAAAAAATCAAAATGGAGTCATCCATGCTAAAGTTCCTCATCACCAGACCCAAACTAAACTGTTATCTGACCTCCAGAGAAATCAAGGGAAAGAGGTTAACAGTCAAATTCCCAAACAGGCCAGTTCTCATCTTTAGTCGGCATGATGATAAAGTTCCCTCTGCTTTAATCCTTACACAAAAGATATAGTCTGATATGACCTGATGCTAACCAATCAGTTATTTTTCTATTGTTCTGTCTCCCTGTCCCTGCTTTACAAGAAAAAGTAATGAACGCACTCTTTGTTCTTTGTTTCAGCTTTCTTCAGCCCTTCTTGAAGCCATTCTCACAGGGTTAACAAGGATTCTGGGCAGAAATATAATTAAGCATTAGTAAGGCAGCACTTTGGTCTACTTCCTTGTAAGTGAAAGTCACAAAGCACTGGATACTGACCATCTGCATTCCTGTTTTCTATGGATAGTATTTCTGATGTTAGAATCATAGGCTTTATTTCAGAATTACCTAAGTATTTTTTTTTAGGTCAGGGTTTTGCTCTG
The DNA here is from genome assembly GCA_027257055.1 of Cephalopachus bancanus. Lineage (NCBI taxonomy): Eukaryota > Metazoa > Chordata > Mammalia > Primates > Tarsiidae > Cephalopachus > Cephalopachus bancanus. The sequence goes on from JAPVLO010000175.1 coordinate 1,020,072, forward strand.
TTGCCCAGGTTGAAGTGGAGTGTATGATCATAGCTCACTGCAGCCTCCAACTTCTGGACTCAAGCGATCCTCCTTCCTCAGCCTCCTGCCTGGCTAATTTTTGCTTTTTTGTTTTTTTTAGAGACAGGCTCTCTCTATGTTGCCCAGCTTGGTCTTGAACGTCTGGGCTCAAGCAATACTCTGACCTTGGGAGTGCTGGAATTACAGGTGTGAGCCACCGTACCCAGCCAGAATTGCTTAAGATGCTTTTCAGATCCTGAATTTGAGTGGAACATGTGACGCCAACCAGTTATTGACATTGAAGAACCCCACAGAGGAATGAAACCAGCATGAATACAATTTCTTCATCTCCCTGTCCTATGACTTCACCCTGCTCTCTTTGGCCAGTCAATGTTCTTCACACGTTGGCCCACTCCAAAACCCTTATAAGCTCTAACCCCAAACTCCCCAGGGAGATGAATTTGAGGTTTCCTCCTGTCTCTTTATTTGATGGCCCTACAATTAAACCTCTTTCTCAGCTGCAACCTGCTGTCTTGGGATATTGACTCATCATTGGACAACAAACCTATTGCAGTTACATTGTCTGTCTAGAAAGCCAATCTCTTCTACTCAGCTCATTGGAATGAAATGTTGCTTGATTCTGGAATTACAATAAAGCCCACTGAAATCTTTAAATTAAATTTGTAGTCTTTTTGTCCTTTGACAACAACGTGTACACATTTGCTATTCCATATAGGGAGACAACAAGGAGAACATGGCAGATAATATCTGGAAGACAGAGCCAGTGTTTGTGATGATGAGTGGGATATGGCTGAGGGGAAATCAAGAAAGGCTTTCATGGACAGGATGAAAGGAACTGTCCATAGCATGCTGCAGCTCTCAGTTAGTCAAGCACAAGGGACAATTCCAGATTAGGCAGGCCTCATTAGTGAGAAGTAATCAGAGGCTGTGTGTGGAGGAGTGAGCTAGGTGCTGCTAAGGACCTGGGTGCTCAGCTTAGACAACAGAGTGAGGTCTTGTTTCTACAAACTACAAAAAAGAACGAAAGAAAGAAAGAAAGAAAGAAAGAAAGAAAGAAAGAAAGAAAGAAAGAAAGAAAGAAAGAAAGAAAGAAAAAACTAGCCAGATATGGTGGTGCACGCTTGTAGACCCAGTTATGCAGGAGGCTGAGGTGGAAGGATTGCCTGAATCCAGAAGGTTGAGGCTGCAGTGAGCCATGACTGTGCCACTACATTGTAGCCTGGGCAACAGAGTGAGACCCTGACTCAAGAAAAGAAAAGAAAAGAAAAGAAAAAAAAGACTAGGATATGATTTTCACTGTTTGACTGTGAAATATGGAAGCTCCATAAACTTCCATCTAGTGAAAAAAAAGTTCCCATATGGGAACAATGATACATCTGACACAATGCTCAGGAAGAAGAAAGAGCTTTGTAAACTCCCAAACCAGGTAAGGTGGTGATAATGAGAGTGGAGTTGACATGATAAGATGCCCAAGAAAACCAGAGCTACATGGATGGATGCCCATCTGAGATCTAATTACCAGACTCGAGTCACACACATTAGACATGGATTTGGGCTGTGGCCCATGAAATGGTACCGTCTGTCATCTGAAGAAAGTCAGGAAACCTGTGGAAGGCTTGTGTTCCTTTTTTGTACCCATAAAGAGAGGCTTGGGCAGAAGTGAAGTAGTAAGTCATTTATACTCCAGCTGACACTAGGCGAGGCTGCCAGTTTGATTTAGGTCATTTTGTATAGATACACAGGTGGGTCTGTGGCATGCTACGACTCAGATGGAGTTGGCTATGGCTGTCATATCTGAAGCAAGGAAAATTCCACTCCTCATTCTTTAGCAGTAATGATGAGTCGTGGTTACCAGTACCAATTCAGGGTTTGTACATGCTTTGGCACTTTCTCAGAACTTTGGTCTGAAGATTACTGCTCTTGTGGGGCCCATCTGTCTGCAGTGGGAGCTCAAAATACAGTATCCTCAAGAATTCAGGGCTATTGAGAGATCCACAGTGTTAAACAAAAATGGTAAGAGTCCATTGTTTTGGATCAAGCTCCTGCACTAAGCCCCAAAAGACCAGACCAGAAATCAAATGGAGTCACCCATGCTAAAGTTCCACAACACCAGACCCAAACTAAGCAGTAAGCAACTTGAAGTGCTCACACATGAGATGGAATTGTCCCTTGCCTCTTTCCTTACTTAGCCTGTCAAGATGGTTAGTGACTTAGGTCTTCAGTACAAGAAAGAAGTCTGAGGTACCTTTTAGAAAAATGCTTACCCTTAAGTTCATACACTGGCCATTCTCTGGCTTGAGAGAAAAATAGTTAGAACTTAGGCCAGGCCTAAGAAATCTTTTAATGTTTTGGCCCCAGTACATAGGTTCTTACAGTGGGGAAGCCCAGCCTCAGTATTCCTTCCCCTTGATCCAACTGTTAGGTGCTCACTAGATTGACCAGTTTCTTCTAGAGAGTCTAAGGCTGTTTCTATGTGTAACCATCATGATGGGGTGCAGCAACGTGTGCTCAGATATGATATCAATTCATCATGCAAATTCTAAGCATACTTCCATACTTCCTTGAAATCTCCTTAGGAATTCAAGCTCATCATGAATGCTCCCATTGCTGAATGTCTTTTTTTCATTATAGGTCTTTCTTCAGAGTTTAGCTTTCAATTATTTTCTACTCTCTTTATCTACCTATTTTTGTATCTACGTTTCTATCTATCATCCATCTATCTATCTTTAATCTAACATCTATCTATCCTCTATCTGTCTATCTAATCTATCATTTATCATTTGCCTAATATCTATCTATCTTTCTATCATCTATCATGTATCTATCTAACATCCATCTGTCTATCTACCTACCTATCTAACATCTATCTCTGTTATCTATCTCTATCCGTCTAACATCTATCTGTCTATCTCTGTCTAACATCTGTCTATCTATATCTATCTATCACCTCCATCTATCTATCATATATCTCTATCATCTATTATCTATCATCTATCTAACATCTATCATGTATCTATCATCTATCATATCTGTCTGTATATCTAACATCTATCTATCATCTCTATCTATATCAATTTAACATCTATCATCTATCTATCATCTATCTATCATGTATCTATCTAACATTTATCTACCTATCTACCAAAGTAACACCTATCTATCTCTGTCTATTATCTATCTCTATCTTTCTAACATCTATCTATCTCTATCTAACATCTATCTATCTATCTATCTAATCTATCAGCTACATCTATCATCTATCTCTATCATCTATCTATTATCTATTGATCATCTATCATATCTATCATCTATCATCTATCATATCTGTCATGCATCTATCTAATGTTTACCTATCATCTGTCTATCTGACATCTATCTCTCTCTCTTATCTATCTCTATAATCTCTATCATCTATCTAACATCTATCTATATGTCTATATCTATCTATCATCAGCCATCATCTTTATTTCTCATATATCTTTATCTATCTTGTCTATCTATCTATCTATCTATCTTCTTCATCATCATCATCTGTCTATCTGCCTATCCAGCCATCTATCTATTGTAGCATCTTTGCCTTTCCATTTGAATGTAGCATCTGAGGAAAGTGATCAGGTTCCCTGTCCAGTTGTTCAGTGGGGCAGGACATAAAAAGTCACTCTTGGCAAATGGTTCAACAGTTAACAGGGCTAGTGGGATTTAAACCATCACATTGAGGCCTAACTCCCTAAGATCCCCAATCGTAACCATTCTTCGGGCAAAGCAATGAGCAATGAAGAAAATCTTCCCCCAGAATACAGAGGAATAAGAAACCTGAGATCTGAATAACCTTTAAATCATGGTAGGTTATCTATACGACTTCCTCAGACTCATTCTCTCTAGCCTGCATTATTAGCAGGAAAAAGACAAAAGGTCTCACTCTATTTAAAAAAAAAAGCCTAGCATAACACTTTTTTTCATAGCATGTATGCCCATTCAAAGGAAATACTTCCACTAATGAGTGTCCTTTGCTTGTCCATTAGTTATTAGGCACTACTTAGGAGGAAAAAAAAATACCTTTCCTTTAATTAATGTGGCTGTTCTTTAGGTCTCCTTTGGAGATTTTCTTTTCATCCTGAGCTACAGAAATAAGATGAGGAGGAGGTGTTACATTGACGTGAACTTATCTGCATTTGATACAACAATGAGGTGCTTTCTTCTTTCTTTTCTTGTGTAAGATTGTCTTAGAAAAGAACAGCCCATGGGCTGAAGCGAATATTTAAAACAAGCACAGCCAATGGAAAAAAAATGGATGTTTCTTCTTAAAGTTACATAGAAATTGGCGTAAATGGCAGACTAAGAGCAGCTCCCCACCTCCTCTTCTTAAAATTCTTAGACATTACTAATGTGTGTGTATATATAAAATCCCATAATAGGATATATGTATACATATGGAGTGGGGAGTGGCTCTCAGTCTGCCATTTGTGACAATATTATAAATATAAAACCTGAAATATAAACATGCCTATATAAAAATATGCCTATATATAAATATGCCTACATGTGCCTTTATATATATGTATATATCTCGATCATCTATCTGTCTAATCTCCATGCTTAACTGCATTGAGTGGAGCATACACCATGAGAAATTCCTGAAATATGGAGTCACACTAACAAAGAATATTCATTCCAGGACAGAAGAGAACTATTATGGGTTGTGCATGGCACTGGGAAACTCAGACTTTGAGAATGTTCTGGGAGGGAGTGGTATCTAAGGGCAGTAGTCAAGTGGTTTATTGGGACATCATACTAGGAATAGCCAGGTGGGATAACAGCTACCCTGAAATTCCCAGAGAGGGACTTTGTCCACAGGTAGGAGTAGTGAGTGTGAAAGTTGCAATATCCAGAAGGTTTAGAATTGTTCTTCAGGGAAAAGAGGGAGAAGGTGAAGAAAGCAGGGTTTGTTTCAAGTTGTAGTCATATCACTTGCAAGACCTGCCAGGCAAGTGGAAATGCAGTGGATGGAAAGGAATAATCCCCTGAGGTTATTGGAAAGCAAATCAGAACAATCCATTTTTGCAGCAGACACCAGTTCCCCAAACTGCTGCCATGGGAGTTTATAGTTTGCTAAACTTTATTTGCAGATATGCTTTATTTGGTCAGCTAGCAAGCCTCAAGGTACATGAAGAATGCTGATTCATTGCTCAGGTATCATTTTGATCTCAAACACTCTGGCACTAGGCGTACCTAGTTATCACCTCCTGACTAAAGGACTTACTGGAGAATCTTCTTCTTTTTTGGGGGTTGGGGGAGAACCTTTCATTTGTCTTAGGTAGATCTAATAGACACTTTCCCTAATCAAAGAATTCTGGAACAAAACTACCTTCTTAACATATATGGCCCACTATACTTAGACACAGGTCACAGGTTCCTTCTGAGTTTTTTTTTTTTAATGTTGTGGTCTCTTTCTGTCACCCAGGCTGGATTGCAGTGGCATGATCACGGTTTACTGAAGCCCCAACCTCCTGGGCTCAGGTGATCCTTCTACCTGAGCCTCCTGATTAGGTAAGATACAGGTGCACACCACCATACTGGCTAATTTTTGTGATTTTTTTTGTAGAGATGGGGATCTCACTATGCTGCCCAGGCTGGTCTCAAACTCCTGGGCTCAAGCAATCCTCCTGCCTTGGCCTCCCAAGGTGCTGGACTTATAGCTGTGAGCCACCAGGCCCAACTTAGAACTAATTTCTCTGTTGCCTGGAGTGGTATGCTAGGTGGTGCTGGATGCAGCATCTAGTACCCTGGTCTATAGTATACATGTGACTGCTGATACTGGAAGTATTGGAGATCAAATTCTCAATAGAGTCTATCCTAAGGTGGGCTAAAATTAAATGGAGGGATGCAAAATTAGTAAGGGCACCCGTGAACTACTCCAGGTAACTCTGAGGATGAGGGGGAGGCTCTGTCACACTTTCTGAAACACAAAGGACCCATATCTGATCTCCACGTGGCATCATTTTGGAATGAAGCATAACCATCAGTTCAGAACCAAAACACAATGTAGATCCACCAATTCCATTTCTGGTGGCTATCTTAAAGAAACAATTACACACATGAACAAAGACACATACATTATTTATGTAGTGAAAAATCTGAAACAAATTTCCACCAATAGGTTAATAGTTAAATAAACAGCATACATACATTTTGTAATGGTATGCAGTTGTGTTAATAAGAAAAAATTTAATACATGTGTTACTTATAAGTCAAGTGTATACTACATATGGGGGAAGAAAATCTGCAAAATAGTACATACAAATATGTTTCAATTTTGGTTAAAAAATCCTGGAACAAAAAGTAAAACTCTATTTACATATGTACACATATATCCATGTTAACATAAAATAAAATGTCTGAAAGCTATACTTTAAACCGGTAATAGTATTTTCTTCAAGGGAGGAGTGGATTTTTAGCATAAAAATGCATTCATGTATTACTTGTGCATTAACATAAAAAAGTACTGCTTAAAACCAGTTTGAATCACCGCTTCAAGAGTAGAATCAGCAATTTTATCTGAGAAACAAGGATATTTGCATGTGGATGTGCTACACAGACACACCCTGAGACACTCTAAGTTTTCAAACATTTTAAAGTTTTGCAGTGAATATTCAAATACCATGCTAGCAATAAAACACTCTGCTTTTATGAAAAAAGAAAGTAAAGCAAATAAAAAAATTAAATAAAAATAGAAAAGATATAAATTTCACTACAAAATGCAGAGAATCCAAAATAAATTCTGGAGAGAAAGGGAAACAAAGAAACAGGAATCAAAATGCTCACAGGTCTCTCCACAGCACCACTGAAAGAAAAGCTAAGGGAGGAACACTTCCAACATTATGAGAGACATTTATTTCCAATCTAATAATGGATAATCAGCAAAACCTATCAATTTATTTAAACATAAATTCAAAATCCTGAAAAATCACTTCCCATGAAGAATATTCTCCATCAGAATGAGGGAGAAGTCTGAGATAGAGTAATGAAGGAGATCCAGGAAAGAGAGATCCAAAGCTGTGAAGCCCAAGGGAATTCCTGGGATTGGAAGAAAGTGCTAGGGTAAGAGGAGTGAGGTGGTTCCAGAGGGCAACCACTACATAGTAAGCCATCAAGGGATTGTGGCTCCAGGATGGATGGATGAATGACTTGACTAAATAATGCAATAAATAGTTTAGTAGATATATTTGACCATACTGAGAGGAGATTTAGGAAACTATCTGAAAATGTAGAGGAAAAAATTAGACATAAGGACATAGGAAAATGAACAAATAAAACTTAAGGCCATCATTAACTCCAGAGAAAACAAAAAGTTGTTTGAGAAAGGCAATATTATTGGTATAAGTAGCTCAACTGTGAATAATACTTAAATATTCATATTGATATAATGATATGTGTGTATGTGTGCATGAGTATATTGCATTTGAGAAAGTTAAATCCTCATCCTTCATAGAAGAAAGCAAATAGGTAACATCTGAAATTAAACAAATCAATGCATTTCAGCATACATGTATTATTTAAAAATGTGGAGTTAAATAGTGCAAGATGCAGTTAAAGAATTGACAGACAATGCACCTGAGAGACTGAGACTTGGAATTTGAGAGAGTTGGGGAATAAGACTATTGTGGTTAATTATAAGCCCTGTATTTGATTTTAGAACTGTAAACTGTATTTTTTTGGTAAAACTACAATGAAAATAAAATCACCTACTCATAACTGTGATTTTTTAAAATGACATGTAAAATTGTTAAAGGACAGCAAACAAAGATGCTAATATATAGGTAAGTCTAAGAACTCAGTATCAGTCACTATGTAATTAAATGCTAGAGAACAAAATATAACCATGGCTATCATCTTTTAAACACCCTAGTATCATCTCATTTAATGCTCACATCAACCCTTGAGATAGGTGCTACTATCATCAACCACATTTTATAGATGTGATTATAAGAAGTCAAATAACTTATGTAAACTCAAGCAATTGAAAAGTGGAGTGGTGGACCTAGCATTAATTAGGATTAATTCAAAGTTCATAATTCTAGTTCCAATTCTACACACTAGAAAGACTAGGGAGTTACAGAAATTCAGAGACGAATGAAAGCTCTGAATTCATTCCTCAATTTTTTTCTAAACCAAGCAGTGTGAGAAATTTCAGCTGACTGCAAGTTTCTCCATACTTCAAGGAAAATTTAAATCCAGTGTAATTTCCTATTTGATCATGCGCTGATTTGAATTTTAAAAAATAATTTTATTGGAGGTTCTTTTAAACTCAGTTTCTACACATTTTTTCATCAGGTTATTTTAAAATTTATCACCATAAAACTTAAGAACTGTTCCAAATCTCTATGAAAAATAGTAACATGTCAAAGTTTTCAGAGAACCTTGTTTTCTATTGTATTTGATTTAAATAAGCACATGAAATAAGCACAGCTGATAACCTTAATCATTTCACAGAGGGGGACATTGAGGACCATAGAAGCTAAGTGGTTTTCTGGAGCCCACATGGACAATAAGCGACACAGTTGTGATTAGAACTCACAACTTCAGCCGGGCTCGGTGGCTCAGCCTGTAATCCCAGCGCTTTGGGAGGCCGAGGTGAGTGGATTGCCTGAAGCCTGTGGGTTTGAGACCCGCCTGGGCAACTTGGAGAGACCTCATCTCTACAATAAATCAAAAGTTAGCCGGGCGTGTTGGCATGCGCCTGTAGTTCCAGCTACGTGGAGGGCTGAGGCCGAAGGATCACCAGAGCCCAGCAGGTCGAGGCTTCAGTGGCCGGGAGCGACCACTGCACTCTAGTCTGGGTGACAGTGAGATTCCAACTCAAAAAAAAAAAAAAAAGAAAGAAAGAACTCACAACTTCTAAATCTTCCTTTAACTCTCTTTTTACCACACATGTCACCTGCTGATATCACTGTGTTGAAAGGGACACACAGTTTTTGTTTCATGCCAAAGTACACTTTGAAAAAGCCCACTTCTTTTAGGTCTTTTTCAAATGCATTGATTTCTTAAACTTGCACCAGAAATGGAATCTTTATACAAAATACAATTAGGTGACAACTCCCAATGACTGTAGTTCCTATGCAACTATAAAACTAAAACAAGTATACAAGTTAGATTAAACACCACCACAGAAACAACAATATCCAAAGACCCAACACTGACTTAAAGACAATGGTGATATGCTATGGATCTCCAGGGTGTAGTGTCTCAGGGCTCAGCCTGTTTGCCCATTTCAACACGCTGCATGCCATGATTCAGTTCATTTGTCTTCTTGTTACTTATTGTTGCCTAATAAATAATGCCACAAGTTAATGGCATAAAACCACCAGCTTATCTGGCTCAAGATTTTTGGAGTCAGGTATTAAGAAGTTAAATGACTGATGGTTTGTCTCTAGGTAACATAAGTTGGAAAGGCTAAGAGCTAAAAAAAAATGCACTTCCAAGATGGTTTCTTCACTCATATGTCTGGTATCTTGGTGTTCCTTGGCCTCTCTCTCTCCCTATAGTATATCAACATTTCCAGCTAGCTTGGCCTTTTCACAGCATGGTGTTCTCTGGGTGGTCACACTTCCTGTGTGGTGGTTGGCTTCCAAGAGGAAGTAGTGGAAGCTACTAGGTTAAGTCGGGGCTGGCTATACCCAGAATTGAAACAATATCATCCGTACCACACTTTCCAGGATAAAGAGTCACAAAACCTTCATGTGGGTAGAGAAATGGACTCTACCTCTTGATAAAGGAGGAGCCAGTTTCTGTCATATAAGGTCATATATGATGAGAGAAGTTGTGCCATCCATATAAGGATATTACAAGTGTCCCAGTTTGGAGTTAATGCACCATTCTTTCTCAATAACAAGAGACTACATGGTAGTAATTGTTGCCAAGATAATTTAAACATGAGAGCTGAACTTATGGGAAAGTCTCAATTCCAAAGAATTACTCAGAAGAATAGAATATGCTATTATTAATAAAAACAAATACACAGTGCAATGAACTCCTATGGCTCCCCATATCCAGTTTATCCCTCCTTCCCGAGCACATGGGAGAACTATACTTCTTGGCCAGTTCCCATGAAGACAAGCATTGTGCCTAGTTTTGGCCAATGGTTGGTGAGGAGAGTGACGTGACATTTTCAAACTACGGCATTGATGAGTGAGTTGAGTTTATCATACTTTCACTTCCTCGTTCTCTTCCAGGGTCCAGGAAGCCATATGTCAGGATGGTGGCATTTCAAGATGGTGGAAACTTTAACAGAACCAGTTACTGAAAGATTATGCTAATCAGAGCTTCTATCAACCCACACTGGATTAACAGCAGGAGTGAAAAGGGAACAATTGTGTACACACCAATTTTTTTCACAGACTAAGGGCAGGCAAGGAGAACAAGTAGAGAATTAAGTAGGAGAAGAGCAAGAGAAGTAAATGACACCATCACCTTTTCTGCTCTGGCAAAGGTATAATGTATTTATGAAACTAACGTGTACTTTCAAAGATGGAACCAACACCTCTATTTTTGAAGTCTCAAGCATTTATTTGCAGATATTTGTGCTTTTATTGTGATTTCATGATAAAGATTAAAAATTAAGGAAATTTATTTCCAAACGCTTGGACTTTCATTGTTTTTTAATGGTAGAGATGATAAAATGGACAAAATTAGTTCAGGTTAAGTGATTTGCCCATGTCACATGAATAAATGTTAGAATAATTTTGGGGGGGACATGGATGTAAGTCAAATATTAGTTTATAGTTTAGCTGTGGAAAATATAATCTTTGATTGAATTAGTCTGTGTCTGAAATGCCTTGAATTACTCATTTAAAAAGAATAGCTATTAAGTTTTATAAAAATTTGATTTGGTCCACACTTGAGTGCCACCTAGTATTCTCATAATTAACCATTAGCTATTGATTTTTGTTCACTAATTAAATTTTTTGTGATTAAACATCAATCAGTTGTAGATGTGTGGACAAGTTATCAACTGGATTCAAACTGTCTTAAAGGACCAGATTGAAAACTGATTAGTCTGGTGATTTCGGCCATGTGAATAACTATATTAGATTGCTCCATGGCAAATAAACTGATTTCTGAGAAAGCAGTACACACAGACAAGTCAACTAGATTCAGTGTGATGCAGTTAAGCCCTGTAAACACATCTCCGCATAGCCTCTCTGGTGAGACACTGTTTTTCATTTCACTTGAATGATGTTTTTGGGACTTTGAGTGATTTGTAATTTCCTTTTAATATGGGGTCAGTGTAAGATACTCACTAGAGTCTATATTAATAAATTGATATCATCCTGGACAAAAGGTTCTGAACTTTGTCATTTTTTTTCCTGTACTATTCAACCTTTTAATTAAGAACTAGTTGAGAATATTGATACTGATTAAAACCATAGATGACAGGAAGCTGAGAAAGAGATGGAATCAGGATCTAATAAAATTTTGACAAGTCAGAACGAACTCTAACAAGTTGAAAAATTCAAAAAGTAAATCCTTTTTAAAGTCTCTTGTTTTAGGACCAATACCTCAATACTCCAAGGGTAGATTGATTACTAGTTCATTTGAAAAGAACCTAGAAATTTTAGCTAATTGTAGGGCCAGTATTAATCAATAAGATATATAACTTCCAGAAAAGGTTAAAATGATCTTACAATGTGTTAATAAAAAGAGTACATTTTAAAATACGGGAAAGTATGGGAAGTAAGAGTCTGAGACTGCTGTGCCTTAAGAGTATACCTGGATGGTGTGTTTACTTCCCAAATAATGTTCAGAGAAGTGGGCTCAAGAAGGCATGGGGAATGAATGCCAAATTTGATTAAACATCTGAAAGAACCAGAATGTTTACATTAAGAAGGTCCAGGGGACATGATAATTATTTTCAAGTTTGAAGGGTTCTCACATGGAATATGGAACGATCTGGCTCCAAAAATCAGAACCCGGATTGTGAATCAAGGCTACAAGGAGACAGCTTTGGAATTACCTAAGGAAGAGCTTTTATGTGGTCTGTTGGCAAACAATGGAGTCAAAGACTGGTTCCAGAGATGTCTTGTCAGATACTGGGCCATCCTGACTTGGGAGGCTGTACAGTAGGATTTGCAAAATGGTGGTGCTTATGCAAATTTGTTCTGCTGACACATTTTCTTTAGCTTGAAGAGTGTGTTAAGAAATTTTGGTTTAGTCACTAATTTTTTTTTAAAGACCCAAGATTCTGTACAGAGGTTGATATTTGTAGATCTGCCAATGATGGGCTTTCATTATTGGCAATAATGATCAGCTGAGAAAGAGGATCTGCTTTCTCCTTTTGATAGCACATGTACTCTGAGTTTCCACAGTCCCCACCACTCCCTATTGTACTCCTCATATAACTCCTGCTTGAGTTGCTGCCCTGCTCACATCTGGTCCACCCCAATTTATCACTTATTTGTTTGGCCTCTCTAGGCATTCCGTTTGTCACCTCTGTTGGACACACTGATAGACTGGCCTGGAAAACAGGATTTGTTTAGAAATCAATGGTTTTCAAACTTTACTTTTTAGTTGAAGGACCCCAACTCCTCCACACCCATGATGCCAAGTGAAATCTTAAGTTGGATCCCAATTTATAAAACACGAAAGAAGAGTTATTATATTTAGAGTAGATGAATAACCTCTACCTTATCATTTAACATTTTCCCCGAGACAAGAACTCTGCTGAATTGGTCTGAACAACACAGGATTTGAAATTCTCTTCTACAAGATGAAGATACTGATAGGTAAATGGTAGTTCTTTTAAACACTTTGGAGAAGGGGTGTCCAACCTTTTGGCTTCCCTGAGCCACACTGAGTAAAGAGGAATTGTCTTGGGCCACACATAAATTATATAATATAGTTAGGGTATATACATAATAAGACTTATTTCTTAAATTTTTTTTATTACAAAGTTTTGAAAAATAAGAACAATATAAACTAGTGGGACATTTAACCTTGTTTTTGTAAAACTTATCTGTCAATGTCTGGTTTGATGGAAGTGGCAGTCATCGTTTAACATTTTCCCTGAGACAAGAAAGCCCATTTCTCAGATGAAGACGAAGATATGTAAAGAAAGGTCACAAACTAGTGGGAATATCTGGGTTTTAGTCTTTGCTTTGCTGTTAAGCATCTGAAGAGCCTTCAGGTTTGTCCTTGGAATCTCAGCTATGAAGACCTGAGGGAACATTTTGGACACCAACTAGTCCACACACCTCATTGTAGAGATAAGGGAACTGAAGACTGGGAGATAAAATGGCTTGTTCAAGGAAAACGGGTTAATCGGTGTCAGAGCAAGTTCTGGAACTCAAGAATGACCTCAAATTAGATCCTCTCCCTCATGTTTCTTCTCTCCCTCATAGACAATTATTTGAGTTTCTTTCCACACAAACAGTTTTAATTGCTTTGCTTTGTTTCTGTTGGGGAAAGGGGCTTTCTCATGTCAATTCTCTGAGGTGTGCTTATAAACTAACATCCATTAAGACATTCTTTACTTGGGGTGGGCTGCTTTCCCTTCTCAGGGGAAACAGAAAATGGAAAATTATTTTGTCTTACCTGTTTTCTCTCGAGCAATACATTCTTTATTGCTAAATGGGACATGCTTGCCATAGAGAAGATGGAAAACACAACATTTTCGGTACAGATAATGGCAAACCAATTAGATAAACTCCAGCAATTGGGTTGTTATTCAGACATGAATCTCTTTGTCTAACTGCTGTTTACTCATTTCTAGACCTAGCTGCACTCTTATCCTCTCCTGAACCCACAAGGCTTTGAAATTACTGGAAATGGCAGGAATTCAATTCCACTCATTTTCAAAGTTCTCTTGATTTGGATTTAAGAGCACGGAGCCTGTTTATGGATGCAGATGCGATCACAAAGATGTCAATGGGCACCGTAAGGGAAAATGACTAGACCAACCTAAAAATACCCAAAGAGATTCTATAGAGTGTTTTTTAAAAACCTTTTCGATGCATCTCTAATTTCAAACCTACTTTTGCCTCACAGAACATTATCTTAGGAAAATTCAGTAGCTAGATAGACGTATCTATTTTAACCATTCATTTAAGTCACCACCAAGGAACATTTATAGTTTCCTTAAGCTAAGTATTGAATAAAATTTATTTTGGAGCCGTAGTTTGAGGAGTGAGAAATTACATTCTAGATAGATTTTTTTTGAGACTTAACAGGAAATTATTTTAAGAACTGTATCTTCCTGAAGTCCATGAAAATGTGACCTGGATGAAATCCAACACAACTTGGATTTTAATTCCTGTTAATTGGAGGTTAAAGTTTTTTCCTTTGGGTTTGCAATCAAACTTGATCTTTCTCATGACTTTTATATAGTTTCTTAAAATAAAAAAGAGGTGCCTGACTCAGAGTCTTCTCTTGCCATGTCAGACAGAGGCTGTTTCCTGGTAACTTCGTCTGGCAACTTATAGAAGCCGGTTGTGGCTCTGAGCTGATGCCTCGTTGGCCTTGAGATTTTAGGTGCTACATTCTCATTATTCTGGGTCCAATGTGACTCCTTGCTTTAAAGCACACTGCTCAGGTCAGTCACAGCAGTGTCCAGTTGAAACAAAATTCATGCTATCATTTTAATTTCCTAAGTTCATGGGTGTACCATAAATTTCAACACCCAATGAAAAAAGGTTCGAAAAATAGATTAGAGGGGGGAAAGTGAAGAAACATCAAAATCTCTAATAAGAAATAATCACAGAGGTGTTCAATTTACTCCCATGAGATGAGGATGAGGTAGAACACGTTGACTAAACTGGTCTTCTCTTGACCTCTGACCCTCTTCCTATATGAATTTCTGATTCTCTCTCTCCTTTGCTGGTACCCAGTTGTATCCTCAGTTTCTGAATCTTGGAGTGCTCTCTGGCTTAGTCCCACACAACTTTTCTTCTCTATTTATGAGCCAATCTCAACTAGACTCCTGGCACTGAAGGCTAACAGTATGTGGGTGCTCCCCCCAACTTTATATCTCAAATTCTGATTTCTCTCCTAGATTCTTAAGTTCTTTTGTTTATTTCACATCTTCACTTGGTTACTTGACACAAACCTCAAATGTTAGTATGCTTTACACTAAGCTCTCAGTTCCCCACCTATTCCCCATCAAATGGCTCCTTCCACTGTCTTGCCCATCTGCATAAGTGCTGGCCCCCTTCTATAGTAACTCAGGCCAGTCATTTAGGAGTCACCTTTGCCTTCTCACTTTCTCTCTCATTTCTTAGCTAATCCATCAGCAAACTTGAAGACTCTACCTTCACGATGTGCCCCCAAATCTGATTTGTTTCTCACCGCCTCTACCACTTCTACCCTGGCCTTTGCTACCGGCCTTTTCTGGAATATTGCAATCATCGTGTGCTGATCTCCCTGGTTTCCAATCATTCCTCATCCTCACCTCCACCACATAGTCTACTGTTTTCCCGGAGGCAGACAAATCCCATCTCACTCAAAGCCAACAAAGTTCTCACCCTGACCTATGATGCTCTCCTTGCTCTTGCTCCCTTGGCCTTCTCTGACCTTGTCTGTTTCCTCATTCTCCTTGGCTCACTCCTTTGCAGTCTCGCTGGTATACTAACTGTTCCTAGAACACAAGTGTGTCCTGGGCTCCAGGCCTTTTTTTCCCCTTACTGGTACCTTTCCCTGGAATGTTCTTTCTCCAGATATCCACATGGATACCTCCTCACTGCCTTTGGGCATTTATTTCTTTATTTTTTGAATTGGGGTCTCACTCTGTTTCCCATGCTAGAGTGCAGTAGCATGATCACAGCTCACTGCAACTTCTACCTCCTGGGCTCAGATGATCCTCCTACCTCAGCTTCCCGAGTAGCTGAGACTACTACACCCAGGACGCCACCATGCCCAGGTGACATATGTATATCTAGGTGCATATATAGGTACAGAAAAGATCTTACCTTACCTTGTTGCCTAGGCTGGTCTTGAACCCTTAGGCTCAAACGATTTTTCTACCTTGGCCTCCCAAAATGCTGGGATTACAAGCATGAACCACCACACCTGGCCAGAGTCTATATGTAAATGTCACCTTATTGGAGTAGCTGCCAGTGGGTGCTTTTTGTAAAACAGAAACACCCCTCCTGTGGGATGTCCTCGTCCCACCCTCTGCTCTGTTCATCTTTGTGGTGCTTTGGCCTTGAGCCATGCAATTGTTTGGTTATCTGTTTCTTGCTTCTCTCCTTCATCCCCACTAGCACACACGCTCCATGGGAGAATTCTGTCTTGTTCATGGTTGGATCTCATACCAGAAGAGTGCTCTTCATATAGTTTGGGTTCAGTAAACTCCTGCTGAATAAATGCATGGTTTTCTAACAAGCAACTAGACAAAGGAGTTACCTTGAGAGTTTCATAAGCACATACATAATACTCATTTTCAGAAGATAATCATAGAGCCATTTTGGAGGTTTAAACACATCTCCTTCTGCACCTTCCTTCTGGGAAGGTTGGGAGGAAATCACATGAGGCAGGTCAGCAGAAATTTGCCCTACAGACATCTAAGATTTTTTTCCAGAAAGTCCTAAAAGTTCGCTAGCCCACCACCTGGGTGTCTTGGTCCTGTAAATTATCAGGATGATATGGTGCCACCTCTTCTCTTCATGTTGCTTTTTATCTACACTAGGGCTTGTTAGAATTCTCCCAAAGAGAGTTAAAATTCCCCACAGATGTCAGGGCTTGCTGACATTGTGCCTCACAGCATGTTCCTGTTTCTCCGTTAGTAAGCACGGCAGTGAGGACAGTAGCCAGTATTTAAAAATGTGCTCACAACATCTGGAAAAAAACTCAGGCTTACTCATTAGCAGATTTCCCCATGCCTTTCTGAAGATGTAGTAGATAATTCTCCCTTGTTCCCCCAAAAGAGTTAATTATAGCGCTAGCAGCAGCTCTTTGAGACTGGAAGCCAGGCACATCTGCAATGCCCAGAGGAGATGCTGGAAGTCTCCCCTGCTGCATACTAAAAGCAGCAGATGAGGGCAGATGAGCTTTCCCCACAGGTTGGAGCATCCATGAGAACACCTCTCCGCTGCTTCTTCTCTGGACTTCTACCATCACAATTCTCCTCCCGATGCTGCCAAGTCACTCTCCAAATGCTTCACCGCAGAACAGTTTACACCCACTGACCTCTCCATGTGGTGTCTAGAAAATGAATTTGACCGCCAGATGGAAGGTTAAGTCAGAAATCGCTCCACTTGGGTTTCTCTGCTTCACTATTTAGGATCAAAAGTCAAGGTCACCTATCCACAGATTCATTTTCCCCTCTGAGTTCAATGCAATCTCAGGAAGAGGGAAGTAAGGGATGGGAGTGGGGACCTGGACTGTGCAGGGAGAGCCGCTGACCCTGAAAGGCATATTAACTCTTCCTGAAAGGTTGGGCAGAATTTTGTCCCCCACAGTCTCTAGCCTCTGGTCTTACTTTCATGATTATGTTACATTACATTGTTGTTTTTTTTTGAGTTGGAGTCTCACTCTGTCGCCCAGACTGGAGTGCAGTGGCCACCACAGCCTTGACCTTCTGGGCTCCAGGGATCCTTCCACCTTAGCCTTCCGCGTATCCAGGATTACAGGAGTGCGCTACCATGCCCAGCTAATTTTTTGATTTTATTGTAGAGATGAGGTCTCGCCTGCCCAGGCGGGTCTCGAACCCACGGGCTCAGGCAATCCACTCACCTCAGCCTCCCAAAGGCATGGGATTACAGGCTGAGCCACCGAGCCTGGCTTATGTTACACTGTTAAAGTGACTTTGTGGATATATTTAATGTCAGTACTCTGCTGGTCTTAAAAGAGGGAGATTACTCCGGGTATCTGGGTGGCTCCAAGGAAGTACTTAAAAACAGAAGGAGACATCAGAGAGAAGGGGAACACACAAAGGATTTGACATGTGTTACTGACTTGAAGATGGAAGAAGCCACATGAGAAGAAAGGCGGGCCGCCCTAGGAGCAGGGTACAAACCCAGCCAACAGTCCCAAGGAAACAGGAACGTCATTCCTGCAACCCCAAGGAATTGAATTCTGTTGACAGCCTGGAGTGGATTCTTCTCTATGGTCTCTAGATAAGAAAGAGCCCAAAGATTTTAGCCTACTGAGACCCTACCCTGAGAATCCAGCCATGCCACACTAGATTTATAATCTTCAGAAATTGTGAGTTAATACATTTATATTCTTTCAAATTGTTATGTTTGTGCTAATTTGCTATGCAGTAGTAGAAAACAAATGCACAGTGGCAAGTGCTTCACTCTATTGCTCAGGCTGCAGTGCAGTGCCATGATGATGGCTGACTGTAGCCTTGACCTACTGGGCTCAGGTGATCCTCCCACCTCAACCTTCCAAGTAGCTGAGACTAGACACCACTACGCCTGGCTAACTTTTTGATCTTTTTTTTTTTCTGAGATGGAGGTCTCATGATGTTGCCCAAACTGGTTTTCAACTCCTGGGCTTAAGCAATCCTGCCTTGGTCTCCCAAAGTCCTGGGATTACAGGTGTAAGCCACTGCGCCAGGCCTGATCTTCCTTTTGATCCTATGAGTTAATGCCTATTATCATTCCATTTTGTAGATAAGGGAACTAGGTTCTCAAAGCTTTGGTAATAACCTGCCTAAGAACACACAGCTGGCAGAGCAGAAATCACATGATGACTGTCCTACTCCAGGGCTGTTCCTCTACCCTGGGGTTTCTCAAGTTTAGCACTATTGGCATTTTGGCCCAGATAATTGCTTGTTGTGGGGGATGTCTTGTGCCTTCAGGATATTTAGCAGCATCCTTGGTCTTGACTCCCTGGATGCCAGTGGTACCCCCTGTTGTGACGGTCCAAACTGTCTACACATTTCCAAGTGCCTCCTAAAAACAAAATCACTCTTAGTTGAGAACTGCTGTCTTACACATTAAGCCATATGGTATTCTTGAACCTCAAAAGAAAATGCCTATTCAAGGGTCTGGGAGTAAATTGGAACTTTCTTGACACCTCCAGAAGTGCCACCATCAATCCGGGCTCATCCTATGGGCATTGCAGGGGTTCTTCTGAGCTGTGTCACCAAGTCAGAAAAGGTGAAACAATGAGGTCTGAGTGGGACACAATGGGAAGGTCCCAGGGTACAGCAGATCAGAGCATTCCCCTCTAAGACTAAGCTCCTCAAAAGGATGGTCACATTGACTTCATCTTCATGCTACCAGACGAACTTGGGGCTCATCCATGCACGGAAGTAGCTCCCATAAACTGTCTCCTAGAGTAAGTGTTGGTTTGTCTCCTTCTTTGAAGATTATTTGAGTGAGGTGGGCATGGCAGCTGCAGTGGAAGTTGTAGTGGGCCCCCCACATGTCCTTTTCAGAGTCATTACACATTTCCTGTAGCTGCTAAACATGGTTTTATTTCTTTGGCAACAGGAGGTGACTTGCCCAAGACTATGCTCCCTTTTGGGGAGTGTTCCTTGCCAATAACTCATCATTATGGGGGTACAATAGCCTGGTTCCTCTCCTTCACATTGGGGTAACTCTGAAGGGCCACCCCTGTCTCTGAGTTTCCTTTGTTGCAAGCGCATTTCAGGTAAGTTTCTCCCTTTGCCCAATGCTGCCTTCCTCACTCCCCATTTCAGAGTATTTTCAGGAAATACAAGAGAAGCCACCATCTTTGTTTACGCTTTCACAGAGGAATTGCAATTTAGGGACTGAATTCTAAAGTGTGTAAAGGGGAAATTATGCATGGTTAAAGTTAACTTTGAACATTTCTCAGGGAGATTAGAAGCCGATATTGTGTCTCGATGTCTTGCAAAGTGATATTTTCTTTCACAACAGAATCTGGTCCCATCCCATTGTTCTCACAGCAGATGAAGAAATTGACTTGTGTTTAGGAAATATTTTGTACCAAGAATATTATATTTAAATGGTGTCATCTCTTGCCTAAACAGATGACATGTTCCCACTGTGAGAGGCACCAGGGAAGCAAGGCCTACTGCATGTTCAGCTGCTTATAGCTGCTCAGTTCATGACCTCTTCAGGGCATAAGTGAATTGAGCAGAATGGTGAGCTCAAGTTTCCACCCTTTTTCTTGCTCTCTATCCTTTTTTTTTACTTTTCCATTTATAGCTGAGTTCATTGTATTCACATAAGTTACCTCAATTTATGATGGAACTTTGTTTCTTTTAACTATATTATTTTTAATTTAGAGAATCCAATTATTCATTAATGAGATATATATTTCTTAAAGAACTACAAGTTCATAAGTAATATCAACCCTCACTTGGTTTTTCATTTAAATTGGACTTAGGCAGGGCATGGTAGCTCATGCCTGTAATCTCAGAACTTTGGGAGACCAAGGCAAGAGGATTGCTTGAGCCCAGGAGTTCAAGACCAGCTTAGGTAGCATCGTGAGACTTTGTCTTTACAAAAATAAAAATAAAAATTAGCCGGGCATGGTGGCTTTCACTTGTAGTCCCAGTTACTCGGAAGGCTGAGTCAGAAGGATCACCTGAGCCCAGGAGGTAGAGGTTACAGTGAGCCGTAATCATGCCAATGTACTCTAGACTGGTCAACATAGTGAAACCCCACCTCAAAAAAAAAATCAGACTTGATATTGAGAGGAGTCATGAGTTTTATTTTCTCTCCATCAGTTATGGCTGTGGGGCCGCAGGGAAGTCACTTACTCTCTTTGGGTCTATTTCATCTCAATGATAAAATTAAAGCTTTAAGGCAAAAGGCTGAATCAATGTTTTCTTAGGACTCTTCCTGCTCTATAATTCTCTTTGTACATAGGAGCAGGGAAAATTCATTTAGGAACTACAAATCATGACAGAGCAGCCCTGTGGAGTGATGAAAACCCTTTACAAATCATGGGAATTTTGGTAAGTCACAAACCACCCTTGGTCCAAGGGGAAACGAGACAGTGGAGAAATAGCAGCCATGAATGCCTTCTGGAATAAAAGTTTTGCAAAAATACAGAATGCTATGATTACTTTTGTATTTGCTATAATATTAACAATAAACCTATCAAGCATATGTTTCTTAATAAGGAAAATATAACCAAATCAAAATTTGGAAGATACATTGGAGAATTCCTATATGTTTCTTAGAGCAGCCTCGAGCCTCAAACCTCCTCATTTGAGAGTTAATAAGTATGAGGACAAACATCAGCCTATTGTTTGGGTGTAAATCCTTTTAAAAAGGCACCGAAATGATCTAATTTCTTTACCCAGCCCCCGGCTGTGAGGCCCTCCTGTACTCATTGTACTGGTAAGCAGAGGGCATGCACACTCTGTTAGTTACCCACTGGAGGAAGGTTTTATCAAGACAAAAGGGGAGGAGGAAATTTTTCTTCATGACATTTTCAATTTGAAAGTAGACTTTTCCAAAGATAATGTTGTTTTCCTTTCTCTTCCTCAACTTTTAATCTAAGGAATCAAATAATTAACAAATATAAGTCAAAGAAAAGAAGAGTTTGGCCACTAGGCCTACAAATCGCATCCAGTTCATTTTAAAGAACAGAAAAATTCTCTTTGGCTCTGATGGTACTGTTCTATGAGATTTTTGAGGTGATCGTATAATCCAGTGACACTAATTTTTGTAAGTTATTAAAGTATACGAAAAATTCCACAAATATGTTAAAGAATAGACCCTTAAAGAGCAAAAATAGATCACTTCTGGATCATCTAGCTGCCATCTATGGTTATTAGACATGTGGATGCATCTGGATTGAAAAGGAACTAGAAATGTAAGAGTGCCAAAACATATATGGCAAATATTATACATAGGAAACATTACTCATTTTTTGACGTGAGGGAACCAAGAAAAATTTCACTGGATGGATAGGTGTTTCTGACTCGTAAAATTGGAACCCCAAAAGCCTATGCCATAAGAGATAAGATAGACAACTGAAAAGCTTTTGCAAAGCAAAAGAAACCATCAAGAGACCAGGGAGACAGCTCAGATTGAGAGAAAATATTTGCTAAGTGTATATCTGAAAAAGATTAACCTCCAGAATCTACAAGGAACTTAAATGAGCCAAAGGGAAACAAATGAAAAGTCCTATTAAAAAGTGGGCACGGCCAGACTTGGTGGCAGGTCGGGCTTGGTGGCTCAGCCTGTAATCCCAGTGCTTTGGGAGGCCGAAGTGAGTGGATTGCCTGAGTCCGCGGGTTGGAGACCCGCCTGGGCAACTTGGCGAGACCTCATCTCTACAATAAATCAAAAATTAGCCTGGCATGGTAGCGTGCGCCTGTAGTTCCAGCTACTTGGAAGGCTGAGGCGGAAGGATCGCCAGAGCCCAGCAGGTTGAGGGAGCAGCCACTGTACTCCAGTCTGAGTAACAGAGTGAGATTCTAACTCAAAAAAAAAAAAGTGGGCAAAGGACATGAATAGACCACTTCTCAAAAGAAGACATATGAGCACCCAACAGACACATGAAAAAATGCTCAACCTCACAAATCATCAGAGAAACACAAGTCAATACCATACTGAGAAACCACTTACTTCCAATAAGAATGGCCATGGCCATCATTAATAAATCAATAAATCAAAACCAACAGATGCTGGTGAGGATGCCAAGAAAAGGGGATGCTTCTACACTGTTGATGGGAGTGTAAACCAGTTCAACTTCTATAGAAAATAGTGTGGCAATTTTTAAAAGAACTAGAAATTGACCTTCTATATGACCCAGCAATCCTCTTCTAGGAATATACCCAGAGAAACTCAACTCTTTCTACAAAAAAGATATTTGCACATGCATGTTTATTGCAGCATTATTCACAATAGAAAAACCATAGAACCAGCTGTGCTGCCCATTGAAAACGGACTGGATAAAAAACAGTGTGGTACGTATACACAATGGAATATTATGCAGCCATAAAGAAAGACAAAATTATGGGCTTTGCAGCAACTTGAATGGGTTTAGAGTCTATCATACTCAGTGATCTATCACAGAAACAAAGAACTGAGTACCACATGTTCCCACTCATAATGGGTCTTAAACAGTAATCACAATACTGAAAGAGAGGGATCAGCAGCAGTGGGACACTACCAGGGAAGGATGTGACACATAACATCACTGACAGTACCTGATCCTAAACCAGGCGAATGAGGACCAGTGGGAGGCCCTAACTTCACCTTCACATAGACCACTTATGTACCTAATCCTAACTTGTACCCTACATCCTTAAAATAAAATAAAGGAGGGGGGAAGAGATCTTGAAGAATATGGTTGTAATAAAATAGCTTAGAAAAAATATTTGTAATTCTTGAGTCAAATAAAACTTCTCTCAACAAATGAAGCTCAGGTTATTTTTTGTTAAATTACTTGGCTTCCATACAACGAGTATGTGTTGCCCACACAGCAACATGAGTCCTTAATGCATTTAAAATGCATTTCGTTTTAATACTCTATTTCAGACGTGCAAGGATGGTTTGACAGAACTGTGAAGTGAATATGACTTTAAATAAATCTATTCTCCAGTAGTTTTTTAAGTACTTGTAGAGTTTATAGGATTTGATATGTTGACCATAGACTAAAGTTAGGTTTGGCTTCAAGATTTGTTGATGTTGTTCAAGCTAAAGTTGAACAAATCTCATAGAGGACTTAGGCAGAGAATATTTGTTCTTGGCCCTAGAAATTAAAAATGGTTCTTCAGGGGATTCTTGGATATTAAAACTTGGAAGTAGGCTTATTGGACTTGTGTGGGCTCATAGTGGGTTTCCATTACCCACAATTAAGAATGTGTTTAAAAGAAAAGCTAGAGAAAAGACTAACCTATACTTCTGTTTCCACCTGGATGCACATTTTAAGATAACAATAAAATATAAGATAAGAAAAACAATACTATTTCATGAATTAAAAATATGAAGAAAAATAGTTATTTATCCATTCATTTGGCAGTCATTTTCTGAGCATCTACGATGTACTCAAAACTGTGCTATGCAAAGATATTACAGAAATAAACAAGATGCAACATTTGATTTTTAGTATCTAAATGATGATACTCAGCAGCCTGTTAACCTTTCAGCAGAAAGAATTGGGAAGCCAAGAGAACACCTTCAGAACAGTCTACATCATACTCAGTGATCTATCACAGAAACAAGGAACTGAGTACCATATGTTCCCACTTATAAGTGGACCCTGAATAATTAACATAATACTACAAGAAAGGGATTGGCAGTAGTGGGAAACTTCTAGGGAAAGAGGGACACACTTCATCAACAAGGGTCCTGATCTCAAACTAAGTGAAGCGGGACCTAACTGAGACCCAAAATTTACCTGAATAATGACCATTTGTATAACTAACCCTGAATTGTACCACACATATTTAAAATAAAAATTAATGGCTCAGCCTGTAATCCCGCGCCTTTGGGAGGCTGAGGTGAGTGGATTGCCTGAGCCCGTGGGTTCAAGACCCGCCTGGGCCGCGAGACCTCATCTCTACAATAAATAAAAAAATCAGCCAGGCGTGGTAGCGTGAGCCTGTAATTCCGGCTACTTGGAAGGCTGAGGCGGAAGGATCGCCGGAGCCCAGCAGGTCGAGGCTGCGGTGGCCGGGAGCGGCCACTGCACTCCAGTCTGGGCGACAGAGTGAGACTCCAACTCAAAAAATAAATAAATAAATAAAAATAAAAATTTAAAGCAAAAAATAGTCTACATCAGAATCTGTTTTCTTAGCTATTGTCCTGCATATTGAGGAAGAAAGATGAACATCTTGAAAGCAGCACTTAATAGTCCCTTTCTAGTCTTTTTTTTTTCTGTTTTTCCCTTAAACATAAAAATTAGTTGCAAATGGGGGACCAAAATTATTCAAATTTCTGTTCTGAAGCCAAAACAAAGCAAAAAGCTACCTTGGCCCTCCATCTTTTTCTCTTTTAATTCTTGGGTTGGTAGCAGATCCCGGCGGCTTCTTTAGCCTGAAAGCGACCTAGGAAGATCCAGCCCTGGAAGCCTGGAGCAGCTCAGACCAGCCTGCGCTTATGTGCATGGTTCCCTGGCCTTTATATTCCGCTTCACAAGCCTGGGACAATGAATGACAGAGACCTAGAAGTCAGGCAGAGACAAGAAGGAGAAGGAAGCTGGGGCTGCCAGCATGGTTTAAGTTAGTAGTTCTAGGAGACGAGACATTTCAGAGAATAACAAAACAATTTACTCTTCAGCTCTTGGATCACAAGTAAACTTGTGACATCCACACAAGAGACAAAAAACTGGATCAACAATTCTTCTGACCACTCTGCTTCTCATTTCCTTCCTATACTTTCTATAATTGATTTATTTTTCCTTTTTGAAGCTTGTCTGAATGCGCTTGCAAACCCTTGAAGTGGGGTATTCATTTAATGTCTGTAAGCCCACAGGGCAGAATCCTTATATAGCAACTTTTGTACTGTTCATCGTCAACAATTTCTGTTTGCAAATAGTTACCGCTGTATATTGCTATCAGCAGATGCTAAAATTAGAAAGCCACAACAGCATAATTCAGGAAAGACTCAGGCCTTAATCTAATATTTTGGAACAAGACAGTCACCATTAGCAGTTTTTTTTTCCTTTTGCAAAGATTTTTGAGATTTTTTTTGTGTGTGTTTCACTTCCTTTCCTAGAATGAGTTTATTATTGACAATATTCTTGACATTTAACCTTGAGGACAGAGGAAAAGATACAGGAGATTTGATCTTCTTCAGTTTTCCGGCTATTTTATATTGTTTTTTTGTAGGCAGGGCAGATGGTTACCTCTACCAGATAAAGACAGCTGGCTACCAAGACCCTTACAATGAAGGGGAAAATAATACACTTTTTTAGTGATGATAAATAATATTTTGAGGAAAAAGACAAATGATTAGAGTCACCAGTGTCTAGGGCTGGGCATGGTATCTCACTCTTATAATCCCAGTTTATGGGGAAGCCAAAGTTGGAGGATTACTTGAGGCCAGGAGTTTGAGACAAGCCTGGTCAATGTAGTGAGACCGTATCTCTACAAAAAATAAAACAATTAGCTGGTTGTGGTGACATGTGCCTGTAGTCCCAACTACTTGGAAGGCTGAGGTGGGAGGATCACTTAAGGTAAGAAGTTTGAGGCTACGATGAGCTATAATGGCATCACTGCACTCAAGCCTGAGTGACAGAGGAAGACCCTGTTTCTAAATAAATACATAAATAATTTAAAAAATTGCCACTGTCTGATCTTTTTTATTCCTCAACCTCATTTTCTTCTTTGTTAAAAAAAGTCACTCTACACTTAAGATTCAGCATTTCAGAGATCATTTCAAGAAGTCCCAGAATGAGATAATCTTAGTCTAGTGGTTCCAAATAGTCTCTCTGACGCAAACAATGACTTTTGAGTTTTACTCTTTCTCAGTTTTACTTCCTTAAGCCTTTCAATCATCTATTTCCTTCTGCCCCCAGTTTCTTTTATGTGTGTTTTCTCTGGGTAATCTTGGGACGATGCTTTTAATCATGGAAGAAGAGAAGCCAATGGGATTTTTAAGAAAGCATATAAATAAAAGAAAACATCAGGCATGGTGGCTCATGCCTGTCATCCCAGCACTTTGGGAAGCAGAGACAAGAGGATTGTCTGAGCCCAAATGTTTGAGACCAGCCTGGACAAATCGTCTCGACAATATACAAATAAAAAAATTAGCCCGGC
Organism: Cephalopachus bancanus; assembly: GCA_027257055.1. Classification (NCBI taxonomy): domain Eukaryota; kingdom Metazoa; phylum Chordata; class Mammalia; order Primates; family Tarsiidae; genus Cephalopachus; species Cephalopachus bancanus. Next base: position 1,046,740 of record JAPVLO010000175.1, read on the forward strand.
ATGGTGGTGTGCACCTGTAGTCCCAGTTATTTGGGTGGCTGAGGTAGAAGGATTGCCTGAGCCCAGTAGGTCAAGGCTGTGGTAGCTGTGAGCGTGTAACTTCAGTGGATGAGAGAGTGAGACTCCAACTCAAACAGGAAGAAGGAAAGAAAGAAAGGGAAAGAAGGAAGGAAGGAAGGAAGGAAGGAAGGAAGAAAGAAAGAAAGAAAGAAAAGAAAAAGAAAGAAAGAAAGAAAGAAAGAAAGAAAGAAAGAAAGAAAGAAAGAAAGAAAGAAAAAGAAAGAAAGAAAAGAAAAAGAAAGGAAGACAATTGGCCATAAAGGGCAAGATTATGGGGCATGGTTGAAGTGTGCGGAAAACCCATGTCATAGTGTACCAGAGTGAATCGAGACCAGCCTAGACAACTTGGCAAGACCCTGATCCCCTGGCTTCAGGCTATCCTTTCACCCCTGCCACTCAAAGTGCTGGGGCGACAGGCATAAGCCACCTTGTCTGGCTATTTTCTCTTATTTATATACTTTCTTAAAAGGTCTTTTAAGAATGTCTGACGTTGTCTCAGCAGCACAGGCAGCTTGGCTGCCACTGCAAAAGCAAAAATAAAGTCCACTTCTGGGAAGGTGAGAATCCCTGGCTTGAGGAGTTAAAGGGAAATTGCTTATGGCCTGTCAGCTGGGGATCTGCTGAAGAGCCTGCTTCATATGCATTCCTAATTAAAGCCCCAGTTAAATCCAGGGAAATATTCCCATGAAAAGTCCCACAAGAATGAGCTTTCAGATTCCATCGGCTCAGAAGAGGTCTCCTGCAAATTCCTAATTCATGCGTCTGCCACACTTTTCATTAGCTCGTCCCTGAGAGTCCTGGGGTAGAGGTTACGCTGCCTTCAGTGTATGGACAACAACTTGCCTAGATTGTTACATACTTTCCCTCTTAGTGAGTTGCATAAGAGAAATCAGAATCTACCCACCTGGGTGAATGTATAGGTACAGGGGGATGGATGGTGGGAGGTGTGATTACAAAAGTTCCCACTCTGAAAAGCAAGGAGTGGAAACATGGGAGAGAAACTACTTTGTGGCTAAGATGAGATGTTTGGTTAAGGGAAAGTTGAATTTGAGCTGTCGGGGAGGAATCTGTGATCCGGTGTCCAGGAGTAGGGTAAAGATGGGGGATGGGAAAAATGGGGTCATGAGCATCAAGAGGACAGTTGATGGTAAATTAGATCAGTACTAGAAAATACAGGATGAGAAGAAAAGCTGACGTGGTCTCGTGGCTGCAATCATGCATGAATATTGAGGTCCACTGCCTGCCATTAGCAGATCACTTTCTGGTCATTTTTTTCCCACTCACAATATGGGGCATGGCAGACTCAGTATGTGGATTCACCAGTAGAAATCATCCATAAAATGACTCACTAAACGGCATGGAGTCTTCTCATCCATCACAGGCCAAAACATGTCCCAGGCAACCTACAGTCCTCACCCTCACTCAAGGTAAGACAGCCAGTAAAAGGGTGGTATCCCTGTGCCCCTGCCATCCTAAGCCCTATAAAGGGGCCTAGAATGACTTATTATGCACAAGACTGAGGAACAGAGCATTCACTTTGCAAAGCATTCATTGAGCCCATCAAAGTACACTAAGTGCCATTAATACAAAGTCCCCTGCCAGCCCCTCTACCTCCCTGCAGTGGGCTCAGCTAAGGCAGCAGAGGCTGGGAGGCAGGTTTCCAGGGAAAACTCACCCTGGGGTCTCTCTCCAGCAGCTGCCTGTGGTGCAGGCTTCGTCTTCTCTTGGCATTTGCAAGGCCATTGTGATAAAAGTGGTACAGGCCTTCAGCGAAGGGGAGCTGTGGAGAGTCAAGCAGAAACAAGGCATGGTTAGTTTCTGGGGCTGGTCCAGGGACAGGGACCCCAAACCTGGGCTGCTTGCAGGGGACTGGTTGGAGAGGCATGGGAGGAAACCACTATCCTATCAGACTTGACCTTCTCTTTCTCTGTCTTTCTACTCCTTCCCTTCTCCTTGCCTTTTCTTGTGTGTTACCCTCCTCCTCCCCATCCACAATACCATCTATTCTCCCCCCCCCTTTCTTTAGTTTCTACACATCCTTTGGTTACCTCTCCATTTCTATGGAGTCTTGTCTTTTCATTCATACCCACATCAGATTCTCCATTCTCCTATTTTGGACCAGTGTTTGTACTCCATGTATCATCTGGATGCTTCAGAATCGTGTTGTGACCCAGCCCTGTCTTTGCAGCTGGATTATCGATCTTGTGTCTTGGACTTTCTCTGCAACCTCCTTGGTGCTTCTTATCAGGCTGGCCACAGTGTGACCACCTATATTTAATAAGTGCTTGTTGTGTGACAGGACAGTGTTCCTTCTATCTTCCCATTCCAAGGATCCTTGGGGTCAGGTATGAGTGTCAGAGACAGAGAAGTCATAATAGTGAGAGCTTGTCTTTGGCACAGGACATGTAAGCATCTTGGGGAACCTAAAGAGAATGTCATTTGTTCCATAATTCAAGGCAACTTGGTGGGAAGAAACTTGACCAGGGAGTTGGGAATCTAACAGCATGACCTTGGGCAAGTCATTTCACTTGGAATGTTCTTTTATCTTCTATATAAATACAGAGGCTTGAAGTTCCCAGATATCTGCTCTTTCTCCACATGCCCTCATATTGAGGGAAGATATGTTGTTTGTGATTCTTAATTTGATTAATAAATTTAATTAAATACTTGAAAGTTATAGGCAAACTAGTGCATATATGTGCTTTTTTGGGGAAAGAAAATACATGGTTTTCATCAGATCCTCAAGGGAGTCCCTAAACCAAAAGGTATTTCACTGCTTAAAGTATTTGCTACTGAAATTTTTGGTGAGTGTGTTGCCACACAGTGTTTGGAAGAAAAGGGAAAGGGATGTGGATGATTTGAAGGTCAGTTTTTCTAGCACAGGTGGAGTCAATTTGAGATTTTTGGATCCCAAGAAGCAGAACTTCAATATTTCTTAAATAACATTTATTATTAATTATTTTAATACAAAAGAAATATATAGTAAATTTGGAAAACAGAAAAATACAAATAACAAAGTAAAAATTCTGCACATTTTCTCTTTTGGCAGGATTGGAGTTAGGTTATCTGCTACCACTTCAGGCTTACCATCTCCTAAAAGCAAACTAGTATTTACTTAACAGTGAAATGAGTTAGTTTCCGATCTTGTTCTTTGCTTAAACACACACTCACATGAGCACACACAGGAGTAACTATTATTATACAAAATGATTCTTCACTTGTCACTCCTACTTCATCACAAACTTATGCTTTCCATGTCTTTCTTTGTAACCGCAGTGTATTATTCCATTGCATGAGATATACCATGTTTAATTAGCCTTTCTGTTATTGATAAGTATTCAAATGTTTCCGTTTTGCTTCTAACCTTAAAAGATAATGCTGTGTGTTCAGGCATGACAGAGTAAAAAACCTTCAAAAGTCTACTCTTACATAAAAAAAACGAGAACACTAAAAAAATGCCAAACGATTTTTTTAGGACTCTGGAAATTAGCAAAAGACAGCAACCTGAGAAGTGTTTATTTCAGAATAATGGTTGAATCTCAGTGATCATAGAGAGCCTTGTGGTGTTTTAAAATGCCCTGTTACCAGGCACTTCTCCCCAGTCCTACAGCATTCATGAACACCAACAACTTTGCCATCACAGGAACTATGAAAACCAGCAGTCAGACATTGGACGGTGGACGGTGCAGACCAGGTTTCAAAAAGCCCCATGTCCAGATAATTGTCTGAAAGTTACCTGGAAAAGTCTCATTCATAGGGTTTGCTGTAATTTGATCCATCCTAGAGTTTGCTCAGTGGGAAGAGCTCTGTCCCCAGAAAGTTTATATATATATATAAAAATCAGTGGCAGTTGTTGAGCATTGCAGCTTTTCTGAGGCAGCAATACCAACTGGGGACAACAAGAGGCTGGTTAAAAAAACCTTGAAAAAATGATCTGGGAAATAAAATGCCCATAGTGAACTTTACAAAGCTCTAATATATCCCTAGAGATTTAGAAGGCCACACACATGTGCAGAGCTGTGCACATAACCAGGAATACCTAAAAATACCGTAAATGCTCAACTTTGGTTGACTTTTAAGTGCTTTAAAAATAGGAAGAGAAAGCCAAGGAAGAAGTGCAACCTGCTTTCCTGAGAACTGAAGGCATGTCCTTATACATGGTCCCCTCGGCAAAGTGGGGGGCAGGCAGGCGGGAAATCCTCATTGATTCAATGTCTTTAAAGAAATCTCTGTCCAGCCATTAGCTGACCACTAAACTAACCATACAGAGATTCAATGGTACATTATAGGCAATACAGACTTTACAGAATTAGCCCAGGAAAGACACACACACACACACACACACACACACACACACACACACACACACACCCCAGTAACAGTAACAACAAAAAAATGCAACAACAACAACAAAACATGTGGAGGAGGTAAGTCTGATTTCCAGAGTTGCCACATTATATTATCTAAAATGCCCAATATAAAAAAAAATATGAGACACAAAGGAACAAAATGTATGGCTCATACATAAAAGAAAAAAAATAAAAACTCTCTTAAGAAGGCTAGATGATGGACTTACCAAATCAGATAAAGACCAAATTCTAAAGGATTGGTATTCATTCAGATAAATAAAAATAGACAAAGACCAAATCAGATAAATAAAAATATAATCAAATTATATATAAATATGTTCAAAGAACTAAAATATTTTGTGTCTAACAAATTAAAGTATGATAGCAATGATTCATCAAATAGAGAATATTAATGAAGAGATAAAATTCATAAAAAGAATCAAATAGAAATTTTGTAGCTAAAATGCACATTAACTGAAATTTAAAAATTTACTAGAAGGCCTTAATAACAGTAAAAATTGAATTATTAATTTGGTATCCTCCTACAAAATACATCCTAGGCCCACATGGTTTCACTGACAAATTCTACCAAATGTTTAAAGAATGAATACCAATCCTTTGGAAACTCTTACAAAAATGGAAGAAGAAGAAACATTTCTCAACTTATTTGCTGAGGCCAATATCAACCTGATAAAAAAACCAAAGATATCACAAAAGAAAACTGCAGCCCTCTGTTTATTACAAATATAGACACAAAAATCCTCATCAAAATAATAGCAAATGGAATCCATATTAAAAAAGATTATACATTATAAGCAAGTGACATTTATCTCAGGAATGCAAAGTTGTTTCTAATGTGTTAAAATCAATGAATGTAATAACTAAGTCAGCAGAATAATTGTGTGAAAAAATCCAATATCCACATAATAAATCAAACAAAAAACTAGGAATGGAAGGCAACATCCTCAGTCTGATAAATATATTCGTGAAAAATCACAGCTAACAACACACTTAATGGTGAAAGGCTAAATGCTTTTCTTTAAAAATCAAAAGAAGACAAAAATGTCTCCTCTTGTCACTTCTATTCAAGAATGTACTGAAGATTCTAGCCAAAAAAAAAGTATTTCTATTTTCAGAAGACCTATCTTGCATATAGAAATTTTTTAGAATTTCACAAAAAAATATAGTTAACAAAAGAGTTTAGCAAGGTTGCAGGACATAAAATTAACATGCAAAATTAGTTGTATTTCTATACACAAGCAATGAACAATTTAAACATGGAATTAAGAAAACAAGTCAATTTACAATATCATCACATAGTTACTGGAAAATAAATTTAACAAAATAAGCACAAGACTTATATGCTGAAAAGTACAAAACATAATTGAAAGAAATCAACAAAAGTCTAAATAAATGGAAAGGCACCCCACATTCATGGATTTTTAAGATGACGACACTTCCTGACTTATCTGCAGATTCTACACAATTACTTTCAAAATCTCAGCAGTCATTTTTGTTGATTGTAAGATTCAAACGGAAGCCCAAAGGACCCAGAATAGCAAATAATCTTGAAAGAGAAAAGTAAATTGAAAGATTTACATTTTTCTATTTAAATCTACATTAACAAAGCTACAAAAATCAGGAAAGTGTGGTACTGGCATGGGAGAGATAGTTCAATGGAACAAAGTTGAGAGTTCAAACATTATTTATAATAATCAATGTAGTCATTTGAATGTCAACATGGGTGCTTAGATAATTCAATGGGAAATAATAGACTCTCAACAAACTGTGAACACACAGTGCTTGGACAATAATTGGATATTCACATAAAAATGAATTTGAATCCGTGTCTCATACCACAAGCAAAAGTTAACTCAAAATGATTTACGATCTAAATGTAAAAGCTAGCACAATTCAATTCTTAGAATAAAACATAGGAGTAAATCTTCACAACTTTCAGTAGTCAATATTTTCTTAGATTCAACACAAAAGCATACGAAATAATAATTTAAAAAGCCCATCCCTTACTCTTCAGTAAAATTAAGAATGTTTGTGCTTCAAAGGAAATCATCAAGAAAATAAAAATTTTTTTAAAAACCCACAGAATTGGAGAAAATATTTTCAAATCCTATCTCTGACAAGAGTTGGTACAGGAATACTTAAAAAGGATGCTTACAACTCAATTATAAAGTCAACCTAATTTAAACATAAGCAAAGATTTTGAGTTTTATTTCTCCAAAGAAGATATAAAAATGGCCAGCAAACACACAAAAATATGTTCAATACTATTAGACATTAGGAATATGCAAAGGAAAACCACGAGATATCACTTTACATTCACTAGGATGGCTGAAAACAAACAGGCACACCCTCTCCTCCAATCAGCAGGTGTTGGCCTGGGTGGGTAGGAATGCATACCCTTATATGTTGCTGACAGGCTAGTCAAATGGCACCGTTTCTTTGGAAAGCTCTGGCAATTAATCAAAATGTTAAATATAAATTTTTCATATGACCCAGCAATTCCATGTGTAGATATATATCCGAGTGAAATGAAAACATATGTTTACACTTGCACTCATATGTCCATAAGCAGCATTTTTTCATGACAGTAAAAACCTGCAAACAAACCAAGTTTCTATCAACTGATGAAAGAATAAACAAGATGGGATCTATATGTACAATGGGCTATTATTTTCAAATAGAAAGGAATTATGTAATGATACATGCTAAAACATGGATGAAACTGGAAAACAATGCTAAGTGAAAAAGCCAGAGAGAAAGGTCACATATTGTTTATCATATTGTATCATTTCTATGAAATGTCAAGCATTGATAAATTGACAGAGGTGAAAAGTAGATTAGTGGCTGCCTGGGGTTGGGAGGGGACAGAAATGAGGAGTAATTGTAAATGCGCCAGAGTTTCTTTTTGAGATGATAAAAATGTTCTAAAATTAGATCATGGCAAGGATTGCACAAATCTGTGACTATACTAAAGATCATGGGATTGCATTTATTTATTTATTTATTTATTTATTTATTTTTGAGTCGTGTTCTCATTCTGTTGCTCAGGCTGGAGTGTAATGGCATGATCATGGCTCTCTACAGCCTCCATTTCCTGGGCTCAGGTAATCCTTTTGCCTCCAAAGTAGCTGGGATTACAGGAATGTGCCACCACATACCATAGACGAGTTTTTGTTATGTTGCCCAGGTTTGTCTCAAATTCCTAGACTCAAGCAATCCTCTTACCTTGGCCTCCCCAAATGCTGGGATTACAAGTATGAATACCGTGCCCAGTGCAAATTACACATTTTTAGAGGGCAAATTTTGTGGTATATGAGTTATATCTCAATCAAGTTATTAAAAATGCTATGATGAACAGCTTTGTAATTACTACTATATGCATACTTAAGAGTTTTCCTGTAGGAAATATCCTAGAAATTCAATCACTCAGTCATAGATGATGAACATTTATCAATTTGATAAATGCTTCTGAAAATTTTCTCTATAAGGTTGTACATTCCAAGATACACCACAAAATGAATAAGAATAAAAATATCCTTTTCCCCATATTTTCAATAACACTGGATTAACATTTATTGATTGGTGCATTAATTTTTGCCAATCTGTCAAATTATTCCACTTTATTTGAATGTCTTTAATTATTTTGAAAGTTTTATCTTTTTATATGTTTATTTGCATGTTAGTTTTTAAAATCTTTTATGCTTTTTTTCTATTGTATATTTTTGTATTCCTTATCATAAGCATAGCACTGTGTTTGGTGCTAGAGAGGCAGAGATAGCTATGACATGGTCTCAGTCTACAAATAACTCACAATTCACCAGGGAAGGAAGATTTGAGCACAGCAGTATTTTAATGGCACTCTGTGGTGGAGTAGTTTAAGAGCATGAGTTCTGAAGCCAGAATGCCTGGGTTTAAATTCTAGCTCTTCCACTTAATAGCAATGTGACTTTTGGCAAGTTATTTACTCCTCATAGATCTCAGGTTTTTACTGCTTATAAAGGGGGTATTCCCCTTTTCACGTTGTTGTCATGGGATTTAAATGAGATAATGCACGAAAAATTCTTGGAATGTTCAGGGCATAATGAGTATTCAGTGACTGTTAGTTGTTATTTGTGTTGTTAGAGTACGATATGCTGTAATACAGTTTCGGACAAGGTGCTATGGAAACAAAAAGGAGATATTGTTTCTGCCCGAGGGATTCCCTGGGAGGTGTTTCTTAGAATTTCTGGAGAAAGAGAAGGGCATTCAGACTAAGAGTATCTTTTCCATTTTTGTTAAAAATTATAGTCTCCTAGTGTTTCATTTTTAAGGGTGTGGTTTATTTAAAATCATAGCCATGATTCTGTAACACTCTTCACATCCAGAGATGAGGTTCATGACTTCAACCCTAAAATCTGGGGAATGTGATCACTTTGGTTGAAAGAATATGGTGGAAATGGTGCCACATGACTTCTGAATCCAAGTCATAAGATGCCACTTGACTTCTACCTTGTTCCCTAGAACACACTTTAATCCTGGCCTACAACTTAAGAAGTACACCTACTCTGAGGCTGCCATGTTTTGAAGAAGCCCAAGCCACAGTGGAAAGTACATGGAGCACTTTGGTTGACAATCCTGGCTGAGCTCAACTTCAAGTCATCCCACTGAGGGTACTAAATACATACATGAAGAAGCTTCCAGATGAATTCTGACTCTAGCTATCCCAGTCGTCCTCGAGCTTGTGAACTCCCTCATCTGAGTCTCTAGACATTGTGTACCATAGACAAGGCATTTCCACTGTGCCGTGTCTGGATTTCTGATCTCCCAATTTATGAGCAAAGTAAAATGGTTGTTGTTGTTTTATATCGCCACATTTTGGGTTAGTTTGTTACTCAGCAATGGATAGCTAACTGAAAAAAGAGTTTTATTGCTTCAGCTTTCAGGGCTGAAAGTATTGACTCGAAATTCTACATAACATTGGTTCTGTCTGTGAATTGGTGACACTGGCCTGCAGTAACTTGAGAGGGGGCTTTAAGGGACATCCCTGGCAGAAGGAGAAGAGTCTGGGGTCAGAGCAGAAGTTATCAGATGATCTTCAAGAGCACAGTCAACTAGGGGTCTGCTGTGCAAATGAAATTTTTTTAGAACACTACAGCTTTTGTGATTTAGTTCCTGTTCATTAAAAACCACATTCCCTGGGGCAACTTTAACATAAATATTTCATGTGCATTTTCTAGGCTCAATGATTCTTAAATGTTTTCTCAGCTTAACCCCACTGATATATTCAGGATAATGTTAAGATTTAATTTTTAAAAAGTGGAGCAAGGGAAAGAAAATGTAAATGTGCTATCTTTTGCTCCCTGAAGACCACTGTCAGGTGACACAAACTTGAAGTTTTGCTTCCTATTGTAGGTGCACTATATATCTGAATTTTTAAAACTAGAAAGAAAATCTAGAGTTATTAAATGCCAGTGAGTATTGGAAGGACACACTTTACCAATTTTCTAGCTTGTTTTATTAACATTTTAGAAATTGAATTTGAATGGAGGCACCAAAAAACTCTTCCTTGACATAGAATTTCAATGAATAAATGTAGAAATAATGATGGACATTAACGTTATCATTTAGGAAACACCACAGTAATAATTGTGGGTGGCAAGCATCACCAATGCATGCTAAAATTAATGGGTGAAATACAATGCTAAACAAAAGGAAATTGAATCTTTATAGTAGAAAAATCTGGCAGAGATTTATTTTAGAAATCTCTTTTAGATGATTTTAACTAACTGATCTGAGTTAATCTCATCAGTGATGAAATGTATCAAGATCATGCGCCTCGTGACATGATGCACTGAGAAGGATGCATCACTTTTGTGTTTTTCTTGTCAAAAATATATTACTTGCATTCAATCAGGTAGAAACATCAGTCCAACCCATAATTGACCAGTATTTTTTAAAGTCTTCATGTTCATAAAAGACAAAGAAGGACTACAGAACTTTTCCAACTTGAAGCATACTAAGGAGACATGACAGTTAAATGCAGTGCATATCCTGGATTACATTCTGAGTCAGAAAAAAGGCATTAGTGGGGCAATTGGAAAATGTTTAATAAGTTCTGTAGATTAGTTAATAGTATTATATTAATGTTTATTTTCTGGCTTTGGTAATTGTACTATGGTTATGTCAGATGGTAACTTTGGGGAGGCTGGATAAACTCTGCTATATGGGAATTCTGCTATATATATTTTTATATATCTAAATTTTTTTGGTAGAGACAGGGTCTTGCTATGTTGACCAGGCCAGAGTATGGTGGCATGATCATAGCTCACTGCAGCCTCAAACTCCTGGGCTCAAGCAATCCCCCTGCCTCAGCCTCCAGAGTAGCTGGGACTATAGTTATATACTACCACGCCTGACTAATTTTTTTTTTTGAGGTGGGATCTCAGTATGTTGTCAAGGCTGGTCTCGAGCTCCTGGGCCCAAGTGATCCTCCCACCTCAGCCTCCCAAAGTGCTGAAATTATAGGTGTGAGTCACTGCACCTGGCTGCTGCTATATTTTTTAAGTAATATTTTTTGTGGTAAAATACACATACTGTCAAATTTTTTACTTTAACCATGTTTTGAGTATGCAGTTCAGTGGTATCAAGTACATTCACATTGTGCAACCATTGCTACCATCATGCTAAGACCTTTCTCATCATTCCAAACTGAAACTCTGCACTTATTCAACAACAGCTCCTCCTTCTCCCCTTTTCCCATCCTTGGCAACTACCTTTCCACTTTCTGTCTCTACAAATTCTGCTACTCTAAGTACCTCAGATATGTGGGATCACACTTCATTTGACCTTTTGAGTCTGGCTTATTTTACTTAAGCATAATGTCTTCAAGATTCATTCATGTTGTAGCATGTGTCAGAATTCCCTTCCCTTTTTAGGCTGAATAATATTCCAAAATGTGAACCACACTTTGGTTATCCATTCATCAGCCAATGGACATCTGGGTTTCTTCCACCTTCTGGCTGTTGTGAATAATGCTGCTGTGGACATGGGTGTTCCTGAATGCTATTTATACAACATTTTTTGAGCCTAAAATTATTTCCAAATTGCAAGTCAAAAACGTAAAAATATTTTAAAATTTAAATTTGAATGTCATTATAAGCATCATGTATTTTCTAGTTTCAAGTCAGAGGTCCCACCACTTCCTACTGTCACACCCTGATGTCCCTTTCCATGACTGGGTTGTACCCACCTCTCCCTCCACCTTGACTTGGTATCTAACTGCCTCACTTTTTTCTTCCTTCCTAACTCTTTCTCTCCTTCTGTCTTTCCTTCCTTCCTTTTTTGTTCTTTTTTTTCCTTTAGAGACAGGGTCTTGCTATGTTGCCCAGGCTGGTCTCTAACTCCTGGGTTCAAGTGATCCTCCTGCCTTGGTCTCCCAAAGCACTGGGATTACAGGCGTGAGCCACCACACCCAGCCTCATTTTACAGAGGACACTATGGGTCAGGGAGGGGTAGGGCTTGCCTGGTTGAGAGGGAGCTCTCAGCAGAAATCTTAGGTCTTCTGAGTGTAATTCCAGGACCCTTCCCACTGCAGTGCTTCTGTTGCACCGAGATCTTGGGCTGGAATGCCTGATAAAGATGAGTGGGACTCAAGCAGGGCCAGAATGGTGGGCAATATCCCTGCGGCTGTAACATTGAGACACTTTATCTTGGATTCTTTGGGAAGAGAAGCTCTCTTGGCTTTTGAAGAAATTAAGCTAATTGGTCTTATGGAGCTAGAATCAGAAACTAACCAGCTTACTCTTGTGAAACAAATAGGCATGCTGATCACAGACCTAACAAAAGAATAACCTGAAGACATTTGCTATTTTTCTGGGCCCCTTTTGCCCTTTGTCTTTGGATTGCAGATCCCAGCCAGATCCACTGTCCCCTGAGCATCTAAGAAGCAGCTGCTTAAAGGCCTTGTACAAGCATGAGCCCCACTATGGGGAGGGACAGACAGATGCTGTGTGACTTACGGTGGTATAAGGTACTTGCTGCCTGCCCACACAGACCTCAATGATGTTATGTCGAGTTAGGCATTCCTCAGTTTTTTAGGTAGAGTGCCAAGCCTACAATTAGCAAAGACATACTGAAAACAGTGGCAGGTTCCCAAATATTTATCTGGGTGTCCCAGTAAGAAACCTGTCATCCCACAGGCATTTAGCATGTTTTCAGAAGTTTTCTCCATTGAAACACACACATACATACACACACACTGTCCATCATCTTGTTCTCTCTCTTTTTTTTTATTGAGTCAGAGTCTCACTCTGTTGCCTACGCTGGAGTGCAGTGGCACACTTCCAGCCACCACAGCTTTGACCTGCTGGGCTCAGGTCATCTTTCCACTTCAGCCTTCCAAGTAGCTGAAACTACAGACCTGTACCACCACACCCAGATAAATTTTTGATTTATTGTAGAGACGAGGTCTTGCCATGTTGCCCAGGCTGGTCTCGAACCTGTGGCCTCAGGCAATCCTCTCATCTCCACCTACCAAAATGCTGGAATTACATGTGTGAGCCACTGTGTCCACCTTCACCTTGTTCTCTTAAGGCAAAATACAACTGGTTCCAGAAGGAAGGAGAAGTGAAAGAAGAATTTCCAGTAAATTGTCAGCTTGAAGATTCAGGCTGGGTGACAGTATAATAACATTGCTAACTCAGACTAGCAGAGTTTTTAGAAATTCTCATTACACCACAAAAATTTATGGATCCCAGCAATAGCAATGCTTCTCATTGCCTCCCATCTTTCCATCTTGCTCCCTTTTCCCACTGATGACTATGGCTCTAAGCTAAGATACCTCTCTGAACCCACGCACTCCCTTTCCCCAGCAACAGGGAACCCCTGGGGACTGGCAGCTCTTTGTGAATGGATAAAAAGAAGTGTTATATTCTCATGGAGTTCATTTCCTGCCCACTCCCCTTTTTAGAACAGAGTTCTTTCTCCTTAGAGAATCTTTTGGATGCTCCAAAGGGTCTGTGACCATGACCTCCATACCAAATCTTGTAGAGGAGAATCCACTGCTTATAACCAATTCTTAGATGAGTCTGGAACCCTCGAACACTTAAGACTTCCTGGAGCAGACTCAGCACTTTTTCTTTGGCTGATTTCCTTGCATTTATCCATTGTGCTGGTTTTCATGGTCCTCAATGAGGCTTAGTTGGAATCTAGTTTGGTAGAATGTTGGACATTGTTGTGTAAGATTTTTATAATTTTATTTTCAAGAGGAACTTCTGTCAAGAGGTTTAAGGAATAACCACAGGGAGATAAGATGATACATCAGAGATTGAAAACTGGCTGAGCTAATCATTGCTTGCCAATGTTATATGGGATCCTGAATTTTGCAGACAGGAATTGACTCTGCATTTTACTGGTGGTTCCTAGAGACCGTTCTTGATTTCCTTGGATTACATGCAACCTCTTATGGATAGGGCATGGCACCCTGCAGTAAGAATGGAAGAGAAAGGGAACTGGCATTGGAAGTGGGGTGGGTAGGGTGTGTATCCCAGGTTCTGTCCTAAAGATGCTTATAGGCCAATGAGGAACAGTACAGACAAGAAAATTATATTGTGCAATTGGCAGAAGCATATGACATTACAGCAACAAAGAAGGATAGAAATAGAGATTTCATCTGTGAATTAGGCAGGGAAAGCAGAGCGAGAAGAGAAGGACAAGCTGAAAACTTCTATGGGAGAGGTAGGGGGGGTCAGTATGATTCAAATACCATTAAAGGGCTTCTCTCTGCCTCAAAAGGGTCCCTCTCAGCCTTAACCTAAGTTTCATTTTTGTGTGTGTATTCAACTCTTGGTCTCATCAAAGTGCAATTATCACTGCTGTGGGCAGTGAATGTCTCCATTGAGCTCTACTGGAGACCTCTGGGATCAGAAAGGAAGAGAGAATTAAGGCGATGGGGGGGGGAGGGTGTATCAAAGGGCATAGTCTTGCCTCTATTATAATCACAACTTGGTTAGCCTGAATCATCTCTTCTAGCCACTCACTTGTACTAACCCTGTATCTTCAGTAAAGTACAAATGCCACACAGGGCATTTGAATCACTATGGTGAAGAATGTAGATTGTGTGAGTGGGATGGAGACACAGTTTGTCAACTGGAATGTTTTAATGGAAGCAGAAAACTGAATCCAGGAGTGAAATGAAAATCTAGCCCCACCCTCAGAATTTATAGGAATATTGGGAAAAGTTAAGACTTCCACAGGGCACATAATGGGGGTTGGAATGAATCTGATCTAGATCCCAAGGGTCTAGGTATTTCTAGTTGACACAGATTTTTAAAAAATCCGTAAAGTTAGATGATTCAGATATGGTCACACTGCTTTATAGCAGCAGAGGTGGGACAAAATCTCATGGTTGTTGAGGAAGTTTAACCTAGATCAGCTTCATAGAGGAAGAGAACTGAATGTTAGTTATGAGTTAATGTACACTTTTTTGCATTAATTTTTTATTTTTGAAATAACTTCAGACTTACAGAAAAGTTGCAAGAATAGTGCAAAGACCTTATAGACCTGTCACTCAGAGTTCCCAATTGTTGACATTCACTGCATTGAAATTTTTTCATATATACACATTAATTTTGCTGAATTGCTTGTAAGTTGTAGATGGTGTGTGTTTTCTAAGAACAAAACAATATGAGTCTCCAAATCGATTAATATTGACAGAATATTATTTTCTAATTTATAGACATCATTGACATGTTACCAATTGTCTTAATAATATTCTTTGTAGCAAAAAACCGACTTTGTTCCAAATTCAAAACAAGATCACATGTTGCATGTAGTTGTCATTTCTCTTTTAATCTGAATGAGGTTTTTAGTCTGTTTGTCTTTGTCTTCCATGACCTTAATACTTCTGGAGTACAGGCCAGTTATTTTGTAGGATGTCTCTCACATGGGGATTTCCTGCTGTTTCCTCATCATTAATTTGAAGTGATGCATTGTGGCAGGGATATTGCACATGTCATGGTGTGTGTTCCTTGATGCAATGGACACAATCTTTCAAATGCGGCTACTCCAAGTTCAGACTGACAGCTCTGGTCTTGCCTACCTAATAGAGAACTTACAAACTGAGCATGAGACATGGCTGGGACAAACTTAGTGCTCCTTATTCACATGTCTTTGAGTATCCAAGTGTGAGAATGCCAAATAACTAAAAAACACAGCTTATTTCACTGAACTTTGGTGTCTATACTTATCCCAACCAAGCAACAACTCATTGGAAATGAAATGTAGAGTATGTGACTTCTAGTTATTTGCTTTTATCATTCTTTTAATTTTGGGAGGGCATGGTTGGGCTGTGGAGATGAAAATGAGGGCGAGGAACTGGACATTTTGAGTAAATCCAATGACTTCAAAACGATAAAGGGATATTATATAGGAACTGGATAATAATTGAAACTACTCAACAAGAAGCCATTTTATTCTCAGAGGTAGAGTGGCATACGGATGCCCAGAAAATCATATGCTGTCTCATAAAAACCTATCCATGGGAAACAGCACAAAGCAATTTCATGCAGAAGGCACAGAAGCCACATTATTTAGATGAATAAAGTAAATATGCTTTCATGAGCGGAGCAGCAGGCTCATAGCTCCTTAAACAGATGCCTTTCATGCAGTGGAGGAGCTGAATTGTTTATGCCCGGCCTTAGCCCCTCTGCCAACAGCAGGAGGCCGGTGGAGGGTGGACATCATGTTTTTGAGTGACCAAATGTGACGGAAGGTCCCATTCAGCCTCAACATACTAAGGTGTGTTATTAAGTTAGCATAGTCTGAGAAAGTCCTTTCCATGGAGAACTAGAAACCAATGACTAAAATAGAGTTTTCCATACCTCAACTCGTTAAATAGGTATTTGTAAGAGCTGGATAGAGACATCAGGACAGGTGAAGTCTTAGAAACTAGCCTATAGAACTAACAGTGTGCTTTCCTTTGTGCATACATTTGCGTATGCCATCTTTCTGTCTGCAGAACCCTCCCTTTTCATTGTGTCTCGTTAGGTTCAAATAATGGGTTGGGCGTGGTGGCTCATGCCTGTAATCCCAGCACTTTGAAGTGAGAGGACTGCATCAGCCCAGGGGTTTGAGATCAGCCTGGGCAACTTGGCAAGACCTTGTCTCTACAATAAATCAAAAAATTAGCCGGGCATGGTGGTATGTGGTTATTGTTCCAGCTACTTGAAAGACTGAGGTGGAAGGATCACCTGAGCCCAGCAGTTTGAGGCTGTGGTGGCCATGAGTATGCCACTAAACTCCCACCTGGGCAACAGAGTGAGACTCTGACTCAAAAAATAAAATAAAATAAAATAAAATAAAATAAAATAAAATAAGAATGTATGTATAGATATTCTTCTGGAATTAGTTGATTTGTCAAGGACTGTGTATAAGGAAAACCAGGAGAAATGAAGGGAAGTTACCAACCTAGCACTGAGGACTAGTAGCTCTAGACCTACCCTGCCCACTCCTAAGCCACTTTTAAGCATTTGTTCTCCATAGATAATGCTCAACTCTTTTTTTTTGACTCCAGGATCCACTCTCCCCTACAACCAGGAGAACAACAACACAAAACAGCTTGGGTTATCCATAGTTGTTCACTATTCTAGGAACAAGCTTATAGTCCACAATGGGATTCAAATTATGATGTGCCCCCCAACTGAACAACTGATGTATATCAAGCCTAGAATGACAACCAGGTAACGAGACAGGTAGAGTGTACTGACTCTCAGACTTACTCACAAACCATTTCTTTCTAGCCTCAGGCAAAATCTCTACATATCATCCTAAAAAGGAAATTTTTTAAGAAAAGCATTATTCTGGGTGGTCACGGTGGCTCAAGCCTATAATCCCAGCAATTTAGGAGGCTGAGGTGAGGGGATTGCCTGAGCCCACAGGTTCAAGAACAGCCTGGGCAACTTGATGAGACCTCATCTCTACAATAAAAAAATTAGCCAAACAAGGTAGCACTCACATGTAATTCTGGCTACTTGGAGGGCTGAGGTGGAAGAATTGCCTGAGCCCAGCAGGTCAATGCTGGGGTGGTCGTGAGCCTGCTACTGTGCTCTAGCCTGGGTGATGGAGTGAGACTCCAACTAAAAAAAAAAAAAAAGAAAAACATTATTCTTTTGGAGTATCAGGTGAGCTGGGATTACAATAATACACCACTGCTCTTTCTTTTCTTTTTGGCATCTGTGCTAGGTTCATGTATTTATATGTTGAGGGAGGAAGTAGGATGTTTTCAGTTATTTTGTTGTTAGCTGGACTAAACTTCATGGATAGAATTGACTATTCAACCGGTCATTTATTGTAGTAGCTTCAAGGGTAATAATTAATCAAGCTATTAGTATCACTGATGTTATCCTCCATTGACAATGAGATCAAAGATGAATAACTTGACTTCCTAGTAGCATCAGTTATTAAAAGGGATGGTGCCACCTGCTGTCAGGGTATGAGTGATTCTGCAGGACAAAGAAACCAGGCAGTGACCGAGGCCCCTTCTACTCACTCTCTGCTCAACTAGAATTTCCTGTAGATGGCCACTCTGCCATACCTTTCAAGGGGCTTTATTGCATATCCTGTGGTTTCCTCTATAAACCCCCTATTCTTTTAAACCTGCTGAAATGACAAGCCTCATTGTAAATTCACTTCAACATAGTGAAGACTTTCCTTTTGCCTCATTTGCAGCATTTCTTAAATCCATCACAAAACTTACCAGGACTCTGTTTACAAACAGTGCTCCCATTCCTCTGGGACTTCTTGAATTAGAATCTGTATTTTCTCTAACTTTAGTTTCACTATGTAGCAGATGTTGCTGATACTCGGGCTGCCTTTCCTTGGCTCACCATGGGGGTCACCTATAGAGAATACCTGCCTGCCAAAATCTTTCATGTACCTCTTTGTCTGAGGGTGTTCTTTGGCTGTAGAAGCATGCATGGTCTACTTGGGGCAGGCAGGTGTGCCAGAGTTTTTATGTCCCCCAGGTGCAACTCTCACCCAAGGAAAAATGGAAGCTGGTGTTTAAGCATCTCAGCTTCTTCACCCTTTGATGGGGCAACTTGGAGATATTGTAGCTCTCTGAGGGTTCTGTAATAGAATGTTGGCGTCATAGCCCTCATCTTGTTTGTATCTCCATGTATCCAGTCCCTTGGGTAGTCTTCTCTTACACTGACTCTGAGCTTGGTCAAGTGACTTGCTTTGGCCAATGGGACTTAGTAAATGTGACACAAGCCAAGAGTTAAAAGTTGTTTTCACACTGGGACTTGACCTTCCCTGTATCTGTGGAGCCTTTCTTAGATCAATGAGATTGAATACCAGTTGCCTACTTGTTCCCAAATCCATGTTCACTGTCTGTTTGGCATCATATTTGTTTCTTTGATACTCAATGCGTGTTTGTTGAGTAAAATGAACTCCTCCTTCCATACTTCCATACTTCCACCTGGTGTAACTGTGGCTCTTGTTAATGTCTTTGTCCATTGGTTTTAAACTCCCATAACTCTTTATTGGTCCTTTCCTCCTTTCCAATTAATGGCCTGGATAGTTTGTTTCTGGCTTCGGGTGCTGGGTCCAAATTTATGTTCATGCCAAATCTCACTGAAAATACAAGTGATTCTGTCCCTCCCCAACTCCCTCCCCTGAAGTGCTTCTCCTGGACTTCAAGAGATCATACATGACTTGCTTGCCATCTTTCTCTCCACATTTTAGACTCTGCAAGGTCTCTCTTGGTCTCCCATTTTGGTTAGTGTCTAGAAACACAGTCAGAAGGAACTGACTGGAATTAACTCTTGGAAGTTAATAATCTTGTGTTTGAACTTACACTGTCATTGAAGAGAGCTGATGGCCACCTGATGAAACTGATTTTTTTGTTCTTCTCATAGAAATGACGGACAAGCTAAGGGCAAAGAAGGTTAGAATTTTTGGGTCACTTTCTTCGCTCTGTCATTGGATTCTTAACTATTATGTCACAAAATTACAGTCTATTAAGGGCAAGGAATTAATGGAAGTCACTTAACACAGATACAAAATAGGACATTCATATGACGTTTCCAAGCATACTTAGTCTCCCTGCTTGTACTATCTCATGACACATCTGCCTGTCATACAACAAGGACCTAATAATAATGCTAAGCCTTTTGATTTTTTTTCTCGTCATTTATTTTGATATTTATTGAGTACTTCCTAAGTGAATAGCACTGTGTTAGTCACTAACGAGGCAGTCAAGGAAATATAAAATCCTAGTCCATATTTCACAAGTGTAAGTCCAACAGGTTGTTGTTGGTGTGGAATTCCTGAATCTGTGAGTTGCTTTGTTTGGGAAATTGGAATTCATAAAAAAATTTGTAGGGGTAAAATGGTAAAACAAAACAAACAACCAACAACAATATCAACAACAAGTCGAACAAAGAAAAAAACAGACCAAGGGAACCTGAAATGAGTTGGTATGGTCAGGTCAAGTTGGTGTAGATGGCTAATTGTTCACTGGAATCTCACGCAGTCCAGTTTCCTGTGTCAATCCATCTGGAAAGCTGATTCAGTGGTTCCAGCAATGCATAGTCCAAACCACAGCCAACAAGCAACAGGGCTCAAAAGTTAAGAACATAAACACAATGTTTGAGCTCCTTTTCCTCATGTATAAAATAAAGGGTTAAATGAATGCCCTCCTAGGATTCCTTTCTGTTCCAATAGGCTGTAATTTCATAATTATGGTCATTATTTATAAAAATGTAAATGACTGGATAGGCCAGTTAGAATAATGTAGGCTCGATTGGCTAGGTATGTCACAATATGTTCGTGAAATAGCAATCTTCAAGTGGTCTGACAAGTGGTTAGACCTCATTATTTATAAAAATCACTACAGTCACATCAAGTTACTATTACACTACTTTTCTTCTTGCCCACACTCTATCACTGTACCTCTCAAAGGAATTGCCTGTATTTGATACCCCCACTTCATCATACTTGCTACTACCCTTCACTTTTGGGCTTCCTTCCAGCAGCAGACACTATCATTTCCCTGCTCAGGTTCCCTTGGATGGGCTTCACCATTTAGTGCATTCCAGCCTCTGCCTTTCCTTGTGAGATTTTCTTGAATGGCCAAATTCTGTTTTGTCTGCACATATGGCAGGTCAAAATACTGGAGAGTTAATACCAGCCTAGATAACTACCATTTGTCAATCAATATTTGAATGGTGTATAAGTACCCCAGCTCCCTCCCCTCTCAGGCAGGATAATTCTGGGGCACATGATCTATACCAGCTCCCAGAGTTTCCCAGAGGGATTGAGCTCTAGTTACCCATGGTGACAACTCGCCCTACAATGCACCCTTTATTCCTTACTTCCCTTTGCTCTTTCAATTTCCAATCCGCTACAAGTATTTTCTGGAATCACTTCTGGAATAAAGGACTTACATTTAAATCCACGTCCCTACTTCTGGGGCTCCAAACTAAGATACTTCCCCTCTTCCAATGTACTAAGGCAACTCCTACAATTTCAACAGTGACTTTATCTCTAAAACCAGTGACTATGTTTGCTTCAATTTTTCTTTCTTAACCCTCTGCTCCTTTTCTTTAACATTTCTGCATGCATTTGAGTCTCCTTCTGCATCCTTTATCTATCTCCATATCATCTCTATATCTCTATGTTATCTCTATCTCTATATCATCTCTCTTTATCTCTATCTCTATATCTCTATCATCTATCTGTATCTCTATCATCTCTAAACCTATGTCTCTATCTCTAAAAGGACCAGTTCAGTCTAATCTCTTGGTCTCACTCCCTTCCCCTCATGTCCAAAGTTCTCCAACATTTTATCTTAGCTTTGTCTTAGGACTTGTTTCTGTTTTCTCTCTACAATTTTCCTTGGCAATGCTGTTCATTGCTGTGGCATGAATGAGGAACATGGACGAATCTTCGTGCATTTGACTTTTAGTTTCACGACAACTTTCACCTCTTTCTTACTTTGATTCTTCACTTCCATGGACTTCATTATCATCTGGAGGAGCTTAGTTTTTGGAGTTTTGAGCTTTTACACCCTGTGCACTCACCATGGCTCTCCCCCTTTCAGTGCTCTATTTACCTATTCTTCTACCTCATTGCTGTTCCATTTTTTGGATATGCCATTTCTCTCTCCCCTCCAACCCCACTCTGAATGTTGCTTAAGGAAATGGTCAGGTGGTGCTAATTCATTCTCTCTGATGTGGCCCCCCAAGACTGCTCAGAAATCTTCACTTGTCCTTTGTCAACTCCACCTCTCATTCCCATTAACAGTGTCCAAAATGTTATTGCCTCAGAAGCCCCTGCCCATCACCTCTTTTCTCACATTTTTCTCAACATTGACCTTGTCTCTTACTTATTTGAAATTATTGTGATCCTAAGCGGATATCATCACCACATCCTCCTCTGTGACCTATAAACAGAACTTCATCTGTCTGTTTTTTCCCCTTTAATCTCAAATTGAGGAGAGCTCCATTTTCATGGTTAAGCTAATTTCTTCACTTTTCAGTAAAGTCCAGCTAACCTAAAGATAAATGAAAATGAAGAATTAGGAATTGAAAAGGTTCTGGTAAAAGGATTTGTAATGAATAAGAATTTTAGGACAGAGTCAATATAGATAGAATTTTAAGATAGAACTAATATAAACGATACTAAGAATTATAGTTATTAGTAGAAGGTTAATATTTATATGTGAAATGAAGTGAAAATAATGATATGCCTTACAAACATTGGAATGTGGAAGCAGAGAAGGTGAGAGAAAATATTAGGATGCTAGTTTTTCAATTTTACAAAGTACTGAGTCCATAACTCACTAAAGTTGCATTTGCAATTAAATAATTAAACATATGATTAATTACATATGATCTATCTACCATATATTGTATAATATATAGACAGATATTATATATAATATGTAATCACATATATACCATATATGTGATAATATATAGATCTATATTATATATATATATAATATGCAATCACAAAGTCATAACTATTTTGTATGATCATTTTTTTACATGATGATTTTTAGAAAACTATTAGGAAATAATATCTCCTTTATACGACATATTTGTCTGAAGTTTAACGATTTCCATAGTTTTCTTTCAATTTACTCTTCTTTGTTAAATTCTGTAATTAAATTGAATAATTTAAAACTTAAAGTAGCATACATAATGTGATCTCAGTTCTCTAAAACAATTTATATATCTCTCTTTTCTCTATGCTTATTCATAAAGAAAGATCTGCAAAAATGTTTATCTAATGCTGGTAATGGTTATTCTTAAGTGGTGAGATGTGGGATAATTAAAAAAATCTCTGTTCCAGTGTTTTTTTGTATTACTTGGTATCTACAAAAAATCATAATTTGTGGATTGTGAAAAAAATAAGAAATTTATTGTTTTTAATGTGACATAGAGATTTCTTGATTTATCTCAAGCAATTCAACCTGACTATTTCCACTTACGGTGCTCACAAATTCTGCAATGTATAAAAACATTGTTTTTACATTGATATGTTTGCCATCTCCCACATGAAATAAGTCACTTATTTTGTTTGTGTGCTTGTTTGTTTAAATCTTTAGAGGAAAGATGTTTAGTTGCCTACTAGATCTAATATCACCATAAATTAGATCATTCACTCAACAAATATTCATTGTAAAATCAGGACAGGCAAAGTTCTTACCCTTAAGTTAAAACATTAGAACAGTGAAACCCAAGTGTTTCAGGTGGAAACTGTTTTCTCTAATGCTGTTAGGACACTTTTCAAATGTTGTAAAAACCTAAGTTGTTATCTTTATGCTCTTGATGCCACCAAATAAGTTGTTTCTGTATGTCATTTACTTTTTTATGGAAGTTGATATCAAATTTAAAGTTAGAAGTAAACAGCAACGCCAGGATTCTACAGTTTTTTCCTGTTCTTGCCAGCTTTCTGATGCAGAAACTATATCTTATAGCATTCTCAAGTCTATTTTACTTTATGTCAAAATATTAAGAACTTAAGTCATTATTTCACTTTCAATGTTTGTTAAGCATTTGTTATATTCAATTAGTCTCATCAGGAAATCTCAACATATCACAATATCCAAAAAGTGATGGTCAAATTAGATTTAGGGATAAAAACAAATTTTCAAGGCAGTGCAATTATTTTCATACATTCTTCATATAGAAGTCAGCCATAAACACAACTATTATATTTTGGACAGAACTGTTAACTCAGATGTAATTTCTTGACTCCCTAATCATTTGTGGATTTTAACCACAATAAATGCATCTTAATAAAGAAAGTCAAACTGCAATGTGTGTTTTTGAACTATCCTGTGATTATTTGGATCTCACATAATAGTCTACAAATTCAATACAGGGTTTCTTTTTGAAATCTTGGATCTGAGCCCAACATAAAATGAAATCACTGCTCTAGTCAGGAGAAAAAGTTTGAACCCCAGATTTCATGTTTTATTCTTAAAGCCCGACTTCTCTGAGCAGTTATAGCTGAATATATAATTATTGTGAAGTTAACTATGGCATTACTTCTTGAAGTGCTATAACATTATGATCTATAGCTAATAAGACCTTTTGAAATAGAAACTGATTTCTAGAGATTCATTCAGTGGACAAAAAAAGAGGTGTCGTTTCCTTGTCTTCTTTTGATTAGGTTTCAACTGTAGACCTTATTTTCTCTGTTCAAAGAGTTCATCTATTTTACTACTTATAATTTTTAAATTGGGAATTTTAGGGAACCACAGATGTATGCCAGTTACCTACTTCCTGGTTGCCACTTTCTTCTACTTCCTAACTGATCTGCTGCCTATAGAGCAATGACTCCTACAGGGATAGACTCTTGAAGAATACTTTTTTTTTACATCTTTTCTCTGAACCTATGGTCAAAACACCACAGTGTGGTCCAAGTGTGTTCATTAGTCAAAAAGCACATACTGAATAGGGCTTGTTGGTTGCCAAAGTTTTGAATGGGTTTTATATCTCGCTGGAGAAGACAAATTACAAATACTTGAAATGTTAGCTGACAACATGTGGTATAAACATACAAGTTTTATGGGACTTTGAAAGATTATTTGTATTATGATTTAGTTCAGTTTTGTTGCCAGGTTTAGAAATTCACGCCAGCAACTTAAGAAAAGGGAGTATATCTGACAAAGGCCTAATACCCAGGATCTACAAGGAACGCTGAAAGGAAAAAAACAAACTGTCTCATTAAAAAGTGGGCAAAACCTATTCAGTAAATGGTGCTGGGAAAACTGGTTGACCACATGCAGAAGACTCAAACAAGACCCCTATCTATCCCCATACACAAAAATTAACTCTAAATGGATCAGAGACCTAAATGTAAAACCTCAAACCATAAGAACCTTAGAAAGTGCAGGACACACCCTTATGGAAATTGGAGCTGGCATCCAATTTCTGAATAAAACCCGAAACGCACGGGCCATAAGAGATAAGATAGTCAAGTGGGACCTCATTGAACTGACAACCTTCTGCAAAGCCAAGGAAACCATCAAGAGAGCAGGGAGACAGCCCGTAGATTGGGAAAAAGTATTTGCCAACTCCAGGTCTGGCAAAGGCCTAACATCTTGGATCTACAAGGAACTCAAACGTGCTGAAAAGAAAAAAACAAACGACCCCGTTATAAAGTGGGCAAAAGATATGAACAGACACTTCACAAAGGAAGACATCCGAGCAGCCAACAGACACATGAAGAAATGTTCAACCTCACTAATCATCAAGGAGATGCAAATTAAAACTACACTGAGATACCACCTAACTCCAGTCAGAATGGCAATTATCAATAACTCAAGAAATAACAGATGCTGGAGAGGATGTGGTGAAAAGGGAACACTACTACATGGTTGGTGGGAGTGTAAACTAGTGCAACCTCTGTGGAAAGCAGTGTGGTGATTCCTAAAAGCTCTAAATATCGACCTCCCATATGACCCTGCAATCTCCCTTCTGGGAATATACCCTGAAGAACTCAAATCACTCTATCAAAAAGATACCTACAGCATTGTTCACAATAGCAAGAACCTGGAAGCAACCATGCTGTCCATCAAAAGAGGACTGGATTAAAAACATGCAGTACATATATATGATGGAATACTATGCAGCCATAAACAAGAACAAAATCATGAATTTTGCAGCAATCTGGATGGAACTAGAGTCTATAATACTGAGTGATCTCTCACAGAAACAAAGATCTGAGTATCACATGTTCTCACTCATATAGTGGACCTTGAACATCTATCATAACACTATAAGAAAAGGATCGACAGTGGTGGGAAACTATGGAGGGGAAGGGAGGTGGGATTAACAGTAGTCAATATCTGTCTGGGGATGGGGAGATACCCCTTATCAACAAGGGTGCCTGAACAATGCACATTTGTATACCTAATCCTTAACTGTACCCCACAATTTTATAATAAAAAATATGTTTAAAAAAAGTAGGCAAAAGATATAAACAGACACTCCTCAAAAGAAGATAAGCAAGCAGCCAACAGACACATGGAAAAATGCTCAGCTTCATGAATCATCAGAGAAATGTAAATCAAAACCACATTGAGATACCACCTAACTCCAATAAAAATGGCCTCATTAATAAAGCATAAAAAACAACAAATGCTGGTGAGGATGCAGGGAAAAGGGAACACTTCTACACTGTTGCTGGGAGCACAAATTAGTTCAACCTCTGTGGAAAACAGTGTGGCAATTTCTAAAAGAACTAGAAATTGACCTTCCATACAACCCAGCAATCCCTCTTCTTGGAGTATACCCAGAGGGACTCAAATCGTTCTACAAAAAAGATACCTGTGTACACATGTTTATTGCAGCACTATTCACAATAGTAAAAACAAGGAACCAATCATGCTGCCCATCAAAGGTGGACTGGATAAAAAATATAGTACATATACACAATGGAATATTATGGAGCCAGAAAGAGGGACAAATTGTGGACTTGGTAGCAATGTGGATGAATTTAGAGTCTATCATACTCAGTGATCTATCACAGAAACAAATAACTGAGTACCACATGTTCTCACTCATAAATGGACCCTGAACATCTAGCATAATACTACAAAGAAGGGGATGGGCAAAAGTGGGACACTGCCAGGAGGTTATAGCTGACATCATTAAGGGTGCCTGATCCTAATCCAGGTGAAGTGAGGTCCAATGGGAGGCCCAAACTTTATCTGTATGAAAATCACTTATGAACCCAATCCTGACTTGTACCCCCATCTCTAAAATAAAAAAATTTTTAAAAGGGGCTATTTATTGACAGCATATTAGTTTGGGTAAGACTCCCAAATCTCAGTGCCTTTCGGTCTTTGGGCCCATGAAGAAGGAGAAATGAGTTTTTTGATTAGCTCTTCAGCCAATGTCCCAAGTGTCATTTGCTGGGAAGTGGGGCTGGAAAGCTATTAGGAACTTGGTTGAAATGTCTGAGCTTCCCATGGCCTGAATGGGCTCTCTCAAGGCATTTTTCTTCTCTGTGGCAACTAGCCAGTCAACTTTCCTGAGGAAGCCAGTATGGTTGGCTGAGGTAATTACTACTGTCTATAATAAATTAAATTAATCTCATGGACCATGGCTAGTCCATGGCTGGTTGCCATTGGACTGGATGTCTATTTCTTACCCAATCAATTGTCACTCTTATAAAAGCACAACCCACAACTACTTTCTTGAATAAAAGAGTGTCTCTAGGTCACAACCTTATTATTATCATTACTGCCAATAATAGTTATTTTAGTCTATGTACTCAGTATTGTTCCCAGAACCTTACATACACTACATTATTTATTTTTTATGGCCACCACAGTTTATTATCTGTTTTCAGAAGAAAATGAGCCTCTGAGAGATTTTGTAACCTAGCTAAGTTTCCAGTGCTATCTGATTCCAAAACCAGTGCTATCTGATTCCAAACCTTACCTTTCAACATTGCCATTTCTGAATTTCTTCAGCCACAAGAGAGGCATTGAGTATAGTAAGTATTGTGATAGTTATGACTGGCACAGGGGAAATATACAGATTATATGAAATTGAAGTTCCATGGATAGAGAACATTCTGCTCTAGGTCATCCAGAAAGGGAATAAGGGAAGAGGTGGGACACAGCATATTAAACTGGGGTCCAAAAGGAATTAATGACCGCCATGCCTGGGGAAGCTAGATAAAAAGCGGCTATTTTCCTTTGGCTACCATGGTAGCAGATCTTGTAGTTCAAGAAGAACTGTCTCATAAGGTTTTTTTGATTGGAATTTTTTGGAAAATACTTAGGTAAAAATTTATATCCTGTTTTTTTTTCTTTCTTCAAGCCATGTCAATCTTGATCTAAAAAGTATAGGAAAAAGAACCAGAAAACACTGCTAAAGAAATCTTCTTTTGACTAACAATTGGTTGCCTGATGAAGTGAGAATAAAGTTTTATCTTCTGAATCCAACATTTTTGGGACAGTAAGACACCGATAAATGGGTGGGAGTAGATATTAAAAAAAAAATTCTATCTGCAACAGGTAAAGAAACTCTACAAGTGAAAAATGAAGAAGAGCAACCCAAGAGAAAACTTTTCTAGGGCGAAGCACCTGAACAAGTACTGCATAAGAGAAGATATCCAAATAATCAATAAGCATATGAAGAGGTATCAGGAAATCGAAATTAAAATATCAGTGAGACACTTTTATCCACCAGAATGACTAAAAGAAAATAGGTGTAAAATAGCAAATGTTGGTGAGAATGTGGAACAGGAATCTCACATACTGCTGGTAAGAATGCAAATTGGTGTAACTACTTTGGAAAACTGTGTAGTTGTTTGCCTGTAGTAAGCAGAATTCTGAGATGACCCTAGGATTTTTGTTCCCTGGTGTGCATGCCCTGTGTAATCACCTCACCTTGAGTGTGGCAGTGTGGGCGGGACTTTGAAGACAATGGATTTCATTTCTCTTGTTAGCTTCCCCAAAGGCAAAGAGAGTTTTCAAATGTAATTAAAGTCCCAAATCAGTTGACCTTGAGTTCATCAAAAGAATCAAAAGATAAATTATACCTGGTGGGTCTGACTTAATTAAGTTAACCCTAGAAAGGAACTAGGTCCTTTACTGAAGGAAGAGATTTGAAGAGTGAGGGTGTGAGAGCCTATGGTAGAGGCCATATGGTGAGATCTTAAGCGTGGCCCTTAAAAACTGAGAGTGGTCCTGGCCAGCATCCAGCAAGAAAATGAAGCTTTCAGAACTAAACTACACTAAACTCAATTTCTCTAAAAACTGTAATGTGCTCGGAAGTGGATTGTTTCTTGTTCATGCTTCTGGATAAGAACACAGTTAGTTATATACCTTGCTTTCAGCCTGTAAGGACATGAACAGAGAACCCATCTAAAATCAGCCAGACTCCTTACATATCAATACTTAAAATAATATATTTGTGTAGTTTCAGGCCACGAAGTTTTTAGTGATTTATTACACAGCAATAAAAAACTGATGCAATCTCCTAAAACTGAACATGCTGGCTTAACAATTTCACTCCCAGAAATTTCCAAAAGAATGGCATACATGTGTATTTCCAAAAAGCATATACTTTAATACCCACAACACCAATATTTATAATAGCCCAAACCCTGATAACAGCTCAAGTGAGTGAGAGGATAATTTAGAAATGCTGATAAAATTTTGTTTATTGATCTGATTACTGGTTAGTCATGCATGCTCAGCTTGTGAAAATTTATTAAACTGTGCTCTTTCCTAAATTATACTCCAATAAAAGTGAAATGACCAGAAATGTATTCTTCTACTACCTGGCAGCATAATTTTTACTGAATTATTTTTAAAATAAAAAATTCTCACACATAAAAATGGTCTCATGATTTTACACATGTAATCATCCCAGCATCAGTCCTTTGTGGATAAAAAACCAAAATATATCTTTATAAAACTAAAGTATTTAATTATAATTTTTTTCTTAACATTAACTCTTGATTTTTTTTAACCTTAACTCTTATTTGACTTTTGTTAATCCTCAACACACTGCTTTAATAAATAATTTTTTGTTTTCTGCTTCAAATGAATTAAAATTAGTGTATTGAGAATTTTAAAGCACTCTTTGAAATAACACATTTGCCATTATTATAAACTAACTCATTCTTCTAGATGTATGTATCTTCCCTGATAAACATGAGTCTTTGGGCCAGGACCAGGTCTTGATAAAATAAAAAACCTTAATCTCCACACGCTTTTCTAAGGTCAAATTATTATAGGTATTTTTACCCCCTTTTAGAGAGAAAGCATAAGTGTTTGCTCATGGTCTTGTGAGAATCAAATACTTAACAAATATTTTATTGAATATTCATATACAGGCCACTATGATAAATATGGAAAAATAGTATATTATTTCTCTTTTTGGAAGATTTACAGTCCACCTG
The DNA here is from genome assembly GCA_027257055.1 of Cephalopachus bancanus. NCBI lineage: Eukaryota > Metazoa > Chordata > Mammalia > Primates > Tarsiidae > Cephalopachus > Cephalopachus bancanus. The sequence goes on from JAPVLO010000175.1 coordinate 1,076,589, forward strand.
AAGATGTACATAAACATTATTTAATAACATATGTTCATTTGTTAATATCAAATAGATGGTAAATATAGTCAAAAAAAAAGGAAGGAAAATATGAGAATTCTAAAACGGTGCTTCAAGAGCAGAGTTAAGGAAGACTTCCCGGAGGCAACATGATGTAGAAAAGCACTTATTTTCAGTCAAGCAATTTTGATTTTAAATCTGTGTTCTTTCATTTACCAGGTATAAGCAGTTACTCAACCTCTTGAGGCTTTAAGATTTTCACCTGAGAATAAGGGCTGATGCCAGTAATTTCCATCATAGGTCTGAGGGGTTTGAACAAGATTATTTAGTAAAATAGCAGATTCCTCTAGTCTGCATTGCTGATGCTTCCTATGGACAAGTGCATCATCACTGAGAATCTTTGGCGTCTGACACTGAGCACTAGAGAGTGGAGCAGTGGGGAACTGGGAAGCTGAGTATAGAGAAATGAAAGAGAGCAGAGGAGAGGTCTGAGTGCAAAATTAATAGATTGGCATGAGTACAGAGCAGAATGATGACAGCAAGACAGGATGGAGTTTGGGACACCTGCAATAATAATAAACTGCAGAAGTTCTCTGCATGGCTGGCACACAGAAATGTGCTGGTTACAGGGAGGAAGCCAGAGATACAGAATCAACCATCCCTGGACATTTGCCGTTTGAGTGGAAAGAAAATACCTATGCTCATATTCACATACTATATGCGAAGAGGCTGAGGACAAGTGATAGAGTGTACCAGCTTATGCGGTGCGGGCTTTACCTGGTGAGCCCATAGACATCTGGGGAAGGGAACGCTCACTGAGGTTCATAGCATCAGGGAAGGCTTGGGTTTAGCATCAGCGATCGGCAGGACATGGATCCAAAGGAGGAGAAGGAAGTTTACTCAAGGTAGGTATTACTCCAGACATTCTCATCAGGCAAAGCTTCTTGTCATAAACTGACTGCTATGTATTTATTTATGTATTTATTTTAATTTTATTAATGTAATTTTTGAATTGGAGTCTCACTGTTCCCTGGGTTGGAGTGCAGTGGCACAATCATGGTTCATTGCAGCCTTGACCTCCTGGACTCAGGGGATCCTTCTGCCTCAAGACTCCCAAGTAGCTGGGACCACAGGCATGTCACCATACCTGGTAAAATTTTTTAATTTTTTTTTTTTTGTAGTGATGAGGTCTTGCTATATTGTTCAGACTGATCTCAAACTCTTGGGCTCAAGCAATTGTCCTGCCTCAACCTCCCAAAGTCCTGGAATTGTAGCATGAGCCACCATGTTCAGCCCTGATTGCTATTTAAATGTGTACTATGACCAAAAATAAACAAACAAATGAATTTGGTAAAGGTTATGGAGAGTTAAGGAGAGAGGTGGTAAGGTAAAAACACATTTCTCCCACATGGGAACTGCAGGTTTGAGGTTGGGATGCAAAATCAGTGGACTTCTCTCCAAGAAAAATTGGGGGAAGAGAGAGGCCTAGTTATCTGATCGTTGATCATTAGGGCATATTTTCAAAGGGGGTCGTAAAGAGGAGAGAAAACCAGTGAGCGCCATGTCTGCTTACCCTAAGAAAAGATGCATGGGTGGGGAGGGAGCCCAGGTTTCTGCAGCCCTATTGCCCTTAAGAATTAAAATCCCTTTCCATCACACCCTGACATCCAACATTCCCTGCAAGCACCCAGCTTTGTCTGGTAGGCACCAAGCAATAAAAAGCATAGATTCACTTCTGAAAGACCTGGGTTTAAATCCTTGCCTGTTTTCAGCTTGCACTCCTATCTGAACCCATTTTCTCATCCGTGCCAAAGGTTCAGTAGTAATAGCGGCCTCCTCAGTGTTGTTGAGACGATTAAGAACGTATGTAAGGACTTCAGCACCTAAAGGTGTCTTGTAACTGTCAGCTAGTAATTGTCACGATTATATTTTATAACGGCGCTGAGGTCCTGGGTTTTGCCAAGTTTAGGGCGGTGGGAGGTGGTGGAGAAGGCGGCTCTGTTAGTTTGAGGTGTTGGCAGCCCCCTCCAAACAGCCCCCAGGCCCTGGACCCGGACGACAAGGGGTGCTCCCCCAGCCGGCGCCCTTTCTCTCCTGCTTCATCACCCACCCTTCCCCGGAGCAACAAGTTCCTTCTGCGAGACCCGCCCGCGCGCTATCGGCAGACCCAGCGCCTCCTCCCAGACCTCTGTCAAACTCGGAGCCAGCCCCACCTGGGGTCGAAATGCCGGCTGCTGCCCACGCCCCTCGGAGGCAGGAAAGCCCGCCGCACCTGAGGGAGTCCTCGCGGTGGCTGGCTGAGAGGCGGGAGGCGTGGGAAGCCGGGACAGAAGAGGAGCGTGGGAGCCCAAGTCTGCGCGGCCCTGCAAGGCAAGCGCGACAACCAGAAACCCCTACCGCTCGCTCACTCCTAGTTCCTGGGATCAGCGGGGAAGAGATAGGACCTCGCTGACCACCGCCCGGCCCCCTAATAGTCAAACCACGACCCTCTGACCTCGGGCCCCGTCGCCCCAGCTTCTCCCTGCACCCGGACTCCACCCCACCCGGCGCCAGGTCCCCTAAGGACATCCCTGATGTGTCTTTCGCAGGAAGAACAAGCAGGTCAGCCACGGCCCCCACTCGGCGCTGTCCTCTTCTCTGTCCTCCCAGGATGGGTCCCGCGGAGTCCCCTAAGGAGTCTCAAGGCGTCCGAGCCTGGGAGCCTCATCCGGCTGCCCAAACAGTTGAACTCTGACAACTTCTTGGACTGGGGATCCCCACGCTCTCATGGGAAAGCCGGGCTGACCGCCCACATGTCGGAAGAGGACACCTCGACTCCTCTGTAGGGAATCCCCCTAAAAGCTACCACTTCAGCTCCCACAGCAGGGAGCTGAGAACTAGGGAGCCAACCAGAAGTGCGCTCCGGGGGTGGGCGGTCGTGGGCGGGGGCGAGGGCGCACAAGTTCCGCCCCGATTTGGGAGAGACCAGTTCATGCTTCCAAGTCTCCTTGGAGTCTGGCAGTCGTCGTTCCGGGGGAAGAGCAGGGAGGGAAGTCCTCTCGGCGCGGGGCCGGAGAAGCACCGAGGTGACACAGTGCAATGTCCGAGCTTCGAGCCCCGTCGGTAGGAAACTCTTGTCTCTCCGGGGGATGGGGGTGGGGGAGACGTCCCCGGCTGAGCAGCCAGCGCCGAGCCCAACGGCTCAGCGCCTCGTCCCTTCATCCCCAGCAGCCTCGAGAACTTGGTACCTCGGACAGCACTCCGGGAGCGTGGCCGCCTTTGAAACCTGCTACCCTATTTTCGCCACTGAGTCAAAGAGCAATGCATTATTTTTGATGACCTTACTAGTACAGATGAAGGACATTTTAATTACATAACCCGCGAAAGATCACCAGAGGCAATATCGTGTTGAAAAGCCGATGGCAGAATAGCTGCATCGCATGAGAAAGAGAGAAAACTTGCAAATCTGCAATGAGATTGCGCAGGGCTGCCCCCACCCCGTCTCGAAACAACATGCGAAATGCATGGGCGAGCTTACCTTTCGGACCCCGAAGCCGTGTTCCGCTGCAACTTGGCGAGCTTCTTCCTCTCCCCCTTTATGCAACTCCACGAGAAAATGATTCGTGAAGACCGGTCTCTCGGCAGATGCAAAAACCATGACACAGACGAGGAGCCCGGCGGCCGCCTTCCACTGGGAGACACGGCCACCCTTCATCCTTTGAGTGAAAAGTGGAGCCTGGAGGCGCGCAGGCTGGCAGACCAGGGAACCCGGAGGGAGGGTGCAAATAAAAAGAAAAGATGTATAGTTTTAAAAAAAATCTTTGTATGGAGAAAGAGACGGAATGGGGTCTTGGGAAGCAGCGGATCAGTGTGTGCTCTCCAGCATCTGGCTGGAGGGGCAGCCGTGCAGCCGGGCGGCCCGACTCTCGGGCAGGGGTGCGAGTGTGGGAAGCCGTGTGTACCGGAGAGAAAGAGCGAGTGTAGGTCTGTGCTTGATGCTAAATCTGCATTTTCAGCTCCTCCTCGGCTCCAGTTCCCCAGGGGCTGGAGGAGAGCACCAGCCCGGGTGACGTGCGCCCGCCAGCGGCCAATGAGGGCGGGAGGAGCACCGGGCCCCGCCCCGGGCCGCCCCGGGCCCGCCCCCGCCCGCCCCCGGCCCGGTCCCGCCCGCTGGGGGCGCCGCGAGCCCGGCCCCCGCCCCTTTCAGCACCGAAGAGCGGAGAGCTCCTTGCGTCTCCGCCCCGGCCCGCCGCGCGCCCAGGAAAATCCCCCCGGCTGTAATCAGGCCGGCGGCGGCGGAGTGATGTCATTGTGGAAATCTGTAAGGCTCTGGAAAGGGAATTACGGTGCGTGCTGCTCGCAGAGGCCCCGGGGGGCAGCTGGGGCACCGGCCTCTCCCTGTGCCTCTGCCTGGCTTGTTTCCCGCTGCAAAACAGCTCGCTCTCTCTCTCGACATATTTGCACCCCCCCTTTCTTCTCCCAATAACAAAGCAAATATTGACTGTCCTCTCGCCACTTCGGGTAAAAACCCCAAGAGGTTTAGACTCCTTCCTGATACCAGGAGGGTTGAGGAAAGCAACCTTCTAGGGGTGACTTATGAGGGGCGAAAGTGCAGGAACGAGCTAGTGTGTGTGTGTGTGTGTGTGTGTGTGTGTGTGTGCGCGCGTGTGTGTGCGCGCGCGCGCGTGTGTGCTGGCTCCGGGGCAGGTCAGAAACTAAGCAACTGGGAAACCTAGCACGGTACCAAGCTCACCCTTCTCAGCGATTATGACGGGAGGAGACTACCCCAGGAGTCCTGGCTGCATCGCCTAGATGCCTTCTAGAGAGAGGCTTGGGGACGTTCCGCTGCACAAGGACAGCGAAGATGCAAGTTTGGGAAGCTGTAGCCACGGGCCCCAGGCGCCCGGCCAAGACTCCCGCTGAGCGTCCTGGGTTGGAGGCCAATGCAGGCCAAATGGCAGGGATCAACTTAGTTATCCAGTTAAGAAAAGTGTGCGCACACTGGACCCTGCTAACTACTGACGACTGATTTGCCCCTCTCGCCTAGAGGGAGGAAGCAGGAGAACTTTGTAACAAAATGAGAATTGTTTTAAGCAAATTAAATATTGTTAAGTTACAGAGTACTCTGATCTCGTTTATTACGTAGCTCCATAGTTCAAAATCCTGCTTTACTTGAATAAGAGGTACAAGATTTCTTAGGAACATAAGTATGAGAGAGAGAGAGAGAGAGAGAGAGAGAGAGAGAGAGAGAGAGAGAGAGAGAGAGAGAGAAAGGGAGAGAGAAAGGAGAAAGGGAGAGAGAGAAGAATTTATAGCATCAACATATCACACAGACACTCCTCTCTTCTCATTTTAGCACAAAGTCAAAATCTACACAAGAAAAACACTATTGGTAGAGATGAATACACAATGCCACGGTGCCACGGGACACACTGTCTTCAGAGCAGGTCTGGTTGCAGACCTAGGTTACTTTCCCTGAGCCCGTTGAAACATTGTCAAATAGAAATGTGGGCATTGCTGAAGATTTTGATTAGAACATAAGAAACCTGTATGTTGTTGTTGTTATTTGAATTCCCCCGAGAAAGCTAAGCGAGGTGCTAGGACAGGAGACCCAGAGTGGAGACAAGGTTTCTGGAAAAGTATTAATAAAAGATCACTGCTGGGTACCTCAGTTCATTACTGCTCAGAGGCTCATTTCTGTCATTTTTTCCTTTTATCTCTCTATGTTGCTCCGCAGTTTACACCCTCATATGTTTGATTATAACACACTGTTTTCTTGTTGGAGACCTTCAACTCTTCCTCTCTCTTTTCCTTATATTTCATCCATATTTTGAATCAAAGTACCAAGCTGGTATGAAACAATACCACATGGTTCTTCCTGCTTTCTGTTGCCATTTGAAAAAAATGACACCAAATGTGAAAATTACAATAGATGGATTCACAATCACGAAGAGCATTTCAAAAACAGCAACAGAGATAAAAATCTAAGACTTTGGAAAATAGATCTGAAGAGCACCAAATAAGTCAATTTAGAAGATTATGCTTGTTGGGAAATAATGGTGCTGGTGTAACTGCAACTCTCTGAAAATGAACATGAAATTACCATATATTTAGAAATATTTATTATTTTTTTCTGAATCCACAGTGCTATACTTCGTTTCTTAAATGCATTCCAAATGTGAAATACTAGTAAAAGTTGACTCTTAGATAGCTGCATTTTAAATCATTGAAACTGCACAAAACTGGGAACAAACTAAACAAAACCTAGATGGCTGATTAAAATAAGTCATTTTTAGTGGGTTATGTAAAATACAGTTCATCCTAATATTGTCAGAACAGCATAGCAAATGAGAAGAGAATTTTTTTGTGATTCAAATGCTAAATCTTCAAAGCACAACAATGATGAATACAAATGGAGGAACTGTATTGATACATGGGTTGTTATTTGAAATGCAAATATGCAGCCATGTGTGCACACACACTGCTCTTTTAGATAACTATTTCTCAAGCTCCTTTTTCTAATGACAGCAGTAACTTTGAAGTATGAAGATGAACAGTAGAGAAAATGGTAGCAGCATGTTTTTGACGACCGACCTAGAAGTCAACTGTAGAAACTCTACTGTGAGTTCTGCAGTCACTGGCTATGTACGCCACTTGGGCCAAGCCATTGCACCTCTCAAAGCTTCTACCTCTTCTTCAGTACAATATTAAAAAGATGCCAAAGCACAGAATATAATGTAGGAATCATCAGCAATAGCTTGAAAAATGCTGGAGAAGTGATCATTTTTAAATAACATTATGGAGGTCAACAGGCTTACTTTTTCTAGTAAAACCTCCCCCAATGGTCTCATGTCTACTAATTTTGTTGACTTGGAAAAGGAATAACTGACACACACAGAGTGTGTGTGTGTCAGTGGACATCAATATCTTGAAGTTCTTTTAATTTATTTACTGTTTTGTCTGTAGTGATGACATGGGATGTTTGGTTTTGGCATGTGTCATGGACCCCCATGGGCTCTTTGAAGACATTGCCCTGTAAAGACCAGAGCATTCCTATTTTATGGCTTCTTAACTATAAATCAATAGAACTCTGGGTGATTAAAAGAAAAAAGCCCAAGTCACTCAAAGTATGATTGGGATCTTCCCATTTAGATGCACTTCTTGGGAGGAGAACTTTGGATCCACAGAGCATGAGGTCAGGAAAACCTACCACTGGGTGTGGGGGGATGGCAGAGCAAGTCAGAAACAGCCCTCAGGGAGGCCACTGATGCTTTAAATATTCTTTAGCCCATTAGGGAAAATATATAATTTTTCTGTTGATCTCTCTTAAGTTGGGGGAGTGTACAATCTGGAGAGAAATAAGGTATGTCCCATTGAAGTTCATAATTTAAAATACAGCCTTCTTAAAGATCAGGTTGGGCTTTGCCATTTCTGTGGCATTCCCTTTGAGCTCTTTTAGTGCACTAATGATATTTTCATTGGGAAGGAACAGTTCTCTACTATCTTAGTGTATTACCAACTCTTTTAAGCAGATTCTTCCTAAAGACCCTGACTTTGCTGCTCCCTTCATCCCAGCCCATATGTAGGCATTCTGAAACACTGTTACCACTTTATAGATTTCTGAGCTCAACACTGATCAAGGTTTTTTTTTTCCCTCCAGAGAATTCTATGATCTCACCTCATTTTCCTGTAGTATTTACCTACCCTCACATTTGCTGTAACTTAAAATTCAGGTGTTTAGGAAATTTTAATTAGTTTCTCAGTATGCATCCACCTCTTTTAAATCATTAGGATTCACATGCTTCTTCATCCAATTTCTATAGCTTTGGCCAACTGATATCTTTTCCTTAAATAATCCTATCTCTGTTTTTTCCTTCAGTTGAAAATTATTAGTTGACTTTTATTATCTAAGCCACCTTAAATTAATATAGTGGCAAGAATTCATCAAATGTTTTATTAACATTAAAGCATTGAATCTACAGTGCTTTGGATTATATTAATTTTGTAGTTTCATCAACAAGTCATCAGATTTATTCAGACTAATTAACTCTTCATAAACAAAAGCTACTCTTCATTTTCTTATTTTCCAGGAAAGTGAAAATTTACTTCTTGTGCTAATTTAGGTTCTATTATTTTGATAGGATTTGAAGTAGCTAAACAATGAGGACCAAGAGCCCTTTTAATCTTCTTTTGAAAATTAGGAACACATTTCTCTTTACTATCTTTAGATTCCGCTTTAGGTCTATGGGACTACAAAATAATGTTTGCTCACTTGGAAAATTAATTAGTTATTTCTCAGGGTTTATTGGAATCTTGCTTATTGTCTGTGGAAAGTGATTACCTATTCATGAATTCTCTACCTTGTGTTATTTCTCTTTCCTTTTTCATGGTCTTTTAAAAAGCATAGTAAATCTTCCTCAATTCGCTTTTTAAAGGATTATGGAAATTATCTTTAACAGAAAGGGTTTTTTGTCCTTCTTAAACTACATATAACATAGAAATGATTCAGAAAAAAACAAAGTACATGACTTGTTAGCAAATATAAACTGGAACTTAAAAAGATAAAACTTTTATGTGTAAAATAAAAGTTAAAACATTAAAAGATGTATGCCAGTTCTATAAAGTCAGCTCTGCCCACTGTAATGAAACATAAGGTTCTAGGAAGGTTTTTACTTTGACCTCAATGCTTTGGGTATACACTATACACTATTAAGCATCAATTTGAATGACCTAGCCCAAGTAGAGAAATTGATGTATAATGTCATTTAACATGGTGGAAAAACAGTTATAAATTTATGACTGCATACTCACATATACCATTTTCTATTTTTTGAAAATATTATATTTTTTCATGGTTTGGTGAAACATGGCATAATCTATTTTTAAGAAACTTCATTATATGATATCTGCTTTATCTTCTTATGACACTGGAAAGAAACAGATATTTCTAGAATTAGCCACTCAACACAATTCGTAGTAGTTTGTAGATGTATTTTCCTTTCTAAAATCCTACAATCGAGACATTAAAATTTGTAAAAGACCTAGTTAAAATATTCTTAAGAATAATCTCTTCAATAAATAGTCTTGGGAAAACTGGATACCCACATGCAGAAAAATTAAGCTAGTCCCTCTATCTCTCAGCATATACAAAAGTCAACCCTAAGTGAATTACAGACTTAAATATAAGACCTGAGACTATACAACTGCTAGAAGAAAACAGGAACAACACATCATGAAATTGGATTGAGTGACAATGTTTTGAATAAGACCCCAAAAGCATAGGCAACAAAAGCAAAAATAGAGAAACAGGATTACATCAGACTAAAGAGCTTCTGCACAGCAAAAGAAGCAATCAATAAAGTGAAGACAAATCCTATAGAATGTGAGAAAGTATCTGCAAACTATGCATCTGACAAAGGGTTAATATCCAGAATATATAAGAAACTCAGCAGCAAAAAATTAAATAACCCAATTAAAAAATGGACAAATCACCTGAACAGACATGTCTCAAAAGAAGACAAACAAAGGGTCAACAGATACATGAAAAAATGCTCAAAATCACTAACATCAGAAAATGCAAATTAAAACCATAATAAGACATCAATTTACCAGTTAGAGTGGTAGTTAACAAGAAGAAAAAAGGAAAAATGTTGGGAAGGATGTGAAAAAAGAGAACTCTCATACATGGTTGGTGGGAATGTAAATTACTACAGTCGTTATGGAAAACACTATGGAGGTTCCTCAAAAAATAAGAAATAAAACTATTATATGATCCAGCAATCCCATTCCTGGGTATATAACCAAAGGAAATGAAATCAGTATGATTAGAGAGACATCTACACATCCATGTTTATTGTAGAGCTATTCACTGTGCATTAATCTATGTTAGAGGTTACATACAAGTGGCATCTGGCTCGCAGGCATGTTTTGTATGGAGCATGGTGCTAATAAAAATACTCATAATCTTTTAAAACTCGGTTATTTTCTATAAAAAACTTTCAGGTATGTAACTTGTTTTAAAATAACCAAAGATTTGGCAACATGGTCACATTTAGCTAGAGTCAGTAGCTATTGTTCTCCCCATCCCATGCAATAGGGCCTGAGCTGCCCTGTTTGCCAGAATCCTCACCCAGTCTCATGTATTTCACTTTTCTGCCCCTAAGTCATTCTGAGTTTCAACTTCTGGTTTAATCACTCTATGAAGCCTCAATTCATTTTGCTATAGATATTTTGAGACTACCTCCATTTCCCTGAAAGTCTATATTCTGAATATATACATTTAATCTTTTTTACATTTATGCTAATAATTATTTAAATTAGAGGCAGTATTAAAAGGCATTCTTTGTCCACATCTGATAGCACAGAATAGACAGATTGGCATTCCCTCCTTTCACTGGTAGTGAAAATTTTTATAAATATCCAATATCATTAGTTTTTATGTTCTAAATTTTGCCATAATGTAGTCCTTAGGGGAAAAAGGATTATCAGTGTGAGAAGAGTGAGATGTTAGAGGTTAGAGTCGCATTGTGGGAAGATTGTGAGACTGAAAGTAAAGATTACATTTTTTATATATTGGCTTTGTGGGTTTTTTTTTGCATGATGAGGTAAATCACTTCACTCTTTTGTCTTCAATGTAATTTGCAGTGGAGATTATTTTTTGCTTAGACCATGTCTATGCTCAAGTTTAGAGCTGATATTCCATGATAATATTTTAGATCAAGTTACTTGTTTCTCTTATTCATCTCTTATCTCTTAAATATACTGACTGAAAACAACTATGCAATGGCACATGTAACACAGAAGTGTGTTCATACAAGGTAGAGCAGTCAACCAGTGCCACTGTAATGTCGCATAGCAAATCACCCTAAGTGTAGTGGCTCACATCATGTGCTTCATTCTTACATTACCGTTTCCTGTGACTTGCCTGATCTAGACTGGGCTTGGCTTCACTTTGGGCTACAAGGTTGGTTCGGCTTGGACTCAGCCTGGGTTTGGTTTTGGTCTGCCCTTTCTGAAGCCTGGTCTGAAGTGGTAGCGATTACCCCAAACTTACTCTTCTCAGGTCTTATCCCTGGAGCTTAACACCCAAGCACAGTAGAGGCCTCTGTTGCATTATGTTCACTAATACACCATTGGCCAAAGTAAGTCACAGGGCCAAGCCTAACCCTGTTCATAGTTGGAGACTGAGAGAAGAGAATGTTTGCTGAACAGTAACTACAAGATCAATCAAGGCCCAGCATGTTTAGGCATTTTTATTAAAAAGCGTGTTTTCCAAGTTAGTATAATTTAAACTATCTCAGGAAAAATGTAGAGGGTTAATTTTTAAGATTAATAACGATAATACATTTGGGGAGTGTTGTTTTAAAAAAGTCTTCTAATAACCTCATTTATGTGTGGAAAATGGATCACTCTCCTTTTAGAGACTTGGAGACTTAGAGTAGGTGTCCTATGGGATACATGTTTGAAGAATAGTCAAATAAGCATTGCTGTGTCTGAATCTGACTCTAACAGCAATGCTCACAGTGGTGATAACAGAAGTCAGGCTTACCTTGTTTCAAAATGGATCTGCTTAGGCACAACTATGAAAAAAAAATGAAACCCAGAGATGAGAATAGGTAATGTTGTCTAGTTACATGACCAAAGATTTTTGCACACATCCCAGACTGTAGTTTCCCACTTATATTAAACAGAATTCTTTTTCTTGGCTCTAAGTGTACAACTGCAACTCTAACTGACTTAAGAAATAAAGGAAATTTTGTGTTTCATATACTGTAAGGGTACAAAGATAGATACAGATTCAGATATGGCTGGATTCAGAGCTTTCTCTGTTGTTACTTCTGGGTCTGTTGTCCTCTTTGTAGCTTAATTTAGAAGAAAGAAAGTGTAGTTTCCCCAGTAATTTTTTTTTTTACAGAATTTTCATTAATTTGGCTTATAGCATATGCCCATTTCTTCCTCAGGGTCCAAGGATTGGAATCAGTTATCCGGTCGGGTCTGGGTGTAGTGCCTTCTCCTGAAGCTGACGTGTAACTTTCACCTAACCTAAGCCACATTGACTGAGGATGAAGACATTTTTATTGACAAAGGAAAATGGGGGGGAGCTCATCCCCTCCAAAAAAGGAGCAAGAATACTAGACAGATAAACTAACAGATGTCTGTTACAATGTCTGTTCATCAAACATGAAAAATGCATTAGGGTGAGAGTCAATTGATGAAGCAGAACTGTAGTAAAAGGTGTTGAAAAGCATAAAACTAAAATGTTGTAAATGATCTGACACTATATTAACACACCCTCTAAATGCCAGGTGTAGAGAGTGGCATTTGCTACATTGGCTATTTATTTGTAAATGATCAGAAGAACTGTTCCATTTGTATGGGTGCAACAGCAATGATGGCTCTTAGCCAATAGCATTGGCATGTCACTGACTTGTGTCAGGTGACTTGTTGGTGATGAGTTGACCCTGCAGGTCAGCATATGGGAGTGACATAGCCAAATCATGGGTTTAGTCTTCCTGAGGGAAAATCAGTCATTTTACCATGTAGCAGTACGTGTGTGTGTGTGTGTGTGTGTGTGTGTGTGTGTGTTTATGCCAGAATTAAAATGATGATAAAAATAAATATTTAAAAAGATACATGTATCTGACTAGAATGTGTCTTCACATATTTTTTTTCACTAGGGAAAGGAGGACTCTTGTTCTCAGTTCCACATGAGATGGCAAAATTATCTCAACTTCCACCATTGCCCACAGTACTTTATGTATAATTACATTGTTTCTTCAAGGTGCCCTTATTATTTCTCCTCTCATTTTTTCCCAGGAGACATGCACCAGGAGGAGCTGGCAAGTTTCCTTGGCAAGAACAGATGAATAAATAAGGAGCATGAGCTTGCGTCTTTTAGCTGAGGTGATTTGTCAAAAACCACAGCACTGTGGCTGTTTTCAGATTTTAAGAATTATGAGCTGGGCTCGGTGGCTTAGCCTGTAATCCCACGCCTTTGGGAGGCTGAGGTGAGTGGATTGCCTAAGCCCGCGGGTTCGAGACCCGCCTGGGCAGCGAGACCTCATCTCTACAATAAATAAAAAAAATCAGCCGGGTGTGGTAGTGCATGCCTGTAATTCCAGCTACTCGGAAGGCTGAGGCGGAAGGATCGCTGGAGCCCAGCAGGTCGAGGCTGCGGTGGCCGGGAGCGGCCACTGCACTCCAGTCTGGGTGACAGAGTGAGCCTCCAACTCAAAAAAAAAAAAAAAAAAAAAAAAGAAAAGAATTATGGGCAGCCTTAATCAAGGGGAGTTTTGAAAGCTAAACCATTGAATGAATTGAAAAAAAGATTTCAGTAGAACATGAAGTCAGTTGTTCATACATGGCTGGCTATATTGGCTTGAAGGTATTTCCAACACACGCCAGTGTTAGACAATGATGAACAACTTGCTTATGTTTGTCTAATTTATTGAAGGGTGAGTGGTATTGAGTGAGGAATTCCATGAAGAATAATTGGCTTTGGTCTCCAAGAGACAACACATTATCTGAGCAAGAGACCCCTGAGGATCAGCAACTTGTTATAGTACCAGGTGTTGAATATGGATACACTGGATTCTATAATATGGTCTGAGTTAACAATAATGCTGAAATTTTACATTATTATGTATCAGTATGTAGGTGCAACGATGTGTGCTCTGTTATTTGTTTTCTTCTTCAGATCTTCTCTCCTTCCTTCCCCAATGTGTTCATTCTGTGCCTGAAAATGGACTTTTATGAACTACTTCAATGAGATTCACTACTTTATGGTTTCCCATTGGACTCAGCTAACAGGAGACGTTGTTTAAAAAGCTGAAGAGTGGGGTGGGAGAGTCAGCTCAGGGTTTTTATTTTCCAGGCTACCTTCCTTGGTTTACCACATTTTGAGTTCATTCCTTTCCCAAATGCTACAGCTCCTACCAGGAAGCCCTCTTCGGATTCCATGGACCACCCCCTTCCCTTGTGGGATAATGGGATAACAGCTCCAGTACATTGCTAGTCCCATGAGCTTTACTATGCTTCATTGGCTTTGCTTGATTCTCCCATACATCTGTAAATAGTCTCTTAATAAACTCCTCAAATACTCCATCTGTGTATACCATTTCTTTTTTGCTGATATCCTGAGTGACATATTACCTATGTAAAATATGACACATGTTAAATATTTTCAGATCTTAGAATAAATTTACATTCATATTATTACATATTTAAACACAGCTCTTGTGTTGAACGAAACCTTCTGGGGAACATAGTACTCAACATAAAAAAAAAAAAAAACCAAAGCAGAACGAAATAGCACAACATAGAAGAACAAAACATGTGACATTCTGGGGACAAGAGAACTAACACAAAGGAAATAAATATTAGGAAGTATAGGAAAAACTGCAAAATCAAAAGTTTAGGAGAAGTCTCCAGTACCTAACAATCAGAATTCAAATTGTGAACAACCGGAAAGTCCTAATATCTAAGGGCAGGAAATTACAGAAGAAAAGGGAGGAGGAGGAGGATAGAAAAAAGGAGAAAGAGAGGAGGGAGGAGTGAGGGGGGAGAGGGAGGAGGAGGAAGAAGGGAAAGAATGTGGGGGAGGAGGAGAGGAGGAAGGGAAGGAGGAGGGTGGAGGGGGAGGAGGAGGAGGAGAGGGGCAGAAGGGAAAGGGTAAGAAGGAGAAGGAGAGGGAAAGGGCAAGGGAGGAGGAGGAAGAAGGGGGAGGAGGAGGAGGAAGTAGAAGAGGAGGGAGAGGAGGAGGAGGAAAAGGAGGAGGAGGAGGAGGAAGAGAGGAGGAGGAGGAGGAGGAGGAGGAGGAAAGAGTCACTGAAGAAAAGGAAAAGGAAAGACTTGAGGAGGTAGGATGAAGATTACAGGACCCTTCTCTGTGACAGCTCTCAGAGCCAGATCTGTTACCTCAGCATGGCTGTTCTGTCCGTGGTGCCGTCCAGTTCTACACTGCTGAGCATTTCTCCCTCTGCAGATCAGGTGAGCTGAAAGAATTCTTAGTGCCTGACTAATGTGCTTTCAGACTACCCTGAAAATTACTTTGTACTAAAGGCATCTTTCAGAAGAGCAAACTGTACCAGGCTAAAAGAAGAAGTGGAGTGTATCTCATTTGTCTCTGAGCTATTACACGTTTGTACATGATTGATACCAGCATTACTGCCACCGACAATTGATCTGAGCATATTGCCATGCTAAAACAATTTACCATGAAGACAGACACAAATGTGAGGACTCTGAGAAGCAATTTGAAAATCAGAGGCCAGGATGAAAAAAATTCTTAAGTCCACAAGATGGAAATACTCCAAATATCTGCACATAAATACAGAACTTAATTTCTTCGATTTCTTTCATTATTTTCCAAAAGATTATTATCTTATGTAATGATGGGTTTCAAATATGAGAAAAAAATTGTTGAGAAGGATAGGATGATAATAAATTAGTTGCTACATCAAAGGATATTTTTTGGTTTGTGGAAGGAATTACAACTTAAAGCTAAGGTTTTACTTTATTGTATCATTGTCATTTAACAGCACCAACCGGGGGAGGGGGAATGAGCATTTTTCTTTGAGATATATTTAATCTGATTATTCTCAAAAGAAACAAAACATGCAGTTTCTCAGAAAATATGAAATGTATAGTCAATAAGAAAAATTTATCCATCTGGAAGTTTTCAGAGGTTGTATAGTTCTGGTATGAAAGATCTTAGATTTTAAATGTAGGATTTAGCACTAATGGAAGTATTTCAGTGACCTGTGTATCTATCATCTATCTGTCTGTCTGTCTATCTATCTACCTATCTACCTACCTACCTACTTACCTACCTACCTACATATCTATCTATCATCTATCTCTCAATCTAATCTAATCTAATCTAATCTAATCTTCCAATCCAATCTATCTATCTTTGTTCTGAGTCAGAGTCTCACTCTGTTGCCCAAGCTGGAGTGCAGTGACATGATCATGGCTCACCACAGCCTCCAATTGCTAGACTCAAGAAATCCTCCTGCCTCAGCCTCCCAAGTAGATTGGACTATAGGTGTGCACCACCACTCTGGGCTAATTTTTTTTTTTTTTTTTTACTTTTTATAGAGATGAGGTCTCACTATGCTGCCTAGACTAGTTTCGAACTCCTGGGTTCAAGTGACCCTCTTGTTGCTGTCTCCCAAAGTGCTGGGATTATGGATGTAAGCCAACAAGCCCAGCCTTCAGTGACTTTTGAAAACTTCTCTTTGGATTAGAATGAGTGGTGTGAAGATGGAAAAAGGAAACAGGAGCAAACTGCAGCAATAAGGAGATTATTGATCCTATGAGACCATCAAGCAGAAGAAGGAGCTGTCTTTTCAGTTTTGGAGCAAGTTCTCAAAAAGCACAGTATAGGCTTACAATCACATTTCCAACCATTATTACTTGGAAACACAAGCACTTGAAATTCACCTTGTGTTCCTACCCTTGTCTTTCATCTTCTGATTTTAAAAAAGCCTCTGGGTGTGGTGACAAGAAGATGAAAGGATCTCAGGACACAGATTCGTCACCTTATCAGAATGATGATGGACAAGGTGTAGAATCTTGTGGTACTCAGGTTTTACCTCCAAATACATGAGCTCTTTGGTCCACAGGGTTATTCTGGGTCTTAAATAAGCAAGCATAAATATTAGAAATACATATACAAGGAGTGTCAAAAATGTATACACATTTTAAGAGATGTTTTCTATGTACTGCTCTTCGAAGTTGAATTGAATTACTGTAGCAACATATAAAATGACGCTTGCGCAACTATGCTTCTGTCATTTTCTTTGACTATCCTGCCTATCACATGGTGACGTTAGCATTCATTTGATTAATGCCATCTTTTTTTAAAAGGTACAATTCAGGGTTAGATATACAACGGTCACTGTAGGTAAAGTTTGGGCCTCACTTTGGTCCCCACTTCACCTGGTTTGAGATCAGGCACCCTTATTGATGAAGTGTGCCTCCCCCCGACACTGGCAGTTTTCCACTGATGCCAAGCCCTTTCTTACAGTATTATGATAATTGTTCAGGGTCCACTTATGAGTGAGAACATGTGATACTCAATTCCTTGTTTCTGTGATAGATCATTGAATATTATAGACTCTAAATCCATCCAACTTGCTACAAAGTTCATAATTTTGTACTTCTTTATGGCTATATAATATTTCATCATGTATATGTACCACATTTTAAAAAAATCTGGTCCATCTTTGATGGGCGCACAGTTGGTTCCATGTTTTGCTATTGTGAATAATGCTGTAATAAACATGCGTGTGCAGGTATCTTTTTCAAAGAGTAATTTGAGTTTCTCCGGGTATATTTCCAGAAGGGGGATTGCTGGGTCATATGGAAGATTGATTTTTAAATCTTTTAGGAATCACCACACTGTTTTCCACTGTTGTACTAGTTTACATTCCCGCCAACAGTGTAGAAGTGTTCCCTTTTCCCTGTATCCTCTCCAGCATCTGTTATTTTTTGTTATTGATGATGGTCATCCTGACTGGAGTTAGGTGGTATCTCAGTGTGGACTAATGCCATCTTTTGAGAGAACATCATACCTAACATGTGTATACATTTTTTGGCATACCCTGTATAAATAAAAAGTAGAAATCAGTAGATTTTCTTCAAGTCCCTGGTACCCGAATTGAATTGTTAAAAAATTCTAATAGAATGACCTGGAAGAATCTTCATTTTTCCCAAGTTATCTGAAAGTTTTCACTTCTAGATTCTTATGTAGCTATCGCTACTTTTGAAAAAACTGTACTAACTCAGACATGGAAATCAAGACCCCTTCAAATGTCCTCTCCCAAATGTACATATCAAACTCCTAACAGTGCTCAAGAATATATTTGCTGCGGAGCAAGTAGGAGACACATTTTGGAGAAAGCAGGCAAATCATAAAAAGCAAAAATACTTTTCCTGTTGTATCAGGAAAATAAAAAATTGATCATAAAACAATGAAACTATGGAAACTTCCTTAAAATGGTCCCTAAATAAATAATTATGATACACAGACTGTACTCAAATAATGCTGTATAAATATGAATTAGTGCAGTTCAGCAAAGTGCTGAAGGGAGAAAACACTGCAAACTGGAGACAGAATTATTCATACCCTATGATGGTTTGTTCACATGGTCGAGGAGAAATAGAACAGACCCGTGATGTGACCATCGTGGAACACTCA
This sequence comes from Cephalopachus bancanus, assembly GCA_027257055.1. Taxonomy (NCBI): domain Eukaryota; kingdom Metazoa; phylum Chordata; class Mammalia; order Primates; family Tarsiidae; genus Cephalopachus; species Cephalopachus bancanus. The sequence goes on from JAPVLO010000175.1 coordinate 1,094,770, forward strand.
CCCAATGTGTTAAAGCAAAAGTAGGTTTATAGCACCTGACACAGGCTTTGAGCTTAATATGTATGCTGCTTTTACTATCAGCTCCTCTCCTCTTAGAAGTTTGACTTATTAGCTGTTTCTCTACTCATGAACAAAATAAAGCAAAATGTATTCAACAAATATTTTTGGCAGTTGGTATGTCTTTAGGACTTCCTGGAATCTTTGCTGAGGCTTTATTTTGATGATCTTGGTCATGATTTTTTTGACAATGGTGATATGGTAGATGCAAAACAAAAACTGCATAAATATTAATATATATATGTATATATAAAGCAACCCACTTGGCTACTTTTAAAGTAGTTAGCAATGGCTATAAAACTGCCACTGTCTCTTAGTCTGCTTCAGATCACCACTGGTAGTTTGAACCCATTAGTGAGATAAGAGGCTGTACTTCCACAATCAGAACAAAATTCTACATGCTCACTAGAGCCTAATATATGAACAATAAACAAAGGCCTTTACAATACAAAATTTCAGTTAGATTGGAGAAATAAGTTCAGAAGATCTACTGTACAATATGGTGACTATGGTTACTGAGAATGTATTGTATTCTTAAAAATTACTAAGCATTACCATTTAAGCATTTTCAACACAAAAAGTAAGTATATATTAATGCAAATGTTTAGTAGCTAGAATGAGCTATTTAACAATGCATACATATTTCAAAAAATATGTTACAAAATATATATAATTTTCATTTGTCAATTAAAATAATAAATACCCAAGACTTTACCCAACAGCATTTGGAGCAATGTATTCACAAAGATGTCCTCCAATGAATAGATCAATAGAGATATAATGTCCTGGCCCAAAGCCCAACTCAAGAACTATGTTTAAGTAACTTTCAAGGAGGAACACTTCAAACATTTTAGTCTCCCAGGCAGGCTGATATGAATCTGATTAGCAAACTGTGTGTCAACTCTGAGCAAGCACGTAGACTTACTCATCTTAGTATCATACAACCCTGGCAGGGTGGGGAAGTGGGGAGGGTGCTATCACCTGCTTTAGCCGAGAGAGATTGTACTTGCTGCTGGGATGGCTGGAGCCAGAGCAGCCATCATGGGGATGAAATAATCCTGGGAATGGAGTTAACACACAGCTTGTGCATTAGAAGTACACCCCAGGGAAGAGCCATGGTGATGGAGTTGGCCAAGTTGCTAAAGCATTTGCAAGTTAAAACTTGCCTCTTGCCTCTCCTTCATGCACTTTGTAGTGGTGGGGCATTTACTAAACAGTGTGGAAGGAGGCAAGAAAAACGATGGTGCGTACAACTGAGTTAGGTGAAAATTTAAGACTTGGATCAGGGCTGGGTGTGGTGGCTTATGCTTGCAAACCAAGCAGTTTGAGAAGCTGAGGTGGGCGGATTGTTTAAGACCAAAAGTTTGAAACAAGACTTGGCAACACAGTGTGAACTTGTTTCTACAATTACATATTAGTCTCTGACCATTAAGTTCATGAACTCATCCTAGAAAAAGTGCCGCATACCTTATTGCTGAATATCACTATGGTCACCTTCAAAGTACTCCCCTTGGGAAGCTATGCAGTGATGGCAGCACCTAGTCTACCCGTCAAAGCAATTTCAAAACTCTTTTTCTGGAAGGGCTATCAGAGTTGTTGTTGTATTACCATTAATGTTCTAAATGTTATCGAATGTCTTCCTCTCAATCTTTCCTTCAGCTTGGGTAAAGAAAAAAGTCATTGAGGACCAGATCAGGTGAGTAGGGAGGGTGTTCCAATATAGTTATTTGTACATTAATGCCAGCGTAAGCGCACAGTGGCAAGTTCGTGAATTTAATTGTCACACCTCAGCAAATAACGATGACAGTTCTGGATTGGTACTTGTTAGCTAGGTGTCTTAGAATAAGATTTTAAACTTATGGAGTCTCCATCTATTCTTCTGTGAACCCTTTTAGGATTATGATCAGTAAGAGAAAAAATGCAGTGCTTTGTATAGAGTTAATCCTTGATAAAATTATTATATTATTATAAGCATAATATGAGTATAATGATAATGTTATTAAATAGAAAACCTAGTCTTTCAGACCCACTTGGTACTATCTCCCTCTTATTAGAAGCCTCATTTTGGACCAGGGTGACCTTGTATTACTGATTCTTACCCTAGTATATTTTTGTTCTTGACTAGATTCTGTCAGGCCATGGAATTAATTATATTTCAATGCAGTCCAGAGGTTTTGGTTGATTCAAGCATTAAAGGGAGCAAATATTTGGGGCTTCTCTGTCACATCTTGTAATTTTACCTGAAAACCACAGAATGATCTAACTGCTCATTGTGATTGGGACATAAATGCTGTGAGCATCTTCCAAATATAGTCCTTCTCAGGAAGTAGGAGCACACCCTAGCTCTTTCTCTGTTTTTTATCTTTTTCTTCCTTTTTGCCGCCCAGTATGCCCAGTTCTGTGTGATTTTTGTTCAGGGACCACTTGGCTAAGCTGGCACTAAGTTTGCCAGAATCTCCCTCTTTCTGAGTGTCCAGATTAGGGTTGGCCAAAAGAGGACTTTGTGAGAGATTTGGAGGGGCCAGCGAGGCTGCAGTCACGGTGCTTAGAAGGTCACGGGGTCAGAAGGAGGGTTCCGGTTTATCACCACCCTCTCTTCCGCCAGAAACCCAGCTCTCCCCCAGCCCCGCTGACCCCAGGCTGACCACTGGACTCTGGCTGCAAACTTCCACTAGTGGTGAAGAAGCCACTACTTCCGTGGACTTCGGCAGCAGTCTTGTCAGAGGGCCACTCTGGCTGTTGGATGTGCTTGGCTTCCCTACTTCTCCAAAATCACCACATGTCCGTCCGTGCCAGTGCTGCAGGAGGCCTGGTTTGGGACTTTCCCCTGATCCTCAAACTCCCCTTTTCTGACACTTTCTGCCCCAGTACCTTCTACAATTGAGAAACATTGAATTCCTATCATAAATTGCTTACACTGTAGCACTCAAGAGAGGTTATGATTTCCTGATTCTGCTTTGGGATTATGCTTCGTTACTGTCAGGCATCATTCTTGGACCCTATCAGCTTAATTCCCTCCAGAATTACTTAAACCGAAGTGGATTTTGATGTTAACCTCTCAGTTGTTATTCAGGGTCTCTTTTATATACGAGTAAAAATCCGGTCTGCATTTTATCAATGAAATGACTGTCAGAAAACATGTTTATCATGGCACTCAATGCTACCTTTATAAGGTTTTATGTGATAAATGTCTCATTATTTTGTTGCCAGTTTAGACTTTATTTCTTTTAAAGTATTGGTGTGCTTTTTGGGGAAATCTTTTTGTTTCCATTTTTGCCCTGGCTTCCAGGAGACTCAGAATTATATATGATGCCTAATTACAGAAAATAACTTAGCTTTCAAAGCATTTGTTTATTCCTCTCTTTCAAGCATTTAATTAATTCTATTTTACTAATCTTGGAGCACGCTTGTCTTTTTTTTTTGAATTAGGAGAAAGCGTGAATGAGGTCTTCAACCACCACAAATTATGTAGTCGAGTTTCCCACATTTGGGGAAACTGCAGGGTCAGCAATGGAGACAAGCATGCACTTCTTGGCTTGAAGAAAACCACCTTTGTGATCCTGGTATTTGCCAGGTTTGTGTCACATTTGTCTTTCATTGTAACTTGCGTCAAGTTGGAAGTGGTTGGAACAGAACAAGAGACTGGCAAGATCTATGTATTCAATGCCTAACTAGAATCATCTGGGCTAGACAATCTACCTACATTTTCTCTCCACTGCTTTTTATTCCATTTTACATATGAAGAAACTGAGATCCAGTGATATTAAGGGAACTAAATGGTCAATGAAAGGACCTGAAGGCAGATGTATTTGGTCTATGACTCGTTCCCTAGCCATGTATCAGGTTGTCTTCCTTGGCCAAAAAAGTCGGGTATAAACATGTGAGGATGGTGAGATTAAGCATCTCTGTCCCTCTTAGCCTGACTTAAGAATGAAGACTTCAACATGGGTTCCCTTCCTGTCTAGCGGAAAAGTTTCTGAGTATGAGTGGAATTCAATGTGTTACAAAATGGAAATCGGTGATAAAAATGACAGAGGCGATGACAACGACAGTGATGTATAATTCTAGTGCAAAGGAAGATTGTGACAACTTTTCATTCACTTTGCTCTACTCCCTCATTGTGCATTATGATTTCAAGGGACCCAGCCTCCACAGACTTGCACTTTAATTTGCAGATTTCATTATCAGATAAAATATGTTCTCTGACTTCAATAATCATATAAGGTAGCTAATGTGATGAATAGAATAAATGATTAACTGAGTGCTCACTATATATCAGGCACTGTTTTAAGGTTCTTACACATGCTAAATCATTTAATAGTTGAAATAATGCTTTGAAGTAGATATGTTCCTTTTTTAAAAAAAATTTACTTATTATAGAGTTGTGAAGTACAAATGGGCATTTACTACAAAAGCAGGCTGCATGCAGGTGAAGTTTGGGCTTCTAATTGACCCTCTCTCCTGGTAGTAGACCAGTTACTCAGTGTGTGGTCACACGCTCCCTGCTCTCCTCCCTCTCGCCCTCCCTCCCTTCCCTAGCAGTGTCCAGCAACTGCTGATCCTACCCTTGTGCTAGTGTGACTAGTGATCATGGCCCACGTATGAGTGAGCACTTGCAGTAATCAGCTCTTTGTTCTGTGATTGTTCACTTACTATCATGGTCTCCAACTGCTGAATTGGATACGTTTCTTATCTCAATTTTACATATGCTAAAACCAAGGCACAAGAGGTTAAGTTATTCCCCTGACCAAGATCACAGAGTTGCTGAGTGATGGAGCCAGAATTCAAACCCCGGAGTCTCCCCTCCCTGGCTTTCCCAGCTTAGCCCCAGTCCATTCTCTTAATCACACTGTGGTGCCCTGTTCTATTTCCATAACCAGGAGAAGAGCATGCATCTCTTAGTTAAACACATTTGAATTCAGACCTGGATTCCATAATTTCCTAGCTATGTGACCTTGAGTTGGTTACTTCACCTCCTTAAGTCTCAGTTTTAAGGGCCAAGTGATAGACTTCTTTAGCATGAACCGTTTGCTTATTTGTTGAGTGCCCATGAGCTTAGATCACCATTAGATGCTATGAGTTAAACCACTTATGGGCAGAGAATTATATCACCATTCAAGAGTTTTGCTCACAGATATAAGCAAAATGATGCTCAAAATACTTGCTTAATTGGAATAAATTTTCCTTGCAGCTGGGCCTCAAGCATTTCAGCTTCCCTTAAGAAGACAAGTAAAACTGTTACTGGAGAAATACTCTTCTGCTTTTCATTTTCATCCTCCAACACACTTCATTCCTTTCTTAGGGAAGTTTCTTAACTGTAGTAAGTCCCCTACATATGAGCAAGTTCCATTCTAAGAGTCCATTTGTAAGTCCAACTTGTTTGTAAGTCCAACAGAGTTAGCCTAGGCACCCAACTAACACAATCAGCTATATAGTATTGCATTGTAATAGGTTTATAATACTTTTTGCACAAATAATACATTTAAAAATTACAAAAAATAAAGAAAACATTTAAAATCTTGTAGTACAGTACCTTGAAAAAAACAGCAGCACAGTCCTTTACAACAGCTGGCATCCAGGGGCTGGCATCCCATGAACAGGCAAAGAAGAGTTACTGACAGGAGGAGGGAGAGGAGGTAGGAGATGGCAGAGCAGAAGGATCATCAGCAACAGGAGGTGGAGGGGAAGCTGAAATTTCACACAGCCTGATGTTAGTGGCACAGGTGCTGGCTCCTTGCAGTAAAGTACACAAAAGCACAACCACTTGTAGAGGATGCATGTGACAATGTATGCCAGACACGTGAACTAACATGCAATTTGACATGTGAACACACATCTTTTAAAGTTTGCAACTTGAAGGTTCATATGTAGAAGATGTACCTGTATCCTTTTCTCAAAGTTAACTCCTTTAAAAATCTATCACCTATCGTTAACTTTGCACATCACAAGTATACCCCAGGATTTTCCTTGAAACCCGGGTACGAAGAATATTCAGAGACCTAGTGGGTGATTGCTATATGGCAGGGCAGGGTAGATGCCTTTTTTCCTATTTTTGCAGTGGTACCATCGAGAAAACAGCCTGCTGGCTCTTAGTTGGCTGCAAGCGTTCGCATGGAAGACCAGTTCCTGGAAGACAGAAGAGGTGGTGTGTTGGCTCTGGGCAAGGGGTGGGTGAGACAATAGTTCCAGCAGACAGATTGTGACGGCTCTTTCCCCCCTCATCCTTGAGTTTGGTGGCAATAAATCATATAACATGGATCACCCATCCTGGTCACAGTCTCAGGTTGCTAAATCATCTTCAGGATTTAGGAAGGCAGCATACACACCCAGTGAAGAAAAGCTACAGAACAAAGAACACAAGGATTTCCGGTGACTGAATTCTGTCTCAATCTGTGTAATCACCAAAGTTTTCCAGATGAAGGGAAGGTAAATGAGAGAGAAAGGCTCTAATGCACCTGCAGTCTGAGGCGTCTGGGTTCATGGTCAGTAAGCATGGCAGGAAGGAGACCTGGTTGCAAAGAGGCTGAGCGTCCTTCAGCCGTGCCTTAAATCAGGGCCAGGTTACTTTTTTTTTAAACACTGAATTGCGTTTTTCAATACTGTTTTCTAACCACCTGTTTTTCCAACTGTGGAAACTCCTGCTTATTGGAGGGAGGAATCCTTGTACTGGAGCCTGAAAGTTTCGGAAAGTCAGCTCTGACTCCCTTCTTTCTGCTAGGGTTCCTTTCTCACCTCTGACGTGGTCTTTGCAGTTCAGCATGCCGGCCTGTTCTGAGCTGGGTTGCCACTCCCATTGGAGGCTATGTGAGGAAGACGAGAAGACTTGGCCACAGCCTCAGAGGAGGCCACGCCCCAAAACTCGGGTTGATTGGCGGATGGGAAAGCTAGTATTGCAACCTGCGTAGGGAGCTGGGATTTGGAAGGAAGCAGAGGTGAGGGTTTTGGTTGACTGGAGAGCAGGGAGGATTGGTAAAACCAATGCTTTTTAAATTTTGTGACTGCACCACAAGTGACTGTAGAATTAGATGAGGCCATCAGCTTCACTTTTCTCGTTGGAACATAAAGGGAACTAAAAGAGATTGGTTTACTTTGCAGAGTGGCAGAGCCATTTAGGTCTGTTGGACACCTTCCAATTAGAATTGTCCTCTACCCTCTAGGAAATTGGGAGCAAGCAAACTATTACTGAGTTTTAGTTAAAGGTTGCTAGCAAAAGACTCTTTGGACATAAACATAGATGACAATAAGGATCCACTGACTATCCTTTTTCCTCATTTAATCTTCCCATTTTGTTGGTGAGAAAACTGAGGCTCAGAGGACTTTTATAGCAGAAGACTGTAACTCAAAACAAGGTCTTCAGATCTCCAAATTCTTACATCGTCTTTTACCTTGAAGCCTCAATGTCTCTATGGTATAGTCAGCAATACGGACATGGGAGAAGTGAAGGATAAGGCTCACTACATCCTCCAAATGAATAAACTGACCACAAGTCAGTTTCTCATCAATAAGTATTTGTTTACGGTTCTATAATGTATGACTTTCCCCACAGGGAGGCACCCCGAGATGCGTCATCTGTGGTCGGTTTATATACCCAGAAGTCTGTCATCTAGCAGGAAGGACAAAGTTTGGACACAAGACAAGGTAACCATTGGCTGAAATTTGGGAGTGTGGTAGGTCAAGTCAGAGTGGAGAGGTATTGAAATGGGAGGGGAAAGCTTCCAGTAGGAGGCAAACCTTGATGTGAGCCAGGAAGACAGAAAAGGGCCCAGATGTGAGAACGTTGTTCTAGAGGAGAATTTAATTGACTTATTGATTTTTGCAGTTATAACCAAATGTATCTGAGCTATCACTGGATATATAGTACTGAACTATGTTATTTTGAAAAACTACATTATGACTTCCGTACTGTTTCTGTTGCAGTTAGTTTCACACATATTTGTTGGTTCAATTATGTGCATTTGCAAATTGCTGTGGAATTGGTTAATTGATAATAGTTTGAATTGTTGAACATTTTCTTGATTTGAGAATATGGGGAAATAATGTGATTGTACATGCCATTTGATTTATTTCTTTGTTTGTGAGAAGTAACATATTTGATCCCCAAATCTAAGAAATGACAGGTCTTGATTTACCTCGTAATATCTCATCTCTAATGTATTAGTTAATATGGTTTTGTTCTGCTTTGGTTCTTGATCATCATGTTATGTCTAATTCCTCAATGTAATAACTGCACAGTGGGATTTATACCACTCACTACTGTCAGGTTGGATATAATACCATTAAGTATATAACTATTTTTTGTGCAACTTTTAAAGTATAACTCTATATACACACACACACCACAACCTTTGCAAAAGTTGAAACAAAAATTTGTTTTATTTGTAAAAATATCTTAAATCTTTGGAGGGAAAATGTAGGGTTTTTTTTGCTGCCTACGAGGGACACACTTTAATTTTTAATTGAAAAATATAGCTCTTATTAAAGTAAGCTAGTTTCAGTACATTTGTGACTGCTTTAGGAGAGACTCTTAGAAGCAGAACAAGAGAGAAGGATTCACGTGCAATCAATGATGTTCTCCCAGAGACTCTGGTAAGGGAGTGGAGAAAGCAGAACAGAGAAGGGAAGGAAGGAATAACTGTGTGATTTCAGGCAAAATCTCTACTTCAGCCTAGTCCTGCAGGGGCACTCTGGAGCATCCGTTACATCTTAGAATTTAAACTCAACTGGAGGCAAAGGAGCTGTTGTTGGCTAAGGGCAACTCGTGAGATTATAAACCTCCAGGTACTTCCACCTCTCTGTATAAACAACACTACTCTGAGATACTAAGGATGGTCACTCTAAGAGTCACCAGTGCAACTTTTAGAAGTAAAAGCACACAAAAGCAGGAGAGGGGCACACAGACATGGTAAAAATGGATTCCCGGGAACTCTGGGCAGAGAGCATGGACACTGTTCATATAACCATTCCTCAGCATTCTTGTTTTCATCTGCTATGTCTGTGTATCTCTCCTCAAAATGCACCCTGAAGTTTCAGTTTCTTTTGAATTTTGGACCTCAGTCCTGGAGAGAGCCAGGATGTGAATTCTCTTGTGTACCTTTATAATGAAACTTATTTTTATGTTCTGTTCACTCTCTGCCACATGTGGCTCAGGTACATCAGGTATTGTCAAACTGACAGATGAGAAAGATTCTCTATAGAAGTTGAGTGATTCACTTAAGTTTCCACCATTTAACTGGAAACGCTTCTGATGTGATCCCCAAGTCATCTTTAATTCGACTGTCTACAGCATTCTCTCTGTAACATACAATCAGATGTTGAACTCTCTGTTTCAGAAATAAATTCATTCTTCCATAGGACACATACCTGTAAAATCAGTGAGCGTTTACTCACAGGTAAGGGGAAACTGTTAAAAGAAACTGCAGATGTTCCTGAGAGTGGTAACTTTTCATGGTTCACTTAAAAAAAAATTCCACCAACACTTAAAAAAACTGTTTTTATTTTAAAGATGTGGGGTACAATTCAGGGTTAGATATACAAATGGTCACTGTACAGGTAAAGTTTGGACCTCACTTTGGTCCCAACTTCACCTGGCTTGAGACAGGTACCCTTAATGATGAAGTGTGTCTATCACCCTCTACCCTGGCAGTTCCCCACTACTGTCAATTCCTTTCTTATAGTATTATGATAATCGTTCAGGATCTGTTTATGAGTGAGAACACGTGGTCCTCAGTTCTGTGATCGATCACTTAGTGTGATAGACTTTAAATCCATCCAAGTTGCTGTGAAGTCCATAATTTTGTCCTTCTTTATGACTGTGTAATCTTCCATTGTGTGTATGTACCACATTTTTAAAAATCCAGTCTACTTTCAGTGGGTTCACTCTTTTGTTGTTGTTGTTGATTTAACTCTAAAATGATTTCTCACTCTTAAGTTAAAGGTCTCTCATTGGTGGCCCCAGATGTGTTTACATTATTTTGAATTAATTGTCAAATTCATACATTGGGGAGTACACAACCATGTTTGGATTTCTGGTATTTCTGCAAAAGTGAGTTGAGCTAGTTACATTGTGTTTTCATTCTTCCCTTCCCATGGTGGGTCAGAGCTAAGCAGGGCTGTTTCTTCTCCATGTGTTCATCATTGCCAGTCTCTACTGAGTTATTGCCAGTCTCTGTTGAAGTTCAAGTTGCTCATTTCTGTTACCTGATTGACCCGAATAGCCAAATGCACTTGCTACTCTTGCAAGACTAAGCTGATGAGAGGAAAGACAGGTCACTTGAAGGACTTTGTGCTGTAGTTATTACTGTTCATGAACTTAACATGATGAATAACTTTATGAACTAAAGAGAGATTGGAGACATCTTTGTTGTCTGCTTATGGAACTGTCCTGGATCCTCCATTACTGAAAGCCTGGCTCCTTGCTTGATGAGTACCTTAACTACTGGATATGTTTTTCTGTACCACGCCTTTGGACTACTTATTGCTTAGTCATTTCTTTGCCAATTAGCGTCCTTTATGAAAGATGGACGAGAAGCATACAAAATTTAAAAAATTTCATCTGGAAGTAGATCTGGAACTAATTACAGATGGTTCCTGCCTTACGATGTTTGAACTTACAATTTTTCTACTTTATGATGGTGAGAAATGATTCTCATTCAGTAGAAACTGCACTTGAGTACCCATACAACCATTCTGTTTTTCAATTTTAGCACAGTATTCAATAAAATACATGAGATGTTCAACAATTAATTATAAAATAGGCTTTGTGTTAGATGATTTTGCCCAACTGTAGGCTAATGTAAGTGTTCTGAGCATGTTTAAGATAGGCTAGGTTAAGCTATGTTGTTTGGTAGGTTAAGTGTGTTAAATGCATTTGTGACTTTTGGTGTTTTCAACCTAGTTTGGGCTTCTTAAACTAGGGCTTCTTATGTAACCCCATAGTAAGTCAAGGAGCAGCTGTAGTTAAATGAAGTCTCCACCTTGTTGGTAATGTTTTTTTCTGCCACTGCTCTCTTTTGTTACCACAAATGAAAGGCTTATTCTCTGTGCATTGACTATTTGTATATCACATTTTTGCATTCCCTGTGCTCAATGTAGATTTATTCCTTGTATTTTTCTCTGCAATGCAACAAGAAGTGACCCAAATTAAATATCTGGAGATCTACTGCTTTGCTTTTAAATCTGTGACCATGACTTTGTCACTATATTATCCAAGGTTTTAGTTCTTATTTGATAAAATGAATAGGCTGGGAAACTGGACAAGATGCTTAGTTAAGCTTTTTCTGGATTTATAAACCCTATAGCTCAATTCTTCCAGGATCACTTAAAAACTTAACACTTAAGCTTTACATTTTTCTATATCTTGGTCATAAAATGCCCCGGTTCCAGGCAGTCAGCCGTTAGTGCGGGCATCCTCTAGAGTGGCTTGTAGTGGGATACATAGGATTAAAAATTCTCTTCTATGATTGTATCATTATTAGGTACCTTCTTGTGGTGTAGCTTCTTCAACCACAATTTTACTTTATTTAGATGTTATCACATGGAAGAAGGATTAAAATGTAATTTTAATCTATGCATAATATTCTAAAATATCAACTTTATCCTCAGGTCCTGTATATTTTGCCATGACAAATCACACATTGGCCATGCCAAATTCAGTTCATCAATCTCATCCAACCAGACTACAAATGAATAGAAAAAATAATAACCCAACAGAAAAAATAATGAATCTAAAAGGGATTTTTTTTTAAATGGAAAATAAAATCAATCTGGTATTGCTTTAATTTTTGATAATTTACAGTGGGAGTTCTAGCGCCCAGCAGGTACCATTTGACATTTTCATCCCCAGTGCTGTGAAGAGATTAGAACTTACTGGTATTGATTTAAACTAGGATTTATACCAGGGCTGTCATTTTTATGGAAAGTACAATAAAAGAGATTAGAAAGAAATTGCCAAGCGGCCCAGGTCTAATCAATTGTAGAATGCTTTTGTTGGGAATTTGCAATTTTACCAAGCAGAAAGTTAACACACGCAGGATAAGCAACAGGAAATGAAATTCACATCAAGACTTACAAATTGTGGCCAGGCCAAAACCAAACCACATCACACATCACACAATAGCAGAGGTAGCATCACTATGCTAACTTTCCATGGAATTTCCAAGGAGAAATATCTGTGAGAGACAGCATTTGACTGCCTATGCAAGGAGAGCAGACCCTTGCTGAAGGACCAAAGGGAAGCATGTGATGAATTTATTTCTTATAATTTTTTATTTATTTAATTTTTTTAAATTATAAAGATGTGGGGTACAATTCAGGGTTAGGTATACAAATGCTGATTATGCAGGTACTATGTGCAGGCACTATGTGATGAATTTAGGACAGAACATGTAAGGCTGCGTCTGGAAAGAATTTCTTAGAACTGTAGTCAAGTGGATTCAACAAGGGTGCATGACTTTGATTTGATTTTGGTAGAGAGGGAGGAGTTAGTCTAGAATTGGCTGGAATTCAGGAAATATGATGCCCGAAGTATCAAAGTTCACCACACAAGTTTAAATCAAAGTCCAGCGAAGACAGAAGGCAGAGAGAAAAGTAATGTGGGGGAGCATTTATTGCTACATTCTGAATCAGAGCTCATAGACCAATTGGTGGTGTGACACCTGAACACTGAGGTAAAAGTACCAAAAGGAAGGTCAATGAAGATTCTTTTTTTTTTTCTTTTTCAAAAAACAATTTTATTGGGATACAATTCACACACCATAAAACTCACCCATTTAAAGTGTACAATTTAATTATTTTTAGTATATTCACATATTGTGCAGTCATCATCATAATCTAAATTTAGGACATTTTGTCCCTCCTAAAAGAAATCTTTTTAAAAAAATTTATTGTGAAGTTTTGGGGTACAGTTAAGGGATAGGTATACAATTGCGTTTCATTCAGGCACCCTGTTGATATGGGATGTTTCCCCGTACCCAGACAGATATTTGCCACTGTTAATCCCATCTCCCTCCCCCCACCATAGTTTCCCAGTACGGTCAGTCATTTTCGTATAGTATGACGTTATAACAGAGATATCAAAACAATCTCAAGTCATCTGGTTTACTTGAAAAATTAACCAGAAAGATATTTGCCATTTAACTAAATTAATTACAAATTGAACACATACTCCATGCTTGTTACCCAAAATCCTTAGAAATCTTAATACCAATGCCACATAGTGTTAGCTGGGAGGCTGCATATGTTATATAGTCTGGGCAGTGCACAACTTTAGGAAGCTGCCTTAATGTGAGTGTTACACCCTGGAGTTGTACGATATAGCAGCTCCAGAATTCTTGTGACATATGTTCTAAAACTGTCATTTGCTATACTTATTGCTCGTCAGTAAAGCTAAGTAGAATATTTTCAGAGAGAAAGATGAAAAAAAATACAAGGGCCTTGACAACCATGGAAAAAACCGCTCAATTCTCATAGAGAAGATGTAGTGAAAATATCCCTGAAAGGCACCGAGACCACCATGGATAAAGGAAGTAATCAACACATTGCAAGTTTGGGGGTGCTGGGCACAGATTGGGAAACGAAGAAAGAAAAGCCATGGCTATTTTCATAAATATTTACTTCGCAGCAAGAACACCGACCTTTTCTTCAAGCCAAGTCCTTCATAAATATACAAATGGGCAGTCATTTCCTATGAAATTGCTTATCAAGTATAAGGGGTAGTTGAAAATATTGCTTAGGATTTTTTTTTTAAATTTGGACAAAGTACATCAGTCTTGCCTGGTGGACCAAATTTTATAATGCCTCCTCCCTCCCGCTCTCCCTCCTTCCTTCCTTCTTTTCTTCTTCTCTCTTCCCTCTCTTCTTTTGCTCTCTTTCCCCTTTCTTTTAATTTGAATAAAACTCACCTTCACACCCCTTTTATTATGAAATAGAATACACATTTAGAAAATGTATAAAATATAATTATACATTTAGCACATTACTGTAAACACTCAAGTGACAGCCACACAGACCAAGCCATAGGTTGTTGCTGCTATTCTAAAGCTCACTTCCCCATCTGCTCCTTCCCCAATTACATCTCCTTCTTTCCCGTCTAGAAGAGGCCATTTTCCTCACACAGACGGTATCACTTCCTCACTTTCCCTTATAATTTTACTGCCTAAGAATGGGTCCTCAAACAACCATTTTATCTGCTTTTAAAACTCATGCCAGTGGAATTCTATTGAAGTTTTTTCTCTTGGCCTTGCTCCTTTTGTGTCAATGATATGTGTTGAAGATCCAGCCATGTTGTTGTATACAGCTAAGGTTCATTCATTTTCTTTTTTAAAATTTTTATTTATTTACTTTATTATTTTATAAATTTTAAATAAGTGTGGTACAATTCAGGGTTAGGTATACAAATGTTCATTACGCAGGTAGCCTTGTTGATGAGGTATGCCCCCCCCCCAGCAGTTTCCCATTATTGCCAATCCCACCTTGCCCTTCCCTGGCAATTTCTCACTACTGCCAGTCCCTTTCTTATAGTATTATGATAGTTGTTCAAAGTCCGTTTATGAGTGAGAACATGTGGTACTCGGTTCTTTGTTTCTGTGATGGATCACTCAGTATTTAGTCACTAAGTCTATCCAAGTTACTGTGAAGTTCATAATTTTGTCCTTTATGACTGCATGATATTCTATTGTGTATATGCACCACTTTTTAAAATCCAGTCCTCTTTTTATGGGATGCATGGATAGTTCCATGTTTTTGCTATTGTGAATAATTCTGCAATAAACATGCATGTGCAGTTATCTTTTCCATAGAATGGTTTGAGTTCCTCCAGGCATATTCCCAGTAGGGGGATTGTGGGGTCCTATGAAAGGTCGAATTTTAGATTTTTTAGGAATTGCTACACTGTTTTCTACAGAGGATGTACTAGTTTACACTCCCACCAGCAGTGTAGAAGTGTTCCCTTTTCGCCAAATGCTCCCCACCATCTGTTGTTTTTTGAGTTATTGATGATGGCCATCCTGACTGGAGTTAGGTGATAACTTAGTGTGGTTTTAATTTGCATTTCTTTGATGACTCATTTCTCTACAGTAAGGACCCATCTTTCTCTGCAAAGGACCAGAAAGTAAATAACATGAGTGTTTGCAGCCCATGTAAAGTCTATCATATATTCTTCTTTTCTTTCTTCTTCCTTTTTTAAGAAGTCTTTAAAAATGTAGAAACCACTCTTAGCTTGCTTGCTATTAAAAAACAAAACCAAAACCAAAAAACAAGTCCACAGGCCAGACTTTGTTTACAAGCCATGATTTGTTAACCTCTGCTCTATAATGTTCCACTCTATGTTATTTTAATGATATGTGGTACAATTCAGGACAAGTGAACTTCGTACATGTAAAGTTTGGGCCTCCCTTTGGCTACCACTTTGCTTGGTTTGAGATCAGGTACCCTTATTGATATCATATGATTAAATACTCTGTTTTAGAGTTGAAGAATATTTTGATTGCCTGATTTTTAATTGCTTATTACAAATAATAATATTGTTATAATTAATATTGTCTTATACCATCATCACTTAGAAACAACCACATATTTGTCTCTTTTCAATAAGCATGTATTCCTGCTTATACCTGTTTGTTGCTTTTGCTGGTTCTTACTGACTCTTACTTATAATGTCTTTTTTATGAGCTTGTTTATCTTTGATTATATACTGGACATTGTAATTAAAAAATTATTTGTGGAAGTAATTTGAAGTATAACTTCTTTCCCTCCAAAAAAGATTTTCCACTGATTTTTTTTCAGGCACTTAGGGTCTGTAGCAGTCAGGGATAATCTTAATCCAATTACAGGGTTTGGAATTTTCTGGATTACCCAGAAGAGTTAAAACCAGTCTGAAGTCTTTTTAAGAGCTGGTTTTGAAATAAGTTCAGCACCAGTAATGACTCCACACCCAGCCAGGACCAAGAGATTTATTAAAAGGGGCTGTTACAGAGGGGATCTGTAACGGGAAAAAAGAAAAAGAGAGAGAGAAAGAGAGAGTAAGAGAGAGAGGAAGTGGGAGAGAGGTGGGGAGAGAGCTGCAGAGAGTGAGAGAGCAGCAGAGAGACAGAGAAATAGAGACCGAGAGAGAGCGAGTTGCGGGGAGAGGGCTGTATTTATCAGCCTGACAGTGGCTCGAAGGGGCTGTCCTATGTTCCTATTGGAGGAGCTGCATGGGAGCAGGGTGGGGCCAACGCCATGTTATAGTCCTATTGGACGCATAACAAAGCTGGGTACGGATTGGAGGCTTGCTGGTTTGAAATTCGTGCGTGGGAAGGTTTGAAATCCGCGCATGCGGGGAATTGTGCTCACAGAAGCCGGGACCTAGGGCCTTTGTTGTCTGGTGTATCGGCGCCATTTTGGGAGCCGCCCATCTGGTTGCTTCCTGCACCCTTCAGGTTTATTTTCATTTTCCCTAACTACTGAAATCTTAGGCCAAAATGAGGGGTGCTTTTCATTGACATGCCCTTGACTCTGACACATGTTCTCATAGACGTGTTCTCATAAGGTTGTCAAAAGTGCAATTCAGAGTGTCAACCCTGTTTTCAGGACTGACAATTCTCTTCGGGCTGGAGTTGGCCTGGAGTGTTGAGCTTACTTCTGTATTTCCTTCCTGAATCTTGATCCAGTAATTCCTTACTCTCTTGGTAGCTTTTGATGCTTTAAAAAGATATTTTATGTATGTTTTCCTGCTTTTTTAGTTTGAAAAATGAATTACCTAGTAACTCATTGCTGAAAGTGGAATACTCCTAGCATACACTTTTATTTTAAAAAGGACAAATTTTAGATCAGTTTTACAGGAGAAAACAGTATTGTAAGAAACTAAAAAAAATTTTCTGGAAGAATTACTCCCCCTCCTCAAATTTAACATTTTGTAATCTTTAAATATTTTCTTCTTTTAAAAACTATTTTCTATTTCCACTGCCTCTTCTAGAAAATTCCCAAACTATAAATGTTTTCTTTTTTTTCTAGTAAATCAGAGTCAACCCTGCTAGAATTTTTTAAAATTAATTTTTTAGCATAAATGCAAAGGGGATTATGCTAAATCCCTGTATTCTGACTAATTGTGGATTGGTATTTTCTTGCTCTGTTTATGAATTCAAGGAAAGAATTGGGTCTGTTCAGCTGTTCATCTCACGGTAATAGATATAAACATCAATGAATTTTGCTCTCGGATTTATTTCCCCTACAAAGTTAACCTGTGATGTCAGGTGAATAAAATCATGACAGTCTTAGACATATATTATCAGTGCTTTTAATAACTTCAGGATGTTTTGATGAAAGGCCAAAAGACTTCTCAAGATTAGAAAAGAAAAATAGTATGAAAAGTCAGATAAAACTTGGTTCCCAATAAAAGCATAAAACAAGAGATGGATTATGTATTCCCTGAGCAGGTGTCCTTGATGTGGCCAGGTAAAAAAGACAGCCATGTTGGATCAGTGGCATTGAATATCATGTCTAGATAGACACTGTGACAAATATATACATTGATTTGTATCAGGTAAAACAAACAAAAGAATAAACAAGACCACATGGCAAAAAAATTCATGGCAACTTGGCTGAAAAGGACAGAGCAAATGTGAGTTTTGTTCTCCTTCCTCGTTATGTGCTCTAAATTCGTCCTTCCCTCTACTTCACCCTGGGGACCAATGATCCTCAGTATAAAATGGAAAAAGCTAGAGAATGAAGGCCTCCACCTCACATTGGGCCTTTAATGCATCCAGACTGAACCAACGTTGTGGCTTAAAGTGCCAATTTGCTGGTAATAGAGTCCTTTTGGCTTTCACTGTGTGTGTTATGCAGCCAAATGAAGGACTGAGTGACTGTGGGAAGTTTAAGACTTCACTCGTTAAACAGAAATAAAAATGTGCAGCACCTTTCCTGTAAGCCAAGTAAGCCACAACTGTGGCTAATAAGAAGCATTAAGACCAAAAGTCAGAAGATGACCCTACCTTAGAAGGACTTCTCATCTGTGACTTTGGGAAGATTTTCTCAATTTTCATCATCCTTGACAAATGCTTAGTGTGAATCTATTAATACTCTGTGCCTAGGACTGTGCTGGATACTATAGAGATCAAGGCCCAGGATCCAGCATTTGGAAGCTTACCGCTTAGCTAGGGAGCATATTGTAGATTTTGTAGCCTGTTGTCTTGCGTTTAATTTTGTGTTCTGCCACTTTCTAGCCAGAAAGTTAGACATAATGAATCTCACCTTACAGGACTGCTTTCAGAATTATAGAAGCTGTTTCTAAAAGATTAGGACAGGTCCTGACTCAAGTAAGTATGGGGCGTGGGATCAACACAGCTGTTGCTGTTGCTGTCATTGTTATTATCAATATGTAGACACTTGCACCAGCAATATAATAATTAAAATAAGACAATAAATGATTAACCTCATGAGAGGTGCAGAAAAAAGTTGGTACTTGAGAACCAAACCATTTTTACTTACACGGCTTAACACCTACATCAAACTTGATTTTGCGATTTCAATACCCTCAGCAACAATGTGCCACCATTATCCTAGGAAACTTTTGTCCAGGAATTTGCAAATAGCTTGATTCGTTATTCCAGACACTTGCTGAAAGATCAATTCTTCAACAGAAAGTTCCACATAAGAGTATATGTTCCAAGTCTTTGAACTCTTCACCACAAATTCCTTAGCCTGCTGTGTGTGTATATATGTAAGTGTGTGTGTCTACCAATCCTAAACTGTTATGCCATAATTCTTATCCATTTCTAACCAATCCCAGAAGCTTCCTACTCCACTGACTCAGCTTAAACAAGACTCAAAATCTCCTAAGTATCTCTACTCTGCCTTGCTTCTTCTAAAATGCTGCTAAGACTCTTAAAGTAGTGTTTTCACTTACTGTAGAGGGTGAAGTCAACTTTGTCTTAACAAGGGTTTGTTTCTGGGAGCCAGCATTTGACATAGTGGAAGAAGCAATGGATGGGAAGATAGTTGTTATCTTGTATTCCTAATGGCTAGCACTGTGCCTTATTCATAGAAAGTGCCCAATAATAACTGGATGAACACCTGAAATGACTAAACACTTGAGTGCTATCTTCAGAGTGCACCTTTCTCAGATGAATTTAAAGTGTGACTCAAAAGTCATTTTAAATATTGATATAATTACTGATGTAAGAACTAACATTTATTGTGTATTCATCATGGGGCAAGCCCTGGTTAAAGTTCCTGTTAGGGGATAATTTTCTTAAAAGGTAAGATGATGACCCTTGTAGAGTTAAAAATAAGCACCTGCCAAACATTTATTTAACTAATTAATTATTGAGGAACTGGTAAGATGTTACAACCAGTTCAAAGGGGAATCCAAAGCACCACACATTTATACGTAGATAAGTTTACCAGAAGCCAAGGAAAGAGGACGAATAGGGAGATGTTGGTCAAAGAATACAAAGCTGCAGTTATATAGGATGAATCAATCTTGAGATGAAATGTACAACATGAAGACTATAGTTAATATTATACTGTATGCTGGAAATTGGCTAAGAGAGTAGGTTTTAGGTACTCTTAGCACAAAAATTGTAACTATGTGAAATTATAGATATGGTAATTGATTGGACTGTAGTAATCATTTAACCATGTATATGTATATCAAAAGTTCATGTTGTATACCTTAAATATATACAATAAAAAAGTCTTAATAGAAAAAAGAAATGAAATATATCTACATCTAGTTGCAAAACTTGTCAAGATTTGTAGGGTGATAATCAATTACGTTCTCACAGGACTCAATTTGCATTTTATGAGCAAGAATGGTTTACATTACTGTCAATTTTCTACAATATCAGAATTGTGAAATAACTCAAAAATAAGGAAAGGTGGAAATAATACAGATGAATGAGGTATTCAGGATCCCACTAATCTTTATCCCTCCCCCATCTTTCATACACTGAGTATTCACAACAAACATTCATGATAAAAACAAACAAAAAACACTTAGCAAAGTAGCAAGAGACTAGGTATTTAAATTAAATACCTAGACTAGATTAAAGGTATTTCCACTTGAGATGGGAATAAAAACATAAATAGCCACTTGTGTTGCTTTCATTTATTATTGTAATAGAGTAGAATGAGGCAAAAAAGAATAAAGAAAAAAATAAAAAGAATGAACTACTGACACACGTCACAGGTTGGATGTATCACTACGGTAAGTGGAAACAGGTAGACCAAAAAATTTCAGTGTACGACTTCATTTATATGACATTCTGGCAAAAGCAAAAGTATAGGCTTGGAAACCAGATTAGTGGTGCCAGAAACAGGGGTGGGAAAGGGAGCTTAACACAGAGGGATACAAGGGAATTGATGGGGCTATGAAACTTTTAGAATCTCAATTGTGGTGGTGATTTTGCAATGCTATGCACTTGTGAAAACTCATAAAACAATACACCAAAAGAGATAAGTTTTATTGTATTTACATTGTGCCTCAATAAATCTGGCTACAAGCAAGTGCCTAATCAGGGAGTTATGTGAGTGCTCCAGGAACTAACTCTGCTGCCCATTGAAAGTGGACTGGATAAAGAAAATGTGGTACATATACACAATGGAATATTATATAGCCATAAAGAAGGACAGAATTATGAACTTTGTAATAACTTGGATGGACTTGGAGTCTATAATACTGAGTGATCTATCACAGAAACAAATAACTGAATACCACGTGTTTTCACTCATAAGCAGACTCTGAACAATTATCATAATACTATAAAAAAGGAATTGGCAGTAGTGAGAAACTGCCAGGGGAGGGAGGGAGAAGGCACACTTCATCAATAAGGGTACTGATCTCAAACCAGGTAAAGTGGGGACAAAAGTGAGGTCCAAACTTTTCCTGTACAAAGACCATTTGTATACCTGAGTGGTACCCCACATCTTTAAAATAAAAATAAAAAAACAAAAAAGGAGAAATGAAAGTCTGAGGTGGGTGTGGTCAAGAATTTCAGGAAGGCCTAGAGTTAATAGAATATCTTAGATGTGGAGGTTCAAAACATGCAGGAAGTGAGAGGTTAGATGCCAGCAGTGTCTTGAGAGTTTAGACATTGACATCATCATAGTGGGTGAGAGAACTGGTCAGCAGACTTGACACTATGAAAGCATGTTTAGAGACATACTTAGAAAAAGCAGACAAAGAAAAATGGATAATGAAGAAAACTTGAGAAGGTACAGAGAAGGTAAATTCTTTATCATGGCTATTTTATGTTTTCAATTGCTTAATTGAGGAATAACTGCCAAACAACATCCATTTAAAGTGTACAAGTCTATGAATTTTGACATAAGTGTGAAAATGTCACTGCAATCAAGATAGTGAACATTTCTGTAACTCCCAAACATTTCCTATTGCCCCTTGGTAATCTTTTCTTGCCTTTCTGGGGTAAACCACTGATCTGCTTTTTGTTTCTAAGGATTAATTTGTGTTTTCTCGAATCTTATATAAATGGACTTATCCAGTATGCACTATTTTTTATCTGACTTTTTTTCACTCAGCATAATTATTTTGAGATTCATCCATGTTGCTGCATGTATACATAGCTCATTCCTCTCTATTGCTTTTTTCATTGAATGTTTTATATTATTTTATCAGGGATGCTATTTGGGCCTGGGGTTCTGTTTGAGGGACTGGTTTTTAATATAAACTCAATTTTCTTTAATAGATATAGTGCTATTTGGGTTATTTATATCTCTTTGAGTGAGATTTGGTAGTTAGTGTTGTTTGAAGAATTTGTGTATTTTAACTAAGTTTTCTAATTTATTGGCATAATTAACATTTTTCAGAATATTACTTTATCATCTTTTTAATATTTGCAGATTCTGTAACTCATTCTTGATGTCAATTAATTTTATTTATCTTATTAATACAATAATTTTTGGTTTTCTGTATGGTTTAGGCTCCAAATATTTGAATGTTTTCCTCAATATTTTTCTATAATTAATTTCTACTTTAATTCCTTTGTGAACAGAGAATGTACTTTGTGTGACCTGAATACTTTTACTGTTTATTTATTCTACCAAGGATTGAGAGAAGAATACCAAAATCTCTAATTATAATTGTGCATAATTATGTATTTCTCTGCAGTTCTATGAGTTTTTGCTTCATGTATTTCAAAGCTCTCTTTTTTGGTGCATAAATGTACAGAATTGCCATATCCTCTTGATGAATTTATCCCTTTATTATTCCAAAGTGATCATCTTTATCTCTAACCATATTAATTGCTTTGTAATCTACTTTGCTTTATATTAATAAAGTCACTTCTATTTTTAAAAAATAATGTGATGGACACACCCAAGGGACCCCATTGTCATGCCCTTGAAAAATACCATCTCTTGTGTGCAGGTGAAGCCAGTGACTTGCTTCTAATGAGTAAGAACGTGGAAAAGGTGATGTCAGTCTTATTATTTTTCTTTATTTTGGATAGCTTCTATTACTATGTTTTCAAGTTTATTAATCTTTTCTTCTGCAAGGTCCAATATGCTATCAATCTCATCTATTTTTCATTTCAGACTTCATAGTTTTTATCTCTAGGAGTGGGATTGGGAGCTTTGTAAAATCTATGTATCTACTTAACTTTTAAACATGTAGAATATAATAATAGTTTTGTTGTCCTTGTATGCTAATTTTAGTATGGGGTCAGTTCTGAGTCACTTTCAGTTGATTTTTTTCCTCTTTGTTAGAGATTTTATTTTCCTGGATCTATGACTGATAATCATTGATTGGAGACCTATATTATGAATTTTGCCTTGTTGGTAATGGATATGTGTTATTTCTATATTTTTTGAGCTTTTTTGAAGGGTGCAATTCCATTACTTGGAAACAATTTTATCCTTTTGGGTCTTTTAAAATTTGTTAAGCAAAACCAGATCAATTAATTTTTCTCTATTGCCATGGCAGAATCCTCCCGAGCTCACTACCCAATGCTCCTATGAATTATGAGGTAATTTTATAATGGCTGGTGGGAAAAGGCACTGCTCCTGGCCTCAAATATTTTTCCCTCTAATCCTTTTGGAATGTTTCTTTTCTTGACCTCAGAACGTTTTATGTATGTGATGATTAGTACTTTGCTGAATGTGTATGTGGGACAGTCTGCAGATTTCTGAAGTTCTCTTTCTGTACAAATCTCTCCTCCTTGGTACTCTGTCCTGTGAACTCTTGTTGCCTTGGTCTTTTCATGTCCTTTACTCCATCTTTTAAATTGAGAGCATCTGCTGGCCTCTATACTGGTTATCCTTTAATGTGCCAAAGGTTAAAACTCTCTCAAGGCAGTAAATGAGGCAACAGGAGAAGAGTTTTTGCCCATTCCCCATCTTTCAGGATCATTCTTCTTCACGGCCTGATGTCTGTATCTTGAATATTATTGTTCCACAAGTTTTATCTTTTTTTGTTGTTTTGGGCAGGAAAATAAATCTAGTCTCTATTATTTCATCTTGACCTCTTGCAATTTTGAAATGTGATGCTTAAAAGAAAGCTCAGCAAATAATCAAAAGCCAAATGTATCGTGTCTGGTAACACACTAGATAAGAAAGGGATCTGTAGGCATCTTGTTTCTATATTACCCTTGATCATTTTTCTTAATAATCAAAGTCTGCAAGATCAAATGTGTAGATATACAGTGCTTTGGACATTCTATGATGTTTTGATATTATCTTCATTTTTTTCTTCATCTTCCTGTGAAAGGATATGACTTCTCTTTGCTCTAATAAAAGAAAGGAAGGCATGACAGCCTCAGAATTCTCAAAGGGAATGAACTGTAATTGAAAGCATACAGTCCCATTTAATCAGTTCTTGATCATGCAAGATACAGAATGGAGAAAATGTGCCCTACGTGCATGTGAGCATTCATGTGCGTGGGTAGGAACAGATCATCAGGACTGTGCATTTTCAGATTCCAGGTTTCAGTTTCCTATCTTACTTCCCGCTTTTATTCCAAGGGTCCAATGCCCTCCAGCTCACATTCCTCCCATCTGTATCAAAACATATATACCATCTTGAAGGAAGTATTATTAACTCAGAGTAAAAGGGATGGAAGATGCTGTTGTGGGAGATCACTCATTCTGGGTCTGAGACTGAGTGCACCTCAGCATCAGCATCTGTGGGCTGGGTCTTGCCTCCTCCATGCTTGCTTCCTCCCTTCCCCCAGCAGACCCTGGGCAGATCGTCTTCTCACACAGCTCCCTGGGAGCTGTACCAGTCCACGAGCCCAGTGAATAATCCAATCTTTAAAGGCAAAGAAGAAGGAAAAGTTTATCTTTTGTTTCCTTCTTAGCTAATTTTAATTTTAATAAGGTCTTCTGCGGTTCTGGCATCTCCTGAGATGGGAGTCCATCTAGAAGGAGTGTGGACCCTTTTCTGCTCCTGCACTCTGAAGGTTTATCTGTCATCCTGTGCAGGTTCCGCAGCGCTTGAGTAGCTCTGTGTGGAGCCTCTAGTCTCCGAGGCAATGCTTAAGACTGATGCTATCACAGAGTTGATTGACAGGAGCTTCTTCTACCATTAATATGATGAGAAACAAGCTGTCCTCTCCAGCCCATCTGTATTTCCCTGCCACTGGCACCTCTTAACCAACTTTATTTTATTTTTTAGAGCAAGAAGACCACGTATCAAATCTGCTTATGTCTGCCTGCGCATTAAAAGAGGCTTAAACAAATGAATAAACAAAGATTTTTTTAAAACTTTAAAAGAGCAACACATAGCTTTAAAATGTGGCAAAACTCATAAATAATTAGAAGAAAGGGACATGTCAGAAAAAATTCTTTACATCTCCTCTCCCACATTTGAACTTAAGAGAAGTCACTGCTGACTGTTGTTCTTAACACAATTCTGGTTTTTGATGCTGGGTAGCCATGTCCCTTCAGTGCCAGCTTATTTTTCACTCCCAGGACAGTTTTAGAGATTTCATGGTTCCTGTGGTGGGAAGCTTAGAGGATTCCTGAGACATCCTGTGGCTATGCTTTGCCACGTCACCAGCTCAAACGGTAATTTTATGTCTATGTAACCACTTTGGCAATAACAATGATGGTTTTTATTCATTTTTTTCCTCAAGTAATCTGCAATTGTCCTCATCTGACGTCTCCCTGGTCACCTTAATAGGAATCTTCTCTGATTCTGGTGGGGGATGTCCTTTGGTTGTTCCCACTAATGGCCCTTCTGTTAACTGGAAGATGGGCAGGGACAAGAGTGTCACCTGGATGCAATGTGGGGCTTGTTGGGGGATTCCAAGGCTACAGTTCTCAAAGGGTCCTTCACATCTGGCCTAGAATCAGGGAACTAAAAGGATGCTAGAATCAGAATTCACTTTTTACAACTTGTTTTATTTTGTGTTTTAAAAATGTGTAGACAGATCCCTGGAGCAGAAAAGAAAGTCCAGAAATAAACCCGAATACATATGGCAATTTTGTATGTAAAAAGATGAATTATTTCTAGTAGTGTTAGGATACCAAGATAGATAGGTGGAAAAATAATTATGTTTAATCCACCTCTCATACCTTATACCAAAAGGAATTCTATATATTCTATAAGAGTCATAGGGCCTAAGGACCAGGACTGGTATCTTTCAAGAGTCATTTTTCTTTAGCCTAGCACACCAAATATATATATTTTGAGTCAGCGTCTCACTCGCCACCCAGGTTGGAATGCTGTGGTGGTGATCTCAGTTCATAACAGCCTCAACCCGTTAGGCTCAGGAGATACTTCTGTCTCAGCCTTCCAAGTAGCTGGAACTACAGGCACATGCCATCATGCCTGGCTAATTTTTTGATTTATCATAGAGATGAAGTCTCATCAAGTTGCCCAAGCTGGTCTTGAACCCCTAAGCTCAGGCAATCCTCTCGCCTCGGCCTCCCAAAGTGCTGGGATTACAAGCGTGAGCCACCGTTACCCGGCTGTTATCAAAATTAATTCTAAAGAATCACAGGTTTAAATATAAAAACTAAAACCATGAATAATTAAAAGAAAATGCTTGTTAAAATCTTGATGTGGGAGACTTTCAAAGCATGATCCCAAAGCCAGCAGCTATGAAATATGGATTAATTTAACTACATAAAACAGTTTACAATCCTGTATGATGAAAATCATGATTAAACAAAGGTGAAAGACAAGTGATAACTTTTTTAAAAAATTGTAATTCAGAGCCAAATAATTAATTACGTGAGCATATAACTGTTTCTGCAAACTGAATAGACAAAGTATCAAAACCACAACAGCAAAAAGGCAATTAGTATGAATGGATATTTCAGAAAAAAGAAATACAAATGACTTAACAAATGACAGGCTCACCATAACAATTGAAGTTCAAATTAAAATTGCAATTAGAATACCTTTTTTAAATTTTTTAATCAAAGCATGTAGTAACTTTGCAATGGCAAGCGTATCAGTATCTAGAAACTTCTTAGGACTTTTATACTTTGCTATTCACACTGTTAAGTGGCCCTCCCACAAATGAGGTCATCAGCAATATCTACAAAGATAACACATACATATTTGTAGGCCACAATTTTGGGGGAACTTATAGTGGACATTTACTCTTATGTATTTACAATTTTTTATGTCTAAGTGCATTTGTTTCTTGTGGCTGCAAAAGTGAATAACCACAAACTTGGTGACTTAGACAATGAGGATTTATTTTCTCATGTTACTGGTAGCCAGAAGTCTGAAATTAATATCTCTGGGTCGAAACCAAGGTGTCAGTAGGGCCATGCTTCCTCTCCTGGGTGCTCTAGGGGAGAATCCGCTGTTTCTTGCCTCTTCCAGCTTCTGGTGACTGCATCTGTCACTTTGTGATCACATTGCTTCAGCATCTTCAAACCTCTTCCTACTCTGTTTTCACATCTCTGTCTCCCTTGGGTAGCATAACTTCCTCTGCCTCTCTCTTATAAGAATACACATGGTTGCATTTAGGGTTAACCTGCATAATATAGAATAGTCTTCTCACCTCAAGAACCTTAATTTAATTACACCTGCCAAATCTTTGCCATATCTGGTAACATTCAAAGGTCTTAAGGACCAGGACTGGTATCTCTCGGGAGCCATTTTTTCTTTAGCCTATCACTCCAAAGTTATACATGACCACATTGTTTGTCCTAATTCAAGATTGGAAGCAACCCAAATGCGCATCAATGAAGAGCTGATTACATAATTATGGCACATCCATAAAATGAAATACTATGTCTAGCCTAATATGGAAGAATTGCCAAGATGTTGTGTTAAGTAAAAATGCAAGAACTGGACATCTGTGATGTACACCATCATAGGTGTAAACTTACAGACCCCACATATATATATTCATTCATTTATATTATGCATATGTGTGAAGGTTTATTGACTACATCTGGAAAGATGCACAAGAGATTAGTCGCGGTCTTTGTCCATTGGAATTGGGAAACTGGGTGATTGGGGATAGAGTTGAAAAGCGGGACTTATTTTTCACACGGGGCTCTTTAGAAACTTGAATTTAAAACCAGGAGGATTTGTTTCTTACACTGTGTGTTCTCGCTTATATATGGAAGCTAAACTGTAACAAAGATGGAAACAATAGACACTGGGGACACCAATAAAGGGGGAGGGGGACTACGGTTCAGAAACTATGGAGTCCAATGTTCATTATCTGGGGAATGGGCCACCTGAGACTCAATCCCCACCATGGCATAATATGGCCTTGTAATGAATATGCATGTGTACCCCCTGAATCTAAAATACAAAAGTGAAATAAAATGATTAAAATAAAAATAGTTTGAAAATCTTTATAGGAAACTGATCCGCATTTATGGTTAAACACTTTAGTGTTAGTAATGCCTGACTGTCGTCCACCATGCGGTCCACCTCTCCCCATGGCCTTGGCCTTCACGTGGGCTCCTGCCTGGCTCAACCTCTCTGAACCTACTGAGATTTTGTCACCTGTAGCTGTATACCATGGGCGATAGCCTTCGGGGAGACCAGTTGCTGTTCACTGGACTGATAGGGTATTCACCTCTTACACAGCAACCACCGGGATGGGGGACTGCCCTTCTGCTGTCCCCTCGTCTCTCTCTAATTCTGTTCTTCCCTACTCCAGTAAGAGGCAGGTCTGATTCACAACCAGACTCCTACTCAATCTCAGGAGAAGCCAACCCCCTACCTTGCCTCGAGGCAGGAAGAACAGAGTCCCCTTGCAATGGAAGGGATCTCTCTCGCTAACTCTTTCCACAAAGCCAAGACGTTGTGGAGGTTTACCAACTCACCTTCCTTCTTCAGGCCTGGAGACGGAGGTGGGGAATGGCTAGTAAGGAATATAGGTTTACAGAGCATTATCCTTTAGGATAAATCCTTGATAGTTCAGAGATCAAGTATCTTACACCCTCTATCTGGAACATGGTCGAAAACTTGTAATATGCATAAAAAGATAATTTGATGATCCAAAGTAGATACAAGAATGTTTATTTTCTTCAATCCCCTGCCTTTAAGTTACAAGAGTGCACAGAGTTCCTATTTCTGAGCCTTTTCTCTTTCCATTTTCCTCATGTTTATAACAGTTCCTGCAACCTAGTTTCCACCCTTAGCAGATTAGAAGGTGCAAGCTCAAATCAGGAAGAAGAAAACCTGGTAACCACAGATAGACACTGTGAAAACAGCAAGAAAATGACAACTTCCATCAAAGGGAAAGGTGTAAGAAACATTTAAAAGGGAACAACAATAATAACAACAAAACCTAGTGCAGGCGCAAATACCTTATTCCCCCTGAGGTCATCATTTTCATTTAGCGGGTACCATGTATTGCACTTTGACTCTCAGTTTGAAAATATTTGATGTGTCATGTTTAAGAAGGCAGAGAAATGTATAACACCTTTTTGAGATGTCTTTATCCCCATATATTTTTATTTCTTTTAATGAAAAATGTGATCATTCACGTATAGCAGTATATTTCATCTGTGATATCAGATACTCATCCCTGTGGTTGGGCACTTGACACTGATAGGCACCCTGGGAACAGCCACAGTCACTTGAATGTGCACCTTGGTTCTCTGGTAACACATGAAAATGGAGCCAAGTACTTTGCTTTAAAAAGGAGTTTTCACTATGCATAATACACGTGTAACAAAATTTCTCATGTACCCCACAGATTTGTACAAATAAAAAAGGACTTTTCATATTGGACCCTTTCAATCTCCTTCTTCAAGAGTCTTAGTACTAACACTCCAGGTATTTATTATACATAGTTCTCCCAATTCACTCTGATTTGTACTACCACACACTTGTTTTTTCCATGCCCCCGATGATACTTGACATGCTATAAGTTTTCATGTCAGGGTCCAGCTCTTTATCATCTTTTCTTTGAGGTTAATACATTTTGAATACATGTCCATTTTATGAATGAATGATTGCTGACCACTAAATATTCAAGTTTGCATGGCTTCTAAATAACAATATTTTGGGGACTTTACTAAACATGTTGATGACACACAGATAATTGACTAAAGGCAAGTACAGACGCAAGAAAGGATCATGCATGGACCACTTGTAATTGGACTAGAGGACACCGAGGGAAGTTCAGCTGGTGCCAGATGTCTGAACTAAAGAGCTGTGTAGAGTTGGTAGTGTGGTCACATTGACCCGTGTTCCAAATGATTAAGCAGAAGTGTTCTAGAACGACCATTTGTGATGGTTAGAACACTTGGAAGGATATGCTTAAAACTTGTGAATCTGAAAGCATAACAAACATAGTTTTATAAACCTAGCTGCCTAAACATCTTTTTCCCACAAAAGTTCTCCTGATTCACTATACACATCTCAGGTCAAGATAACCATTTGGAGACCATCAGATATTGGAAAAGAAGGTAATAAAAATGATTTTATTGTAACAATTTGAAACTTAGACCAAAATTCTCCTTCTTGAAGAAATATGGTTTTGTAGGAAAGTTCCAGCAGGATATCAAAAGCAGGTGTTTAGATCAGGCAGTCAAGGACCACAAGGCCAGTTATCACTTCATATCTCTCCTGTGAGGGCTTTACTCATATGTTAATGAAACAAGGATTGGGTTTGCTAAAAGGTAGAACACTTCTGGGACTCACTTCATCATCAGGGAGTGTGGCCTCTTCAGCAGGTTTGGGTGAGTTGTTGAGAGAGTTTGCATAGCAGGGTCCTTTCCACTTTGATACAGGAAAGCTGTTTCTTGCAGATGGGAATGGTCTCCTAATCCAAGGAAGATACCATGCTGAAAACAGACACCATAGCCCTGAGAGATGTTTGTAGCTCATGGCTTCAGTTATTACTGCCTTTCATATTCCTTGCTTTGGTCCCTATGGGGCTCAGAGGGTTTTCTTGTCTTTGGACATTTTCATTTATCTTTTATTTAAGCTACTGTGAGTTTCTCTTTCTTGCAATCCAAAGAGATCTAACTGAACATGGCTTCTTTTGGTGATAGTTCTTATTCAAATAAAAAGTATCTGAAATCAATGCATGTAACATGCAGGAGGGATCAATAATGCTGTTATGCAAATGCAAAATTGTGATTATAATGAAAATGGTCAAAACTTATAGGGGGCATGAGGCAGTAAAAAGTCAATTTTGACTCAGGCTTGCTTGTGTTTTAATCTAGACGTCATCATTTGCTGTGTAGTTTTGGGTAAATAACAACATTTCTAAGACAAATTTTTCACCTGTATATGGGGGAAATACCAGCTGTTGTGCTGTTTGGTGGAGATAATTAGAGACAATATATGTACAATGCTGAGCAATGAATCTGGTACTTAGTAGACGTTTGATAAAGAACAACTGATTATTATGACCTGAGTACACAGGCAACAGATTAGTTGATCATTCATGACTGCCATGGCAAATGTAAGAGTGAAATGAAAATTGTGTTATATGAATAGACATCTGAAATTGACAAATGTAGATTGTCAGTGAGTAGGCATGTAAAAAGTGGAGTGTACATGGGGATGAAATCAGATTCTGACTGAATGAGGAAACCGACTAATAAAGAGTGGAAATTAGCCTACAAAATGTACTTTATGTCATTTTGTGTCATGTGTGTCATGACACACATGATTATCTGTGTGTCATCAACATGTTTAGTAAAGTCCCCAAAATATTGTTATTTAGAAGCCATGCAAACTTGACTATTTAGTGGTCAGCAATCATTCATTCATAAAATGGACATGTATTCAAAATGTATCATGGGAAAACCCATGATAACTCAAATGGTGCAACGTATCATGACAGCTGACAGAGAACGGCACTAACAGATAGAAATTCCCACGTGTTGAATAAAGGAAAGGTATGAACCACAGTCACTACAGTAACCACAGCAACTATGATGGAGGTGCGCAAAACAGATGGATTAACCTCCGAATGCACTTCGGGGATTCACAGATCTCCTGAAAGTCAGAATCCCATGTTTGGGGTCATTTCATCTAAGCCTCTGTGCCCGTGTGATCTGGAATTACAAAGGATACTGCTTCTCTCGAAAAAGTCGAAGTGCTTTTCCCTAGACTTTAAAGTGCATGATACTCACCTGTGAACGCAAATCCAGTTAAAATACAGATCCAGAAGCAGGAGGTCTGGGGTGGGGCCCAAGAGGCTGCATGTCTAACACATGCCCATGTGCTGCTGATACTGCTTGTTGGAACACCACGATTTTGAGCAGCAAGTCTCCATGTATCAGAAAAAAATTCACTGGTCAAATAATTAGCCATTCTTCTGGGTTTTGCACTTCAACAGGGCAATGTTTACATACAAAAACTGAGAATAGAATAGGTGTCTGAACAAAGTACTCTTCAAGCCCACTTGCAGAATCTTGGGCACTGGAGAAGAGCTTTGAGTTGGAAACCTCCAGGTATCAGCCTCCGTTTCCCACTTGGTGTCCACTTGACAGGTCATTGATTGCTCTCTGCACCCCTCCACCCCATACCTGGCAGCTTCCGCTGACACTGCCCTGTTTAATGTCAGTGCCATAGGTAGGAAGAGGGTGGATAGGATTTGGGGCATTGACAGGAAGCAGCCTATACAATTATGTCACACTAGGGTCTGTAATCCTTTCAACTGTGACAGTTCATTGTCACTTAGCAGAAATTGCTGGTTATGAATATTTAACAAATTTGCAATTAGCTCATCTACCAACATGATTACTGAAATGGAATAAGCCATTGAATAAAGCTGCTAGGATTATGTACACAATGCCTTTCTGATTATACATGCTTACATATCTGTTTTTGTTTTCCCCTTTCCTCTGGCACTGCTTTTACTAATTTTTACAAAACCACATGTCACACCTCACTGCCTTCCATAGTCTCATACTGTGCTAAGTAAGTAGATAAAGGCATTTTTCAGATTCCAAGTAGAAAATTTAGTCTTAGGCTTCTGAGGTGACACCATTGTCATCCAACAGCAAGAAAGCTCGGGATCTTTTACTAATATCTCACCAAATCCATCTGTGGTCCAGTGACCAAATTGCCGAAATGTGTTCCTGTTCCAAAAAGGCATTACATATTATCTACTTGATTGACTCTAATTGGATTTTAATGCAAATTAATTTTAAAAATCCACAGATTGGGAAAGAGTACACTTGATTTAAAGGCAGGAACTCCTGCAACTCACTGACCACGTGACCTTGTGTCTAATCTCTTCACTTCTCTAGGCTCCAGATTCTGTAAACTGAAGACAATAGCAGTTACTTCCTGGTATTTAATTATTAAGGTCATAGTTTGTTCTCCTTATACTATTAGAATTAGCTTCCTGCTACTTCTTTGGACAAATAAAAGAAAAAAACAAAGAAAAGTAGAGGAGATACTACAAAATAGCAAATGGTAGAATGGGGAAGAGAATCATCTTTCTGACTTCTATCCTGTGGAAGCCTTTTCCTGCTGTGAAAACAACTCATAGCAGCAACATGAAAATACTTGTGCTTGATTCGGAAAGCAAAAAGAAAATATTGCAACACTCAAAACAGACACAATCTATATGCTTTGACTATTAACCAGTTCTGCTGTTACAGGGTTTTTACTTTTTCTAAGTGCATTTCAAACCATCATCAAGGTGGGACAGGTCATACTATCTCTGAGCTCTTTGACATGTTGTCTGCTTTGTTGATAGATCCCATACTCTGTTTTCCTTCATGTTTTTAGAAAAATAATCTTGATTATTTCTTGTATGCAGCTTGGATTCCCCAAAAGCTACTGCTTTGGAAGAGCAAAAGCCAATCAGGAATATTGTAAGAGTTGCCAGAAGCTGCTGATAATGATAGTTATGCTACTTTACTTTGTACAGGAGTGTAGCATTTACAAAATGCTTCCAACATGTGTTAGGTAACATATTTGGCTGAAATTCCCAGATACACTCCACTTTTTAGAATGGGCTTTTTCTGACCCTCTGCTGACGGAGTCTGGGCCTTAGCATTTGGAATAATCCCAGCACTGCTTATACTCTAAGGGCCAAACTTATGAGTCAGCAACCTGATTGCCTCCCCATTTCTTTCCTTTAGTTTATTGTTAGTCCCAAAATAATATTTGAGCATTTACCGACACTTATTCACTCATTCTGTTGATCTTTCATCTGATAATCATAAGGTACCCCCTGTCTGCAATTTGGTAGATTATGGGGAAACAAATAAGTGTGACACCATTCCTACTCTCAGGGAGCTTAGAGAAAGAGCAATGACAGGCAGGAAAATCCAGGCCCAAGAAATACTGAGACAAGAGCCTTGCTGAAGGGAGACATGGACAAAGGTCACCTAGTCAGCTCAACCTGAGGGTGGCCAGCATATTCTCCCAATGGGCAAGTAGGGGCGAGTATTGCTAGCCAGGCGGATTGGTGGCAGAAAGAAAGAGGATACCTTCCTTTCTAAAAGGAGTACAGTAAAGCAAAGATTTGGAAATCCAAAACAGCATAGCTTAAAAGCAACTGCTACACACCAAAGCATTTGGTATTTTTCTAAGGTACAGTTTTCTGTTTGTTGCACTCTGTATTGTAGAAATTAACAAATATACACTCAAGGAGAGGGGATAGTATAATGAGGCTCACAGCCCAACATCTATGATTCTATATTAGGGAAAAATAAAATTCATATCTGTTGTCAACTTTATGGCTTCAGGAGACCACAGGATGAGTGCAGAAGAGAGGACCCGTAAACAGGTCCATGCGGACATGGGAACTTGACAAATGGCAGAGTTGGAATTGCAGATCTGTGGGGAGAGGATGATATATTCAGCAGCGATGTGATAACTATGTGATAAGTATGAAATTATAAATTATTGCAAAATAAATACATTTGGATCCTTCCTTCACAATCCATGTAAATAGAAATTTGAGATTGGATTAAAGACTGACCTATAAATAGCAAATTATTAAATATTTTTAAAAACTGTAAAAGAATATCTTTTTCTACAGTTGGACTTGGGAGAAGGATTTCTTAGAGTTAAAAGAATTTCTTAGAATTAAACTGAAAAATCTTAAAGAAAAAGTGGTAAATTCAACTTTACTAGTACAAAAGAACTTTGATTTCTTATAGACCAAAATTAGAAATTAAAAAAAATAGGCCACAGTCTAAAAAAAATCTGAGATGTATGTAATCAATGTATATAATAAGGATTCAATTCCAGAATATAAAAAGGACTCTTACAAAGATGAACAATCCAATGGAAAAATTAGCTAACTATATGAGCTATCAAATTTTAGAAGAGGAAACATGAATGGTCAATGAACATTAAAAAAATTCAAACTTCAGAGTAATCAGGAAATTCATATTAAAACCATGACACTCTAGGGTGAGTTACATAGGAGAATTCACTGGTATTTTTGTTGTTTTATTTCTTAGGTTCCTGGTGTTTATTATATTATGCTGTATCCCTTGTACATCTGAAGCTTCATAGATACATATTTATGCATGCATATATGCTACATATATACACCTACATTTGTGTGTGTATATATATACATGTACACGTATGCAAATATAATATATATGTTGAATATAATTAAATAAATTAGTATAATTCTTTGCAGGGTTTAATTATCTACATGAGTACCTTACTTAAAAACCATGTCATCCTTTGTCAGACCTAGAGTTGGCATGGTTTTTAAGTAAGGTACTCATGTAGATAATTAAACCCTGACAGTACTGGGAAACTATGGGGGGGGATGGGATTAACAGTAGCAAATATCTGTCTGGGGATGGGAAAACACCTCTTATCAACAGGGTGCCTGAATGAAATGTAATTGTACACCTAACCCTTAACTGTACCCCACAAAACCATAATAAAAAATATTGATTAATTAAAAAAAAAACAGAAAAACAACAACAAAAAAACATGTCATGTAAGGGTACCTGACCTCCAATCAGGCAAAGTGGGGACCTAAAGGAGACCCAAACTTTACCTGTATGATGACCACTTATATACCGAATTCTGAATTGTACCCCACATCTTTAAAATAAAAAATAATAATAAAAAAGAAACTGGAAAGCAAAACAAAACAAAACAAAAATCCCTGCATCATATGGGAACAATGCAACTGAGCTTGATTCTTCCCGAAAAACCAAAATTGCTATCATTCACGAGGCAACCTGGGTTCATGGAAAAGGCCGAGACCCTGAGTGTGCTGTGCCCGTAGCTGCATGGTGGTGCTGAGGGTGGTCACTAAATCTCTTTAGATTTCAGTTCCCTCACTTGTAAATTGGGGACATCCTGCAGAAGACCCACTGGTACTGCATCTTACTTGACAATTCTATGTCATGCCAGCATGTGTCCGTGTGTTGGAAGGATTCTATAAGATGCTCGTTGGGATTCTTTGAGAACAGAGCTCTGGTCTCAAACAAGTTGGAAATCATTTATCATCGTAGTACACTATCCTTTTGAGAATGTGGATGTACTGTGGGAAAGGACCAGAAACACATGTTTATGGGAGAAAGAAACCAGGCATAAGGATCTATGCACCGTGGGCAAGTTCCCTCTCGCTGTCCCACTTCTGGCTCCAGGGGCATGGGAGTTGTTGATTTGACAGATATTTATTCAATCCCTTTGTGCAGCCAACAATAATGAGAGACAGGAGGAGGGGCAGGGAGACCTTCTGTTCTATACATCCCCCGTCCCTTCTTTGGAAGCACGCTTAGGTCAAGGCCATATATTGCTTTGGCCTGTGAGGAAACAAAGCCAGCTGGCTGCACCTGCTTCCTGCTCAGAGCTTTCCAGATGCAATTGAAATCAGGAGAGGCTCGCACGCAGCATGGGTGCCTTCCTTTGTGAGACTGGTAAACAGCTTCAGCCGGGATTTTTATTTTCTGCCAAAGCAACTGTGCGATGAATAGCTGTGTGTTCTTGGGGACTTCACTCAACCCATCCTTGGTTTCAGACTCTCATCTTTTAAAAAGAAGAGCTTTCACAAGATTATTTCTGAGCTTTTTCTTGTTCCTTCATTTCCTAAGACATTTATAAATGCAGCCGTTCAGAAGTTGTTAGGGCTTGGTTGAAGACATCAGCATGGAAGTATTCAACAAGAGAATGGCTTGGTGAGAAAGTAATTCAACATATTAGTTGTTGAGGCCTACACTGTTTTCAATGCTGAGGAAATAGTAGTGAACAAAAAACAGAGAAGTCCCTTCTTTTGTAAATGCTAAATCTAATGAGAGGAGACAGATAATAAACAAAAATACAACCTGAATAGCAGAATGTTAAGTGCTAAGGAGAATTTACAGAACAGGGTATGTGCCCAGAGAGTGCCAGCAGGGATTATTCTGTATTGGAAGTTTAGAGAATACCTCTCTATTAAGGAGCCATTTGAGCAGAAACTTACATGAGGGGTAAGCCAGCATTGGTGGGAAGAATGTTCTGGGTAGAGGAAGTGGCATGTGCAAAGGCCCTGAGGTAGGATCGTGCCTGACATGTACAGGCACATTACGGCAGCAGGAATTGAAGTTAGGGACCTTGTGGGAAATGGTGAAAATTCTGTTTCCCATCCATAATGAGACGGTAAGTCAAAAGAGAGAACCAAGAACAGAGCTAACATGACCTGAACAAAGTTTTGGAGGAAGGCTGAGTGTGGTCTGTGGGAGATGGGGAGGGGAGAATGGGAAGCAGAGAACCCAACTGAAGACAGTACAGCAGCCCATGAGAGAGACAGGAGTGATAACAGACTTTGAGATGAGATTTTGAAAATTCCCAGGGAAGGAATGCAGCCAAAGGAGAAGGTTTAGCTGCCGCCAAAGGAGAAGGTTCTAGGACCTCAGCTCCTCCTTAAAACACACATTGAGAGAGGAGAAGGTGAGTTCCAGAAGAAGGGGCAGGGTGTGACCCATGGATGTGAACTAAGCTGTTGCCCAGATAAAGAGCCACAACTCTGAAACAGCAACAAAAAACATCATGGAAACAAAGAGTAAGACATGAACATCAACTACCTATGGTTTCAGGCATCCACTGGGGGTCTTGAAATGTATCCCTCCAGAATAAGGAGGAGACTACTGTGTATATATTGTTTGCTATAGCAAACAACAGTAGGATAACTGGTAACACTTGAGGTCTGTCAATGAGATAATACTG
The DNA here is from genome assembly GCA_027257055.1 of Cephalopachus bancanus. NCBI lineage: Eukaryota > Metazoa > Chordata > Mammalia > Primates > Tarsiidae > Cephalopachus > Cephalopachus bancanus. The sequence continues at coordinate 1,132,352 of JAPVLO010000175.1, forward strand.
TTGTATCCATGTTAATTTCCTGATTTTGATTATTGTACTCTGGTTATATAAAACAATGTCTTGTTTCTAGGAAATACACATTCAAGCATTTAAGGTTAAAAAGGCATGGTAAATAAAATTATGAAAGACAAGGAAAAAAAGACTTGAACGTTAAAAGAGTTGTGCTCAAAATTATCTCCTCCCATCATCATTGCAGTGTTCTAACAAAGAAAATAAAGTTATGACACATTTTCTTCTTGGGATATAATCAATTAATGCATGTACACTGATTGCTGCCTATGTCCTGGTGCTGAGTGAGAGGAGGAAGTTTCCCAGCATGTGAAGACAGAGGGAATTAATAGCACCATGCTGCTTCTCTTTTCTTTAAACCAGACATTCATTTCTCTTATATGTAAAAGAGATGCAGAGTTGGGATGTCTGGTCCTGTTACTGTACCTCATGCTCACCAGGGACTCGGGGCTTCCCCCATTTTGCTGTTCTGCCCTTAGTATGTTGCCTCATTTCTTATTTGCCAAGGACATATCTGGTAAAAGACTGCTTCCAAAATACACAAGGCATGCTCAGACTCAGTCATCAGAAAATAAATAACCCCATTAAAAAATGGGCAGAAGATCAGAACAGACACCTCACCAAAGAAGATATACAGATAGCAAATGAACATATGAAAAGAAGCTCAACATCATATGGACTCCGAGAATTAAGTTTGCAAACTTGTCACCGTGAGCTTATGTTAGCAGCACTGTACGAACAACCTGGTAAGGCTTCATAACCTTAGTATATCAGTGACTCATAGTTGTGCTCATGTGGATGTGTGGTGATGTCTTGCTGAGTGGCATTCATTATTGTGGTTGCATGTGTTTGTGTGCTGTGGCAAGAATGTTGGAGCTTGAATTAGGGCAGCCAGTAACAAGCAGAACTGATGAAAACATTGCAAAAATTCATTGAATTGTGTATCAAAATTATTGGTTGACTGTGAGAAGCATAGCAGACCAAATAAATATCAATAGGGAAACAAGAAAATCTTAACTGAAAATATTGGCATGGGAAATGTGTGTGTAAAAATGATTCTGAAGGAGCTCTTGCATCACAACAATGCACCAGCCCACACAGCACTATCTGTGAAGGAGTTTTTAGCAAGTACACATATAATTGTATTGGAACACCCTCCCAACTCACCTGATCTGGCCCCCAACAACTTTTTCTTTACCTGAAGATAAAAGAAATATTCAAGGAAGACATTTTGATGACGTTCAGGACATCAAGGGTAATATGATGACAGCTTTCATGGCCATTCCAGAAAAAGAGTTCCAAAATTGCTTTCATGGGTGAACTAGGTGCTGGAATTGGTGCACAGCTTCCTAAGGGAAGTCCTTCGAAGGTGACCATAGCGATCTTCAGTAATGAGGTATGTAGCACTTTTTCTAGGATAAGCTCACAAATTTGATTTTCATACCTCATATATCATTAGGGAGTTTTTATTAAAACAATAATGAGATATTATTATACACCTATTTTGATGACCAAGATCCAGATCATTTACAACATCAGATGCTGGCAAGGATGTGATGCAACAGCAATGCTCATTCATTGATGGTGGGAATACAAAATGGTACAACTGCTTTGGAAGACAACTTGGTGGGTTTCTTACAAAACTAAACATACTCTTACACATAATGCAATAATCCCACTCCCAAAGGAGTTAAAAACATATGTCTACAAAAACCTGCACACGGATGTTTACAGCAACTTTATTCCTAACTGCTGAAACTTGGAAGCAACCAAGATGTCCTTCAGTATTGGTGAGTGGGTAAATAAATTGTGATACAACCAAACAATGGAATACTATTCAGTGCACTAAAAGAAAGGAGCTATCAAGCCATGGAAAGACATGGGAGAACCTTAAATGCGTATTACTAAGTGAAAGAGGACAATATGAAAAGGTTACATACTTCATGATTCCAACTATATGACATTCTAGAAAAGGTAAAGCTATGGAGTCAAGACGACCATGGTCATAGTGTGACTTGTGGCCCAGGTTAGAACCTCACCTGTACATGTGTTAAGTTATTTAAGACTCTAAGGGCTGCCAAGTACAGCTTGCTTGGAATAAATGCCAGCCCACTCATACTTAGATTAAAAACACCGGCATTTAGAGATGTATAAATAAACAGTGGGAACTTTCTTGTTACTGCAAACGAAGTTCAAACCATGCCTTCATTAGATGTTTTTGCAGGTTTTAGCTTCTACACCTGCACAGACTGGTGGCAGTGTCCATTTATTCAAATTTGCTATTTGGTTCAACTTCTGGGTGTTGCAGAAGCGGTGATCATTCCTGCTTTATCTCCAGATGCATCAGAACCCACAATTTAAATTGCTGGGATGCAAGGACATTTGAATCTGGCTTTAGAGGCAAAATTAAGAGAGGGGAAACAAGACCCATTTCACTTCATATATTTCCCCAATGAGCTAGGCTTTAAGGTAGGCAGCTAGCTGGAGAGAAAAATTCCAGAAGTAAAAAAGACAATTTTAAGAGATCTAAATTTTGCCATCTCCTTCTTATGCACCTGCCACCACCCAGCCTAGCACAGCTCAACAAAGTGTGTGTGAAATGCTTGCTTCTTCCTGTCCTCCGCAGCCTTTCCAGAAGGCAGCCAAGACTCCCTCATCCTAAACAGGAGCTTTAGAATCACTGGTGGGACCTTAAAATGGGTCTTGTCCCAGCCCTGTTCTTTCTGTTCATCTCAGTGGGATCCAGGCAGGTTGTCTTCAAATGCCCCTCCCCTTCCCCCAGTGATTGCATGGGTCAGCATCACCGTCTGCCTAACAACTTGTCAGAAGAGGAAACCCTGACCAGTAGCTGGACTTCCCCTTCATTAATACTTTGGGTTTGTATTTTTATTTAGTTAATTCCATTGGAGATATCTTTTCTCTTGAGCTATATGAAACCTCACCCTTACTCTTAAGAGAGATAGGGTTTTCGTATATTTAATAATTTTAATGAAGAAAGATGAATTATCTTTGTGACCTTTGTGACATCTGGTAAATATGAAGACAAAGAATGAGTTGCAGAAGCATGCACATATTCTTTCCCAGAAATGCTGAACAAACAAGAAAATTACTTTTATTCTTGGACCTTGAGGGCATGAGATATTGTAAAGGTGTTAGGAAGGCTGTGAACTTTTTCATCTTCGATAAGTTTTACATTTCGTTTGTACATTTTGAGGAGAGCAGGATTTTAGACACCCAGTTTAGAGGCAAGAATTTTTTTTCTTAATGTTAATTGAGTATTAAAAAGCCATACAGAGGAAGTATAAAGAGAACTGCATTTTTGCATTAGGCTCCATCAACAAACACTATGGCTTTAGATGGAGGCGAATGAGAAAGAAATGAACTGTTGTGATCCTGTCACCCTCTTCAGCCCATTGACCCAAGGCTTGTGCTCCCCCATCCATTAGAAGAAAAGATGAGTTAAGTGGGAAAGTCACATAGCAGGTGTCATGTAGCACAGTAATGATGCGATTGATTGGTCTGTTGCATTATTATATGTTTATCATATTTAAAAGCTACCCTTAGATTTGTAGGTTTTTAAGACTGGAGATGCCAGAAACTCATTAATTTTTGAAGCAGCTACAATCCACACACAGAACAAATATATATGTCTCTCTGAACCAATTTTTTCCAATTTCTTTTAAACTCTTGTACTTTTCCATTTCCTATATTAATGAAAGGGGAAAATAAATAGAATAACATTACATGCATGAACAAATGGTATAAAAATGAAATCCATTTTCCGATTAGTTTGCCTATCAGTCTACATTTTGCTTAAATATGATGTAATTAGATATTTTGTCATTTGAAAATTAAGCTTCAGCTATAATTGTGCCTTTGATATCCCTAAATCATTTTTTAAAACAAGCATTTTCCCTATTTTTCTATAATATGCTGAGTTTGATTATGCTGCAATTTTTGCAATTTTTTTGTCCTTTATTATTTGCATGCCCATTCAATGACGTGTGGTTAACAATTACACATGTTTTTATTTTTTATTTTTTGAGTTGGGGCCTCATTCTGTTACCCAGGCTGGAATGCAGTGGCATAATCATAGCTCACCACTGCCTTAACCTCCTGGACTCAGGTGATCCTTCCACTTCAGCCTCCTGCGTAGCTGGGGCTACAGGTGCATGCCACCATGCCTGGCTATTTTTTATTATTTGTAAAGATGTGTGCTCACTATGGTGTTTAGGCTGGTCTCAAACTCTTGGGCTCAGCAATCCTCCTACCTCAGCCTCCCAAAGTCCTGGGATTATAGATGTGAGCCACTATGCTTGGTCTACACATAGTTTTAAATTTTTTTTCGCCATTTATTTCCAAACACATCTGTCATTTCAATGTGACTATAAACTGTAAGTCTGAACTTCTAAAGTTCTTAAATTACATGAAACAGCCTCATATTTAATTATCCCCAAATCCTGATATTAAGGTCATAATGAATGATAGAGAAATCCATCATCTTGACTCATTTATCTATGGCAGTATAACAAACTACCCCAATATGCAGGGGCAAGAAATAGCATTTTCTTATGATTATGGGTTATGTGGTTCAGGCTTTGGCCAAGGTGTAATGGGGACAGCTTCTCCCTGTTCCAGGATATCATGAAGTTTAGATGAAAAGACTGGAAGGCGAGGAGTGTCTTGATGACTGGGGAATGGCATCATCTGGTGGTGTCTCCTCTCACACACGTCTGGTGGTTGATGACAGCTGGAACACCTACACGGAGCTGCTCCATGGGATTTCTCTGACCCAGCAAGCCTGGCGACTGGATTACAACAGGAGCACCCCAAGAAACCTGAAGGAAGCTGTATCACCACTTTTTACAGCCTAGTCTTTCAAGTCCTGTAGTGGCATTTCTGCATAAGTCATAAAACTACCCAGAGTCAAGGAGAGGAACACAGACTGCATCTTTCCATAGGAGGAGTGTTGAGTCACCTCATAAAAGAAGTATGTGAGAAGGAATTATGGATATGGTCATTTTTTGTAACTGCAACCAGTGCACACTTATAGTTCATTCTGAATACATACATTATATAATTAATATATGTGATATATTATATATTAATATATGATATATGATATGTGAAATAATCAATAATATATGATATATATCAATAATATATGATATATAATATATATAAAATCTATATATCATATATGCATGTATATTATATATATATACTGTATGATTGTTAACCACACATCTTTGAATGGACATGCAAAAATATATATCTATATTACATATAATGTCTATAGTTTTATATATATATATAATACAGCCACTAATCTTTGGAACTAGAATAATTTTTTAAACTTTTATATTTTTTGCTTTTTTCGAATATATTCTTCCCCATAGGTAAGTAGAGTGACCACTAGGTTAACTACAAAATCAGTGTTTCCATGACCTGCGGGGAATTGGAACCCTAGAAACTTGGAATAAATTATGAACTTTTGAAAAGATAACATTGTTTCTTCTTCATGGCTTCTAAAACAATTGATTTCTCAGAAGCTTGAGCACATTTGTGTTTGTCACAGGAAGATGGTGGGTGCCTTGCGAGGAAAGAAAATAAATGGTGAGTTTAGCCTTCTAAATCTGCCTAAACAGATACAAATAATGAAGGCACTCCAAGTAAGTCACCCATTCATTACAGTGTGAAGAAAAAAGAACACTTGGCCAGGTCTGGACTTTGAACTTGGTGACATCCCAGCTGTGTGATCTTGAGTGAATTGCTTAACTTCTCTGAGTCTTGGTTTTCTTCTATGTAAAAGGAAGATGATTGCAGTCTATCCCATAAGCTGTTGTGAGGAAACATAAGATAATTTGTGGGAATACATTTGGAAACCTATAGACTATTATGCAAAATAACCTGGGAGTCATGGCAATATCTCATTGAGTTGGTGGGAGGTGTAAATGATAGAACACATGTAAAGTGTCAATACAAGATAAATATGATTTGTTATGCAAAGGCAAGGTATTATTTTTTTTTTGTAGTTGTAGACTGGAAGTGGGGACACCTCTGGTTTACATTTGCATTTCTCTCATGGACAGCCTATTATTGTATATACGAGAATCAGCAAATGTGTTTCAATTCTTCAATGTCTGAAAGATTTCTGCTGTTGATCTGTTAAATGAATCCCATCATTGTACAAATCTTTGTTAGTTTGAAACTTGGTAATAAGCTCTGATTCAGTCATTGCAATAGCAAATTAAGTGTTTCTAATTTTTGATGTGGATTTTGATATTAAGCTGGTCTTTCATTCCCAAAGATCCTCACTAGAAAGGGTTAGCCTTCCTCCAGCCCCCCTCTCAGCTCATCAAGGCATTCAGCATCCACACAGATGAAACCTGTTACCAAACCAGCTCTCTGCAGAGCATGACATCTGGCTCTCAATTTATGTGCTATTTTTACAGCTTCAGGAGCTGAATTTAGAGGATTGGAGTAAATACACATGGCCTATGTTCTCAAATGAATGGCTTGTTCATGCTTTCAAAATCTCCAATGCTGACTGATTGTATAAGGCAAGTCTTCTGGGAATAACGGTGTCAATGATATGGGTTACTCAAAGGGGACCCTCAATAGACTAATTTTATAAGTGAAGGGAAGAGGATGGAGATGAAGAACTGGGGAAACATTCTGAGGAGATAAAATAACCACATATTTTTAGCAGAAGTTTACAGTCAGGGTGCCTCAACATACGGTCATTGTCAAGTGCACAGTTTAATATATAACTACCAAGGAAGTGGCTTTCAGCTTTGGATGCATGATGGAATTGCTTGAACACCACTCTGGCTGAGTCCAGTCAGGATCCCTGTGGCTGAGACCCCATCCTCTGTATTTTCAAGCTACTCAAGTGGTTACAAATGCTACCACTGTTGAACACTAATGATAGAGGTGGTGTCCTGCTATCATATCTGTCAATATCCGGCTACCCAAAGTGTGCTCTTTGGACAAGCATCATCAGCATCATCTGGGCTCTTGTTAGAAATGCAGAACCTTGGACCTCATCACTGCAAGCATATTGAATTAGAAACTGCATTTCACAGTATCAGATGATTGTGTGTACAATAAAGTTTGAGAAGTACTGTTCTACTGCAGTAGTTCTCAAACTTGGCTGTGAATTGGAGTTATTTGTGAAAATTTAAAAAATCCAGATGCTCATATCTCAGTGCTTAGATCACAAAAATCAGAATCTCTGGGTATAGGACCCATGAAGAACCTTGCAAATGGATCACTTAACAATCCTCAGGGCTTGGGGACACTTAGTGTTTCTTATATAAACTGCTTCCTGACTCACGAATGAGTGTCACTTTTCTATTTCTTTAAAGAGGAACAAGAATTAAATAACAGTGATGGCAACAGAACCAACAACTAGAAAATAATATGAGTGCGGAATCTTTCTAGTTTTAACACCTTTTCTCTCCAATCTTTTGTCATGCAATTTTTGATTCTAAGCAAATTTTAAATTTTCACCTTTATTGAGATTTTCCAAAGTATTATACTGAATTTTATTTTATTTTTGAGCTGGAGTCTCACTCTGTTGCCCAGACTGGAGTGCAGTGGCCGCTCCCGGCCACCGCAGCCTTGACCTGCTGGGCTCCGGCGATCCTTCTGCCTCAGCCTTCCGCCTCAGTCTTCCAAGTAGCTGAAACTACAGACTCGCGCTACCACACCCGGCTAATTTTTTTTGATGTATTGCAGAGATGAGGTTTCGCCAAGTTGCCCAGGCGGGTCTCGAACCCGCGGGCTCAGGCAATCCACTCACCTCAGCCTCCCAAAGACGCGGGATTACAGGCTGAGCCACCGAGCCCGGTTCTGAATTTTATATTAAGAAGAAATCTTTTTGCACTCATATTTCATTGTCTTCACTTGACATTTTAAAGAGCTTGCATAATCTCAGAAATTGGAAACTGGTATTTGTACAAGCAAGTTTGGGAACAAACAATGGACTCTTCATAAGCACAGGACTTAACGCTCAGGAGCAAAAGGGAACAGGCTACTTCTTAGAAAGTATAAATTTAATTCTCTAGGCCAAGCAGGCTCAGCATTTCTCATTTTTATTTAGGAACTGACTCCAAACAAAAACAAGAACTATTAGAGAGGTCACCATCAATTATGCAAGGACAAAGTTGTCTGCTCACCTTTGATGTACTAATGGGTTGATGGTTTTGGTCATTAGCTCCTAAGAAACACAAGGGCTCCACGTTTCTGGTTTTCTCATATGCTATTTTCAGGAAAACACACATTTCAACTTGTAAACATTAGCCTTCAGCTAAAAATGGGAGCAGTAGGGAAAGGAGCTAGAGAGTACTCATTGGGTGTTGCTCAGATGCACACATTCCTCAGGGATCTAGTTTAAATATAGTCAGTATTTTCAGACCTAATTTGTTCTCTAAGTGAAATCGCTGAAAAATCCGAAATTCCTCTTCAAGCCTTTTTGGAAATAAAATACTTGCATGTGTCCTGTTGTCTGCAGTCCAAACCAACAATGAGGCTTCTGCTCATTGCTAAAGTTTAAGCTATTATGATGAGAGAATGAAACAATGACAGAAATAGAAACTCCAATTAAAAGAGAATGCCACACCAGATCATTCTGGCTCCACATTTACTCTACACCCATAAGCTCTGTGATTCCCAAGGAAGGCTGCATAAGAATGCACTACACATATTAAGCTCGGCAGTGTCTCATTCCTCTCTCTTTGATGTACTACATTAGCAGACAACTTTCCTCCTTAAAGGATCTTGGAAGAATTGGTATCAGTAAAGCATATAGTATACTATCGTGACTATGGAATATATATTTAAATAAACTTGCAGAATATAAATTGGTATATATGATTGGAAACTACAGGCACACACTATATATCAAATATTGATAGGAAATCTTTATTGGAATTTTAAAATTTTATGTGTAGGAGGTTCACATGCATGCTTGTTACATGGACATATTATGTAGTGGTGGGGCTTGGGTCCCAGGTGGCCCATTTCCCAGATTGTGAACATTGTACCTTGTAGGTTATTTCCGACCTCTAACTCCCCTCCCATCTCCTTTCTTATTAGTGTCCCCTGTGTTTCTTATTTCCATCTTTGTGATCATTTAGCTCCCACCATGGAATACTATGCATCATAAAAAAGAATGAAATTATGTATTTTACTGGAATGTAAGCCATCCAATTCTTAAGGATATTTTCCTATTGTTTGATTAGGCAAATGTTCACAGATTTTCATTTTATGGCAATATTTTTGCCTATAATCAGTTTACAACTACCAAATAAGAGAAATATATATTAAATTATGGTATTATAAATAGACTCATTTGCAAGTGGCTTGTTAATATTTTAATAAATTGTCATGGACAAATTCACATGAAAAACTACCCAATTCAGAATTGAAATTAAACTACAGTTAATATAAAAATATTTTTACTGCATTTTATAACAGTCAACTCAACCACAATTATGTTGATTAAAATATCTTATATTTTTGAAATACATTTTATTTCAATCAGAACATCCTTTTTTGTCTTCTCTCTATGAGAAACAAAACTACTCAATGAAAAAAAATTAGAGTATACAGAAAAATGTAAAGCAAAACTAAAAATTACCCATAATTCTACCACTCAGAAATAATGTCTCTTACTATATGAGTGTTAATTGTTTAAGACTTTTTTTAATGATCACACACATGTTTATTAAAAGTATCATTTTATAAAAAGGTTTTGTTAACCTTTAATCTTAACAGTATAGCATAATCAAAAATTTTAGTCAATAAGAGGAGGGAATTTTCTAGACCTCATTCTATGAGGCCAACTTTATCCTGACATCAAAACCACATGAGACATAATAACAACAAAAAAACTACAAGCCAATATCCTTGCTTAATATATATGCAAAAATTCTAAACAAAATTTCAGCAACCTGAATCTAACAGAACATCAAGATAATACACCATGATCAAATGGTATTATCTAAGGATACAAGAATGGTTCAACATATACGCATCAATAAGTGTAATATACCACATCAACAGAATGAAGACCAAAATCCATATAATCATCTCAATAAACACAGAAAAAGCATTTGACAAAGTTCAGTACCACTTTATGATAAAAACTCTCAAATAACTAGGCATAGAAGGACCATGCTTCAAAATATTAAAGGCCATCTATGACAAATCCACAGCTCACATCATACTGAGTGAAGAAAATTGAAAGTCTTTTCTCTAAGAATTGGAACAAAATAAGGATGCCAACTTTCACCACTGCTTTCAACATACTACTGGAAGTTCTGGCCAAAGAAATCAGACTATAAATAAAAAGGTATCCAAACTGGAAAAGAAGATGTCAAATTGTTCCTCTTGGAAGATGGCATGATCTTATACCTAGATAAACCAAAAGATTCCACCAAAAACCTGTTATAATTGATAATTTAAAAATCTGTATAGTTTCAGTATACAAAATCAATATAAAAAATCAGTAGATTGTCTATAAACCAATAACCAAACAGCCAAAAAAGAACTCAAGAAGACACTCTCACTCACAATAGCTACAAAAAATTTTAAATGCCTAGGAGGTGAAGTTCTCTACAAAACAAAACAAAAGAAAACAAAACAAAACACTGATGACAGAATTTGAAGAGAACACAAACAAACGAAAAGATATCTCACACTTATGGATTGGAATAACTAATATAGTTACAATGACCATATTGCCCAAAGCAATCTACAGATTCAATGCACTCTTATAAAAATACTAACTTTTTAAACAATTTTAAAGATGTGGGGTACAATTCAGGGTTAGGTATACAAACGTTGATTATGCAGGTACCCTTGATGAGGTGTGCTCCTTACTCCCCTAGCAGTTTCCCTCAACTGCCAATCCCGCCCCTTCTCTGTTGGCAGTTTCCCACTACTGGCAATCCCTTTCTTATAATATTATGATAACTGTTCAAGGTCCGCTTATGAGCGAGAACATATGGTACTCTGTTTTTTGTTTCTGTGATAGATCACTGAGTGTGATAGACTCCAAATCCATCCAAGTTGCTGCGAAGTCCATATGTTTGTCCTTCTTTATGGATGTATAATATTCTATTGTGTATATGTACCACATTTTTTTATCCAGTCCAGTTTCAATGGACAGTACGGTTAGTTCCATGTTTTTGCTTTTGTGAATAGTGCCGCAATAAACATGCATGTGCAGGTATCTTTTTTGCAGAAAGATTTGAGTTCCTCCAGATATATTCCCAGTAGGGGGACTGCTGTGTCATATGGAAGGTCAATGTCTAGATTTTTCAGAAATCTCCATACTGTCTTCCAAAGAGGCTGCACTAGTTTGCGTTCCCACCAGCAGTGTAGAAGCGTTACTTTTTCTCTGCATCCTTGCCAGCATCTGTTGTTGTTTGTTTTATTGATGGCCATTCTTACTGGAGCTAGGTGACATCTCAGTGTGGTTTTGATTTGCATTTCTCTGATGATCAGTGAGGCTGAGCACTTTTTCATGTCTGTTGACTGCCTGTATATCTTCTTTTGAGAAGTATCTATTCATGTCTTTTGCCCACTTTTTAATGGGGATTTTTTTTTCCTTTCAGCACGTTTGAGTTCCTTATAGATCCTAGATGTTAGGCCTTTGTCAGATATACAGTTTGCAAATATTTTTTCCCATTCTGTGGACTGTCTTCCTCCTCTTTTGATGGTTTCTTTTGCTTTGCAGAAATTCATCAGTTTGATGAGATCCTACTTGTCTATCTTATATCTTATGGTATGGGCACTTAGGGTTCTGATCAGAAATTGGTTGCCAGTTCCAGTTTCCATAAGAGTGTCTCTTGCATTTTCTAAGATTCATATAGTTTGAGGCTTTACATTTAGGTCTTTGATCCATTTAGAGTTAATTTTTGTGTATGGTGATACGTAGGGGTCCTGTTTCAATCTGCATGTGATCAGTCAGTTTTCTATTCCTGAGAATATACCCAGAGGAACATAAATTGTTCTACAAACAAGACAACTGCACACACGTTTATTGCCACACTGTTCACAATAGCAAAAACATGGAACCAACCCTACTAGATAAATAAAATGTGTTACATATACATGATGGAATATTATGCAGCCATAAAGAACAAACTCACAGATCTTGCAGCAAATCAGATGGCATGGAGACCATTGTACTTAGTAATCTGTCACATAAAAGAAGAATTGAATGCTGCATGTTCTCACTCATAAGTAGGACCTGAACAATAGTCACGTTAGCAGAAGGGAGGGTTTGGCAGTTGCTGGGCACTGCTAGGGAAAGGAGAGAGGGAAGCGGGTGGAAGGCACATGACAACAAAAAGGGTTGGTTCTCTACCAGGGGGAGTGAGGGCCAGTTAGAAGCCCAAATGTCACCTCCATGCAGCCTATTTAGGTAATTAATCCTCACTTGTACCCCATATCTTCATAATAAAATAAAATAAAATAAAATAATTTGTATGGAACCAAGGAAGAGTTCAAATGGCCAATGCTATCTTGAGCAAAACAAAGCTGGATGTATTGTACTACGTGACTTCAAAATATATGACAAGAATGTAGTAACCAAAACAGCATGGTATTGGTATAAAAAAAATCTATACTAATGAAACAGATTAGAGAACACAGAAATAATTCTACATATTTACAGCCAACTGATCTTTGACAAAGCTGACAAGAACATACACTGGGAAAAGAGCATCCTCTTCAATAAATTACACTGGGAAAACTGGATAACCATATGCACAAGAATGAAACTAGACTATCTCTCACTATATACAAAAGTCAACTCAAGATGGATTAATGACTTAAACATGAGACCCGAAACTGTAAAACTACTAGAAAAATACACAGAGAAAACTCTTCAGGAAATTGTTCTAGGCAAAGATTTTCTAGGTAAGACCTCAAAAGCACAGACAACAAAACAAAAATAAACAAATGGAATGATATTAAACTAGGAAGCTTCTGCACTGCAAAATAAACAGTCAATAGGGTGAAGGGAAAACTTGTTGAGTGGGAGAAAATATTTGCAAATTACTCATCTGACAAGGGACTAATAGCCAAAATATACAAGGATCTCAAACAACCCAACAATAAAAACAAAACAAATAATCCTACTAAAAATGACAAAGGACATGAATAGGCATGTCTCAAAAGAAGACTTATACGTTGCCAACAGGTATATGAAAAAATGCTCCACTTCACTAATCATCAGGGAAATGCAAATTGAAACCACAACAAGATATCTCAGCCTGGTTAGAATGGCTATGATTAAAAAGACAAAAAATAACAGATGCTGGTTAGAATGTGGAAAAAATTCTTATACACCATTGGTGGATATGTAAATTGTATAGCCACTATGGAAAACAGTACAGAGATTCCTCAAAAAAGTAAAAATAAAACTAGCGTATGATCCAACAATCCCACTATTGGGTATCTATCCAAAGGAAAATAAATCAGCTGATCAAAGGGATACCTTCGTTTGCATGTTGATTACAGCACTACTTACAAAAAGAAAGTTATGAAATCAACCTAAGTGTCAATCAGTGGATGACTGGAAAAAGAAAATGTGGTATAGAAATATAATGGAATACGATTTGGCCCTAAGAAAGAATGAAATCTTATTGTTTGAAGAAACATGGATGGAACTAGAGGTCATTCCATTAAGTGAAATAAACGAGGCACAGAAAGAAAAATACTGCGTGTTTTCACTCATATGTAGGAACTAAAAATATTGATTTTGTGGACATAGAAAATAGAGTTACAGGTACCAGAGATTGGGGAGTAGTGGGGATAAAGAGAGGTTGGTTATGGGTACATGCAGTTAGAAGAAATAAGACCTACTGCCTGATAGCAGATTACGTTGACTATACTTAGAAACAATATTATGCATATTTCAAAGTAACTAGAAGAGAAGACTTGAAATGATACCAATACATAAAGATGATAAACACTCAAGGTGATGGATTCACTAAATACCCTGTCTTGATCATCACATATTCTATGTGTGTTACAAAAACAGGTATCCCATAAATATGTAAATTACCATTTATCAATAAAACAAAAAAAAATTTAGATCTAGATTTTTATTTGTAATTATGGTCTAGTTATCCAAAAGATGACCTACATTTTTGTGCTTAATGAGCTGCTTATTTTGGACATCTGGATTGCTTCTTAAAGTAATTGTAAGAATTAATTACTGAAAATATTTTATCTCAAGAATTATTTTGGAATTTGGAATGCATTGTTTAAGAATTCAAAAAGGAACTTAAAAATTAACTCTGATACTTTTTCTTTTGCTCTGAGTCATGATTTTTTTCACATTTGCATAGGTCTTTTTTTCCTACATTATATAATACATATAGAATCAGGTCAGTATAGAATCAAAGAAAAAGAACACACAGTGCTAGACCTGTCCAATTTCTGACATTCTTTCTTAGAGAAAGGATATGCTAGCATTTTTTTCCTTTTGACACATATCTTATTCTAACAGGATCTTAAAATTGAAGTTTCTAATGAGAACCAAGGTATAATAGAAATGAAATTCCAAAGTGAGGCAGTGGGCCACTGTATGCAGCATATTAAAAAAAAAAAAGCTTTAAAACTTTTGGGCACCTTATCTAGAGTCTCAAGAGAATGCAAATGTAGAGACAGGACTTTGTGATGAGTATTTTTAGGGAAAGCTATGCTGCTAGGAGGGATAGAGACATTTCCTGTTCCCTCATCTCAAACCTAGTTTTTTTGGGGGAAAAGCTCAATGGGACCACTCAGAACTTGAGATGCAGCTCCCTGAGCTTTGAAGACCCAGGAGGTAAAAGTCTGCCCCCTAACCTAGGGAATTCAGAGGTCAGGGAAGGGCTGCTGGGTTCTTTGGTGGTGGTCAGAGTGGGGTTTGTCTGTGAATGGCCCATGGGAAGTGAGTGTGTTCCCTGTCTGCCATCGGTTACAGTGTTATGAGTGTCTCCTGTGGCCCAGGTGTTGACCTTGGAAGAAAGAGCATTCCCCTGGAGCCATCTTAGGTCCTGAGCTAGAGGACCCCCTCCAAGGGGTGATGAGATCACCAACAGGAAGCATCTGAAAGTCAGCTGGATACAATGTGATCCACCAATGGAGAAGCATGGTCTATATTGTGGGAACTGCATCTGCCGGAGTCTGCAAAGGTGTACCTAAGGTATAAGGGGCTGTTTACCTGGCACGAGAGAGTTCTGACACAAGGTGAAAAACATCCCCAGTATGTCAGAAGGTAATCTTTTCACAACTCACACGCTACCTGGGCCAGTCCTGAGAGGGGGCAGTCCCTGCAGTCAGCCAGCACAGGAGGGAACAGTGTAGAGAAGGAATAAAGAAGAATCACTCCTGTCTCCACCATCTGAAGCTGACAGACCACAGAGGGCTGAGCTAGAGGATGGGAGATGTGACGTGAACTCATGTCCACATATTTTGTTACTATCAAAGACTGATCTTTACGTGCTCAAGTGGCCATAGTACTCTCTACTGCTTAATTCCTTTAACCTATCCAAGATTTCATCCAGGAGCAGGGAATTTACTTCAAAGGGAAGACAGTAGAAAAAATTAAATTGTACTTTGAGCATATCATGTACAAGATAGTTATTCAGTGGGCTGCTTGCCTACCTTTTGGTGGTTTCCAATGGAAAACATTGGAGTCTACTGTGGATCTAGGGTGACAACTCTAGCAAACTGGGTGTGTGTGCGCCAGCATTTGAAGTCTCCCATGTGTCGTTCAACAGGCTTCTAAAGGCAAATGGAGAGCTTCAGAAAAAGCCATAGTACATGGTATATACCGCACTTGGATGTTGATTGTGAAGTTTGGTTTATGTGGCAGGAACAAAAATAAACTCTTCTTATTTTTATTTTAAAGATGTGAGGTACAATTCAGGGTTAGGTATACAAATGTTAAATATGCAGATACCCTTGTTGATGAGGTGTGTCTCTCCCTCCCCTAGCAGTTTCCCTCAACTGCCAATCTCACCGACCCTCCCCTGGCAGTTTCCCACTACTGCCAATCCCCTTCTTATAGTATTATGATAATTGTTCAAGGTCCACTTATGAGTGAGAACATACTCTATTCTTTGTTTCTGTGATAGATCACTGAGTATGATAGATTCTAAATCCATCCAAGTTGCTGCAAAGTTCATATGTTTGTCCTTCTATGTGGCATTTCTTATCAAAGAACAATTTAGGGATATTTGTTGGTTATTTTTGCATCATACTTATTAGTTTATTTTGCAGGCATATTGTTTGTTCACATGAGAAGGAACCAGCTGGTAGAATGAGCCAAGAAACTAAGGCATAAACAGGAGTCATAAGACAGAGGGGAGAAAAAGAAATAGTTGAGGTTCTGGAAAGAGTGATTCTTGTTTGTAGAACTTTTACATACGCTGATTATCTGCAAGCTAACAGAGAGAGGCCCACCCAAGCAGTCTGTGTTTCAGTAGGCCAACCAAAGGTGTCAAAGACAACAATTTCCATTGTTTCAGAATTCTCCAGAAAATCTTGGGGATTGGGCTTGGAAGAAATGGTGCCATCTTCCTGGAGTATCTGCCATCGTCTTTCCTTCGGCTCAGTCAGGCATGCACCACTTAGTTCAGCAGATTTTCTCACTATGACAACCTTCCCCCATCCCTTGTTTGGTTTATTCTAAGTCCTTTTCAGAGTGTTTGCATTAGGGAGGAAAACCAGAGAGTTCCTAAAGGCTGAATTTTTCTGTTAGAAAGGGCAGAGAGCGTTCCAATTTTCTAAACAAATAAAGAAATACATTTGGGAAGGTAGGAGAGGAGGCGACAAAAAAGACAAGGTCAGCTCAGATTATATTTTGGGAGAAAGGTTTGGAGAGGTTTCTTAAAAGAATGACTCTTACCTGTACAATCACCACTTGTATTCATAATCCTGAATTGTACCTCGCATCTTTAAAATAAAATAAAATGACTCCACAACTTGGAGA
Source organism: Cephalopachus bancanus (assembly GCA_027257055.1). Taxonomy (NCBI): domain Eukaryota; kingdom Metazoa; phylum Chordata; class Mammalia; order Primates; family Tarsiidae; genus Cephalopachus; species Cephalopachus bancanus. The sequence continues at coordinate 1,149,363 of JAPVLO010000175.1, forward strand.
CAGCTGTTGCGAGGTGATCACTTGGTTCATGGAAATGGGTAAGGATTTGGGAGGCATTTTTACTGTACATAAAGTGGTATATTTTACCTCTGGTGTTTTTCCAGAGTTTTGTGATAAAGATTTAAATTGCTTTTTAATTCTTTTGCAGCCCTTCTGAAATCAATGCTGTGCTGAGAAAGGCAATGAAAGAGCCAAGTTTATCCTAGCTACATATGTTAAAGATTTGGCAAGCCCTCAATAAAGACACTTTTTAAGAAGTCCAGCCTCCTTGCATGGTGGCTCACACTTGTAATCTCACCACTTTGGGAGGTGGAGGTGAGAGAATTGCCTGAATCCACCATGCAAGGGGATTTGAGACCAGACTGGACAATTTGGTGAGACATCGTCTCTACAATAAATCAAAAAATTAGCCGGACATGGTGGTGCATGTCTGTGGTTCCAGCTTCTTTGAAGGCTGAAGCAGAAGAATCGCCTGAACCCAGCAGATAGAGGCAGCGGTGGCCGTGAGTGTGCCACTACTGCACTCCAGTCTGGGTGACAGAGTGAGACTCTGACTCAAAACAAAAAGCAAGAAGCCCAGTCTTCACCAAATTGACTTGACTATACTGTTCTATTTTTAGAGAATAGGATTTCATAGATAATTATTTGGAACACATTTTGGAAAATGTGGTTCTCAGCTCAGATTATCTCAAGAATTTTTTTAAAAATTCACTCTCTTTTTTTCCTAATATAATTTAATCGAGCTGTATAAAGTTTAATAGGATAGGATGGCTGTACTGGGTTGGATAGTGTTGCCAACCCCAATTCATGTTTTTTCTGAAAACACTATCATTGCAGATGTAATTCGTTTGGATGAGGTCATATTGGAATAGGGTGGGCCCTTAATCCAATATGACTGGTATCCTTTTAAGAAGAGACATAGAGACAGAGACAGTCAGGGGAGAGAGCCATGAGTGGTGAAGGCAGAGATTTCCACATGCCAGGGAATGCCTAGTTGCCAGCAACAGCAGAAGCTAAGGAAAAGTCATGGGACAAATTCTTCCCCTAAAATCCTCTGAAGGATAATAGCCCTACTGATACCTTGATTTTGAATTCTAGCTCCCAGAACCATGAGAGATTAAATTTCTATTGTATAAAGCCACCTAGCTGATGGTAATTTGTTCAGGTAGCCCTAAGAAAATGATGTAATAATCATATCTCAACATGAAATAAATATATGATTTTATAATATTGAAAACTTGAAGATCATTTATTCAGCAATGAAAAGTAAAGAACTATCAGTAAATTGAAAACAACCACAGAGGTGAATCTTAGGATAATTATAGTAAGTAAAAGAAGCCAGATAAAAAGGAGTGCACGCTGTATGTTTCTAGTTATGTAAAATAACCTATAATGACAGAAATTAGGTGACTGGGACAGAGTGCTGGTAGGGACAGAAGGAGTCAGAGGAAGGGTTTACAAAAAGCACGAAGAACCTTTTGTCATAATTAGTATGTTCAATAACTTGGTTGTATTAGTGACTTCATCAGGTATGTAAATGTCAAAGTTCATCAAAATTTTGCTTTAAGTATGTACAACTTATTGTATGTTAGATATATCTTATCAAAGCTGCTTAAAAAATAACTTGGAGCTGGGCTTCGTGGCTCAGCCTGTAATCCCGCGCCTTTGGGAGGCTGAGGTGAGTGGATTGCCTGAGCCCGCAGGTTCAAGACCCGCCTGGGCAGGCGAGACCTCATCTCTACAATAAAATCAAAAAATTAGCCGGGCGTGGAAGCGCATGCCTGTAGTTCCAGCTACTTGTAAGGCTGAGGTGGAAGGATCGCCGGAGCCCAACAGGTGGAGACTGCGGTGGCCGGGAGTGGCCACTTCACTGCAGTCTGGGCGATAGTGAGACTCCAACTCAAAAAAAAAAGTAAAAAAATAAAAAAATAACTTAGGGACTCATTATTTTAAAATAACCAAGCAAATACCGTGCAAGTTTGTACGGAGGCCTGGTGGGAACATTAAAAAAGTACTTCCACTATCGTATATGCTCTCCCTCTTCCTCTCTCTCTATTCTTGTCCTTAATTGAAAGCCGTAAAGCAAACACATTATCAAGGCAACTCTAATTATTTTCTCTGGACTAGTCTCCAGCAAATTAGAAAAAGGGAGCTGAGAAAGTCATTTCAGTTCTGAAATACCACCGAGGGATCTTTTCTTTGGAGACAATCTCAGGATACAACAAACCCAAGCTCTTCAACAGCGTTCGTCTGATACTCTGGGGACACCCCCTTAACCATGCCTAGGATGAGGCTTGGGAGGCACCCCTTCCCTTCATGCTGTTGACACATTCATTTTCTCCTTTACTTTCCCCCTGGCTTTAATTAAACGTCACAGCTTAAAATGGTTGCCAAAGCAAATGAAGCAAAGCATTCTGCAAACTCCTATCCGTCCTTTGAGACGCAGTTATAGTCAGCCTTTCTCCTTCAAGACTTTGCTCACTTCTGCCTCGTTCATTCCCCACAGCTCTTGCTCTCATTGGAAATAAGCTCTTGGCATGTGCTGGTTTCTACTGCCATTGTGCACATGAGTCATGGCTCTCCAGTCAATATGATGCTCTTGACCTTTTGAACTCTATATCTACTTTGAAACATTCCCTTTGATTCTAGATTCATTACTAAACAGATTTTGGGACAGATTCTCTCCCTAAAGGACTTAGGGAGGGACAGCAGCATACACACTTGTCTCAAAGGCTTCCCTTTCATTTTACTCTGGGTCTGGTTGTATCATGTCTTCACCTAGGGCTCTGCTGTGACAGTGTGCTGCTGATGACTTAAGATGCCTGTCCCTGCACCTCTGTGACTGAGGACTTTTCAACAAGGCTGCTCTGCCTACAAGTGGCTAGAAGCATTGGGGCATTAAATATTCCCCAGGTCACTCAAGCAGCGAGTGACGGGAGAGAATGTATGAATATCCCAACTGCCTCACCCCTTATGTGCGCTACCTCTGAAGTATGTTACATACTGTTTCCTCAGGCTCTCCATGGGATGAAATTTTGGTTGTCCATTATTCAGTAACACTAAGCCCTGTATGGGGTTCCTTCCCTTCCTTACATGAGGGGGAGCCCCCAAATCTCAGAATATATTTATAAAAAAGTATATTTATTCTTACATGTTTAAACTTCAGTCACCTTCCAAGTGTTTGCCGTTTGATGCAATATACCTATTGAGATGCTTTTTCTTAATAGATGTTCAAAAAACTGTTCAAAAGAGGTTTTGAACTCGTCAATGTTGATGCCTCTGCTATTTCTGGTTTCACCTCCTTCACTTCTGCAAAATGTTTCCTGTTGAGGACTTTTTTTCATCCAGGGAAACCAAAAAAATGTCTCTCTGGGCTCGATCGGGTGAATAGAAAGAGTGGGGCTAAGAGGATCATGCTGTATTTTTGGTCAAAAACTGCTGAACACTCAGCGTGATGTGGGCAACTGTGTTGTCATGGTGGAAGAACCAGCTACCTGTTTGCCACAACCTGGGATGTTTCTTCTGCAAATTGTGATGCAACCGTCTCAAAACTTCCAGATAAAAACTTTGGTTGACTGTTTGATCTGGAGGAACAAATTTCAAGTGTACTGCAAGGGGTCTGCCCTCCAAAAATAAGGACAATTCCATTTTTGTTTTTTTTGGTCCCACTCTTATAATAGCTCCATTTCCTTGCCAGTTGCAGGAATCTTCCAGATAAACTGTTTGTCTTCAAATTCTCATCTTGATGTCTGCTTCAGGGGAAACCCACTTGAAACTAAGACCTTGGATTAGAGCTCACTGAGTATTTGAACCTCCGCTCAATCTGACTCCACAGCCTCCCAATTGCCGTTTCCCACCCTAAAAGAACCCCATTTCATCCAGTCAAGTTTCCAGTTGAACCTCCACCTTCAGGCTGGCTTCCTGATTCCCTTCTCAGTGTGCATCTGCCACCTGAATAGAGATGTACCTCCCCTGCTCAAGAGCTGTAGGAGAGAAATGGCCTGTGAGGAATCTTAGAAAAAACTATAAAAGGTTTCTTTAACCATTGACCGTGCCAGCGAGTGCAAAACATAGCATACCGTGTTCACTATTTGAGTGATGAGTTCACTAAAAACCCAAACCTCAAAATGACACAATATACCCATGTAACAAACCTGCCCATGTGCCCCCGGAATCTAAAAAAATAAATTAATTAGATTAAATTTTAAAAAACAATGCAGTTGTATTATATAAGGCCTTCTGTTTGCAGTTAATTGTTATGGAAGCATTAGAAAATGAACACACTGACCATCTAAAGAGTTTCTCTGCATGCCTGGGAGTCCTCCAACAGATGAAAGCAAGCCTTTTGAAAGTTCCTCCCTGTTGGGCTGCAAAATAGCAAATTCTTCTGAAAATCTTTTACTGAGCTTCTGCTTATCATGAGAAAGAAGGGAGAGTACCAGGGCATGTGATTTGAAGCCAGTGCATCTATGTTCATTGTCGTCTGTAAACAAACAGCACCAAAGCACATATTCCACTCTTCATCTGGTCTCATTTTTCTCTTTTACTTAAGCTTTTGTCCTCGAAAGCTGTACGTGCATCTAGACTGTTGCTCAGGGAGAGAATTTGTAAAGTTCCCTCCCTGTTTAATTCAAGCAGTATTTGTTAATGATTACCCTGCTATTAAATCTACCCTCTCATTGGACAAAGCAAAAAGCCATCTTTTATGGGAGCCTGTAATCTCAATTAATGCCTTGGCCAGGGGGTTTTCTCCATAATTTCAGATTAGTTACTTTTCAGGTAACAAGGCAGAGTTGAGAGTCCTAGTTAACTGAAAGGACTATGGTCACCTGTAATGGACTGGACTATGCCCATGATTCTTGGAACACAAACTCAATAATACTTCCTGCCACATAACCAAGATTAATGAGATTAGGGGGCACCAAACACCTAACAGTACATTTATTTATCTGAGAAAGGTGATGGTGAAGGTCATGTCATACTTTTAGACCTTGCAATTTTATTTGAGCATTTTCTTTTTTTTCTTTTGGATCAAGACAACAGAAATTTATTGTCTCACAAGTCTTGGGGCTAGAAGTCTGAACTTAAGATGTCAGCAAGGTCATTTGGAATACAAAAAATCCATAAGATTTTGTTTGTGTTTAAAGAGCATTCTAAGCACATTTATCCAGAGATATGCAGATATTTGATCAGGTGCTGAGGTCATGTTTTAAAATGGGTTTGTTTATCCCAAGGATGGTATTTTTTGAAGAGAAAGCTTTGATTCCTGCTATTGTTCAAATCTTTATTCTATGCTTTTTTTTTTTTTGACCTTTTTGGTTATTCAATTACAGAGAAGGAGTAGTGAAATATCCCCCATTAGGACAGTAGATTTATCAACTTTTTTTAGTTTTATGATAGATATGTTTGTTTTAGAAGCTGTTATAACTATCATACAAATTTAGAATTCCTGTATTGCTTTTGTGAATTGAAACCTTTATTGATTTTAGTGACCCATTTTAGCACTGACAATGCTTTGTCTATGAAGTCTATTTTGCTTAATATTAATATCTACACTAACTTTCCTTCAGTTAATATTTGTATGACACATGTCTTTTGTTTTAAGTATTTATAAATACATTTACTTGACATTTCAGACGATCCAAACTGTAATTTTTGTTATTTAACAAAATTTACTTTGGTTGTGATTGCAGATATATTTGGATTGCCTTTTATTTTATGTTTATTTATTTTTATTTTTTATTATTTTTTCTTATATATATTTTTTATTTTAAAATTGTGGGGTACAGTTAAGGGTTAGGTATACAAATATTCATTGTGCAGGTACCCTTGTTGATGAGGTGTGCCCCCCTTTCCCCAGACAGATATTGACCACCGTACTTTTTCAAAGTTTCTTTTTTAAATTTTACTTGACCTTTTAACTTTTAAATATTTTTATGGATCGTGTGTGCTTCTCTAATTCACTTTTTTCCTCTCCTGGTTTGGAAGTTATATATACCCTATTTCTATTACTTCAATGGGCACCTTAATGATTTATCTTTTTTTTCTCTTTTTTGAGTTGGAGTCTCACTCTGTTGCCCAGACTGGAGTGCAGTGGCCGCTGCACTGGGTGCAGTGGCCTGCTGGGCTCCGGGGATCCTTCCGCCTCGGCCTTCCAAGTAGCTGGAACTACAGGCGCGTGCTACCACACCCGGGTAATTTTTTGATTTATTGTAGAGATGAGGTCTTACCAAGTTGCCCAGGCAGGTCTCGAACCCGTGGGCTCAGGCAATCCACTCACCTCAGCTTCCCAAAGGCGCGGGATTACAGGTTGAGCCACCGAGCCCGGCTGATTTCTCTTTTTATATTTTAAATGTTTATTAAAGTATAACTTACATATAGAAAAATGTATTTATCAAAAGGGTACAGGTTATTGAGTTTTCACAAAATGAACACCCCCATGTGGGCAACATCTAGATCGAGACACAAGGCACTCCCATTCTCTGAAGGTCTCTGCAAGTTCCCTAGAAAGTTACATATTTGTCTAAGGTAAGTTTAACAAAGACTAAGACTCAGCATAATCTTTATGCTTCTCTCAAGCAGAATGAGATTTTACTTTGAAATTCTTTTCCTCCATTTACCACCTCCTGATTTCTATACTATTATTGTCAAGGATTTTAATTCCATTTTATTTTTCAGCTCCCCATACTAACTGTGATGTGCTTGGCATTTTCTTTGTTTACCATTCCTCCTTGCATCTCAGATTTTCCAGGCATCATTTTTTTTTTCTTTTTGAAGTTTCGTACTTAGAGTCTTTTTGGGAAAAAAAAAGTCACCATTTTGATTATCTGAAAATGTCTTTATTTAACCTTTTCTTTCCCCAAATTTATCTTTGTTAACTGGAAAATTCTATGCTGACAGCTATTTTTCTTTTAGCACTTTGAAATTTTGTTACAGTCCTGTGCCTTTTATTGTCATTGATACAGCAGTTTCTTTCTAATTCTTACATGTATGTCATATGTATATATATATATATATATATATATATATATGTCTTTTTTTTCCACTGGCTATTTCTAAGATTTTTTAAAAAAATGGTAGTATATAGTTTTACAAGAATATATCTATATTTGAGTTTCTTTTTACTTCCCCTGATTGGGACAAATCCACTTTCTGCATCTGATGGCTAAAGTAATTCTTTCAGCAAGAGGTTCTGGAAATTTCTCAGGCATTATCTCTTCAGTTATCACTTCTGACCCACTGCTTCTTGGTTTTCTTTCTGAAACCTTGATTATACATGTTGAATTTTTCACTCTGTGCTCCTTCGTACTGTCTTTTTGTGCTGCAATCTTCTGCACATCTCTTAGTACATTTTTCAGATCTATTTTCCCATCATGAACTCCTCTCAGATGTGTCTAATTTGCTGTTTCCTTCATCCATTGAGCTTTTACGTTTTATTATGACAGTTTTCTTCAGAAGTTCTATTTTGTTCTTTTTCAAAAATACCTGGTATATTTTGAATGTCTTTTATTCCTTCATCATATTTTCAACTCTTTTATATCTGTCAATTTATTAATCCTATGTATCTTATCATCTGTCTGTTGATTCCAATATCTGCAGTCATTGCCAGTCTGATCATCATCTTGGTTGTTTTTCCTGTCATGCATGGTACCTTGTTTCCCGTGTGCTTGATACTATTTGATTGTGAGCTCATTTTTCTTAAGGCTTTTTCTATGAGAATACTTTGGAGTTTTGAGGCAAGATGGTCATCCTCTAAAAGGGATGTGCTATTGTTTTGCCAGTTGCTTGGGGGTACTACCGACCCAGGAACACTTTAATTTACAGTGAGGGTTAGATTATTTTAGGACACATAAGTTAAGGAAAGTCTGCCCCCTACTTGGTGATGGTAGTTACGGTAGGAGAATTTAAAGAGTTTCTTTAAAAATTGTTATTATTAAAGTTCCTCCCATTGCCACGGCCAAGACATGAGACATGAATGGATTACCACCCTCTCTCCTCTTGGAAGGGTTTTCTTTCTTTATCTACACTTGAGAGCATTGCCTCCTAGAGGTTCCAGCCCTATGTTGAACCTTTCACCAGGTCTCCCATGCATTTGTACCGAAGTTTTGTCTCCTGTTCCCCATCACATGTCCCACTAAAGAAGGTTTAGTTACACGAGATCAGAGACAAACAGATAAAATGTAGTTCAAGCGTTGATAACTTCAAACATTGAACTTACCTTTTTAAAACACTTCTACTCTTCAAATTTAGAAATTTTTTCACTAGCTAGCTTATAAATTGTTATAAATTATAAATATGTTTTACCCGCTCCCAAATTGTCCTTTATACAAAAATCTAGTATTGGGTGGTACATACTTTGTTAACCAGGATTTCTCTGATATCTTATTCTATTATATTATTGGAAGTGCAACTCTTACTATCTCGTTTATCTCTGCTATATTTTAACTATGTGTATGATCCAGTAGTTTCCCACTTTGGACAAGTGGAGTGTAATTCAGGGAAGATAGTGTAGAATATGCCTAAGTTATCACAAGTAAAGGACGATAAAATCAGGATCCTTGTGGACCAGTTTCCTATTCGTCATTGACTGAGGACTGCTTCCAGCGATCTCTGACACTTTTTTTTTTTTTTTTTTGAGTTGGAGTCTCACTCTGTCGCCCAGACTGGAGTGCAGTGGCCGCTTCCGGCCACCACAGCCTCGACCTGGTGGGCTCCTGTGATCCTTCCGCCTCAGCCTTCCAAGTAGCCGGAATTACAGGCATGCGCTACCACGCCCGGCTGATTTTTTGATTTATTGTAGAGATGAGGTCTCGCTGCCCAGGCGGGTCTCGAACCCGCGGGCTCAGGCAATCCACTCACCTCAGCCTCCCAAAGGCGCGGGATTACAGGCTGAGCCACCGAGCCCGGCCTCTGACACTTTTGACTTGCCCTATGCATGGGGAAGAAAAATCTCTCAGGTAGAGAATCACTGGTGTTTGATTTGTCTGTAGAGGTGAGTACTGAGAGGTTATAGAAGGAATCCTGACAGTATCTGCCACAGGACATCAGGTGGCACAAAGAATAAGGCAAACTTTTATCTTGGAGATCTTGGGCTTTGAGTTTCTTGCCCTCAGCAATTCATGAACACATAGAAGGCCGAATTTTTAAAAAATCAAACAGAATAGACTTCAAGATTGCTAAAGCTCTGAAAAGCTGACTGAGCCATCTAACAGTATGATGTGTTTTTCTTACATTTCTAACAGAAGGTATGAAAGTGTTTAAGAGAGGACACCAAATTCTGTTTTACAAGAAGGATGATGTAAAGGGAGCAGACAAGGCCATGGTAACTGGACAAGGATGGCGACAGACCTGGTGCCTAGACTCATGGACCATCATTTGCAGAATGTAGCTGATAGTCACTGGCTGAAGCCATTTGGGTTCTCTCTTATAACAGGGGACTTATTGCTTTACCCTTTAAAGGTCGGCGCCTGTTTGAGAAACATCTGTGCATGACTGTAAAAGATATTAGGGAAGACAATTGGCAGATGTCCAGAACATAACAAGGTTCTGAGTCCAGGCTTCCAATCTCAGTTGCTCAGTCTCTATTTGTAAGTCTCTATTTGTCCAAATCACTGACGTTTGGTAATGATCAGAAATTGAGACGATGATGACAGTAACCTCTCCTTTGTTTTTAGCCTCATTGTTTGATTGAAGCCCTGTGAGCTAATTTAGGGCTCACATCAAATGTTTGTTTATGAAAAGCCAAACACAAATGTAGATCTGGAGAACTGCAGTTTTGTCCTAACACAGAGGTTATCATTTATTGAACTCTGTTGAATTTTCTCAGTCTCCTTGATGAAGAAAGCAGCCATTCATGGGGTGGTGGCTGGGAAGAAAATAAAGATTGAATAGAAAAAGCAGACTGTTGTATATACAACAAAAGTAACATCAGCAGCACAACTTGTTTGCTGCTAATCAGTGGAAATTTGCCAAAACTTGAGCCCAAGTTGCTACCTGTTCAGGGATATCAGTTTCCATGTCACTCAAGACTCTGAAGGACAAAGGAGTCTCTTGTGCATTCTTGAGATATTGAATGCATTTCTCATCTTACATAAATGGCAACTCACTGTATATATCATCCTGTGTTTCCCACTTAATATTAGTTCTTGGAATTTGCCACATATAAGTATTAAAGGCCACATTCTTTGAGGCTACATGGTTTTGCATTCTGTGGATAAGGGACCAATCCCCTATTTATGGGCGTAAGATATTTTTAATCATTCTTGATTAGAAACTATGATGCTATCATTAACTTCAAGCACATATCATCTTGAGCATGAGAAGTTAAATAGGAATAATATTTCCTAGAATTACAAAGATATTGCTGAACTGAAGGATTTGTGTACTTGTATTGCTTTTGCCTAATTTCTTTTCACGAAGGCTGGGTGGGTTTCCCTCCCCACCAGCAATCCATGAGAGTGCTGATTTCTCCACATGGTGCGTGCTCTCCAGGACAGTGTGCTGTCAGACTTGTTGACCTTTTTCATTTTAATAAGAGAAAAATGGTAATTGTAATTTTAATATGCATTTATCTTAGAAATTATGCTAAGCAACTTGCCTATTATCTAAAGTTGTGTGTTTTTACTGATTTTTTTTTTTAGGCCATGACTAAAGTGTTTTACTCCTTTTAAATTCTAGGTCTCATTAGAGTTGTGCCTGGAGCAAATTGAGGCTGACCTTCTGTGCAGAAGAAAATGAGAGTAGGCCCAATTTGAGAGTCCAAGTTTATTGAGTTTGTGTGTGTAAAAGCTACAGTGATGGTAGATAAACTATACCAATAAGATGATGCTTTAAATGCATGTTTAATGACATGGAACACATATTTTAAATAAAATATTAAAGGAAAAAGGCAGGTTAAAAAATAGTACAATGTTTCTGGGAGTGGTGGCTCATGCCTATAATCCCAGAACTTTGGAAGGTCTAAGACTGGAGGACTGCTTGAGCCCAGGAGTGCAAGACTAGCTTGGGCAATATAGCAAAACCTTGACTCTACAAAACATCGAAAAATTAACTGGATGTGGTGGCATGCACCTGTAGTCTCAACTACTTGAGAGGCTGAGAAGAGAGGATTGCACAGGAATTCAAGGCTATGATGAGTCATGATTGTGCCACTATATTCTAGTATGGGTGACAGAGTAAGACCCCAACTCAAATATATATAAGTACATGCATCAAATATATATGTGTATCTTTAGAGAGAGAGAAGGATGGAGGAAGGAAGAGAGAGAGAGAGAGAGAGAGAGGAACAGTGAGATCTCTCTTCCTCTTTCAAAAATATAGAATGTGTCTATAGAAAGGTGATATATGAAAAACTTACCATGTTTATTTCTGGATGGGAGGATTATATGATATTTTACTCTAATTTGTACTTCGCTATATTTATTTTTGAATAGTTGTCAGTTATTAATTGCTACCTAACAGAATTAAAAATATGTTTATAAGATACATTCTGACTAATTGGCTGATAGCCATAAAAAATACACAAAGTGATGAGAACACTAGAACAGGAGTCAGAAAACTCAATTTTTAGACCCAGTTCTGTCATTTATATGCTCTGAGACTTTGGGCTTATAGTTTAATTTTTCTAGGTCCCAGTTTTATCATTTGTAAAACGGGGAAATAAGGGAAGCTTATTGTTTTACATTTTTATAATTCTAAAAAGAGTATCTTATATATTAAGATGAGATACTCATGAATTAATGATGATTAAGTTCTTTTATAGATATATGTTTAGACTGTGAATAGTTGCACTTTGTAAAACCAAGGGAGCTCTCTGTGTGTCTGTTGTTTCTTATGTAAATGTATTGTCTGTGAACTGTATTGGTGTGTCCTTGCAAAGCAAAAGTCTTCACACAGAGTAATTATCTTTTCAAGGCTTATTGAAAGAGATTACCTTGGTAACAAGAAATCAAACCCACCCACTTCATCTTAGGGGTCAGAACAAGGTTCCCCGTGTAATCATCATTTCTGTTCTTCAGGTACAAGCTGTGAAAAAGCCTCAGTGAGGATATTAATATATTAGTAACAAGTAGTTTTGCAAGGACACAGTTCTCTGCAGTGTTCCAATTTAGACCTGTTGTCCTGGTGGAAATATCAAGAGCATGCTTTTGTATTTTCTGAGGTTTCCTAGATGTGGTTTAGTAAATTATTTTAGACCTTCCAGCTTCTTAGCCCCTGGGATAACAAATATTATCGACAAGGAAGAGTATGTTTCTAGGAATCTCAGACCTGTAAGAGGCAGTAGAGGTTAGGTAACACCTCTCCGTGGTTTCCCAGATGAAGGGGCTGTGAAGTCAGAACCAAAGCTTCTGAGTCCAGGGGTCTTTTCAGGGCAGAACTTCGATCAAGGGAAATTCCAGCCCCTAGGGCTCACTTATATGCGAACCCTGCCTCCCCTTCACACAGCCATCAAGCGTTAGCTTTGAAATCCCTGCAGAACTGTACAGAACTTCTCCTTTCTTTCTCTTTTAAGCCAGGAGCACACCGTGTTCACCATAGAACCTCCTACTCACTTCACGGAATTGACAAGGGAGAGCAGTGTTCCGGTGAGCCAAGCACAAAATGGAAAAGCGATTCAGGTGAAGGTGAAGTCTGGGACAAGACTACCCTGGGAACCTTTCTGTCCTTCCTTTTTGTCAACAAGATCCTGAAAGCTCAAGGCCAGAGCTGCTGGTGATATTTGCCAGAAGGGACCCAGCCATGGGCTCCCACCTGCTTCAGGGCAGCCCTGATGAGTCAGTAGAGAATGTTATCAGTGAGACACTTGTGGGCTGATGCTGAATAGCTTTTAATCAGCAATCTGGGGATCCCCTCTCAGGGCTTGGAGAAAACAAAGCCACAAGAAGCAGGTTGTATTCAAAACACTGAGTGGGTATCAAAAGCAGTATAAATTCAGCCAACTGGAAATTCACTTTAAATAAAAACACAATTTTATACCACCAGTGAGCTTACCTTGGAAACACAGCCCCTTCTTCCCCCACAAAAGGGCTCATTTTATTTCCTCCACTAAAAGGAATTGCAGAAATGGTAAATGTTTCAGTGTCTGTGAATAACACAAATACAATCAATGCAGGGCTTTTTTTGGTTAGCCTTGGATTTGGAGAGGGCTTGGGGCGAGGTAGTCTCCCAGCCTGATCATCTAAGAGTTTCACCAGCATTCTCTGGGAGGCAGCTGGCAGCTCACGTTCCCAAGGACTTGCCAACCTGGAATATTTGAGCTGGAGGCGATCACTGGAGACTCTCGTTAACCCCCCATATTTTATAAATGTATGGAAAGAGATTCCAATAATTTACGAGACCCAATAAAGTTATGTTATGTGCCGTTTCATCATTTTACTCCCTTGAAAGGGCCTCTACCAGAGGGTGGTTGAGATGAGGCAGACATATCAGATCCATTGAATCAGCAAGTAATTAATAAGTACCCATTACATAGCCAATGCTTACTTCAGGGATAAGAGCATGTCCCAGGAGACTCGCCTCACTGGCGATATCACTGTACCAACTGCACTTACAATGATGTTACTTCGAAAGCACTTCCTTTCTGCCAGTTTATCCAACCAATGTGACTGTGACCCACACTCTCCTCCCTTCTGAAACTGACTCTCTGACCTGAACTCCAGTACAGCAGCTCTGTCCAGTCTTCCTGCCCCCACGGATCACAGTCTACATTGTTGCCCCAGTGATCTTCTACACACCTCATGGGATCATGACCCTCTCCTGACTCAAGCCATTTGATTGCTCTTTAAATCCAAACTCCTGCCCAACATGTGAGATTCTCCTTGAGGTGGACTTTGCCCGCCTGTCTGCCCTCACCTGTTGGAGTTGGGCCATAATGGACCAATTACAGCTCCCCATCTTGTGGCTCCATGGTCAGCTCCCATGATTGTCTTGCTGTTGCTTTGGCTGGGGAGCCCTCTCCCTGCATCTAGTAAGTGAACGACCTTCCTTCACAGACAGGTGTCTCATCTCCTTTGACGTCTTGGCCCAGAAGTCAAGGTCAGAGAAGGCGAAGAAGCCAAACTTGGGTTGGGAAGCAAACTTGACCAGAAGGGAAGTTGCTGTGCAGTAGTCTTGACTGACTTCTGGTCATTTACTCTTACTAGTTAAATCTTTATTTAGTCATTTTGTGTGGGGGAGGGATCCTCTCTCATTCTTCTTTCCCGCAGTAAGTCAACATTCATCCAGTCTATTCCAGGCATTAGACTCTAAAAAGTGATAACTCTGGGAGTATGCATGTGTGTGTGTGTGTGTGTGTGTGTATGCATGCTCAGGGTTCCACATCTTGACAACCTAGATTCATTGGCTAGCAGAAAATCTCTTGATGTGCTGCCTTGGTTTTAAGCACACCATGCGGCTATTTTCTAAAGGGCTATCTTTGACAGTGTTTATCATCAGGTTCTTTAAAGGGCTATGTTTCCCACTCTCCTGGGGTACCTACTTGCACTTAAAGATAAGTAATTTCATATATGTAAGTGAAGTAAAGGGATATCTTACTCATTGAAGTGGATTTCTTGTCCGAATTCTCTTCAGGGAAAGCTCTGTGACACCAGGGTTAAGTCATTTCAAGAAATGTAAGGCTTCCACATTATGAGCAGAGTTGAGCTATTTTGGTAATTACCTTTTGCAGCCGTTGGGGGCCCTGGGAGGGAAGACATACCTCTCCAGCAACCTGCAATTATTAAATATATCAGCATATATAGAGGGTGTCACAAATGTATGCACATTTTAAGAAAGGAAAAAACTGTATTAAAATTGTAATACTCAATAAGATGAATACAAATCACGTTTGACTTCTGTAATTACAAGAGGGGCCCAAAGTGGTTGCCATCAGCATCCAGACATTTCTGATGATGGTGAACATCTCTTGAAATGTATATACATTTTTCTTTTTTTTTGCATCCCTGGCATCTAACTGGATATTACTATTATTAAAACTGGCTTCTTCCTGGTGCTCTCATTTCTTAGTAAAGCACAGAGTTTAGCCAATGACAGGTTGCCCCAAATTCTCATTCTGGGAGACTTGAGGGAAAGGAGTTCTCCCCCAGAGACACTGTAACAAGGTTGCCTCTTTTTATTGGTTCCTGCAGAAGACCAGGGCTGGAGGTACACACTGACTCCAAAGCTTATACCTTCCTAACTTGGAGGTTTGCTTCTTCATGATACTGAACAGAATGGATGCTTTTAATAGACCATCAATAAACCATGGAAACTTTAGATCCTCTCCTCAAACTCTGAGTAGATGTCAACTTCAGGAAGGAAGTGACACCACTTATCAACACCAACAAAGAATTATGAGAAGGGCTGCTTAGGCCAGATTCCCTAAGAAGCAGAATCTCAGATAAGACATAATGTGCAAGTGTTTATAAAAGAATGAATCCCAGAAGAATCCAGTTAGGGAGTGGGGAAAGTCCTAATTGAAAGTAAGGGCACTGGGTTTTCATACTCTTGCATTATCAGTTAGTCATCAGCCATGGCTACCCTGGGGAATAAATTCCAAGAAACCTCCAGCTCTCTGTGCCTGCTTCCTCTCTGTTCCATGCAGGCAGTGTGATGCCTGTAACCCCCAAGGTGTCCCCTGAAGAGAGGCACAGATGCAAGCCACTGGAAGCCAAGCACTGCAAACCCAAGGGAGGGGCTCCCAAAACTGGGAGAAGGAAACCCAAGGAGTATACGACACTTGCCATTTGAGATGGTTAATTTTACGTGTAAACTTGACTGAGCCATGGGGTACCCAGATATTTGGTCAAACATTATTTTAGATGTTTCTATGATGGTATTTCAGGATGAGATTAACATTTAAATCAATAAAGCAGATAGCCCTCCATTGTGTGGGTGGGTCTCATCCAATCAGTTGAAGGCCTAAATAGAACAAAAGGCTGATCCCTCCCCAAGTAAGAAAACATTTTGTCTGCCTTGGAACTTGAAGTGAAACATCAGCTCCCTCTGAGGCTTGAGCCTGTTGGCCTTCAGACTGGAACTAAATGTTTGGCTTTTCAGTGTATCCAGCTTGTCAACCCACCATGCAGATCTTGGTATTTGCTCACATCTATAATCAAATAAATTAATTCCTTATAATAAGTCTCTTGTATCTCTCTCTCCATGTAACTTTAGATATGAATAAAGTATATGTAGACACATACATACACAATATATAATATACAATGGGGTATATATACACTTGTTCATACATTCTATATGAATTTCATATATGTGTGTGTGTGTGTGTGTTGTTTGTGTGTGTGTATGTTTATGAAAAGACTTCGTCTTCCATCTTGATTCTAAACAGATGAACATTTTGTTCTGAAGATTCATATGCAATGAATTTCTTACACTGTCAGAACCTTCTATAATTTTATGAATGAAAACTGCATAGTGAAATGCAAGTAATCTTTAAATGGCTGGAAAAAGGGAAACAGAATAAGACAACAAGTGGGGCTGGCAAGATGGATTTGTTGATCAAATATAGCAGCATGGAATTCAGTGCTGGAGATTGGAGAGGTTATTCATTCATTTCACAGATTCTCACTTCATCCCCATCCCTCCAAGGTCATAGCATTACTGGGACCAGGGGACTCTGAGATAAAGTGGAAGATACATCCCTTCACCTGAGGAACACAAGAAAGGCCATGACAGTGGGTACCTAAAGAAAGGTACAGATAGAAAGTCTTTGGTATTCCAAGATGGAAGAGTTCACTTCCTTAAAGATGGGACATTTGACCTGGATTTTCTTAGACAGACAGAGAGAAAGCAGAAGTAAGGATGCATAGGATGGAGGGATGGGCTTGAGGAACCTAAAGAAATACAGTCATGTAAAAGTCCTGGAAAGGCAAATATGACAGATGGTTGGACAGAATGGAAAGATCATCACTGTAACCACAAGCTAATAATTTCAGGCTTAAAAGTCTAGGAGGTGAAGGAACCAGTGAAGATTTTTAAGAGGATGATGGCTCGATTACACTGCCTTTTGGGGGTCTATCACTCTTGGGATGTTTGGAAAGGAATCAGAAGGGGCAATCTTGTAGAACAAGAGTCTACTTTGGAAGAATACTCTGTAATTGTTCAAGTGAAAAATGATGAAAGAACAGTGAGAATGGAGAGAAGACGATTCAAAAACATGATAGATCTTAGAAGCCAATCAGATGAGGAGTGAAGGAGACAGTTTGGTTGGCAGTGACTCCAAGGTTTCTGACTTCAGAAATTGGGTGGATCATTCACTCACAGGATAAACTGAGAGAAGCAGGTCTGGAGGAGAGATGGCAAGTTAAGTTTTGATCTTGTAATATTTGAAATATCTTTGGGACTTCAAATTAGATGGTTGAATAGGTCTAAAACAAAAGAGTATTTTTGACTATAGTTTAAAATATGAAATACATCAGCATTGGGCAATAGTCAGTTCATTCAACAAATATTTACTGAGCATGTGCTATGTGTCAGATACTATTCTAGGCACTGGGGATAAAATAATGGGCAATAATGCTCTGTGAAACTTCCATAGCAGTATATGGAGTAAATAATAGACAAATACATCATTTAGACTATCCCACTTCATTTGAGGAAAATGAAGTGGGAGAGGGGCAATGGGTTGATTGGGCTCCAGGGGCAGTTTAGAAACAATGGTTAAGAAAGATCTCACTGAGACGATACTGCGCAAAGAACTAAGGAGGAGAAGTAGTGATCCTTGTGGATAAATGGGAAAAGCATCATTCCAGGTAGAGGGAACATCAAGTATAAAGCTCCCAGGTGAAAAGTTCCAGAATGTGTTTTAATAACAGTAAGAATGTCAGTGTGTTTTGAGCATAGTTATCCAGAAGGAAAGTGGTAAGAGGTGAGGTCAGAGGAAAAACAGGAAGCTAAGTCATATAAGAACTTGTTGGCTGCTGAGAGGTCTTTGGCTTTAATCCTTCGTACAGTAGGGTTTGATTAAAGGAACACGATCAGACCTCTGTGATAGAAACAGACCACAGGGTGAGGTGCAAAGAAGAAGGCAAGGAGACCACTTGGGAGGCAGTGGTAAAGATTTAGCTTGGTGATTATAGTAGCTTGGACCAGGTGGTAACTGAGGAGATGATGGGAAGTGGTCAGACTCTGGATATCTGTGAAGAAAAAGTCAAGGAAGGAAGACTTTTTGGCAGTTTGAAAATAGGGTGAATCTAATATTTCTGAATGGAGCGAACTGAAAATATGGAATTGCCATTTATTAAGATAAGAAAGATTGAGAGTACCATTTGTGGGATGATGGGAGACAAAGAGGTCAGTATCTCACTAAGTTTGAGATACCCGTTATTCATCCAAGTATAGAGATCAAGTAAGTGGTATTGTTTGAAGTATAGGGTGAGGTCCAGGCTGGAGATGAAATGCTAGAGACTACAGGATAAAATGGTATTAAATCTATGTGACTAAGGAAACTAATCAAGAGAGGGAGGGCAAATAGGAAAGTTGTGTCCAGTAATGTACATAAAATAAAATGGAACATTAGAAGAGGACTTAGGCAAGCCTGAACATAGTACCAGGCTTCATAACACAGACACGAAAGCCCCAGAAATGAATAGAGTCAACCAAGATTCCCAACACAGAAGACTTGTCTTGAGCTGCCATAAATATTCCCACGTGACAGAAGTGGAAATCAAGGACCCTAGGAACTAGGAACATAAATAAAAGGAACTAGGGACATAAAAGAATAAGAATAAATAAAAAAAATTATGTGGTTGAATGACAAAATTAGGCTGATCCGTCAATATTAGGTTGCCTCCTGTCAGATTATCTATTGTCACATGAAAAACCACCCCAAAACTTAGTGGCTTAAATCAATATCAACATCTATTTTTTCCATGGATCTGCAATCTGTCTATGGTTAGGTGAAGAAAGCTCATTTCTGCTCCATTTTCCATCACTTGAGGAACTGGAAGCCCAGGGCTGTATTCTTCTGAAGATTCTTCCATTCATGTGACCAGCAGTTGATGCTGCTTGGTGGCTGGGATCTTAGCTGGGGTTGTCATCCAGAACACTTGCACATGGTCTTGTCCTGAGGCCTGTAACTCCATATAACGTGGTGGCAGTTTCTTTTTTTTTTAATTTTAGTTTTAAATATGTGGAGTACAATTCAGGGTTAGGTATACAAATGTTCATTATGCAGGTATCCATTGATGAGGTGTGCCCTGCCTCCCCTGGCAGTGTCCCACTGCTTCCACTCCCACCCTTTCCCTCCCCTGGCAGTTTCCCACTACTGCCAATCCCTTTCTTATAGTATTATGATAATTGTTCAAGGTCCACTTATGAGTGAGAACATGTGATACTCAGTTCTTTATTTCTGCAATAGATCACTCAGTATTAAAGATTCTAGGTTCATCCAAGTTGCTGTGAAGTTCATAATTTTGTCCTTCTGTATGGCTACGTAATATTCCATCATGTATATGTATCACTTTTTTTCATCCAGTCCTCTTTCAATGGGCAGCTCGATTGGTTCCATGTTTTTGCTATTGTAAATAATGCTGCAATAAACATGCCTGTGCAGTTATCTTTTTCATAGAGTGATTTGAGTTCCCCCAGGTATATGCTCAGTAGGGGGATTGCAGGGTCATATGGGAGGTTAATTTTTAGATCTTTTAGGAATCACCAAACCGTTTTCCACAGAGGTTGTACTAGTTTGCACTCCCATCAACAGTGTAGAAGTGTTCCCTTTTCCCCACATTCTCTCCAGTATCTGTTGTCTTTTGAGTTATTGATGATGGGCATCCTGACTGGAGTTAGGTGGTATCTCAGTGTGATTTTAACTTGCATTTCTTTGATGGCTGGTGAGGCTGAGTATTTTTTTATGTATCTGTTGGTGGCTCATATGTCTTCTTTTGAGAAG
Source organism: Cephalopachus bancanus (assembly GCA_027257055.1). NCBI lineage: Eukaryota > Metazoa > Chordata > Mammalia > Primates > Tarsiidae > Cephalopachus > Cephalopachus bancanus. Next base: position 1,169,251 of record JAPVLO010000175.1, read on the forward strand.
TGTCTATTCATATCTTTTGCCCACTTTGCAATGGGACTGTTTGTTTTTTTCTTTTCAGCATGTTTGAGTTCCTTGTAGGGCCTATATGTTAGGTCTTTGTCAGCTATACAGTTGGCAAATATTTTTTTCTGTCTGTGGGCTGTCTCCCCACTCTCTCAATGGTTTCTTTGGCTTTGCAGAAGCTTGTCAGTTTGATGAGGTCCCACTTGTCTATCTTATCTCTTATGGCATGGGCACTTGGGGTTTTGATCAGAAATTGGCTGCCAGTTCCAATTTCCATATGGGTATCAACTGCATTTTCTAAGGTTCTTATAGTTTGAGGTTTTATGTTTAGGTCTTTGATCCATTTAGAATTGATTTTTGGGAATGGTAATAAGTAGGGGTCTTGTTTTAATCTTCTGTATGTGGTCAGTCAGTTTTCCCCGCACCATTTACTGAATAGGTTCTCCTCTCCCCAGTGGTTGGTGGTGGAGGCTTTGTTGAAGATGAATTGATTGAGAAATTGAGGTTTTGCTTTTGGAAACTCTATCCTCTTCCATTGGTCTATATACCTGTTCTTCTACCAATACCAGGCTGTTTTGATTATTATAGCTTTATGATAAAAGTTAAAGCCTGGGAGTGTGATGCCTCCTATTTTTTTCTTTCTTTCTTTTTTTTTTTTTTTTAACTGAGGATTGTTTTGGCTATTTGTGGTCATTTATATTTCCATATGAATTCCTGTGTTGTTGTTTTCAGGTCTAAGAAGAATGCTACTGGTAATTTTATGGTATTGTGTTAAAGCTGTAGATTGCCTTGGGTAGGATGGACATCTTAACAATGTTGATTCTTCCAATTCATGAGTATGGAATATTTTTCCATTCATTTGTGTTATCTTTGATTTCTTTGAGCAATGTTTTGTAGTTTTCATTGTAAAGGTCTTTGACTTCTCTGGTTAGTAAGATGTCAAGATGTTTCATTTTTTTTAGTAGCTATTATAAATGGGATTATGCTTTTTATTTGGGTTTCTGTTTGTGCATTGTTGGTGTATAGGAATGAATTGTCTTTTGCACATTTATTTTATACCCTGAGACTTTGCCAAAGTACATGGTGGCAGTTTCAAAGAGTGAACATCCCAAAAGAGTGAGGGCCATATTGCTTTCTAGCCTTCACTTAGCCACACACTTTAGCTATACTTTAGTCATTAGAGCAGACACAAAACTCCACAAAAACTCAAGGGAAGGGGAAATAGATAATAAACAACTTCAACTTCTTCCTCCTCCTCTTCTTCATCTTCCTTTTCCTTTTCTCCTTCTACTTTTCCTTCTTCTTTGAGTTAAGGTCTCACTCTGTCACCCAGGCTGGATGCAGTGGAACAATCATGGTTCACTGCAGCCTTGAACTCCTGAACTCAAGCTATCCTCCTATTTCAGTTTCAAGTAGCTGGGACTACTGTCACGTGCCACCACAACTGGCTAATTTTTTGATGTTTTGTAGAGATGAGGTCTCACTAGAGTGCCAAGACTCATCTTGAACTTTCGGGTTTAAGCAATCCTCCCACCTGGACCTCCCAAAGTACTGGGATTACAGGCATTGCTCTAGGTCAACTCCCACTTCTTTATGGAAGAATGGCAAAGCTCAAGAAGATCATGTGGAACCAGGGATCTTTCTGTGGCCATTTTTAGAAAATGCAATCTGTCACGCATCCTGGGAAATTTTCCACAGTCCAGATTCTTGGCTCCCAGACACACAGGAAATTCATCACTTGCTGGCTTTTTGAATCAAGATACTGACTGGAATCCCAACTTATTTACAATAAGAAGAAACTGTCATAGATATAGGACAACTCAAATTCTTTATGGTGAGCATGGAATCAGAACAAGAGAGTGAGGGTTTTGAGAACTTAAATTGAGTGGCAACAGGTCAAAATGAGGTTTGAATTTTTGTCTTGTGAAAGGAATGTGAATTATTAATATTCACCGACTGAAATTTGTGGGATCTCTCTCAGCATTTCCCTCTGTCATTCTCCTTGTTGTAGCTTCCTTAGCTGACCAGTTGCTCCTGTTAAATGTCCTTTCTTTGGGTGTGCTCGTCCACTCAACCTCATTGGTCTAGGTTTGCTGAGAGGAGGCAATCTGCTCCTACAGGTGCAACTTTCTGCTTTTCTTTTCTAATTGGTCTTGTCTTGGTCTTATAGCTTATCTCTCAGAAAGCCATCTTAATTATTTTACTTCCTACTTCTTGTAGGTGTACAACTACCGACAAAAGAGTCCACAGTATTGAAGGTGAGAGAAGGTGATGTGAACTAAGATGATATTGTTGGGGTAGGAGGGTGATTCAATGTGCGGAAGAAAGGAGTTCAGGTTGGTACTGTGGACTCGATTGATGCTCCATGCAGACCTTGTCCCCAGGTTGGTTTCCCCAGCCCCCAGTTGTTGTGGTGTTATTTGCTAATGGCTATTAGCTGCCTCCTTCTCTACGGAGTTGATCTCGGTCAGTGGAGCCCATTCATCTAGAAATGTGGTGGGAGTGGTAAACTTGTAACCAATGAGTCACAAGGTAACAAGGCCTGGTCCCCTGCCTTGAGTGAGATAACGCAGGTGTTGCTCATGTTTTACTGCTCCCCATGGCATCAGGTTGATGCTAGTTTCCAGCTACACCCACGTTTTTGCCACATTCCCTCTCTTGTCCTGCCCAGTGTTCTTCATTACCTGGTGTTGTCCAGGGACTCTCTCACAGCGCGTCACTTGGATGGGAGTCCTCTCCTCAAGCTTTGCTTCTAGGAAGCCCAACCTAAGACAGATGACTGTAAGGTGTTTGGTTTCAGTAACTAGGTAAATAGTGACAACATTTACTGAAGCAGCGAATACCAGGATATAAGTTTGAGGGAGAAAAAATAAAGGGTTCTGTTTGTACTTGCTAAGTTTGAGATGCCTACAGGACATCTGATGGAGACATCAGGCAGACAGCAGATATCAGCCTGTCTGATATACAGAGATGCCAGAGTCTGAAACTCAAAAAAAGAGGTTTGGACGACCGACTTGAGTCTATAATTTAGTGTGAAGGGTCCAGGCATGGTCTTCTGAAGAAGTGATATTCACTCACGACTTGAAGTCTGAACAGGAAATAATAAGACCATGGGCAGAGGAAAGAGCCTCCTTTGCAGAAGGAACAACAGGTGTGAAGTCTGAGTAATTTTTATTGATGTCAGAGGTAGGGAAGTTCTTAAGTTGTTGATTCCAGATGCAACATTCAACCATTGTCAGAGTGGGCAAAATTTCTCGAAACTGATGAATTTAGGGGTATTTGCTGCTGAGTGACAACTTCATCTTATTTTCCTGGTGTTTTTCAGGCAGATTGTATCTTCATCAATACACAAAATTCATTAGAAAATCTTGCACACACACACACACACACACACACACACACACACACACACAGAGAGAGAGAGAGAGAGAGAGAGAGAGAGAGAGAGATGTGTCAAAAGGGCTTGTTATTTTGTACTGTCAAGGGACACCAGGATATGCAGAGGCAATGTTCACAGGAAGCAAGGAGCATTCAGAGTCCAGGGTCAGCTAGCTGAATGCTCCCTGGGAGAAATAAGTTGTAACTCTGATTATACAGTTTTAAAAGAAATGCAACAGCGAGAGAGGGGGTGAAATTGAGCAAGAAAGGTAAAAATGAGGCAAACGCCTAGCGAGGGAAGGGCAGCAAGGAAGAAAGTAAATATTGACCTAGCTGGAGAGAGAATTGGATGCATAGAGCAACCATGTGCAGGATAAAAGTTGGACAGAACCAAACCCATAAGGAGAAAGACTCCAAATGCAAGAAATGGGACCAGCTAGCCCCTGAACTGGAACCATGGAACACAGGCCCAGCTGGGAGCTGGGAGCACTTTTGAAATACACACACACGCGCGCGCGCGCACACACACACACACACACACACACACACACACACACACACACACAACTTCACTTTATTATGGCGATGGGGGTACAAGTCAGGATTAGGTACATAAGCAATTTACATATAGGTGAAGTTTGAACCTCCAACTGGTTCTCACTTCCTGTGGATTAGTACCAGGTACCCTTTGTGTTGCTACATGGCTCCCCTCCTTCCCTGGCAGTGTCCCACAACTGCCGATCCCTCCCTCGTACTGCTGTGATTAATGTTCAAGTCCCACTTAAGAATGAAAACCTGTGGTATTTGGCTCTTTGTTTCTATGACAGATCGCTAAAAATTGTGTCTAATTCCATCCAGTTTGCTGAGAGGTTTACAATTTTGTCCTTCTTTATGACTGTGTAGTATTCCATTGTGTGTACGTGTCACATTTTGTTTATTGTTGATTCCATGTTTTTGTTATTGTGAATAGTGCAGCAACAAACATGCATGTGCTAGTGTCTTTTTCATAGAATGACTTGATAGAGAGAGAGACTATCTGATTGTAACCCTTGCTGAGGGGCATTTAGCCTAAGAGCTCATCTTGTGGTAGAGGACAGGGAGCCTATAACAGGAGAGGAATGGTCACACCTGACCCTTCTCTGGGGAGAAGCTAGTTCTCCATATAAAGAAGAAAAGCCCCCAGGGAAGAAAAGACCTTGCAGAGCCCATCACTGAGGCCTTTGTAGATAGAACTGATGAAGAGAGATATAATCAAGTGTCCTTGCTGCTAATATGCATGTTAAGAACTTGGGTTATTTTTATGTGCGATGCAATGGCAATTAAAGGCCCAAAGGAAAAACAACACGTTACTCAAGGGACAGCTTAAGTGAAGAGAATACATCAAAATGGAAAGTGATTCAAGCTTCCCTCAAATCTTTCTCTTTGCCAATAAAATGAGAGAATCAGGCACGTCCTCATAGGAGTCACTCTGTTCAGATCTGTTGGTTGGTTTACTGTTTCTAAAGAAAGATGGTAGCAAGGAGAGATGGTGTCAGGCCCGTGTCTGCTCTGGCTGTGTGAGCTTGGGTAGGTCATTTATTTCCTATAGAACTTCGGCTTCTCTTTTGAGAAATGAGTAAGGAATATTTTTATCTCTTAGATTTTTTTCTAGATTGAAAATAGTTTGATTCCAGAAGTCATTTTACTTGATAATGCCACATGCCCCAGAGTTCAGCCAGCCAGAGACATCAGGAAGTTTTTGATAAGTGAAGGCAAAGAAAGAATGCCCACAAGGAGGAATCCCAGTTAATTAATGTGAGCTGTCTTCACAGCCCACACTTCCTAGAGTGTCTTTTCCAATGTTTATTCTGCTGAGACACAGTGATTAAAAACAAAACAAAACAAACAAACAAAAACTCTACCTATGTAATTTTATCATTTGTCAGTGGTCCAAAGCAAAGAAGTAGAATAGAAAAAAAGCAGCAATTTCAATTCTTCCTTCCTTGAAGTCTTGAGAACTTAACAAGATGTTCACGGTTTGTTCACAGAGATGTCCAGGTTCTCCTTTCATGTACATATACAGAATAGTTCCAAAGTGCATTCTCACAAGTAGGTTCAAGTAAAAAGAAAATTTTCCAAAATGGAAAGCATGTTATTTACCATCTTTTAAATTCAACATTATCTTTGTATTTTTTAAAAGTATTTGGTGCAATGACAATTAATAGCACACTAAATTTAAGAAAAGTTATTTAAAGAAAGAGGGCATCTTCCATATGTCCAGTTATATTATTTCTTATTTTCTAATTCAGCCTTAAAAATAATCAGGGAAGCCCAGTGAATGTCATTTAATTTATAGGAGTTCCATAGTTTTTCTCAAGTGAAACTATATTTAGGTTTTGATGAATAACAAAACTTTAAAGAATGTTCTACCTGAGTTCATTTGGATTTAAATTGGACATATTTTTATAGAAATGATGACTTTATTACTAAATTTTTAAATAATCTGCATAATATTTGCTTCAGTGAACAGAAAAAAAATTGTTAGTATAGTTTGTTGGTTAAGTTCACTGCATTGGTTGATATCATAGATGTCAATATTCAGTTTTGCTGCAGTCTGGCAAATTTATCTTCCCCAAATCTAGAGATAAAGGTGAACACTGAGAGTCACAGCAGAGACCTGCTTACATGGAGGAGAAGCTACAAACAAAAATTCATCATTCTGATGAATTTCTGGAGGTTTAGTGTAGACTAGCATGTGAAGGAAAAATTCTGGGAGACGCCAGTCTTTTTTTTTTGAGTCAAAGTCTCCCTCTGTTGCCCAGGCTGGAGTGACACGTTCATGGCCACTGCAGCCTGGACCTGCTAGGCTCAGGCAATCCTTCCACCTCAGCCTTACAAGAAGCTGGAGCCACAGGCATGTGCCACCATGCCCAGCTTATTTATTTATCTATTTATCTATCTATTTATTTATTTTAGAGACGAGGTCTCACTGTGTTGCTTAGGCTGGCCTCAAACCCCTGAGCATATAAATCTTCATACTACAGGACTATTTATCTCAGTTCCTACTATCTGATGCATATCCATCATTCAACAAAAAAATTACAAGGCACATACAAAAAGGAAAAAAAATACAGCTTGAAGAGACAAAGCAAGCATCAGAACTAGACTCACGTAGGACATAGATTTTGGTAGTATCAGACAGGGAATTTAAAATTACTATGATTAATAAATAAAGAGCTAATGGAAAAAGTAGACAATGTCAGATGCAAGAAAAGCTTGATAGTATAAGCAGAGAGTGGAAATTCTAAGAAAGAATTGAAAGAAAATTCTAGAAATAAAAATACATAAATAAACATAAATAAAGAATGCCTTTGATGGACTCATGAGTAAACTTAACAAGGTTGAGGGAAGAATCAGTGAGCTTGAAGATAGGTCAATACATACTTCCCAAACTGAAATGCAAAGAAAAAACAGAATGATAAAAACAGAACATCCAATTAAATTATGGGGCAATTTCAGAAGATAAAATATACATATAATTGAAGTACTAGAAAGAGAGGAAAGAGAGAGTAGAGTAGAAATAAGTTTTGCAGTAATAATATCTGAGAGCTTTCCAAAATTAATAACAGACACCAATCCAAATGTCTGAGAGGCTCAAAGATCATCAAGCAGAATAAATACAGTAAGCAAAATATAAAACCTGCAAACCAAAGCTTGAAACCCCTAGGTACCTCAATTGTAAACTGCAAAAAAAATCAAAGGCAATAAAAGAAAAATCTTGAAAGAAGCCTGAAAATACCACATTATTTATGGAAGTATAAGGATAAGAATTACAACAGATTTCTAATCAGAAACTATGCCAGCAACAAAAGAATGGCATGCAATATTCAAAGTGTTTATTGTTGATAGAAAAAGAGAAACAAAACACTAATATAGAATTCTATACCCAGTAAAATTTTTGAAAGTAAAGGGGAAATAAAAATTTTCATAGACATGAAATACTTATGGAATTTTTCCCCAGTAGACCTGTACTTCAGTAAATGGTAAAATAAGTTCTTCAGGGATAAGAAAATGACATAGGTCAGAATCTTGAATTTATAGTCATGTGCTGCATAATGACCTATTAGTCAATGATAGATCGCATATATGATGATGGTCCCCTAAGATGACCATGAAGCTGAAAAATTCCTATCACCTAGTGATGTTCTATCCATTATAAAATCATTGCATCACAGTGCAACACATTACTCACATGTTTGTGATGATGCTGGTATAAACAAACTTACTGCACTGCCAGTAAAATAAGTCTGGCACATACACTTATATACAGTGCATAATACGTGATAATGATGATCAATAACTCTGTTACTGATTTTGTATTTGTTATACTTTACTTTTATTGCTATTTTTGAGTATACACATTTTACTTATTAAAAAAAGTTTACTGCAAGACAGCCTTTTGCAGACCCTTTAGAAGAAGGCATTGTTGTCTTTAGAGATGATAGTTCCATGCTTGCTATTGCCCCTGAAGATCTTCCAGTGAGATATGATGTGAAGATGGAACTCAATGATATTGAGTCTCCTGACCCCATATAGACCTAGGCTAATGTGTGTATTTGTCTTAATTTTTAACAAAAAAGTAAAAAAAAAACAAAAAACGAAAACAGAGAAAGCTTATAGAATATGGATATAAAGCAAAAAACATTTTTGTACAGGTATGCAATCTGTGTTTTAAGTTAAGTTGCAGAAAGGTAGGAAAGTAAAAAATAAATAAAGCCTACAAAGTTAAAAGTTATAGTAAGCTAAGGTTAACTTATCATGGAAGAAATAATTTTTGAAAATAAATGTAGTGTAGCCTAAATGTACAGCATTTATAAGGTCTACAGTAGTGTACGGTAATTTCTTAAGATTTCACATTTAATCACTACTCACTCACTGACTTACTCAGAGCAACTTCCAGTCCTATGAGGTCCATTTATGGTAAGTGCCCTATAAAAAGGTACCATTTATCTTTTTTATACTGTACTTTTAATGAACTTTTCTATGTTTAGATGTACAAATACTTACCATTGTGTTACAATTGCCTACAATATTCAGTACAGTAACATACTGCACAGATTTGTAGCCTGGGAGTCGTAGGCTACACCATGTAGTCTAGATGTGGAATAGGCTATATCTTGTAGGTTTGTGTAAGTCACTCTATGATATTTGCACAACAATAAAATTGCCTAAAGGCGCATTCCTCAGAACATATCCTTGTAATTAAGAGAAACCTGGGCTATACATATACAGTCACTAGCCAGTTGTGGTGGCATGCACCTATAGTTCCAGCTACTTGGAAGTCTGAGGTGGAAGAATCGCCTGAGCCCAGCAGGCCAAGGTTGCAGTGGCCATGAGCATGCCACTGTACTCCAGCCTGGGTTATAGAGTGAGATTTTGACTCAAAGCAAAAAACAAAAGCCCCCACAATACCCAAGTATATATTGTTTACATAAAAACTACTTTAAATATTGACTCTCACAGGTTAAAATTGAAGGAATGAAGAAAAAGAAACAAGACTAACACTAATCACAAGAAAACTGGAATAGATATACTAATCTCAGACAAAGCAGACTTAAGAACAAGGAAAATTGTCAGAGATAAGCAGTGGCACTACATAATAATTAATGGGTAAATTTTTGAAAAGCACCCAACAATCTAATGTGTGTGTATTTAACAGCATCAAAATACATGAAGCAATAACTAATATAAATGAAAGACAAATCTACTATTATGTTTGGATAATTTAATATCCTCTTGTCAGTAATTGATAGATTAAGCAGGCAGAAAAAAATTAATGTAGATATAGTTTACCTGAACAGCACTATAATCAACTTGCTCTAATAGAAATTTATAGAATATTGCATCTAACAAATGCAAAATACACATTATACTTAAGCTCACATGGAACATTCTCAAACACAGACAACATTATAAACTATAAAACATACTTTAAAATGTAAAAGAGTAGAAATCATGAGAAATATGTTGTCAGACTACAGTGGAATTAAGTTAGAAATCAATAATAAAAATGCACTTTGAAAATGACCATATATTTGAAGATTAAACAGCACATCTCTATGTAACATATAAGTCAAAGAAGTTTCAAGATAAATTTTAAAATATTTTGAACTACATTAAAATGCAAATACAGCTTACCAAAATTTGTGGGATGCACCCAAAGCAGTGCTTAGAGGAAGCTTTATGTCATTAAATACACATGTGAGAACATAAAAAATTTAAAATAAATAAGATTTTCCTAAGATTCAGTCATAGAAAACTAGAAAAGAAGAGAAATTTAGGCCTAAAGCAAGCAGAAGAAAAAAGAAATAAAAATTAGAGCAGAAATTAATGTGATTGAAAATGGGGGGGGGGAGAAAACAACAACCATAAAAACCAAAAGCTGGTCCCTAGAACAAATCAATAAATTGATAAACCTCTAGCCATACTAAGCAAAAAAAAAAAAGAGAGAGAAATTACAAAAAGTTATCAAGGTAAAAAATAAAAGATGGATGTTAAAAGGATAATAAAGAAATACTACAAACAACACTGTGTTCACAAATTTGATAAGTTAGATAAAATTGTTCAATTCTTTGAAAGACATGAATTGCTAAAACTCACACAGGAGGCATAGATAATATAGCTCTTTATTTATTAAATTGGTCAAATCAATAATGAATAACCTGCCAAAAAGTAATTATCAGACCCAGAGGGTTTCTCTAGTAAATTCTACCATACATTTAAGGAAGAAATGATATTAATTCCCTACAGTATTATCCAGAAAATTGAAGCAGAGGAAACAGTTATTACCTCATTCTGTGAGACCACTGTTACCCTAATATCAAAATCAAATTGATACTATGAGAAAAATAAAACTAGATAAAAATTTCTCATGAATGTAGATATAAAAACTTCAGTGAAACACTACAAATCAAATCCAACATGTATAAAAAGATTTATATATCACACTCATGTGGAAATTATTGCAGGTATACAAGGCTGGCTCAACATTCAAAAAACTTTTTTTCTTTGAGTTGGATTCTCACTCCGTCCCCCAGGCTGGAGTGCAGTGGCACACTCACGGCCACCCCAGAGTCTACTTGCTGGGTTCCAGCGATCCTTCTGCCTCAACCTTCCAAATAGCCAGAACTACAAGTGCACGCTACCGTGCCTGCCTAATTTTTTATTTATTGTAGAGAAGAGGTTTTGCCAATTGCCCAGGCTCTCGAACCTGTGAACTCAGGCAATCCACTAGCCTTGGCCTCCCAAAGTGCTGGGATTACAGGCTGAACCACCGAGCCTGGCCTCAAAAACTCTTGTTGTAATCTGTCATGATCATAGACTAAAGAAGAAAAATTATATGATACTGTCAATTACACAGGAAAAGAATATGACACAATCTAACACTTATGTTAAAAACTCTCAGCATTTCTTTGATGATTAATGAAGCTGAGCGTTTTTTCACGTATCTGTTGGCTGCTCATAACCCTGAATTGTACAGCACATCCATTAAAAAACAAAAAACAAAACAAAAACAACTCTCAGCAAACTAGGAATGGATGGGAACTCTGAATTTGATAGAGAATAATATCAGCAAAAAATCTATAGCCAACATTATTCTAATTGGTGAGAATCTGAACACTTGCCCTTTGAAGTTAGAAACCAGGCAAGGATATACTTTCTTATTGTTTCTATTTAACACATACTAGAAATTCTACTTGATGCAATAAGACAAGCCAATAAATAAATAAAGTAATAAAATAAAAAAAGTATTAGATACATATTGGAAAGCAAGAAGTAAGACTGTCTCAATTTATGGATGATATGATTGTCTATGTAGAAAATACCAAAGAATTGACAAAAGAAAACACATGTATTTAATAAAATGAACATATCATGGTTGCAGGATACAATGATGATAGACAAGATATAGTAAGAGTATATAATATAATATATAAAAGTCTATTTATTTCCTATATTCCAGTAATAAGCAACTGTCATTTTAAATTAAAAAAAATTACCATCCACAGTAGCACTCTCACAAAAAAAAAAATACATGGGCATAAATTTAACAAAATATATACAAGATATATATATGCAAAAACTGCAAAACAGAGATGAAAAAGCAAATAAGGTCCATGTTCATGAACTGGAAGTCTCAATATTGTTAAGATGTTAGTTCTTCCCAACTTAATCTGTAGAGTCAATGAAATCCCAATCATTAGTTTGACAAATTATTTTATAATGTTGAGAAACTATTTGTAAAGCTTATATATGGAAAGACAAAGGACCTAGAATAGCCAAAAAATACTGAAGAACAAAGTTGGAGTACTGACTACTTGATTTCAAATTTTATTAAAGCCTGCATTAATCAAGGCAACATACTATTAGTGAGTGAACAGACACATAGATCAATGAAGAGGACAGAGAATAGAGAGTCTACAAGTGGATCCACACAACTGACATCAGTGGAACCAAAAGAACTGGACATCCATGCACCAAAAAATTGACCCAGATACAGATCTTATGCCTTACACAATAATTGAATCAAAATCGATAATAGATCTAAATGTATAATGCAAACAAAATTAAAACTTCTTGAAGAAAACATAAAATAAAAATCTGCATGCCCATATGTTGGGCAATAAGGTTTTTTGTTTTTGTTTTGAGTTGAAGTCTTACTCTGTGGCCCAGGCTGGAGTGCAGTGGTACACTCATGGCCACTCCAGCATCGACCTGCTGGGTTCTGGCTATTCTTCCTCCTCAGTCTTCCAAGTAGCTGGAACTACAGGCATATGCTACCATGCCTGGCTAATTTTTTCTTTATTTTAAAGATGAGGTCTCACCAAATTGCCTGGGCTCGAAACTGTAGACTCAGGCAATCCACTCATCTCAGCCTCCCAAAATGCTGTGATTACAGACTGAGCCACTGAGCTCAGTCTGTGATGAGGTTTTACGTACAATACCAGTAGCATAATCCACAGAAGAAAAATTGATACTTTGGACTTCGTAAAAATTAATAGCTTATATTCTGTGAAAGAAGTCACTTTGAGAGTTAACAACAAGCTACCAACTGAGAGAAAAAAACTTGTAAAACACTTATCTGATAAAGAACTTATGTCCAAAATATGTAAAGATATCTTAAAACTTAATAAGAGACTATAAGGCCAAGTAAAAGAAAAATGGCAAAATATCTGACCAGTCACCTCATCAAAGAAGATCTACAGATGACTAATTAGCATATGAAAAAATCCTCAGCAGCATTTGACATTAGGAAATTGTAAATTAACATAACAGTAAGATAACACTGAATACCCATTATAATGACTAGTTTAAAAAACAAAACAAAACAAAACCTGGCAATACCAATGACTGGCAAGCATGTGGAGCAACAGAAACTCTCATTCATTGCTGGTAGGAAGACAAAAATGGTACAGCAACTTTTCAAGGCAGTCATAAATATCACCATTCAATACGATCTAACAATAATGCTCCTATGCATTTATGTAATTGATTTGTAAGTTTATGTCTGCATAGAACACGCATATGAGTGTTCAGAACTGTTTTATTCAAAATAGCCCAAAAATGGAAGCAAAGAAAATGTCCTTCAATAAATGAATGTATAAACACACTATGGTACATAGATACAATGGAATATTATACAATAATAAAAATGAGTGGTAAACTACCAAAAGGCAGATGAACTTAAAATTTATATTGCTAAATCGAAGTAGCTAATTTGATAAAGCTATATGCTGTATAAGTTCAACTACATGACATTGTGGAAAAGGCAAACTATGGAGATGGTAAACAGATAGTATTTGCCAGAGGTTCAGAGGTTGAGGAGACGAGGAAGCAGAATAAGTGAAGCATAGGGGAATTTATAGGGCAGTGAAACTATTCTGCATGATACTGTAATGGTGAATAATCATATAAGATATTAAACATTTGGCAAAACCAATAGAACTCCACAACATAAAAATGAAACTTTAATGTAGCCAAATTTAAAGAATCATTTAGAAGATCAATGAATTCTAAGAAAGTAGAATGTATTAAAAGTATCTAAGTACAAATGCAAGAAATCTCACTGAAGGGGAAGGGGGCACAAGATGCTGAACTAAGCAAAATTTTGGAAATGATGGAGGCTGCAAAACTAATAGCAAAGGAACTGTACGTAAGAACTGTACTATAGTAGATAAAGTTATTTTCCTCAGAGGTATAGATTAAAGAACTCTGAAACATGTATTGAACAATTAAGTAAATGAATGACAGTGGAAGCCATGTTTCTTGTTATTGGTGCAGGAGGTTATAGATAAACAAGAGTAAGAGACTAGAATGATTCATGTGGTAATGGACTAGTATGGATATTAGTGTGAAACTATGTTTACCTTAATAAAGATACAGATGGCTGCATATAAACATTTATAGCTATATGTGTATATATATGGGTGAGTATATACACATATATCTCTGTACACTAAGGGTGCTTAGAAGCAATGACATCACATAAGCAATGAGCAGCTTAGTGTCCATTTTTTTAGTGTCTAATACCCCTCTTCTATAAAAAGAACCAAGACTTTTTGGGTAAGGAGCTCATTCTAGGACTGGGAAAGAAAATACACAAGATAAGTTTGGAATATCTTGTAGTGCAGAAAATAAAGAAGTGCTCAAAAACACAAAGACAAAGCAAAACAAAACCCCCCAAACCTACAGTGATAGGGTAAGCCAAAGGTACAAAGTAGCCAACTGAAAGAGCTTCCAATGGTCAAAGTGAGAAAAGTTTAAGCAGTTAATAAAGTATCATTGTATTATAGCCCAAAGTATAAAATAAATCCCATTGAATCCATATAAATGTACATAAATGAGTAAATAAATGGAGGAGAATAAACACATTTCCTGCACAAAAGAATTCTAAACAATTTATGTAGATTAGGTATTCTGCCCTTAAGAAGGAGAACATAGTTCACTAGTCCTTAAATGTGGGCTTTCTTCTAAAGAGTATAGTATGGGAATGTGGGGGAAACGGTAAGTTTACAGTAGAAAAATCTGATGAATGCATCTCAAGCTAGATGACCAAGAGTAATCGATCATATTGCTAATATGTACATTTGATAGGACATGATGAGAATGACACTTTACCTTCATGGTTTTTCTTACCCAAAGCACGTTATCCTAGTTTAATGATAAGAAAAAAATAGAAAAATTTCAAGAGAGGGGCATTTTATAAAATCCCTGAAAATGATCAAGGTAATCAAAAACAAAGAATGCCTGAGAAACTGTCACAGCCAAGAGAAGCCAAAGGAGATATGAAGACTAAATGTAATGTGGTATCCTGAAACAACAACAAAGGACATTTGCTAAAAAACTAAGGAAATCAGTAAAAAATAGGCCTCAGAAAATAAGTATAAATATCGGTTCATTAATTGTGGCAAATGTACCATAATAATATAATCCATTAAGATGTTTACAATAAAGAAAACTGGGTGTGAGATATATAGGAACCCTGTGTGCTATCTTTGCAGTAATTTTGTAAGTCTAAAATTGTACGATATTAAATGGCAGACACATGTCATTATACATTTATTAAAAGTCATAGAATGTATATCACACAGAATAAATCCCAATGTAACCTCTGGACTTTAGTTAATAATAATATATCAATATTGACATATCAGTTGTAATATATGTAACATATTAATGCAAAATACTAAAAATAGGGGATATTGGTGGAGTTGAGAGGTATACAAGAACTCTCCAGACTTCTCATTCAGTTTTTTTTCCGCAAACCTAAAACTGTACCAAAATATATATTAATTAAAAAAAACTCAAAAGCAGAAGAGAGTCAGTACATCTAAAATACAAAAAACCCATAAAACTTGCAGCTAGAAGAATTTTCTCTTGCAAATTTAGCAGAGAGGAAAAAGTAATCTAGAAAGAATTGTAAAAATACTTATGGAAAAGAGTCAAATTGGCCAAATTTTCTCTAGTTTCAAAACGAAGTCTAGCAATGAGGTTTTGCTCAACAAAACAGGGTGTATTGTGGGGCATTTCAGGATAAAAGAAGGTTGCGTATGGCCATCGTGATGCCATATCAGTTATTTCTGTTCCCCCAAATTCTGTTCTCAAGTGAAGTGGTGTTCTGCTGATTCATGCTTTTGCATCATGCAGAAGAGATTACCCACATTTCTGTCCAAACACATACCACCTGGGATTTTAGATCCATTAAGCAATTTCAAACAATTGGTAATGGAGACTCCACAGCTTCATTAGCAGAGGCAAATATTTGACTTTTTGAAGGAGCAATGTCCTGTTGATTCCTACTAAAAGAGGCTTTGAGTCACAGGGCCAGCTGTTGCCCAAAGGAGAAGGTCATAGACACTTATCCTCCCATTCTTTTTGCATAAAAAGGGTAACTGTCTTCCTACTCAGAGGTCCTGATGGCTCATTCCAGGTACCTCTTTATTCATAACCAACTACCTTGCACTTAGTGGTTAAAACAAACATGATTTTCAGAGTTGGGAATTTGGGAAGAGCTTGGTTGGGTAGTTATTCTCCGATTCATGTGGCATTGGCTGGAGCAGCAGAGTATGGGGATCCATATCCAAGATGGCTCTTCATCTACACACCTGGCATATTAGTGCCCCGTGGCCTCTTTCTCTTCTTCTCCCGTGTCTCATCTTCCAAGCCTTCTTTATGTGGATTGGGCTTCTCATGGGGTGGTGGTCTCAGGGTAGTCATGTTTCCATTTCTTATGTGGCAGCAGGCTTTCTTCCACAAGAGCCGTCTTAGAGTGAGTGTTCCAGGAGACACGAAGTGAAAAGTGCTGGTCTCTTGTTGGCTGGGCCTGGAGACTCCTTGTGTGTGTACTTCTGCCATATGTTGTTAGTCAGCATAGTCACAGAGCCTTCCAGATCAGAGAGAGGAGAGCATGGACTCTACCTTGTCATAGGAGGAATGTTAGAGAATGAATTGCCTTCATAATCTGCCACCCAGGCTTACAATACCTTACATAGCTATAAAGATAGCAGTGTCCCATATCCAAGACAAAAATCACTAAAAAACAAACTCCCAGGGAGGTAATATTTTACTCTCAGGAACATCTTGGTAAGGAATCAACAAATATGGACCAAAATGAATAACGATTAAAATCATCTAAGGATGATGGGAAAAAATTACTACATCACGATGAGAACAGCATTCTGTTTTTGTTTCTGTTGTGTTTTGTTATATTTATACCTCATTTAGTGGAAAGCAAATAGAATGCCTTTATGATAATAAATCTCCAGAGCTAGTTGCCTTGTCATTTGTTTTGTTATTTTACCATGCCCAAATGTGGAAAAATTTTAAAAAATATTCTGGAAACTCTCCTTCACTATTATGTGCCTTTTTAGAGCTATAAGTAATGTATATACCACTTAATATACATTCTCTTCTTTTACACCTGAGAAAACTGTTGCCAGAATGGTAAGTCATTTTTTGTTGCATCCCACAGTGACTTAATGCGTAAGCCAGAACTAATATTTGGATAGCTGGTTCAGTGCTCTGTAGTAGGCACCGTGGGAAAAGATAGGACCAGTTTTATTAGCAGGTATGTGGAAAAGCTTCTGCTCTTTCATTCTTCAAAAACTATCATTAATGCCTGAATTTTCATTTCTTTTCTTTTCTTTCTTTTTTTTTGGTTGGGGAATTTCTTCATGGACTTGTTCTATTATTTTCTTTTTTTTTTTTTTCCTTTTTAAAATTTTAAAGATGTGGGGTACGATTGACGGTTAAGTATACAGATGTTCATTATACAGTTACCCTTGTTAATGAGGCGTGCTCCCCCTTCCGCAGGCAGTTTCCCATTACTGCCAATCCCACCTCTCCCCCCACATTCCAGCAGTTTTATGCTACTGCCAATCCTTTTCTTATAGAATTACAATAATTGTTCAAGGTCTGCTTATGATTGTTTCTGTGATAGATCACTCAGTATAATAGACTCTAAGTCAATCCAGGTTGCTGTGAAGTTCATGATTGTGTTCTTCTTTATGACTGCATAATATTCCATCATGTGCATGTATCACATTTTAAAAATCCAGTCTTCTTTTGATAGGCAGCATGGTTGGTTCCTTGATCTTGCTACTGTGAACAATGCTGCAATAAACATATGTATGCAGGTATCTTTTTTATAGAGTGTTTTGAGCTCTTCCGGATATATTTCCAGTAGGGAGATGGAAGGTCGATTTTTAGATCTTTTAGGAATCGCCACACTGTTTTCCACAGAGGCTATACTAGTTTACACTCCCACCAACAGTATAGATGTGTTCCCTTTTCGCCGTATCCTCTCCAGCATCTGTTGTTTTTGGAGTTATTGATGATGGCCATCCTGACTGGAGTTAGGTGGTATCTCAGTGTAGTTTTAATTTGCATTTCTTTGATGACTAGTGAGGCTGAACATTTTTTCATGTATCTGTTGGCTGCTCATATGTCTTCTTTTCAGAAGTGCCTATTCATATCTTTTGCCTACTTTGCAATGGGGCTGGTAGTTTTTTCCTTTTCGGCACATTTGAGTTCCTTGTAGATCCTAGACGCTAGGCCTTTGTCAGATGTACAGTTGGCAAAATTTTTTTCCCAGTCTGTGGGCTGTCTCTCCACTCTCTTGATGGTTACTTTGGCTTTGCAGAAGTCAGTTTGATGAGGTCCCACTTGTCTATCTTATTTCTTATGGTATGGGCACTTGGGGTTTTGATCAGGAATTGGTTGCCAGTTCCAATTTCCATAAGGGTGTCTCCTGCATTTTCTAAGGTTCTTATGGTTTGAGGTTTTACATTTAGGTCTTTGATCCATTTAGAGTTGATTTTTGTGTACAGTGATAGGTCAGGATCTTGTTTTAATCTTCTGCATGTGGTCAGCCAGCTTTTCCAGCACCATTTACTGAATAGGTTCTCCTCTCCCCAGTGGTTGGTGGTGGAGGCTTTGTCGAAGATGAGTTGGTTGAGAAAGTGAGGTTTTGCTTTTGGAATCTCTATCCTGTTCCATTGGTCTATATTCCTGCTCTTTGTACCAATACCAGGATGTTTTGATTATTGTAGCTTTACAATAGAATTTAAAGTCTGGGTGTGTGATACCTCTGGCTCTGTTTATTTGCTGAGGATTGTTTTGGTGATTTGTGGCCGTTTATGTTTCCATATGAATTCTTGTATTATTGTTTCCAGGTCTGAGAAGAATGCTGCTGATAATTTAATGGGTATTGCATTAAGTCTATAGATTGCCTTGGGTAGAATGGACATTTTAACAATGTTGATTCTTCCAATCCATGAGCATGGAATATTTTTCAATTTGCTTGTGTCGTCTTTGATTTCTTTGAGCAGTGTTTTGTAGTTTTTATTATAAAGGCATTTCATGTGTCTAGTTAGGAAGATGCCAAGTTATTTGATTTTTTTCCTGGCTGTTGTGAATGGTATTGTGTTTTTTATTTGGGTTTCTGTTATTGTTGGAATATAGAAATGCGACTGTTTTTTGCACATTGATTTTATACCCTGCAGCTTTTCCAAAGTCCTTTATTAGTGCAAGGAAGTTTTTGACAGATTATCTTGGATTTTTGGGTATAGACTCATGTTGTCTGCAAAGAGGGATAACTTGACTTCTTTTGTTATTTGGATACTCCTGATCTCCTTCTGTTGTCTGATTGCTCTAGCTAGGACTTCCAAAATCATGTTGAAAAGGAGGGATGAGAGTGGGAATCCTTGACTTGTTCCAGTTTTCAGGGGAAATGGTTCCAATTTCTGTCTGTTTAGCAGTATGCTGACTGTGGGTTTCTGGTAGATGACTCTTACTATTTTGAGATATGTTCCATCTATGCCTAGATGTTTGAGGATTTTTATCAAGAAGGGGTGCTGAATTTTATGAAAAGCTTTTTCTGCATCTAATGATATAATCATGTGGTTTGTGTTTTTACATCTGTTGATGTATTTAATTACATTTATGGTCTTATGAATTTATGGTCTTATGATTAAGCCTGCTTGGTCATGGTGCATGATTTTTGAGCTGTGTTGTTGAATCCAATTTGCTAGGATCTTGTTTAGAATTTTAGCATTTATGTTCATCAAGGATATTGGTCTGTAGTTCTCTATTTTTGTTGGATCTTTACCTGCTTTGGGCATCAATGTGATGTTAGCTTTGCAAAATGATTTTGGGAGAGTTCCATCTTTCTCGATTGCCTGGATTACTTTCCATAGGATTGGTATCAGTTCCCCCTTGTACGTTTTGTAGAATTCTGCTGAAAAGTCATATGGTCCAGGGCATTTTTTTTGGTAGGTGATTTTCTTATGACATAGTCAATTTCCTTGATTGTTATTGGTCTATTTAGGGTTTCAATTTCTTCTTGTTTCAACTTGGGGAGGTTGTATGATATCAGAAAGTTTTCCATTTCCTTCAGGTTTTAAAGTTTGCTTCCATATAAGTGTACATAGTAGTCTCCGATAATCTTTTGTATTTATTTGGGGTCAGTTGTGACTTGATCTTTTCATTTCTGATTGTGTTTATTTGGGCCTTTTCTCTCTTTTTCTTGGTCATTCTAGCTAGGGGACCATTAATCTTTTTTTTTCTTTTCAAAGAACCAACTTTTTGTTTCATTGATTTTTTTGGGGTATTATCTTTTTACCTTCTATGTTCCAAATTTGGGCTTTTATTTTAGTGATCTGGATTATTCTGCTGAAGTTAGGGTTTTGGTGGTCTTTCTTTTCCAGCTCCCTGAGGTGACTTGTTAGGCTGTTAACTTGTGATCTTTCCATTTTCCTCATGTGTGTTTGTAGAGATATGAATTCCCCTCTTAGCACTATTTTCATGGCATCCCAGAGGATTTGGTAAGTTGTTTCTTCATTTTTATTTGTTTCCAGGTATCTTTTAATCTCTGTTTTGATTTCCATGTTGACCCAGGATTTGCTTAGCATCATGCTGTTTAGTGTCCATGTCTTTGTGGGTTTTGGGGGAACTTTATTGGTGTTGATATTTAATTTTATTCCACTGCGGTCTGAGAAGGTACATGGCAGAATTTCAACTGGTGAAATTTCGTTTATGCTTGATTTATGACCAAGGATGTGGTCAATCTTAGAGTATGCTCCATGTGGTGATAAGTAGAATGTATATTCCATGGTTATTGGGTGGAATGTTCTGTAGGTATCAATTAAGTCCATTTGGTCAAGTGTCATGTTGAGGTTCTGGATCTCCTTGTTGATTTTTTTGTCTTGATGATCTGTCTAGGGTCATGAGTGGGGTATTTAAGTCCCCAGGTATGATAGTACTAGTAATGGGAATCCTTGACTTGTTTTAGTTTTCAGGGAAAATGGTTCCAATTTCTGTCTGTTTAGCAGTATGCTGACTGTGGGTTTCTGGTAATCAATATCTTCTTTAAGTTTACATAGAAGCTGCTTTATGAAGGTTGATGCTCTTTTGTTGGGTGCATACATGTTGGATAAATATTTCTTGTTGATGGATTGAACCTTTTATCATTATGTTGTGACCTTCTGTATCTTTTAAAATTTTTGATAGTTTAAAGGGTATTTTGACTGATATTAAGATCATGACTCCTGCTTTCTTTTGTGTTCCATTTGCCTGAAAATTTATTTACCATCTCTTACTTTGAATCTGAGTCTCCTTTCTGGTGAGATGAGTTTCTTGGAGGCAATATATTGCTGCCTCAGGATATTTTATCCATTTTGCCATCCTATGTCTTTTCATTGGTGCATTTAGTCCATTCACATTCAGGTTAATTATTGAAATGTGAGAGTCTATCCCTGTCATAAGATTCTTGCAGAGTTTGTTGCTGTTGTTGCTGTTTGTTTTCTTTCTTTTGATTTTTGGGCTGATTCATGTGTGTTTTCAATCTTTCCCCCCCTGCATTTTGTGAAGGGTGTTGTCGTTCTTTTTTTTCCTTTCTTTTGTGTTTAATGCTTTTTTTTATATAACAAATTTAATAGCAACTTTTAAAGAGGTCCAGACAGAGAGCTAGAAAAAAGGTGACATCAAATAGCAACTGATTTGACAGCTGCATAGGCACAGCAGGTGGGCACCCATGTTAGGCCCAACATTGATGTGAGGGGTGGGGTTGCACACACAACCATGTACATACCCATCCTGTGCGAGAGTTGCACGCAGCGTCTTCGAGTCAATAGCAGCAATTTTCTTGTCATATTCACTACTACAGATAAAATGAAAATGAAAACTATGGTGTTAAATCTATAATGCTTGATTTCTCCACATCCAATCATGATGCCAAAGAAAGTATGTATTTAATGCTGGTATACAGTTGCAAACATTAGTAAGTACTTAGTAATTATGAACTCAGTCCTTGGTTTAAAGGATAAGAAATCTAAATTCAGTCCTGCAGTGATCAAAGTAACAATGCCTGACATCCCAAAAATTCCACCATGTAGAAAGTCATGTACACCATTGAAAAGCAGAGAATGATATTAGTCAGCATATTGTTAAAAAGGTCAGTTCATATAGTCTGCATGATTCATGCACAGCAATATCCACATATTATGCTTCCACAAACATTCAGGCCAAGTCCAATTGCTATATGTGGCTCCATAAACACAGAAATGGAAACTGCATTGCTCTGAAAAATTCCAAAAATAATGGATGTGATGCCACAAATGATCAATGATTCTCCTCTAATGATATCAGCAAACATTTTAGAAATACCAATAGCTTTCAGTGAATTCACAGAATGAAGAGGATCTGTAATGCTGAGGGTGAAGCCAAAGAGTAGGCAAGATTGCAAATCCCACAAATCTTTATTGACTTTCAGAACTACACATTCAATTATGATGAGTGATGTAAAAAAGCTAATTAATCCAGTCAACAAGACCTTCCAAAACGCATTCTTAAGTACATGAAAGTTCACATCCAAAGCAGCCATAAATATAATTAAAGGTGAAAAATAAGAATAAAGTGAAAAACTTGGTGTTCTTAGAAGAGGAGAGACAATTTGGTGCACCTCAACAAAATTGTAGGCCAGTTGCCCTATTACAAATCCTGATAGAGAAAGAATTGTCAAAGCAATGCCTTCAGAATTCTTTAAACAAATCCTCAAAAGCCCTCTCAAAGCAACAATGAAACATACAAGTATTGGGAAATGGTCCGCTTGAATAAGGTAGCCAGCTGACCTCCCACAGAGTAAATCAGGTCTGTTGCTGTCTTTTTGTGTCCAAAAGGAATAATTCATTTTTGTTGCTGTTTCTGCAGTCCTACTTGGTGGATTCATATGTATGATGATTAACACTTCTGCAGACTAGCCTATTATTCATGAGTTATGACAGTCACTTCTGCATGCTAACCAGAGATTTGTTCCTCCAAGCTTAAATTGATTCAGAGTCTAATACTTTCTTAAGTGTTTCTTGTAGAGCTGGTCTGGAGGCAGCATAAGCTCTTAGGGATTGAATGTCTGGGAAAGATTTTAATTCTCTGTCACAGATGAAGCTTAGCTTAGCTGTGTAGGTAATTCTTTGTTGAAATTGTTTATCTTTGAGAACTTTGAGATTGGACTCCAAGCTCTCCTCGTCTGAAGTGTTTCTGTGGATAAGTCTGCTGCTATTCTAATTGGTCTTCCCCTGTAGGTAGTCTGATCTTTTTCTCTTGCTGCCTTTAGGATTTTTTTCATTTATACCTACTTTGTGTAGGCAAATTACTATGTGTCTAGGAGTTGGTCTACTCATTTGTCATCTTGCTGGGGTTCTCTGAATCTCTTGTGTTTGAATGGTTATGTCACTGATGAGATGATGAAAGTTTTCTTGGATAATTTCATGGAATGTTTATTCCAGGGTGGTCTCTGTCTCTCTTTCTGCCTTAGGAAGTCCAATTATTCTTAGTTTTGGCCTCTTGAAATAATCACTCATCTCTTGAAGTGTTTGCTCTGTCTTTTTAAGCTTCTTTTCCATGATTTTGACAATTTGGGTTAGTTCTCTATTTGGTCCTCAAGCTCTGAGATTCTTTCTTCTGTTTGGCTAATTCTGCTTTCCATGATTATCAGTTTGTTATTTATTTCATTCATGGTATTCTTTATTGCTATTATCTCAGTTATCAACTCATTCATTCTTTCCTCTTATCTCTCCTCTATTCTATTTATTCTGTCTATTAATGTCTTGATATCTGGGTTTGTGGTTTGAGACCAGTCATCTGGGAGCTCTTTATTGTTTGCATTCCAAAGTCTGTATTCTCAATGGCTGACCTCCCAGGGATCTGTATGAGACCCACAGTCTTCTTTTGGTTTTTTCTTCATTTGTGTAGGTTTTCCTTCCTCCCCCCACCCCGTGCCTTTAATTCTGTTGTTCAGGGATAGGGGTAGCTTTTACTTCTGTTTGCTCAATCTCCTATTCTTCCTTATGTAGATCCTCTGGCTTTGTTCAATTTTGAAGTTGGACTGTGGTGGGGGGTGTGCTTTTTGTAGTTTTGAGATTTAATTGAGGGGGGAGCTGTGATTCAGAAACTCTCTGCAGATCCCAGTATCCACTAACAGGCGTGTGGGGCCCCTGGAACCTGCTTCCCACTGCCTTACAATCTGCCCATGCAGTGAGGATATAGGTTTGCCCCCTGAAAGCAAAATGAGGAAAGAAAAAGGAAAAGAATGGAAAAATGAAAGAGGGGGATAAGAGCAAGGTGGAGAGATGAATAAGAGGGAAAACAAATAGGTGTACCAACTAGCAAATAAAGAGACACAAACAAAGACAGAAAAGATAAAAAAACTAAAACATACACACAATCATACAAATACAGAAATTGATAAAAAAAAAAAACCCAATGATGTACCCTCCCTCAAAAATACCAGTACACAAACAGAAAGTCTAAAAAACAGCAATAAAATAATGGAAACAAAGCAAGTATGAAAACATAATCAAAAACAGAGAAAGGAAAAAGAAAAACTAAAACAAAAAGGAAACAAAAAATAAACAAACAGACAAACAAACAAACAAAAAACACAAAACTCAAATGTCCTAGACCTACAGTGGGAGGAGGGTGGATCAGATCTGGACTTAACCAACATAGGCTCCCACTCAAATCTGATGTGTCTGTGTTTGATCCAGCATGGGGGAGGGGCTTCTGTCTCTCCAAGTTTGATGAGATTACCTTAGGTCCCAAGTTGGAGGCTGGGTGGAGCTGGGTGAGGCAATGCAGGTCTTTGCCTAGTCCTGGGACAGAGAAAATGGCTGTGGTCAGCATCTCCTCACTGGAAATGGGGCTTCTCTCCCCATCTAGATCTGGGGCTCCAGCAGCTTTGCTGTCACAGGTGATGGTGTGGACTGGGCGCCAGGTGGTGAGAATCAGTTGCATTTGGTAGACTTTTCTCAGAGAGTCTCAAGAGCAGCAGACAATCCTGTGTGCCGGTGGCTTTAATCTCAGGATTTTAGGGGGTTGCAGTCACCTCCGGAGAAGAGACCCGGGTGCATGAACCCAAGTCTCTCCTCAGAAGGACATTCATTCACCCACTGGCTCACACCCATTCATGCAGGGAGTCTTTATGGACACTGGCTTTTGTGGAGACTCTCACAGTCCAACCTGTCCTGTCACCATCTTGCCAGAAATCCAGTTTTTTTCCTCATAGGGACCCATTTGATATACTTTCTGGTAAAGAGTAATTATGCTAAGGGGCTGCCATTGTGTATGAGGGGAATAAAAAGAAATTTAAACATAAAATAACTAAGGTTTACTATAGACTTGTTTGTCAAGTCATCTTTCTGATCTGCAACAGCCTAGAACACCAAAAAGATCATCATAGGTTTTGAGATAATGACAATGGCAGGAAATGTTAAAAAGAGGGCATTTCAGTAAGAAAGGGATTGCCATGGAAGGGGGTGTGTGGTTAGGGGAGGCCAGCACATAATATCAACAAGGGTACCTGAACAAAAACCAGGTGAAGTGAGGACCGAAGGGAGGCCCAAACTTTACCTGTACGATGACCACTTGTATACCTAAACCTAAATCTGAATTGTACCCCACATCTTTAAAATTAAAAAAAATTAAAAAGAAGTTATTTACAAGAGAAATGGGAAGTCTGGGAGAAGGATGGGCCCTGGTGGTTCTTTTTTTGGCTTTTCCACATTACTACGAGTCATATTTAAAAGGCCACATTCCTCAAAGAAATAGAAAAAAAGTACCCAATAATTCTGGCCTCAGATCGGAGCCCTGGAAGTCCAGGTTGACACAAAGGTGTAAGCTGATACTAACAAGTAAATAAACAAGAAAACAAAGCAGCAAGACAAGAAACTGGAAGCTGTTAAATAAAGTTGAAAAATAATTCAAGCCTGGATACAGCATAACTGTTACTGTATATGTCACTGTATCATGTGATTTTAAAAAAAATAGCAGTGTCTTGTCTGCTTTCTTGCCAGTATGAAGAGAAATGCTACATGCCACAGATGTTCCCCATAGAAAAATGTCAAACCTGAAATGACAGTGCTAGCAATCAAAGACATTGTACATCAGAGAATGCAAAATGCAATAAATCGCCATCTAACCAGCAGTCAATTCCATCTGATTGCTGTGCCCAACCCGCTCCCTCTCAAACTGCCAAATCTCCAAAGATGTGACATCGTATCATAGACAACCCAGATTTCAGAAGCTGGGTGCTGGACCCTCTGCCAGCCTGGGCCATCTGAAGGGCACACATCTGAGAAAAACAGGTGATTCAGCCTACCCCAGCCATAAGATAAATGATCATCCACACAAATCAAATCTCCTTATATGAAATATCAGCTAGTCTCATTAAAAGAGTTTTTGTTTCGGCTTTGTCAAGTTACTGGGCTATGGAGGTAGCACATCTCTTGGCCTCTTGGTGACTCAGTTGTATTGTGGGAATAATTTGGATAGCCCCACTTGTATTACCTTACCTCATATTAAGACATTTGGGGACAAATATGGAAAATCATGTCTAGAAACCCTCTCGGACAAAGGATTTGAGAACTGTGGAGTGAAGGCAGATTTTAGAAATATATTGATACAAATACCAAATTTAACATATTTGATTTGATTTAGTTTTACACAGATCCTCCTGCTGCCATCTTGAGTGTCCTAGTCAAGTGCTGGATCCACAGAGATAAATTAAATATAGGCTGATGTCCTTAAGAAATTTCCAGTTTGTTGGAAGATGTAACAAGAAAGTGGGCAATTCAGATTCCATGTGATAACTCTATGCTAACCTTGACTTAGGATGCTATGGGGATCTTGGAGAGGGTACCTAGTGAAGGAGACTTGCCATAGAAGGTATTATTGTCTGGTCTTTAAAAATCTGTGAGAGCAAACTAGATGACTGGGATGACAGGGTGGTAAGGGAGCAAATCAGCTCAGGGTGATGAGAGAGCAGACCATTTGGAATTGCCAATAGAAAGCAGGCTGAACCAGAAAATTTTTTGTTTTTGAGTTGGGACTGGAAAGCAAGACAGAAGGGGGCACATGTCGCAAAGTGAAAATCTAAAGCTAAGAAGCTGGGCATTATTCTGAAAGTCAGGGAGAAGTGAATCCCAAAGAGGTTAGTTGACCAAGGCAGTGTCATCCATTTGAGGAAAAGGCAGTAGATCTGAGCCTTAAAAGTGGGTAAAATTTTGTGTAATGAGGAAGGATATTTTGAGGGTCACCACCTGAAAAAGTAACATTCTTTCTTTTCTTTTGGAAAAATCTATGGACCCCGTAGAAAGTGACTTTGTTTTGTTCTACCTTCTAATTCCTCTTCCCTCTCCCTGGCCTTGCCCTTGCACATGCCCTGTATTTATTTGAATATTTGCTCTTTTTCTGCCTACCTAATCAATTTCCCCCTATCTTTTTTCCCATTATGCATTTCCAGCACTTAAAATACTCATTTTGCACTTTTATGTATTCAGCCTTACCTTTTATCTTGAGAAATTAAAAAATATGACATTTTAGCATGTGCTTTTGTTCCGGGCATCTAAACAGGCAGACTTCTCCCACGTTTGGTCATATTATCCTCTGACATTTTAGATGCCCTTTTATTACAATATAAAAATAGAAAATTTGTTTTTATAACCATGACCCAAGAGGTGTTTGCTCATCATAGCTCACAGCCTAATTTTGACTATTTTGAAAAATTGATTTCAGTTATTATCACAGTATGATTGGAAAAAGCTGAACCAATGGATTTCATGACTCCTTGCTTACATGTGGCTTTTTTCAGGTTTATGGGGCAACAGAGCGCAGAGTGGAGAAAAGTAAGACAGTGAGTCTGCAGAGGCACAGCAAAGGCACTCAGCATACCATGTGAAGATTTCTATGATAATAACATGAACCTGCAGGCACCTTAGTGGGGCAACTATGTACGCATTCCTTGAAAAACTGCAGTCAAACTTACTTTGTTACAAATGAAGACACAAAAACTGGAAAACCAGTTTCATAAGAAAGAACTTGCAGATTTTAGATGCTTGTGTTCATAAAATAATGTGTGTGTAGCATCTCCGTGGCAAATTAACTCTTCCAATTTTATAAAGCAGTGTGGTATAGCAGGAAGCACCATGTATATGTGGAATTGAATCCTATTTTCCTAATTTTTAGTGGTATGATCTTGGGCAAGTTACTTATTCTGTGTCTTAGTCCATTAGGGTTGCTGTAACAGATTACCATAGAGCAGATGTCTTAAAAACAACAAAAATGTATTGCTCATAGCTGTGGTTGGCTGGGAAGTCCAAGATCAAGACTCCAGCAAATTCAGTATCTTACTTCTTGGTTTATAGACTTTTGTCTTTTTGTGTGTCCTTATGTGGATAAATGGGGCAAGGGAACTCTCTAGGGTCTCTCTGGCAAGGACTTTAATCTCATTCATGAGGGCTCCATGCTAATGTTATAATCACCCACCAATGGTTTCACCTTCTAATACTATCACACTGGGGGATTAGGACTTCAACATATGAATTTGAAGGGTGACACACATATTCAGTCTGTAGAACCCTGAATCTTAGTCTCGTCTATAAACTAGGAATAAAAATAGCATATCAGAAGTGTATGAATATTGTCTTATTTTCTTTCTTTAGAAGCTAATCCTGAGATAAGGATTATTTGCAGGGTGATCCCAAGAAACTGTGAGGGGAGTAGGAAGTGAGATGAGACGAGTAAGGAAGTCAACACAGAGTGCATTAGTGAACAGGATATGCTGAGAGCCAACTGTGGCTTAAATCTTGCTGGAACTTCTAGGAGACAATATAGAACATGCTTAAGATTTGTCCCACCGGAAAGTCAGGGAAGTTAGGATATTTGTTCATAAATGCTGTCTATCATTTACTGAGGTATAATCTCAGGAGTGGCACTCCCCAGCACATTTGGCCTTCCCTGTGCACTGCTTATCATGCTTCTAGGGGCAAAAAATAAGCAAAATAAAACCCATACAGAGAATTACAGGTGGTTGTGGTGGGAAACTGATGGTATGTAAGGGACAATGAGTGCTTAGGGGATATGAACCAAGCACCACAGCATCAGCTATGAGAATTAGGTGAGGCAGCACCAGTAAAGTCATGAGAACAGCTCTTGAAACCTTGGGGGAGTTCAATAAATAGTAGCATTAACAAATTACAAAGAACATGTATTGCTAAGAAAACAAAAAAAGACTCAGGGGATTGGCTCTCTTGAGAGCTCATTTACTCCCAGATGCTCCTGCATACACTCCAGTTCTTTAGGAACAATCCCGCCACAACTATAGGCAAATACTCTTTAATCACCCACTTGGAATAAGTCAAACTATCCCAGCACTCCAGAGACACATTATAACCTATCATGTCAAGCAGACTGGTTGTACCTTAAGTCACTGTGGCAGGCTAGAAGCAGCATGATATAAATAACAAGCCATGGTTAAACCAACTTTGTTATCTGACTCATGGATGAATCCCTTAGTCCTTTTATGTTGTTTTAGAAAGTTGGAGGAATAAATGGGAACATGGAGCAGAAATACCGTGAAATGGATGGTATTGAAGTAGAAGAGGATGATGAGGATGATTGTTGGAGCAAGTGAAAATAATGATGTTGAAGGTGTTAGTGTTGATGGACCCTGGGATGATGATAATTATAATGTGGAGGATTATGATGTTAATGTTGATGAAGATGATGGTATAGATGGAAATAGAGATCATGCAGCATCTCTTCTAGTGAAAAAGGAATTAATTATCAGCTCCCATCACTTTTTTCTACTTTCTCTTTTGCGCTTAAGTGTATTTCCAAGAGATGAAACATAAGAAAAAACTATAGTTTATTTCCAGGATGGATCTAGGATTTCTAGGGCCAAGAGCTTATACAATTTTGAGGGTTCTCCACAAAAAAAATTATAACACATTACTAACAAAATTTAAGTGATAGGTCCAGGAATTTCAGCTTCCTTAGTTTCACGGTAAATATGCCTTTGCCTATTTCATATCTTTGTTGCTGGATGGAGCCTGCCCTAACTTTAATGGTAAATAGCTGGAAAGGTTTAGCAAATGCTCAGTGAGGACCAGCTCCTATTTTAAGTGCTTTTTGTGTTTTGTTCACCTAATTTCACTTATTAATTCATCTAATTTTCAAAATATCCCAGAAGGTAGATATAACTATTATTCCCATTTTAGAAATGAGAAAAGTGAGATACAGAGAGGCTAAGAAATTTGCCAAAAGTCTCACAGATGATACAGTGGAGGGGAGGCTGGAATTCAAACCTGAGCATGTCGACTGCAGATCGCTTACTATCAACCATCACTGTATTCTACTTCTCAAACCTGGATTGGAGAGGAAAACAGGAGAGCTGCAAGTGGACAAGTTCCTGAGAAAGGACCATGTGCCCTGACCCTTGCTACATTTTCTCCATCTTTGATTTTGACAGGCTTGGAGAGACTGTAGGATGAGGGAGACCAAATAACTTTGTGGGTGGAACTCAGGGAATGACAAGTAAACACTATCTCTCATGCCCAGCACAGAGCAAGAGAGAGAAAAAGAATCACCAGGCTACATGTTGTGCTCCAGTGAAGAGCGCATGGCTTCCAAACTGAGGGTAGGAGACTTCACAGAGAGATGGGAGGTATGGTCCTGCATGAAACA
The DNA here is from genome assembly GCA_027257055.1 of Cephalopachus bancanus. NCBI lineage: Eukaryota > Metazoa > Chordata > Mammalia > Primates > Tarsiidae > Cephalopachus > Cephalopachus bancanus. The sequence goes on from JAPVLO010000175.1 coordinate 1,199,686, forward strand.
CTCTTTGTGCCCCATTCAGACCCCTTTGAATCCCTTTTCTCATTTGGGTGCACCTTTCCTGAAGCTTCAGACTGCTTGTGAATCTAACAGGGGTTCTTCCTCAGAGGACTGCCCTTGAACTAGGGAAGCTGCTTAGCTTGCACAAAAATCCAGAGTCCCTGAGAGATTGTGCTTCCCCAGGAGGGCAAGGAGCCAATAACTGACAGTGTGGGGGTATGAAACTCCAGTGCCCTTGGGAAATTCTAAGGTGCAATTTAAATAGTTCAGTACCCTGCAAATTCAGGCTGAAGATATCCTCTTCAGGGCTTGTCTGGA